>CP136897.1:50085000-51335000 GCA_034359265.1 Canna indica
GCTGTCGGATCCTGCGCTGCTGCACAATATGGATGAGAAGCTGTCGGTGGGGAAGTAGAAGAGAGAGATGAGTGTGACAGCAGTATGGTAAGAAGGAAAAAAACGGTTATGAAGCCCTGCTCCGTATAAAAGTTTCATGGAGCCGGGCTCCGACGATAAAGGATGAATTTTAAAGTAAAATAAAAATTGTTTTGAGATTCGTGCTTCATCATCAGAGTTCGATTTCATAAAAATTTAAAATTATAAAGCCGAGCTCCATAGAAGAAGGATCGAAAAAGATAAAAAAAGAGATGTGTGGGACTGGGCGACATCACGATTAATTGACGGAAGACAATTATTGGAGTCAATGTTAAACTTCTTATATATAATTGAGATCAATCAAAGGATATATTGACCAAAATTAAAAAATTCGTGAAAGTTGGGACCATTTTCGTCTAATAATCTTTTAAACAACAACTTATTACTAGTACAATTTTTTTCATCCATTTTCATATTTGAATTTCCTGGAAGGTGGGGGGAAGCTCGACACAAGATGGAGTTGGTAGCGCCATTGAGAAGCATCATTGATTTGAACATCATCAAGTGAGTGGTCAAATCACCTGTGTCGTTATAAGGTTGGAGAGTGGTCAGCAATTTGAAGTTGTCTGGGAAAAGAACCGCCATGATGTGTGATGAGTGTCGAATCCACCAAAATTAAATTTCTACTTTTTTGAGATTTTGTAATCGCGATAAGTAGGGTTGAATTCATAGATACTGGTTAGTTTCAAAAAAAATTTAAACCAGAAGTTAAAAGAAAGGAAAAAAAGGGTTTTTTTATTAGATGCAAGAATATATAAAAAAACAGTAATTAAAATTAATGAGAAATCAATGTTAAGAAGGTCTAGCTAAAGGTACTTTCTCGGTTTCGGTTTGAGGATCGATCATGGATGCGAGGACGAGTTCCTCAATTTCTAGCAAATTGGTTTGATCGTAGACAAGCGCTAAAAATCGTGATCTTCTTTAAATCTATGGTTAACCCAAACAACTGTTGCGATTAAACTCTTATTGATTAGTAATCCTAGAGACACTCTATAGAACTATCAATAGCTAAAGTTCTTACGATCACCGATTTTAATCGACTATTATGAATTGAACAATAATCTCATACGTCAAATTAATTAATAAATTTTCTTAGTATGGATTGAACAACAATCTTAACTAATTTGCCTCTAAATTCGGCATAGAACAACCACACCGATAGACAAGCTATTGTCCTAATAACCCGGTAACACAAATATCTTCATTCTCCAAGTATTACAGCTAAATTCAAGCTTAATTCTAAACTGAAAATAAAAGACTAAAAGCAAAGCCTCCCTGTTCATTACAACTTTTCCACTTTTATAGGAGAATCCATAACCCTAACTAAAATAGAAACAAAAGTCAAATTAACCCTACAAGATAATAAACTAACAACCAATTATCTTGGTTTAATATTTTAGACACAAAATGATAGTCCAAATTCGTACAAAACTTGGAAATAAAATTTTAGCCTTTAACATGGTAATTTCTCGATCTGTCATGTGTCTTTACTAAGGCGCAGGCACGTTCAAGGCATGGCAACCAGGTCCAGCTTTCATTCCAAATTCCAGCTTCCAAAAAACGTGCAAGGAGATTCTTTTTTTATTTCTTTCCATACTTTGTTGCCTAAGTATTAAACAAAACAATAGCCACATTTTAGGAAGTATTTAATCCGAATTTAGCATGAAAATAAACAACTAAAGATGGAAAATAAATATGTCATCAATGTGCTCCGCGAACGGTCCCAAGTCAATGACGGGGGGAGAAGCAACTTTTGTGGCTATGGTTCTTTCTCTCCAGTGTTGCGTGTGAAAGATGTCGTCTCTAAAGACTGAGGTCGATCTCTTATTTCTCTCATGGTGGCTATTTTTTTCATGTTTTGAGCGGTAGGGCTCGTGCTTAGTTGAGTGCTACTCTTTGGACCGCGTTAGCGCGTCAACTTGGGCTGTCAGCCTTTGATTTTGTGCTTGGAGATCAAAGATCATGCGCCGTAGCAACTCTAGAGTCGAGTTGGTGGTCACCGGAGCGTCACTCGTCACCGTGTTAGCATCTCTAGGTAGCGGGGGAACGCTGCTAGGTTGCTACGTGTTGATAGTAGCGTTTGCCTGACTCTGGATGTCTACCATGGTGGGACTGATAAGATTTACTCGGTTCTAAGATTGGCGCCAAATATTCTCGCCCGAACTTAGGAGTGCTACAAGCCTCTGCGTCTTCTGGTCCAGCGCGACTCCGGTGGTGACATGCAAAGACACTCCAACGCTCAAGTGAGAGGGAATCCAGATGATGAGTATGAAATTAGAACTGAGAGTATACCTTGTTCGTATGTCATGTTTGTTTTATGAGACATGTTTGGGTGTTTGGCAAGGATATCTTCCGAAATTTCGTGGGGATATGTTATGAATGAGTCGATTATTATCCCTTAAATCACAAGCTTATTACTGTCGAATCCATGGTGATAAGGATGTTTATATCTTTGTTTGGCCGAGTGGAGCCCTCAGACTAAGTGTTAGCTTGTTTGATCTGAGTTTGATTCATGAGTAGGAATTCTTTGGTGTCTGATCTGATCGGACCTAGAGAGCTATCTTTTTCAAACATTTATATCATGCATTATCCTATTAATCATTGCTTTCTTTAGTCTCTGGTATGCAGTCTTCACGCACACACATAGTGTTTTAAGTCGATCAATGATTTTAGGGAGAAGGTAGTGATTTGCCTCTAACATTTGATAGGAGCAGCTTATTTGCCCTCAACGTTTTGTTTGGCTCAAAATTACCTAAAAGGTTTCTGAAATCGAACTATAATACCCATCACTTGAAAAGACGTTAGTGTTGTGTTAACAGTGCTGACGTGATAATTTTTTTTATCTCATATTCATACATGGCTGCCACGTCAATACCATGTCAATAGTACACATAGAAATGAAGGGAACACTTTTCACTAATCTTAGTACTAATTTGCCCTTAATATTTGGTAAGAGGAGCTTATTTGCCCTCCACATAGGGGTGTTCACGGGTCAGGTTTAGGGAAAAAATCGATCATGTTGGCTTATGATTTTCAACTTTGGTTTTAATCTCGGTTTTGATGATAACAAACATGGAACTAATGATTTCATGAAAAGTTATTTTCAGGTTCCACATCAGTTAGCGCACGACGTCCTCGGTTGAAAATATATAAGAAATCGGGAAAATCGAAAGGACGTTGGTCATCGCACTCGGATTCTTCGGAAAGTTAGAGTTTAGGTTTAGGGTGTCTAGATAAATTGTAAATCCTCATGATGATGCAAAGAAACTCAAAAACCAATCCCGAATCCCAAAACATGAATATCCGAAATCACCCTGAAATTCACTAAGCCTAGGGAGCTCATTGGAGGGCTATATGACCTAGATACTTTTTTGATATAAAAAATGACGATAATTGTTCCTTGGGTCAAAACTAGATAACGAGGTATTTTTAATGATTTTTTGGAAGTCTTTAACATACCCATATTTGACCCGGGAGATTAGGAAATTTTCGTATTCGGAAAAATTGTACTAGACCCCAAAAACTAGATTTTGATTCTTAGGGATTTTGATTTTTTAGATATTTTTATTGAATCCAAATGGGGGTAATCCTTATATAACATTTATGTTTTAAAGTTATTTAACTTAAAGTTAATAAATATTATATAAGTAGACTTGGCGAAGTCGGAATCCAAACAAGCAAAGAAAACCAAGCAAATTAGCTGTTTGCTCAGTCTGTCCAATTTTCGATTGACCGACCGAAGCCAAAATTGGGAGTGCGTGCGTCGATCGACTGAATTACGGATCGGTGAAGTCGCGACTCATTCGGTCGACCCATCGATCGACCGAACAGTGCGATTAATTCACAGAAAGGCCAACGGTCGCTGGGCGGTCGATCGGTCTGTCGACTAACGATCCGATAAATTACGATAAATTGCGATTTGCCTAAATAATTTAACAAACATTAAAGTTAAAATTAGGCGACAAGTTTAGATAACACACTATTCACCCCCCTCTAGTGTGCCATTTCACCCAACAGATCCGACTCAGCCAACTGTAAACGGGTCGGGTGGAGTTGAAAATTTTTCACCTCTCAAACCCGACCCAACCCGACCTAGTTTAGGTCGGGTCGGGTAGTCGGGTTTACCCGTTTAGGTAAAAAATGAGTTTTTAACAATATTTTTTAAAAATTAGTTAAAATAAATATTTTTTAATATAAATATTTTAAAAATGATTTTAAAAAAATATAAATAATCGGGTCATCGGGTCGAGTCTCGGGTCATCAGGTTTCAAATTCTAAAACTTGAGACCCGACTCGATTATTGTCGGGTTTGGTCAAATTGTACCTGACCAGACCCAACCCAAATAGGTCGAGTCGGGTCAGGGTTCTCGGGTTCATTGGGTCGGATCGACCAAATGAACAGCCCTACCTCCATGTTTTGTTTAGCTCAAAATTATCCAAAAGATTTTAAAAATCGAAACTTTTGAGTTCGTATCCGCAATATAGTTTTAATTTTTAAAATCTTTTGGATAATTTTGAGCTAAACAAAACGTGGAGGTAGGGCTGTTCATTGGGCCGACCCGACCCAATGAACCCGAGAACCTGACCCGACCTATTTGGGTTGGGTCGGGTCGGGTACAATTTGACCAAACCCGACCATAATCAGATCGGGTCTCGGGTTTTAGAATTTGAAATTTGATGACCCGATTATTTATATTTTTAAATCATTTTTAAAATATTTATTTTAAAAAAAAATTATTTTTAATTCTTTTTTAATTCTTTTTAAAAACTCATTTTTACTTAAATGGGTAAACCCGACTACTTGACTCGACCCGAACTAGGTCGGGTTGGCCCGGGTCGGGTTTGAGAGGTGAAAATTTTTCAACCTAACCCGACCCGACCCGACCCGTTTACAGTTCGTCGGGTCGGATCGATTTTTTTCCTTAAACCTGACCCGACCCGACCCGTGAACACCCTTACGTGGAGGGCAAATAAGCTCATCTTATCAAATGTTAAGAGCAAATTAGTACTAAGATTAGTGAAAAGTATTCCCTTCATTTCCATGTGTACTGCTGATATGATATTAACGTGGCAGCCATGCATGAATATGAGATAAAAAAAAATTACCACGTCGGCATTTTTAACACAATACTAATGTCGTTTCAAATGAGAGGTATTATAGTTCAATTTTTAAAAATTTTTAAGTAATTTTGAGTCAAATAAAATATTAAGGATAAATAAACTCCTCTTATCAAATGTTAGGGCAAATCAGTGCATCCTCTCGTGATTTTATTCTAGAGGGGATAGGTGAAAATATATTGGTTTTGGTAAAAGAAAAGAAAAATCTCTTGGTTTATTCTCTTCTGGCCCCCACCACCCATCCTCGAGTCACTCTTTAGATCCCCAGATCCCTTTTGAAAATATACTCCTCGCAGCACACACGCACAAATCCCCACCTCCCATTTTCCTATGGGCCCAACTTTTGATCCGTGAAACCGAGCAAGGTAAGAAACTGGGTATAGAAGTCGGCTTCCAGTTCGGCGACTTCCCTCAAAGGGAAAACCAATCTAACGCCAAGGAAGAAGATGGGCTCTGTCATCTCATCGTACAATAGGCCGTTCATAACCGGCCCCACTCCACCAACCATAACACCTGCCCGTCGCTGCGCCTTGAGATCAGGAGGCGGGCCACACACTTCCTATTCCAAATATGAACAACCGACTCGCTTAAGTGGGTCCCAGTGTAGCCATCTACGTGGCAGGAAATTATTCGATCTTTATGTGCTTGCTGTTAGTGCGAGCTTTCCCTTCTTAACAAAAGAGTTATGAAAGAGTTATTGTGGAGCACACCAGAACTGGTTTCTCTCGCGCTGTGCTGCAGCCTGCAGGGCGTAGGGGAATATTCTACGACGAGGAAGATTCGATGCTCTGATCCGAATCAGACGACCACCATTCCACTGCGAAGAAGAAGAAGAATAAATTAAATTTCCACAAACATTTTTATTGGTAATCAGACAAAGCCATTAAGAACGCATAATTTCAGAAATGTAATCAGAGAATCTTACTGCAGCACTACCCTGCTAACTAAGTGTTAGGCGTTTGATGCTGATGCTTAGAACTACCGTTGGATGGAATCCGAGACGGCTCGCTTCTAAAGTTCGGAATCAGCGTTGAATTAGAGTTACCATCAGAATGTGGTACTCCGCCTGCGTCGACTGGTAGGCGGTAGCTTCGATTAGTTTTGATACGCATACGCCAGCTCGGAGGAGGAAGAAGCTAGTGATGCCGGTTCTTTCGTCGCAGCGGTCGATACGGGAGGCGATGCTGCACGGGGTGCTAGCATACTACGGAGGCAGAGGCGGAGAAGGTGGCGGAGGGGGGCGCTACCACCCGCGGCGGCGGTGCTCGTTCTACGCGGGCGCTGACGACGTCGACCAGGCGGCGGCGGCGTGGGGGAGAGAGGAGGAGGACGGATCCATGGAGCTGGTCCAGCTCGGGGCGGACCGGCCGAAGAACGTGCTCGTGCTGATGAGCGACACCGGCGGCGGCCACCGCGCCTCCGCCGAGGCTATTCGCGATGCTTTCCGCCTCGAGTTCGGGGACGAGTACCAGGTCCGGTTTCTTCCTCGTATGTCTGGGTTTGGAAATTCTCTAGCTTAATTGTTTGAAATTTGGGTCTCTTTTTCTCAGGCATTTATTTTTGTGCCCCAAGCGAGTTCTTTTACTGAGAAGTCCGAGATCATCATTCTTCTCAGTAGTTATCATAAAAAATTCCGATTTTTGACATCTCCTTTAGTAAATTTACATCATAAAGCGGAATGACAGTGACTTTTGAGTTATTGTTGCTGATTTACCTTTTTGAAGTTTGAATTTGTACCCGATGATTTGCTTTTCAGAAGAAAAAAAGCACTAATTTTCTTGTTCGGCTTGTTATATTAACCATTTTGGGAGCACTCCTTAGAAAAAATAGGTTTTCTATTTGTTATGTTCTTATCTTCTTTGAATTGGTAGATTTTCGTGAAGGATTTGGGGAAAGAGCACGCAGGTTGGCCGCTGAATAACATGGAAAGAACCTACAAGTTCTTGGTTAAGCATGTCCAGCTGTGGAAAATGGCCTTCCATGGCACTTCACCTCGCTGGGTACATTGTTTATACCTTGCAGCCCTTGCTTCCTTCTATGCCAAGTAAAATACTCTTTCCTCCTTAACCATCTTTTACCGGAACTAAGCTGTTTCACTACTAATTTTACAAGTACAGGTTCCCAATTAGATATAGAAGAAAGCATACTATTAAATTTCTTCCTCAGTTAAATATCTCTTCTTTTGTTTTTCTGCTTCCATGTTTGATACCCAATATGGATTGTTACCTTATTTCTTGTATATACTAATCCTAATTTGGTGTGCAAATTCTGGTTCTTAAACAACACGTTTCTTACCGCAACTTCTAAAATTTTAAATCACAGGCAAGTTGAGGCTGGTTTGATGAAGTATAAACCAGATATAATTATAAGCGTCCATCCTCTTATGCAGCACATACCTCTATCGGTGCTTAAATGGCAGAAACTCCAAAAGAGAGTTGTTTTTGTTACCGTAATCACAGACCTCAACACTTGCCACCCGACATGGTATATTTCAAGCTAAATCCTTTACTCTGCTTGCTACTACAGTCATGAATTTTGACATGGTTAAGCAGTTCCCGATGATCTGTTTCAGGTTCCACCATCGTGTGAACAGATGTTATTGCCCCTCGGACAAGGTGTCGAAGCGAGCTTTGCTGGAAGGATTAGAGCCTTCTCAGATTCGTGTGTTTGGCTTGCCTATTCGACCATCTTTCTGCCGTGCAGTTCTAAACAAGGTTCTATCTCATTGTTGAATTGTGAATAAAGCAATGAGAGCTATAGATCTTTTGGTGTTGATCTCCTGAAAAAAAATGTATGCATAACAGGATGATTTGAGAAGAGAGTTGGAAATGGACCTTCAGTTGCCTGCTGTTCTACTAATGAGTGGTGGAGAAGGAGTTGGTCCAGTCAAGGAGACCGCAATTGCTCTCAAAGAAGCACTCTTTGATAAAAACCTTGGCAGACCTATTGGACAGATTGTTGTCATATGCGGGCGTAACCGCTCTCTACAATTCTCATTGCAGTCAATTGAGTGGAAGGTTCCTGTGAAGGTATCATCTGCCTTTTCATTCATCAAAATTATGACCCTTGTCTAGTTTTAATTTCTGAGCTTCAGGTAGTAGTACCATGAACAGTAAGCTGCTATTGCAGATAAAAGGATTTGTGTCACAGATGGAGAAATGGATGGGAGCTTGTGATTGCATCATAACAAAGGTACGCTTCTCTCCTAATCTTTGTACTAGTCTACTTCAATCTCCTTATATATTTTTGTTCTCAGGCTGGACCAGGCACAATAGCAGAGGCTTTGATAAGGGGCCTTCCTATCATACTAAATGATTTCATCCCTGGGCAGGTGAGGCAGACTTCATGATCTTCTGTTTCAATTTTACATTCTCGAATAACATAAACCATGTTCTAATAATGCTAATTATATATCCTGATTTACATAGACTTAAACTGTTAGATAAAATGACATTGAAAAACTCAAGATGGTAACAGTAAAAAGCTCAACCTGAAGATCCTGAAGTGGAATCTTGTTCAAGCCATGTATTAAAGCAAATATACTCTCAATTTAATTCAAGTGCCATATGTTATGAGGAGTGTGAACACAAATTAAGAGGATGTCTATAGGCTTAGGGCTAAGTATGTTAGGATTTGCATTGATCAAAAACTTAAGAGCCGCCTCGAATACTGTGGGCCATCCTAAATGATGTTTTACATAGATTATTATGAACACATTTTCAAACCATAGATTTTATTGGCAAACCTATTAATTGGATATACAGAAGAATTAGCCTTTGAAAGAAATTAAATGGAAACAGTATGATGCTACTATATTGCAATCCATGTGGCACAACTTATTCAGCTACAAAAGATATGATGCCTCAAAACTTGGGCTTTGTGTGTGTTTGATGCTTTGTGGATTGCCTGGTTCATATCTACAAAATCTTATGATGTTAGTATCAGGGTAGAAAATAGCCTGATGAGTTCACATTTGTCCTTGCAGGAAGTTGGAAATGTTCCTTATGTCGTAGATAACGGAGCAGGAATTTTCTCCAATGATCCAAAAGAGGCAGCCAGTCTTGTTGCTCGATGGTTTGGCCCTGACAAAGAGGAGTTGAAGAAGTTTGTACAGAATGCAGTCAAACTAGCGCAACCTGAAGCTGTGTTCGACATCGTCAGAGACATCCATGAGCTGATGCAAGAACGGGCATCAACGGCTCGCATCTCACACTCTATGGCTTCATCGTTCTCGTACCCAATAACTTATATAGAAAATGACATCTGACACAGTAGAAGACTAGTTTGAATCCAGCTAGCGAGGTGTGGAATACAAATGTTGAATTATTATTCTTTGACCTCCCTTATCGTAAAGTTGCCCGGGATATTGAAATGGACTTCAGGCAAGTATATAAAGTTGCCCGGGATATTGAAATGGAGTTCTCGCTGATAGTTTGTCTCATGAGATTTGATATTCAAATAGCTTTCTCATTTGTTTCCATGAGATCAAGTTGTTACTGAAATTGTAGAGAATTTGGTCCCATGTTGATCCTAGTGAGGATGATGTTAGAATATTTTCATCTTATTCTATTTTTATTTTATTTTTTAAATATTCACGTGTGGACTACAATCAATTGAGATTTAATCTTAATTGCGGGGTTTTTTTGAATTAATGGAAACATATTTAATCTTAATCCAATTTGAGATGCATATTAGCTCATTTTATTTGATCCGCATGACTTGAGGTCGAAATACTTAATCATGATTGGTGTGATCAATCAAGTGTAGGCCTAATTAATGAAACCCGTAATGGAAGGACTTATTTAATCGATTATATATAAATGCTAGGTCTCCTCTACACACATAATTAGAAACCTTGCTCATATTTTATTTCCCCATTAAAGTAGAGCGTATAATTAGAAACCTTGCTCATATTTTATTTCCCCATTAAAGTAGAGCGTTCAAGAAAGTATTATAGAGGAAGATTTTTTTTTTTTTAGAGATCCAGAAAATTAATTCTGCTACAAATATGTCTACATCAAGTAAGATCCTTCATCGCTTCCCTTCATTACGGTGTTCTTAAATTCATGATATATCTTGTTGTAAATATTCTTCAATTGGTAGCAGAGCTATAATACATGAGTTTAAGAATCCGTTCTTTTTTTTTTAAATTTGATATGATGATGATTATGTCATGAGAAATTATTATTCAGCGTTTTATTAATATTGTGTATGAACATGTCCTAGATCTATTTTTTACCATGTTTGTTTGTCAAAATCGTTGTCCATATCAATGTATCATAAATCAATTTGAATCATCATACTTATTCTATGGCTGAAGATGTTTATTATTCTTAGGATACTATGCATCTCTCTCAGTGAGCGCGCTATTACCCATCGGACCATGCACAGTATCGCGGATAAAGTGTGATTTAATTTTGCTTCTAAAACATAATTATCAATATCTGCCTCTATTATTCCCCCTTCCTTTTACAACACCTTTTTCGAAACATTATTATGTTTTAATACTGTACTCGTTTAATTTAATAAAGTACTATGTTTTAATTTTGTTGTTTTGATGTTGAAATATTGAAATTGCCTCTGAATTCTCTTGTCTGTGAGCCTTCTGGCCTCGGCACGCACACCAGAGGCACTCGCATCAGCGATCGAGCGCCCTGTCTTCGGTGCACTTGTCGCTTTTGGCCTCGGCGCATGAACTGGAGCCCCCTAGCCTTGGTGCGCACGCCGCAGGCCCTCACGCCCAGCGAGGCACAGAGGCCGCATTCCGCGAAGAACGCTCCGCGTTCTACGACCTTTGTCTCAGGACTTGGCAATATATAAAAGCAAGTCTAAAACTGCTAATGCCAAGGAGTTCCTCATTGCTATTGGACAAAGATATCAAGTGGTTGATAATGAAGTAATTGACGACTATGGTTTATGATAACTCTGGGAGTGTGAGAGAGTACATTTTAAAAATGGTTTACCTTCAAACTAAACTTAGATCCTTTGATATTGACCTGAATGATTCCTTCCATGTTCCTCATGCTCTTATTTCTCTACCTGTTGAGTTCACCCAGATCAAGACTGCATATAATACCCTGAATGAAAAATGAACAATGAATGATCTCATCACCAAATGTTTTGCTAGGAAGAAAAACTCAAGAAAGAAAAGAGCGACTTGATGCTTCTAACTGTTCATCTTAAACCTCATTCTGGCAAGGCTCACAAGAAATTTAAGCATTCCTCACCTACTGGTTCAAAGAAATTTAATGATAATAAAGGACAAGGTAATGACCAAAATAACCCTGTAGGAGGTCTTAAGCCTATTTCTACTAAGAAATCTATCATACATCTCTTTTGCAAAAAGAAAGGACACAAAAAGTTTGAATGTTCAAAGTTTAAGGCTTGGTTAGAAAAGAAGCAAAGGCTGAAGGTAAAACCTTAGCCCTTGTCTATTTTGAGTCTAATCTAGTTGTTGTACCCATTAGTTCCTAGTGGTTTGATAGTGGGTGTACAACCCATGTTGCTATTTCCTCGCATGGTTTTGCAAATATGAGGAAACCAAGTCTGAGACAAAGCAAATTGAGAGTAGGAAATGATCTTCGTCAAAATGCCTAGCTGAAATATAGTGCTGAAATTTTATGAATTCAGATGATAATTGCATGCTCACTTAGATGTTATGATTTGCACATGAGATGATGAGGTTTTGGGAGGGCCGGCCCTGGATGGGCAGCCTTGGATTGGTTAGGCGAGCGGGGCGGGTGGCATGATGATGAAAATCTGAAATTACATTTGCGTTCTATGATATTTACAAGCTGCCCCACCATGAAAAAATTATATTTTATTTAATGTTGTTGCATGAAAATGGTGGGTGAATATGTAATGTGCTTATGATACTGTTAGAGGGCTTTCTTAGTGTTGAGATATATTGGAGGGCTTTGTTGGCCTAAGATTTTCTACCTTGGTCTTAATCTCGGTTTTGATGATAACAAACATGGAACTAATGTTTCATGAAAAAATCAAGTTCAGCCTAGGTTCGATCGACTGGTCGATCGACCGAATGTAGTAAAAAATTGGCAGTAGCCAATTCGATTGATCGGTCGGTCGATCGAATGGTGCCAAAAACTGGCAGTAGCCATTTGGGTCGACCGGTCGGTCGACCGAAGTGTGCCAGAAAGCGGTAATTTGCTTTCGGTCGATCGATCGGTCGACCGACGATCGACCGGCCATCGATCGGACGACGGAAACAACTAGTTTTTCACTCGTTGAGCCGCCTGTTTCATCCCATCTCCTCAAGGCTTATAAATAGAAGCCTTAGCAAGCCTTCCACCCTGAATCTAAGCTTGCATTGAGCCATATTTGATCATTTCTAAAGGATTTATTGAGCCATCTGTTTGCAATCCATAGTTTCCATGATAAAACCTTGATCTAGCCTTTGAACCTTCAAGATCCATCTTCTCAAGGCATCAAGAGGACTAGAGAGTTTCTTTTGGAGCTAAGTATAGTTTGATTTGTTTATTGCTCTAATTATTATTGTATTTTCTTGGTTATTTTCATTGTATACCATTTGTGTAAACCTAAGTTGCTAGGTTTGATTGAGTTGGTGGTTGCCTTGGTGTTAAGGCTTAAACCCACCATTGTAAACTTAGTTTACTAGGATTACTTGAGTTGTTCTTAGGTTGAGGTGGGAGAGTGCTCTCGGTAGGAAGGCAGGATACTTCCGGGTGTGGAAGTGCCTTCGGTTTGAGAGTGAAGACTTTCCGGTGTAAAGTCCTCATTGTAAGGAAACTAATTAATCTAGTTAAACTAGTTTGGAAATCGTAAGCGGGGTGCTTAGGTAGTAGAGTAGGCATTGGGGCCGAACCACTATAAATCATTGTGTTAGCATTAGTATCTTTGTTTGTGCTAAATTGCTTTATTATTGCTTCCGCATTTAGTTGATAAATTGTAACTCGCCTAAGTAATCAAGTAAACGATTAAAATCGAAATTAGGCGAAAGATTTAGATAACATACTATTCACCCCCCTCTAGTGTGACCATTTCACCCAACAGGATTTACCGACAGAAAAGGGGCAGCGTACTATTGGTTCAAGAAAGATTCCAACTTCGGTGTTCGCACTGACTCGGGATGGCGCCGAGGCGCCCAGCAAGTACACTAGCTGGATGTTCGGTTATGGCATAGGTATTGTTTGATCCAGGTGCTACACACTCATTTATTTCTCCTACATTTGCATCTTGGATGGGTAGAAAGGAAAGCTTGCTTGAGGCACCCTTGGTGATGTTGACGCCTACGGGCGATGCCCTCTAGCAGATATGATCTTTCTTGACTGTGATGTGTTGGTGTGTGGGCATTTGTTAGCGGTCGAATTGATAATATTACCGTCACTAGAGCTGGACATGATTTTAGGTATGGGTTGGTTGTCCGCTCATTATGCGTCGGTGGACTGTAGAGCGAAGGTTGTCATCTTCAATAAGCTTGAGCTACCGTAAGTTACCTTCCAGAGTGAAGGAAGGGGTGATTCGTTGAGGATCATATCAGTCCTTAAAGCTCGAAAGTTACTTGATAAGGGCTACTGGTCAATCCTGGCCTTTGTATTAGTGATTGAGGGGGTGGTCAGGAAAGTGGAGGAGACACCATTGTTAGTGAATTCCCTGATGTTTTTCCTAATGAGCTTTTGGGGTTACCACCTAAGCGGGAGATAGAGTTATGCATTGATTTGCAACCAGGGATGAAACCAATCTCGATAAGGCTCAGCTACAGGAGTTGATAGATTTGGGTTTTATTTGCCCGAGCGTGTCTCTGTGGGGAGCACCAGTACTATTTGTCAAAAAGAAGGATGTGTCCATGCGCCAACAACTTTCATAGGCTTGATGAACAAGGTGATCAGGGAGTACTTGGATAAGCTTGTCATCGTATTCATAGATGACATTCTAGTATACTCCAAGAGTGAGCTGGAGCACATTGCGCATCTGAGGGTCGTCCTGAGAACCCTTTTAGAAAACCAACTTTTCGCCAAGTTTTCCAAGTGCGAAGTTTGGCTTGACAATGTGAGACTTTTGGGACATGTTGTGACTCGGAGTGGGGTTAGGGTTGGCCCTGCTAAGGTGGAGGTAGTTCAGACTTGGGAGGACAATTATGCGAAGAGCTTTCAGAAGCTCAAAGATTGTTTGACTTCGGCACCGATGTTAGTTGCGAAGTTATGAATCAAATGTCCAGACTAGAAAGGTGGGGGTGTGTGTGTGTGAATAGTGTGTAAACTAATTCTAGGTTCAATTTTAAGCAAATTAACAAGGCAATTCAAATTTCTTGAAGCTAAGTGTAGAGAGATGCAACTACTATTGAATTGAGGACAAGTAAAGATTGTTGGGTGAAATGGCAACACTAGACGGGGGGGGGCTGAATAGTGTGTTTACTAATCTTTTTACCTAAATCCGATTTTAATTGTTTCTTTGGTTACTTAGGCAAATTTCAAGTTGAGTAGCAAGCGGAAGCAAAGTAAATACGATAATGAAATAAACACAAGTAGAATCAATGCAAACACAATTAATCTTAGTGGTTCGACCCCAATGCCTACTCCACTACCTAAGCACCCCGCTTAGGATGTTCAAACTAGCTTTACTAGATTATCTTGTTTCCTTTACAACGAGGACGTTTTCACCGGAGAGTCTCCGCTCTCACACCGAAGGAACTTTCACATCCGGAAGTCTCCGCCTTCCTACCGAGAGCACTCTCCCACCTCAATCCTAAGGACAACAAGAACTAATCATAGTAAACTATGTTTACACCAGTGGATTTAAACTTTAAACACCAAGGTTACCACCAAATTTCAAGACCTAACAACCTAGGTCTTCACAAGCTCAAATACAATGAAATAAATCACAAAAATACACAAATAATGGAGCAAATAAATAATACAATAAATACTTAGCTCCAAACACGAGTCTTAGTTCCTCTTGATGCCTCAATGATGAATTATTCAAAGCTTGAAGGCAAGATCAATGATGTATCATGAAAACTAGGGTTATCAAAAGGATGACTCAAGAAATGCTTTGAGAATGATCAAGAATGGCTAAATAGAAGCTTAGATTAAGGGTGGAAGGCTTGCTAAGGCTTCTATTTATAAGCCTTGAAGAGATGGGATGAAACAGGCGGCTCAACGGGCGGAAAACTAGCCATTTTCGTCGTCCGATCGATGGACAATCGATCGTTGGTCGACCGGTCGATAGTCCGAAAGCAAACTATCGCTTTCTGGCACACTTCGATCGACCGAATTGGCTACTGCCAATTTTCCACCACATTCGGTCGATCGATCAGCCCAGTTTGCTGACTTTTCTGCTCGTTTGCTCATTTCTGGTTCCGTCTTCGCTAAGTCTACTTATATAACTTTTATTAACTTTAAGTTATATAACATTTAATAACTTTAAAACATAAATGCTATATAAGGATTACTCCCCATTTGGATTCAATAAAAATATCAAAAAAATCAAAATCCTTAAGAATCAAAATCTAGTTTTTGGGGTCTAGTACAAATTTCCGGAAAATAAAAACTTTCTAATCTCCTGGTTCAAATATGGGTAGGCTAAAAGGCTTCCAAAAAATCTTTAAAAATATCTCGTTATCTAGATTCTACCCAAGGAACAATTACCGCCATTTTTTGTGTCAAGAAAGTGTCTAGGTCATATAGCCCTCCAAGGAGCTCCCTAGGCTTAGTGAATTTCAGAGTGATTTTCGAGTTTTCATGTTTTGGGGTTCGAGTTTAGTTTTAAGGTTCTTTGCATCATAAATAGGATTATATTACATTCTAGACACCCTAAACCTAAACTCTAACTTCTCGAAGAATCCTGAGCGTCGACGATGTTGTGTGAAACCCGACACTAGAAGGGGGGTTGAATAGTGTCCGTCCCCCTTTTTTTAATTTTCTTCTTACTCAATTTTATCTTTACTTAATGCAATTGTTACTTACTAATTAATGTGATTAAAATTCAATAACAACGATAAAAGCAAGTAAGAAAACAATGCACACAAGAATGCTTATAGTGGTTCGGCCAACCGTCTACTCCATTACCTTGGCTCCTCACCAAGGATTTCTAACCACTACTTTATAGAA
Source organism: Canna indica (assembly GCA_034359265.1). NCBI lineage: Eukaryota > Viridiplantae > Streptophyta > Magnoliopsida > Zingiberales > Cannaceae > Canna > Canna indica. Next base: position 50,101,284 of record CP136897.1, read on the forward strand.
TTTATGTTTCCCTTTGAATACAATGAGGACACCCTTCTCACCACTCGGAGAACACATCAATCCTATTCACTTAGGCAAAACACAATTCTATAAAGCTATCCCTAAGTGTTTCCTAGCACACCTAGCAACTATCTCAACTTTGAAAACAAGTTACAATAAAATTCAAAATACATGGAAAGAGCTTTAAGAATGAAAGATTAACCAAGTCTTCTTTCCACCGCCTTCACGTCTCCAACTTGCAATAAGATTGCTCTTTGATTTGCAACACAATTGAAGAAGCAGAGGATCAGCAGCGCTTGGAATTCGTTGTCGAAGGAAGTAGAGACGCGTGCGCAGAACTTTTTCTTTGAAGGCTTAGAAAACTTCTTTGATTGATCAATAATGGTTGTTGAAGGTTGTAAAGAAGTTAGGTGAGGGGTATTTATAACCCCTCAGCCGAACGACACGTTCAACGGGTAAAACAATGACCGTTGAAGTCGTTCGGTCGGTTGACTGGCAGATCGATCGCCAATGCGACCGCTGGTAGTCTGAGAGAGCTCGATCGACCGACGGGTCAATTGGCTGATGGAAAACAATTTCTTTTGACATTCGGTCGACCCGTCGGTCGATCGAATGATTGGAGCCAGGGTCGCGCGAATGGGCTATCTCCAGTCCGGTCGACCGATTGGTCCACCGCTACCATTCTGCCCATTTTTGCCTTCTATCAATTGACCGACCGGTCGACCGACGCAGCCCAGAATTTTTTTTCTTCACCAACTTCGGTCAACCGGCTGGTCGACCGAATGACTGCTGCCTATTTTTATCGACATTCGATCGATCGACCGAATAGGCTGCTTTGACAAAGTACTGCCTCGTTCGGTCGACTGACCAATCGACCGAACCCAAGCTAAGGCTGACTTTTCCTTGGATTTTTACATGCCTTTTTTTATAGGTTTAGTTACTAAGTTTCAACTTGGATAATTTTACAACTTTGGCTTGGGATAAACTTAACCTAGGGGTATATTACATGAATTCTAGTTGATCTAATCCTGAGCATTTCTTTAACGATTTATTCTTCCGTTTCTTTGACGATCTTTTCCTTCGTCTCCTTTGAACGGATTTGACATGCATATCGCAACCTCAACCTGAACTCAAAACTTCACAGTTGGATTAAATATATATTTGTTATCATCAAAATAAAGATCGAGGCTTAAGAGACACCCTTAAGCCAATAATCTCCCCCTTTTTGATGATGACAAACATAACATGAAAATTTTAGAAAGCATAAGTGTTTGTGAGTTTGAGTTAAGACATTCATGAGTTGGGGCATGCAAGATATGTAACTTAGCATATGTATTCAACTACTTATGACTCAACCTATGCTCCCCCTATCAATGTGCATATTCATATTCAACTACTTATAACTCAACCTATGCTCCCCCTATCAATGCGCATATCATTTTTAACTCCCCCTATATAATTCCCCCTTAACTATAAAACTCATACTAACTATATGCATCGTGAAAACCAAGTGTGACCTTTATTTTTCTCCCCATTTTGACATCAATCAAAAAGGGTAAGAATTGAGGTACAATTAATGAGTTTCATCATAAAAACCAAAAGAAACCAAGAAAGCCACAAAACCAAGTATCATCTACCACTTTAGTCATTCCCATTAATGTAAGCCTATAGAAGGCAAACACCAATAGGTCACAAAGCCCCACTACAGAGCATTACATAAGTGTGATGATACTTTATAGAATGCAAGTTATGAAAAACATATATATTTTGAAGAAAATACATTTTAATTACTAGGAAAAGCACAAATTCCTAATTGCATCCTTAAATTTATGAAACTTTCTTCAACCAAGGGTTTTGTAAATATATCGACTAGTTGTTTATCAGTGGATACAAATTCTACCGATATGTTCCCCTTAGCCACATTATCCCTAAGAAAGTGATGTCTCAAGTCAATGTGCTTAGTTCTAGAGTGTAAAATGGGATTTTTGGTTAAGTTTATTGCACTAGTATTATCACAATGTATAGGTATGCAAGAATACCTAAGTCCATAGTCTAAAAGAGTTTGTTTCATCCAAAGGACTTGTGCACAACAACTAGCCGCAGCGATGTATTCCGCTTCGGTAGTTGAAAGCGCAACCGAGTTTTGTTTCTTTGAGAACCAAGAACCAAGACCCGCTCCTAAGAATTGACAACACCCACTAGTGTTTTTTCTATCTACCTTACATCCGGCAAAATCAGCGTCTGAAAAAATGATTAAATCAAATGATGCATGACATGGATACCATAATCCTAAGTCAACCGTGCCTTTTAAATATCTCAATATGTGTTTTACCGCACTTAAATGAGACATCTTAGGGCAAGATTGAAACCTAGCACATACACAAACACTAAACAAGATATCAGGTCTACTTGCGGTTAAATAAAGAAGGCTACTGATCATACATGGATATCATTTTTCGTCCACTTTAATGCCCTCTTCATCTTTGTCAAGCTTGATGGATGCGCTCATAGGTGTAGAAGCTATCTTGGCTTCATTCATCCCAAACTTTTTGATGAGCTCCTTTGTGTACTTGGCTTGATTGATGAATATCCCTTTGTTGGTTTGCTTGATTTGGAGACCAAGCATGAAGGAGAGCTCTCCCATCATGCTCATCTCAAACTCATCTTGCATACATTTAGCAAACCATTTACAAAGCATTTCATTAGTAGCACCAAAAATTATATCATCAACATAGATTTGAACTAATAACATGTCATTTTCATGGTGCTTAATGAAAAGTGAAACATCGTCTTTTCCTATATCAAAACCTTGTTCAATTAGAAAAATAGAGAGTCTTTCATACCAAGCCCTAGGGGCTTGTTTTAAACCATATAGTGCTTTTTTAAGTTTGAAAACATGGTTTGAAAACTCAAAATTTTCAAAATCGGGGGGTTGTTCAACATAAACTTCTTCATTAATAAAATCATTTAAAAATGCACTTTTTATATCCATTTGAAAAAGTTTAAAACCCTTAAAGCTAGCATATGCTAAAAGCATTCTAATTGCTTCTAATCTAGCTACGGGAGCATATGTTTCATTATAGTCTATTCCTTATTGTTGGTTGTACCCTTGTGCCACTAACCTAGCTTTATTTCTAATAACTAACCCTTCTTCATTTAGCTTATTCCTGAATACCCATTTGGTTCCAATTATAGTTTGATCACTAGGTCTAGGCATTAAGTCCCATACATCATTTTTAGCAAATTGGTTGAGTTCTTCTTGCATAGCTAGTACCCAAAACTCATCTTCTATTGCTTCCTTAATATTCTTAGGCTCTACTTGAGAAACAAAGGCTACATATTGGCAAATATTCTTGAGTTTAGAACGCGTTACCACTCCCGTTGAAGGCTCTCCAATGACTTGGTCCATTGGATGAACTCTTACCAACTGGTATCTTTTAGGGAGAGGTGGTAGAGCCTCTTCTTCTTCTTCTTCTTCTTCATCTTCAACTTGAGGTAGATTTGAGGATGGAGGTTCTTCATGTTGGGTCTCCTCATTATCTTCATCCTCCACTTCTTTATCATGAAGTGTGAGATCCTCAAGTTCCTCACCTACATTCATAATCTTGGCATTTCTAGAAGAATCATTAGTTTCATTGAAAGTAACATGCATAGATTCTTCAACAATAATTGTTCTACGGTTATAAACTCTATAAGCCTTAGAGTTAGTGGAATAACCTAGAAAAATTTCTTCATCGGATTTAGAATCAAATTTTCCTAAATTCTCCTTAGTATTTAATATGAAACATTTACAACCAAAAATATGAAAATATCCCACATTTGGGATTTTACCATTCCAAAGCTCAAAAGGTGTTTTCTAGATTTTTGGTCTTAATAAAACTCGGTTAAGAACATAACAAGAAGTATTTATGGCTTCGGACCAAAAATATTTAGGCAAATTATTTTCGCATAACATGATCCTAGCCATTTCTTGTAAAGTTCTATTCTTTCTCTCAACCACCCCATTTTGTTGTGGGGTCCTAGGGGAAGAAAAGGTATGTTGAATACCTAAATCATCACAAAACTTGGAAATTTTTTCATTTTTAAACTCTCATCCATTATCACTCCTAATTTTCAAAATTGAAATTCCATTTTCATTTGAAACTTTCTTTCCAATTTTTTTGAAAAACTCAAAAGTTTTATTTTTCTTGGCAAAAAAGAAAACCCATGTAAATCTTGAAAAATTATCAACCAATACATAACAATATAGCTTTCCACCTAGACTAGCTACATCACATGGACCAAAGAGATCCATGTGCACAAGCTCAAGAATTCTAGATGTACTAACTTGATTAATGCTATGAAATGAGGATTTTACTTGCTTACCTAGTTGACATGCATCATAAAGTTTGTCTTTTTCAAACTTTATCATAGGTAAGCCTTTAACTAATTCTTTCCTAAATATCTCTTGGATGAGGCTCATGCTAGCATGTCCTAGCCTTCTATGCCACAACCAAGAGTCATTCTCCATGACAACTAAGCATCTAACATGAGAATTTGGCAAGACATTTAATTCTAATGTGTATACATTTTCTTGCCTATTTCCAATGAACATGATATCATTTGAAGGTGTACTTCTAATAATACATTTAGATGCTTCAAAAATAATTATGTATCCATTATCACATAATTGAGATATGCTAATCAAATTATATTTTAACCCATCAACTAATAAAACATTCTTGATGCATGGGTAAGGGAGTATACCTATGTCACCAAAGCCAACAATCTTAACTTTGGCATTGTCTCCAAATGTGACATGTCCACCATCTTTACTTGATAGAGTTGCAAACAAATTGATGTCTCCCGTCATGTGCTTTGAGCAACCGCTATCAAATATCCAAGTGCTTCTACTTGGTTGAGGATGTTTCTCCATCTACAAAAGGAGAAGAAACTTTCTTAGGTACCTAAATTTTCTTGGGTCCTTGAGTGTTAGTCAATTTTGGAACCCATGTGAATCTTGCATGTGGGTTCCTTCTCAATGCACAATTCTTGCCCATATGGCCAAAAATCCTACAAGAAAAGCAATTACCATTAAATTTTCTTTTTGTGTGTGTGTGAGCATGAGAGTGTGATGATTTCTTTTTATTGACAACCATTGGCATGACATTTTGGATGGTTGTCATCTTTTCATTAAACATGCAAAGTTTCTTTTTTAATGTTAGCATGCTATCATTTAAATGCTCTACTTTATCACATAAATACTTATTTGTATTTTCTAGTTTTTGATTGTCAATCTCTAAGTCATTCTTAGCCTTTTCTAGGATGCAATTTTCTTCCTTAAGGTTATCTATTTCTTTCCTAAGGTCATTGCATGATAGTAATAAGCTATCATTTTCAATTTCTAAAGATCTATTGTCCTTTTTGAGGTCTCTAAATTTTCTCCTAATTGAATTGAATTCGTCATGCATTTGCTCAAATTCATTTTGTAACTCTTCTTGAGTAAATGAAACTTCACCAAAAATAAATTTTACCTCATCATCCTTTGCCATCAAGCAAAGGTTTGCCTTTTCACTCTTTGTCTCTTCTTCACTTGATGAGGCCTCGCTTTCGTCCCACGTCACCATCATTGCCTTCTTCTTCTTCTTCTTTTTTTATTTTTCCTTCTTGTGAGGGTTGGAGGTGGTGGCCATCTTAAGAAGTGGGCAATCCTTCCTTAGGTGCCCGGTCTTGTTGCAATGGTAGCAAGTGCAACCACCTCTTCCCTTCCTCATGCCTCCCCTCATGAAGCCCATGAATCTTTTTGTGAGCATCGCCATTTCTTCAAGATCATCTGTCTCTTCCTCGGATGACGACGACTCTTCCACTCGATGTGATGCTTTTAAGGCAATGGTCTTGCCTTTGGGGGCATCTTCCTCTTGGTATTGCTTCATGTGGGTTTCATGTGTCATGAGAGACCCAATGAGCTCGGTGATCTTCAACTTGCTCAAATCCTTAGCTTCCATGATGGCTGTCACTTTGGGCTCCCAAGATTTTGGAAGGGAGTGGAGGAGCTTCCTTACCTTCTCCTCTTCCCTTATCTCCCTGCCAAGGTTAGCTAAGCCATTCGTAATATTTTGAAACCTAGCATGCATGGCATCAATGGACTCATGCGAAAGCATTTTAAACATTTCATAATCATGCATGAGTAAATTAATTTTGGATTCCTTTACTTGTGAAGTCCCTTCATGGGTGGTCTCTAGGACCTTCCATACTTCATATGCGGACTTGTACGTTGAAATCCTATTGAATTCATTGATTGATAGGCCGCAATATAGAGCACTGACGGCCTTGGCATTTGCATTAAAAAGCATAATTTCTTCTTGGTCCCATTTATCCATGTCCTTATCGGGTTGTTTATACTCTACTAGGATCATCCTCCATACATCCATGCCTAAGGATTGAAGGAAGCCATTCATGCGTATATTCCAATAGGCATAGTTGTTCCCATCAAATAGTGGTGGAGTATTAGTAGATGACCCTTGAGCTAATTGGATTTCTCTAGACATCTTGACTTGTAGGGAAGATGGTTAAATCTTAACCTACGAACTTGCTCTGATACCAAATGTTGTGTGAAACCCGACACTAGAAGGGGGGGGTTGAATAGTGTCCGTCCCCTTTTTTTAATTTTCTTCTTACTCAATTTTATCTTTACTTAATGCGATTGTTACTTACTGATTAATGTGATCAAAATTCAATAACAACAATAAAAGCAAGTAAGAAAGCAATGCAAACAAAAATGCTTATAGTGGTTCGGCCAATTTTATCTTTACAAAAATGCAATTGTTCACCAAGGATTTCTAACCACTACTTTATAAAATTTATATTTCCATTTGAATACAATGAGGACACCCTTCTCACCACTCGGATAACACCTCAATCCTATTCACCTAGGCAAAACATAATTCTATAAAGCTATCCCTAAACGTTTCTTAGCGCACCTAGCAGCTATCTCAACTTTGAAAACAAGTTACAATAAAATTCAAAATACACGGAAAGAGCTTTAAGAATGAAAGATTAACCAAGTCTTCTTTCCACCGCCTTCACGTCTCCAACTTGCAATAAGATTGCTCTTTGATTTGCAACACAATTGAAGAAGCAGAGGATCAGCAGCGCTTGGAATTCGTTGTCGAAGGAAGTAGAGACGCGTGCACAGAACTTTTTCTTTGAAGGCTTAGAAAACTTCTTTATTGCTCAATAATGGTTGTTGAAGGTTGTAAAGAAGTTAGGTGAGGGGTATTTATAACCCCTCAGCCGAATGACACGTTCAACGGGTAAAAAAATGACAGTTGAAGTCGTTCCGTCGCTGGCCGATCGATCGGTCGATCGACCGACAGATCGACCGCCTATGCGACCGCTGGCAGTCTGGGAGAGCTCGGTCGATCGTCGGGTCAATCGGTTGACGGAAAACAATTTCTCCCAACATTCGGTTGACCCGTCGGTCGACCGAATGACTGGAGCTAGGGTCACACGAATGGGCTATCTCCAGTCCGGTCGATCGCTACCATTCTGCCCATTTTTGCCTTCTGTCGGTCGACCGACGCAGCCTAGAATTTTTTTTCTTCGCCAACTTCGATCGACCGGCTGGTCAACTAAATGTTTGCTGCCTATTTTTATCGACATTCAATCGACCGATCGATCGACCGAATAGGCTGCTTTGGCAAAGTACTGCCTCGTTCGGTCGACCGACCGATCGATCGATCGACCGAACCCAGGCTGAGGCTGACTTTTCCTTGGATTTTTACATGCCTTTTTTTATAGGTTTAGTTACCAAGTTTTAACTTGGATAACTTTACAACTTTGACTTGGGATAAACTTAACCTAGGGGTATATTACATGAATTCTACTTGATCTAATCCCGAGCCTTTCTTCAACGATTTCTTCTTCCGTTTCTTTGACGATATTTTCCTTCGTCTCGTTTGAATGGATTTGGCATGCATATCGCAACCTCAACCTGAACTCAAAACTTCACACTTGGATTAAATACATGTTTCTTATCATCAAAATAAAGATCGAGGCTTAAGAGAGACCTTTAAGTCAACAGACGAGTGTCGTTGCCGATTTCTCCGATTTCTTTAATTTTTTCGATCGGGGACGTGGTGCGCTAACCGATATGGAACCTGAAAATAACTCTCCATGAAATCATTAGTTCCATATTTGTTATCATCAAAACCGAGATTAAGACCAAGGTAGAAAACCTTAGGCCAACAATCTCCCCCTTTTTGATGATGACAAACATCCTTAAGAAAATATATATATTAAAGAACAAAGGATATCAACCAAGGGATTTCTGCCCCTATCAACATGCATATCTATGAAAATAAACTCCCCCTATCTATATTCATGGTTTTCCTATATTTTCTTCTCTTTTACTGATATTTTTCTCCCATTTTGACATCAATCAAAAAGGGCAAGAAAAGTCAACCTATAGTCAAAGTTGAGACTCCGAAACTATTTTCCATGAAACATGAAAATCTCAACTAAAATGATGAAAAATCAAATATCTAATATGAGACTAAATCATACATGATAGCATTAGATGATAAATATATTCCAAGTCTAGAAATCATGTATAGGCTTAAGTATTGATATTTTCGTGTATCGATCAAGGAGTCAAAAATCATTTTGAAAATGATTTTTCTCTTTAAATGAGTAGAACGATACCATAAGTGAATTTAAAATATCATACTTAAAGTCTCATTTGAAAATCTAATGAAAATTTAAAGTATCAGAAAAATGAGCAACTTGAGAAGAGTGATACTTTAGTGGCATTTTCGTAAATAAATGAGATTTTTATGATATTTCTAGAAATCATTCAAACTTTCAAAACACAAAGATATGGTCATGTAAAACATGTATATCAAGTTTGAAGTAAAAAGAATGTCATTTGATCAAAATATGAACTCGGCACGATTTAATTCAAAGTAGGCATGAAAGCATAAAAATGGCTAAGTATCAAATTTTACTATCTACTCATGTATTCTCAAATTTAGGTACCTAGATATCTAACATGAGTGAATCTAAGTATATGAGTCAAGTTTGGGCTGAAAATGAAATTTCTAAGTCACTTTGTTGACTTAAGTCAAAGTATACTTCACGTTTACAAAAATCAAACTTTTAAATCCATATAAAATCATATTATTGACGATTTTTTTTTTAGAATTTAATTGGACAAACTAGATTTTTTAGGGAATCTACAGGTTCAAGAATCAGTCAAAAATCAGTTTTATATAAATTCATAAAATTCCTGAAATTCTAGGGGCATTTTCGTAAAATTTAAGTACTTTTTCAAAAGTTGTCAATTTTGCTTCAAACTTTCCAAACATTGCTGAATGATCATTTAAGATGTGTGTGTCAAGTTTGAGCTCAAAATGAATTGTCTAAGTTTATTTTTCTTCATATATTGTTTTCATGAAAAAATAGATATTTCTAGCTATCATTCAAGTTATCAAAATCATTCGTAGAAATGATTTTACTGATGGTGTGAATGATATTAGAAATGGAATCAAAATGGTATACATGAGTCTTCATTTGAAGTTTTTGAAGAAAAATCAAAGTATCGGAAAAATGAGTATTTCAAGTAAGATACTTTGTGTTTCCGAAATCCAACTTCAAAATTCTATTATAAATCAGATTCTTGATGATTTTTTTTTGAAATTTTTACACAACAAACTAGATTTTTTAGTGAAACTATTTCATGAATCATCTAAAAAGAATTTTTCTACATTTTTCTAGAAATAGCTAAAAATGTTAAAATTTCAATGACATTTCTGTAATTTTCAGTTATTTTTCAAAATGTGTTCAGCTTTCATTCAAACTTTTATGACACCACATAATGGTCATGTAAAGAGTGTATGTCAAGTTTGAGATGAAAATTATGTCTTTAAGTCAAGATATCAACCTAGCATGGTTTCATTCAAAACTAAGCTAGTTATCATGAAACTTGCTATGTTTCAATCTTATCATTTACTCATGGTTTTTCAAACTTAAACCTATGGATACCTAACATGAGTAAATCTAAACATGTTCCTCAAATATGGATGGAAAATGAGACCTCTAAGTCAATTTATTGACTTGGGTCAACTTTGTTCAAAAGATCATGAAATGACCTCTATGTCATTTTATCCATATCCATATGAATTTTTCATTCTAAGTGCATGGAAACATGTCATACCTATTTCTAAACATGTTTATGATGTTTGGACTTAAAATAAAGTATCCAAGTCGATTTGTTGACTTGGTTCAAAATTTTCAAGCTTAAGTCCTCTAAAGTGAACTTGTTATCATTTTGCTGAATCTCTCATGAATTTTCAATTTTAAGCACATGACAACTAATCATTAACACACTTAAACATGTTAAACATGTTTATCCAATTTTTAACTTAAAATGAAGTTTCTAAAGAAAATTTTCAACCTAGTCTGATTTCATAAATATCATGATATCATGAAATGAGCTAAGTTATCAAGATTTTTTCTACTCATGAAAATTTAAATATTTATCATGCATAATCAATCATGAGCATAAAGAAATCATTTAAACATAAGTATTCAAGTATTATACTAAGATTTTTGCAAAATCAATTTCATACCTCATTCTTGAGAATTTTCCCAAACTTTTCATTTCCTTTTCAATTTTCTTCACAATAGCCTTCCATTTTCAATAACTTGCATGTATACTTCAATAATAGTAATCAAATCATATCTACTAGCAAGTTATCGTACTAAATAGCAAAGATGATGATCAAGTATCATTTTCAAAGACCTACTTTGCTAAGTAGTAGAAATTCATTTACAAATAAGTCAAAGTGATACCAGAATGAATCAAAGAGATCTCAAAATGTGAAATTTTGAAAAATAAGATCTCCAACCCTTCCTATTGGTTGAAAATCGAAAGGCCACAATGAGCCTACGATTTAGAACCGCAAGGTCACATGAGTCCGTTATAGGCTACATAGGTCTCCGAAGAGATCGGAAATAAAAAATAAAAAATATTTTTGAAACTTATCAAGAGCGGAAAATCTACTAATATTAAGCATATATCAAAACTCCAACTATAATTTAAGAAAGAGGGTATAGGAGATGATACCGAAGTCTTTGATGCCAATTTCCATACCTATGGCATCATGATAGCTTGAAGTTGCAACCCCTTGGAATATTTCTCATTTGGATCCAAGGTCAACTTCAATATTTCATTTCTCATTCATCCCTATGTTGTAGCTCCCCCTATAAAAGAGCATGAGATCTTTGGTACCCAAATGACTTTGGGTCCTTGGGGTTAGAGGGCTTAGGAATCCAAAGTGTCCTAGCAACACTTGGATTTCTCTTCAATGCGCAATCATAAATAGCATGCCCATAAACACCACAACAAAAACAATATCCATTAAACTTCTTTTCGTTTTTGCTATGGACATGTGGTTTATCATTAGAATGCTTGACATGTGAACTATGGTAAGCATGAGCACTCTTAAAGGAAACAATTTTCTTTTGAACATGAGGTTTAATGTTAGAATGCTTGACATGAGAAACATGATGTGCATAAGCATTCTTGAAAGAAACATTTGTATTTTTAGAATTCTTAGATGATGAATTACTAGATAGATTATTAACTTTCTTACTTAGCAAAACAACCTCATTTTTCAAGTCATTCATGGATTTATGAATAACATGCAATTGAGTTTTCAACATGCTATTTTCATTCTTTAAGATGTCATTTTTTGTTTTCAAATCCTTAGTGTCAATACTTAAGGAATCATGACATGGATTGGAGACACTAATTTTTAGCTTCTCATTTTCTAATTTTACATCATGTAATTGAGAGCTAAGACTTATGTTTTCTTTCTTCAATTTTTTGTTTTCTTTATCTTTTTTAACAAGCAAGGCATACATGCTTTTATATTCATCCATTAATTCATCATAAAGCAAATCATGAGAACTAGATGAATTAATACTACTATTTTTGTTATCATGACTAGAAGAAGAAGAGTGTACCTCATCATTAACATCCATGATGCAAACTTTTGAAGTGACTTCATAGTCATGGCAAGAGGATGCTTCATTTGAATATGATGATGATGTGGAAGTATTTGACCTCTTCTTTGCATTGTTATTCATGGAAGGGCAATTTTTCTTCACATGCCCTTTTTCTTTGCACACATGGCAAATCACCTTCATTTTCCGATTTTTAGTGCTCCTATGACTAGAGATACTTTGGGCTTCAAAAACCATGTTAGTATTGGAAGGATGACCATTATCATCACTACCTTCATTAAAAGTTTCTAACTCCTCGATTTTAGCATAATCATATAAGACATTTAAGCAAGCCCAAATATGGAATGCGGAAGTACAATGCATGATCTTTTCAAATATATTATTTTCCAAAGAACAATATATGTAATTTGTTGCCTTAGCATTTAATTCAAACATATTAATTTGTTCTTGGGTCCATGCATTTATATTTTCCTTAGGTTCAATATATTTTATCTTTACCACGTCAAATACACATAAACCTTGAGTCTTTAGGAAAGTATACATTCTATTCTTCCAAAGACCAAAGTTAGACTCATTGAACCTAGGAGGTGAAGACGCTATCAACTCTAGTGCCATTTTCGGATCGAGACTAGATGTAGACGAGATGGTGAAATCTCGAACTACGACTTGCTCTGATACCAATTGTTGGGTGAAATGGCCACACTAGAGGGGAGGGGGGTGAATAGTGTGTTTACTAATCTGTTTGCCTAAATCTGATTTTAATCGTTTCTTTGGTTATTTAGACAAATTTCAAGTTGAGTAGCAAGCAGAAGCAAAGTAAATACGATAATGAAATAAACACAAGTAGAATAAATGCAAACATTATTAATTATAGTGGTTTGGCCCCAATGCCTACTCCACTACCTAAGCACCCCGCTTAGGATTTCCAAACTAGCTTTACTAGATTATCTTGTTTCCTTTACAATGAGGACGTTTTCACCGGAGAGTCTCCGCTCTCACACCGAAGGCACTTCCACACCTGGAAGTCTCCGCCTTCCTACTGAGAGCACTCTCCCACCTCAATCCTAAGGACAACAAGAACTAATCATAGCAAACTATGTTTACACCGGTGGATTTAAACCTTAAACACAAAGGTTACCACCCAATTTCTAGACCTAACAACCTAGGTCTTCACAAGCTCAAATACAATGAAATAAATCACAAAAATACACAAATAATGGAACAAATAAATAATACAATAAATACTTAGCTCCAAACACGAGTCCTAGTTCCTCTTGATGCCTCAATGATGAATCGTTCAAAGCTTGAAGGCAAGATCAAGGATGTATCATGGAAACTAGGGTTATCAAAGGGATGACTCAAGAAATATTTTGAGAATGATCAAGAATGGCTTAATGAAATCTTAGATTAAGGGTGGAAGGCTCGCTAAGGCTTCTATTTATAAGCCTTGAAGAGATGGGATGAAACAGGCGGCTTAATGGGCAAAAAACTAGCCGTTTCCGCCATCCGATCGATGGCATGTCGATCGCCGGTGTAAGACCCGGAAAAAGTTTCATAATATAAAAAAAATCTATTTTGGTGCAACACGTCGGACCCGGGGGTAGTCGAGTCGAGCCTCAGGATCGCCTCGAGTGAAAAGGCATGACTCGGCTAATGAATCATGAAGTTTATTGGATAATTAACTTTCCTTTTATAAAATCATACCTTAAATTAAGTTAACTCGAGTCATGTTATGGGTTGGTTCGGAACCCGAGTCGAGTTCGGGTTTAGTCGAGTTCTGAGTATGACTTAAGTGAGCCTTGAAACCATCTTTGGAAAGATGGTTGAGGGGATAACCCCCCCCCCCCCCCCCCCCCATATGGCAGCCGTGCGACTCAACCATTGAGTCGCACAAGGCCGCAAGGGAGAAAGAGGAGAAGGAGAAAGGATGGGGCTTGGGGCTTGGATCGATCCGGAATTCGCATCGTCGCTGGAAATTCTTAAGTCATCGTCACCCGATCCTTATTTCTTGGCGATCTAGGTGAGTGGTTAAGGCTTTAACAGTTTGGGGGAGGCGGGTGGCCGAACCCTAGATGATAGGTCGAGTTCTCATGATTTTTCCTGACGATCCATGATTTCAACGATATGTACTCACTATTTTATGATGTTTCTTGTCGGATCTCGCCATTTTAATCGCCGATTTGCGTATTTTTGGGGCTGCCGAGTCATGGGAAAAGGGGAAAGGTCATGCCGAAATTTTCCCCGATTCCCTTGACGGCAAGAAAGCCCTTAGATGCCCTTATACCACTATTTTGATGTAGTCCTTTGAACTCCTCACGTAATATGAAGCATGTCCCCTCTAAAGCCCCACTACTAGAAAAATGGGCATCAGCAACGGCTGGCACCATTGCAATGGAGCCGTGGCAGAAAATTGCGTTGCTGATAACTTAGCAGCTAAAAATATTATTAGCAATGGTTTTGCCACGGATGCGGAGCCGTTGCTGATAATATTAATAGCAACGGCCGGTGAGCCCGTAGCAACGCCGTTAGTAAAAGCCCGTTGCTAAGCCGTTGCTATAGGTCATCAGCAACGGCTTTCGATAAACTTTTAGCAACGGCTTTCCCACGGATGGCCGTGGGAAAGCCGTTGATGATGATGTGAACCTGGTAACGAAAAAATTTAAAATTTAAAATTTCCATACATTGATACATTGATACATTATCTGATACATAACTCACACACCCATACACTCATACACACATTCATTCACACATCACAAATACACCAAGATATACATCAAAATAATTATATTTATATTGATAATTATCCACAATAGTATAAAAACTACTCAAATGCAAAATTGAAGTATCAATATCCAAACAAAATAAATTAAACAAGTCCAATATCTCAGTAACAAAGTCAATATAAAAAAATCTCACGATGACGATGGAGGATGGTTTGGATCATATGGCGGGGCCTGGAGTGCTTGAGTGTACACCGGCGTGGACTGACTCGAAGACGATGGATTAGATGATGCTGAAGAGATGTCTGCTTCGGGATGACCTGACATGTTGCGTAGCATAGCATGCATCTCTACCATCATCTGACTCTGACGCGCGACCGTCTCCTCTAGAGTCCTTATTCTGCTACTATGATCATAACTGGATCTAGAGGTGGACGGCCGCTCACTAGCGACCGGAGGGGTCGGTGCCCCAAGTGGCCCTAGTACGGCTCGCGCATGACCACTATCTGCAAAGCCATATACGCGGCCATGGTCCCAGCCACCTGCGGCCTCGACCCACGTTGATGCGTCAAAGTCCTCGGGGGTGCCCCCACGTTGCACCACCGTCTGGCTGTAGGTCTCCTACTCGAGTTTGATTTTTTTGTTTAATATTTATCATAAAACTTAAATTATAAATATATAATGAATAATTTAAACAAATATATAGTTACCATAATGTATGCAGCGCGGTTGTCGATGTACTCCCCCGTCCCATATGCTCGACGGTGAGTTCGCTCAAACACCGCCATCGGGGAGGGTCGCTGGATAGTCCCGTCATCCGACACCGTCGTCTACATTTACAAAACAAATACATTAATTAGTACACATAGTAACAAATAAAATATAAAATTAAAAGGTATACTTAACATACGGTTCACGTGCACTGCAAATGCAACAGAGCCGCCGGTGTGACGCGCTGCTCCCCCCGACATACGATTTCTAGCCGCATTCCAAGAAACCTCCTGCCATCGATCCGTCGACCATATTCCCACGAGCTGGTCCCATATATCTGGAGTAATCCAATCGGGGCCGTATCTCCGAGTCTCCGCGATGTTAGTGGTCCCAGCTTGGGCCATCGCCTGGGACCGAGCCTGCCCTAGCTGCCCGTTGTACCTCGCACGGGAAATAGCCTCCCAGGCAGCGTAAATGAATGGCCTCTGGTCCTCGGCCCATGTAAAGCGAGTCTGCAAAATAATAATATCAGTACCAATATTAATAATCATGCATGTAAAAAATATAATAATACGTGCCTCAAACTCGCGCCATAACATGTCGACGTGCTCGCTAGGCACGTGAGACCACGTAGGCCATGCCCCGTGCATGTATCGTCGAATAGTAGAAGAAATACTCCTCGACACTTCTTCTTGCTCGAACCTGCACAACAAAAATAAATTTTAATATTATATTATGATATAATGAATTTGTAATGATTCATAATTCATGATATATTACCGCTCCCCAATCACGCTAATAAATCTACATGACTCTGCGGCTGGTGGAGGCTTCCACCTGTTCGGCCCGCGTGGCCGCCTGCGTCTGGATGTACTAGCCTCGGCAGTATCATCGGCATGAGGATCAACAACAGGAGGATCAGCAGCATGAGTAAGTGTAGGAGTCTCACCGATCGGAGACTCCGAAGCTCTCCTGCGACGATAACCACGACCAGACATATCTGTCGAATAGACATATAATCAGATTATTGTATAAATAGTAGAGATATATTTAATAAAATATATACTTTACAATTATTCCTCATCATCTGAATAATAGTCTTCGAATTCTTCCTCTTCTTCCTCTTCTTCATCTTCTTCATCTCCAGCTTCCTCAATTTCATGATCGTCATCATCAGCATATTCAACTTCTAATTGAATTGACGTTGTGTCTGCATCCTCGAGTATTGGAATAATACGATCTACAACAGGAGGATCATCTTCTTGATAGAAACCATGTGTCATATCAGGTATCAGCTCATTTTCTCCTACTATCGGATCAATTTTTCCTCTAGCTTTTGTCTTACAGACTACACGCCAATCTGCTCTATCTTTATTTCGAGCCGGATACTTCGCGTAATATACTTGTTCGGCTTGTGATGCCAATATAGAAGGCTCATTTGCTGCCAATTTAGATTTGTAATTAACCTCAACAAGTTTGTATTTTGGATGAACTTTCATGCCCCTTTCTGTTGTATTGAACCAATGACATCTAAATAGAATAACTGATTTCAAGCCGAAGTAGTGCAACTCTATCACTTCTTCCACCAGTCCATAAAAATCCATATCACATTCAACATAGGTTGTCCCTTTCACACAGACCCCAGCATTCATCGTCTTCTTTGTAAATGCATATTCAACCGTGTGAAATTTATACCCATTAACAAAATATCCGCTATAGCACGACACAAGTCGCGACAGTCCACTAACAAACTCAAATATTCTTTCATCTATTTCAGCTCTGTGATCTTTGCTGTAAGTCTGAATCCAAGTAGGGAAATCACGATTCCGTAATCTCTCCAATTCTTCATCGTTGTGAATAGAGTATTTTTGCACCATCTCAATGTCAAATATTTCTATGAATTGTTCAATCTCTGGACAATTGAGTAATACATACAAGTGTGCCAAATGATACTCTTCCTCGCTTAAGTGTCGAGATGGACGAGAACCAAAAGCACGACCAGAGTGACAAAATATATTTAAACGTCCATCTGAATGTCGAACACCCCCGTCGTCGTTATGTGGAAGACGATCAAATCTTGTCTGTACTGTCGATTCAAAGTAAAATGAGTAGAATGTTAAAATTTCTTGGATGATATACGATTCAGATATTGATCCTTCAACAACTGCGGTGTTCTTTACTTTTTTCTTCATACGATTCATGTATCTTTTAAATAAGTACATCCACCGATATTGAACGGGGCCACCAACTCGTGCCTCGTATGCCAAGTGTATCGGTAGATGCTCCATCGAGTCAAAAAATGCAGGAGGAAAAAACTGCTCCAGCTTGCATATGATTTCAACAATATTATTTTCAAGTGTTGACATATCTTCGACTCGAAGGATATTTGCACAGATGTTTCTAAAAAACATACTTAATTCAGTCAACGGACCCCAAATATTATCAGGTAGAAGATCTCGAAATGCGATCGAAAGTAATCTATGCATGAATACATGACAATCATGGCTCTTCATCCCTGATATTTTGCCATCATCGACGTTCACACATCGAGATAAGTTTGGAGCATATCCATCGGGTAATCTGAGTTCTTTTACCCATTGACAAACATCTTTGATCTGTTGTTTATTTAACACATAAAGGGCCTTTGGTTTCAAATATCATCCGTTGACCTCTTGTAACTCCAACTCTGGTCTTTTACAAAGTATTTTCATTTCATGTTGGGCTTTGACATTATCTTTAGTTTTTCCGGAAATATCCATCAAAGTGTTGCAGAATGTCCAAACGGATTAAAACCATCTGCGCACAATCCCAATATGATATTTCTAGTATCCCTAGCAAATGAAGGATAACATGTATCCAAATGTTTCCATGCTTCACTGTCAGATGGATGAGTCATTACTGTATCATCACGACTTCTTGCATGCCAACTCATGTAGGGGGCTGTCTTTTCCGACATGAATAATCTTTGAAGCCTCGGTGTTAGTGGAAAATACCGAAGCACCTTAAACGAGATATTTTTTTGTCGGACCGATTTCTTCTCCTTGTAACGAGGATGTTGACATACAGGGCATTTATCCAACTGCACATTTTCTTTATAATATAAAATGCAGTTATTTTGGCACGCGTGTATTTTTTCGTACCCAAGCCCCAATTTTCTCATTAGCTTTTTAGTCTTATAAAAAGTTGGCTCAAACTTGTTATCAGTAGGCAGCATTCCATTAATCAATCCAGCAATCCGATCATACGCAACTCCGTTGATATTACAATCGGCCTTGATGTTTAAGAGCTGTGTCATTGCTGAAAACCTAGTGTATTTAGGACAATTCTCATACAAAGGTTCATCGACAGATTTCAACATCTCGTAAAATTCTGCAGCTTCTTTATTCGGTAATTCAATCTCTACCGCAGTTTGTACTTCTGTGATATCAACCGCTGTAGTATCTGGTGGGACTGATGTCTGAAGAACTGGCCGATCAACATTATCATTCAGGTGGAATTGACCCCCAAGACTATCAAGTATCATAGTTCTATAGGGATTAGATTGACTGGATGAAGAAGCACCAGCAGAGGAAGATTCACCATATATCTGAACGATAGGATTGCTCGACGTCCCGACTTCGCGTGACTCCCCATGACAAGTCCATATCAACTCGTCGGATGGATGATTATTTTCTAAATGTTTTGAGACAGTTCGAGTCCATATTGGACAATTCCGACACGAGTCCAAATTAGACGATTTTGGCAAGAGTCCGAAGTGGACGATTCCGGCGGGCGTCCGAAGTGGACGATTCCGGCGCGCATCCGAAGTGGACGATTCCGAAATTAATCTAAACCCTAATAATTAATCTAAAAAATTAAACAATTAATCTAAATAATTAATTAACATATAAATAAAAAAAATAAAAAAATCATATATCTACTCTTTTCGGCGCCGGTGTACAGTGTTTGGACAGTGTGTCCGGACAGTGTGTTCGGACAGTGTGTCCGGATAGTGTGTCCGGACAGTGTGTCCGGACATTGTACAAGATCCAGCGGCGGCCATCGGCCGACCGCCGCCGGCCGAAACCCTAAAAATAGGGTTTCGGTCGGATTTCCCGTCGGCTGCAACGGGAAGAGACGACCGGGCGGCAATGAATACCTGAAATCGGTGGTCGAGGATGGACGGCAGCGTCGGCAGCGGCAGCGACGGCGAGAGGCGGGAGGAGGAGGCAGCGGCGGCAGCAGCGGGAGGAAGAAGGGTCGGGCGCAATCTGTGACCTTTATAAACTTATCAGCAACGGCTCACTCGCCCGTTAGAAAGCCGTTGCTAATAAGTTATCATCAGCAATGACTCACTTGTCCGTTAGAAAGCCGTTGCTGATAATTAAAATCATCAGCAACGGCTCGCGTGTCCGTTAGAAAGCCGTTGCAGATACAACATATCTGCAACGGCTTGAGCGGCCGTAAGAATGCCGTTGCAAATAGCAACGGCTTGAGCGGCCGTTGCTGATAGCCGTTGCTGAAGACTCAATTTCTAGTAGTGCCCCTTGAAGTGGCCGAATGAACCCTAAGACTCTTGAAGAGGGTTCAACCAAGGGTGAGGGGAAGGGTAAGTTGATCATTGGTATTTAATAAGTATGTGGAATTGAAGAGACAAAGTATAGATAAAGTATCTTCCATCTTTCCCTACCCCAAGGACCTTGGCCGAGCAAGGTTTTCCTTGCTCATGGTTCGGCCAAGGTTGGGGAGAGGAGGAGGGACTTGCCTTAGATGAAAATTTCATGATCTTAGGGATCACACATAGGGATATGACAATACTTAGGAAGAACACCAAACTTAGCAAGTAGCTTAATTGATTTGAATTGTAGAAATGCTAGATTGTAACCAAACTTAGCATTTGATCCTTAAACTTGGATGTTGACAATGTTACCATGTTTTATAATTCATACATGTTATTTAAATTTATTACTACCTTGCCATGCTAGATAGTTGCTCCTTATTGTGCTAATATTACTAAGGTAGTATAAGAATTGTTAGGTATGTGCATTATGATTATATATGATGAATGATGTAATATTTGAGCATTTTTCTTTAGATTATGCATGCTGCCCTAAATGTCATTGGATGATATTCCAAGGTTGACTCATGGAAATTCTCACCTAAGACAGTGTAGAAGGCTAGGTAACATGTAAGGTGTCCCTAGATGTTCATAGCACATTTATGGAAACTTAGATATGAGACGATAACACTTCTATGATTGCTTGTATATTTTTGGAAACTTAGAGATTGTAGGTGCACATATACTAAAAGAGGCGGCATGAATTATTGACCCGGTAGCTGGACATGGTTAGATATGGGCAAAGGCCCGAAGTATATATATATATATGAAAACCCTAGGATATTGATTGTGTAATGTGCTTGAGATGGTCCGCCGAGGAGCGAGGAGGTCGGAAATGACCAATGCTCAGCTCGGCCAGTTGGGTCAAGAGGTGCGCCAGCGGGCCCACTAGGTGCCAGACCCCAGTTGGGTGGGACTAGCTATCCTTACCCCAGACGGTGTCCGGAGACTAGTGGCCATCCTAGTCGATGACCCAGGATTGTTTGCTTGCATCTTGAGATGATGTGGCCGATGGCCAGTATGATACTACTGATATGGTAGGGACGGCTGTAGCCGGAATATATTGTTATGAGTAGGCCGGATGCCAGAGGCGTGATAAGCCAATGTGGCAGGTTATCATGTACAGTGGATACTGATGGATCCGTTGAGGGTCTTTTGTTGCATTTGAAACACACTTTACCTCCTTGTACATTCCTTTATTGCCTTGTAATATATATATATATGCATGACTGAGGCTTATATGGAGGTTCAATTGAGCCACTCATTGAGTCCCAAGTGGACTCACAGTTTATTTCTATTTTTGTAGAGCATGAGCAGTAGCTTGGTGTCGACATGGTGCAGCTGGAGGGCAGAGGTGGTGCCATATCTCGTAGCGACGTCCATGAGTCTTAGACTAGTCCTTAGATATGTTGGTTTTATTTTCTGCACCGACGTTAAAAAAAGGGGGATTGTAAAACTTGATATTTGACCATTGAATTTGATGTTGATGTTTCATCTTGTTTTGAAAAACTTATATACATTGTGACTTGCAAACTTTTATAAAGTATGTTGAGTTTTTCTTTCTATCGATATGTTTTGGCTTCTTGATGTCAGTGTAGACAGTAGGCTACAGGGCAGGATGTGGGCCCTGGCTAGTCACACTACCCTCAGTTGGGGTGTAACAGTCGGTCGACCGGTCAATCGACCGAAAGCTAACTATCACTTTATGGCACACTTTGGTCGACCGATTGATCGACCGAATTGACTACTGCCAATTTTCGGCACTATTCGGTCGACCAAAACTGGAAAAATCAGCTCAGTTTGTTGATTTTTCTGCTTGTTTGCTCGTTTTTGGTTCCGTCTTCGCTAAGTCTACTTATATAATATTTATTAACTTTAAGTTATATAACATTTAATAACTTTAAAATATAAATGTTATATAAGGATTACCCCCAATTTGGATTCAATAAAAATATCCAAAAAATCAAAATCCTTAAGAATCAAAATCTAGTTTTTGGGGTCTAGTACAAATTTTTGGAAAACAGAAACTTCCTAATCTCCCGGTTCAAATATGAGTAGGCTAAAGGCTTCCAAAAAATCCTTAAAAATATCTTGTTATCTAGTTTCTACCCGAGGAACAATTATCGCAATTTTTTGTGTCAATAAAGTGTCTAGGTCATATAGCCCTCCAAGGAGCTCCCTAGGCTTAGTAAATTTTAGGGCAATTTCCGGGTTTTCATGTTTTGGGGTTCGGGTTTAGTTTTAGGGTTCTTTACATCATAAAGAGGATTACATTACATTCTAGACACCATACACCTAAACTCTAACTTCCCGAAGAATCCCGAGCGTCGACGAGCTTCCTTGCCGATTTCTTCGATTTTTTTGATCAGGGACGTCGTGCGCTAATCAATATGGAACCTGAAAATAACTCTCCATGAAATCATTAGTTCCATGTTTGTTATCATCAAAACCGAGATTAAGACCAAGGTAGAAAACCTTAGGCCAACAAAGATAATCAACTTTGTAAGTGAAATGGCCTACATTAGGAGAGGGGGGGGGGGATTAGTGTGTTAACTAAAACTTAAGCCTAATTCCGATTTTAATCTTTTTCTTGATTACTTAGGCAAATGCTCAATTTAACTAGATGAATACGGGCGAGTAAATAACACAAGTAATCAAAACACAATATAAGCAATGCAAACAAGATATATTTATAGTGGTTCGGCCCCAATACCTACTCCATTACCTAAGCACCCCTGCTTAGGATTTTCAACTTAGATTTACTAGATTATAATTGTTTACTTACACTTGAGGACTTTTCCCCGGAGAGTCTCCGCTCTCACACCAAGGCACTTCCCCATCCGGAAGTCTTCGCCTTCTCACCGAGAGCACTCTCCCACCTCAAACCCTAAAGGACAACAAGAACTAATCATAGTAAACTAAGCACACTGGTGGACTTATACCTCTACACCAAGGCAATCACCAAACTCAAGATCTACACACTAGTTTTTTACACACTTGAGTAGCAACGAAATAAACACTGAAAATACAAGTAAAAAGAGCTACAAAATACAACAACAAAAATTCTTAGCTCCAACACAAGTTCCCTTGTCCTCTTGATGCCTTTGATGATGAAACTCAAGGTTGAAGGCTCAATCA
Organism: Canna indica; assembly: GCA_034359265.1. Taxonomy (NCBI): domain Eukaryota; kingdom Viridiplantae; phylum Streptophyta; class Magnoliopsida; order Zingiberales; family Cannaceae; genus Canna; species Canna indica. The sequence goes on from CP136897.1 coordinate 50,124,459, forward strand.
AGAAGGTAGAAGCTCAAAGCTCGAATTTTCCACAAAAATTGGCTCAATGAAGGCTCTTGGATGTTAAAAGATATCTCATGAAGTGTTAGGTGGCCTGGAAGGTAAGTTTGGGTCTTATATAGAGATCATAAAGGTAGGTGCTCGGTTTTCAAACAGCTCAACGGGTAGGAATTCAAAATAGAGCCGTTGGGGGCATTTTGGGAATTTTGTTGGGAATACTTGTAGAGTACCAGTACTTTTCAAGATATTCTAAAATGTCAATCCAGGTTGTTCTGGGTTGTTCCGAGTTGTTTATCCAGGTTATTCTGGGTTGTTACAACATCCCATCCGGAATGTTGTTTATGACTTGGAAACTCTTGGTAAACTGTAGAGTACAAGTACGTTTCGGTTGAAGTCTAGTCAATCGAACCATCAATGTTCTTTCTTTTGGTTCAGGTTTTGGGTTTGGTTCTTTAGCATCAATATGAGGATTTACAATAAAAGCTAGACACCCTAACCCTAAACTTTATCTTTCGACGAAAGTCCAAGCACGTCGACCAACGTCCTTCTGATTCACCAATTTTTCGATAATTTCCAATTGTGGACGTCGTCCGCCAACCAACTTGGAACATGAAAATATTTCTACATGAAAATATTAATTCCATGTTTGTTATCATCAAAACCAAGATTAAGACCAAGGTTGAAAACCTTAGGCCAACAAACTTTAAACAAGCAATGCTAACAAGTTAATATATAGTGGTTCGGCCAATATCGCTTACTCCACTACCTTGGCTCCTCACCAATGATTTCTAACCTTAACACTTTATATAGATTACTTGTTTTTCTAAAGAATGCAATGATGACTTATCCCTCAACACCAGAGGAAGCCTCAGCACTTATTCTAAAGCAAAAACAACAATCTACAAACCAACAAGGTGTTTCAAGCACACCTTACAAGCTACACTTTGAAATTTGATCAAACAACAGAAGAAACAAGTAAAAGAGCAAATAAATGAAATCAAACTTGCAAGAGCTCTTTTCAACAGCCTTCTAGACTTCCAACGCCTCAAGAAGATGAATACATTTAGCTTGAGAGGGTTGAAGAATGAAGATGCTTGAGAGTGTTAGATTGAGAACTAGGACTTGAAAACAACTCTTTGAAGGTTAAACTCTTGGGGATGAACTCAATGAAAAGTAAGTGTGGTTAGAAGGCTGAAATCAGGGTCATATATATAGGCCCATGGAGGTATGGGGGTTAAAATAGCCGTTCAATGGATCTAAAAAGATCCGTTGGGCTTTCCGGTCGACCATCGGCCGACTCTCGGTCGGCCAAAATCGTTCTAGAATTGTCCAGAACCTTTTCAGTCGATCCTCGGGTGACCTTCAGTCAGTCGAGATTCGACTGATAACATGATCAAAATCTTGATTCTTATTTTTATGTTGATTTTTCACCCGGGGCTTATTTTCGCATTTCGTTTTGGATTTTGGCTTAGAAATAAACTAAGACATGTTTGTTTAAGGTCATATGGGCTTATTACATTCATTTCTAAGCCTAGACCTAAGTTTTGACTCGTTCGTCTCTGGAGCCATCTCGACTTAATTTTGCATGATTTTCTGGATGAACTTCGTAGGCGTATTGTTTTATCAACTTGAACTTAAAACTTGAAAAATGAGTTAGTTTCATGTTTGTTATCATCAAAATAGAGAATAAGGTCTAGGTTGAACCCTTGGGCCAACATTAGCGTTGTCGTCGGGTTCAGTAGGGTTCGTGGTATACTGTGATACCTTGCGGGTTGGCCTGAGATGCGTAGTGATGCAATATGGTAAAGTGATAGCTTACGCGTCCAGATAGTTAAAAAACCACGAGAAGAACTACCCGACGCATAACTTGGAGTTGACAACACTAGTGTTCGCACTTAAACTATGGCACCGTTACCTATATGGGGAGGCTTGTGAGATTTGCACTGATCATAAGATCCTTCAGTATATGTTAACACAAGAGGATCTAAATCAGAGGCAGAGGAGGTGGTTAGAGCTCCTGAAATTTTATGATTGTACAAACCTTAACCACCCGGGAAAGGCGAACGTTGTAGCGGATGCCTTGAGCAGGAAGTCTATAGGAAGTTTGGCACACTTTGCTGCGACTAGGAGGCCCTTGGCAAGAGAGCTCACTTGTTGTTTGAGTGATGGAGCTGTATTGTCAGTGCATGACTCAGGTTTTATGGTGGCACACTTACAGGTTCAGTCCACCTTGGTAGCTATGCTTTGGATAGCTCAAGGTGCGGATGCCTTTTGCGCCTTTGACTAGAGACTTAACATTGAGAAGAGATGCAAAGGATGGATTCTGAGTGGACGGTGAGGGTGTCCTGAGATTCAGAGACATGATTATGGTACCAGATATGGTCGAGGTTCGGAACATGTATTAGAGATGACTCATAACTTCACCTACACTATGCATCCAGGAGTTACAAAGATGTATCGTGACCTAAGACAACTTTACTGGTGGAAAGTGATGAAAAGAGAGATGACATAATTTGTATCCAAGTGTTTGGTTTGCCAACAAGTCAAGGTTAAGCATTTGAGGCCAGCGGGATTACTCCAGAATTTGAAGGTGCCGGAGTGGAAGTAGGAGAAGATCACTATGATCTTGGTAAAAGAATTGCCGAGGTCGAGGAAGGGAAATGACTCCATCTGGGTGATTGTGGACAGGTTGACCAAGTCGACACATTTTATCTTAGTCAAGATGACTTTTACTACTGACATGTACGCTAGGCTATTCTTGGATCGGATTGTGGCATACCATGGGATTCATGTGATGATTATCTCCGACCGGGGCACCCAATTCACAACAAGATTTTAGCAATCCTTTTAGGAAGCTTTGCGTACTCATGTCGGGTTCAGTGCTGCTTTCTATCTATAGATCGATGGCAGTCGGAGAGGATTATTCAAACCCTTGAGGATATGTTGCGGGCCTATGTCCTGGACTTAACAAACATATGGGAGAAGCACCTACGCTTGGTAGAGTTTGCTACAACAATAGTTACCATAGCAACATTGGGATGGCTCCGTTTGAGGCCTAGTATGAGCGTAGGCGCAGATCACCAGTGGGGTGGTTTGAGGCTGGAGAGTCCTAGTTGTTGAGATCGAACCTTGTGCAGGATGCAATTGAAAAGGTTAAGCTAATCAAGAAATTAAAGGCTATTGACAACTCAGAGTCGTCAGAAAATATATGCTGATAGGAAGGTCCGGGAGGTAGAGTTTACTAAGGGGGATATGGTATTCTTGAAGGTACCACCCATGAAAGGGGTAGTGAGATTTGAAAAGAAGGGAAGTAGAGTACCAATTTATTAGACCGTTTCCCATCCTCAGACAGAAGGGAGCAATGACTCAGGAGTTGGCATCGCCACCTAGTATGGACAGAGTGCATCTAGTATTTCATGTATCCATGCTGAAAGATATTTCTGAGATGAGTCTCATGTGTTAGGGCCTATTACAGTGGAGGTTGATGCAGCCGTTTCTTATGAAGAATGACCGGTTCAGATTTTGGACATCCATACAAGGGAAATTATGATATATAGAGGTCCCTTTGGTGAAGGTGCGATGGGAGCTCCACTCAAGTCAGGAGGCCACCTGGGAGGTGTAGTGCGACATGTGCGAAAAGTATCCATACCTGTATTGTGATATGATGAGTCTCTTAGCTTATCCTAATATTCGATCGAATTTTCTTAAAGGGGGGAAGATTGTAATACCTGTGTTTTAATTTTGGTTTCAGACAAAGAATCTGGTTGTGAATCGATGCGAGTCGGAGAGATCGCTAAAGATCGTGATCGGTCGGAGAGATCGCGATCAGAGGTATGACTCACGTGCATGATTAATTAAGTAATCCAGTTTAACTTAGGCTTGTTTGGTTTCATTGGGTTCCCTGAGTCGTTGGTGCGATTTGGTCGAGTTTGGACCAGTTTAGGTGCAAACTTGGGAGGGGGGGGGGTAGTATGGTCATTTAGCAACTTAAGTGATACTTGTTTTATTATCTAAACTTGTGAAGGAGGGTCGGTCTTGGGAGGGAGATGCATACACGCAAAAGAGTAGGCGCACCCAAGGAAGAGTATTCTCTGGATCATTCGTGGTCCGATCTTATCGAAATTTGGTAAGTGAGTAGTAGACTTCATGTTATCGATTAATATCAGTGGAGATTATCTTTAGATGGCGGGATCTGTGATTGTGATGGAAAAACCGAAGCCCTATTCCTAGTTTTCTTTAGCAGATTCCTACAGCGACTTGTTTCATCCAGTCGAGCAATCAGGACACCATCCAAGATCTGATCAGACTGATTTTTGGTGAGCATGTCTGGGACTCCTTTTTTCTTAATATGAACAATGGAGATATGATTTGGACGGTTCATTTTAGGGATGAACAAGGAGGAGGAAGGGGTGATATTTTGGGAGAACGATATCCGGCGCGAGAGATCACTGTTCGTCAGAGTCGTTGCTTAGGATTGGATGGGAATTTCACTTGAGGTGAGTGGCTTGTCCGGAGTTGTTCTTCTTGGATACTTTTTGAAATTTATCGTTTTAGCTGCTTTCGGTGAACACATGGGTTTTGCAAATTAAAGACGGATTTGGAGGTTGTTCATCCCTTGTGATGTTCGGCCATGAAGCCTAGGTTTAGGGTGAAGTTGGGGCTGGTTAATTATTTTTGTCTCTTTGGTGGTTTGTAATCCGATTTTTATTTGGTGGATTTCTTGCAGAAGGTTTTGTTTTCGGTTTATGGCTGCGTACGCTAGAATTTTCAGGACTATTTTGAGATTGTTGTGGCCGAATCTTCAAGGTAAGTATGGCTGATTTGTTGGGCGAATGGCCACCACTAGGACTAAGCATCGGGCAGGTCGGGTCAATACCCGACTCGACCCAATCGGGATTTGGAGGGTGTGCCTCCCTTGTGATGTTCGGCCATGAAGCCTAGGTTTAGGGTGAAGTTGGGGTTGGTTAATTATTTATGTCTCTTTGGTGGTTTGTAATCCAATTTTTATTTGGTGGATTTCTTGCAGAAGGTTTTGTTTTCGGTTTATGGCCGCGTACGCTAGAATTTTCAGGACTATTTTGGGATTGTTGTGGCCGAATCTTCAAGGTAAGCATGACTGATTTGTTGGGCGAATGGCCACCACTAGGGCTGAGCATCGGGCGGGTCAGGTCAATACCCGACCCAACCCTATCGGGTATTAACGCAAAATTTTTAAAAATTTTATACCCGACCCAACCCAATTTTTTAATCGGGGCAGGACCCGAATAACCCGAAAAAATTGGGCCCCGACCCGAATAACCCGAATTCAGTTTAGAAAAATAAAATAAAATAAAATTCATTTTGAAAATGGTGATAAAAAAGATGAACAATTGTATTAAAATTATAACTTAAGTAAGACTTGAACTCAAGACTTCCTAAACTTTATCTCCACCCTTTTAACCATAAAGTCAACACCATCTTTTATCAATATTTATGGCATAAACATTTATTTAACTTAAAAAGCAGGTCGGGTCAGGTTAAACAAGGTTTTCACCCGAACCCGACCCGACCCAAAATAGTAAATGAAAATTTTAAAAATGTAATCCGACCCGACCCGATATACCCGAATAACCCGACCCAAAATGAATTTTCGGGTCAGTTTTTTTGGGTCGGATCGGGTTTTGCTCAGACCTAGCCACCACTAGAGGGGGAGGTGAATAGTATGTTATACTAATCTTTAACCTAAATTCGATTTTAATTAGTTTCTTAAATTCTTACGTTAAGCACGATATTAATTAAGTGGAAGCAAAATATACTAATGATTAAGCACACACAAATAGCCAAGGCAAACAAAGATATTTATAGTGGTTCGGGACCCTTCCCTACTCCACTATCTAAGCACCCCCACTTTGGATTTCAAACTCTAGTTTACTAGTTTAAAGTGTATCTTACAAAAAGATTTACAAGCTAAGACACTGACCCTCACACTCGAGGGTTACTCTCACACAATGAGAGTACCTCTAACACTTCTTCTCCTAATTACTACACAACTAACACTAGCAGACTAAGTTTACACCGGTGGGCTTATGCCTTTACACCAAGGGTCACCAAATACAACTCAAGATAAATCAAATTACACACTTTAATGGAGCAATAAATCAAATTAGTGGAGCAATAAATCAAATTAGTTTTAACCAAGAAGTCCTAACTCCTCTTCATATCTTTTGACGGGGAATCAATTGGTTTCAAGGCTCATGCCGGCGGCTAACGATTCAGCCGACGACGGTAAACGAGGAGGGCCGACTAACCCTCCCTTACACCTACCGTGAATCCATTTATATGTTGATCATGTGTTTGTCGTAAAAGATTAAAATAACAAATGATAATACATCAATTTATAAAAATTAACCGTGATGCTAAATTATTAAGATATCTGGCCATTCTCCAAGCTGTGCTATTAATTTGTGGCTCAAATTTAATTTCCTTTTATCATTATTGAGTTTGAATCTCATATATATATTGATTAGTATTTTGAAACAAAATGTTCAACCTCCTTGGACTGTTTCAAATATTTTAGGGATGGCAATTCAAACCGGTTAACCGCGGTTAACCGATTAACCGAACCGCAAAATTCAGTTATGGATAGTGGATTTGCGGTTCGGTTTCGATTTTGGATAGTAAAAACCAAAAACCGTTTAAAATTGGTTCGGTTTTGATTATCGGATCGCGGTTAATCGGTAACCGAAACTGGCTGTATATTTTGATTTCGGTTATCGGTAACCGAAACCGATAGTAAATATATACATCAAATATTAAATAAAACCCGAAATCCATTAACTAATTATCCATTTACCCGTTTACCCGTAAGTATATAAACCTAAACTCTAACCCTAATCTCCCCTCACTCCCTCATTCATCCGACTCCTTCACTCTCGTCACTCGACTCAGTGTCTCAGTCCCGTCTCTCCCCCTCGGCGACTCCGCTCATCATAGATCGGCGACGATGGCGAGTGGGAGTGGCAACTGGCAACATAGCATAAGTGCACGACTCCACCCTCGGCGACTCCCCTCTCTCCCTCATTCAGCCGACTCCCGTCACTCGACACTCCCGTCTCTCCCCCCTCGACAACTCCGCATAGCATAGATCGGCGACGACAGCGAGTGGGAGTGGCGACACCGCACGACTCCACCCTTGGAGACTCCGTTGTCTTCAACCGCACAGTTCATGCCCCGTCCCAAGACGCGGCGGCGACGACTCGAACACCACGCAGTGGAAGGAAAAGCCACGGTTCATAACATAAAATAAAACAACAACATTAAAACCAATAATTACAATCCATAAGTCCGACGGTACATACGATAAAGAATAGTCTGATCAAATAGAAGATTTAACAAAATATCAAATAGTTCTACATATTACAGCTCCAAAATAATAATATCAAGGTTTAGCACTATAAGGCGACAAAATGAAACTAAATATAAAAGCAGTCGCCATCAGAGCTCCACATCTACGACTGTCTATTAGCTGTCTGAAAACTATCTACACCTCGATCTATAAATCGACCGCTCACCCCTGCAAGTCTGAAGCAAAAACAACGGAGATTAACGAGTGCTGAGTAGGAGAATCACAATATGATCAACAAGCATCAAGTGTTAACTCAACAATGAATAACAACATGACCGTGGCGTTGGGTAAAGGCAATGAACACAACAAATACTCCTCACCTACTCCTAAACAACATCAACTGAATCATCGAGTGTGTGGACCGTTGGGTAAAAACCCCGCACTCTACCACCTGCAGAGTAACATCAATTGTCCGCTCCAACTGTGATGCGACTACCCCCACCAAATAGATAGTCCGCTAGATGTCGCGTCCGACATCATCGCATCCGAAGGTACCCAACATGCGACTAGTCAATATCATATATACCCTCTCCCATGCATGGACAGTACCACACCGAAATGGTCCTGGACCGGAGTCCTCTCTAAGGCCGTAGCCTCCAGATCGACAGCAACCATGCAACTCGACTCCAAGAGTGCAACAAGGTATATCACCATGATCAACAATATAACAACAACTTCAAATGATAACAACATGATAATAACATAACATCATCATGATCAACAATATAACAACTCCAAGTGATAATGACATGACCAACAGGGTAATAACATGCTCAACACGTAAATAATACCACATGTAACAATATGATATGCATACGATGACTAATCAAATGCACCATAAGATTAGCATAACATACTATGATCAAGAATAAACACCAATAAACGATAATAAAATATAATACATGCAATTTCTTTACATGACATGTCCAACAATAATGTGCAACAGGAGTTCAATAAATTTTTTAAGAAGCAAATCAAACAACGAAAGCAATGGTATTTCCATAATTTATCTCTGACGACCAATCAACATCAAACGAGGGATGACAGATTGCAGGCTCAACCCACCCTCAGCACACTCTCCAAACCATAATTATTTCACACTAACTAATCAACTAAATTCTCAAACTAATAATTTAATGTTATTTAAATACCTAAGCAATCAACCTACTAGAAGGACATCCTAATAATATTTTCCTGGAAAACCAACCCCACCATTGCGTTCGGAACGCGAAAATATTCAAGTTTGCTATTCACCTCAACTTCGACCGACAACTCGGGGTTCACCAAATAATTAAATTTCCAATTTTAAGTTCAAAAGACAGTTTTATAAATAACATTGCAATTCATAATAAACATGCTATTTTCAACGATACAACTCTCTTACTTATTAATTAACTTATAAAATAAAAAAACAACACCTCTTCCGTCTCCCTCTACCCTCGCCTCTGCGCCCGATCGACCCCGTCGCCTCTGTCCACCCCGAACCAGTGTCAGGCGGCTCCCCAACCCACCGGCGACCAACCCGCCGACACGTCCGCCCTCTCCCCAACCTCCGCAGTTGGTCCGACTCATCGCCGGCCGGATGGTGGCTGGAAGGGCCACCACCTAGCGTGGCCAGCGCTACAGTCGGCTTACACGCGACACGGCCGCCCGCGGCGTGGTCGCTCGCGGTGTGGCCGATCGTTGCATGGCCGCCCTCCGCTGTGGCCGTCTACGGCGTGGCAGCCTTGCGATTTCCGCACGCGGCAACCACTCGGGCTCGGCTCCGCAGCCGATCCTCCCTAGCTTCGTCGTCGGATTCATCGGAGATAACGACAGAATGAACGGAGTGGATAAGATCTCCTACCTCGATTCCGCGATTCCGACGACGACGAGCTCCACCGGCAACACGCATGCTGACTACTCTTCCCTCTGCAAGATCTCCTCCCTCCTTCTCTTTCTCAACCTCCCACCACAGCAGCTCTCCCTCTCTTAAAACCCCTCACCTCACCATTGCCTGCAACCCTCATGCCTACCCACTCCTCAGCAATAGAGTTTGACTTTTACTATTATTATTATTATTATTATTATTATTATTATTATTATTATTATTATTATTATTATTATTATTATTATTATTATTATTATTATTATTATTATTATTATTATTATTATTATTTAAACACGAACATAACATCATCTTGGTACTACCGCACCTTCATGGTCCGGGACTTGACTTCAGCGGCAAAGCCAAACGACGTTTTGGGGAGGTACTGGAGATACTAGAAGAGGAGATGACAGGGAAGATGAAGTGGGAGATCATGCACGTTCCTGGTGAGCCAGAGCGCTCCCTCGAAGTGGATATGGGTGAGCCTTCTTGTTTGATGAAGTTTAGTGTGATTTGTGGGCTTTGTCTATTGATTCATTGTTGGTTTAAAGTTTCTATCTCTTTTCTTGTTCCAGTTGATGTCTTAGTTCCAAATATTGAGCCGAAGCTTGCCAATAATATTGTGAGGTCTGCAATATGTTCGATAGTTGGTTCTGGTATTCTGCTCGTTTTGTATAAAGAGGCTGCCTATGATGAGTTTCTTCCTTTCTTTTGTTAAATTGATTAGGCAGTTGAATCAGGTGTTGGCACTAGAGAATCTCTGTCATGTGAAGCGGGTGCGAAGAAGAACGACTGAAGGTCCGTTTTTTATCTTTCTTTTTCTGCAAGAATATTTTTTCTCTGTTTTTTTTTCTTACCTATATAATGGTGGAAGATGTTACGTTGGTTCAAGATCATAGGACTTGATTGTTATGCAGAAATATGATTTCCATAGATAAAAGCCAATGTCGTATGTATTTCTGTATGAATGTGTTACTTGCAATTTTAGCTATTCTGCGACTCAATTATCTTAGTTGGAATTGAGAATTTATTGTATTACCCTATTTCTATAGGGAAGTACATCAGAAGCTTCCGTTCAAACCATGGGAGGATGCTAAGGTAAGAACACCTTGAGATTTTTCGTACTTATGCTATTACTCGGTAACTATTTCTCTTCTTGATTATTGTCTTGCTCGAGTGAATAAGAGCATAATGTTGGTTATTAAGACTGAAGCAGTTTACTTAATAAAGTAATGTAACAATTCCACAAACAAATGAAGTTTCAATAATTTACTTCATTTTATCATGGTCATGGTGTGATATATCAGCTAGTTGAGCAATATAAATAATTTTCTGCTTCAAATAATCTTCTGCAGCATTAGATACCTCATTTATCCGTTAGTTTTGCAGTATTATTGTGCACCAGTTACATCTAAATTATTGCATTCAAAATAAGTTTTCATATGGTTGCTCACACACATAAATAAATAAATAAATAAATAAATAAATAAAATATGGTTGCTCATGTCTTTAATCTTTTTCTCAGTCCAATTTGCAGGTAGATCATAGATGTGCTCATGCATGTTATTAATTAATTTATTAATATTAAAATAATTTATTTGAGTGAATTAATTAATTGATGATGTGCGGGGAGATTCATCACCATCAATGTATTGCCTAGCTGTTATCACAAGTCATCATTGGAGGTACTTGACTAATCCAATTAGCAGCTACATTATCTTATTTCCTCAATGATATAGTTGTATCAAATGAGATTTGACTTGAGCTTTGGTTCAATGATATAGTTGTATCAAATGAGATTTGACTTGAGCTTTGGTTCTACAATGGCAAGATCTGGAATGAGATTTGACTTGAGCTTTGTTTCTACAGTGGCAAGATTTGGAATTCTGGGACAGTGATATCTTGGAGAATTGCCATGGAAGGACTTCTACAAAAACGATGTTGCATTGTTGCTACACATGTGAGATTGATTGCATGCATTAGCTTTTGAAAATATTGATGAAATTGATTTGCTGTATAAGAAAACTTATGAAGGGTTACAGTAAGTAATATTTTTTCTATTTACTGGTGGTATATTTTCAACTCATGTAATTCAATTTGCATCGAGATATCCTGTCCAGCAGGATGATTTTTGAAATTATTGTTGTAGTATGTGTTGATGTAAAAAATATTAACTTTAATGTATTTTTTTATCAATATTGATAATTTGTTCTTTAATTATTGTCTTTTAATCATTATTTAGCTATTAAATCTTTGAATCGAATTAATCGGTTTCAGTTTTAGATATAAGTTTTTGAAATTGATCAGTTTTGATTTCGATTTTGGTTAGCGGGTGTTTAGTTCGGTTTCGATTTCGGTTAATCCCAGAAAATACGATTAACCAAATCGTTGTCATCCCTAAAATATTTTATGGCATGCATTCATCACACATTTGTAATGATCGATTTTGTTTATAATGCAGAGGCTTATAATAATATTATATTTTGTTTTATGATGAGAGCGAAATAACACTGCTTATTGGGTATACTAAATATATGAAAGAAGTTTAGGAAATCTTGTATCTAATCTTAACTAGACCGCCTGATTTGGACTTCCTTTTTATAGGATCTGAATGGTCCGAGTATTCCCAGATTAATAGATTAAGTTGAATGTTTTTTTTTGTTCTGAAAAAAAAAAGGAGATTATTTTAATTCACTAGTATTAAAAGCATGATTAAACAGATAACCACTTGCAATTAATTGTCACGGATATATACCTGTTGAATGGGTAAGGATCGGATAGAGTAGCTTCAACTGCTTTAATGCACCTATCTCTTGTCTTCATTTTATTTGTTTTGCTTGATAAAAAGTGTGCGTTGAAAGTTCCCCGTATATCACTCGATCTATTAGCAATTTTAAAAATCGATTCATTAATTTTAATTTTTCAATATTATTAATTGTAAATTCGATTAATCAATAATTATCGGTTAACCAATAAATTTTTTTAACCTATTAATTAAAAAAATATCATCCAATCAAATAATTGGAACAAAGAGAAGAGACTGAATTGGTAATACTAGAATCATGTCAAAAAACAAATATACATTGCATTTAATAAATTAACCAAAACAAGTATGTAATATATAATGCATTAAATAAATTTGATGATCCAAAAATGAGGATCATCCCGCACGAAGGTGTATGTGGATCTCCATTAGCAACATTTAACAGGTGTTAGTACACTTTTAAGCAAGTCTACCACCAGGCTATTGAATAATGCAAAACCATAAATTGTTGAGATCAATGATCGAACACGCAGAGGCATTCACGGCGTTCACTGCTGCTGCTATCGCGCGAAGAAGAAGAAGGAAGACGAATAGAGGGGAGAATTACTCTTTTATCCTGTAACAAATGTAACACCTATTATTGAATGTTTGGGCATTTAAGTCATTTGCTTTTCATTAGTTAAACGGGTTCGTTTAATTGGACTCGGATGCATCTACTGTTACCCATTTTACAATCTCAGCTGATATAAATGTAATTGAGTTTGACTCAGTCAATTTTTTTTGAATAAAATTACATTTGAATTCAATTCCTTTGCCTCCACCGTCCTCTCTCGCGCCTGTGACCTCGCAGGTACTCGATGCCTTCGCCGGAGCCGATCTCAACATGGTATCAGAGCAGGCGACGACATCTCGATAGATCCAATCTGCGACAGATCCTCATAACATCATCACACTCCAGATGGCGAGGAACCGTAGATCGGGAGGATCAAGCAGATCTAGATTTGGGGATTCTCAGCTCCGACCAGATAGCGAATCAGTTATAGGGGAAGCCGAGATTGAAGATGATCCATATGAGCTAGCTGGAAATGATCATCCAGGTATGAGTTTAGTCTCCGTCCAACTCATTGGCCATGAGAACTATCTGACCTAGAAGCAATCCATGGTCATGTCTTTGTCGGCGAAGAATAAAATTGGATTCATCAATGGAACCCTAATCGTACCAGATGGGCCACCGAACAGAATCAACAAATGGAGGCGCTGCAATGATATGGTGAGGTCGTGGATAACACAATCAATTGACCCCAGTTTAAGCTCTAGCGTAATATACGCGGAGACAACCGCTGAAATGTGGCGAGATCTCGAAGATAGGTTCGGCAGAGGGAATGAACCAAGGATCTTCGAGATTGAGATGCGAATTTACAATACCAGACAAAATGGCCTATCAATTGCAGCGTATTATACCCAATTGAAGGCACTCTGGGATGAGATGGATGCCTTGCATGCAGGGTCGAATGGCTGCACCTGTCAACCTGGCAAGGAAAGTGGGAAAAGGAGGAGACTTCGACAGTTCCTGATGGGCTTAAGTGAAGCTTATGTAGGGATAAGGGGTCAAATTCTGATCATGAAACCTATCCCGAAAATTAACCAAGCTTACGCAATGCTAGAATAGGAGGAGTTACAGAGGTTATCAGGAACAAATCAGAATCCGACAGTTGAAAGTGTAGCACTGAGCAGTGTTAATCAAAACTCAAATGGTGGAGGATACAAGGCAAAGTACAAACAATTAGGGCCTAACAGCAACCTCTTCTGCGATTATTGTCAAAGGTCTGGTCACTCGAGAGAGAACTGCTATAGGTTGATTGGGTACCCCATTGGTCACAAGCTTTATAAAGGCAAACAGAAACCTATAGAGCCACTGAGCAATTCTTCTTATAGACCAGTGAATCAAGTCCAAACAACCAACTTATGTGATAACCATGAAGGGGGTTCAGTCAAGCAGCCAGATGGTAGCTCAGCCAGCAACAAAGATATTGGCATATCGTATGAGCAATACAACAATTTGCTGAATACTATGATGGGCTTGCTAAGTCGAAAGGGAGCTAATTCTCACATTGTTAACATGGCAAGTATGAAACATAGTTCAAATGCATTTAATTTACACAAGATTTGGATACTTGATAGTGGTGCTACAGACCATATAACCAATGATTCAACTCTCCTTGATAACCATTGTGCACCTAAACCAAATGAGAAGATTACCTTACCTACTGGAGAAACTATTCTTGTTAGCCACTCAGGAACAGTTTATTTAAACAAGAAACTCCAACTAAACAAAGTACTAGCAGTCCCTACCTTCAACTTCAATCTCTTGTCTATAAGTAGGTTGACCAAAGAAATGAATTGTAGTGTAGAATTTAACCCTAATACCTTTGTTATTCAGGACCTAGCAACGAGGAAGGTTTTGGGGACTGGTAGAGAGTTAAATGAGCTCTACATGATGGAAGGAGCTTGTAGGCTTGCAGACAACTTTAAACTTCATTCCAAACATATATCAGCTTCTATTTTGACAAATAAACATGCCTTGTGGCATAGTAGATTAGGACATATGTCTTTTTCCCGAATGAAAATTATGTCTAGTATACCTGCCATGAATGTAAATTCTGAGTTTGTTTGCAACATTTTCCCTATTGCGAAGCAAAGTAGACTTTCATTCAATTCTAGTATGAATATATCAGAATTTCCTTTTGATCTTGTGCATTGTGATGTTTGGGGACCTCATAAGGTTCCAACCTATGATGGCCATACCTATTTTCTCACCATAGTAGATGATTGCACCAGATGCTGTTGGACTTATTTGTTCTCATTCAAAACTCAAGTACCTGACATCCCTATAGGCTTCATTAGAATGGTAGGAAACCAATTCTCCAAAAATATTAAAGTGATTTGGAGTGACAATGGCAGTGAATTCTTTAATTCTACATTGAATGATTTTTTCATCAATCAATGTATAATTCACCAAAGCTCATGTGTTGAAACCCCACAACAAAATGCCATTGTGGAGAGGAAGCATAGACACTTGCTTCAAGTAGTTAGGTGCATTAAATTCCAATCCAAACTTCCACCTGAGTTTTGGGGAGATTGCTTGTTAACAACAACCTATCTCATTAATAGGTTGCCAAGCCCTTTGCTAAACCATCAAAGCCCCTACAAAATGTTGTATCACAAGGAACCAAATATAGATCACCTCAAAGTTTTCGGATGCTTGTGTTACACTAGCACACTGAAAAGAGGATGGGATAAATTGGATCCCAAAGCAAATGAAGGGGTGTTCATTGGGTATCCTTATGGAAAAAAAGGGTATAAAGTATATATCCTCAAGACAAAAACCATCATTATATCTAGGGATGTCAGGTTTTTTGAACACATTTTTCCTTTTGATATTGAAACCATGAAGAATGTCATGTTTCCATCTCATTCAAGACTAGTTGAACCATCTGTCAACACACCTTTGTTCAACTTCCAAAGTCCAAGACAAAGCAATAATGAACTGGGACAGTCATCTACTGAGGTAGTAGAATTTATACAAAGGCACAAACCTCATTCAAATTCTATCCCTCAACAACCTACCCCTGAAGTTTCTCTTGCTCCACAAACAGTCATTTCTGAAAACCCTTGTGAAAATGAGGGATATAGCCCGCAAACTGAAAACATTTAGCCGAATGAAACCTATCAACCTCAACCTATTGAGTTGCCAACCAGGAGAAGCAATAGGACTGTTAAGGTGCCTGCAATACTACAAGATTACCATTGTGGCTCAATAAACTCATCCAGTTCTTCCACAAAGCAAGCTGAGAGAACAAGTCCATACCCCCTTGTGAATTTTTTGAGTGAAGAACACCTATCCACAAAACACAAAGCATTCCTTAGCCTCCTAGATACAAACCAGGAACCAAATTCCTACAACATTGCTATCAAAAGTCCTGCTTGGGTAAAATCAACGCAACTTAAACTAGAAGCCTTAGAGGCTAATCATACTTGGGACCTGGTTGAACTTCCACCCGGCAAGTCAGTAATTGGCTGCAAATGGGTTTATAAAACCAAGTACAAATTAGATGGAAGCATAGACAAATACAAATCAAGGTTCGTTGCTAAGGGCTTCACCCAAAGGGAAGAAATTGACTATCATGAGATATTTGCACCAGTCTCTAAGATGGCAACCATTAGAATCATTCATTGCAGTGGCAGCTGCAAAGAATTGGGATTTACACCAAATGGATGTAAGCAATGCTTACTTACATGGGGACCTTGATGAAGAGGTCTACATGGCAAAACCCCCGGGTTATGGAAAAGAAGGTGACAATAGAGTATGCAAGTTGGTAAAATCATTGTATGGCCTTAAACAAGTCGGAAGGCAGTGGTATTCTAAACTGTCAACAGAGATTGTAAGTCAAGGTTATACTCAATGCACATCTGATTCATGTTTGTTTGTGAAGAAAAGAGAAGGGAAGATAACAGTCATCTCAGTCTATGTGGATGACGTAGTCATGACTGGTAATCACGGCATACAGTGATGCTGATTGGGGAGGCTGTGAACATACAAGAAAGTCCATAACAGGATATCTAGTCAAGCTGGGAGGTTCTTTAGTAACTTGGAAGAGCAAAAAACAAGCTACTGTTAGTCGATCAAGCACTGAGAGTGAACTCAGGGCTATGTCGACTGTAACAACAGAAGTCATATGGGTTAGTCGTCTGCTAAATGAATTAGGATTTGATGTGCAGAAACTAATTCCTATATACTGCGACAATCAAAGTTCAATACACATTACTGCCAACCCAGTATTCCACGAGAGAACCAAACATCTGGAAATAGACTGTTATTTTGTTCGAGAAAAATTCCTGCAGGGAGTAGTAGAACTAGTGTATATATATATCAGGAAAGGAACAGCCAGCAGATATCTTTACTAAAGCCCTAGCACCGCAGCAACATGTTCACAACTTAAACAAGTTAGGAATGAGCAACATACACTCACTCCCAACTTGTGGGGGGAGTGTTGAGATCAATGATCGAACAAGCAGAGGCATTCACGATGTTCACTGCTGCTGCTACTGTCGCGCGAAGAAGAAGAAGGAAGACGAATAGAGGAGAGAATTACTCTTTTATCCTGTAACAAATGTAACACCTATTATTGAATGTTTGGGCATTTAAGTCATTTGCT
This sequence comes from Canna indica, assembly GCA_034359265.1. Taxonomy (NCBI): domain Eukaryota; kingdom Viridiplantae; phylum Streptophyta; class Magnoliopsida; order Zingiberales; family Cannaceae; genus Canna; species Canna indica. The sequence continues at coordinate 50,141,690 of CP136897.1, forward strand.
TTTCATTAGTTAAACAAGTTCGTTTAATTGGACTCAGATGCATTTACCATTACCCGTTTTACAATCTCTGCTGCTATAAATGTAATTGAGTTTGACTAGTCATTTTTTTTTCGAATGAAATTACATTTGAATTCATTTCCTTTGCCTCCACCGTCCTCTCTCGCGCCTGTGACCTCACAGGTACTCGACGCCTTCGCCGGAGCCGATCTCAACATAAATTGAAACACCTTATACCTAAAAAAAGGAAAAAGAAAGAAAGAAAGATGCTAACAGTGCAGCAATCTTTTGGCAAATAGGAGCAATACTCGGGCCTATATCAACTGCTTATGGTGAAATGCTCATTGTTGGTGCTCCATTTTTTCAACCTTACGCAGTTTCAACATCGAATTGTTCTGCTCCTTGAATTTTGCTAGCAAAACTATTTTCTAAAATATAAAAAAGAAGAATATCAAATCATGACCCAAATATCACTGGAGACCAGAATATATTTTGATCTTATTTTCCATTTGTCAGGTCTCTTTAACTGAAAACATATATGTGATTGGATAGATTTTAAAACCTTCTTCATGTTGATATAATTTCTACTTAGTAAATCGAAAAATAAAATGAAAAAAGAACCCAAATCAAACCATGTCAGTGAGCAAGTGCAATTGTAATAAAGGAACAAAACCCCATGACACAAGACGTAAATCATTTCCATTTCATGTGTAAAACTCTGATTCAGATGTTCAAACAATCAAACAATGCTACCCCACTTGTACAACTAGAAAGTGGAACGAGACAGTGAAGATGCTCCAAAAGTAGCACCAAATTGAACGTGATAGTGAAGATGTTATACATACCCAATGCTGCCTATTGAAGATGGGGAGAGGCGGAGAGAAGAGCAGGTTGAAGATGGGGAGAGAAGGTACAGTGTGCCGACTCGCCGGTGAACGAGAGGCTGCGGGGGACTTGGGACAGTGAACGTTGGCGAGTGGGAATGGTAGTTGTGCGGCAGCGTGCAAGAGAACGAGAGAGGAGGAGAATGGTGCGAGAGAGGACTGAAAGTGAAAAGTGTGGGTAAGGGCATGTGACGACTGGACCCTGGAGAAAACTTAGGGCGCGTTTGTTTGCGAAAATTTAGAAGCAATTTTCATTTCGTGAAAATTGAAATGGAGTTTCAAGTTTCGGATTTTCAGTTTCAGTTTTGATGTTTGGTGAAAACGTGTTTGTTTGGCATGTCCTATTTTCATATTTCGCGAAACGAAAACAACGAAAAATTATTTGTTGTGTGTTGTTTTCAGTGATTGTTTCCAGGACGAAAATTGAAACTGCGTTTGTTTGTCAAACATAATATCTGTTTTCAGATGGGGAGAGCAGGTTGAAGATGGGGAGAGAAGGTACAGTGTGCCGACTCGCCGGTGAACGAGAGGCTGCGGGGGACTTGGGACAGTGAACGTTGGCGAGTGGGAATGGTAGTTGTGCGGCAGCGTGCAAGAGAACGAGAGAGGAGGAGAATGGTGCGAGAGAGGACTGAAAGTGAAAAGTGTGGGTAAGGGCATGTGACGACTGGACCCTGGAGAAAACTTAGGGCGCGTTTGTTTGCGAAAATTTAGAAGCAATTTTCATTTCGTGAAAATTGAAATGGAGTTTCAAGTTTCGGATTTTCAGTTTCGGTTTTGATGTTTGGTGAAAACGTGTTTGTTTGACATGTCCTATTATCATATTTCGCGAAACGAAAACAACGAAAACTTGTTTGTTGTGTGTTGTTTTCAGTGATTGTTTCCAGGACGAAAATTGAAACTGTGTTTGTTTGTCAAACATAATATCTGTTTTCAATTTTTTACTCAATCTTAAAAAATATTTATTAATTATTTTAATTTGTTAATTTGTTAATAAATATTATTATTAATAATATTTTATTAATTAATGTAAATATAATTATATTAAATTATTTTTTATATTAAAAATTATTATATTAAAATGGAACAAACTATTTTAAAAAAATTATTTTATAATTGTTATTTATAAATGGAGTCATTCTTGTACTTCTGGTCTGTGAGTGTGGAAGAAGTACCATTCTCTCTTCCCAAATAATGTCATCTCTAATCGCATAAAATAGAGGTAAACTTCAGCGATGATGGGCATGCACGAGCTAGCAGGCGCTGGCCCAAGGCCTTGCGAACGAGGTAAACAACTACTCAGTCAAAGTTAACGAGGATGAAAAATATTTGTCAAGAGTAGTCTCTTTTCCAATATCAAGACTAATTATTAATTTCAAACTTCCTATATATTCTTAATATAATATACTACATGTAAAAAAATTAATAATTAGTCTAATATAATATACTACTATTAATATTAAGAATAGTAGCTTCCCTTATATTCTTAAGTTAAGGGAAGCTATATATTCTTAATATGATAGTAGCTTCCCTTATTATTCCAAAAAAATTAATCATGTACAATTTTCTGGATATATTTAGGTTTCTTAAGTTTTTGCATGTATTTTTAAAGTTATTTATTATTTATAAATTATAATTCAATATAATATATTATATATATTAAAAAATATGTTGAAACGGTCGGTTAACTGAAATCGGTGGACTTTTTAAACCGCGAACCGAATCCGAAATCGAAAATTGAATTTTTCAAAAATATAACCCGAAATCGGAAAAATTGTTCGGTTAATCGAAAAAATCGATTCGGTTTCGGACCGATTTTCTGGTTAACCGAAAAACCATTTTTTTTTGTGCTCACCCCTAAGTATATCATCACTTTCCATAGTCAGAATTGACTTATCAACTTGCACTGTTGACTAGCTGAAGATCAAAGAATTTGATTACCAGATTCCTCAATTTTTTTGCAAACTCGGTATGGATCTCAGTATGATATTTAGATGAGTTGCTGCTATAATTATGGATTATGTGGTTGATAGTTTGATTACCAGTATGCTTGCTAACCTATCAGCATGTCTTGTTATTAGTTCATTGTTAATTAATAACAATTTGAGCTCACTTTGGAATTTGGAAGCACAGCATCCAAGTAACTTAATTGATACCGAGCCTTTCATTACTTTGTGCACTTCTTTTCCAATTTGATTTATGGGTCTCTTCATATTCAGTAATTCAGTGGTAGTGTTCCCCATTCTTCTTTTAGTTTTGTCTCTGTGCATGCATACAAATTCTTTGACTACCTTCGGGGTAGGGTAAAATGTTTTATTTCTTGTAGCTTGGTGGTGATTTATTTTGAGTATATTTTGGGCCCGCAATGGAATCTGTCATTGCTTGCTTTGTAAATTCTAACAACTTGAAAGAACTTGCTACTATTAATTAACCTTGATCAGTAAACCCTAACAACTTGAAAGAACTTGCTACTATTGTAAATTCTTTTGGCCATGTAAACCTTCATGGCCTCTGCTCCGTAAATGAGCTTGTAGGGCATTTCTAGGGTAGAAGATTGAGCGATTGTATTGTAGTTCCAAAGCACTTCGGGTAGTTCCTCAACCCAGTGCCCCTTGACCTGATCGAGTTTCTTTCGGAGTCCTGCTAGGATGACCTTGTTGGCTACTTCGGCCAGGCCATTTGTCTGCAACTGCTCTACTGATGAGAAGAGCTATCGAATATTGAGGTCCTAAAAGAATTCTTGAAACAGTCAGTCTGTGAATTGTGTCCTGCTGTCGCTGACGAGTTCGTGAGGTATGTCGTACCTGCAAATGATATTCTTCAATACGAACTTCGATCAGGACCTTCTCGATCACAATTGAGGATAGGAGTTTGACCTCTATCCATTTGGTAAAGTAGTCGATGGCTACTACCAAATATTTGATTTGTCCTATTGTTCGAGGGAACAACCCGAGGAGGTCAATGCCCCACTTGTGGAACGACCATCTAGCTTCTGAGCCATGTAGTGGTTCTGGTTGTTGTTGTGAGACTTTGGAGAATCTCTAGCACTTGTCGTACCTTTTGACGTAAAGACTACAATTTGTCTTTATGGTTGGCCAGAAGTACCCAGCCCATAGAATCTTGGCGGACAAGGATCTTCCTCTGATGTGACTATCGCAGATGCCGTCGTGGAATTCTTCCATTACGGTATTTGTTCTATGTTGGCTGATGCATTTGAGCAGCAGTTGAGAGTATCATATTTTGTACAGTTGACCGCCGAGGAGGGTGTAGTAACTTGCCATCCTCCTAAATTTGCTTGGGTTGGAGGTATGCTCTGAAATTTCTCCTTGCTTGAGGTAGATTATGTATGGGATCTTCCAGTCTGTACCTTGTTCGACTGTTCGAACCTCGGCCGAGGCGTCGACCGATTGGATGCTCAATTGTCCGAGGACATGTTGAATGATCGACCTATTGTTCTGTGGTTTCCTGGTGCTGGCGAGCTTGGATAATAGGTCGGCTCGGGTGTTTTCCTCCCAATGTATGTGCTGAATCACACAACTGTCAAAGTTTGTGATTAACGAATGTACTAGTGAGAGGTACATTTCAAGTGAGGGCCCCTTGCTTAGCATGTGTCGTTGACTTGTCCCATGACAAGCTGTGAGTTGCTTTTCACGATCATGTTACGAGCTTTCACGTCTTGGGTAAGTTTTAGTCCGACAATCAGGGCTTTGTATTCGGCCTAATTGTTGCTAGCTTTGAAATGGAACTGAAGGGATTGCTCTAGGGTGATTCCCTGGCCACTCTCGAGAATGATGCATGCTCTGCTTTCTTTTTCATTGGAGTCACCGTCCACGAACAACACCAAAGTTTTGACCTAGTTGGGGATGCCTTCCAGGTTGGTGAATTCGGCGACGAAATCTGCCAGTGCCTGGGCCTTGATAGGACCTCTCGGCTGGTATTCGATGCTAAACTCTGAGAGTTCTACCAACCAAGATATCATTCGCCCGACAAGGTCGAGCTTGGTTGATACTTGTCTAATTGGCTACTATGTGCGTACCTGCATGTTGTGGCTTTGGAAATATGGTCATAACCTTCTGGCCGAGATGACCAGGGTGAAGGCGAGCTTCTCTAGCCTATAGTATATGGTTTCGGACCCTTGGAGAATCTTACTGACAAAGTAGATCTATTTTTGATCCTTTCCTTGTTCTCGCACCAACATTAAGCTGAGGGTGTTCTCCGTGACTGTTAAATAGAGGCAAATTGTTTCTCCCGGCTGTGGTTTGTCCAAGACTAGTGGGCTAATAAGGAAATATTTGAGCTCTTCAAAAGCCTTGTTCACACTTCTCATACCATTGGAAGTCCTGCTTCTTTCTCGGGATTTAGAAGAAAGGAGCAACCCTGTCGGTCGATCTGGAGAGGAATTTGGACAAGGTAGTCACTCTTCCTGTTAACTATTGTACTTCTTTAACGTTGCGCGGGCTCCGCATTTCTTGGATAGCTTGGCATTTTTCAGGGTTCGCTTTGTTCTCTCGGTAGGTGAGCATGAAGTCGAGGAATTTGCCACCGTAGATTTCGAAGGAACACTTCTCCGAATTTAGCCTCATGTTGTAGCGTCTGAGTCGGCTGAAGATCTCGATGAGATCGATGCGGTTGTCTCACATGCCTGGTGTTTTGGCAACCATGACATCCACGTAGACCTCCATGTTCTAGCTAATCTGTTGCTTGAAGACTTTGTTCATCAGACGCTGATAGGTAGCTCCTGCATTTTTTAGCCCGAAGGGCATCACCTTGTAGTAGAAATTGGCGTGTTCATTGATGAAAGTCGTCTTCTCTTCATCCTCCAAGTGCATCCGGATCTGGTTGTAGCCTGAATAGGCATCTATAAAATTCAAGCATTGATATCTCGAGGAGCCGTCGACAAGCTTGTCTATGCTTGGCAGCAAGTAGGAGTCCTTTAGACAGGCTTTGTTGAGGTTAGTGAAGTCGACACAGATTCACTATTTTCCTGAGTATTTTTTGACCATCACAAAATTTGCGAGCCATGTGCTAAATTTGATTTCCTTAATAAATCATGCTTTCAATAGCTTGCCAATTTCTTTGAGCGATGCTCGCTAGCGCTCGATTCCGAGCTTTCTTTTATTCTATGCCACAGGCTTGACCCGGGGATTGATGGCCAACCTATGAAAAATGACTTGGGGATCTATTCCTGGCATGTCGACTGGCGTCCATTCAGAAAGGTTGGCATTGTCAATGAGTAGAGTATCGAGTTGAGGGAGGTGTGCTCCCATGTAGGTTACCTGCTTGGGGGAGGCCCTGACTTGTAACGATTCCCAATCGTCGACGATCTGGGCCCGCTCTTGGACATCCCCTCTGGGGGTCCAACTCTGAAATCTGAGGTTGGTGTTTTGTGTGTAGAGCTGAGACCGCTGGTGAGGATATAATGTGTCGTGTTTCCTTTGGCTCGGATGGCCTGAGTTTTAGGCACTCGTTGTAACATACTTGAGCCTCTTTCTGGTCTGTGTGTAACACTCTCACCTCTATCTCAGAGATAGGAAATTTGATGATGAGATGAGAAGTCGATAAAACGGTTCCTAAACTGTTCAGGGATGATTGGCCCAATTAAGATCATGCGGTAGGGACTTGAACATTGGTCGACGATGAGGAATTGTACATATACCAGCTTCGTTCTTGGTGAGGAGCCGAACGTCGTTGCCAACCATATATAGCCTCTGACGTTGACTCGCTCTCCTAAAAAGCTCCATGGTAAGGATGGAGTGTGTTTTCGAGTATTGGGTATAACAGGACGTTGGCTGAGCTTCCCTAGTCTACCAAAACTTTCTTGACAAGAAAACTATTGATGAAATGGCCATACTAGAGAGGGGGGGGGGGTGAATAGTGTGTTAACTAAATTCTTTTCGCCTAATTTCGGTTTTAATCATTTACTTGATTACTTAGGTAGTTCACAAATCGATTAGTAAGCGGAAGCAAGACATAAATGATAAGCAATAAGAAACACAAGGTAAACAATGGTTACACAATGATTTATAGTGGTTCGGCCCCAATGCCTACTCCACTACCTAAGCACTCCGCTTAGGATTTCCAAACTAGTTTAACTAGATTAATTAGTTTCCTTACAATGAGGACTTTACAACGAAAAGTCTCCGCTCTCAAATCGAAGACACTTCCACACCCTGAAGTATCCTGCCTTCCTACCGAGAGCACTCTCCCACCTCAACCCTAAGGACAACTCAACTAATCCTAGTAAACTACGTTGACACCGGTGGAATTAAGCCTTAACACCAAGGCAACCACCAACTTAATCAAACATAGCAACCTAGGTTTACACGCTTGAAAATACAATGAAATAAATAATAAAATACACAGTAATGGAGCAAATAAACAATACAACTTATACTTAGCTCTAAACACGAGTCCTAGTTCCTCTTGATGCTTCAATGATGAATCGATCAAAGCTTTGAAGGCAAACTCAAGTTTTTATCATGAGAACTAGGGTTTGCAAAGAAATGGCTCAAGAAATCTTTAGAGATGATCAGGGATGGATCAATGAAGGTCAAGATCAAGGGAGGAAGGCTCTCATGGTCTTGTATTTATAGACCATGAAGAGAAGAGGCAACACTCATCTCTTCAACGGGCATATTTATACACGTTATCGACCACCGGTCGCTCGTCGGTCAACCGACCGAGCGATAAGAGCATTCTGTGCTTTTCGGGCTCACTTCGGTCGACTGAACCTGCGATCAAACTTGAGAAATTATCCTGTTTGCTGATTTCTTATCGCATTCTTCATTTTCAGATTTCAAGTTTGGTTTTTGGGTTCTTTGCATCATAAAAGAGGATTACATATACATTCTAGATACTCTAAACCTAAACTCTAACTTCTCGACGAATCCAAGCGCGTCGACGAGCGTCCTTGTTGATTTCTTCGATTTCTATGATTTCTCCGATTTTTTTGATCGGGGACGTTGTGTGCTAACCGACTTGGAACCTGAAAGTATTTCTCGATGAAGCATTAGTTCCATGTTTGTTATCATCAAAATCGAGATTAAGACCAAGATAGAAAACCTTAGGCTAACAGAAACCACCAGCTATTACGGAGATAACAACAAGGTAATGTAAGTTTCTGTCATTCCCCTGTCAGTTTCACAAAAAGATATTACTGGGGTAGGTGCGTGTAGCCTCTGTGGATGAGTTGCGTCTTCAATTACCATGGTGCCCTAGAGTGATTCCGCTCTGGCTAGGCTTGTCTCGCCTCCTTCAGCAAATCCGCTTGCTATACAACGATGACTTTATGGATTTCGGAGTCGGGTTGCTCAGCTCTGCGGTCATTGTAATTACTTGTTGTGTTGCGGGGCGGCGATGTTCTGCTCAGGCTTAGACGTTGGTGGTTGTGGCTTCGCCAATCTTGACTGCGGCTTCATCCGCGACAGACGTAGTAGTCGAGGCGGCCTTCTCTGATTAGGTACTTAATTTGGTCTCGGAGTACCATACACTCCTCGGTGGTGTGTCCGTAAGTTTGGTGGAACTCCACCTTTTGCTCTTGCCAACATTGGATGGGGGTTTCAACCTTTCTCGACCGCTAGGAGATTTAAGTAACTACAAATGGTAGATCTTTTGGATGATGGTCTATCGTTTGATGTTAAGGGCAATGTATTCATCGAACCTGGGAATAGGCCTGAAGGGCGATCTCCCTCTCCTGGTGTGGCCCTGGTCATGACGGTCTCTGTCCTCACCCGTTATGTCAGGCATCTTGCCCATCTTGTCCTCAGTGGTGTCTTTGACAATCTGCCTGTCGGCCTTTCTGGCCTCAAGGAGTTCTTCCATCTCTATGTGACTTGCAACATTCTCCTAAAACTCGGTCATATCCTTTGGCTTTGCCAACGCGATATGGTCCGTGAAGTATCCGGGCTTTAGCTGGTGCATGATAGAGAATAGCTCGACTAATGGGTCAAGATCTAGGGTCTCCGCGATCATGGCCTGGAATCTGTATGTAATCTCCCAGTGACTCATTTTATCCTTGTAATGGAGGATGTTCTCGATTTTGGTGAAGGCGCAGGAGCGCTCTGCGAGAGTGTGTATAGACTCCGGTGGAAGGGAGGGAAACCACAATAGAGCGGCCTTCTCTAGGAAGGCCGGGAAGGCTCTACAGAGGACGGGGTTGGTTGCTCCGTTGAGGAGCATCACAGACCTGATCATTGTCAGGTGTATAGTTGGGTCACCCATACCATCGTAGGGCTTTAATGTGGTAGAAGCCTGAATTTGGGTGGAAGGCATGCCGCCATGATGCTCTCGGCGAAGTATCCCGAGTCGACGGGGATGGGAGTGGTAGCCTATGTGGTCCCGACTTCTTTCTCTTTTATCTAGTGAGGCGTGCTAGAGACCTCATCCCGGTGGACGAAAATTAGCCTCCTCCTTTTCGAGTGATTATTTTTTTCATGCTCTGAGTGGTGGCGCTCGTATTTGGTCGAGTGTTGTTCATGGGACCGTATCAGCATCTCGACCTGAGCTACTAATCATTGGTTCACCACCTGAAGGTTGTTTATTCGACGTTGAGATTCTTTTGTTGAGGGATTGGCTGATGCCCAAGTGTCACTCCTCATTGTTTCAGCGTCTCCAGGTAGCGAGGGGACGTTGCCGCTAGGGTGCTGCTGCCTGCGCGCAATGACGTTCGTCTAACTTCGGGTACTAACCATCGTGGTGCAGGTAAGATTTACTCGACCCCACAGTGGCGCCAAATATTCTTGCTTGAAAGTCGAAGCAGTGCAGTCCGATCCGGTGTGTCTCCTGGTCAAGTGTAACTCCAACCCGGGGGGGGGGGCTGCAAAAGACACTTTGATGCTCAAGTCAGAATATGTTTGAGGTAGAGGTAATAGAAATTGGAATCTAGGTTACTTGAGGCATATCGTACATGTATATATTGCAGGGTGAGGGATGGTTGGCAATGATGCCGCTCGGTAATCTCGTTGGGATGTTGCTCAAAATGGGTCGAGGTTGATCCCGAAGAGGTCGGGCTCGTCGTGGCGAATCCCTCATAATTAATGAGGACGTGGAGGTCCTTGTATGGCCGGGTGGAGCCCCCGGGCATAGTCGTCTGGTTTGACTTGAGTCTGGTTCATGAGTGTTTGCGTAATGGCGACACTAGACGGGGAGGGGATGAATAGTGTGTTTACTAAATAATTAGCCTAATTCACGTTTAATCATTTACTTAAATAGTTTAGGCGATTTGCGATTCGATGAATGTATGCGAAAGCTATAAATGATGGAGCAATAAAAACAAACAATCAAACCAATGCAAACACACAATTTATAGTGGTTCGGCCCCAATGCCTACTCCACTATCTAAGCACCCCGCTTAGGATTTCCAAACTAGATTTTACTAGATTAATTAGTTTTCCTTACAACGAGGATTTTTCCCTAGAAAGACTCCGCTCTCCAACCGAAGGAATTTCCACACCCGGAAGTATTCCGCCTTCCTACCGAGAGCTCTTTCCCACCTCAACCTAAGGGACATCTAAAACTAATCCTAGTAAGCGCTAAGTTTACACAAGTGACTTTACTCCTTTTCACCAAGGATACCACTTCACTCAACAAGACCAAAACACCTGGTCTTCTCAAACTCAAATTAAACAGATACAAATAACAATTAAAAATACAACGGAAAGAGCTAAAACTGAAACCAAGTGTCTTGCGCTGACCGATGCGATTGCGTCTTCAGTCGACTCGCCGGTCGACCGATGCGATTGCGTCTTGCGCTGTTCGCAGGTCAGTCGACCGCTCGATCGACCGCCTAAGCTACTGCCCATTCTGGGCTTCCATCGGTCGATCGCCCGATCGACTGAAGTAGCTATGATTTTTTCTCTTCCCTATGTTCGGTCGACCGACGGGCCGACCGAATGGCTATTGCCAAATTTTACCTACATTCGGTCGACCGCCCGATCGACCGAACCTAGGCTGAATTTAATTTTTCAGCCTAGTTTCTTCTGCGCTTTATTTTTGGGTTTCGCCTTTCAACGAGCATCATCTTGGAGAGCTTTTGATTTGATCTTTGGACTCGTCCAAGCGACTTTGGTTCACTCGTTGATCTTCGAGATATTTTCGCGATGAACCCGAGCGCGATGAATAATGTCCTTCCGATTTTCGATTTTCGATTTCTCTAATTTTTTCGATCGAGGACATCGAACGCTAATTGAATGAAACCTGAAACATATTCTCAATGAAATCATTAGTCCCATGTTTGTTATCATCAAAACCATCAAAACCGAGATTAAGGCTAAGGTTGAAAACCTAAAGCCCTACAACTCCCCCTTTTTGATGATGACAAACATCCTTAAGAAAATATATACATTTAAGCATAAGGATATCAACTAAGGGATTTCTCTCCCTATCAACATGCATATCTATGAGATAAACTCCCCCTATCTATATGCATGGATTTTCTATATTTTCCTCCCTATTTATCTATACATTTCTCCTCCTTTTGACTATGCATTTCTCCCCCTTTTGACATACATTTTCTCTACAGTCTTTTCCTAATTTTCTCCCACTTTTGACATCAATCAAAAAGGGCAAGAAATATCTATCTATTCAAAGGGATGAAACACAAATAAGTTTTCATGAAGTTGAGACTCTAAGGAGTTTTCATGAAACATGACAATCTCAACCTTAGGGATGGAAAACAAGTAATTAACCTGATATCAACTTAAATCATACATGATGTCAAGAAGTAATAGATAGAATTCAAGCCTAAATCAGGTATGCACTCAAGTCTGATACCAATGTTATAGTTTATCTTTTTCATGACATTTTTTATTTCATTCAAACTTTCAAAATATCAAGATATGGTCATTCAAATCATGTATATCAAGTTTGAAGTGAAACTAATGTCATTTAATCAAATTTTGAACTTAGCATGTTTTCATTTGACATAAGCATGAAAACTATGAAAATACTATGTCTCAAGTTTTTCTATCTACTCATGTTTTCTCAAACTTAGGCATCTAGACATCAAATATGAGATAATGTAAGTCTATGAATTAAGTTTGGGCTTAGGATGAGATTTTTAATTCACTTTGTTGACTTAGGTTAACCTATACTTTAAGATTTGAAATACTAATTTGTTGGATGAAAATTTTTGATACCAAATATTGAATGAAAATTTTGATACCAATTGTTGAATGATCATTTGAAATGCATGTATCAAGATTCAACTCAAAATGAATTTAAAAATTAAAGTCCATTTTTCATCCTATATTGATTCCAATGAAACAAATGGATTTTTCTATCTATCATCCAGGATATCAAAATCATTTTTAGGAATGATTTTACTCAAGAAATTGTGTGAATGATATTTGAAATGAAATCCAAATGGTGTACATGAGTTTTTACTTGAAGTTTTTGAAGAAAAATCAAAGTATCGGAAAGATTGTGTTTCAAGAAGGATGATACTTTGTGTTTTGAAATCCAACTTCAAAAATTCACTTTAAATTAGATTCTTGATGAAACTTTTTAAAACTTTTACTGATAAAACTAGATTTTTCAATGAAGATGCAGCTTCAAGAATCATCTCAAAATTAATTTTTTATATTTTTCTAGAAATAACTAAAATTGGTGATACCAATTGTTTAACAAATGACAATTCCATAATTTTTCAATTATTTTCAAAGAATGCTTAGTTTTCATTCAAACTTTTATGACACCACATAATGGTCATGTAAAGAGTGTATCTCAAGTTTGAGATGAAAATTATATCCTTAAGTCAAGATATCAACCTAGCATGGTTTCATTCAAAACTAAACTAGTTTTTATGAAACTTGCTACGTTTCAATCTTAACATTTACTCATGATTTTTCAAATTTAAACCTATGAATTCCTAACATGAGTAAATCTAAACATGTTCCTCAAATATGGATGGGAAATTAGATATTTAAGTCAACTTGTTGACTTGGGTCAACTAGGTTCAAAAGAGGTAATCATGAATTAACCTCTATTGTCATTTTATCCATATCCATATGAATTTTTCATTCTAAGTGCATGGAAATATGTCATACCTATTCCTAAATATGTTTATTAAGTTTTGGACTTAAAATGAATTTTCCAAGTCGATTTGTTGACTTTGGTCAAACTTCTCAAACTTAAGTCCTCTAAATTGAGATATTGAGATATCAATTGTATTTGATTATCTAGATATGAATTTTTAAGCTTTTAAATATCTAGACACATGTGATATGTGTATCTAAACATGTTCATTTCATTTTAAACTTAAAATGAAGTCTCTAAAGAATAATTTTAACCTAGTTCAATTTCATAAATATCATGATATCATGAAATGAGCTAAGTTATCAAAATTTTTCCTACTCATGAAAATTCAAATATTTATCATGTATAATCAATCATGAGCATAGAGAAATCATTTAAGCATGAATATTCAATTATTTTACAAAGATTTTTGCAAAATTAAATCATACATTTTTATTGAAAATTTGCCCAACTTTTCATATCTTTTTTCATTTTCTTTTAGATAACTTAGTCTTTCATTACCATTCACAACTTGCAAGTAGACATCATTAGTATCATAATGAAATAATATGTCAACTAGCAAACTAACATACTAACTAGCACAAGTTTAATGCAAAGTTTCATTAAAAGAAAATTCAACCTATGCTAGATAGAAAAGATTTATTTTAATGAATTCGTCATGATATCAAAATGAATCTAAGAGATCTTAAGATATGAAATATTTAAGGAATAAGATCTCTAATCATGTTTAACTAGTTTGGACTTAATAGAAATATATCTAATAGCAAGTATCAACCTAGAGCAAGTTTCATTTGATGAAATTTGCCTAAGTGCTAGAATTTTACCTACTCATGAGAATTCAAAGATTTATCATGCAATTCTAATCATGAGCATAGAGACATGATTTAAGCTTAAACATTGAGGTATAACACTTAGATTTTGAATTTATCAAAGTTATACATTTTTCATGATAATTTGTCAAACTAATCTATTCTATTTAGCCTTCCATTTTCATAAGTGTTAACTTGCAAGCCAAAAAAACATTAGTAGCATAATGATACAATAACTAGCAAGTTAGCATATTAAATAGCAAATGTGAAATAGAAATTTTCATTTGAGAATTTCAACCTAAGCTAGATAGCGATAAATTCGTTTCAAGAGAATTATCATGAAACCAAAACGAATTTTTAGAGATCACAAAATTAATATAAATGAAAAATATGATATCCAACCCTTCCTATTGGTTGAAAACCGAAAGGCCACACTGTGCCTACGATTTAGAACCGCAAGGTCGCTTAGGCCCATTACAGGACACCTGGGTCTCCGAAGAGACCGGGAAATCAAAAATCGAAAACGTTTTTGAAATATATTAAGAGCGGGGAAAATCAATCAATTTTAAGCATGTATCATAACTCCAACTTAGATAAAGAAAAGGGATATAGGAGATGATACCGGAATAGTTTTGATGTCAACTTTACCTAAGGCATCAAGGTGATTTGAAGTTGCAACCTCTTGGAGATTTCTCATTAAGATCTAAGGTCAACTTTAATCCTTCAATTTCTTTACCCTTGTGTGGTTCCTCCCCCTACAAAAGATCATGATACCTTTGGTACTCAAATAGCTTTGGGTCCTTGGGGGTTAGAGGGCTTAGGAATCCAAAGTGTCCTAGCAACACTTGGATTTCTCTTTAATGCACAATCATGGATGGCATGCCCAAATACACCACAACAAAAGCAATGTCTATTAAATTTCTTTTTGTTTTTGTTGTGGACATGAGATTTATCCTTAGAATGCTTGACATGAAAAGGATGATGATCATGAGCATTCTTAAGTGAAATATTTTTCTTTTGAATTTGAGGTTTAAAAGTGCAATGCCTAACACGAGATTTTGCATTAGGATGCATAGCTTGAGATTTATGATGATCATAGGCATTTTTTAAGAAAACATTTTTATTTCCATTTTTCTTGAAGGAAGTTGAGTTTATCAAATTATGTACTTCATTGTTCAAAACCAAAATCTCATCTTTCAAAACTTAAATTGACTTATGCATGACATATAGTTGAGATTTCAATATATTGTTCTCACTTACTATGTTTGAATTCTTAAATTTTAAATTTTCATTTTCAAGCTTTAAGTCCTTAAGCTCAAAATTCAATCTATCATGGCATAAATCAAATGAGTTAGACTTCAATTTCTCATTTTCTAGCTTTTATTCATGCACATGAGAATTAAGCATTATATTTTCTTTCTTTAGTATCTTATTTTCCTTATCCTTTTTAGTAAGCAAGGTGTACATTATCTTATATTCGCTTACTAACTCATCATATTGCATATCATGAGAATTAGAAGAGCTAGTACTAACATTTTCATTATTATAACTAAAAGGAGAAGAGTGTACCTCATCTTTGGTACTTATGAGGCAAACTTTTGAAGTAGCTTCATGGTCATTGCTAAAGGGTGCTTCAAATGTGTGAGAGGTGGAGGTGGAAGCACTTGACCTCTTCCTTGCTTTGTTCTTCATGCTTGGGCAATTTTTCTTCACATGCCCCTTCTCTTAGCAAGCATGACAGATTACTCTTCTTTTTCGGCTCTTGGTGCTACTTCTTTGACAAGAAGAGCTATGGGCATCAAAACTAAGATTAGTAGTAGGTGTGTGACCATTGTCATCACCACCTTCATCAAACGTGCCAATTTCTTCGGTTTTGACATAATCATATAAAACCTTTAACGAGACCCATAAATCAGAAGCCGAAGAACATTGCATGACTTTTTCTAAGATGTCATTTGGTAATGTGCAAAGAATATAATTCATGGCATCTCCATTATACTTAAATATTTTTTTTATCTAATTCACTCCAAGCATGCATATCATCCTTAGGTTCAATGAATTCCCAATGAATTCCCAATGTAACATGTTAAAGACTCCAAACCCTTTAGTGTTTAAATAGATGTACATCCTATATTTCCAAAGACCAAAGTTTGAGTCATCGAACCTAGGGGGTGTAGACGCTACCGACTCTAGAGCCATTTCAAGATCGAGACGAATTGTAGAAGGAATGGTGAAATCACAATCTACGACTTGCTTTGATACCAATTGTTTGCGGAATGGCGACACTAGAGGGGGGGTGAATAGTGTGTTTACTAAATAATTAGCCTAAATTTACTTTTAATCATTTACTTAAATAGTTTAGGCGATTTGCAATTCGATGAATGTATGTGGAAGCTATAAATGATGGAGCAATAAAAATAAACAATCAAACCAATGCAAACACGCAATTTATAGTGGTTTGGCCCCAATGCCTACTCCACTACCTAAGCACCCCGCTTAGGATTTTCAAACTAGGTTTTACTAGATTTATTAGTTTCCTTTACAACGAGGACTTTTCCCCGAAAAGACTCCGCTCTCCAACCGAAGGCACTTCCACACCCGGAAGTATCCCGCCTTCCTACCGAGAGCTCTTTCCCACCTCAACCTAAGGGACAACTAAAACTAATCATAGTAAGCACTAAGTTTACACAAGTGGTTTTACTCCTTTTCACCAAGGATATCACTTCACTCAACAAGACCAAAACACGTGGTCTTCTCAAACTCAAATTAAACAGATACAAATAACAATTAAAAATACAACGGAAAGAGCTAAAAGTGAAAGCAAGTGTTCGTGCTCTTTCCAAGCCTTTGAATCCTCCAACTCGTCAAGTCGTGAAGCTTGAACAATTTTTGAGTTGAGGCAACAACAGGCGGCGCTTGAAGAGGAACTCGACAGAGGAATAGGGGGCGCTGCAATCCCTCTTTGGAAGGCTCAAATCTTCCTTTTAGATGCTCAATAATCATTGTAGGAATCAAGGAAGAAGTTAAAAGAATCATATGAGGGTATATTTATACCCTCGTGAAGAAACGACTGTTCAACGGATAGAAAACTATCTGTTATAAACCATTGGTCGAAGCGCCGGTCGAAGCATCGGTCGATTGGTCATTCGACCGCTGCAATTTTCCCTGTGGTTGGTCGACCGGCTGGTCAACTGCCAGACGTAGATCGTGCAATCCACGATCTTCGGTCGACCCGTCGGTCGACCGACGCGATTGCGTGTTGCGCTGTTCGCAGGTCGGTCGACCGCCTAAGCTACTGCCCATTATGGGCTTCCATCGATCAATCGCCCAATCAACCGAACCAGCTATGATTTTTTTTTCTTCCCTATGTTCGGTCGAGCGACGGGTCGACCGAATGGCTGCTGCCAAATTTTACCTACATTCGGTCGATCGAACCTAGGCTCAATTTGATTTTTCAGCCTAGTTTCTTCCGCGCTTTATTTTCGGGTTTCGATTTTCAATGAGCATCATCTTGGAGAGCTTTTTACTTGATCTTTGGACTCGTCCAAGCGACTTTGGTGCACTCGTCGATCTTCGAGATATTTCCGCGACGAACCCGAGCGCGACGATCAATGTCCTTTCGATTTCCGATTTCTTCGATTTTTCCGATCGAGGACATCGAACGCTAATTGAATGGAACCTAAAATATATTCTCAATGAAATCATTAGTCCCATGTTTGTTATCATCAAAACCATTAAAATCGAGATTAAGGCTAAGGTTGAAAACCTAAAGCCAACAATGAGTGTGTTTGCTTTTGGGTCTAATCTGGTCGGGCCCAAAGTGCTAGTCTAGTCCAAATTCGATAGGAGAACAATGAGTAGTTTTATACCTTAGCCGTAAAGAAAGAAGAGTTGCTATGATCTCAAACTCCGAGACGCTCAAGCACACATCCTCCAATGATAGTCCACACCAAGCGGCCTCGCAACTCTGGAAAACTTTTTTCCTGGGCACACATGGGGCTCGTTGTGGCTCAACAGACAAGCTTCGTACTATCCGATTTGCACCAAAAGGTCTGGCCCTTCCACCAAGGATCCAAACATCAAAAGGGGGAGAGAGACGATGAGAAACCACATAACGAATTCACACAAGAGAAGAGTACCTGCTGGAAATTTCGGACTCCACCAAATATCTAACTTGGCAACAATTCTCAGCGATGAAACACCGGCAAAATATCCTTGAGTCTTGCAGCTATGAGAGAGGAGGAAGAGGGAGGTTCGGCTGGCCTAAAAGTGGGGTTTTCTCTTGGCTAAAACTTTGGGGGTTAGGCTACATGAGAGAGCCCCCTTTTATATAGGTGGTTCTCCAACCACCTAGATCGGCTACAAGATAGCTGGCCAGGTTTTGATGAGGTTCGTGTTGGGATGGGAAGAAGAAGCACAACGGAAAAAATGATTTAAAAATTCAAAACATTCCTAATCCAGCGATAAACTTTAGCAATACTTAAGGAATTCAATCAACGAGTAGAAGGAGAAAATTTACCTTATACTACAGATTGTCTGGCTGCTCTTATCACCGTTTCAAGATGCACACTCGCACGTCCTCCAAGGAAAGTCCACACCAAGCGTCTCACAACAAGGGGGTATCGAACACGGAGACTCGTTGTGTCTCAACGAAGAGGCAATCTCAACACTGAAATGCACCAAGGTGAAATTAGCCCTTCCACCAAGAATCGAGCACCAAAAGGGAGGAAGATGAAGGAATAACTCGCTGTCCTTCTTGGACTCCTCCAAGAAGATGAAGTAGATGACACACCCAAGCGGAAGAGACCTTCAATCGGCTTCACAAAACCGGGGAAGGAAGCTTTTGATGGCCGACCCTTCAAGGAGATGAGGAAGAGTTCTTGGAGCTTCTCTCTTCAAGAAGCCTCTCAAGAACCAAGCCCTTGCTATTCTCCAAGATCATTTACCAATTTGCTTAACCCCCTTGAAGTAGGTTAGTCCATTTATTTATAAGGGGCATAGGTTGCCACCAAAATAATAATTTATATTTAATGAATTTATAATTAATTTAAAATTAATTAAATCCAACTAAATATAAACTTTAATTTATCTCTATAAATTAAATTCTTATTGATCAGGATTTCTCATGTGCCAATCCCTATAATTTAGGGATTCCCTACAAATTAGGGTTACCGAGGAACTCTTTTATCACGTATTCGTTCCTATAGGAAACATCTTTCTTATCATCTTCGTGAACGAGATCCATGATCGAGTTGCAGTTTGTCCATACTAGTAGACATATAGGGCCGCATACGGACTTTATCTCATAAGGTCCGTTACAAGATTAGCTATTGTATGTGACCCATTGGGCCCCACACTAAGCCAACAGTGAGTTGTGCATAATGGAGAGTCGGATCTGACATAATGATTTTTATTCGAATCTTATGAGTCACCACTAAAACCCCTTTGGGGTGTGGTCATGAGAGACTCCACTCACAAGTCAAGATTGACGTTTAGCAACGTGTCATGAGTCATGATTACTCGGATAGTGTGAGGTTCAATCTACAGGGGATCGAACGCCCTTCGGCGATTAGTTACCATGCAACTAAGTCACTCGGTTACAACGTCCCGAAGTCGGTTAGGGTACAGAAGAAGTGTCAAACCCTAATACCAATTCATATGTATTCCACCCGCCAAGATGTCGTCTCAATAATGAAACGTCAGAAATATCTTCCCGACTTTTATGTCTACTCTAGCCAGAGATTCCCGAGTCGACACTTGTAGGGACACATATGACATTATCTCCTCCAACTATGAGTAACTGATTCCATGTTGGTTGCTCACCTACCTTCATGAATGTTTCCCCATGCCCAGTAATACCCGGCACATGATGCTAGGGCCACGTAGGGATAGAACCAAAGAAATGAGTTGTCACTCACAACGTAACCATGACTACCTCAGGTCCAAGGATTGCTTACAGCTACTATCACCCGAGGAACATCCTATTGACACTCATGTAAGGATTTCATTCTGTGTTCCTCGTGTAGGTCCGTTCAGTGAACTCATTTCCTACTGAGCACATGTACTTGTACATTAATAATGGCTCATAGATAACTGTGAGATCAGCTATCCATTATCGTGTAAGGCATGTACCAAGTGCACCACTCTATCCGGAATCATCAATCGCCTAATTGGTGATCCTACGACTGGGAACATTTAGAAGAGGGGCATCTAGATTTCAAGTGTCACTGGCATGATCTCATCATGGCCTTGGAATCAATTGCCCGGGTTCATGGGGTTCATCACAATCTAATATATACAATTATAGATGCAGCATATGATGAAAAATTGCCTCATATTATTTATTAATCAAAAAATAGTTTCCTACACATCAACATGTGATTGGCTCAAGGGCACTATTTCTTTCAGTTCGGCCATTCGAAATGGCTAAGCCTCATCCTCCCTTCAAACAAGGGAGTCAAGAGCCGCATCCCTAAAAAATAGGGATTCCAATCGAGCTTCATCCTCCCTTCAAACAAGGGAGTCAACAACTGCATCCCTAAAAAATAAGGAGTTCAAATAGACCTGTAGACCAAGCCTAACCTGGTTTGGTCTTTACTCAATTCAAGGGGTCAAAACCCTTGAATGTGGTTGGCTATTCAAAATAGCCGACCCCCATAAAACCTACTCAACCAACCACATCGAATGTGGTCGGGTTTAACCCTAATCAATAGGCTGGTTCATCTATGAACACCGGTCCTTACATTTGGTTGAGTTGCATTGTATGTCGATCCCTACTAATTAGGGTTTCGAGGAACTCCTTCCTCGGATACATAATTCATCCAGAAGGGTAACACTTTCCCGCTTTTGTCTGTCGACGAAAATGATGATCGTGTTGCGGCATGTCTGTATTAGCAGACATTAATTGTCGCGTCCGAGTTTTATCTCAAAAAACCTGTTGCTAGGGAAGCCTGTTTGTGTGTGACCCATTAGGCCACACACTAAGCCAGAAGTGAGTCATGCAGAGGTGAGTATTCATAATTCGATAGAATACCTTCTAGTTGAATTTTCATGCTCCTCTATTAAACCCCTTTAATGCGACTGTGCGACCATCCCATGATTGCAACTCAACTATGTGTCCTCCAGTGGAACAACCTCCTCCTATAGCGACAAAATGGTGGTCGGACTCCGCCTTCAAAACAAGTGAAACTTTTCCATAGGCGACACCTCGTCCAGGAAAAATTGTCGGTCACTCGGCCTCGACCTCACCTTAAATAATTGTTTCTTGAAGTTCTTGTAAGAACTCCTAAATAGGCCGAAGAGTTTCCTCTCCAGAGTGCTGGTAACAGACACCCACAGGCCTTTTTGCGTCCCTTAGGCTTGAAAGAAGGAAAATAACACACTAAGGCTTGGCTCAACACCAGGAACTCCATCAAGATCTCAAAATAGCGGACAAACGCTCAGCTGTTCGGTTGAAGTTGCATCAGGGTGACATTCACTTGGATCAGCACCTCACATTCAAAATCATTGAAGGGAAACTTGACATCAAGATCCTCAAACATGATTCGAAATACAAAATGAACTCAGGATCCCTCCTATAGTGGAAGACCCTATCATCCTGGGAGAAGAGCAGGCATTAGAAAGGTAGTCTTGTAGTCGGAACAAGAGAGCAACACGCCTTTGCGGAAGGACACAATGTTGCTCGAGCTGGTCATTTCCTCACTTTCCCACTTTATTTCATCATGAACCCAGAAGTAAGGCTCTGCAGTCTCGCACAACCTATCTACTATGTTCTTCCCACTATTGGCCATTTCTCAACCAAATTGGAAATCCTAATGAACGGGAGAAGAGTCAATACAACCTATCAACCTAAGGCCAACCTTGATGAAACAAAAATAAAAGGTAGGGTCAATATGACTCACCGAAATGGGACGAAGACGAACGGGATGCTAAACAAAGCTGCGATGTCGTCGATGAAGAGTCTCAGGCGACATACTAAGTGCAGAAACCGAAAAGTCGCAAAACGACAAAGCCAAGAAACGTTAAGCTCACTTACCTTGGCGATTTGACTAAAAGCATAATTCACACACGTTCACATATCCAAAGCCTGAAGCTAGGTCGAGATCAAGTTCGGCACATATAAAGAGCTTGGCACAAAGTCCTTGGATTCTGACCAAGCTTGAGGGTTATGGACTGGACTAGCTCTCAGCTAGAGCCCAATCGAATCGGTTCCGGGGGCGCCCCAACTCATTAACCAGACCCGGATCAAACCAACTACAACTTGGCCCAGGGGCTCCACCAGCCAAACAAAGATATTGACATCTTACATTTATCACCAGGGATTCGACAATAATAAACCTACAATCCAAGGGATAGAAATCGACATATTCAAGTCATATATATCCCTGCGAAATTACAGGAGATATCCTTGCCGAGCACCCCGACCTATCTCATAAAACACAATACAGAACATGTATACTCTCTATTCCAATTTTCTACACACCATTTGGAATCTTCTCTCATTTGAGTGTCTGAGTATTCTTTTGCAGGTCACCACTAGAGTCGCGCTGAATCAGGAAATGCGGAGGCTTGCAACATCCAAACTTTAGGCGAGAACACTTAGATATTTCAAACATTTATAGTAGAACTAATAACAAGAAAACTATAATTAATGACATGTTTGCTTTATAGGATAAGGTAGGGACGATAGGATAAATAATAGATTAATATACATTATTTATTTAGTGCATGGATTAGAAAAAAATGAGGATAAAATTATAAAATTAATATTATATTCGATGTAAATTAAATTTAAAAAATTTATATCCAATTATTTATTATTTATTATTTAATTTAATCATATTCTATTAAAGAAGCAAACACACCATAAAAACAATGGAGGAAGAGTAAGGGAGTAAGTGTTAGATGATGAGAAGTAAGCTCGAAGGGTAATGGTAATACTTTAAAGGGGGCAGTATGCACTTGGAATATACCATGGGGGACAAATTGTAATTAACCCATTATTTTGTAATCAGACTTTCAATAACCAATTGTATTATCTAAATAATCATTTTTTGAATATTAAATCTGCCGGTAGTAATATTAACAGCTGCTTTTCATTTCAGCTCGATAACCAATGGTGACGTCAGGAAATTTACCTGCTCCCTAAATAATCCTCAGAGTCGTCCAAAAAATCACTTTCAACCACCCGTTTGTCCACCGTAGACTAAGTCAAACAAAAGAAATTAAATTCCTCTATATATAGCGTTTGCTTCACAATTAAGTTTACCTGCACAAAACAATTAAAATTAATTTGTTGTGGTGAATAATTTACTCTCGTCATCAAATTTGACTGATTATTTTTTAAAGAAATTATCTTCTTTTAACAAAAAATGCTTTCAAGTAAATCAGTAATTGTCTGATTTAAATGCATCTGAATTTAAGCTCAAAATCAAATACTTTACGAAAAGGTGTCACTCTTTTCCACGAGAAAATTAATATCAACTAACCTTCAAATCAAGGAATTGACTCCTACATTGACTTGAAGATATATATATTAAACTACTAGAGGTGAGCGGATTCGAATACCTAGTATTTTTCATGATATTCGGATCCTATTCTATATAGGATCGGTTCCTAAGTTTTGAAACCGGACCCTACTCGGAACCACATGTTTCGGTTTCGATTTTGGGTACCCTGTTGGAACATATATAGGTTCCAAGGTACAAGTTTCGGGTACCTTGTTGAAATCTATTCTGGAACCTATTCTGGAATTTGTAAATGTACAGGTTCCAACAAGGTACCTGTACCTTGGAACTTGTAAATGAACAGGTTTCGGAGTACAGGTTCCGGTTTCGATTCCGGGTACTCGATGTGTTGGACCTGAAATCGGAACCGATTTTAACCGGTTCTTAAATTTTTGTCCCGAATCCTACCCGAATTTAATTCAGATCTATCCGGAACCTACCCAATCGGGTCGATTCTAACCGGTTCCGAGTCTACCTGGTATCCATGTACACCCCTATAAACTACACATCTATCTTAATTTAAGCACAAAAGAAATCGTGTCTTCTTAAAACCTAAGAAATTTGGCATCCTCTCAAGACTTGCAAACCAAATTTCTCTCTCTCTCTCTCTCTCATTCATTATCTTCTTCCCTATAGTTCTTCCATTACCAATACCTTTTTGAGGATTCATCCGTGTAAATTAAATCACACATATTGCTGTAGCTACGATCGACGAGATGAGTAGTAGCGGCGGATGGTGGAGAAAGAAAGCTGCAACCTACGAGCCAATGGAAAGTAAAGCCAAAGGTGTTACCGGAGCGATACAGTCATCGTCGGCGACAACCCTGGGAGTCGTCATCTTGTTGTTTGCACTTGTTCTTCTCGTTGCTTGGATCTCAGTTCAACGGATGGATGGCACAGTAAGCTTCTTCTTGCAATATATAATTAATACATGATATGCGGTTTGCAATTCTATTCTTGAACTTATATGCTAATTACTGTTCAATTATTTGGTCATTTTCTTGTATGTTCTTTCACTTTTATACTTAAACGATTCAGGAAATCTTAGTTCTTAGACTGAAAATTAATTTCATATTTGATTTGAACCTGAATTCATTGGCAAGTTTACAAAATTTGTATGCCAAAATCCAAAGATTTGTGTAGTGAAACAAGTTTTGCTCAAGAGGAGTTACACTTAGAGCTGGCTTTCTATGTCATTAGTTTCAACTTTCTATGTTGAATGACACAAACCGGCACTCGAAAGCCAGAATATTCCAAGTGCATCGTTGACGATATATAATTCATCAAGTCAAACATCATGAAACTTCTTTTGATTTCCTTAACGCATATAATTCTAGGATATATATATTAACAAATGAATTCTGTGTGGATGTCATTTCTGCATGTTTGTTAATTAAGAATTTGATGTTGACAACTATGAATTAAGTAGCATTCGGACCAATAAAGTTTTTGTCTGAGTTGACTAGTATATCTATATATGTACATACGTAATCAGAAATAATCAAAGCTTTGTGGCCTCATAATGCACGATAAAATAGATATAGTATATCATTCAATTAATGTGTACAAAAAAGTCATCTCCTTGTATTAAATTAAGTCTCTTCCAATTCTTCATTGATATGTCTAAATTTAATCAGTTCAAACTTCAAACCAAAAGTAGGTAAAGTGAGGGATATATATATCACTTGCATCGGATTGTATTAAATTAAGTATTTAAATATAGTTGGGTTGAGTTTTGTAATAGTGATATCGAAAACATTTTGCCTTGTTTCAATTGTCTGAAATATGCTTCAATTGGCTTGGGTCCAACTTCTTAAAAAAAAATATATGAACTCTATACATATTGATGGATTGCGAAGGGAAGAGTTAGCGAGTTCACAATTACATATTTAATTATTCGTTTGTTTTTTTCTTCAGATATAGGTATGAATAGATTTTATACATAGCAATGTCTAATAGTCAATGTTCACACTAATTAGTTGCCAGGCTAATTTGTTCATAAATTATATCATTCTTTATGTATTTCATTTAATTAATCTACTATATACATAAACTACTAATATTATTTCAATCAAGTCCTTCGTTCAATCTTTATATAAAAGCTAGTCAAAAAATATAGATAACAATATTTTTGTTCTCGCCTGAAGTCGGGGGTGCTGCAGGTCTCCGCGTCTCCTGGTTTAGCGCAGCTCTAGTGATGACCTACAAAGACACTCTGACGTTCAAATGAAAGAGAATTTCAGATGATGTGTATGAAAATTGGAATAGAGAGTCTACCTGTTGTTTGTCGTGTCTATTTTATGAGGCAGGTTCGAGTGCTCGAAGAGGATCTCTCCTATAATTATGCGAGGATATCCATCGATTTCTATCCCTTATATTGCAAGCTCATTATTGTCGAATCTTTAGTGATAAATGCGGGACATTGGTATCCTTGTTTGGCCGGATGGAGCCCCCAAGCTAGGTTGTAGTTGGTTCGATCTGGGTTAGGTACACGAGTTGGGGGTGCTTACGGGATCGGTCCGACCGAGCTCAAAGAGCCAATCCAGTCCATAGCCCCCGAGCTCTATCGGAGTCCGAGGAATTTGTGCCGAGAGCATGCCAACCTCCTAAGCTCTTTGCATGTGCTGAGCATTTGATCTCAGATTGGTATGTGGGCACATGCTAAGTTTTGTCTTCTGTCAAATCGCAAGGATAAGTGAGTTCAACATATCTTGGCTTTTGTCGTTTTGCGACGTTTCGATTTTTGCGCTTAGTGTGGCGATTGTAGGGGAATGATGCCTTTTCCATGTGTGTGCCTCCCGTCAACGTCTGCTTTGAATTCTTGTAGAGTGTAATTATGGCTCGGGGATTCAGTTTGAACATATTAGTTGTTTGACAAGGAGGTTGCTTCTTCTTGGGTCTTTAAAACTCCTTCTCTCCCCTTATCACAAGCCATCCTACGTTCTAAGTCTTAGCTTGGCTTTCTGCTCCCTTGCTTTTTGCTCTCGAGATCTTCGTCGATGACGTAGCCGTTTCGTTCATGGTTTTGCTTGTCCTCGGCTGTCTCTAGTGAGTCTTTTTGTCCTTTTCTCTTTACTTCAGCTTTGTCTACGTCGGCCTTGGGTGGGTGTAGACTCATCCTTCGTATGTCTAGGTTCCTTGTTTCGTTGGCTTGATGGAGAAAAAGGAGGATGTTGGGTGCCTGCCTTGCTCCCGAGGACCAGGACTTCGATGCTTGCCTCGTTCCGATGATAACAGGGACTTCGACGCCAGCGAGGGCCCTGAGGTCATCCTCTGGATTGGGTAGGACTTCCTGATTCATGCTGACATCTTCTTATGGTTCAATGGTTCGATCGTCCTCATTTAGTCGGCCACAGTTCTTGGCAGCACGATCAATTAAAATAATGTTAGTGGGATAAAGTAATCATACTGATGGGGCTTCAACTCCTTTATTTTAAGTGGCATCCTAAAAGATAGGATTAGAAAAATGTCATGAATACTATAATAATAAGAGAATATTTCCCCAAGTTTAATAGTTATCCCTTGTTGGCTTCTGAATGTATGTTTACCCCTTGCGAGCTTAGAAACGTACGCTTACTCTTCTGCAATGCCTTTGCACGCTCTTCGTGATGTTTTGGTTGTGAGCCGAGTGTTTGGAAGATGTCGATGCTATCAGGTCGGCAAACAAGAGCATGTCACTTAAGGTAGTTTTACTTTAGCTGACGCTATCCGGTCGGTGGTCGTTTGAGCAGAAGAGTGTTTCGACACTTCTAGCCGATGTTTAGCTAGCCAATAGCCATTTCTTAGGATTGCGAACCACCTTTGAGTGTTTAGATCAAAACCATGTTCTTGTTCATGGTAGATTTAGGATCGAGGTTACATGTTCGACAGTTATTCGTAGGATTGATGGCCTTTTGAATTTGAGCATTTTCGAGGCTATTCGAACACGAAGTTGGGGATTGTGGACGTTGAAGTCGACCTTGTTTCGAGTTTGAGGCCACACGTCGATCTAGGGTCGAGGAGTCACTGATCCCCTACTCGATGATCTTATGACTAGGAATATTTAGAACTGGGTCCTCAAGATTCTATGTCTCATTAGCATGATCTCATCATGACCCTAGAACTGGTTCACGAGCTTCATCATAATCTTTAAACAATAATAGATGTACTATATAATGAAAAGTTGTCTCATTTCATTCATTACTGGCCCTTGAGTAGTCTTTCAATACATTGATACATTGATACATTGATATGTGATTGGCTTGAGGGCACTGTATATTTGTTAAAGTCCCACATTGGTTGAGGTTGTGGTCTAGATAGCCTTTAAATAGATTGGGTAATCCTCCCCCTTTGAGCTAGCTTTTGGGGTGGAGTTAGGTCCAAGGCTGATTTTTCTAACATGGTATCAGAGCCAAACCTTTGGTTGAGAGTGGGCCACCTGCAGAACTTCACGCTCCAGATGTGGATCCACGCTCCAGATGTGGATCCTGGGCGTGAGGGGGGTGTGTTAAAATTTTCTAACAATATTCCCTTCACTTCCTACTTCATATCTTAAATTAACTTTTGTGGACCGAAGCTCCAAAATCATACCATCAGTCTATTGACTTTGTCGTGAAAGCCAAATTTACTTCAGATGTCATAGCATGCTATTCAAATCTTCTTTAACCATGTTTGTCGAGTTAGATTTTCATGTCCTTTTTTCTTCCAAACTCTACAAACACGCTTCATGTGCTCAGATATTTTGCATACCCAACATATATGTTTGAGTATAATTTGGTCGACTATACAACTTTCGGATGTGTGCAACTTCTTTCTATAATATTTCCAACTTAGGGGCAATTTTGTGATAATTGCACCCACTTGGAAAGATTTAGGAAATGTAATCTATAATATATATAGTCTTGCTTGATCTTTTTAATTTTCGATAAAAACTCAGAACCTATAATTGATGGTTTTTCCACAATTGAATTCATGCATATATATATATACAGACCTTCTCGACTATAACTTCATGGTCATCGAGTAGTCAAACTTCAAGTTCGCACTCCCATCATTCTAAACCTATTACCTTGACTTGTCCCAACCATACCAACACTCCATTTCGCTGCCCAGCAATGCAATCTTCATCTCCATCTCCGTCTCCATCTCCATCTCCATCTCCATCTCTGCCGACCTTCACTGGCAGCTCCGAACCCCCACCATCCTGCCCGGACTACTTCCGATGGATCCACGAGGACCTCCGGCCGTGGAAGTCGACTGGAATCACAAGGGATGCAGTGGAGGGAGCCCAAAAGTTCGCCGCTTTCCGCCTGCTGGTGATCGACGGCCGACTCTACGTGGAGCAGTACCATAGGGTGTTCCAAACTCGAGACCTCTTCACGCTGTGGGGCTTCGTGCAACTCGCCAACCGCTACCCCGGCCGCCTGCCCGACCTCGACCTCATGTTCAATTGTGAGGATTTGCCGACTGTCAAAGCTGCAGACTACGCCGCCTCTGGTTCTCCGCCGGTACCACCACTCTTCCGCTACTGCAAGGACGATACGACGGTGGACATCGTCTTCCCCGATTGGTCCTTCTGGGGTTGGTAATGATCAATTTGTTCTGCTACATAATAATGTTTTGCTTATATATTTGCTCTATATATCTATCTATAACTGATGAGTACTGGTTGAAATAATTAATTAAGGCCTGAGATCAACATAAAGCCGTGGGAGAAGCTAAGCGAGGAGATGAGGAGAGCGAACCAGAGGACAAAGTGGAAGAAGAGGAAACCGTATGCATACTGGAAGGGGAATCCAGGGGTCTCCGGTCATCGGCAAGACCTCATTAAGTGCAACCCTTCTAATGGTCATTACTGGAATGCTAGAGTGTTTGCACAGGTATATTTATCTATGCATTAGGTTTGAATTGATCATATACTTTTAATAATTTTTAATCCTAATTTTTCCAGGATTGGGAAAAGGAGGCCAAGAACGGGTTCAAAGAGTCAAACCTTGCTGAGCAATGCATTTATAGGTACAAGATCTTCGTTGAGGGGAGGGCGTGGTCGGTGAGCGAGAAGTACACGTTGGCCTGCGACTCCCCGGCGCTGTTCGTGACGACGCACTTCTACGACTTCATGACGAGAGGGCTCATCCCGGGACTCCATTATTGGCCCATCAGAGAGAATCACCAGTGCAAGTCAATCAAGTTCGCCGTTGATTGGGGCAACAAGCACCAGAACAAGGTATATATATTTAGTTAATTAAGCTCACTTGACCTCACCTTTCATTCTCTAGTAATTTAATCCTCATTAAATTTAATTTTAGGTGCAAGCCATAGGAAAACAAGGGAGCAGCTTCGTTTTGGAGGAAGTGAAGATGGATTACGTGTACCAGTACATGCTTCACCTGCTCATCGAGTACGCCAAGCTGCTGCGCTACAAGCCCACTCTGCCTGAGAAGGCCGTGGAGTTGTGCTTGGAATCCTTGGCTTGCGGTGAGCAGGGAAGGGTGAAGGAATTCTTGTTGGAGTCGATGGTGAAATGGACGAGCGACGCGGAGCCGTGCACATTGCCTCCACCGTATACGGAAGGAGAGTTGGAAGAGTTACGTTTGAGGAAGGCCAATGCAATAAAGCAAGTGGAGAAGTGGGAGGAAGAAACTTGGGATAAAGGAAGCTGATAAAGTTGTGTTATATATTTATCTACTTTTCTTTTCGCACAAGAAGGCAACAAATTTTTTATTAAAGGTATTAGAAGATAAGTAGGAAAGTTTGTGTGGTAATCCTTCCTTATACTCAGGGAAGGAACTTGCATTGGGTATTTAATGTTGTTCTTGAGGATCTAGAATTGTCTACAATGAATGTATAGTCAACGTTATACAATTTTCAAGGTAAGCATATCTTGCATGAGCATATCTTTGCATGGGCATATCTTGCATGACCACTATGCATGTCTTGCATGCATGTCATTACTTTCCCCACAAGCGAAATGGGAGGGGTCAAACATTGACACTACAACAAATGGTTTAAATTTTGACGGCAAATTATATATAAATTTTGACGTCGGAGGAAGTAAATATTTGCATACTGACGGCAGTAAATTCGTCGAAAACGCGTGTCGAATAATCACCGCTTAATTTTAAATATTAACGTCTATACAGGCGTCAATATTTAAATTTCGACGTCTTCTACCGTCAAAAAAGAGGCGTAAATATTTAAATTTCGACGACGTGTACGGTCGAAACGAGACGTCAATATTTAAAATTTCGACGCCAACATATCGACGCCTTTGACGTCAATATGTCGGCGTCAATATGCTTAGCATATTGACGCCTTTGACGTCAATACGTCGGCGTAAATATGCTAAACATATTGACGCCTTCACTGGCGTCAATATGTTTAGCATATTGACGCCGGTTAATTATATAGATAATTCGAGCCGGTTAATTATATAGATAATTCGAGCCGGTTAATTATATTTTTTAATAAAACATTCAATTAAAATTATGCATCTTTGTAAATTTACGGAAACACCCTCTACGAGAAGGGTGGGAGAAGAGGAATAGGTTCTGCCGATGGAGGCGGCGGCCGGAGTGGGAGAAGAGGAATAGGTTCTCGTCTTGGCTCCTCCCTCTACACGTGAACCAGTCTAGCTTCACGAGCAGCAGCTACAGCAAAGGGGGATCGAGAAACCAGTTCGGATCGCACAAGATCAGGAGCATCGTCGGAGGCGTCTTCGCCTCCGGCACCATTGGCGTCGGCAGGATCTTCACTTTAGTCGAGATAAGGGAGGCGACGAAGAACTTCGACGAGAAGGCCGTGATTGGGGTCGGCGGATTCGGGAAGGTATACCTCGGAATGGAAGACGACGGAACCAAGTTGGCGATCAAGCGAGGGAATCGATCGTCGGAGGCGGGATTGCGCGCTCTTGCCTCTCGTCGTCGGAGAAGAAGGAGAAAAGTGTAGAAGAATATATAAAAAAACTATGTTAAAAAAAATTAAAAATTAAAATTTTATTAAAAAATCTACAGGAGGCGGGAAATCTCCCGCCTCCTGCCTCGGCGAGCGCGTGCGATTGCGCGCTCGTCCGCCCATTACTCGCCGCGTGGCGGAAATCGCGCGGCAGCGGATTGGCTGCCGCTCGATTTCCGACGCGCGGCGGAAATCCAGCGGCAGTGAATCGGCTGCCTCGCGATTTCCGCCACGCTCGCCGAGGCAGGATTTTTTTAATAAATTGTTGCCGCTCGTCCGCCCATTACCCGCCGCGTGGCGGAAATCCAGCTGTAGCGGATTCGCTGCCGCTCGATTTCCGACGCGCGGCGGAAATCCAGCGGCAGTGAATCCGCTGCCGCTCGATTTCCGCAGCGTGGCAGACATCGAGCGGGCGTGAATCCTGCTCGATTTCCGCCGCACGCGGATGAAATTTTATTTTAAAAAATTAAAAAAAATCCGACGCCTCTCAAAGGCGTCGATATGTTAAAAATATTTTTTTAAAAATATTTTTTTTGACGGCTGAACTGACGTCAAAATGTTAAATGTATCGACGCCGGCTAACACCCATATACGACGTCGGTACGACAAATATTTTGACGTCTTCTCAGACGTCGAAACATTTCAACCCCTGTTGTCAACTGTTGTGAAATGTCGAAATGTTTCGATGCCTGTTGTCAGGCGTCGAAATATTTGTCAGACGTCGAAAAAATTTCGACGTATGCAAAAGACGTCGAAAAAATTTCGACGTCTGCGAAAGACGTCGAAATTTATTGTATTATTATTTTTAAATAATTTTACATTTCGACGTCTTTGGTAGACGTCAAAATTATGATGTCGATATATAACAAATTTGTTGTAGTGTGAGCTTGAACTTAAGTTGCGTGAACCGGGGCGTGGGTAGACCCTTGGTAAGAACATCGATAAGCTGATCAGAGGAGCTAATAAAATGAAAATGATAATCAATCTCAATGTGCTTCGTGCGAGCATGGAAGACACATTTGGTAGTAAGATCGATGGCGGAGAGATTATCACATCAAAGAAGTGGCGGATGACATAGAGAAAGCCCTAATTCACATAAGAGAGACTCAATCTAGATAAGTTATCAATAGCATTTGCCAAGCTCGTATTCAGATTCGGTACTAGAACGAGCAATAGTATGTTATTTCTTAGAACTCCACAAGATCAGGTTGGGACCAAGAAATATGGCGAATCTAGTAACAGAGTGTTGATCGTTCAGATTTCTTGCCCAATCAGCATTAGAGAACCCATGAAGACGGGGCCCTTCCGAAAGAGAAGACCATGAGTATAGGGCACCTTGAGATATCAGAGAATCTGCTTGATAGCAAGACAATGTGAAGTAGTAGGTCAATTCATGAATTGACATACCTGATTTACTGATAAGGTAATATCAGGTCTAGTAAGTGTGAGGTACTATAAACTCCCAACTATGCAGCGATAAGAGTAGGATCATGGAATGGTTCTCCATCATGAAGAGAAAGTCAAGAGCCACTAGCTACAAGAAAGATATATAGTTGGTTTGCAGTCAAGCATCAAACTTCGACTGAGAACATCGTGAATATACTTGGATCGAGTGAGGTAAAGTTCATCTCAAGAATATTGCACCTTACCCCAAGGAAGAAATGAAGTGGTCCAACGTCCTTCATGGAAAATTAACTCACACTTGAGGACTTCCAAAAGATGAATGGATCATTCAGTGTGCCTTTTATAATGATATCATCAACATATACAAGCAGAAAGATAGCATATGTGGAGGCCCAAAGAATAAATAAGAAAGAATCAGCACGGGAACCATGCAAGCCCAATCGAGTGATAAAGGTACTAAGACGAAGGAACCAGGCACGCGGGGCTTGTTTAAGACCACAAAGAGATCGCTAGAGTGGACTTACATAATTTGGATTTTGCCGGTCAACAAAACCTGGAGACTGTTGTATATACACTTCTTCATTAAGAAAGCCATGAAGGAATGCGTTCTTGATGTCAAGTTGTCGAATTGGCCATCCCAAAGAGGTGGCAATAGATAAGATTACTCGGATGATGACAGGCTTAATGATCGAGCTGAATGTCTCCTCATAGTCAATGCCTTCTTGTTGAGAAAAGTCTTTAGCCACTAATTATGCCTTGAAACGATCAACAGAGCCATCAGGTTGCTGCTTAATTATATAGAACCACTTGTAGCCAATGACATGAGGCCCAGGAGGAGGGGGGACAAGATCCCAAGTATGAATATCCAGGAATGATTGATATTCTTCTTCCACCGCAGCAACCCACCGAGGATCCTTCCGTGCCTTTAGAGAAATATGTAGGCTCTTGTGCATCCATAGAAATAGAAAAGGCAATAGGATGTGTTAGTGTTGGCACTTTATGAGATTAGCTATATTTGGCAAAAGTACTCTAAGTTAATTCTCTAACAACTAGGAGAAGTTCTGCTTGCATTGAGGATAGTTTCAACTGTGTGAAGACAGTTTTAATTGCTCTAGCAACCTATAGATTTCATGACAGGGATGCAGTATAAAAAGAGAACTTTTTGTTTCCTATAGAGATGATAACTCTTGGTCTGCATTATTAATGATGATTTTCTTTCTTGTCTCTGAGATCTTTTAATCATCGTTAATTATTTTATTGCTCGATCAACTTTTAGAGGTAAGGTCATCTTTAATTTTTTCGGACGTTACTCATTTGATCTTTATGGTCTCTATGAGTTAAGCGCCGACTATTTGTTTTGAACTGATGACTGTTGGTTGTTAAACTGATGGCTTTATTAAACAAATAGTTATGACAACATTGATTCATATCTTTCAATTGTCACATATAAATTCTGATGAAAAGATATGATATGCATCTCTCTCCATGTGCGAACACTGCGTTGCTAGTTATTGAGAGGAGTTGAGACTGATGAGTGCAGAACGCCAACAATATACTTTTCTTATCTTCAAGTGAAGATGGTTTTGAGCTGATAACTCGCTACAACACAAGACTGTGTGGAGGACGAAACTCTATGGCTGAGATGTCATAGAGAGGCAAGTTGGTATGTACTTGTAATAGCAAATAGGTTTTTGTTATTTTCAATTCATTGTAGTACTGGTAGTCAGATTTCGGGTGTGAAATCCTGATGACTTATATTGTACTTATAAGGAGTGGATTGGTCATCTGTCCAGTGAGTGCCCCGTAGATTAGGTGATAGGTTTTGTCACCGAATTGTGTAAACAAACCTTTTGTGTTTGTGTGTGATTTTTGTTTTGGTTTTTGCTTTGCTACTAGTAGCAGTTACAACTTCCTATTCAGCTGCCTCATAGATGACCAATACTGTCAGGATGCCTTATAGTAAATATCCTATGAGGTAGAGTACAATCCTAAGATCTAGTAACCATCGGATGCGTTCGTCGAGACTCGGGAGCTGTAGTGTTAGGCACTTCAAGTCTAGGTGAAACATTAGTCACATCGATTGTGGGGCTTACTAGAGGAGGAGAGTGATCCTGAGTAGCAATCAAAGATGATGAGACATGTTGGGAGGGAGTGGGCAGAGAGAGGTTAATTAGTAGTAGGATTTGAATACGTTCCTTGGATAGGTTCAGGAGGTTTGATTGAGGAATCTTGAGAGGCCATCTTGTTTGCAGTCAACTTGAATGACGATAACTAGAAAGGAAATGATTGTTCATCAAATATGATTGTTCATTTTGAAATTAATTGGTTAAAAACTCCTTAGCACAATCAGATTGGAAAGATTGAATTTTCTTACCAAAAAGATTTTCAACCTGCAAACGAAAGACACAAAATACACAAAGAATGTTTGCTCTAGATTTGAGCACATAGAACCATGAAAATTTGCTATAATCATCATGAAAATGAACATAGTATAAATGGCCAGTATGAGAAGTGATAGGTGTAGGTCCCCAAATATCAATATGAATTAATACAAGAGAAGAATTGATTTAGTCATAGTCAAAGGAAAAGGAGACTGGGAGATTTTTAAAGTTGACATGCAGAACAGACATGGGACACATAATCATTATCAATGGAAATGAAAAGTGATGAAACGACATATTTTACAATTGGAAATGTAGGATATCCCAATCGTTGATGCGAAAGAAGACTCGACTGAGGTGTAGCCAAAAAAACTTGTGGTGAAGTGTTCCTACTATGTTACTGTAAACAATATAAGCCATATTTAAGAGGTCCTCGAAGAAGTTCCTAGTGTGTGTTTAGATCCTTCACAACAAAATGAGTTTGATGAGGAACCGAAAGCAATTTTTTAGAAATATTCGGTGCACACAAGATGTTTTGTAATGTAAGGATGCGAGTAGGGGTACTAATAAAGGAAGATGCAGAAGATATAACAGGTAAGGATGTACCATCGCCGATCACGAGTTGCTTAGGACCCGCTTGATCCTCCTGAATATTGAGATGGGAGAAATCCGACAAGATGTGATGTGTTGCACCCGAATCAATGTACCAATCAGGATCATGAATATTGCTTGCAGCTTCATTGGAGAGGAAAGCATGAGGTCCTGAGGATGGAATATCAAAACTACGAAGAATAAGACAAAGTGTTAGTATTGTATGTCCTAGAGCCGATGTATATTTATGGATAATTCATATAAATGGAAGTTTATTATTCTTTTGAACATAAGTGTGTATGTTTATTAGAATAAGTCTAGAACTTACTTGTTAGATACTAGTGACTAAGTATTAATCTAGTACAAGTTGTTAAAATAGTTCACGATTGTAGGAATTCTAACTTGGCATTATTATTCTGGAAGATCGTCGCATTTGTCTGTTTCCATGATTAGTATGAGATACTAATGAAGATGGAGAAGTGAGTCTCATGCTACATGACATTTGATGTCGAGACAGATATGTTGACACTTATGAGATAAGCGGGTCGAACGCAACATATAGATAATATTCACATGGTACATACTGTGAGTTTGGTTGCTCGGATCACCGACCTTTACTTGACTTGGGTAGTCATAATGTCTTGCTAGAGGCTGCTTATGACTTGTGGGTTATAAATGTGATTTGAACCCACGGCCAATGTTAAGTTAGCCTAGAGGGTCGCACACATAGGGAGAACCCAATTGGGCTTAGGGTTATAGCTTATCGGATGGGATCCACAAAACCATTAACTCGCTAATTCTCTCTTGGTAATTTTGAAGATTAATTTCGAATTTGAAAATGAGTTTTCAAAATTGGAATTAATAATTTTGAATTTTAAATGTGATTTAAATTGGAAATATATTGATTACAATTTAGGTAATGTATCTTTGATAATCGTTATTAAAGGATACATTATTTTTGATATCTTGAATTTAGGAAATTCATCTTTGATAATTGTTATTAAGGATATATTTTATTCGATATTAAAATCGTTTTAAGTTTTCGGATAAAGCTTTGAATTGATCAACGATTATAATGACTCGTTCAATATGATTGACGTGCCTATAAATACCCGCCTATGACTTAGATAGGGTATGCAATCATCTCCTGAAAGGCTGTCGACCTCTTGCTAGGAAGCCGACCTCCTTTTGAAGGAAGCCGACCTCCTTTTGAAGGAAGCCGAGCTCCCTTTTGTAGCAGCCGACCTCCACCAAACAAGAGAGAGAGAGAGAGAGAGAGAGAGAGAGGAGTGTGGAAGGTGTTTCACGCTCGTCAAGATTGGAAGGTGTTTTGATTGAGCCGAGTTAGCACTCGGGAGCCGCCTAGTTCATCGCATTCGTCCGTGTGCTTACTATAGAGGGTGTTCGTCTCTTGGCAACACCTTGGATCTGGAGCAAGATCGTGATTTTGGATTCGCACAGCAGAAGACAAAATTCGGTCTTCAAATATATAACTCTTGACATAGTATCAATTTAGCCAAGATGCATGGATCCGACTGGGTAGAGGATCAGTTTTATTTTCCACTGCGTCTAATAAATTTTTGGTGTTTGCCTGGTCCTCTATGACCCAATAGGCATTGCCAGAACACAACCATCTTAGATAGTCATGATTGTCAATGACGCGACTCGACCACAAGGGCTACGCACGCCTACCCTAGTAATATCTTTTTATGATACTGACTTTCGGGGAATTGATAGAAATTTACATAGCCCTGTCGTTATTTCTGTAATCACTGCTGATTTCCTTGTAGCATGGAGTATTAGCGAGGACTCGCTACACACGTACCATGGAGAATTTGTTAGTTTCTCAGGAAACTACGTAGACGTCAAAGGCTATTTATGGTTTGGCCACAACGTTCGGCTCCCCACCAGGGACAAGGATGATAGACGTAGAGTTACTTGTTGTCCATTGCGTAAGTTCCTACCACATGATCTTGGGCTGACCCTCCTTGAACAAATTGGGAGCTGTCTTATCGACCCCCCATCTTGCAATCAAGTTCCCTATCTCTGAGGTAGAGGTAGGAGTAATTCATGCAAACCAGAAAGAGGCTCGTGCGTGCTATAATGAATGCCTAAAGCTCAGATTGGTTGAACCCCAACCACGAATCTTAGACCTGAATATATCCCAAGGGAGACATCCAAGAGCGGCCCTAGCCCATCGATGACTTAGAACCAGTGCAAATCAGGACATCCCCCGAACAGGTAACTTACGTGGGAGCAAACCTCCTGGCGAGCTGAAAGCTCAATTCAGCACACTGCTCAAAGACAACGCCAACCTCTTCGTATGGACGTCAACTGACATGCCAGGGATAGATCCCCAAGTCATTTGCCACAAACTAGCCATCGATCTCCGGGTCAAACCCGTAGCCCAAAAGAAAAGAAAGCTTGGAATCGAGTGACAACAGGCATCCCTTGAAGAAATCGAGAAGCTATTAAAAGCAAAATTCATTAGAGAGATCCGATTTACATCGTGGCTAGAAAATATTATAATGGTCAAGAAACACTTGGGAAAGTGGCGGATGTGCGTCGACTTCACCGGCCTCAATAAGGCTTGCCCAAAAGATTCTTACCCATTGCCGAGCTTAGACAAACTTGTCAATGGATCCTTAGGGTACTAGTACCTAAGCTTCATGGACGCCTATTCAGGCTACAACCAAATCTGGATGTACCTAGAAGATGAAGAGAAAATGGCTTTCATTACCGAGAATGCAAGTTTTTGTTACAAGGTAATGCTCTTCGGGCTTAAAAATGCAGGAGCCACATATCAATGCCTGAAGAATAAAGTCTTCAAGGAACAAATTAGTCGCAACATAGAAGTATTTGTCGACGACATGGTTGCCAAGACACCGGCCACCGAAAACCATTGCAACGATTTCATCGAGATCTTCAGCCAACTCAAGCACTACAATATGAGATTAAACCCGGAAAAGTGCGCCTTCGAAGTTCACACAGAAAATTCGTCAGCTTCATGTTGACACAATGAGCGATTGGAGATAATCCAGAAAAATACCGAGTCATCAAAGAGATGCGGAGCTCGCGCAACATTAAAGAAGTATAACAACTCACGGGGAGGAGGGCCGCTTTGTCCAGATTCCTATCCAGGTTGACCGACAAGGCCGCCCCCTTTTTTAGAATCCTAAGAAAGAAAGAAAGACTTCCATTGGGATAAAAAATGTGAACAATCTTTCAAGGAACTCAAACGCTTTCTTACTAGCCCATCAGTCCTGGACAAACCACAATAGGGACAAACCCTTTTCCTCTACCTCACGGTCACAACAAGCCCCCTCAGTTCGATCTTAATTTGAGAGCAGGGGATAAGATCAAAAACTGATCTACTTCGTCAGCAGGGTCCTCTAGGGACTAGAAACCAGATACCAGAGGCTAAAGAACCTCGTCTTCGCCCTGGTAATCTCGTCCTAATTGAGGCCATACTTCCAAAGCTAGCACATCTAGGTACATACCGAGCAATTAATTAGACAAGTATTGCCTAAACCTGAACTTGCAGGACGAATGATATCCTGATCAGTAGTGTTGGTGAAATGACCTACACTAGAGGGGGGGGGGGGGTGTGTGAATAGTGTGTTATCTAAACTTTTCACCTAATTTCAATTTTAAATCTAAACTTTTCACCTAATTTCAATTTTAAAATTTTCTTAATTACATAGGCAAAACACAATATGAGTTAATTACGTGAGAAAACAAATGATAAGCAATTAGGCAAGCATAAATTTAAATAATGCAAACACGATGATTTATATTGGTTCGGCCCCAATGCCTACTCCACTACCTAAGTACCTCACTTAGGATTTCCAAACTAGTTTTACTAGATTATCGTATTTCATTTATAGCGAGGACGTTTTCACCAGAGAGTCTCCGCTCTCATACCGAATGTACTTCCACACCCAGAAGTCTCTGCATTCCTACCGAGAGCACTCTCCCACCTCAACCCTAAGGACAACAAGAACTAATCCTAGCAAACTACGTTTACACCGGTGGAGTTAAGCCTTAACACCAAGGCAACCACCAACCATACAAGATCTAACAACCTCGACCTTCACAAGCTCAAATACAATGAAATAAACAAAAAAATACACAAGTAAATGGAGCAAAATACTAAACAAAGTATACTTAGATCCAAACACG
Source organism: Canna indica (assembly GCA_034359265.1). Classification (NCBI taxonomy): domain Eukaryota; kingdom Viridiplantae; phylum Streptophyta; class Magnoliopsida; order Zingiberales; family Cannaceae; genus Canna; species Canna indica. Next base: position 50,181,409 of record CP136897.1, read on the forward strand.
AATCCCTAGTCCTCTTGATGACTAAAAATGATGAATCGATGAAGAATGAAGGCTCAATCAATTATAGATGAAGAAACTAGGGTTTTGAGATGAAAGTGGATCAATCAAAGCTTTCAGATCACATATAATGGATCAATCATGGTTATAAGGTGTAAGGAAGGCTAGGTTCTCAATTATATAGGGAGCCATGAAGAGGGCTCGGGTGAAATACCACTCAACGGCTCGAAATAGAGCTGTTACCGCCCGCCTGTCGATGGGCCGATCGACCGGACGAGTGACCAATCATTCGACCGGAGGCTTTTGTGGCTTTAAAACCCTTGCCCGTAGCGTATCAGTACTCTACCTATTGTACATGTACTCTATATTGAGTTTCAGCCGGGTTCTTTCTTCGGTTCGGATTTCAGATTATGGGTTTGATTCTTTAGGGGTCTTAGCATCATAATGAGGATTTTATAATTTATCTAAACACTGTAAACATAGACTCTATCTTTCCGACGAATCCGAGCATATCGACCAACGTCCTTCCGATTTTTTAATTTCTCCGATATTTTTGATCTTGGACGTCGCACGCTAACGGAACCTGAAAATAATTCTTCATGAAATCATTAGTTCTATGTTTGTTATCATCAAAACCAAGATTAAGACCAAGGTTGAAAACCTTAGGCCAACAAATGGTATCCTGGCTTAGACAAGTATTGGCTAAACCTGAACTTGTAGGATGAATGGTATCCGCATCTGTAGAACTCTTAGAGTTCAGCATTGAATACTAGCCTAGGGGCCCCATCAAAGCCCAAGTTTTGGCCGCCTTCATCGTCGAATTTATCGACCGAGAAGACACTTCCAAATAGGTCGAAACTTGGACACTTGGATGGCGCCTCTAACGAAAAAGGAAGTGGAGCATGCATTATTTTGGAGAATAGCCAAGGAATCTTCCTAGACCAGTCCCTCCATTTCTAGTTCAAAGCCAACAACAACCAAGCCGAGTATGAAGCTCTGATTGTCGGGTTAACACTCGCCCAGGAGGTGAAAGCCTGGAGAATAATTGTGAAGAGCGACTCAACTTGTCGTAGGACAAATCAACGTTACCTATCAAGCAAATGACCCCCGAGCGACTCATTCTTTAATCACTAACATTGAAAGTTGCGTGATCTAGCACATACCTCTAGAGGAAAACACCCGAGCCGACTTGCTATCCAAACACGCCAATACCAAAATGGCTCAAAACAATAGGCCGGTCATCCAACAAATCCTCGAACATTCAAGCATCCAACCGATCGACACCTCGGCCGAAGTCCAAAAAGATGAATAAAGCACAGACTAGAGAACCCCTTACGTAAATTACCTCAAACATAGCGAAATCTCTGGAACACACTTTCAACTCTACAAAAGAGGGTACTTCCGACCACTCCTCATGTGTATCACCCAACCTTGGGTAGCCACCATAATGGAAGAAGTCCACGACGACATGTGTGGCAGCCACATCGGAGGAAGGTCCTTAGACACCAAAATCCTCCGGGCCGACTATTTCTGGTCAAGCATGAAATTAGACTGCAGCCTCTATGTTAAAAAATGTGACAAATGTCAAAGATTCCCTGAGATCTCACAGTTGTACCCTGAGCGCTCCACAACTTGGACACCAGCTAGCCGTTCCACAAGTGGGGCATCGATCTCCTTGGCCCATTCCTCCAGCGTCGGGGCAAATCAAATTATTGATCGTAGCAATCGACTACTTTACCAAATGGATAGAGCATGAACCCTTATCCTTAATTGTGACTGACAAAGTTCAGAAATTTGTTTGGAAAAATATCATTTACAGGTATGGAATACTGCGCGAGCTCGTCAACGACAATGGGACACAATTCACGGATTGACGATTTCTAGAGTTCTGCTCAGACCTCGACATCCAACAGCTCTTTTTGTCCGTTGAACACCCACAGATAAATGACCTAGTTGAAGCAGCCAACAATGTCATACTATCAGGACTAAAGAAGAAACTCGATCGAATCAAGGGATACAAGGTCGAAGAATTACCCGAGATACTGTGGAGTTACAACACAACTACTCAATCTTCCATCTCGGAGACCCCTTACTGGCTCTTCTATAGAGCAGAGGCTATGATCCCGTTGAGATTGAAGAGCCCAACCTCCACAGAATTATCTTCAAGGAATAAGGCAACTCAGAAGCCCGACTCGCCGACCTCGATCTCTTGGAAGAAGAACAAGAGCTCGCCAAAATCTGAGAAGAAGCAATTAACTCAAGATTGCCCAAAAATACGATAAACGTGTCAGGCCCTAAAATTTTACAGAAGGGGATCTCATCCTACGAATGATTGAACCACAAAAAAAACCGGACGGAGAAGGTAAGCTCACTCCAAACCAGGAAGGCCCCTACCGGATCATAGAGGTCATCGGAGGGCGCCTACAAACTCGCCAAGCTCTCTAGACGAGAGCTTCTACGATCATGGAATACGGCCTCCCTACGGGCCTACTATGGCTAAGCTTCAACCCTTAGATTACAAGTCTCGAGTACTCTTTTCGCTACATGGCAGTTTTCTCCCACTAGGTTTTACCCCGTGAAAGGTTTTAACGAGGTTCCACTATGTGTAAGCCGACCTTAACTCTTGGTGGGATGCAATGTATCAGTATGATATTTTATAATGAAATTACTCTTTCTATTCTTCACATTTCTCTTGTATCTAATATCACTTGCAGTCATTGCATACTACGCAAGGGGAATTTACACAGTCTCACAAGCGGCCCTCAACCCATGAGACGCACCATTCCTCCTCGGCCAATCGCCACTATTCTCGGCACTATAAGCCTCCGTAAGCAATTGGGACTCGGTTTTCACCATCCTAAAACTCATCAATCTGAGTGCCACACTCAGCGACTAGAACTCAGTTTTCACCAGTCTGGCTCACCGACCTCAGTGCCTATTACGGGATCCCACGCGCCCAACGATCCCAAGCGTGCTTCTAGCGAGCTCGATTTACATCGAGTCCGGTCCTCAACCCTAAATTTGGCCTCCGGCTTAGCTTGACACACTCTGAACGAGCAACACGACCCCAAGCACGCTTCTCGCAAGCTTGGTTTTCATTGAGTCTGGTCCTCGGCCCTAAATGCGGCCTCCAGCTCAGCCCTGCATGCTCTGAACGAGCAACACGACCCTAAGTGCCTTCTCGCGAGCTCGATTTTCACCGAGTCTAGTCCTCGGCCCTAAATGCGGCCTCAGGCTCAGTCTGGCACGCTCTGAACGAGCAACACGACCAAAGTGCGCTTATCGCGAACTCAATTTTCATCGAGTCTAGTCCTCGACCCTAAATGCGGCCTCAGGCTCAGTTCGGCACGCTCTGAATGAGCAACATGACCCAAGCGCGCTTATTGTGAGCTCGATTTTCACCGAGTCTGGTTCCCGACTCTAAATGCGACCTCTGGCTCAACCCGACATGCTCTAAACGAGCAACACAACCCCAAGCGCATTTCTCGCAAATTCAGTTTTCATCGAGTCTGGTCATCGGCTACAACGCCACTATTCCGGCCTCAGAGCCCCCCTCGATCATAGCTCGAGACTTTCGCCAATTTGACTCGTCGGCCTCAGTGCCTTACTCACAATTACAAAATAGGTAAATCCAAATATTAAGTTTCTAACCTAGATATGCAGTTAATAGAGCCTCACTAAATTGAGAAGCCGATCAAACTTGGTGAGAGCATAAGGATAAACACAGAAGATATCCTTTTATTCATAAAGTCCCACAAAGGGATATTTATACTTACAAACCCATGAAGGGTAGCTTACAATAGAAAATAAGCCATAAAGGTACAACTACTAAGAAGCACAACTCCACTCTGAAACCTTGCAAACATCCCGACCAGTAGTCATGTTACTAGGATTTAACTCCACATACCGATCTGCTAACGAGAACATCCCGCAACCCGGGAGTTGGAGGAAAAGGAGGAGTGAAAGCCCCAACATGGCAAACCTAGTACCATGGACAAGGTCCCAGTCGGCCAAAGAGCACGATGCCTCCCCCAATGCCCAAGCCACGAAAACGGCTTCGTCATAAGCCCTATGATACATACCCACGGCCGGATCCCCGTCTCCTACCCTCATCTTTAAGCCCGATGGTACAAACCCGTGGCAACCAGCGAACCATCCGCTAGTAAAAACAACTCCGAAGGAATGGTAACCTTCGAAACCTCCCACTCCATGCTTACAATACACGCAACATGCAGGGGGCAAATACTTAGGAAGTAAAATGGTCTTTTTATTGGGGATAGAGGGACTTGAACCGTCGCGATTTCTAACGTCAATGGATTTTTCTTTTACTACAAATTTCATTGTTGTTGATATTGACATGTAGAATGGGACTCTCTCTTTATTCTCGTCGGATTAATGAGTTTTTCAAAAGATCTATCAAATTTTGAAATGAATGATTTCAATTTAATAATTGAATATTTGATTCTTCCTTCAACTTCTATTGGAATAGAATTTATAGACCCAAAACAAAAATTGCCGCTCCGACGGGCGAAACCACGTTCCGTCATAGTTGGCGTTTAGACTCCTCAAAAATTGTCAATTGGATTTTGTTTATAAATACTTTGTCATCAAACTATATCTGCCATATAGGTGGCAAACATCTAGAAAAGCACCTTCCCCTTCCACATAAATATCACATCCGGCTCGGATAATGAAGAGTCGCAATAAAGCCTCGCACCCTGCACGTGACAAGCCGAGGTCAAAAATCGACATCACTTAGAGCTTGACATGCAGTTCTCCAGACTCCTACCAAGCTTGGGGGCTGTGGACAAGACTATTACTATCGGGCCCAGTTAGGCTAGACCCAGTAGCACCCTACAATGCAACTTGAGCTAGACCACATACGACTCCGGATGGGGGCTCCACACGGCTATATTCCCAAACCTTACTCGAGCCAGATCAGATGGCTCCGCACGAGGGCTTCAACTAGCCAAAGAAGGATATTCATGTCCTTCATTATCACGAGGGATACACCATTACAGGCCCGCTATCTCTGGGGTCAGCCTCAACAACCCATTCTGAGCAATATCTCCGCAAAATTACCGGGCGACGTCATCACCTCCACCTGCAATAAATACAGACACGACACGCTTTAGGTAATCTAAGTTCCATTTTCTATTATCTCCACCTTGGAGTCTCACTAACTTTGAGAGTCAGAGTATCTTTTGCAACCCCCCACCGGAGCTGTACCGAGCCGGACCTGACTACTCCAATCCTCAGGTAGGAACATAACATAAAAATATTTCTTCATGAAATCATCAGTTCCATATTTGTTATCATCAAAATCATCAAAATCGAGATTAAGGCCTAGGTTGAAAACCTTAGGCCAACAATCTCCCCCTTTTTGATGATGACAAATACTTTTTTATAATAATTTCCCGTTAAGCATAAAGAGTATCAACTTAGGGATATCTAGTGCATATCTATATAATAGAACTCCCTCTATCTTTATGCATAGTTTTCTTAAGTTTTCTCCCCTTTTGACCTATATTTTTCTCTCCCTTAGTCAAAGTTGAGACACCTAAGGATTTTTCAAAATATTTTAAAATCTCAACCCAAGGGAAGTAAACCAATTGTGAGATTAGATACCTGACATCAAAAAAAGAATACACACAAAGTCCAAGTTCAAGGATTCATATATCAATCAAGATATCAATATTGCCTAAGTACAAGAATGAGAGATTAAACATGATTTATCATCAAAATTAACTTAAAACACTCCTCTTTGAAATGAAACAATACCATGATCTCATTCATCGAGTTGTGAAATCCCATCATAGGGCTTAAGTAGAGATGAACACAATAAAGCTCAAAATCTCAAAATCTCATTCATTTTCGAAAATTTCCCAAGTATCGATCAATTTATCAAAATCATTCTTACAAAATATTTTTCACAAATAATCGCATGAATGATACCAAATAGGAAGAACAAATATCATAATCTAGTTCAGGTCCGGAAATATAGAAGGTAATCCAAAATATCGGAACTTGACTATGGGAATTGAAAAGTACTTCAAGTCTACAAAATCCAAACTCTTAAATATGTATTAAATCATATTCTTAGATGAACATTTTTGAAACATTAACTGAATAACCTAGATTTCCCATAAAATCTACAGGTTCAAGAATCAGACAAAAATCAGTTTCCTACAAATTTATAAAATTCCTAAGACTAGAGGCACTTTCGTAAATATTAGTTATTTTTTCAATGATTTTCAGTTTTGATTCAAACTTTCTAGACATCAATGTATGATCATGGAAGACATGTATGTCAAGTTTGAACTGAAAATAAATCCTCTAAGTTCATTTTTCATCATATCTCGATTTCAACAAAAAATATTGATATTTGCTAAGTATCGCTCAAGTTATCAAAATCATTTTTCCAAATGATTTCACTTAATCAATAATGGGAAAGATACCAAAAGTGGAATCAAAATATCATACTTAAACTTTCATTTGAAGTTTTGACGAAATTCAAAGTATCGAAAAAATAAGTACTTCGAAATTAATACTTTTATGAAATTCAACTTCAAAAATTCTATTATAAATTATATTCTTTACTAAGATACTTGAAAATGTTACCGAACAAACTAGACTTTTTAATGAAGATGCTGTTTCAAGAATCATCTCAAAAATAGTTTTCTATAGTTTTCTAAAATTTATTATAGATGTTATTTTAAAACTAGAGATTTCAGTTTTATGTTCTGCTATAATCAATGAGTTTGCCATATCAATATACATCAGAAAATTTTGAAATTTTATTTTAATGTACTACATTCAATAAATATTCCACACATTCAAGAATCACTCAAAAATAATTTATCAAAAATTTTCTAAAAATGGTTGAGTGAAGGTATGTCAAACTAGTATATCACCACAAGTTTGCTTTAATGTGAACCGAGTATCATTTCATCAATTTACTCATGAATTTCTAAACTTATGCACAAAGAAATCCAACATGAGTGAACCTAAACATATTCCTCAAGTATGGATATAAAAAGATATCTAAATCAATTTGTTGACATAGGTCATTCGCATCCAAATGAAATTGTCATGAAATGAGCCAATTATCATTATATCCATCTTCGTATAAATTTTTAACTTTAAATTCATAGAAGCATGTGATGTGTATATCTAAACATGTTTAGTCAGTTTGGACTTACCATGAAATTTCTAAGTCGATATGTTGACTTAGGTCAAACTTTTTCAAGTTGAGTGGACCAAATATCATTTTGTCCATTTACGCATGATTTTTCAACTCTAATCACATGAAAGCAAATCATGAGTGAATCTAAATATGTTTATCAAGTTTTGACTCAAAAATATGTTATTTAGTCAAAAAGTCATCTTAGCACGATTTCACCTAAAAATGTCATATTTTTCATGAAATCGGCTAAGTATCAACTTTTTCATTTTCATACAAATTTTTAAACTTAGGTACATTGAAGCATATCATGGGTGAATCTAATTGTGTGTACCAAGTTTGAACAAAAAAAAAGCTTTCTAACACAACACATATAATCATGAATTAATTGATCTAGACAAATTCCATACAAATTATAGGGTCAGTTGATCTAGTGCAATTTCAAGAATCAAGTATCATCATGAAATTACCCAAGTGTCCAAGTTTGCTTTTACTCATGGTTTTTCAAAAGTAATCACATATAATCATAGCATGAGCAAATTCAAACATGCATGTCAAGTTTGGATTTAAGATGAAGTCTCTAGACAAATTTTCGAACCTAGTAAAATTTTATTCTAAAACTAAGATAATGAAATCTACTAAGTATCAAAATCTTAATTACTCATGAATTTTCAAACATTCAGCATGCAAATTCAATCATGAGAATTGAACATTCATAATGGCATAAATGTAGAGGTATTAAACTTAGATTTTGCGAGAATCAAAGTTATACCTCAATCTTGAGAAATTTGCCAAAATTCTCATTTTCTTTAGCCTTCCAATTTTAATAACTTGCAAGTGCACTTCATTTATAGAATTAATGAAAACATAGCTACTTAAGCTATCAAACTAAATAGCAAAGAGAATGATCGATTATCAATTTCAAAGTCTACTTTGCTAAATAGCTTCAAATTCGTTTTTAATGAAATCAAGTGATACAAAAATAAATTTTAAGAGATCACAAGTGTAATATAAATGAAAACTTGATCTCCGACCTTTCCTATTGCTTGAAAACCGAAAGACCATAATTCGCCAACAGGTTTAAAACCGCAAGATTGCATTGACCCATTGGTCACAAAGGTCTCCGAAGAGATCGGGAAATCAAAAATCAAAAATTATTTTATTAAACCATATCGGGAGCGGATAAAATCAACTTGAATTAAACAAGTATCATACACTCCAACTTAAATGAAACAAAGAAAAGTAAGGAGATGATACCGGATTACTTATGAGGTGTAATACCCGTGAAAAGTCTAATTTTAGTGTATTCTAATTTCAGCGGGAAAACACAGATGCACATCAGAGGAGGCTGAGTGAATCACCGAAAGGCGAGAATTGAGGTATGGTACTTACGCACGAGGAAAAATTATTTTATTTTATTTAAGTCAAATTATAAGGTTGGGTTCGAGTGGAGATTGAGTCAAGTTCGTAGGTTCAAACATGACTTGATTCGGATGAGTATAGGCTGGTTTTTGGCTCACTTAAGTTAGGAGGGCAAACTAGTAAAATTGAAAAAAAATATATATAAAACATAACCCTTGGGACCGCACAGCTCCAAGAGGAGCAGCATGCACCCCAAGGCATCTAGGCGAGTGGGAGAGGAGGGAGACACAGCTTGTGGTGGCCAGAGTGGACTCCGTCAGAGATCCTCGACGCAAGGCTTTGGGAATTGCTTTCCTTCTCGTCCTCCCTTCCTTGTGAGTGGTTTTGGTTTCTTGTTCATAGAATTCTCCTTCCCATGTCTTGCCTCCTCTCCTTATTGAGGAAGGCCTTGCTGAAATTTTGTTTTATGATACATATGGATGCTTGATTTGTCTTGTCTTGGTGTGGCTTGTAAGGGGAATTGGCAGCCCTTTGTAATGGCCAAGGTGCGACAGCCCTAGGGTTGTCCCTAAACCCATATGGTCTGCCGAACCTACTATCAAGAGGGGAGTGATTGACAATTTTGGTTTTGATGTAATGGTGACACATAATTCCAAATTTTTCTTGAGGTTTAAAGAATGGATGCATTCCAATTTTCTTGAGTATTAAAGAAGTGTTTCATTCCAAATTTCTTGAGATTTAAAGAAGTGACTCCATCCCAATTTTCTTGGGATTTAAAGAAGTGATTCTATGTTCCTAATGCATGGTTCAAGATAGAATATTGTACTTGTTGAAAGCCTCCTATTAATATGAATTTTTCATGATTTATATTCCTATGGAAGGGATGATATAATGGGACAAGAAATTAAGGGTCATGTTATTGGTTGGGTAAGGGTAATGTCCATATTTGATTGAACCTTGTATCGGGTTATTGAATCAAAGCTTTGGGGTAATTCACCAAGAGGGGGCAACCTACTCTTAGGTCCCTATTCAGCCACACCCTAAGGTTTTGGGGGAGAGGATAGGATCAGCCATAATGTCCAACTCCGGGTGTAGAAAAAATATGATCTATATCAGTTGTGATTGTGAAGTATGGTGTTTTAATTTCATATTTCAAATACTGCTTGGACGCTTAATTTTTTAGATTTGTATATGTAAGAAATATGTTGGCATTGATGTATAAATCAAGTATATTTAACTTGCAAAGTACCGCTAAAATATTTTGATATGTTGGGATTGAAATGTTGCTCGATCTTTATTTTGATGATAACAAACATGTATTTAATCCAAATGTGATGTTTCGAGTCAGGTTGAGGTTGCGAAAAGCATGCCAAATCCTTTCAAAAGAGACGAAGGAAAAGATCGTCAAAGAAACGAAAGAAGAAAACGTCGAAGAAAGGCTCGGGATTAGATCAAGTAGAATTCTTGTAATATACCCCTAGGACAATCTTATCCTAAGCCTAATTATATAGTTATCCAAGTTAGAACTTGATAACTAAATCCATAAAAAAAACACGTAAAAATTTCAAGAAGAAATCAGCCTCAGCCTGCATTCGGTCGACTGGTCGGTCGATCGAACAAGGCAGTAGTCTGCCAAGTAGCCTATTCGGTCGACTGAATGAAGGTAAAAATAGACAATAGCCATTCGTTCGACCGAAGACGGTGAAGGAAAAATACAAGGCTATGTCGGTCGACCGGTCGGTCGATCGACCGAAGGAAAAAATAGAAAGAATGCTTAGCGGTCGACCAACCGGTCGACCGAACTGGAGATGGCTTGTCGCGCGACCCTGGCTTCAGGTATTCGGTTGATCGACTGGTCGACTGAATGAAGGATTGGCACTCTTCCGTCAGCCGGTTGACCCGTCAGTCGATCGAGCTCTCTCATTCAGCCAGCGGTCGAAGTGGCGGTCGATCCATCGATCGATCGATCGATCAATCGGCAAGCGACCGAACGGCTTCAACGATCATTTTTCTACCCGTTGAACGGGCCGTTCGAGTGAGGGGTTATAAATACCCGTCACCTAACTTCTTTAACGTTTCTTAGAAGTTTTATTGAGCATTAAAGAAGTTTTCTTAAGCCTTCAAAAGAGCGAAATCTACGTGCGCCCTCTGCTTCCATCTACGACTCATTTCAGGCGCTGATTCCCTGCTTCTTCAACTATGCTGCAACTCAAGAGCCATCTTCTTGCAAGTTGGAGACCTGAAGGTGGTGGAAAGAAGCTTTGGTTCATTTTTACTCGTAAGCTCTTTCCTTTGTATTTGACTTTTATTGTAAACTTGTTGTCAAGTTGAGATAGCTGCTAGGTGTGCTAGGAAACACTTAGGGATAGTTTTATAGAATTGTGTTTTGCCTAGGTGAATAGGAGTGAGGTGTTCTAAGAGCGGTGAGAAGGGTGTCCTCATTGTATTCAAAGGGAAACATAGATTCTATAAAGTAGTGGTTAGAAATCCTTGATGAGGAGCCATAGTAGTAGAGTAGGCAGTTGGCTAAACCACTATAATTACTCTTGTTTGCATTATTTATTTGCTTGTCTATCATTGCTATTTATATTTGATCATATTCACCATTAAGAAACAATTGCATTAAGTGAAGCTAAAATTGAGTAAGAAGAAATCATAGGAAAAGGGGACAGACACTATTCAACCCCCCCTTCTAGTGTCAGATTTCTCACAACAATTGGTATCAGAGCAAGGTCGTATAGGTCAAGATTTAACCATCTTTCATACAAGTCAAGATGTCTAGTGAAATCCAATTGGCTGAAGGGTCCTCTACTCATACTCCACCACTATTTGATGGAAACAACTATGCCTATTGGAAGATCCGCATGAATGGCTTCCTACAATCTTTAGGCATGAATGTATGGAGGATGATCCAAGTAGAGTATAAGCAACCCACTAAGGACATGGATGAGTGGGACCAAGAAAAGATTAAACTCTTTAATGCTAATGCAAAGGCCGTCAATGCATTATATTGCGGCCTATCTATTAATGAATTCAATAGGATTTCTACTTGCAAGTCCGCTTATGAAGTATGGAAGGTCCTAGAGACCACCCATGAAGGGACTTCACAATTAAAGGAATCCAAAATTTATTTACTCATGCATGATTATGAAATATTTAAGATGCTTTCACATGAGTGCATTGATGCCATGCATGCTAGATTTCAAAATATTACGAATGGCTTAGCTAACCTTGGCAGGGAAATAAGGGAAGAAGAGAAGGTAAGGAAGCTCCTCCGTTCCCTTCCAAAATCTTGGGAGTCCAAATTGACTGCCATCATGGAAGCCAAGGATTTGAGCACTTTGAAAATCACCGAGCTCATTGGGTCTCACATGATACATGAGACCCACATGAAGCAATACCAGGAGGAAGATGCCCCCAAAGGCGAGACCATTGCCTTAAAAGCATCACATCGAGCAGAAGAATCGTCGTCATCCGAGGAAGAGACAGATGATCTTGAAGAAATGGCGATGCTCGCAAGAAGATTCATGAGCTTCATGAGCTTCATGAGGGGAGACATGAGGAAGGGAAGAGGAGGCCACACTTGCTACCATTGCAACAAGACCGGACACCTAAGGAAGGATTGCCCACTTCTCAAGATGGCCTCCACCTCCAACCCTCACAAAAAGGAAAAGTACAAGAAAAAGAAGAAGGCAATGATGGCCACGTGGGATGAAAGCGAGGCCTCATCAAGTGAAGAAGAAGCAAAAAGTGAAAAGGCAAACCTTTGCTTGATGACAAAGGATGACGAGGTAAGATTTACTTTTGGTGAAGTGTCATTTACTCAAGAAGAGTTAGAAAATGAATTTGAGCAAATGCATGATGAATTCAATGCCATTAGGAGAAAATTTAGATATCTCAAAAAGGACAATAGATCTTTAGAACTTGAGAATGATAGTCTATTACTTTCATGCAATGCCCTAAGGAAAGAAATAGACACCTTTAAGGAAGAAACATGCACCCTAGAAAAAGCTAAGAAGGACTTAGAGATTGACAACCAAAAACTAGAGAATGAAAACAAGTATTTATGTGATTAAGTAGAGCATCAAAATGATAGCATGCTAACATTAAAAAAGGAACTTTGCATGCTTAATGGAAAAATGACAACCATCCAAAATGTCATGCCAAAGGTTGTTCATAAAAAGAAATCATCACAATTTCATGCTCACACACACTAAAAGAAAATTTAATGGAAACTGCTTTTCGTGTGGCATATTTGGCCATGTGGCCAAGGATTGTGCATTGAGAAGGAACCCACATGCAAGATTTACATGCGTTCCAAAATGACTAACACTCAAGGACCCAAGAAAATTTGGGTACCTAAAGTGGTCTCTTCTCCTCTTGTAGGTGGAGAAGCATCCTCAAGCAAGTAGGAGCACTTGGATATTTGATAGTGGTTGTTCAAAGCACATGACGGGAGACATCAATTTATTTGCATCCCTATCAAGTAAAGATAGTGGACTTGTCACATTTGGAGACAATGCCAAAGGTAAGATTGTTGTCATTGGTGACATAGGTTTACTCCCTTACCCATGCATTAAAAATGTGTTATTAGTTGATGGGTTAAAACATAATTTGATTAGTATATCACAATTATGTGATAATGGATACATAATAGTTTTTGAAGCATCTAAATGTATTGTTAGAAGTGCACCATCAAATGATATCATGTTTATTGGAAATAGGCAAAAAAATGTATACACCTTAGAATTAAATGTCTTGTCAAATTCTCATGTTAGATGCTTAGTTGCCAGGGAGAATGACTCTTGGTTGTGGCATAGAAGGCTGGGACATGCTAGCATGAGCCTCATCCAAGAGATATCTAGGAAAGAATTAGTTAAAGGCTTACCCAAGATAAAATTTGACAAAGACAAACTTTGTGATGCATGTCAACTAGGTAAGCAAGTAAAATCTTCATTTTATAGCAGTAATCAAGTTAGTACATCTAGAATTCTTGAGATTGTGCACCTTTGGTCCATGTGATGTAGCTAGTCTAGGTGGAAAGCTATACTGTTATGTATTAGTTGATGACTTTTCTAGATTTACATGAGTTTTCTTTTTGGCCAAGAAAAATGAAACTCTTGAGTTTTTCAAAAAGTTTGCAAAGAAAGTTTCAAATGAAAAAGGAGTTTCAATTTTGAAAATTAGAAGTGACAATGGAGGGGAATTAAAAATGAATTTTTTTCTGAGTTTTGATATGACTTAGGTATTCAACATACATTTTCTTCCCCTAGGACCCCTCAACAAAATGTGGTGGTTGAGAGGAAGAATAGAACCTTACAAGAAATGGCTAGGACCATGCTATGCGAAAACAATTTGCCTAAGTATTTTTAGGCCGAAGCCATAAATACCCCTTGTTATGTTCTCAACCGAGTTTTATTAAGACCCAAAATTAAGAAAACACCTTTTGAGCTTTGGAATGGCAAAATCCCAAATGTAAGATATTTTCATGTTTTTGGATGCAAATGTTTTATTCTAAATACTAAGGAGAATTTAGGAAATTTTGATTCTAAATCCGATGAAGAGATTTTCCTAGGTTACTCCATTAATTCTAAGGCATATAGAGTTTACAATCGTAGAACAATGATTGTTGAAGAATCCATGCTTGTCACGTTTAATGAAACTAATGATTCTTCTAGAAATGTGAAGATTGTAAATGTAGGTGAGGAACTTGAGGATCTCACACTTCATGATAAAGAAGTGGAGGAGGAAAATAATGAGGAGACCCAACATGAAGAACCTCCATCCTCAAACCTACCTCAAGTTGAAGATGAAGAAGAAGAAGCTCTACCACTTCTCCCAAGAGGATATCGATTGGTAAGAGATCATCCAATGGACCAAGTCATTGGAGAGCCTTCAACGGGAGTGGTAACACGTTCTAAACTCAAGAATGTTTGTCAATATGTTGCTTTTGTATCTCAAGTAGAGCCTAAGAACATTAAGGAAGCAATAGAAGATGAGTTTTGGGTACTAGCTATGCAAGAAGAACTCAACCAATTTGCTAGAAATGATGTATGGGACTTAGTGCCTAGACCTAGTGAACAAACCATAATTGGAACTAAATGGGTATTTAGAAATAAGCTAGATGAAGAAGGATTGGTTATTAGAAATAAAGCTAGGTTAGTGCTCCCGTATGCTCCCATATGCTCCCGTAGCTAGATTAGAAGCAATTAGAATGCTTTTGCCATATGCTAGCTTTAAGGGCTTTAAACTTTTTCAAATGGAGGTAAGAAGTGCATTTTTAAATGGTTTTATTAATGAAGAAGTTTATGTTGAACAACCCCCCGGATTTGAAAGTTTTGAGTTTCCAAACCATGTTTTCAAACTTAAAAAAGCATTATATGGTTTAAAACAAGCCCCTAGGGCTTGGTATGAAAGACTTTCAATTTTCCTAATTGAACAAGGTTTTGATATTGGAAAAGCCGATGTTTCACTTTTCATTAAGCATCATAAAATTAGTTCAAATTTATGTTGATGACATAATTTTTGGTGCTACTAATGAAATGCTTTGTAAGTGGTTTGCTAAATGTATGCAAGATGAGTTTGAGATGAGCATGATAGGAGAGCTCTCCTTCATGCTTGGTCTCCAAATCAAGTAAACCAACAAAGGGATCTTCATCAATCAAGCCAAGTACACAAAGGAGCTCATCAAAAGGTTTGGGATGAATGAAGCCAAGATAGCTTCTACACCTATGAGCGCATCCATCAAGCTTGACAAAGATGAAGAGGGCATTAAAGTGGACGAAAAACGATATCGAGGTATGATTGGTAGTCTTCTTTATTTAACCGCAAGTAGAACCGATATCATGTTTAGTGTTTGTGTATGTGCTAGATTTTAATCTTGCCCTAAGATGTCTCATTTAAGTGCGGTAAAATGCATATTGAGGTACTTAAAGGGCACGGTTGACTTAGGATTATGGTATCCATGTCATACATCATTTGATTTAATCGGTTTTTCGGACGCTGATTTTGCCGAATGTAAGGTTGATAGAAAAAGCACTAGTGGGTGTTGTCAATTCTTAGGAGCAAGTCTTGTTTCTTGGTTCTCAAAGAAACAAAACTCAGTTGCGCTTTCAACTACCGAAGCGGAATACATTGCTGCGGCTAGTTGCTGTGCGCAAGTCCTTTGGATGAAACAAACTCTTTTAGACTATGGACTTAGGTATTCTTGTATACCAGTACATCGTGATAATACTAGTGCAATAAATTTAACCAAAAATCTCATTTTACACTCTAGAACTAAGCATATTGACTTGAGACATCATTTTCTTAGGTATAATGTGACTAAGGGAAATATATCGGTAGAATTTATATCCACCAATAAATAACTTGCTGATATATTTACAAAACCCTTGGTTGAAGAAAGCTTCACAAATTTAAGGATGCAATTAGGAATTTGTGTTTTTCCTAGTAATTAAAATGTTTTTCTTTAAAATGTATATGCTTTTCAAAAAATTGCATTCAATACAGTATCATCACACTTATGTATTGCTCTGTAGTGGGGCTTTGCGACCTATTGGTGTTTGCCTTCTATAGGCTTACATTAATGGGAATGACTATAGTGATAGATGATACTTGGTTCTTGGGGAGAAAAAGAAAGGTCACACTTGGTTTTCACGATGCATATAGTTAGTGTGAGTTTTTTAGTTAAGGGGAAATTATATATATAGGGGGAGTTAAAAATGATATGCACATTGATAGGGGGAGCACAGGTTGAGTTATAAGTAGTTGAACATGAATATGCACATTGATAGAGGGAGCATAGGTTGAGTCATAAGTAGTTGAATACATATGCTAAGTTACATATCTTGCATGCCCTAACTCATGAATGCCTTAACTCAAACTCATAAACACTTATGCTTTCTAAAAATTTCATGTTATATTTGTCATCATAAAAAAGGAGGAGATTGTTGGCTTAAGGGTCTCTCTTAAGCCTCGATCTTTATTTTGATGGTAACAAACATGTATTTAATCTAAGTGTGATGTTTTGAGTCAGGTTGAGGTAGCGATAAGCATGCCAAATCCGTTCAAACGAGACGAAGGAAAAGATCGTCAAAGAAACGGAAGAAGAAAATGTCGAAGAAAGGCTCGGGATCAGATCAAGTAGAATTCATTTAATATACCCCTAGGACAATCTTATCCCAAGCCTAATTGTATAGTTATCCAAGTTAAAACTTGGTAACTAAATCCATAAAAAAAGGCATGTAAAAATTTCAAGAAGAAATCAGCCTCAGCCTGCATTCGGTCGACCGGTCGGTCGACCGAACAAGGCAATAGTCTGCCAAGCAGACTATTCGGTTGACCGAATGAAGGTAAAAATAGGCAGTAGCCATTCGGTCGACCAGTCGGTCGACAGAAGATGGTGAAGGAAAAATACAAGGCTGCGTCGGTCGACCGATCGAAGGAAAAAATAGGCAGAATGTTTGCGGTCGACCAATCGGTCGACCGAACTACAGATGGCTTGTCGCGCGACCCTGGCTTTAGGTATTCGATCGATCGACTGGTCGACCAAATGAAGGATCGGCACTCTTCTGTTAGCCGGTCGACCTATCGGTCGACCGAGCTCTCTCATTCAACCAGTGGTCGCAGTGGCAGTCGATCCGTCGGTCGATCAACCGATCGATCGGCCAACGACCGAATGGCTTCAACGGTTATTTTTCTACCCGTTGAACAGGCCATTCGAGTGAGGGGTTATAAATACCCCTCACCTAACTTCTTTAACGTTTCTTAGAAGTTTTATTGAGCATTAAAGAAGTTTTCTTAAGCCGTCAAAAGAGCAAAATCTGTGTGTGCCCACTGCTTCCATCTACGACTCATTTCAGGCACTGATTCCCTGCTTCTTCAACCGTGCTGCAACTCAAGAGCCATGTTCTTGCAAGTTGGAGACTTGAAGGCGGTGGAAAGAAGCCTTGGTTCATTTTTTACTCTTAAGCTCTTTCCTTGGTATTTGACTTTTATTGTAAACTTGTTGTCAAGTTGAGATAGCTGCTAGGTATGTTAGGAAACACTTAGGGATAGCTTTATAGAATTGTATTTTGCCTAGGTGAATAGGAGTGAGGTGTTCTCAGAGCGGTGAGAAGGGTGTCCTCGTTGTATTCAAAGGGAAACATAGATTCTATAAAGTAGTGGTTAGAAATCCTTGGTGATGAGCCAAGGTAGTGGAGTAGACAGTTGGCCGAACCACTATAATTACTCTTGTTTGCATTGTTTATTTGCTTGTCTATCATTGCTATTTATATTTGATCATATTCACCATTAAGAAACAATTGCATTAAGTGAAGCTAAAATAGAGTAAGAAGAAAGCATAGGAAAAGATTAGATTGGAGAGGATTTATCTATGCTGAAAATTGTCGTTTTAAATATCATATTAAGTATGTTGAATATCACCGAATTATAGGTATGTGAAGGGTAGCATAATAGACATCTTACCATGCTGAAATTCCTAGAGGAAGGGGCTGAAAATTGAGTTTCGGACTCATAATGGGTGTTGAAAATTTATACTTGAAACTCCATTGTAATATCCTAGATATTAATTCTAATTTTTATTTATTGTGTGTGTTTGCCAGCCTAGCGGACTAGTTCGAGGTCAAGCCGAGACGACTTATGGTCCGGTGCGAGCTTGCGAGCTTGGGTGAGAAGGAATTTGGTTTTTGTAGTTTTTTTCCTTGATTGGATGAATTTATTTAAGTTTAATGCACGATTGTTTAATTATCTGATGTTTGGATGTGCAAGGGGTTGTTGCTTGTAATTTGTCATGGGATTAGAATAGGATTAATTAAGCTTAGTTGGGTTAGCGAGTTGAGAGGTTAGTGGGTTTGGATTCGGATTGAGGTGGATGCAGGTAAATGAAGGTTAGGGTTGAAAAGGATGGGAAGGGATTATAAAATCCCCCCCCTCCTAGGGCTTGCGGCTCCCTATCGAAGCCGCACAGGCCGCGTAGAGAGAGGAGCCGCCCAGCCAAGCCGAGCCGCCTCTCTCCCCTCTTCCTCTTCCTTGGAGCCGCCGCCCCCAAGCCAGTCGTCGAGCCTCTCTCCCTCCCATCTCTTCCTTTCTCTCTCTTCCCCTCTCCTTGGAGCCAAGCCGACGGCTTGGGTGTAGCTGGCGCCCCCTTGAACCTTGAAGCCGCTGCCTTTCTTGAAGAGGAGCCGCCGCCCCTTGTTGAGTGGAGCTGCCCCATTTGAGGCCGGATTTGGAGGTAGCCGATTTAGAGTTTCTCGTACTCTTTCCTCCTAGATCAAGGTGAGTGGTTTCACCATTCTTTCGGGATTTTTTCGAGTTTTTGAAGCCGTTCTTGAAGGCTTATATGTTCTTGTTTGTTTTCCGTTGATCTCCCGAATTTATTGTCATTCTTTTGTTTGCCGTGTTTGAGGAGGCCCTAAATCCTTCCCTATGGGGTTCGGCAGCCCTAGAATAACCCTATGAGTGCTCGGCCAAGGTGGATACGAGGGTGCCCTCAAGGTGTTCGGTAAAATGCCTATGTGAGGGGCTTTTGGTGTTCTTGTGATCCATGATTTAAATTGCTTATCAATTTGAGTTTCTATATGTCAAAGCATGACTTGTAGTAAATCTGTGATTTTTGGATAGAATTCATATTTTAACAAATTTAGATCTTGATATTGATGCCATGAATGTTCTTGAAATATGGGTTCTTGATCATGATGCTTACTTCTTGTTTAAGGAGTTGTTGATGCTTGTTAGCCTTGGTTAATAAGTATGAAATTGGAGAGTTTTATCTCAAGATTAGTATTCTATTTTGATGGTAATTTAGGATCTAATTTATGTAAATTTTGGATTTATTTTTATGTCATGCTGAAAATTTAAAGTTGCTGGAATTTCATGCTGAGATGATGAATCTGTGATGTGTGTATTTCTCTGAACATAATCATGTAACCTATTGCTTCGATCATAAAACATAGTTTGGAAACATAGGACACACTCTGGAGACCAGATTCGGGTTAGATACATTAGTTTCGGGCATAACAGTAAGCTAATCAAAACCCTAAAATAAAATCCCGATCTTGGTGATCTAAATTTTAATTGCATAATTAAAATTGAGCAAAGGGTTAGCATAATCTGTTATGAACCAACAAGTAAAGTTTTTGCATGAAATAAAACCACACGAGTTATGACACTACGGGTCTAGGAGTTGGGGTTGGGTATTGGAGTGTTGACGCTTTCCAATAAGGACACCCCTAAGACACCATAGGGAGAGACTTAACTTAGGTCATGTTGCACCATATCTTTATGAATGGCGGAGAGTCTCATTGAGGAGTCGGATTGCGGGCTAGTCCCGGGAGATTGGATGACTAATTCTCAATTTGTGGAACAAGTTCGGTTTAGCAAATCCCGATTGTTCTGGATTGGCCTCGTGGGATAAGTTCGGAGGGCGTACCCGATTATCCCCGAGGTGGTTTTAAGGAATAAGTTCGGAGGGCCTACCCAATTATTCCAGTGATATCTTAAAGTGGTAAGTTCATAGGGCTTACCCGACTACCCCTGTGATATCTTAAAGGGGCAAGTTTGGATGAGCGAATCTTGATTGTCCCTTCGCGACTCGTGGAGCAAGTTCGGAGGGCTTTCCCGATAGCTCTCGAGTTTCTCTATACTATGATAAGTTCGGAGGGCCTTCCCGATTATCCTAGTATGTGTTGTTGCCTTAGGGCATGGTAGGCTTAGGCCTATTGATCTTCACCGTTTGGGTGTTGGCTGCCTTCGGGCAGGTGGTGGCCAGATGGCATGTTAGCTGGTCAGTTCCTTATGACCTTTTCATGCTTGAGTCGTGAGATTTGCTTATGCATCCTATTTATGATTATTTTTTTTGTGGGGGTTGGTCAGTTCTTTTGAACTCACCCGTTGTCGTTATTTTATGTTGCAGAGCCTGGCCGGTGAGATGGGATGGAGCACTTGGTGTGGCTGGAGGGTATAAGAGCTATATTGATCTCATAGCAGTCCTAATTAGGGGTCGTAGTCTTGTTTTGGTAGTTAGTCATGCACTTATGTTTCAGTGTTTTGGAGTTGTAGTCCCTTTGGGGACATTTATGTCTTTATTTCAGATTTCATTGTAATTGAACAGTTGAACTTATTTTGTTATTTCCGCACCTTATTATTTTGCTAAAATTACTTTTAATGATTTCTGGTTTGGTTTTTAATTTGAAATAAAACTCGTTATTTCTTTTCTGCTATGTTTTGTTGTTCAATTGGCATGTGCATGATTTAAGTTGCGGGGTTTAGGCATGTATAACCTGGCGGGTCATGTGACCCTGAGTTAGGGAGTGACAATGTGGTATCAGAGCATGTGGTTCGATCTGACTACGACCTTGGGTTGTCACTGTATAGGGCATTGCTAGCGTGTCAATATATGATAGGGGTATGTTATGAGATCAATGGGCTAACTCTGCTCTTCAGCGCGACTTGTGGTTTAACTACTAAATGACTTAGGGTGAATTAAATTATTTAAATTTTAATATTTTCTTTCTGGTTATTCCAGATCGATGGAGGCTTTTGATGCCGCAAGGAGTAGTAGTGACAGCAACTCTACTGAGCGCCGAGGCCGGGGTCGTGGGAGACCACCGTTGGCCCGAGAGGATGTGAGACAGGATCCCATGGTGGTTCAGTTGTAGGCCCGCGTGGCCGAGCTGACTGAGGCACTCCGCAGGGAGCAGGAGCTGAAGCAGCAGCCATAACCAGTACCGGTAGGACCCACAGCACCAGAGGTGGTCCAGCCAGTAGTACCATTGGTCAGAGCCTCCAGATCACCTTCATATGCAGATTTTATTGCATTCGGGCCACCGGAGTATACAGGGACAGATCAGTGGGTGGAGGTCACCATTTTCCTAGGAGATTGCTATGAGCTGTGCAGGGAGCTTGTCTATCTTTCTGAGACTACCGCTCGACTGATCGGGTTACAGTTGAGAGGTCCAGTCAAGGATTGGCTACATACCTGGAGAGACAGCAGAGCAGCAGATTCACCACCCCCTACCTGAGAGGAGTTTAGAGCTGCTATGGTGGAGAAGTACCTGCTGATGAGCATCCGGGATAGGTGGGCGAAAGAGTTCGAGCTACTGCATCAGACGGGCAATATGTCAGTGACATATTATGAGATGGAGTTCACTTGGCTCTCTAAGTACCATCCCACCTTGATAGCCACAGAGACCGCCAAGGTCAAGAGGTTTGTTGAGGGGTTGAGGCCGCAGATCGCCAGACTGATCCATTATACAGAGGTCACTTCCTTTGCTCGGGTTGTAGATGAGGCGCTCCGAAAGGAGGCACTGGTACCGACAAACAAGCATGATGGTCCCCAGAAGAAAAAGTTTCGGCCCTAGCCTTCGGGGGGTCGACCATCTCACTCAGAGGGGACTTTCAGGTCAGTAGATCCACCGCAGGGCGGAGGTCATAACAGTTCCAAAGGCCACATGGGTTTAGGATGAGGGGCGTCATCTGGAGGTTCGCAGCGGAGATATGGGCCGCAGTAGTGTAATCGATGTCACAGGAGGCACTGTGGGGCTTGCTGGGGACGGTCATAGATATGTTTCTGTTGTGGGCAGGTTGGGCATTACAAAAAAGATTATCCTAGCAAGGGCAGTCAACAACCTGATCTGACCAGAGGAAAGGCACCGATGTTAGTGGGTTCCGTAGCTCAGAGGGGTCAAACTCATGGAGGAGGCCAGGGGGCTGGTGGTTCAGAGAGACCCACTACACAGGTGTTTGCTATAAACCAGGAGGGTGCTGAGGCTTCCAGGGCAGTAGTATTAGGTAACATTGTTGTTGGTTCTGCAGTTGCATATGTCTTATTTGATCCGAGTGCTACGCACTCTTTTGTGTCTGCTTTGTTTGTTGCTAAGCTGGCAGGGGAATCTACCGTGCTTGATTTGCCTCTTGTGGTGTCTACACCTACGGGCGTTTCTGTGATGGCAGAGACAGTCTTTCGAGGCTTCGGGGTTGTCATTTGTGGGCATGTGTTGATAACCAAATTGACACTCCTACCGATATTAGAGCTTGCTATAATTTTGGGCATGGATTGGTTGGCGGATCATTTCGCCTTAGTGGTTACAGGGCTAAGACTGTGACATTCAGTAAGCCCGGATTGCCCTTGTTTACCTTCCAGGGTGAGGGAAGGGGAGATTCGTTGGTGTCGATTTCCGCTCTCAAGGTTCGGAAGCTACTTTTGGGCGTTTGCCAGTTTTCATGGCCTTTGTGTCTATGACAGAGGGAGATGGAGGTGCGGCTAGGGACATTGGAGGGACGCTTGTGGTATGCAGATTCTCTGATGTGTTTCCGAAGGAGTTGCCATGGTTGCCTCTAGAGAGGGAAATCGAGTTCTGCATTGATTTGCAGCGAGGGGTGAAACCGATCTCCATTTTGCCGTATCGGATGGCACCAGCTGAGTTGAGGGAGTTGAAGTCCCAATTACAGGAGCTGCTTGAGTTGGGATTCATTCACCCTAATGTTTCACCTTGGGGTGCTCCAGTTCTATTTGTGAAAAAGAAAGATGAGTCCATGCGTATGTGCATTGATTACCGGCAGCTTAACAAGGTAACGGTGAAGAATCGGTACCTGCTGCCCAGGATTGATGATTATTTGATCAGCTTCAGGGAGCTCAGTGGTTTTCTAAGATTGACCTGCGATCAGCGTACCATCAGTTGAGGATTCGGGATAGTGACGTTCTCAAGACTGCTTTCAGGTCGATGTTTGGGCACTTTGAGTTCCTAGTGATGTCCTTCAGGCTGACTAATGCACCTGCAGCATTTATGGACCTATTGAACCGAGTATTGAGGGAATACTTGGATAAATTTATGATAGTGTTCATTGATGATATTTTGATTTATTCCAGGAGCAAGGAGGAGCATGTTAAGCACTTGCAGATGATTCTAGAGACTCTCCAGGAGCACCGCTTATATGCCAAATTCTCCAAGTGCGAGTTCTGGCTAGAGAGTGTGGGGTTCCTTGGCCATGTGGTGTCCAAGGAAGGAGTAAAGATGGACACCGCAAAGATAGAAGCAGTTCAGAATCGGAAGAGGCCAACTAATGTCACTGAGATTCACAGTTTCCTGGGGTTGGCAGGCTATTATAGAGAATTTGTAGAGATATTCTCCAAGATTGCAGCACCGTTGAGCTGCCTGACTCAGAAGAAGGTCAAGTTTGAATGAGACAGTAAGTGCGAGGAGAGCTTTCTGAAGCTCTTGGATCGCTTGACATCGGCACCAGTTCTAGCAGCTCCCTCGGGTTTGGGAGGATTTGTTGTTTACTGTGATGCCTCCCGGGTCGGCTTGGGTTGTGTGTTGATGCAGAATGGCAAGGTGATAGCTTATGCCTCCAGGCAGTTGAAGGTTCATGAGAAGAATTACCCGTCTCATGACCTTGAGTTAGCAGCGGTGGTCTTCGCATTGAAGCTATGGCGTCACTACCTTTATGACGAGGCTTGTGAGATATACACTGATCATAAGAGCCTCTAGTATTTGCTCACCCAGAAGGAGTTGAACCTGAGGCATAGAAGATGGCTTGAGCTTTTGAAGGATTATGACTGCACTATCATGTACCATCCGGGGAAGGCCAATGTCGTGGTTGATGCTTTGAGCAGGAAGTCCATGGGCAGTATGGCGTATTTGGCAGTCAGGAGGAGGCCATTGGCCCAGGATTTGGCCATATGTTTGGATGGCGGAGCAATCTTATCAGTATCAGATTTCGGTGCACTGGTGGCTCACTTGAGGGTGCAGTACATGTTGGTTGGTATGTTGCGAGCAACAGGAGGAGGATGCTTTCTATGCTCTCACTAAGGATTTGGCCAGGAGAGGCGATGCCGATAATGGGTTCGCTGTTGACTCGTAGGGCGTTCTAAGGTTTAAGAACAGGATAGTGGTGCCAGATATGGCCGAGGTTCTCAGGCAAGTGCTAAAGATGGCTCATCGGTCCACAAACACTATACATCCGGGAGCCACGAAGATGTACCATGATCTAAGGCAGAATTATTGGTGGAAAGACATTAAAAGAGAGGTGGCCGAGTTTGTATCTAAGTACTTGGTGTGTCAGCAGGTTAAGGCTGAGCATTTGAAGCCGGCAGGGTTGCTCCAGAACTTGGAAGTACTAGAGTGGAAATAGAAGATAACCATGGATTTTATGACGGGGTTGCCAAAGTGTGGGAAGGGCAATGATTCTATCTGGGTAGTGGTGGATCGCCTAACCAAGACGTCACATTTCATACCAGTCAGGACGACCTTTTCAGCCGAGCAGTATGTGAGGTTGTTCTTGGATCGGATCGTCGCTTACCATGGTATTCCTGTTATGATCATTTCAGATCGGGGTACTCAGTTCACAGCTCAATTTTTGTAGTCTTTCCAGGAGGCATTGGGCACTCAAGTTCAATTCAGTACTGTATTTCACCCTTAGACAGATGGTCAGTCAGAGCGAACTATTTAGACGCTGGAGGATATGCTGAGAGCATGTGTCCTAGATTTGGACGGCAGTTGGGAGAGGCACTTACCCCTGATTGAGTTTGCCTACAATAACAGTTATCACAGCAGCATCGGGATGGCCCCATTTTAGGCATTGTATGGGCGGAGATGCAGGTCGCCCGTAGGCCGGTTTGAGGCAGGGGATTCCCTCATAATGGGACCTGACCTGGTGGAGGAGGTAGTGGAAAATGTTAAGCTAATCAGTGAGAGACTGTTGGCAGCTCAGAGTCGCCAGGAGATGTATGCAGATGGAAAGGCCAGGGAAGTAGAGTTTGCTGAGGGGGACATGGTGTTCCTCAAGGTGTCTCCTTTGAAAGGGGTGGTGAGATTTGATAAGAAAGGAAAGCTAAGCCCTAGGTTCAATGGGTCATTTCATATTCTCAGGTGCAGGGGAGTTGTGGCCTATGAGTTGGCCTTACCTCCTAGTACAGACCGAGTGTATCCAGTGTTCCATGTGTCTATGCTGAAGAAGTACATTCACGATGAGTCTTATATGATTGAGCCTACCGCAGTGGAGGTGGATTCAGCAATTTCCTATGAGGAGCGGTCAGCTGAGGTGCTATACCGACAGATCAAAAAATTGAGGTCCAAGGAGATTCCCTTGGTTAAGGTTAGGTGGGAGCACCATTCCGGGCAGGAGGCCACCTGGGAGGTGGAGCAGGATATGAGGGAGTGTTATCCTTCATTGTTTGATGATTTGGTGAGTCCTTAATTTTCTTTTTCTGAAATTCGAGGATGAATTTTCTTTAAGGATGGTGGATTGTAGTATCCTAGATATTAATTCTAATTTCCAGTTATTGTGTATGTTTGCCAGCCTAGCGGACTAGTTCGAGGTCGAGCCGAGTCGACTCATGGTCCGGTGCGAGCTTGCGAGCTCGGGTGAGTAGGAATTTGATTTTTGTAGTTTCTTTCTTTGATTGGATGAATTTATTTAAATTTAATGCACGATTGTTTAATTATGTGATGTGTGGATGTGCATGTGGTTGTTGCTTGTAATTTGTCAAGGGATTATAATAGGATTAATTAAGCTTAGTTCGGTTAGCGGGTTGAGAGGTTAGTGGGTTTGGATTCGGGTTGAGGCGGATGCGGGTAAATGAAGGTTAGGGTTGAAGAGGAGGGGAAGGGATTATAAAATCCCCCCGTAGGGCTTGCGGCTCCCTATTGGAGCCGCGCAAGTCGCGTAGAGAGAGGAGCCCCTAGCCAAGCCGAGCCGCCCCTCTCCCGTCTTCCTCTTCCTTGAAGCCGCCGAGCCTCTCTCCCTCCCATCTCTTTCTTTCTCTCTCTTCCCCTCTCCTTGGAGCCAAGCCGACGGCATGGGTGTAGCCGGCGCCCCCTTGATCCTTGAAGCCGCCGCCTTTCTTGAAGAGGAGCCGCCGCCCCTTGTTGAGCCGAGCTGCCCCCTTTGAGGCTGAATTCGGAGGCTGCCGATTTAGAGTTTCTCGTACTCTTTCCTCCTAGATCAAGGTGATTGGTTTCACCCTCCTTCTTTTGGGATTTCTTCGAGTTTTTGAAGCCGTTCTTGAAGGCTAATACGTTCTTGTTTGTTTTTCGTTGATCTCCTGAATTTATCGACGTTCTTTTGTTTTTCGTGTTTGAGGAGGCCCTAAATCCTTCCCTATGGGGCTCGGCAGCCCTAGAATAACCCTAGGGGTGCTCGACCAAGGTGGAGACGAGGGTCCCCTCAAGGTGTTCGGTAAAATGCCTATGTGAGGTGCTTTTGGTGTTCTTGTGATCCGTGATTTAAATTGCTTATCAATTTGAGTTTCTATCTGTTAAAGCATGACTTGTAGTAAATCTGTGATTTTTGGATAGAATTCATGTTTTACAAAATTTAGATCTTGATATTGATGCTATGAAGGTTCTTGAAAGATGGGTTCTTGATCATGATGCTTACTTCTTGTTTAAGGAGTTGTTGATTCTTGTTAGCATTGGTTAAATAAGTAGGAAATTGGAGAGTTTTATCTCAAGATTAGTATTCTGTTTTGATGGTAATTTAGGATGTAATTTGGATAAATTTCGGATTTGATTTTATGCCATGCTGAAAATTTAAAGTTGTTGGAATTTCATGCTGAGATGATGAATCTGTGCCGTTTTAAAAATTACTTATTGTGATGTGTGTATTTCTCTTAACATAGTCGTGCAACCTATCATTTCAACCAGAAAATATAGTTTGGAAACATAGGACACACTCTAGAGTCCAGATTGGGGTTAGATACATCAGTTTCGGGCATAACTGTAAGCTAATCAAAACCCTAAAACAAAACCCTAATCTTGGTGATTGCGCAAATGGTCAGCATAATCTGTTATGAACCAACAAGTAAAGTTTATGCATGAAATAAAACCACACAGGTTATGATACTACGGGTCTAGGAGTTGGGGTCGGGTATTGGAGTGTTGAGACACTTTACAACAAGGACACCCCAAAGACACCGTAGGAGAGACTTGACTTAGGTCATGTTGAGCCATATCTTTATGAATGGCGGAGAGTCTCGTTGAGGAGCCGGATTGTGGGCTAGGCCCGGGAGATTGGATGAGTAATTCTCAATCTGTGGAACAAATTCGGTTGAGCAAATCCCGATTGTTTTGGATTGGCCTCGTGGTATAAGTTTGGAGGGCCTACCCGATTATCCCCGAGGTGGTTTTAAGGAATAAGTTCGGAGGGCCTACCCGATTTTTCCTGTGATATCCTAAAGGGGTAAGTTCGGAGGGCCTACCTGATTACCCTGTGATATCTTAAAGGGGCAAGTTCAGATGGGTGAATCCCGATTGTCCCTTCGTGTCTCGTGGAGAAAGTTCAGAGGGCCTTCTCGATTGCTCCCGAGTTTCTCTATACTAGGATAAGTTCGGAGGGCCTTCCCGATTATCCTAGTATGTGTTGTTGCCTTAGGGCATGGTAGGCTTAGGCTTGTTGATCTTCACCATTTGGGTGTTGGCTGCCTTCGGGCAGCTGGTGGCCAGTTAGCTGGTCACTTCCTTGTGATATTTTCCTACTTGAGTCAAGAGATTTGCTTATGCATCCTATTTATGATTGTTTTTTTTTGTGGGGGTTGGTAGAATCGCTCACTGAGTTCTTTTGAACTCACCCATTGTCATTGTTTTGTTTTGTTGAGCCTGGCCGGTGAGGTGGGCTGGAGCACTTGTAATATCCAAGATATTAAATTCTAATTTTTGTTTATTGTGTGTGTGTTTGCCAGCCTAGCGGACTAGTTCGAGGTCGAGCCGAGTCGACTCATGGTCTGGTGCGAGCTTGCGAGCTTCGATAAGTAGGAATATGAGTTATAGAAATTTTGCTTGCACAGATAAATTTATTTAATTCTATGATGTGTATGCATGATGGTTTAATTACGTGCATGTGGATGTGCTTATGTTGGTTGCTTGTAATTTAGCATGAGATTAGAATAGGATTAGTTAAGGTAGCGGGTTTGGATTTGGCTTGAGGCGGATGCGGGTTTGATAAAGGGTATAGTGGAGTTAGGGTTGAGGAGGGAGTATAAACCCCCTCCCCTTGGCTTGCGGCTACCTATTGGAGCCGCACAAGAAATTTGGAGAAGAGTAGCCGTCAGCCAGTCAGCTGCCCTCAAGAGCCGAGCCGCCGAGCTTCTCCTCTTCTTCCTCTCCTTCTTCCTTATCTTTGGAGCCGAGCTGAGAGGAGCTGCCAGAGTGAGTCAGCCCCTCTCTTTCCCTCTCTTCCTCTCTCTTCAAGCTGGCGGCTTAAGGGGGAGTGTCACACCCCGACTGAGGGTAGTGTGACTGGCCAGGGTCCACATTCTGTCCTTTAACCTACTGTCTACACTGACATCAAGAAACCAAAACACATCGACTGAAAGAAACTTAACATACTTTATAAAATAAAGTTTGCAAGTCACAATGTATAAATTTTTCAAAATAAGAAGAAACATCAACCTCAAATCCAAATGGACAAACATCACATTTTTGCAATTCTTTTCAATTACAACCGTCAGTGCAGAAATAAACCAACATAACTAGGACTAGTCTAAGACTCGTGGACACTGCTATGAGATTTGGCACCGCCTCTGCCCTCCAGCTGCACCATGTCGACACAAAGCTACTGCCCATGCTATACAAAAATAGAAATAAACTGTGAGTCCACTTGGGACTCAGTGAGTGGCTCAATTGAACCTCCACATAAGCCTCAGTCATATATATATATATATATATATATATATATCATACGGGGCAATAAAGGAAATGTACTAGGAGGTAAAATTTATTTCTAATGCGATTACCGACCCCCAACGGGTTCGTCCGCATCAACTGAACATGATAACCTGTCATGTCGGCTTATCTAGCCGTCGGCATTCGGCCCTTGGGCCTACTCATAGAATCATATCCCGGCTATAGCCGTCCCTACCATATCCGGTAGTATCACATTGGCTCTAGGCCACAACATCTCAAGATGTAAACAAATAATTCCGAGCCGTCGACTAGGATGGCCACTAGTCTCCGGACACCGTCTGGGGTAAGGATAGCTAGTCCCACTCAACTGGGGTCTGGCACCTAGCGGGCCCGCTGGCGCACCTCTAGACCCAACTGGTCGAGCTGAGCATTGGTCATTTCCGACCTCCTCGCTCCTCGGCGAACCATCTCAAGCACATTACACATTCAATATCCTAGGGTTTATATATATATATATATACCTCGGGCCTTTGCCCGTATCTAGCCATGTCCGACTACCGGGTCAACAATTCATTCTGCCCCTTTTAGTATATGCACACCTACAATCTCTAAGTTTCCAAAAATATACAAGCAGTTATAGAAGTGTTATCGTCTCATATCTAAGTTTTCATAAATGTGCTATGAACATCTAGTGGAACCTTACATGTTAACTAGCCTTCTACACGGTCTTAGGTGAGAATTTCCATGAGTCAACCTTGGAATACCATCCAAGAACATTTAGGGCAGAATACATAATTTAAAGAAAAATGCTTAAATATTACATCATTCATCATATATAACCATAATGCACATACCTAACAATTCTTATACTACCTTAGGAATATTAGCTCAACAAGGAGCAACTATCTAGCATGGCAAGGTAGTAATAAATTTAAATAATATGTATGAATTATAAAACATGGTAACATTGTCAACATCCATGTTTAAGGATCAAATGCCAAGTATGGTTACAAGACTAGCATTCCTAAAGTTTCAAATCAATCAAGCTACTTGCTATGTTTGATGTTCTTCCTAAGTATTGTCATATCTCTATGTATGATCCTTATAGTCATGTAATTTCCATCTATAGCTAATCTCTTCTCCCCTCCCTAGCCTTGGCCGAACCATGAGCAAGGAAGACCTTGCTCGGCCATGGTCCTAATGGTAGGAAAAGAGGGAGGAGACTCTAGCTATACCTCTATCTCTTCAATTCCGAATGTAACTTAAAATGCCAATTAACTAATTTACCCTTCCCTCACCCTTGGCCGAACCCTCTTCATGAGTGGTAAGGTTCATTCGACCATTCAAGGGACTCCTAGGGAAGACATGCTTCAATATACGAAAGATATATAAGTAGAACTACATCGAACATTGATCTAAGGTCATCTAAGGGCTTCCTTGTCGTCAAGGGAATTGATCTTGACCTCTATTTTGATGATAAAAAATATGTATTTAATATATTTTTGAAGTTTTAAGTTCAGGTTGAGGTTACGATACGCGCGCGAACTTCACTCGAAGAAATGCAAAAAATTGGCAAAAAAAGCTCCGATGTAAATCATGTAGAATTTATAGATTACCAAGTAGATTTCATGAAATATACCTCTTGGAATAAATCCCAAGCCTATTTGTAATGTTATCCAAGTCAAAACTTAGTAATGGAACCCGGAAACAAAGCGCACAACAAAATGAGTGTAAAAAATAGCCTCAGCCCAGATCCGATCGACCACTTGGTCGACCGACGAAAGCAAAAATGAGGCAGAAAGAAGGAGGTCGGAATTCGGTCGACCGCCCGAAATCAGAAAAAGAAAAGAGGAAATTTGGTTGACCAGGCGGTCAACCGAATGTGGCCAAAAAAGGGCAGTATGCTCGCGATCGCTGGGCGATCGATTAGTCGGTCGATCGACAATCGATCGACAAGTGATTGGACGGCGTCCAACGGGCATAAAAACACCCGTTGGAGTGTACTACCGAGTGAGGGGTTATAAATACCCCTCACCAACCTCTCTTAAAGACTCTCAATGGTGATTAGTGCATTCCTAAGAGAGATTTAAGCCTTCAAAGATCAATTTGCGCTCGATTGCTTCGCCAATAGCTTCATCTTCCCCAAGCAATTTTCTCGTCTTAACTCCGGCAACGATTCGAGCTCACCATCTTGAAGAGTTGGAGACTTGGAAGGCCTTGGAAGGAGCTCACACTTGTGGTTTCGTTTTTAGCTCCTTATTTGTTATTTTTCATCATTTTTAATTTTAGTTCTCATTGTTAGCTTGCTATGTCTGCTAGTGTAAACACTTAGGGTTTACTTTGTAGAATTGTGTTTTGCCTAGGTGAATAGGTTCGAGGCATTCTCAAAGGGTTGAGAAGCAAGTCCTTGGTTGTATTCAAAGGGAAACACATAGTCTATAAAGTGTTGGTTAGAAATCCTTGATGTGAAGCCAGTGTAGTGGAGTATGCGGTTGGCCGAACCACTCTAATTGCTTGTGTTTGCGTTGTGATTCTTATTTGATATTAATTGCTACTTATAATTGTCAAGCATCATAATTTAGTTGCACGATTAATTTGGTTGCATTAAAAATCGAATAAAATTTAAAACTCATCCAACACTATTCACTCCCCCTTCTAGTGTGGGTATTTGATCAACAGAATTGAGTCATGAGCAACTTCATATACAAAATTATTTTCAACATGCATTGGGCCAGTGTTTACTATAGACGAAACATGAATATTGACATCAAATGAGGTGATTTCAACTGAGTCAGTTTGAAAAGAGGTGCCAGAATAGACGATGATAGTCATATAACTCTCCCCCTCAACGACAGAATTCTCCCCCTCAGTAATTGAAACCCTAGGTTGAGAATTAGGGAAGACAGATTGCATACCTCAGCTGCTCCTTCGAGGAGGAGGATCAGTAGGATGTTTTCCATGTTAGAACCTCATTTTGTGACCATGAGATGGAGGAGGAGAAGATGCTTCTTCAATTAGCATTTGATTTGGGGGCGATTCGCCCCTTTCATCTAGCTTAGAAGATGACATTCCCTTAGCAGATTTTGAGTATATCTTCCGCACAAAATCTTTTTTCCTTTTTAACCGAAGGAGTCTTGGCTTTCTCCATTTGAATCAAGAAAAAAGCAGACAAGGAGGCAGGAAGTGGAGAAGAGAGGCTTCAGTTATAACTTCAGGGATTTGAAAGGGATTCCAGCGCCGAGACTTGAATAATTTGGGGGTTACACCATCGGCATTCAATATCCACCCCACACGTGCGGAACTCAAAAGACTTGAAGCGGTGAGATTAATTCGATGAGCCTTGATTGAAGGTAGTACATCAATATTTTTCAATGAGACAAAAATAAGTGAGAGAATAAAGGTAAGTAATAATAACTTAAAAACCTTTCTGAGTTCCCCCCTTTTATATATATATAAAATTGTGTCACATAACACACAATCCTAGAGTAGATCGTAAATGCTCAAATCTCCCTCCATCCAAAGCTTTTGTGAAGAAATCAATAACTTGTCTATCTGTAGAAATATATTCCAGTTGTAACTCATTTCTTTCAACCAATTATATGATGTAGTGAAATCGAATATCAATATGTTTTGTGCGAGAATGCATAACTGGATTCTTTAAGATATTGATGGCACTTGTACTATCACAGTATAATACCATTTCATCCTGTTTGAACCCATAGTCTAAGAGCATATTTTTCATCCAAATCAATTGTACTGTATTGCAACTACTTGCTGCCAAATATTCAACCTCTACAGAAGAAAGAGAGATAGAATTTTGTTTCTTGCTCAACCAAGCCACCAGATTTGACCCAATATAAAAACATCCACCTATAGTACTCTTTCTGTCATCAATATTTCCAGCCCAATCTGCATCAGTAAACCATACAAGACAAGAATTAGATTTAATAGAATACCAAAGTCCAAAATTCAAAGTATCTTTAACATATTTCAGAATTCTTTTGACTACCTAAAGATGAGATTTCTTTGGATTAGCCTAATATCTAGCATATAATCCCACACTGAAACATAAATCAGGTCTGCTAGCTGTCAAATATAACAAACTTCCAATCATGCTTCTGTAAAGACTAGGATAAACATTCTTGTCTTCTTCATTTTTGCTCAGATTTTCATGAGTTGAGATAGGAGTTCTAACTAGCTTAGATCTGTCCATTCCAAACTTATAGATCAGATTTCTAACATACTTACTCTGAGAGATGAATCATCCTTCTTTAGTTTGCTTCACTTGGAGACTGAGGAAATAATTCATTTCTCCAACCATGCTCATCTTGAACTCAGATTTCATGTCTTCCACAAATTATTTCACATAAGCTTCTGAAGTTGAGCAAAAAATAATGTCATCAACATAAATTTGAGCAATTACCAGTTGAAATTTCTTTCTTTTGATGAACAAGGTCTGGTCAGCACTTCCTCTTTTGTAACTTTTTAGAAGAAGGAACTAAGTGAGTCTTTCATACCATGCTCTAGGTGCTTGTTTAAGCTCATAAAGAGCTTTCCTCGGTCTGTATACATGATCAAGATGTGCATGATCTTCAAAACCTTTGGGTTGTTCAACATAAACTTCTTCATTTAGGAACCCATTCAAGAAAGCTATTTTAACGTCCATCTAGAACAGTTTAAACTTCATACAGGAAGATACAACTAGAAGTAGTTTGATAGATTCCAGTCTAGCAACTGGAGCAAATGTTTCATCATATTCCATCCCTTCAATTTGATTAAAGCCATGAGCAACAAGCTTGGCTTTATTCCTTGTTATATATCCTGCTTCATCAGTTTTGTTCTTGAAAATCCATTTGGTCCCAACAACATTAACACCTTCAGGTCTTGAAACAAGTTCCCATATATCATTCCTGGTGAACTATTGTAACTAATTTTCAAGACTTTCTTCACATTTTTTGGTTCAACTTTGGAAGTATAACAAGAATATCTGATCATATCCTAGTGATTTTTCCTTGATTGATTCCTGGTCTTGACTCCATCATTTACATTTTTAATCTCATTCTGCAGGGGATGATTTTTGAGAGCTTTTGTAGACTTCTTAGTTTCCAGTGTCACCACTTTCATCATCCTGTTCAACATCAATCTCAGTGATAGTTGCATCTGTAGTTTCAACTAATTGATTTGTGACCTTGGTAGTATTTTGACAAGTTTTGTCAACAGTTGTAACTCCCTTCTCATTAGTAGTCACAATCCGATTGATTTGTGAATCATCAACCTTCATATTTTCAAACTCCACCACAGTTTTTATTCCTTTGTTGTAGACCCGGTAGTCCTTGCTATTTGTAGAATAGCCCAT
This sequence comes from Canna indica, assembly GCA_034359265.1. NCBI lineage: Eukaryota > Viridiplantae > Streptophyta > Magnoliopsida > Zingiberales > Cannaceae > Canna > Canna indica. Next base: position 50,215,931 of record CP136897.1, read on the forward strand.
AAATATGGCTTCATCACTCTTGTTTTACATCTTGCCAAGGTACTCCCTATCATTTAGAACATAGCACCTGCTACCAAAAATATGAAAATATGTAAGGTTGGACTTTCTTCCCTTCCATAATTCATAAGGAGTTTTAGCAGTTCTTGGTCTGAGATAAACTCGATTGATAATGTAGCATGTTGTGTTAATAGCTTCAGCCCAGAACCTCTCAAAAATATGCTTAGAATTGAGCATCACTCGAGCTATCTCCTGGATTGTGCGGTTCTTTTTCTCAACCACACCATTCTGCTCGGGAGTCTTTGGAGCTGAGAATTCATGTAGAATTTTATTCTCATCACAGAACTCGGAGAATAAAATATTCTCAAATTCCCTTTCGTTATCACTCTTTATTCTGATCACCTTCAAAATAGAAAGCTCCTTTTCATTTTGTAGCCTTAAGCATAGAGTTTTGAAATTGCTGAAGGCGCTTGACTTCTCTCTTAAAAACTCTATCCAGGTAATACGTGAGTAATCATCAACATAGACAAGAACATATTTTTTACCTCCAAGACTTTCAACTTGTGTAGGTCCAACTAGGTCAAGATGAAGAAGCTCCAAAGGTCTTGATGTTGCAATCAGTTGTAACTGTTGATGTGACTGTCTTGTTTATTTGCTTTCTTGACATGGGCCACAAGCAGCTACATGTTTTTCAAACAATTTAGGAATTCCTCTGACTGCTCTACCATTTACAAGCTTCTTGAGGTCTCTTTAATTAACATGGCCTAGCCGTCGATGCCACAGATTGATGTCAGATGAAATAGATAAAAAACAAACAGATGAATATGTTATTTTGTAGCAATTGTCTTTTGATCTGTTCCCTTCAAGGATACAGTCACCATCCCCATCAAAGACCTTGCAGCTGCTCTTGGTAAATTGAATATTCAAATTTTGGTCACAAAGTTGGCTTTTACTTACAAGATTAGCATTGAGACCTTCAACTAGCAGGACATTTTCTAGATTTGGAATTCCTAGGACATTAAGAGTTCTAATTCCAACAACATTTCCATGTCCACCATCTCCAATGGTAATAGTTGCATCTCCATGATTTTGAATATCCTTCAGATTGTCTAGACTTCTCGTCATGTGCTGAGAACATCCACTGTCAAAATACTAAGAATCTAGAGAATAAATAGTTTTTGACATAAATGCAACATGACTGTTTAGATCAACCTTCCTTACCCAAATCTACTTAACTTTCTACCATGTTGGTTTCACATTATCTTTACTTCTCAGTTTGTTTGAGAGTTTGAAGTAGTTTGCTATTATATACCCTTTGTGTTTGCAAAAATAACATATGGATACCTTCTAGCTTCTTCTAGCATTAGTCTATTGTTGACTCGAAGAACCCCTGCGAGAATATGCCTCAGTTGAACTAGCAGTTGAGACTAAGATTTTAACTGGGATGGACCAGTGTATCTTAGTCCATTGTGATTTGAAGGATATTTTCCTGCACTTAAAATTTTAGTGGATGTGCGTATGTTGGTTGCTTGTAATTTAGCATAGGATCGATTAGAATAGGATTAATTAAGTTAGCGGATTCGGGTTCGGCTTGAGGCGGATGCGGATTTGATAAAGAGTTTAGTAGAGTTAGGGTTGAGGTGGGAGTATAAAACTCCCTCCCCTTGGCTTGCGGCTCCCCATTGGAGCCACACAAAAAAGATTGAAGAGAGGAGCCGCCAGCCAGCCGCCCCTCTCCTTCCCCTTGGAGTCGCCGCCCTCAAGAGCCGAGCCTTCCCCTCTCCTTCCTCTCCTTCTTCCTTCCCTTTGGAGCCGAGCCGAGAGGAGCCGCCGAGCCCTTCCCCTCTCTTCCTCTCTCTTCGAGCCAGCGGCTTGAGGAGGAGCCGCCACCCCCTCTTCCCCCTTCTTGAGTCGAGCCGCCATCTCTTGAAGTCGGATTCGAAGGCCGTCGTCCGAGATTTCTCCTCTCATCATCCTTCCTATTCGGGTGAGTGGTTTACCCCTCATTCTCGGGCTTTCTTCGAATTCTTGAAGCCTTTCTTGAAGGCAAAGATGTTTTGATTTATTTTCCATCGATCTCTCTAGTTTTCATGGTTCTTTTTTATTGCCGTGTTGGAGGAGGCCCTAAACTCTCCCCTATGGTGTAAGACCCGAAAAATTTCCTAATATAAAAATCTATTTTGGTGCAGCGCGCCGGACCCAGGGTTAGTCGAGTCGAGGCTCGAAAATCATCTCGAGTAGAAGGTATGACTCGACTAATGAAGTATGAAGTTTAAATTTGGTTAAATGACCCTTTCCTTTTATGCATTGATACTTTAATTGAGTTAAGATCGACTCGTGTTGCAGATAGAGTCGAGTCAATGTTAAGTCGTAAGGGGCAAATAAGGCATTTTAGATGAGGGAATAAAATCCCTCATCATAGATCCGTGTGGCTCATCTAGGAGCCGCACAAAGCCCGAGCGAGAGAGAGGGGAGAAAGAGGGAGGAGGGATCTTGGTCGGTCCAGAAATCGCGTCGTCGCCTGAAGATTCGAGATCGCCAACATTTGATTCTTCTTCTTCCTCAAGCAAAGGTGACTGCTAGGTATCGATTTCTCATGATTTTCTAACGATTCTTGGCATCTTGATTGGTTTATCACTATTTTGCATCGTTATTCGTCGGATCTTCGTAGTTTTCTTGTCGAATCTTTGACTTTTAGGGGCTGCCGAACCAAGGGAAAAGGGGAGAGGTCATGCCAAAATTTTCCCCAATTCCCTTGACGGATGTAGAACCCCTCGAATGATCTTAAATCAATGTAGAGTGTGTTCGTAGTTGTTGTTTGAATGTGATGATTGAAACTCCTTTCCCTAAGGTCTAATAGGCTCGGCCAAGCAAGAAAAAAAAAACTCCATGATCTTGGTTTGGCCGAGCATAGGGGGAGGGGTAACTTGATCAACGTGTTGATTAGGATAGATCAGAGACAAGGTATTGGGGTTGGGGTTAGTCCTTCCCTTTCATTCCTACCCTAGGAGGCACGACCGAGCAAGGGGGAGGGAGATGGTGAACTTTAGAAGTTAGACTCCATGGTTAGAGTACTCAAAGCATTAGAAACATGATGACACTTAGGTAAGACTCTAACTATAGAAGGCTACTTATTTGATGCATGTGATTATAGGAATGATAGGATAGTGACCATCCTTAGATCATTCCTCCTTAAATTCTAAAATGAGGTGATATTTTACCATGCTAGATAGTATATTCCTTGTTGAATTTATTTGATATCCTACCATGCTAGATAATCTATTCCATGTTGAATTTATTTCTATTGCGGAATTTAAATTTTTTATTATTGAATCATGTGACTACACATAGTATGTGATGTAATGTAATTCCATTATAGCTTATATGTTGTCCCATTTTGTTATTGGGTACAATTTCAAGCTTATGACATGTATTTCACATTAACATGGATAGTATATGACGCTAGATGATTAATATGAAAAATATGAGGTGTGTGCTATTTATGGAAACTTAAAGGTAGACTAGTTAGGTTTTACACCTAAGAAATAATTAGTGAGCAATAGTGCACACATGTTTTGACCCGAAAATAATAGGGTTGAACACGGGCGGACACTCGGGATTTTAAACAAGGAAACATTAGGACACTTGCTTGTGTGATGTGTTTGTAATGGTCTACCGAGATGCCTGAGTAGTCGGAATGACGAATGCATGACTCGGCCAGTGATTGGGTCTTGAGATATCACCAGCGGGCCCGCTAGGTGTCAGACCCCAGTTAGGTGGGACTAGCTATCCCTACCCCAGACGATGTCCGGAGACTAGCAGACCATCCTAGTCGATGGCCCGAAGATTTCTTGATTTCATATTGGTACTGTGTGGCCCGAGCGGCCAGTGTATTATTACCATGTATGGTAGGGCTGGTTATAACCGGAATTCCTAGACCATGAGTAGGCCGTTATGGTGGGTTATTGTTTCTAATATATGGTCTATAGAGGACGACCCCTGGAGTAGATTGTCATATCAAAAGTAACTTACCTCCCTGACTTTATACTATGTTGCCTTGTATATATATTTATGCATGCTTACAGGGGATTATGTGGAGGTTCGGAAGAACCGCTCACTGAGTCCCAAGTGGACTCACGGTTTATTTCTTTTAGTTTTGCAGAGCATGATCAGTGAGTTGAGGCTTGACGTCATGGTGCAGCTGGAGGGCAGACGGTGGTGTCAATCTCGTAGCGGCGTCCTTTAGTCATAGTCTAGTGGTCTAGATATTTTCATTTTCCTACACTGATAGTTGTTGTCTTTTAAGCTTGTACTCAACTTTGAACTTGAGATGTTTCAGTTTGTGATGATGTTAGTTACTCTTCTCTTTTCAAAAAATTGTGAACTTTTGAAACTTTAAATAAAACTGCATTGTGATTTCTTTTTATTCGATGTGTTTTTGGTTTCTCGTTGGTCAGTGTTGGTAGTAGGCTTTAGGGTAGTATGTAGACCCTAGCCGGTCACTCGACCCTGAGTTGAGGTGTGACATATGGGGTTCGGCAGCCCTACGTTGACCCTAGGGGTGCTCAGCCAAGGTGGAGACGAGGGTGCCCTCAAGGTGTTCGGTGAAATGCCTAAGTGAGGATTTTTGGTGTTCTTGAGATCCATGCCTTAATTTGCTTATTAAATTGAGTTCCTACATGTTCAAGTATGCTTTGTAATTAATCTGCGATTTTTGGGTTAGAAATCATGTTTAATAAATTAAGATCTTGATGTTGATGCCATGAAGGTTCTTGAAGAAGGGTTCTTGATCATGATGCTTGTTTCTTGATTAAGGTGTTGTTGATACTTGTTAATCTTGTTTATAAGCATAAAATTTGAGAAGTTTATCTCAAGAGGAGTATTCTATTTTAATGATAATTAAGGATCTAATTTTTGTAAATTTTGGATTTATTTTTATGCTATGTTGAAAAACTTAATGTTGTTGGAACTTCATGCTGAGATGATGAATCTGTGCTATTTTTAGAATACTTGTTGTGGTATATGTATTTCTCTTAACATAGTCGTGTAACATATCGTTTCAACCAGAAAACATAGTTTGGAAACATAGGACACACTCTGGAAACCATATTCGGGTTACATACATCAGTATCGGGCACAACAGTAAGCTATAACAAAATCCTAATCTTGGTTTTCTAAATTTTAATTGCATAATTAAAATTGAGCAAGGGGTCAGCATAATCTGTTATAAACCAACAAATAAAGTTATGCATGAAATAAAACCTCACGGGTTTATGATATTACAGGTCTAGGAGTTGGGGTCGGGTATTGGAGTGTTGAGATGCTTCGCAAAAAGGTTGACACCCCTGAGACACCGTAGGAGAGACTTGACTTAGGTCATGTTGCGTCATATCTTTATGAATGACGAAGAGGCTTGTTGAGGAGCCGGATTGTGGGCTAGGCCCGGGAGGTTGAATGGCTAATTCCCAACCTGTGGAACAAGTTCGAATAGGCAAATCTCGATTGTTTTGATTTGGCCTCGTGGGATAAGTTCGGATGGCCTACCCGATTATTCCCGGGGTGTTTTTAAAGAAATAAGTTCGGAGGGCCTACCTGATTACTCCTGTGATATCTTAAAGGGGTATGTTCGGATGGGCGATTCCCGATTGTTCCTTCGCGTCTTGTGGAGCAAGTTCGGAGGGTCTTCCTAATTGCTCCTGAGTTTCTTTATATTAGGATAAGTTCATAGGATCTTCCTGATTTTCCTAGTATGTTTTGTTGCCTTAGGGCATGGTAGGCTTAGGCTTGTTGATCTTCACCGTTTGGGTGTTGGATGCCTTCGGGCAGGCGGTGGCCTGACGGCCTATTAGCTGGCCACTCCCTTGTGACCTTTTCCTGCTTGAGTGAGGAGTTTTTGTTTTATGCATCATATCTATGTTTGTTTTTTTTGTGGGGGTTGGTAGAAAAGCTCACTGGGTTATTTTGAACTCACCCGTTGTCATTGTTTTATTTTGCAGAGCTTGACCGGTGATGTGGGCTGGAGGGCAAAGGAGCTACATTGATCTCATAGCAATACTAGTTAGGGGTCGTAGTTAGTCATGCACTTATGTTTCAGTGTTTTGGAGTTGTAGTCCCTTGGGGACATTTATGTCGTTATTTCAGATTTTATTGTAATTGATCAGTCAAACTGGATTCGTTATTTCCGCACTTTATATTTTGCTAAACTTACTTATAATGAATTCTGGTTTTGGTTTTTCATTTGAAATAAAACTTGTTTACTTCTTTCTGCTATATTTTATGGTTGAGTTGGCATGTGCATGGTTTAGCCTGTGGGGTATAGACACGTATACCCTAGCCAGTCACATGACCCTGAACTTGGCGGTGACGATGTGGTATCAGAGCATGTGGTTCGGTCTGACTACGACCTAGAGTTGTCACCGTATAGGGCATTGCTAGTATGTCAGTATATGGTAGGGGTTTGTTATGAGATCAATGGGCTAAGTTTGCACCTCAACACGACTCGTGGTTAAGTTTGCAAAATGTCAGGGTGAATTCAATTGCTTGATTATGATATGTTTCTTTTTTGGTAATTCCAGATTGATGGAGGCCTATGATGACGCCAGGAGCGGTAGTGACAGCAACTCTATTGAGCGCCGAGGCCGAGGCCGGGGTCGTGGGAGACCACCGCAGACCCGAGAATATGTGGGACAGGATCCTATGGTTGTGCAGTTGTAGGCCAGAGTAGCCGAGCTGACTGAGGCATTTCGCAGGGAGCAGGAGCTGAGGCAGCAGCCACAACCAGTACCAGCAGCACTCACAGCACCAGAGGTGGTCCAGCTAGTGGCACTAGTGGTCAGAGCTCCCAAAGCACCTTTGTATGCAGACTTTATTGCATTCAGGCCACCGGAGTATACAGGGACAGATCAGCGGGTGGATGTCACCAATTTCCTGGTAGATTGCTATGAGATGTGCAGGGAGCTTGGTTGTTCTTCTAGGATGACTGCTCGACTTATCGGGTTACAATTGAGATGTCCGGCCAAGGATTGGCTTCACACCTGGAGGGACCGCATAGTAGCAGATGCACCACCCCCTACCTGGGAGGAGTTTAGAGCTGCTATGGTAGAGAAGTACCTACAAATTAGCATCTAGGACACGAGGGAAAGAGTTCAAGCTGTTGCGTCAGACGGGCAGTATGTCGATGACAGATTATGAGATGGAGTTCACTCGACTCTAGAAGTACCATCCCATCTTGATAGCCACCGAGATAGCCAAGGTCAAGAGGTTTGTTGAGGTGTTGAGGTTGCAGATCGCCAAACTCATCCATTACACAAAGGATACTTCCTTTGCTCGGGTTGTAGATGAGGCGCTCCGAACAGAGGCACTAGTACCGACAAACAGGCATGATGGTCCCCAAAAGAAAAAGTTTCGGCCCCAGCCTTTGGGGAGTTGGTCAACTCAGTCAGAGGGACTTTCAGGACAGCAGATCCACCGCAGGGCGGAGGTCATAACAGTTCTAGAGGCCACATGAGTTCAGGACCAGGGGCGTCATCTGGAGGTTCGCAACGGAGATCGGGGCCGCAGTAGTGTAATCGATGTCACAGGAGGCACCGGGGGATTTGCTGGGGACGTTCAGATGTATGTTTTAGTTGTGGGCAGACTGGGCATTACAAAAAGGATTGTCCTGGCAAGGGCAGTCAGCAGAATAATCAGACCAGAGGAAAGGCACCGATATCAGTGGATTTTGTAGCTCAGTGGGGTCAGACTTAGGGAGGAGGCCAGCGAGTTGGTGGTCCAGAGAGGCCCACTGCACGAGTGTTTGCTGTGAACCAAGAGGGTGCGGAGGCGTCCATGGCAGTAGTGTCAAGTAACCTTATTATTGTTTCTATAGTTGCATGTGTCTTGTTTGATCCAGGTGCTATGCACTCTTTTGTGTCTGCTTTGTTTGCTGCTAAGTTAGCAGGGAAATCTTTTGTGCTTGATTTGCCTCTTGTGGTCTCTACGCCTACGGGCATTTCTGTGATGGCAGAGATAGTCTTTCAAGGCTGCGAGGTTGTCATTTGTGGTCATATGTTAATAGCCGAATTGACACTTCTACTATGTTAGAGCTTGATGTAATTTTGGGCATGGACTGGTTGGCGGATCATTTCGCCTTAGTGGATTTCAAGGCTAAGATTGTGACCTTTAGTAAGCCAGGATTGCCCTAGTTTACCTTCCAAGGTGAGGGAATGGAGAGTCATTGATGGCAATTTCAGCTCTCAGGGCTCGGAAGCTACTTCTGGGTGGTTTCCAGTCTTTCTTGGCCTTTGTGTCTGTGGCAGAGGGAGATGGAGGTGCGACTAGGGACATCGGAGGGATGCCTATGGTATGCGGGTTCTCCGATGTTGTTCCGGAGGAGTTGCCAGGGTTGCCTCCAGAGAGGAAGATCGAGTTCTGCATTGATTTGCAGTCAGGGGTGAAGCCGATCTCAATTCTTCCATATCGCTTGGCACCAGCTGAGTTGAGGGAGTTAAAATCCCAGTTGCAGAAGCTGCTTGAGTTGGGCTTCATTCACCTTAGTGTTTCGCCTTGGGGTGTTCCAGTACTCTTTGTGAAAAAGAAAGATGGGTCTATGCGGATGTGCATTGATTACCGGTAGCTTAATAAGGTCACAATGAAGAATCGATACATGTTGCCCAGGATTGATAACTTATTTGATCAGCTTCAGGGAGTCCAGTTGTTTTCTAAGATTGACCTACGGTCAGGGTACCATCAGTTGAGGATTCGGGATAGTAACATCCCCAAGACTTCTTTCAGGTCGAGGTATGGGAACTTTGAGTTCCTGGTGATGTCCTTTGGGTTGACTAATGCACCTACAGCACTTATGAACCTGATGAACCAAGTGTTCAGGGAATACTTGGATAAATTTATGATAGTGTTCATTGATGACATCTTGATATATTCCAGGAGCAAGGAGGAGCATACTGAGCACTTGCAGATGGTTCTAGAGATTCTTCGGGAGCATCGCTTGTATGCCAAATTCTCCAAGTGCGAGTTCTGGCTAGAGAGTGTGGGGTTCCTTGGCCATGTGGTGTCCAAGGAAGGAGTAAAGGTGAACCTTGCAAATATAGAAGCAGTTCAGAATTGGAAGAGGCCGACTAATGTCACTGAGATCCGCAGTTTCTTGGGGTTGGCAGGTTATTACAGAAAGTTTGTGGAGAATTTCTTTAGGATTGCAGCACCATTGACCCGCCTCACTCAGAAGAAGGTCAAGTTCGAATAGGACAGTAAGTGCGATGAGAGCTTCCAGAAGCTCAAGGACCGCTTGACGTCGGCACTAGTTCTAGCAGTACCCTCAGGCTCGAGAGGGTTTGTTGTTTATTGTGATGCCTCCCGGGTCGGCTTGGGTTGTGTGTTGATGCAGAATAGCAGGGTGATAGCTTATGCCTCAAAGCAGTTGAAGGTTCACGAGAAGAATTATCCGACTCATGATCTTGAGCTAGCAATAGTGGTGTTCGCATTGAAGCTGTGGCGTCACTACCTTTATGGTGAGGCTTGTGAGATATTCACTGATCATAAGAGCCTCCGGTATTTTCTCACCTAGAAGAAGTTGAACATGTGGCAGAGAAGATGGCTTGAGCTCTTGAAAGACTATGATTGCACGATCATGTACCATCTGGGGAAGACTAATGTGGTGGTTGATGCTTTGAGCCGAAAGTCTATGGGCAGTCTGGTGCATTTGGCGATCAGGAGGAGGCCGTTGGCACAAGATTTGGCCATATATTTGGATGGGGGGTAGTCTTATGAGAATTAGATTCTGGTGTGCTGGTGGCTCACTTGAGGGTGCAATCCACGTTGGTTGATATGTTGCGAGCAACACAAGAGGAGGATGCTTTTTGTGCTCTCACTAAGGATCTGGCCAAGAGAGGTGATGCCGATAATGGGTTCGTTGTTGACTCGGAGGGCGTTTTGAGGTTTAAGAATCGGATAGTGGTGCCAGATATGGCTGAGGTTCGCAGGCAGGTGCTAGAGGTGGCTCATCGGTCCACATACACTATGCATCCGGGAGCCACAAAGATGTATCGTGATCTAAGGCAGAATTATTGGTGGAAAGGCATGAAAAGAGAGGTAGCCGAGTTCGTATCTAAGTGCCTGGTGTGTCAGTCGGTTAAGGCTGAGCGTTTGAAGCCGGCAGGGTTGCTCCAGAACCTAGAAGTACCAGAGTGGAAATGAGAGAAGATAACCATGAATTTTGTGACGGGGTTGCCAAAGTCTAGGAAGGCCAATGATTCTATTTGGGTAGTGGTGGATCGTCTAACCAAGACTTCGTATTTTATACAAGTTAGGATGACCTTTTCAATCAAGCTGTATACGAGGCTGTTGTTGGATCAGATCGTCGCATATCATGGTGTTCCTGTTATTATCATCTCAGACCGGGGGACTCAGTTCATGGTTCGATTCTGGCAGTCCTTCCAGGAGGCATTGGGCACTCAGGTTCGGTTTAGTACCGCATTTCACCCTCAGACAGATGGTCAGTTAGAGCAAACTATTCAGGCGCTGGAGGATATGCTGAGAGCTTGTGTTCAAGATTTGGAGGGTAGTTGGGAGAGGCACTTACCCCTGATTGAGTTTGCCTACAATAACAACTATCACAACAGCATCGGGATGGCCCCATTTAAGGCATTGTATGGGCGGAGATGCAGATCGCCTGTAGGTTGGTTTGAGGTAGGGGATTCCTTTATGATGGGACCTGACCTGGTGGAGGAGGCAGTAGAAAAGGTGAAACTAATCAAAGAGAGGCTATTGGCAGGTCAGAGTCGCGAGAAGATGTATGCTGATGGAAAGGCCAGGGAGGTAGAGTTTGCTGAGGGGGACATGGTGTTCCTCAAGGTGTCCCCTATGAATGGGGTGGTGAGATTTGGTAAGAAAGGAAAGTTAAGCCCTGGGTTCATTGGGCCATTTCCTATTCTCAAGCGCAGGGGAGCTGTGACCTATGAGTTAGCCTTACCTCCTAGTATGGACCGAGTGCATCCAGTGTTCCATGTGTCTATGCTGAAGAAGTACATTCGGGATGAGTCCCATGTGATTGAGCCTACCGCAGTGGAGGTGGATCAATTTAGCAGTTTCATATGAGGAGCGACCAGTGGAGGTGCTGGACCGGCAGATCAAAAAATTGAGGTCCAAGGAAATTCCATTGGTTAAGGTCAGGTGGGAGCACCATTCCGGGCAGGAGGCCACCTGGTAGGTGGAGCGGGATATGAGGGAGCGATATCCTTTATTGCTTGATGACCTGGTGAGTCCTTAGTTTCTTTTCTGAAATTCGAATTTTCTTTAAGAATGGTGGATTGTAATATCCTAGATATTAATTCTAATTTCCATTTATTGTGTGTGTTTGCCAGCCTAGCAAACTACTTTGATGTCGAGTTGAGTCGACTCATGGTCCAGTGCGAGCTTGCGAGCTCGGGTAAGTAGAAATATGAGTTATAGAAATTTTGCTTGCATAGATAAATTTATTTAATTCTATGTTGTGTATGCATGATTGTTTAATTATGTTGCATGTGGATGTGCGTATGTTGGTTGCTTGTAATTTAGCATGGAATTAGAATAAGATTAATTAAGTTAGCGGGTTTGGGTTCGGCTTGAGGCGGATGCGGGTTTGATAAAGGATTTAGTGGAGTTAGGGTTGAGGAAGGAGTATAAAACCCCCTCCCCTTGGCTTGTGGCTCCCCATGGGAGCCGCATAAATCATATTGAAGAGAGGAGTTGCCAGCCAGCCGCCCCTCTCCTTCCCCTTGGAGTCGCCGCCCTCAAGAGCCGAGCCGCCGAGCCTTCCCCTCTACTTCCTATCCTTCTTCCTTCCCTTTGGAGCCAAGCTGAGAGGAGCCGCCGAGCTCTTTCCCTCTCTTTCCCACTCTTCCTCTATCTTCAAGCCGGCGGCTTGAGGAGGAGCCGCTGCCCCCTCTTCCCCCTTCTTGAGTCGAGCCGCCATCTCTTGAAGCCGGATTCGAGGGCTGTCGTTCGCGATTTCTCCTCTCATCATCCTTCCTATTCGGGTGAGTGGTTTACCCCTCCTTTTCAGGTTTTCTTCGAATTCTTGAAGCCTTTCTTGAAAGCAAAGATGTTTTGATTTTTTTTCCATCGATCACTCGAGTTTTCACCATTCTTTTTGATTGCCGTGTCGGAGGAGGCCCTAAACTCTCCCATATGGGGTTCGGCAGCCCTAGGATGACCCTAGGGGTGCTCGGCCAAGGTGGAGACGAGGGTGCCCTCAAGGTGTTCGGTGAAATGCCTGAGTGAGGATTTTTGGTGTTCTTGAGATCCATGCCTTAACTTGCTTATTAAGTTGAGTTCCTACATGTTCAAGCATGCCTTGTAATTAATCTATGATTTTTGGGTTATAAAACATGTTTAATAAATTAAGATCTTGATGTTGATGCCATGAAGGTTCTTGAAGAAGGGTTCTTGATCATGATGCTTGTTTCTTGATTAAGGTGTTGTTGATACTTGTTAATCTTGTTTATAAGCATGAAATTTGAGAAGTTTATCTCAAGAGGAGTATTCTGTTTTAATGATAATTAAGGATCTAATTTCTGTAAATTTCGGATTTTTTTTTAGTATGTTGAAAAACTTAATGTTACTGGAACTTCATGTTGAGATAATGAATCTGTGCTATTTTTAGAATACTTGATGTGGTGTACGTATTTCTCTGAACATATTTGTGTAACCGATCGTTTCGATCAGAAAATAAAGTTTGGAAACATAGGACACACTCTGGAAACCAGATTCGGCTTAGATACATCATTTTCGGGCACAACAGTAAGCTCTAACAAAACCCTAATTTTGGTGATCTAAATTTTATTTGCATAATTAAAATTGAGCAAGGGGTCAGCATAATCTGTTATGAACCAACAAATAAAGTTATGCATGAAATAAAACCTCACGGGTTTATAGCATTACGGGTCTAGGAGTTGGGGTCAGGTATTAGAGTGTTGAGACGTTTCCCACTAAGGTTGACACCCCTAAAACACCGTAGGAGAGACTTGACATATGTCATGTTGCTCCATAACTTTATGAATGGCGGATAGGCTCATTGAGGAGCCTGATTGCGGGCTAGGCCCGGGAGGTTGGATGACTAATTCCTAACCTGTGTAACAAGTTCGGAAGGGCAAATCCTAATTGTTCTGGTTTGGCCTTGTGGGATATGTCCAGAGGGCCTACCCGATTATCCCCGAGGTATTTTTAGAGGAATAAGTTTGGAGGGTCTACCCGATTATTCCTGTGATATCTTAAAGGGGTAAGTTCGGAGGGCCTACCCGATTACTCCTATGATATCTTAAAGGGGCAAGTTCGGATGGGCGATTCCCGATTGTTCCTTCGCGTCTCGTGGAGCAAGTTCGGAGGGCCTTCCTGATTGCTCACGAGTTTCTTTATATTAGGATAAGTTTGGATGGTCTTCCTGATTATCCTAGTATGTTTTGTTGCCTTATGGCATGGTAGGCTTAGGCATGTTGATCTTCACCGTTTGGGTGTTGGATGCCTTCAGGCAGGCGGTGTCGTGACAGCCTGTTAGCTGGTCACTCCCTTGTGACCTTTTTTTCCTTGAGTCAGGAGTTTTTGATTTATGCATCATATTTGTGTTTGTTTTTTTCGTGGTGGTTGGTAGAACTGCTCACTGAATTCTTTTGAACTCACCCGTTGTCGTTGTTTTATTTTGCAGAGCCTGACCGGTGAGGTGGGCTGGAGCACTTGGCACGGCTGGAGGACAGATGAGCTACATTAATCTCATAGCAGTCCTAGTTAGGGGTCGTAGTCGAGTTTTAGTAGTTAGTCATGCACTTATGTTTCAGTGTTTGGAAGTTGTAATCCCTTGGGGACATTTATGTCGTTATTTCAGATTTCATTGTAATTGATCAGTCGAACTGGATTCGTTATTTCCCCACTTTATATTTTTCTAAACTTACTTATAATGAATTCTGGTTTTGGTTTTTCATTTGAAATAAAACTTGTTTATTTCTTTTCGCTATGTTTTATGGTTGAGTTGTCATGTGCGTGGTTTAGGCTGCGGGGTATTGGAGCGTATACCCTGGCCGATCACGTGACTCAGAACTTGGGGCATGATAGACACACACTCAAGAGTCTCAACTCCTCATAGAACTAGCAACTCAGATTCTGCGTATAGGATACTTACTGATCCATATCTTCTCTTGCCTCATATATAGAGAAAGGTAACCAACTCCCATAAAAGCCATTATATAACTGAGAACTTAATTGATATTCCTTTCGCCAAATAGAGCCAACACATAATAAGCCAAAACACCAACAAAGTTAATGGTGTTGTTGGCCTAAGGTTTTCAACCTTGGTCTTAATCTCGGTTTTGATGATAACAAACATGGAGAAATATTTTCAGGTTCTTTATCAGTTTGCGTGTGACGTCCTCGATCGGAAAAATTGGATAAATCAGTAAGGACACTCGTTGACACTCGGGATTCATCGGAAAGGTTGTGTCTAGGTCTAGAGTTTCTAGATTATATGTATATTCTCTATTTGATGCATAAGAAACCAAAAACTGAACCCTGAACCCTAAAAACTTGAAAACCAAAAAAATCAAAAAATGACCCAGAAATTTTCGAAGTCTAGGGTGCTCCTTGGAGGGCTACATGATTTAGATATTTTTTTGGCACCAAAAGTTTTGGTAATTATTCCTTGGGTAGAAACAAGTTAAAGACCAATTTTTAAGGAATTTTTCAAAACATTTAACCTATCCATACTTGACCCGGGAGATTTTAAAATTTTCGATTTTCATAAATTAGTAATAGAACCCAAAATGTGGATTTTGATCCTTAAGGATTTTGATTTTGTTAGATATTTTTAATGAATCCAAATGGGGGGTATTTCCTTTTACATTTATGTTTTAAAGTTAATGGAAAAGAAAAATAAATAGAGTATCGGCTAGTGATCGACCAACGAAAGGCAACGACTCTATTTTGAGCCATTGTGTGTGGTTTACTCAAGCCTACCCTTTGGCTCTCTATAAATATTTCAGCCCAGCCTTCCTTCTTAATCTATTCTTGAGACATTATATGTGATATTAAAGTTTTGATTGAGCCACTTTTCATTCCAAACTCTAGTTTCGTCATCTATCCTTGATTGAACATCGTTTCTTCATCGATTCAACAGTTTGAGGCATCAAGAGGACTAGGGATTCGGTGTTAGAGCTAAAGTACAATTTGTTTGGTTTATTGCTCCATTTATACTTATATTTTCTTGTTTATTTCATTGTAATTAAAGTTTTGAAAACCTAGGTTACTAGGTTGTTTGATTGGGTAGTTGTCGTGGTTGTAAGGCTTAAGTCCATCGGTTTAGTTAGTTTACTATGATTGAATTTATTGTCCTTTAGGTTTCGAGGTGGGAGAGTATTTTCGATAGGAAGGCGAAGACTTCTGGGTGTGGAAGTGCCTTCGGATTGAGAGCGGAGATTCTCTGGTGTAAATTTCTCATTGTAAGGAAACAAATTAATCTAGTAAAACTAAGTTGGAAATCCTAAGCGGGGTGCTTAGGTACTGGAGTAGGCATTGAGGCCGAACCACTATAAATTATAGTGTTTGCATTGCTCTATTATTTGTTCTTGCTTAAATTGCTTATCATTTGCTTCCACACGTAATTAACTCATATTGTGTTTTGTTTAAGTAGTTTAAGAAACGATTTAAATTGAATTAGGCTAAAGTTTTTGTAAATATACTATTCACCCCCCTTAGTGTAGGCTATTCGGCTTACATTTAGTTGAATTTACTGAACCTAGAAAAGAATTGCATGATTGGAATCAAAGTGGAATGAATTTGTTTAAATTTAATGCAAAAGCATTGAATTTCATTTATTGTACATTGCCAAATGAAATATTTGAGAAAATCATGCAATGTGCATCGGCTTTTGATTTGTGGGCAACTTTAAATATGCTATATGATTTTGCAAAAATCGAAGAGCTTACAGCCTTTGATGAGAGTGGTGATGACAATGGTCATCCCACTACTGCTAATGTGGTTTTTGGTGCTCATAGTACTTCTAGTCAAATGAGCACAAGTAAAAGTCGAAAAAAAAATGTGGTGTGCTACTTTTACAAAGAGAAGGAGATGCATATCAAGAAGAATTGCCCTTCACTTGTGAAAAATGCTAAAATGAAGAAGATTGCTTCAAGGACCTCCGTAGATCCATGTGAAGCATCTTCGTATCATGACGGTGAAGTCACTTCCAAAATTTGCCTCAAGGAACATGAGGATGTGGTAAATTCTTCCACTCCTTATGAAAATAGTATGATTCTATCCATTCAAGTTCATTCAATATGTCTTATGAATTATGATGAATTAGTTGAAGAATGTAGAAAAATTTATGAATTGCTCTTGAAAAAGAATAAGAAAAATAGGAAGATAAAGAGAAAATTCTAGGCTTAATTGTCATGTGTATGCTTTGGAATTAGAAAATGAAAAACTAAAAACTAGTTCTATTAATTCTTGTCATGATAGCTTAAATCTTGAGATTAAGGATTTGAGAATTAAAAACAAAGATTTGAAAAATGAAAAATAAAAACTTGAGATTTGAAAATTCAAAAATTATAAGTGAAAACTTTGTTTTGAAATCTCAACTACATGTCATGCATAAATCACTTGAAGTTTTGAAAGATGAGGTTTTGTTTTTGAACAAGGAAATAATTAATTTGAAAAACTCAACTTCCTTCAAGAAAATTAGAAAGAAAAATATTTCTTTTTAAGAATGCTTATGTTCATCATAAATCTCATGTCATGCACTCTAATGTTAAATCTTATGCTAAGAAAAATGAAAACAAAAAGTTTCATGATCATTATTTTTGTTGTTGTATATATGGACATGTTATCTATGATTGTGCCTTCAAGAGAAATCCAAGTGTTGTTAAAACACTTTGGATTCTGGGGCCAACTAACCCCCAATGACCCAAAGCCATTTGAGTAACAAAAGTTTTATGCTCTTTTGTAGGGGGAGCTACCACACAAGGATGAATGAGAACTGAAATATTGAAGTTGACTTTAGATTCAAATAAAAAATCTTCATGAGGTTGCAACTTCAAGTTGTAATATCCTAGATATTATTATTGATTTTCCATTATTGTTCATGTTTGTCAGCCTAGTCGACTCATGGTCTGGTGCGAGCTTCCGAGCTCAAGTAAGTAGGAATATGAGTTATGTGATTTCTTTTCCTACGTAGATAATTTATTTAACTATTTTATTGCGTGTGCTTGAGTTATTAAATTATGTTGCATATGTGTGTGCATATAAGTGATGCTTGTATTTAGCATGGGGTTAGTTTGGGTTAGCGGATTGCGGATCCGGGTTGATGTGAGTGAGGGTTAGGGTGTGAATAGGAAGCTAGAGGAGGGAATTATAAAATCCCCCCCCCCTAAGGCTAGGCAGCTCCCTATTAGAGCCGCACCAGCCGAGTGGTGAGAGGAGCCACCCCCTCTCCCCTTTTCTCTGCCGCCGCCCTCAAGCCCCAGCCGCTGAGCGCCCCCCCCCCCCCCTCCCCCCCCCCCTTTTTCCCTCTTCCTGGGGACCAAGCCGTCAGCTTGGTTGAAGCTGGCGCCCCTTTTCCTTGTTTGGAGCCGAGCTGCCCCTTGAGTTCTTGGAGTCACCACACCTTTGAGGCCAGATTCGGAGGCTGTCGCTTGAAAGTCCTTCTCTATTTCTTTTTCCTAACCGAGTGAGTGGTTTTACCCCTCCTTTTCTCGAGTTTTCTCTCATGTTCTTGAGCCGATTTAGGCGTTGTGTCATTCTTGATTTTTCCCCTCGATTTTTTGTGATTTGATTGCTGAAATCTCATGTCAACTTGTGGAGGGAACCTGAGGTTTCCCCTTTGTGGCTCAGCAACCCTAGGACTACCCTAGGGGTGCTCGGCCAAGATGGAAGAAAGGGGTGCCCTCGAGGTGTTTGATGAAATGTCTAAGAGCGGATTCTTGTTTTTTTACGAACTATGCATTGGATTGCTTACCGATTTAGGTTCTTATAATGTTAATGCATGCCTTGAAATTAAATCTGTGATTTTTGAATATTAATCATGTTTCACAAAGATAGGATTTGATCTTGATACCATGGGTGTTCTTGATATGAGTTCTTGATCATGAAGCTTGATTCTTGTTTAAAGATGATATTGATGCTTGCTATTCTTGTTTAACAAATATGATCTTCGTAAAATTTATATCAATATTATAAATCTATTTTGATAGTGATTAAGGATTTAATTACTATGAATTTCGGATTTATTACCTTGATGTGCTGGAAATTCAATTTTGCTGAAAACTATATGCTGAATTGTTGATTTAGGGCTGATTTTGAAATCATTGTTGTGGTGTGTATAGTTTACTGAACATAGTCGTGTAACCTATCATTTTGATCAGAAAATATAGGCTAGATCCATATGACATACTCTGGAAGTCAGATTCGACTTGGCTGCACCAGTTTTGGGCCCAATAGTAAACTAAAAATAAAATCCTAATTTAGGCAAATGAAAATTTTAAATGCATAATTAAAATTCAAGGAGCAGCATACTCTGTTAAGAACCAACAAATTAAATTTTGTGCATGAAATAAAACCTTAGGGGTTTATGATGTTACGGGTCTAGGAGTTAGGATCGGGTATTGGGTATTATAGCATTCCCAATAAAGACATTCCTAAGACACTGTAGGAGACACTTGACTTAGGTCATATTGCGTCATATCTTTATGAATGGTGGAGAGGCTCAGCTAGGAGCCAAATAGCGGACTTGGCCCGAAAGGTGGGTTTGTAAATTCCCAACCTATGTTTAAAGGAATAAGTTCGGATGGGCGAATCCCGATTATTCCTACGTTATCTCTTTGGAACAAGTTCGGATGGGCAAATTCTGATTGTTCCTGCGTTTACTTGCGGAAAACAAGTTCGGATGGGCAAATCCTGATTGTTCCCGAGCTTCTTTTAAGGAATAAGTTCGGACGGGCAAATCCCGATTATTCTTATATTATCTTTAAGGGACAAGTTCGGACGGGCGAATCTTGATTATTCCTACGTGTCTCGTGGAGCAAGTTCGGACGGGCAAATCCTGATTGCTCTCGAGTTTCTCTATTATAGGATAAGCTCTCGAGTTTCTCTCGAGTTTCTCTATTATATGTCTTAAGTATGATTTGTTGCCTTAGGGGACAGTAGGTTGAGGCATGTTGCTGAGTGTTGGATGCCTTCGAGTGTGTGGTGGCCAGGTGGTCTAATAGCTAGTCACTTCCTTGTGACTTTATTCACAGATATATTATCATATGTTATACCTCTGTGTTTGGTTTCTTGTAGGGGGTTGGTAGAATCGCTCACTGAGTTCTTTTGAACTCACCCGTTGTTGTTTTTGTTTTTTTTGCAGAGCTTAACCGGTGTGGTGGGCTGGAGCACTTGGCGCGGCTGGATGGCAAAGGAGCCACATTGATCTCATAGTAGTCCTAGTTAGGGATCATAGTCGAGTTTTTGGTAGTTTGTCATGCACCTGTGTTTTGGTATTTTAGAATTGTAGTCCCTTGGGACGTTCATGTCTTTTATTTCAAATTTCATTTATAAATGAACCGTTGAACATTGATTTATCATTTCCGCACTTTTCTATTTTGCTAAACTTGTCTCTAATGAAATCTGATTCGGTTTTTCTTTTTATTGAAAATAAAACTCATACATTCTTCCCACTATGTTTTATTCATGTGTTGGCATGTGCATGGGTTAGGCTGTGGGGTATATGCACGTATACCCTGGCCGATCACGTGACCCTGAGTTGGGGCGTGACACATGCCATCTTGATGCCTAGGTAAGGTTGGCATCAAATGTACTTTGGTATCATTCCTATCACTCAACTTTATATATTGAAGTTGGATTTGTGACAGAAGCCATCTTGATGCCTACGTAAGGTTGATTTCCCCGCTCTCGATATGCTTCTATGAAATGATTTTTTTATTTTAATTTCTCTGTCTCCTAAGAGACCTTTTCAGCCTCTAACAGGCTCATGCGACCTTGTGATTCTAAATCATAGGCTAATTATGGCCTTTTGATTTTCAACCAATAGGAAGTGTTGGAGATCTTAATTTTCAAATATATCATATTTTGAGGTCTCTCGTTTCGTTTCAGATTCATGATAATTCATTTTGAAACGGATTTCAAAATTATTTAGCAAAGTGAAATTTAAAAATGATACTTGATTCTTCTCTTTGCTATTTAGTTTGGGATGCTTGCTAGTAGCTATAGTTTTCTTAAAATACTAATGTATCCTATATGCAAGTTGAGAAAATATAAATTGAAAGGCTAAAGAAAATCGGGAAAGTGAGTTGACAAGTTTGGCAAAATTTATCTTGAATGAGGTATGACATTGACTTTTATTAAAATCTAGTTTAATTACCTCAATAATTACGCTTGAATCATTTCTTTATGCTCATGATTGATTATGCATGATAAATATTTGAAGTTTCATGAGTAGGAAAATTTTGATAATTTAGGCAATTTCATGATACATTGATTGAATGAAATTGACACTAGGATAATATTTATCTTAGGGGGCGTTTGGTTGCCCGCAAGTACAAATGCTGCAACTCTAGTTGCAGCATTTAGATAACAAATTTGTTTGGTTGGCTCCAAAATCATTTTGCAACATTTACTAGTTGCAACTTGTATTTCGAATATCATTTGCAGGCCGCAAGTGGAATTGCAGCCCAAAAAGCCCGCAATACAAGATTGCGGGCTGCAAATGCAATAATTTAAATATTGAAACTAATTAATTTTGGCGACATAGAGTCGTCGGATGAAGACGAAATAAATATCAAAGTTGTAGGTTTTTGCGTGCTGAACCTGATGGTAGTGTCAGATTTTACATCTGATATCATTTGATAGATTTTTTAATATATTTTCAGTATTATACAAAAATTAAAAATTATTAATTTGTCAGACAAATCGTGTCGGGCCTAAGTTTTTAGCCTGGCCCGAAAAAATTTGTCCCAGGCTCGACCCAAAAAATTTATGCCCGACCCGGCCCAAAAAAGTTCGTGTCCAGCCTGGCCCGAAAAAATTTGTGCCCGGCCCGGCTAGAAAAAATTCGTGTCCGTCCCGCCCCGAAAAAATTTGTGTCCGACCCGACCCAATAAATTCGTGCACTGCACGGCCTGTCCCAGCCCGACTCGGTCCGAAAAAATTCGTGCCCAACCCGGCCTGAAAAATTTCGTGCCCAACCCGACTCAAAAATTTCGTGCCTGGCCTAGCCCGAAAAAATTTGTGCTTGGCCAGCCCCGAAAAAATTCGTGCTCAGCCTGGCTCGAAAAAATTCACTGTCGGCCCGGCCCTGCCCAAAAAAAATTCGTATTCCGGCTCGGCCCGAAAAAATTCATGCCCGACCCAAAAAAATTCGTGCCCAACCCAGCCCTGCCCGAAAAAATTTATGCACTGCCCGACTCGTGCCGACTCGAAAAAATTCGTGCCTTGCCCGGCCCAAAATTATTCGTGCACGGCCCAACCCCAAAAAATTCGTGCCCAACCCGGCCCAAACTATTTTGTGCTCGGCCCGCCCCAAAAACATTCGTGCCCGGTCTGGACCGAAAAAATCCTTGCCTGGCCCTGCCTGAAAAAATTCGTGGTCAGCCCTGCCCAAAAAAATTCGTGTCCCGACCCGACCCGACCCGAAAAATTTCATGCTCAGCCCAACCTAACACGAAAAGAAATTCATGCCCAGTCCGAAATATTCGCATCGGGCCCAACTTGCCCGAAAAAATTCGTGCACTGCCCATCTTGACTCGGCTCGGCCCAAAAAATTTATGCCCGACCCCGCATGAGAAAATTCGTTCCCGGCCAAAGAAATTTCGTGCTCGGCCCGGCCCAAAAAAATTCCTGCCCGACCCGGCCTGAAAAAATTCATTTCCCGGCCCAGCTCAAAAAAATTCATGCCCGTCCCGTCCTGACCAGAAAAAAAATTCGTGCCCAGCCCGAAAAAAAAATTGTGTTCGGCCCAGCCTTGCCCGAAAAAATTCGTGCACTGCCTACCTGTCCCGGTCCGGCTCGGGCCGACTCGAAAAAATTCGTGTCCGGCCCGGCCCAAAAAGATTTGTGCACGACCCGACCCGAAAAGTTCGTGCCTGGCCCTGCCCGAAAAAGTTTGTACCCGGCCCGGATAAATTCGTGCATGCTCGGCCCGTCCCGTCCCGGCCCGGCTCAGCCCGACTTGAGAAAATTCGTGCCCGACCCGACCCGAAAAATTTCGTAAGATGCAAGTTGCACGTTGCAATTTGCAAGTGTAATTACAGCTTCCATTTGTGGCCAACCAAATGCTTGCAAATAGAAGTTGCAACTCTACTTGCGGGCAACCAAACGGTAGGTTGCAAAATCTATTTGCGGGTATTTGCTTTTGCATGCAAATAGATTTTGCAGCATTTACACTTGCGGGTAACCAAACGCCCCCTTAGAGACTTCATTTTAGGTTGAAACTTGACCAATATGTTAAGGATTGCTCATGAATCGTTTTCATGTGGTTAAGTTCGAAAAATCATGAGTAGATGAACAAAGTGATAATTAGATCACTTTAGGGGACTTGAATTTGAAAATATTTGACCTAAATCAACAAATCAACTTAGATATTTCATTTTAAGTCCACACTCAATAAACATGTTTAGATACACTCATGACATGATCCTAGGTGCTTAAGGTTGAAAAATCATGTATGTTGGATGAATTGATAACCTTTTCACTTGAAGGCCTAAACGGGAGAAAGTTTGACCTAAGTCAACATATTGACTTAGATACTTATTTTTTGGTCAAAACTTCATAAACATGTTTAGAAATACATAAGATGTGTTTCTATGAATTTAGAATTGAAAATTCATGAAAATATGGATAAAATTATATAGATTGAGATGGTTTCACGAAAATCTCATTCAAACAAGTTTGATGACTTAAGTCAACATTTTGACTTAGAGATATCATTTTCTATCCATACTTGAGAAACATGTTCAGACTTACTCATGTTAGGTTTTTATGTGCTTAGATTTAAAAATTCATGAGTAAAATGATGAAATGATATTTGGTCATCATTAGGATGATGAGCTTGATTATACTAATTTAATATACATTCGCTCAAGCATTATTAGAAAATTGTAGATAAATCATTTTGAGTGATTCTTGAATATGTGGAATCTTGATTGATTCTTGAATATTGATTCAAAATTTCAAAAAAAAATTGATGTCTACTAATATGACAAACTCATTTATTATAATTGAACATGAAAACTAAAATTTTAGTTTTTAAACAGTATACTCAATGAATTTTTTTAAAAATGTACAAAATTGATTTTGAAATGATTCTTGAAGTTACACCTTCATTGAAAAATAAAATTTAGTTTGTTGTGTAAAAATTAAAAATAATAATAATTCATCGAGAATCTGATTTTTACAATTCTTGCCTTTTTTCACCAATCAAAATTCCTTGACGAGTAGGTTTGGAAGTTCAATTTAAATACAAACCCGCATGTAACATCATGTTCAAAAGAACAAAACCTCTCATCAAGTTTTAAAACTCAACCAAGGCCGGAGCAATCAAATGAATATTCCATATTCCACAATTTCGAAGGAAGCTTATGGATTCTAATCATGGAAGGAAACCTATCATTAGGGGCTGTTGTAATCTTTTTAAACCATGGAAAAAATAATGGACACTGAGGAATTAGGTGAATGACATTGCCCTTCATGGACGGCTGTTATATTAGTTAGTGATTTAGTCCCATATCAGGTAATTACAAAAGCTAAAGGTGTATATATACATATGTTATACACCTCTACTTGATGAGATATTTTGATGAGAATTTAGAGGAATGCAAATTATGACTATTAGTTAATATTATAATAGTCAAATAAAAATGACACTTGGGCACTTGGCCTAAAAAATTAATTATATATATATAGCTATGTTCAACAAGACATTTTAACTGTTATCTCAAAAAGGCATTTTAATTGTTATTTTCAAAAAGTCATGCTTTTTCATAAAAGGTGCTTAAGATATTATAAATACATGTTTCCTCCAAATGAATCTTATGATTTTTCTCTAACGTGTTCTTGTGGGAAATTTCGGATCTTGCTATCCGAAATTTTTGTGCTGGCTTTGTAAAATCCTAGAGAAAATTCGCCATCAACCCGGAAGCAAAGATGTGGAGGCGCATAAATTCCTTAAGGATAGTGAATACACTATCAAAGCCATAAAATCCTCACTGTTCTACAAAAAATTCTAACAATCTTAAGGAATTTAAGTTCGCGATGGAGGCTATCGGTTCTAACAAGATGTTTAATCCGGAGATGTTCAAACTGGATCGATTTGATGGCAACAACTTCACTCGTTGGAAAGATAAGTTATTGTTCATGCTCACTGAACTCGAAATTGCATACATGCTAAGTTCGAATCTTCCTGCAATTCTAGAACCATCTGATAAGGACACTGATGAGATCAAGACATCTCACAGAAGGCGTGAAGAGGATGAAGTTCGATGTAGAGGTTTCATCTTAAACTCTCTCTCTCTCTGATCGTTTGTATGATTTATTTCGTCCTATCAAATCACCACAAGAAATTTGGAAAGCCTTAGAAAATAAATATACATCTGAAAAGCAAGGCACTTACAGATTTCTCAGTATGAAATTTTTTGAATTTCAAATGATAGATGGAAAATCTGTGATGGATCAAGTTGATGAATTACTATTGATGATTTCTAGATTCAAAGATTTAAAGGTGGATGTGTCTGAATCTCTTCAAGTGGCTGCTGTAATTGCAAAATTACCAACCACTTGGAATGACTATAGAAAGAAACCGATGCACACATTTGAAGACATCACTATAGACCAACTCGTAAAGCATATACGAATTGAAGAGAAAACTCATTTTTGTGAAAATAAATTTGCTTTAGAGTCTGGTTATAAAGTGAACTATGTTGAGTCTAAGAAAATAAATAGTAATTCTAGAAAGATTAGTTATAAGTCTAGAAATAAAAGAAGACTTGGTGATATTTCAAATGACAATGCTTCTATCAACAAAAACAACAAGAGTTGTTTTTTCTGTGGCAAAAAAGGACATTTCAAAAAGGAATGCAAATTTTTCAAGAAACTGAAACTAAAAGGGAATGCTGAATAGAAAAAGGCAAATATTGTTGAACATAAAGCTTCCCCATCCGAAATTATTGCTATGGTTACAGATTTAAAAATCACTATGGTAACCGAATGCAATATGACAACAACTGAAAAATATGCAGATTGGTGGTATGATTTCGACGCTACTGTTCATATATGCAACAACAAAAATTTCTTCAAACATTATGAAGTTGCAGCAAGTGATGAGAAAGTTCTAATGGGGAATCATGACAGTGCCAATGTCCTCAAAAGAGAAACAGTAGAGCTTCAATTCACTTATGGAAAGAAGCTAATTTTAATGAATGTTTTTCATGTTCCTGATATTAGAAAGCATTTAATGTCTGCCAATTTATTATCTAAGAAATGTATTAAGGTTGTGATAAGTTATTTTCTCAAAGAATTGTGTATTTGTTGGACAAGGATACTCTTGTGATGGCATGTTTAAGTTAAATATTAATAAAGTTGATCTGAATAAGCATGATAGAAAATGTGAAATTTGTATACAAGCTAAGATGACTAAGAAATCATTTCCAAGCAATGAAAGAACTACTCAATTGCTTAAACTTGTGCACTCTGATATTTGTGAATTAAATGATCATTTAAGTAGGGGTGGTAATAGATATTTTATTATTTTTATAAATGATCATTCTAGATTTACATATGTTTATTTAATGAGAACAAAAGATCAAATTTTTGATATGTTTGAGAGTTACAAAGCATTAGTTGAAAATCAATTGGAAAATAAAATTAAAATCCTAAGAAGTGGTTGAGGAGGTGAATATTTTTCCAATGAATTTTCTGTATTTTGTGAAAAAAATGGTTTGATTCACCAAGCAAGTGCACCATATACCCCACAACAAAATGGCCTAGCAGAGAGAAAAAATAGAACATTGGTATATATGATTACTGTCATGCTCATGCATGCAAAATTACCAATGAATCTATGTGGAGAGGCTCTACTAACAGCGTGTTTTGTGCACAATAGAATACATTCAAAGAAATTTAAGATTTCACCATATGAGATCTGGAAATGAAGAAAACCCAACTTAAATTTCTTGAGGGTATGGGGTTATTTAGCCTATTATAGAACTCCAGATCCTAAAAGAATAAAATTAGGACCTAGAGGAATTAAGAGTACCTTTGTGGGTTATGTTGAGAACTCAAAAGCATACAGATTATTGGACGTTGAGTCTAATGTTATTGTAGAATCTAAGGATGTTGAGTTCCTAGAAACAAAATTTATTGGTGATTCAAATAATAGTTCAAATGATAATACATAAATTACAAATAGTACAGTAACTCTAGATGATCCTAGAGTGACCAATGACAATCTTATAGTGACCCAAAATGATACTACAGTATCATTGAACACTGGTTTGAATCCTACTTCAAACAATAAAAGAAAGGGTATTGATTCTCCTATTGATTCTAGGAGGAGTCAAAGGCCAAGAAAACAAAAGAACTTAGATTCTTATTTTATTTCTTCTCAAACAATAGTCTTCTTAGTGGAAGGAAACAGAGAAGAGCTGTTAAATAAAATACCTATCGTATTGAATTTAGAAGAAGATTTGAAAACTTATAATGAAGCAATGGCTTCAAGAGATTCTACCTTCTGAAAAGGGGCTATAAATGATGAAATAGATTCTCTTCTATCAAATGGAACATGGGTATTGACTGATTTACCACCTACTTCTAAGCCCATTGGATGCAAATGAGTATTTAGAAGGAAATACAACACTGATGGCTCTGTACAAACCTTCAAAGTTAGACTAGTTGCTAAGGGATTTAGATAAAAAGACGGAGTAGACTATTTTAATACTTATGCACCTGTAGCAAGAATTACATCAATAAGAGTATTGTTTGCATTATCATCAATTTATGACTTGTATGTTCATCAAATGGATATAAAAATAACATTCTTAAACGACAATCTTGATGAAGAAATATATATAGAACAACCTGAAGGGTTTGCTTCTTGGCAATGAAAAGAAAGTTTGTAAACTGATCAAGTCATTGTATGGAATAAAACAAGCTCCTAAACAGTGGCATGAAAAGTTTGATACTGTGATTATATCAAATGGCTTTGAGCATAATGGATCAGATAAATGTATTTACTCTAAGTTCACAAAGGATTATGGTGTAATAATATGTCTTTATATTGATGACATGCTAATTATAGGAACTAATATGCAATGAGTAACAGACACTAAGAAGTATTTAGCTTCTCAATTTAAAATGAAAGCTTTGGGAGAAGTTTATACTATCTTAGGAATCAAAGTTAAAAAATGTAGTGGGAGTTTTGCCTTATGCCAATCTCACTACATTGATAAGATTCTTTCAAAATTTAATCATTTGAGTATTAAAGAATTTAATACTCCATTTGATGTCGCTAATAAGTTGATTGAAAATTCTGGAAGAGCTACAAGTCAATTGGATTATGCTAGTGCAATTGGCAGCTTGATGTATACCATGCATTGCACTCGGCCTGATATTGCCTTTGCAATATGTAAACTTTCAAGATATACACACAATACAAGTTATGATCATTGGAAAGCAATAGGAAGAGTCCTAGGTTACCTTAAATGGACAAAGTCCTATGCATTATTTTATAATAAATATTCTTCGGTATTGGAAGGAAATTGTGACGCTAGTTGGATAACTAGTGTAAATGATAGCAAATCACTGGGTTGGATTTTCACTTTAGGTGGAGGAGCTATCTCATGGGCTTTTAAGAAACAGACATGTATAACTCATTCCACAATGGAATATGAGTTTGTTACTTTAGTAGCAGCGAGTAAAGAGACAGAATGGCTGAGAAATTTACTGCTAGATATAAAGTTGTGGCCACAACCGATGCCAGCAGTCCTCTTCCATTGTGATAGTGAGGCAACTATATGTCTAGAGCATTTAGCAAGATTTAGAATGACAAATATAGACATATTGTTTTAAGACATGAATACATAAGACAACTGATTTCTGATGGTATTATCACAGTTGTCTATGTAAGGTCTAAAGACAATCTTGTTGACCCATTGACTAAAGGACTCTTGAGAGAGAAGATAATAAGTACTACAAGTATTAAGGGTCTAAAAGCATTATAACTTGTCACTAGTAACGAGAACCTTACCTTTCTTATTGTTTGGAAATTCTAAAAGTTCAAAAGGTAACAACAAGTTATAGCTTGTGACAGTTAGCAAGTACAATGTCACGCCCCAACTCAGCGTACGAGTTAGAACCCCGAAGCCTACCATATGCACTGACTAACAATTCTTAAAAGAACTCATAAACAAAACACATCAAGTATCGACCAAAACCAACGATAATAACTTTTATTAAAAGTTCAAACCAGTTTGATAACACCAAGTTTTAAAACACCACAAGTTTCAAATAGAATAACCAAAAGTTTTTCCAAATAAACATTTAAGTTTTAACAGAAGAAACCCAGTGCATACATCAAACACTAACAAACACGACTACGACTAAATCCTGCTAGCTATTAGATCTGCGTCCACGCCTACTCTGCTGCACGCCATGCCACCAAGTCGTACCTCACTGGTTTGGCTCTGCAAAACAACAAGAAAGGAAAACCATGAGTTCACGAGCAACTCAGTGAGCAGTTCTTTCGAACCTCCACTTACAACCACGGCAATAACATATATAAGGAAGTTATCAAATCACATTCCATAAATATTAAGTGTGCCAAAATGGATGAGTGGATGAACCGGCCTCTCGGGCACATATCCACGATGCAAGTTCGTCCAATAAAGGCCTATAATATATATGGAAGGTACAATCCTTCCTCTACTTGACTCGGCCGGTCGGCCTACTCAAATCAGCCCCTATGGGCTCCTCATTTAGAGAATTTTACACTTCGGATCCGTCAACTAGGATGACCACTAGTTTTAGTGATCCTCCGGGTTAGGGATAGCTAGTCCCAACCCACTCGGGTCTACCGTCAGCGTGGCCTATTGACGAAATCTCAAGACCCTCTGCCACCCGGGTCTAACAACTAGCAAGCCCGCTAGTGCAATCTCAAGACCCTATGAACCGCTGAGTCGTGTGTTTGCCATCCGGCTAGAGACACTTCTCAGTAGACCATTAACCACAACCCAAACCGACTGTGCCATAATGTTGTGTTTTGCATTCCGGGCACTGCTCATGTCCGACCCCTACCTTAGGGTCTTCTTGTTTCCTTATTTGAAACACCTAGTGTATGTGTCATGTATCTAAGTTAAATTATACTACAAGTCATCTAACGGTTCTTCCTAGAGCGAGCAAACTCGCCAACTGGGTAGGCATGAAGATAACATCGCTTACCAATTTTCACATCGCTTACCAATTTAATTATGGATGATAACATCATGAAGAACCGAATTAGAAAGTAAGTAATGTAGAGGTTTTAAATCAATATGGAACATACACTAGCATGGCAACAATTAAACGTAATATGAGCAATTTAATGAGACCTTTCTTGACTACATATACCATGTAAGCATTGGCAAGAACATTTCCAAAAGGATAATATAGATCTAACCCAATAAATCATAACATGAATATGGATTTACATTAGCATGAAATTGAAGGCACGTTAAATGGAGGGATAGGAACAACTACACAAAATCATTCGTTTCCTCCCCCTTTCCCTTGATCAGCCGAAGCTTGAGCAAGGTAACCCTCGCTCGGCCGAACCACTCACGTAGGAGGGGCTGGAATTTATGCATTCTTATGAGTAGAATCACTAAACATAAACTTAAATGACATCTAACATTGAACCATGAAGGTGCAAGTTAAGGCGATATAGGTAGGAGATCCGACAAACCAATAAAAACAGCCCAACTCTTTTTTCCCCTTTCTACTACTCAGCCCACTAGAGCAAGATAATGTCCTTGCTCTGCCGAACCCCTTAGGGGTGGTGGAGATGGCTGCGACGTCCACTCGAGTGTCAATCCAAAAGCAAAAACAAAGCGAACACAAGTCGATACGCAAGTTGCACGTCGAGCGAGGAAATTGGGGAAAATTTTTGCATGATCTTTCCCCTTTTTCCTCGACTCGGCCAGCCCCTTAAAACAAGAATTGACACATATAAAACCATGAAATCACAGCATATACAATGATCTAAGAATCTAACATAGAGAAAACATCTTGATCGGTAAAACTCGCGAAGAAGAATCCCGATTTCCAAATCTATGGGGCCAGCCACCCGCCTCTCCTCAACTTCTATCTAACCACTCACCTTGAATTAAATCGCGAAGAAATCTTGAAGAAATCTTGAAGAAACGAGATTCCGATCTCCTAGCGCTTCATCGCGAACTCGGCGCCGACAAGATCTCCTCCTCCTCTCTCCCTTCCCCCCTCTTAGTGGGCTGCGCGCAGCTCCCTCTTTGAGCCGCACGGGTGGCTTGGGTGAGGGGTTTTATTCCCCTCATCCAATGACCCATTTGCCCCCGACATAACTTGACTTATACCCGATTCGGCCCGAGTCCGATTCGGCCCGAGTCCGATTCGGACTCCGATCCTATCCGCACTCATGAGTCAAACTCGACTTAATAAGACATCATAAGCAAGAAAGGGAATAACCACTGAACCAATTTAACTTCATATTTCCATGGGTCGGGTTATACCTTCTACTTGAGGCGAATCCTACGGCTCGGCCCGGCTAACCTCTGATCCGATGCGCTGCACCAAAAATAGAATTCTATATTAGGAAAAAAATTTGGGTCTTACAACCTTCCCCCCTTAAGGGAAATTAGTCCTCGAATTTAGTGGGGTTACCAGGACTTACCGGCTCTTCAAACAAGGAAGAGTAGCGCTCTCTCATGTCTTGATCTACCTCCCAAGTGGCCTCTTGTCTGGAGTGGTTCTCCCACCTAAATTTTATCAAGGGAATCTCCTTGGACCTCAGCTTCCTGATCTGTCAGTCAATTATCTCTACTGGTCTCTCGTTATATGAGACTGCTGAGTCTACCTCAATCGCAGCCGGCTCAATCACATGAGACTCATCCCTCACATATCTCCGGAGCATTGATACATGGAAGACTGGGTGAACTCTGCTCAAACTAGGAGGCAAGGCCAATTCATAAGCCACCGCACCTCATCGCTTGAGGATAGGGAACGGCCCAATGAATCTAGGGCTCAACTTTCCCTTGTTTCCAAATCGAAGTACCCCTTTCATAGCAGAAACCCTTAGGAATACTAGGTCGCCCTCAGCGAATTCCATCTCTCTGGCCTTCTTATCAGCATATATTTTTTGGCGGCTTTGAGCCGCCAACAGCCTTTCTTTTATTAGCTGCACCTTTTTCACCGCTTCCTCAACCAAGTCCGGACCAACCAAGAGAGTCTCCCCAGTCTCAAACAAACCCACAGGGGACCTACACCGCTGCACATACAATGCCTCGAAGGGTGCCATGACAATGCTACTGTGATAGCTATTGTTGTAGGCAAACTCAATTAGCGGCAGGTGTTTCTCCCAACCACCTGATAGGTCCAAAACGCAGACCCTCAACATATCCTCCAAGGTCTGAATGGTTTGCTCAGACTGTCTGTCTGTCTGCAGATGGAAGGCCATGCTGAAACACACCTGCCCATGGCCTCTTGGAAGGACTGTCAAAATTGGGTTGTGAACTAGGTACCCCGATCTGATATGATCATCATTGGGGTGCCGTGGTAAGCCACAATTCTGTCTAGAAATAGTTGGGCGTACTGCTCCATCGAAAAGGTAGTCTTCACTGAAATGAAGTGCGCGGTCTTGATTAATCGGTCCACTACAACCCAAATGGAGTCAAAGCCGCCTCTTGACTTAGGCAATCCGGTCACCAAGTCCATGGTGATTTTCTCCCACTTCCACTCGGGTACTTCGAGGTTCTGCAAGAGCCCTGCGGGCTTCAGATGTTCAACCTTTACCTGCTGGCAGACCAGACACTTGGATACAAATTCAGCTACCTCCCTTTTTATGCCCTTCTACCAGTAATGCTGCCTTAGATCTCGGTACATTTTGGTGGCCCCTGGGTGCATCGTATAAGTGGATCGATGACCCCACTCCATGACTTGTCTACACACCTCTGCCATATCTAGTACCACAATTCGATCCCTGAACCTCAGCACACCCTTTGAGTCCACTCTGAACCCATTATCTGCATCGCCCCTCTGTACTAGATCTTTTGTCAACGCACAAAAGGCGTCCTCTTCCTGAGCGGTACGCAACATACCCACCAAAGTGGATTGTACCCGCAAGTGTGCCACCAAGCACCTAAAGCTGACACTAATAAGGTCGCACCCCCATCTAGGCACAACGCCAACTCTCAAACTAAAGGCCTCCTCTTGGCTTCCAAATGAACCAAACTGCCCATGGATTTTCTACTGAGAGCGTCCGCCACCACATTGGCTTTCCCCGGGTGGTACATAATGGTGCAATCATAGTCTTTTAAAAGTTCTAGCCACCTCTTTTGTCTGAGGTTCAGCTCCTTCTGGGTAAGCAAGTACTGAAGGCTCTTGTGATCTGTATAGATCTCGCAAGTCTCCTCGTACAGATAGTGCCGCCAGAGCTTCAAAGCAAAAACCATCGCCGCTAGCTCTAGGTCATGCGTCGGGTAGTTTCTTTCATGAACCTTCAACTGGCGAGATGTATATGCTATGACCCTACCAAACTACATCAGGACGCAGCCCAGGCCAACCTGAGAGGCATCACAGTAAACCACAAACCCTCCTGAGCCAGAAGATACTGCCAATACGGGTGCCGACGTCAAGCACTCCTTGAGCTTTTGAAAGCTCTCCTCACACTTGTTGTCCTAATCAAATTTGATCTTTTTCTGGGTTGACCGAGTCAAAGGGGCTGCAATCCTGGAGAAGTTCTCCACGAATTTCCGATAGTACCCGGCCAACCCAAGAAAGTTGCGAACCTTAATCACGCTGGTTGGCCGCCTCTAGTTCTGCACCGCTTCCACCTTTGCAGGGTCTACCCTTATCCCGTCCTAGGACACCACATGGCCCAAGAATCCCACACTTTCCAACCAGAATTCTCACTTAGAGAACTTGGCAAATAACTGGTGTTCTCGAAGGGTTTCTAGCACCATCCTCAAATGCTCAGAGTGTTCCTCCTCACTCTTGGAGTACACTAGGATGTCATCAATGAAGACGATCACAAAACTATCCAGGTACTCCTTAAATACCCTGTTCATCAAGTCCATGAAGGCAGCGGGCGCATTGGTCAGGCCAAAAGACATCACTAGGAACTCATAGTGCCCATAGCGTGTCCTGAAGGCCGTTTTAGGCACATCGCAGTCCCGGATTCTCAACTGGTGGTATCCAAACCTTAAGTCTATCTTCGGAAACCATCATGCCCCCTGCAGTTGGTTAAACAAATCGTCTATCCTAGGTTGTGGGTAATGATTCTTGACTGTCACTTTATTCAGCTGCATATAGTTGATGCACATACGCATCGACCCATCCTTCTTCTTCACGAAGAGAATCGGAGCACCCCACGGTGAGACACTCGGTCGGATAAAACCCAAGTCCAACATCTCCTGAAGTTGTGCTTTTAGCTCCCTGAGTTCGGTCGGTGCCATCCTGTAGGGTGGGATGGAGATCGGCTTCACCCCGGGCTGCAAATCAATGCAGAAATCCACTTCCCTCCTGGGCGGCAATCCCGGCAGCTCCTCGGGAAACACATCGAGAAACTCGCAGACTACCTGGGTATCACCGATGTCCCCTACCGCATCCCCCTTTT
The DNA here is from genome assembly GCA_034359265.1 of Canna indica. Taxonomy (NCBI): domain Eukaryota; kingdom Viridiplantae; phylum Streptophyta; class Magnoliopsida; order Zingiberales; family Cannaceae; genus Canna; species Canna indica. The sequence continues at coordinate 50,249,769 of CP136897.1, forward strand.
CCTCTGCCACAAATACAAAGGCCAGAAAGGACTGGCAGCCCCCTTGAAGTAGCTTACGAGCCTTAAGGGATGAGATGACCCCAATCGGCTCGCCCTTTCCCTCCCCTTGGAAGGTGAACTGTGGCAACCCGGGCTTACTGAACATGACTGTCTTAGCCCTACAATCCAGCATCGCAAAGTGCTCTGCCAGCCAATCCATGCCGAGTATGACATCGAGCTCAAACGTGGGCAGAAGCGTCAAATCCGCCCTCAACGCATGGCCGCAAATGAGCACTTCGCAGCCTTGAAAAAATGAGTTGGCTAAGATTGCTTCGCCCGCAGGCGTTGACACCAGAAATGGCCCATCAAGTAAGGAAGGTGCCATAGGTAACCCGGCAGCAAACTTGGCAGATACAAATGAGTTCTTAGCACCCGGATCAAACAGAACATATGCGGTAGATGAACATATTGAAATAGTACATGTCACTACTGCTTTGGATGCCTCCGCCCCATTGCGGTTCATGGCATAAACTCGGGCAGACGGTTTCTCAGAGTGGCTGGCCTATGGTCCTCTGCTCTGCATCTAACCTTTCTATGCCACTGACCCCACTGACATTGGCGCTTTTCCCCTTGACGGCTCAGACCTCTAGCCACCTCTGTCCGGGCAATCCTTCTTAAAATGCCCCACCTGTCCGCAACAGAAACACGCGTTCGTGCAGCCATAGCAAGCACGCCAGTGTTTCCGGTTACAACGACCACACTGCGGCATGTTCGACCTCTGAGCAGTGCCCCTAGACTCTCCTTGCCTCGCCGCCCCTGACCCTGAGCCCCCATAGCCCCGATTACTGCTGTGGCCACGGTTCTACAGGTGATATGCGCCTATCACAACTCCCTCTGAATGCCACTGCCGGCCTCCTGACCCTTGAGACTGAAACTTTTTCTTGGGCGGCCAATCCTTCCTCTCGAACGGCACTAGGGCTTCCTTCCGGAGGGCCTCATCCACCACCCGTGCAAATGTGGTGTCCTCGGTGTAGTGAATAAGCCTGCCTATCTGAGGTCTCAGACCCTCCACGAACCTCTTCACCCTGGCGATCTTGGTAGCCACTAAGGTTGGGTGGTACCTAGAGAGCCGGGTGAATTCCATTTCATACTCAGCTACTGTCATACCTCCAGTTTGGCGCAACAGCTCAAAATCCTGTGCTCGCTTATCGCAGACACTCATCGGCAAATACTGCTCCTCAACGTCAACCTTGAATTCCTCCCAGGTGGGAGGTGGTGCATGTGCTGCTCTACGGCCCCTCTAGCTGTGCAGCCAATATTTTGCTGGTCCCCTTAACTGCAGGCCTACCATGCACGCCACCGCCTCTGAGGAACATCCCAGCTCTAAACACAGCTCATGACAGTCCCCCAGAAACTCGGAGACTTCCACCTTCGGGTCTGTACCGGTGAATACAGGCGACCTGAACTTGACAAAATCGAAGTACGTGGGTGCTGCCTGCTCAACCACCTCCGGTACCACAAGGGCTGCGGGTATCGACTGAGGTTGCTGCTGCTGCTGCTGCATTTGCTATCTCAATTCCTGCTCCATGCCACTACAAGAAAAGAAGGTTTCACCGACGGATGTGTTACCAACGGATATGTTTTGTTGGTATTACCAACAAAATTACCAACAGATACATATATCTGTTGGTAAATTTTAGAAAATTCTTATTTCTTTTCATTCCATCTTATTTTTCAGTCGACCAACCTTTCCCTCTCTCCCAGCCGACAAAAACTCGCGCCCTTACTTATTTTTTTCAACCCGACGAAAATTTGCAGGCGCGCGACAAAAGTTTCCCTCTCCCCCTTTTGTCGTGTGATTCTTCTCTCGCAACGCTTCTTCATCCTTCTTCATCTGACTGCCACCCGCGATCCCCCCTGCCACCTGCTCTCGCAGAGGCCCGTTTGTCGTGGGATTCTTCTCCAACCGCGGCGACTTCATCCGACGCTTCTTCCCTACCACCCGCGATCTCCCCTTCCACCCGCAACAAGCTCTCGCGGAGGCCCATCGCCAAGCTAGCTCCCCCCTGCCACCCACGATTCTTCCCCCATCCAACACTGTCGCTGGCCCCTTTCTTCCGATTTCTCTAGATTTGTGCTGATTTGAGGTAAATTTCTTTAATCTTAAAATTTTTCCAGATTTCATAGATTATTCTTAGAGAGTTGTTATTGATTTCTTAGAAAGCCATGTTCTTGTTATTGATTTATGCATTTATTTGTTTTACTGCATGTAAATTTCTGTGCTTTTTCTTCTTTTGCTGCTGGTTCATGGTGGGGAAGATTTCTGTGCTCTCTGTCATACTATTTGTCTGTTCAAAGATAGCACCATGAATCTTCGAATATGCATTGTCATCTCCAGATTCATCCTCATCCTCCTTCTCTGGTGCTAAATCCTTGGACACAATACCTATAGGATCTTCCTCTTCGTCATTGTGAACTCCTTTCTTATTCTCTGATGCTACCATGAGTCTCAGACTTTGCATCTTCAGCCGCTTCATAAGCAGCTGCTGCTGCATATTCAGCTTGTTTCAACTTATTTGACATCTCAGCTCCATTCGCCTTTGCTTCATGTGCTTCTTGTTCTGCTAATTTGAGTGAATCAACAACCTTAGCCATTTCGCCTTTGAGAGGAGCTAGTTCATCTTCTGAATTTTTGATAGCATTAATTAAGTGAAGCTCCTTTGTATCCCACTCAGTGCTTGAATTATCAATTTTAGCTTTCAATTTTTCAACAATTTTCTTGAGGCAAACTATCTCATATCTTGCTTCATCAAGCATGACCTCATACCTCTCTTCAGTGTTCTTAAGAGTTGAATCCAATTGCTCTATCTGCGATCGAGCATCTTCAATTTTAGCTTGCTTTTCTAAAAGCCTTTCTTGATTTTCTCTTGACTCAGTAGACATTTCATTTAATGCTGAAGCTAAACCTTCCATTGTTTCTTTAACTTTTTGCAATTCATCTTTGCTGGTCTTAAGTTCATCAATGAGTTTGTTCTTCTCCTCGGACAGTTCATCAATATATGAAGTAGCAAACTTGACCTTGTCAAGTGCTTGCAACTTCTCCTCCTCTAATTTCTTAAGTTGAGACATTAGCTTATGAACTCTCAATCCTGAAACTTAAGGAGCTTCTTCAACTAAACCATTCATTCTTCAACTTAAGGAACTCTCAATCATTTGCATGTTAGTCTCTAGTATATAAATCATTTGGCTCTCACAGTTCAGTCTAGCTCTCTCGCTAAACTATTCATTCTTCAACTTAAGGAACTTCTTGATTACCCCCATCATTTCACTTCCAAGGAACCTTCCCAAGCAACCCCTTGCCTTGTCATGACCAACATTATCTATAGCATGTCAATCCAGTGCATAATCAAATTGTTGTTGTCTCATTAGTGTGTTTAATTTGCATTTCATATTTATCTCTGTTCTTGCCCTCCATTTTGGTGAAGTGAAAGTTCACCACTGACCTCAAGTTAGGGTAGACACCTATTTGAGTTAAGAATCTTGTGAGGGGGATGCCCCTTTCGAGGGAGGGGGATGACCTCAAGTTAAGGATCATTATAAGCTATTAGTGTATCAAAAATCACCTTTGCTAGGAAACCAAATTGTCCAAACACTAGTTTGGACTTCGGAATATCAATCATTATGGGATAGAGACTAAAAGCAATAGTGTATTTCTTTGTGAAAGTGATATCAAAACTAGCAAAGATAGTTCAGATGGTACTCAACCTCTATAGGACTAAACAGTCCTACATCCAAGCTCATATCTCATCTTGTCTAGCTTGTTTCCTTTAGCATTTTGTTATTCTTTATATATTTTTTTTCTATTTAACTCAATTATTTGCATCCAATAAATGATTGAAGAGGATTATAAGCAATAAAATATGATGTTGATTTAATGGGAAGGCATCTAGGAGCCTAGAAACCATCTCTAATCTTAAAAGGAATATGTTAATAAATAACTTTGCATCATCATCTTCCAGATGAGTTTCCTGCAACAATATTAAATCTAATCTATGAATTCTTATTAGGCTACCCAAATACTCCACTGCCTCTTCCTTAGCAGCTCCTCTAATGTCCAACATGGTAAAATTTGATTTCAAAACAATACTAATTTGTATAGCCTGAACTATACACAATAAAATAATGAGTCCAAATAATAAGAATAAATGGCCTCAATTCTAGAAGAAACAATAGAAATTGGTGACTTATGGTTATGCCTTACTCATATCTCTTTCTCTAGTGATGACAGTACTTGGAGCTTGAGGATTGTAAGAATTCTTCACCCTCACTGGTATATCACCTTCTCTAGCAGGTCTCATTGACTGGGGATGCAAAACTTCAATCCCTGCCACTGTCATTACTACTACTACCTAAGTTGCACATTACATCCACTGCCACTACACATTTTTAACCTAAACTGTACATTACATCCACTGCCACTACTACTACCTCAGCCCAAAACTTCAATCCATCTTTTCTTTTCTTTTCTCATTTTCCAGCAAACAAATAATGAAAATGGCCATAAGATAGAAACCATATCTAATGAAAATGGTATTTTTAGAGCTTCTTTCCTTAGTGATAGCATGTAAAAGCTCATCAGCTCCCTCCCTCACTCCCATAAAGAGCTACTGGAACATGTAAAAGAAGACAAGGTTTTCCCATGAGGCCTTGTCTCTCTTTTTGTTTCCTCCAATTATTTTATCATGTGCTTTTAATTGCTTCATCAACTAGCTAGTGCAATTAACAAGAGGGACCTTCTTCCTAGTACTACTCCTACTTAAACAAGCTCCCATCTTGGCATATTTTGGGGAGATGCCTGTGTACTCCCATGAAAGTTTCCACATGCACACTGGTGAGTGATTGCACACATATAAATTGTCTTGAGAATGACTACTTCATTAATAATTGCCTACAATATTAGAAGCTGGAAGATTAATTTTATTTAGCAATTAAATAGCCTTCCAGTCCATTGCTATTTAATGCTATATATCCTATCTTATGAAAAACCATGCCTTACACTTTGGAAAACAATGACCAAATCTCACATTCATGTTGCTTCTTCTTAAAGAGAGTCACTGAGTTGTAGGTGAATCAGTCACCTGATCACAAGAGAAGATTGCCCAAGCCATGGCCTTGTCCAAGAGCACAGCCCCATTGACCATGCTCACCACACACCTCACCCCCTGGATCAGGCTATATGCTGCAGCCATCCCATTAGCTATCACCAAGAACCTGCAAATCATACCAAAGACGATCTCAAACTTATACTATCATAAGAAAAGAATAAATAGAAAGATGTCCCAAGCAATAATCTTGTGTTGAAGAGATAAGGAGAGAAAAAATATAAGAAACACCAAAAAATTTAAGCTCAGTTTATATATTTATGATCTTCTCGGGAGCAAGTTGAACTTGGATTAAACTCTTGACCATATATACCCTACTTACCACAAGGAAAAGAGTGCATAAAAATGTCACAAACAAGCCACAGCTCAGAATCTTGTGTGATGAAGAGATTTGGGTAGGTGGTCACTTGTCTCAAATGCTTAAGCTGTTAGAAAATGACCTAATTTAGATACTTAGGATCTCAGGATTGTCTTAAATAGAGCAAGATTACATAATCTTGTGTGGTGAAGAGAATTGGGTATGAATAACATGATAGCTGATTTTTTTCCTTCGTCCCCCTTTCTCTTCCCACCCCTTCTTTTGCTTAACTCAACTCCCAAACAAACCAAGGTACCACTTTAATAGCTAATTTTTTAAAATATCATCTAAATAACATGATAGCTGATTTTTTTTTAAAATTGTGTTCTAATTAATGTGCTTAATATTGTTTCTAGGTTGAAAAAGTTAATCACCAATGTCTACGGATCGTAATTGGATGAAATGTCGAATAATTAGAGGAGTTTTGACTGATGAATTTATTCAAGGAGTCGAGGGATTTCTTAATTTTGCATACTCCAAACTCAATATATTTTTGGTGATAAAATTAGGTGCCCATGTCGACAATGTATTAATCATCATTATCATTATCGAGATGATGTGGCATATCACTTATGTTCGAAGGGATTTATGCCTCGCTACACACATTGGATTGCACATGGGGAGTTGACAAGTGAAGAAGTTGGTGAATCCTCAACCATTCCTCAATCAGAAAGCACCACTCAAAATTCCTATAGAACTATGGTGGTGGATGCAATTGGTATTGGCTCATCAAATGTAGAAGAAAGACCAAATGAAGAAGCTGCCAAATTTTTTGAATTATTGAATTACGCAGATGAGCCATTATGGAGTGGTTGTAAGAGTCAAAGTAGGTTATCAGCCATGTCACAGTTACTCAATTGCAAATCTGAGTTTAACATGAGTGAAGCTTGCTATGACCGGCTGATGTCAATAATCAAAGATATGTTACCAGAAGATGCGAAGTTGGAAGAAAATTTTTATAAAACAAAGAAGATGATGAAGAAACTAGGACTTGGATACGAAAAGATAGATGCATGTCAGAATAATTGCATGTTGTTTTATAAAGAAACAACAAATTTCATGCAGTGCTCAGTGTGTGGACATCCTAGATATAAGCCAACACCATTAAATAATGGTAGGAGAAAAAAAATACCGTATAAGGTCTTACGGTATCTTCCGATAACACCAAGACTTCAAAGGCTTTTTATGTCTGAAAAAACTGCTGAGTATATGATTTGGCATGCAAAGAATCGTAGTTCAGATGTTATTGCACATCCTGCAGATAGTGAAGCATGGAAACAGTTTGATGTTCACCATCCTTCATTTGCTTCTGATCCAAGGAATGTCAGATTAGGATTGTGCACCGATGGCTTTAATCCATTTGGGCATTCTTCTATTCCATATTCAGTTTGGCCTGTGCTCATTACTGTATACAATTTGCCGCCATCTATGTGTTTGAACGATCAATTTATATTCTTAAGTTTGATAATTCCTGGACCAAAGAGCCCACGTAAAGAACTTGACATATTTTTGAGGCCATTGATTGATGAACTGAACATGTTATGGTCTGATGGGATTATGACATATGATGTGTTTAGAAAACAAAATTTTCAAATGAGAGCAGCACTTATGTGGACTATCAGCGATTTCCCTGCATATGCTATGTTATCAGGATGGAGCACACACGGGAGGTTAGCTTGTCCATATTGTTTAGAGCACAGCAAATCTTTTATTCTTGAAAATGGGAGAAAGACATCATTTTTCGATTGCCATCGTCAGTTTCTCCCTCTTGATCATCCATATCGAAGGCAAAGAGATAAATTTATGAAGGGCCGAATTGAAAGAGATGTTCCACCTCCACGATTATCGGGCGATGAAATGAAGGCACGTGTTGATAAATTACCTAGTATTCAATTTGGAAATCAATGTGTTGCTAGAATTTTAGGATTTGGGCAACAACACAATTGGGTTAAAAAAAGTATCTTTTGGACTTTACCGTATTGGCATACAAATTTAATTCGACACAACTTAGATGTGATGCATATTGAACGAAATGTTTTTGAAAATATATTCAATACGGTAATGGACATCAAGGGAAAAACAAAAGACAATGTCAAGGCTAGAGCTGATTTGCATAAGTATTGCAAGCGCCCTGAATTAGAATTACAAAATGTCAATGAAAAACTGTTGAAGCCGAGAGCCTCATTTGTGTTGAACAAAGAACAAATCAAAGCAGTATGTCATTGGGTCAAAGAATTGAAATTTCCTGATGGTTATGCTTCAAACATAAGTCGATGTGTAAATATAGATGATTGCAAATTTTATGGAATGAAAAGTCATGATTGTCATATTTTCATGCAAAGGCTTATTCCAATTGCATTTCGTGATTTGTTACCTGATCCAGTATGGGATACATTAACTGAGCTGAGTTTATTCTTTCGGGACTTGTGTTCAAGTGTGTTGCGAATTGAGGAGGTCAAAAGACTTGAGTTAAATATTGTTGAGATATTATGCAAGCTTGAGAAAATATTTCCACCAAGTTTTTTCGACTCTATGGAGCATCTCCCGGTTCATTTACCTTATGAGGCTAAAGTTGGCGGTCCTGTACAATATAGATGGATGTACAGATTCGAAAGGTAACACATATGCCTTTTGATTCTTCATTCAAATTTTTAGTTTTTTTAAACGTCTTAATTTATAAGAATATTTCAGGTATATGCTTCAATTGAAGAAAAAAGTGAAGAATCGAGCATATGTTGAAGGATCAATTTGTGAAGCATATATCATACAAGAAATTTCTACTTTTTGTTCTTTCTACTTTGAACCAAAGGTAAACACAAGGTTGAATCAAGTGCCTCGAAATGATGATGGTGGAGTTCCAACTACCATGGGACGCCTATCTATCTTTACCTATCCTGGTCGACCTTGTGGGGCCGTTGGACGTTATAGGATGGTTGTCGACGAAGCTGAGTATAAAGCAATGGAGCTTTGCGTACTTATAAATTGTCAAGAAATCTCTCCTTTTATTAGTGAGTTTAATGATATCGTTAGGCAAAGAGAACCACACTTAACTGACGCAGAACTAGAGAAGTTACGAGACAGTGAATTTCCAAAATGGTTGAGAGATTATGTAAGTTGAACAATTATTCTTGTGTCAATGTCAATGTGAATAATCCTGATTATTTCATATTTCTTTTTTTTGATAGGTTAATCATAACATTGACATGGTTGATAATCGAATACTTGCCATTGCACAAGGCCCACAAAGATTGGTTCGTTCCATGAAGGGTTATTTTGTGAATGGATATAAGTTTCACACCAAAGAATTTTCACATGGAAAGAAAACAATTAACAGTGGTGTTTGTGTCAAGGGTAGTTGCTACAATGACTTTGAATCTGATTACTATGGCATTTTGATTGATATTGTGGAGGTAGAATACTTTGGTGGAAATAATGTGGTGTTATTTAAATGTGAGTGGTTTGATACCGAAAAAGGAGCTAGAGTACATCCTCGCCATGGACTTGTTGAAATCAATCACAAGTTGAGACTTTATCATGACGCTCCTTTTGTGTTGGCAGAGCAAGCTCAACAAGTTTATTACACTAGTTATCCCTCAAAGAAAAAAGGAAGAAGTGATTGGTGGTCTCTCAGCATACTCAACATGCTATCTCAGCTCTCTCAGCATACTCTCACAGCCTGAGTGAATTCTCAGCTCTCTCAGCATGCTGAGAATAATTCTCAGCATGCTATCATAGCATGCTGAGTGAAATCTCAGCATGCTGAGTGAATTCTCAGCATGCTGAGTGAATTCTTAGTATGCTCTGCATCACAATGAGCTACTGTCAGCTTGCTCTCACAACATGCTGAGTGAAATCTCAGCATGCTGAGTGAATTCTCAGCATGCTGAGAATTCAACATGCTATCTCAGCTCTCTCAGCATGCTCTCACAGCCTGAGTGAATTCTCAGCATGCTGTCACAGCATGCTGAGTGAAATCTCAGCATGCTGAGTGAATTCTCAGCATGCTGAGAATTCAACATGCTATCTCAGCTCTCTCAGCATGCTCTCACAGCCTGAGTGAATTCTCAGCTCTCTCAGCATGCTGAGAATAATTCTCAGCATGCTGTCATAGCATGCTGAGTGAAATCTCAGCATGCTGAGTGAAATCTCAGCATGCTGAGTGAATTCTCAGCATGCTGAGAATTCAACAAGCAAAAATAAGCATTCAGTTCTGAAATATGACATATCATTACTTTATGCCTACTCTTAACAGATTCATGAACAAAAAACTGAAGTATGATGAATAAGGAAGCTATGGAAAACATCAATTCTCATCATGCTATTGTTAAAATTCAGCATGCTGCATTAAAATTAAACTTGAACTTGTTGCTTTTATGCACATTAAACTTGGTAAATTAAACTTGCTGAGAATGAACATGTTGGGAATTCATTCTCAGAATCTCAGCATGCTGAATTCAATTCTCAGCATGCTGAGTGAATTCCAATTCTCAGCTGTGAATTCAGCATGTTGAGTCAATTCTCAGCATGCGTGAATTCTCAGCATGCTATTGATATAATTCAGCATGCTGCATTGTTAGGTATTTCTCATTTCATTGAGTTACAAACTTTATTTACAACTTCAGAGTGTCAGTTTATTATTTTGCATTGAGTTACAAACATCGTATTCCTCATTTCATTGTCTCATTATTTTTTTTGTTTCTACATGCAGGTAAAAGGATGAAGTGCAAGGATCAGCTTTTTGGAAAAACTTATCTTATGTATTTGAAACTTTGAAACTTTGAAACTTTGAAACTTTGTAAATATTTGAATAACACAATGTATTTCGAAATTACTGGTATACAATGGTTTCTTATGTGTGTGGATTTTAATGTGTGATTCAAAAATTATTTTTCAGATTTCGTGTGATCAAATTTATATGTGATTTCATTATTTGAGGATTGATCAGGTACACATATAACAAAATAAAATATCTGTTGATCAAAATTGGTAGATTCTAATTCCAACGGATTTACCAACAGATACATATATACGTTGGTATTACCAACAGATAGGTTTCATTGGTATTACCAACAGATATTATATTTTGTTGGTAATACCAACGACAGAATACCGTTGGTAATACCAACGGTATGCGTTGGTAATACCAACGGACTAATATACGTTGGTAATACCAACGGACTAATATCCGTTGGTAATACCAACGGAATAATATCCGATGGTAATACCAACGAATATATGTATCCGTTGGTATTACCAACAAACTAAAATATCTGTTGGTAATACCGACAGATTAATTAAAATCCGTCGGTATTACCGAGGAGCCTTTTACCGACAGTCACTCCGTCGGTAACAATATTACCGACGGATTTTTGGGTATTACCGACGGATTTTGTCCGTCGGTAATACCCTATTTTCTTGTAGTGTGCGGAGCACTTCTGTCAGAAAAAGCTACCTGTGCATGAAGTTGCACAACTGCTGAATCCTGGCCCTCCACCTCAGACTGGTCTCTGTCTCGGCCCCAGCCTCGACCTCGGCCTCTTCCTCGGCCTCGGCCTTGGCGTTCTATGGAGTTGCTACCACTACCACTCAGAGCAGCATTCTGAGCCTCCATTACACTATCAAGAAAAGAATATATATGGCCTATCCACGATGCAAGTTCGTCCAATAAAGGCCTACAATATATATGGAAGGTACAATCCTTCCTCTACTTGACTCGATCGGTCGGCCTACTCAAATTAGCCCCTATGGGCTCCTCATTTAGAGAATTTTACACTTCAGATCCGTCAACTAGGATGGCCACTAGTTTCAGTGATCCTCCGGGTTAGGGATAGTTAGTCCCAACCCACACGGGTCTACCGTCAGCGTGGCCTACTGACGAAATCTCAAGACCCTCCGCCACCCTAGTCTAACACCTAGCGGGCCCGCTAGTGCAATCTCAAGACCCTATGAACCGCTGAGTCATGTGCTTGCCATCCGGCTAGTGACACTTCTCAGTAGACCATCAACCACAACCCAAACCGGCTATGCCATAATGTTGTGTTTTGCATTCCGGGCATTGCCCATGTCCGACCCCTACCTTAGGGTTTTCTTGTTTCCTTATTTGAAACACCTAGTGTATGTGTCCTATATCTAAGTTAAATTATACTACAAGTCATCTAACGGTTCTTCCTAGAGTGAGCAAACTCGCCGACTAAGTAGGCACTTGACCTACCATTTTCACATCGCTTACCAATTTAATTATGGATGATAACATCATGAAGAACCGAATTAGAAAGTAAGTAATGTAGAGGTTTTAAATCAATATGGAACATACACTAGCATGACAATAATTAAACATAATATGAGCAATTTAATGAGACCTTTCTTGACTACATATATCATGTAAGCATTGGCAAGAACATTTCAAAAAAGACAATATAGATCTAACCCAACAATTCATAACATGAATATGGATTTACATTAGCATGAACATGAATGAACGTTAAATGGAGGAATAGGAACAACAACACAAAATCATTCGTTTCCTCCCCCTTTCCCTTGATCGGCCGAAGCTTGAGCAAGGTAACCCTTGCTCGGCCGAACCACTCACGTGGGAGGGGCTGGAATTTATGCATTCTTATCACTAGAATTAGTAAACATAAACTTAAATTTACATCTAACATTTAACCATGAAGGTGCAAGTTAAGGTGATATAGGTAGGAGATCCAACAAACCAATAAAAACAGCCCAACTTTTTTTTCCCCTTTCTACTACTCGGCCCACACGAGCAAGATAATGTCCTTGCTCGGCCGAACACCTTAGGGGTGGTGGACATGGCTGTGACGTCCACTCGAGTGTCAATCCAAAAGCAAAAACAAAGCGAACACGAGCCGATACGCAAGTTCACGTTGAGCGAGGAAATTGGGGAAAATTTCGGCATGACCTTTCCCATTTTTTCTCGACTCGGCCAGCCCCTTAAAACAAGAATCGACACATATAAAACCATTAAATCACAACATATACAATGATCTAAGAATCTAACATAGAGAAAACATCTCGATCGGTGAAACTTGCGAAGAAGAATCCCGATTTCCAAATCTATGGGGCGGGCCACCCGCCTCCCCTCAACTTCTATCTAACCACTCACCTTGAATTAAATCCTGAAGAAATCTTGAAGAAACGAGATTTTGATCTCCTCGCGCGTCGTCGCGAACTCGGCGCCAACAAGATCTCCTCCTCCTCTCTCCCTTTCCCCCTCTTGGTGGGCTGCGTGTGGCTCCCTCTTTGAGCCGCACAGGTGGCTTGGGTGAGGGGTTTTATTCCCCTCATCCAATGACCCATTTGCCCTCGACTTAACTTGACTTATACCCGGTTTGATTCGAGTCTGATTCGGACTCCGATCCTATCCACACTCATGAGTCGAACTCGACTTAATGAGACATCATAAGCAAGAAAGGAAATAACCACTGAACCAATTTAACTTCATATTTTCATGGGTCGGGTTATACCTTCTACTCGAGGCGAATCTCGCGGCTCGACCCGTCTAACCTCCGATACGTTGCGCTGCACCAAAAATAGAATTCTATATTAAGAAATTTTTCGTGTCTTACATACTAGAAATTTTTTAGGTGCTTAAGAAAAGGAGGATGAATATAAATTACTCTTAATGAAGAAATAAAATTCAGATTGAGAACTAAGTAAGTCCAAACAAAGGACTTGGTTAAATCTACACCTAAGTAAACACAAGAAGTGGTGCCGCTTCAATCAAAGTTTGGGATATAAAACTTTGTAAGTGTTTATGATTTCAGGAGGTAACATAAGGCCATAATATGGTGCTAAAGCTTACGGTGGACACGTTAAGAGTTTGACTTAATTTATGTTATTTATGAGTGTAAATTTTTCGTCTTGTCAATTAAAAAATTATGGTTTAATAGATTATCATCTAATCATCAATTTCGATAAGGCTTGAAAATTTATACAAATAGTAGGTTCAAGTTGAAAGTCACCTATTATATGTATAAATGATTAAGTCGAGTATTTTAATCACTAACTAAGTGGGAGATTGTTATATTAGTTAGTGATTTAGTCTTACATCAAGTAATTGCTAGAGGTGTACATATACATATGTTATACACCTCTACTTGATGAGATCTTTTTACGGGAATTTGGAGGAACTCAAATTATGACTATTAGTTAATATTATAATAGTCAAATAAAAATGGCACTTAGCTCAAAAAATTATATATTAATTTTGCATTTTAAACAGCTATTTTCAAAAAGACATTTTAACTAGACATTTTAACTGTTATTTCGAAAAGGCATTTTAATTGCTATTTCGAAAAGACATTTTAATTGTTATTTTCGAAAAGTCATATTTTTTCATAAAAGATACTTAAAGTATTATAAATACATGTTTCTTCCAAATGAATCTTATGATTTTTCTCTAACGTGTTCTTGTGGGAAATTTTGGATCTCGCTGTTCGAAATTTCTGTGCTGACTTTGTAAAATCCTGAAGAAAATTCGTCATCAACCCGGAAGCAAAGAAGTGGGGGTGCATAAATTCCTTAAGGATAGTGAATACACTATCAAAGTCATAAAATCCTCACTGCTCTACAAAAATTTCTAACAATGGCTAGTTACAAAAATTTGGTTAGGTTTACGGGGCATCATATGTAAACAAAGAATGTATCTATGGTAATTAAGTTAAATTAAAAGAGTTGATCGATCAATTTATCCAATTCACTGTGAACAATAAGATTCGAGGAATCATTCAAAAACAGAATAATTTTTTGGATCTTCCTCAAAGCAGACCATAGTTGTATGAATGCTCACAACCAACATCAATTAAATAAAATTATGAAATTAGCTTTACTCAACGACCTCCAAAGTCTTCAAGACTCAAGTTCTTATTTAAATTAAAAATATTTCACATATTACTTATTTATTTATGATGTTTTTAGTATTAAAGTTGTCACACATGTTATTTGCAAATACTTTTACATCATTAAAGATTTTTGTTGAAAAATCTATAGATCAAAATCCTGATTTAAAGTATAAAAGTTTTTAGGTGTTTCCAGGTTTTTAGGGCTTTAGTTCGTAATAAAAGAAGAATAATATGTGAGCATGAGAGAATTATCCCCAAAAAAGTTATGCTTAATTTGTATTAGGCATTCTAATATGTTGCTAATAGTTATGTACTACCCTTTTGGATCATTAAATGATCTATAGAAAAATGAGTCACTCGGCTAATTTCACAAGTTTCACAAATAAAATCCATAAGCATTTAACGATTGAACTCACGAGACCCCTCTTTGTAACTAATATTGTAAAGTAGTGTATTTTAATCTCAAATCAATATTAAAATAACTTCGTCTCACTTATAATTAATTATGATTATTTTGAACTACTATCATTTTAATTTAAATAGAGAATATTATATTATTAAAAAAGATCAATAATATAACTTAAAGAAAAATCGTCGATTATCTTCTTCAAGAACATTCAATTAATCATCTCTTGTAAGCTAAGACTCCACATACATATAACTAGCATAAAAATTTCTAATTTAAATAAGAATTTTGTTTTATAAAAAATTATCATCAAAACTCTTTAAAAAATTGAAATTAGCTGCAAAATCACATGATAACTTTAATATAAAACAACACCATAGGTTCATAAAAAACATGTGAAATATTTTTAATGCACAAGGATTTGAACCTCAGTACCAAAAGCCTTAATGATAGTTGTGCTTTGGAGAATTATACAAATAAGGTTAATTTTGTAAATCAAATATTTCTTAGCAAAAATAAAAAGGAAACATGAGTATCAATTAAAAGCTTACCTTAAAATAAATTAATCCAATGTGGATTGGATCGTGTTGAAGAAATCATGAAAAATAGAGCTTTCCTTTCTGACAAGAGGCCAGAAGCATCATGGATTATCCTGGGGAATATATTCACTTGTTCTGTCTCTCCCCACTACCCTTTATTACTTATTATAATATTCCTACTATTATTTCCTACTAAAATACTCAGTTTCTTCCTATTTTCTAGTAACATAAATTTTAAAATAAGCCATCGATCCAAAAGATGATATACGAACGTGGCGACAAATTTAAATATGCGGACAACCATATCACTAGTAGCCGTATAGTGTCCCGAATCTTGATGCAATTAATATGCGATTCAGCGGTGAATGATCTAATATCGCTCTTTGATATCGTGCGGTCGAACACACGGGATCGACTCCGGCACTGCGTTCTTCCCAGTTTCTTTCGCGGTTTACTTCACCGCTTTTTCTACAGCGTTGCTTGCTCGATCGTATAAATATAGCGAAGAGAGAGAGAGAGCTTCTTCATTCTTCTAGTACCGTACCATTCCCTGCTTCTACCACTGTGTCGTTGCCTCGATCATGGCGGGGAACGATTGGATCAATAGCTACTTGGAGGCGATCCTGGACGCCGGTCCCTCCGTTGCCGCCGACAAGGCTTCGCTACTGTTGCGGGAACGCGGCCGTTTTAGTCCCACTCGCTACTTCGTGGAGGAGGTCATCACTGGCTATGACGAGACCGATCTCTACAAGACCTGGGTCCGGGTAATAATCCGTCCGAGTTCGTGATTTTTGCTCCCAGTTTGAAGTCATCATGTTCTTGGTTACTGAAAAAATGAACTTTATTAAAGTAAAAATAATTGATTTGGTGTGCGAAGGCTGCGGCCATGAGGAGTCCGCAGGAGAGGAACACGAGACTGGAGAATATGTGCTGGAGGATTTGGAATTTGGCCCGCAAGAAGAAGCAGGTGAGTTTTTTTTAATGGTCCGATTTGTATCACTGATTTGAAATCAACTTAATTTTCTTTCTCTATTGTTTTTGCATGAATGAACACCCAAAATCTGTTCCGAGTCAGGGGAAAAATATCTGTTTAGTTGTTGGGCTTATTTGGGGTCGTTTCTGGTCAAATTTTTTGATGATCTAATTGGTCATCCGTACTTCATTATTTAACCCAATCCTGTGAAGTTGAGGTTGGTCTGTTTCTTATTTTTTCTCTGGATACTATCTTGAGTCTTCTTCTTTTTTTCTCTAGTTACTTATTTTAGTAAGTCCGTTTGCATTTATTTGTTTATTTATTTCGCTCCTTATATAGTAGGAAATATTCATACTATTTAGATTTTTTCCTTATTTCTTGAAGGCCATAGCTGGCGTAAGCACACAAGAAGAGTCATGGAAGTTGCATGAAAATGACCAACCAATAATCTCATATCTAGCAAGAGACAAGATAAACATGTGCATTTCATTACTCTAAGCAATGAAGCCGAGCTCCTACAAATTACATCACAAAGGTATCCAAATGACCAGGAAAATAGATAACTCGCAACCAGCAAAGGGACAATGTGGATGGTAATATAATAAGATAAAATGACCAAGGAACAAGATAACAAAAGTAAACCAATACCAAATGACCAAATACTCTAATATTCTCAACATCTATCTCAAACTCAAGACAGTAGGGAACACAAACTTTTTGAGTTTGGAAACAAAGATAACTCAAAAAGAGATACAATGCTGAGCTACAATCAAATTGTGCAAGGTTGAGACATTATATGAGCACCATCTGTCAGATGAGAACAAATAACATTTGAAATAGCATGATAAACTGTAGGAGCTGCAGACAGAGAGGCAGAGACCATGGAAAGTAGCACAAGAAACAAGCTTGATGAAGAGATGCGTGGAGAAAGGGTAGGTGCCTATGGTGAGATGTATTGAAGAGGCAAGGCCCCGGTAAAGGTACTTAGATATAACGAAGAGGTAGGTTGACTTAAGGTGAATAGGGAGACTATTCATAGAGCATTAAACATATCTATATATTAAAGTATTAAACATGCTGAAATAATTGACTAATTACTTGTTGAAAAACACGCTAGTTACTCTCACATATGGATGCACTATGTTAAATTTGATTGGATGATCAATTTTGCCAAAAGCTTAAGCTGTTAGGGAGGGCTCCAATGTATACATTTATATTCTTAACAAACCTCATGTGTGGATGGGCAAACTTTTTTAGACTGGTCCAAGCCTAATACGTGTACGGACTTAATGTTTTTTAGTGACACTGGCAAGATTGGAACTAAAGACCTGCTACTTTCCTTTGATACGATTTTATCGGATGACTAATTTTCCCATAAGCTTAAACTGTTGGTAAGGAGCCAATCGATACAATTATATTCTTAACACATCCATGTTAGACTAAGGATCTTAATAGCCAATTGTTGCAACTTGCAAGTTTGGTGCTTAGTTCCCATATAAGATCCACCACTTAGCTATTTAAAAAAAACAAATTAGTCATATCAAAATCAATTAAGAAAAACAAAAAAATGAATTTTTGATATATAATACACATGAAGTTTTATTTTCCTTGATCTAATTGCCAATGCAATGCCAAATTATCCTTCAGCTTTTTTATACATAGGCAACTTAGATGTGATCTTTTCTTGCACTTTTTGACTCGACACCAATTTTTCTATGCACCCATATAACCAAAGGATATTTCAGCAACAAACTCAATACCTGGATTATCATAGAAGAACTCAGGATTTAGGAAGTGCCCATCTGCATGAAGAGGATGGTGAAGCTGACATTCCCATCTTCGACCAATGATCTTGAAAAGTTCCTTGAACTTCTCATTTTGAATGTCTTTATAGTGGCCTCCTTTGCTCTGTCCATAGCTTCATAGATATATCCCATTGCATGCTTTTTTTCATTGTCAACTAAAGGACAAAGATTAACCATTCCAAAAAGAAGGCATCAATACTGAAAATAACATACTGAAATTGCTAAAGAGGAAATGTTAGAGAAACATTAGTTGAAATTAAAGTGCTGAAATTGCTGAAAATAACATACTGAAATAATAGTTGAGAATTGCTGAAATGCAATGTTGCAGAACTGATTGCTGATATTAAATAATTAATAGCTGAAATCTTATCATAGTGTAAAGATTACCCGTTAGGATGTAGTTTGATATGTTGTATGATATCACTTGGACAACATTTGCTGCTCCCAGTTGCTCTACGAATGAGTCCATTTCGAATAATTTCTCTCTGGTTATCATGTATGATGAAGCATCCATTAATTTGATAACATTGTTTCCCTCTAGGCAGCTCACCATAAAATTCATTAAACTCCCATGGTCCCACCTCTCATATATATCTGGCCAACCATCTGACATTTTAGAACATCCATGGTTTTTCCAAGCTTTCTTATGAACCTTAAAATAAGTCTTTCGAATAACTTACTTCTTGAGATAAGAGACCCTTAGTTCATGACAACTCAATGGTCTCATATTTGGACCATATTGTTCCATAGCTTCAGTGGAACATTTAAATGAGTCCATATTTGCAACATTAAAAGGAATTTCAGATTGGTAAAAAATCTCTCAAGCTATCTGCAAGCTTTGTTTCTTTTTTTTTTCATTCGCATCTTTGATATTGGTTTGCTTTACTTTGTGCAGCTTACAAGCTTGCACAACATTTTCTGGTTTTTCATAAACGAATGAGTCCATGAGTCCCTTTAATATCGGCCCTTTTCAGTTGGCTTGAACTTGAACCAATTGGTGCTTTTCCTCGATCTCGGATGCTCTCTTGAGTCTCCTCTTCATCATCCCCATTAATGTTAACCCGATTATATAAATGACTCTAATATGATGTCTTGTCATAATTGTTGAGTAGAGCCCAAAAGATATATTATTAATTAGAAAAGGGGCCTATATATAGGCCTAGAACAGAATATGTTATACCAAAAGGTATAACCTATAATATTACTTACACTCCCCCTCAAGCTGGTGCATCGATGTCAATCATGCCCAGCTTGTCACAAAGGAAAAAAGAGAAATATTTAAAGGCTTAGTAAAAATGTCTTCGAGACGAGGGGCAACGAGGTCCGGTGAGAAGACTGCAAGGAGCAACGAGATCCAGTGAGGAGAGGGCTCAGGGAGATTCAGCGAGAAGAGGGTTGGCAGGAGATTCGACGAGAAGAGGGTTGCCAGGAATCCAAAAGAGAAGACCAAGATTGATGATGATATGAGAGAATATTACGCTAGGCCATTTCTTTGTTTCGAGTGAATTTCCAACACCATTTAACAAGGCAGGCCTTGTTATGTCGCTGCAGATTTAGAAGGCCTAACCCCCCTTTAGTTTTAGAGGTGGTAATCTTATCCCAGTTTATATGACATTTCCCTTTGAGGTTAGAACCTCTACTACCAGTCCAAAGGAAGGTCTTTCTTCTTTTGTCGATCTGCTTGATGACCTAGGCTGGAGTTTTGAAGATAGAGAAAATATAGAAAGTCTGGCTAGTGAGAATGTTGTTGATTAAAGTTATCCGGGCCGCCCTCGAGAGTTGAGAACCGTGCCAAGATGCTAACACTTTGTCAAATTTGGAGATGATTTTAATCCAATCTTCTTTAAGCACACGACTTGTCCAGAGGAGGAGACCCAAGTAATCAATAAGAAAGGAGCAGGAGGAACAATTCAAATAGCTTGTTGCTTTAAAACTAGTCGCCTCAGACCCATTAGAGTGTATAACTGTAGTTTTGCTTCTGTTCAGCCTTAGCCGAGAGCAGAGTTCAAAGCATTTCAGAAGAAATTTCATTTGAACAAGATGATGAGGTGTCACACTACTGAAGATAATGAGGTCATTTGCAAAAAAGACATGTATGATACCCTCCGGAAGAATCCCATATAAAGCACCTTTAGTGAGACCCTTGTTGGCCGCCCTTTTGAGGAGTTTGGATAGAGAGTCCGTAACCAAATTGAAGAGGAGCAGGGAGAGGGGGTTATCTTGTCTTACACCTCGTTTATGCTGAAAAGGACGCCCCAGGGAACCATTAATGAGTAGCGAAGAAATGACACTGTTGAGTAGAGAGGAAACCCAAGTGATCCATTTAGAAGGAAAGCCCTGAGCCGTCGGGAGGTCGGAAATAAAAGTCCAGTTAACCGTGTCAAAAGCCTTTTCGAAGTCCACTTTATTTAGGCAAGAGTTGTCTTGAAGTTGGTTACAAGCCCAAAGAGATCCGAAGATAGTCATATAACAATCAAGGTTGTTGTGGCCTGAGATGAAAGCCCCTTGAGTATTATCCACCAACTTAGGGAGAATGTCCGCCAGGCAGTTGGACAATAATTTAGAGAAGATCTTTACAAGACAGTTCTCCAGACTGATGGGTCGGAAATCACAGGTTTGTGACGCACCCTCCTTTTTCGGAATAAGGGTAATAATGACATTATTGATCTGAGAGAAATCAGCAGGCGAATTCTGAAGCTCATTCAGAATACAAACTAGACCGTCCTTCAGAAACTCCCAATATTTCTTAAAAAATTCCATTGGGATACCATCTGGACCTGGAGACTTATTGGTTTTTAGCCCCTGAATAACCGAATAAATTTCATCAATAGTAAAAGGAGCATCAAGGTGTAGGAGGGCCTGCCGATCTTGAGAGTAGATCTCGTTCCAGTTGATGGACAAGAGCGGTTTGGTGCTTTTGCCAATTAGGGAAGAATAGAAGGTCCTGAATTCTTCAGGTATCACGGAGGATTGAGTGAGGGGACCAAGGGGGCCCGGGATCTTGGTCACCCAATTCCGGTTCCTTCTAATAGTAGCACATTGGTGTTGCTATTCTGATATTGGTGACACCTGCAGTATAAAGAAGAAGAGGTGGCACCTGCATTATAAAGAAGACACTGTCAATTTGATATTTATGGCACCTGCAATATAAAGAAGAAGAAGAAGAAGAAGAAGTGACATCTCGGTGTAAAGAAGAATACACTCCTAATTTGATATGAAGACCTCTCCATTAGAAGAATATGAAGACCTCTGCATTAGAAGAAGAAACAAGAAGCACAAGATGGAAATTTACCTAAAGAAGTTGCTTGCTTTCTGTCTGAATGTTGAGAAGGGACTGTAGATGTGCAAATGTGGTAGGAGTAAGGTTTAAAATCTCGGTCGGTACGGTACGGTAAGTCCGGTATTTATCGGTTTTTTAGGTTTCCGGTATACGATATACCCGGTATTTGAAAAAACCGGGTATATTGTGTATACCGGGCGGTATATGGCTCATACCGCCTGGTATGGGCGATACCGGGCGGCATGTCACGAAAAAAAAAAAAAAAAAAAACGGCCGGTATGCATTTTCATACCGGTCCGTACCGTGTGTCGGTACGGTACGGTACCGGTACCGATATTTTAAACCATGGGTAGGAGAGAGAAGAACAAGCTGCCTTTTGCTTTTCCATACAGTTGGACACCTTAATTACTTATTCTAATAACAATTTGACCAGGCACTCAAGGGTGCATCTTGACTCAAGCTTTAGGTGCTCGCCTATAAGTCTAAAAAGTGGGTGCCTGTTTGAATACGCCTGGCTTGAAGTAATCTGAGGTGATTTCTACCCCAAAAGCTTCACCCAAGCTGCCTAGGCACTCGCCTTAATAACGTTGCAAGTAGGTTCACAAAGACAGACTTGGTCTTGCAAGAAAAGGTGCACTGGAAAGAGGCTAAATCCTGCAGAGAGAATTGTGCTTGTAAGAGGTGCACAAGGAGAGTCAAAGATTGAGTGCATAGAGAGGCTAGGCCTCACGGAGAATTGCACACTTGGGTGAACATAATTTGATGCACGAAATTGAGCACAAACAAATTTGTGTGATATGAGCGTCTCTGATCTACCCCTTATGATTAAGCTATATTATAGATAGATAGGCTTGAATATTAAGTTGGAAAGGACTAAGAAGCTCAACATGAGATGTTGTTAAAACCTACAGGATTTGGTGCAAGTATGAGATCCCATCCAAGAGGCAAGAGTGATTACAAACTAGCTAGGATTATATAAGACTGGTCTCCTTGAAGAATTAAGGATCCATTGATTTTGCAAACTAGCTAGGGTCCATTCATCTTATAACATCTAGGTAATTAAATAGTGGTGTTAAAAGGGTAAAAGAGAGTTTTATACTCTCTTGAAATGAATTATATGAAATTATTATCTAAGAATCCTGCGAAAAGTTACTTCTATAAACTATTTGTACTAGCTCTGATGTGATTTTCCTTACGTTATTGGAATTCAGTGTTAATGAAGGGAACCATAGTGTCAATGGTTGAACTTAACATAGTGGTATTTATGCTTGTTCATTGTATTATGGAGAATCTGGACCCAGCTTATGTTTCTTTCTATTATCCAAGTACAGATTGAGGCGGAGGAAGCTCTAGGTATATCCAAACATCGTCTTGAACGAGAAAGAGCTCGCCGTGATGCAACTGCTGATATGTCTGAAGATCTCTCTGAAGGAGAAAAAGGAGATATTACCAATGATTTGTCTACTCATGGTGACAATACAAGAGGCAAAATGCCAAGGATTACTTCTGATGAAGCTATTGAGGCCTGGGCTAGTCAGTACAAGGATAAAAAACTATTTATAGTACTCATAAGGTATGCACAAATTTTGTCAGTTGCATATGGAAAAAGTTTTTTTATGTCATATAGGCCATTCTCATAGTATTTTGTATTCTAATATATGATATTTGTGTATTCTTAGGATTGTATAAAATGATTGTGAGTTTGTGACTAATATTTGGATGATTAAACTGTTCTCTTCAATTTTTTCATTCCTTTTATTAATGGTTACAAAATCACGTAAGAGTGTGCAATGGACAGTACGAGTTTTAAATTTTATCTTTATCAAATTTGTACCGGCACAATTAATTTTTACATTTTTTAACTTTGTTCAAGCTTTTTTTTATGAAATATAAGCAATTGTATTAAATCAATAGGGTTGAGGGAATACAATAAGGGGGGGGGGGGAGAGAAGATAAAACAGGAGCAGGAAATAAAAGAGGGGAAGAAAGCCCCCAAAAGAAAAGAGCACTACAAGATCATTGAGTTACAAGTGAAGGTAGGCCGCCATGGTAATAGCTAGTGATCTAGAGTTTAAGAGCACCATCTCAAAGCATCTCCGATTCCTCTCACACCACATGAACCAACTCCACACCAATAGTATCCTTGCATTTTTGAGGTTAGTTTCGGAGTGTGGAGCATTCCCATCATCAAAGAAGAAGCTCCGAGTGGGGTAGAAGGGAATGCCCAGATGACCAAGGAAAATGCGTCATGCATTTTGAGCATAAAGGCAGTCAAAGAAGACATGGTCATGGGTCTCGTCATTCCCATCACAAAGTAGGCAGTTTGTCGTCGTGGAGATCACCCCTCGACTTGCTAACACGGTCCGTAGAGGAAGCCGTTTGCACTTCCATATCCATCCATAGATTGTGATTTTGGTGGTAGCTTTCTTTGCCAGATGAACCACTGAAGGTTGTCTTCCATGCCATTGTAAACCAGAATTTAATAGAGAGACTTTGTGCTGAACATCATTGAGTTAGACCATCTCCGAAGGATTACATCCATCCCCCTAGTGTCTTGGATTCGCTCTAGCTTTCTTGCCAGCTGCTGAGCCTGAGAGATGTCAATGTATGTTGTGAAGGAAATGTTCCATCCTTGGGATCTCCCCTCACTGTCCAGGATTCTAGCATCGGCAATGTGGATAAGCGGTTGGGTGGCGAAGCGGAATAGGTGTGTGAAGTTTTCAGCCAAGGTGGTGCTCCCACACCAGGGTTCCTTCCAAATCTGGATGTCAGCTCCATTGCCGACCTCGTAGGTGAGGCCTGCTCTGAATATGTCATGAAGGTGGAGAATGCTCTTCCTTATCAGCGATGCATGTCGCATCTGTCCGCTATCAAACCAAGCTGCCCTTCTTCCCAAGGTCCCCTTTAAGATGTCAGTCCATTGCAAATCCGATCTTGTGATGAATTTCCAAAGCCATGAGCCCAACCGCACCAAGTTATGTTCATGCACTTTAAGAATTCCGAGCCCACCATCCTTGCGAGGCATAGTGGCAATATCCCAGTTAACTTGGCAACAACAACCCTGCTCTCAGGACCCTTAACTAATGTAAATCTCGTATATCCCTTTCTCTACTGTATGAAGATTGCTTCTTTTGATGGTTTGCTATATGAAGATTGTTAAGAAATTAGTAGGCCTAACTCACCCCAAAAGCTAGCTCAAGAGGAGAGGATTGCCCAAACTATTTAAAGGCTACTTTGGCCATATTTTTAACCAATGTGGGACTTTAACACACACCCCTCACGCCCAGGATTGAACATTTGGAGCGTGGGGTTTTGTAGGACTGAACATCTGCGGGTGGCACAATATCAACCACACAATTGGCTCTGATACCATGTTAAGAAATTAGTAGGCCTAACTCATCCCAAAAGCTAGCTCATGGGGAGATGACTGAGCCCTGCACTGCGGCGGCTGCACACCCCCTTCGCTCGCTCACCATGGCCACTGACGCCGCTGCCGTGACCTCCACCTCGCTCCTCCATCTCCACGGCCACGGCCGCCACCACCGCCATTAACCTTCCCCTTTATCCTCGGTCATCTCCTACAAGCCGTCGGTCTTCTCCCTGAACGCCATCTCCAAACCCTATTCCTCTTTCCAACGCACACGATTCAATCACTACAACGCGGCCCCCTTCCACCTGCGCTCGCTCCCTCCTTCCTCCTCCGCCGTCGCATCAGACCCTTCCCATGACTTCCTCTCTCTCGACTCCGAGATCCGCCCTTCTCGATAAAAAGGAGTCACCGCTACGTCCGCCGCCGTTGAATCCGAGTCGCATCTCAGGTTCATCTGCCGATCGGAGCTTCCCCGCCTCCAATTCCCGTCCGTGCTTCGCTCTCACTACTTCCTCGATCCTGCGACCAGGCATGGCTGGACTGGCACCCGAAGGATCACAATTTGATGCTAAGCAATATGACGCTAAAATGACTGAGCTGTTAAATACAGATGGACAGGAATTTTTCACTTCATATGATGAGGTTCATGAAAGCTTTTGATGATATGGGACTTCAAGAGAATCTTCTCAGAGGAATATACGCCTATGGTTTTGAGAAGCCCTCTGCAATTCAGCAAAGAGGAATAGTTCCATTTTGCAAAGGATTAGATGTTATCCAGCAAGCACAGTCTGGGACAGGAAAAACTGCAACCTTTTGTTCGGGAATTTTGCAGCAGCTTGATTATGGTCTGGTCCAATGCCAGGCCTTGGTTCTTGCTCCAACTAGAGAGCTCGCACAGCAAATTGAGAAAGTTATGCGAGCCCTAGGTGATTATCTAGGTGTCAAAGTTCATGCATGTGTTGGAGGAACCAGTGTCCGCGAGGATCAACGGATTCTTTCCAGTGGAGTCCATGTTGTTGTTGGCACTCCAGGACGTGTCTTTGACATGCTAAGGAGGCAGTCCCTTCGTCCTGATTATATCAAAATGTTTGTCTTGGATGAGGCAGATGAGATGCTTTCTCGAGGGTTCAAGGATCAGATCTATGATATCTTCCAGCTACTTCCTTCAAAAATTCAGGTGGGCGTCTTCTCTGCCACAATGCCACAATGCCACCTGAGGCTCTTGAAATCACAAGGAAGTTCATGAACAAACCTGTTAGGATCCTTGTGAAGCGAGATGAGCTTACTTTGGAGGGTATTAAACAGTTTTATGTGAATGTGGAGAAGGAAGAATGGAAGCTTGATACACTCTGTGACCTCTATGAGACACTGGCCATCACTCAGAGTGTGATCTTTGTTAATACCCGACGCAAGGTGGACTGGCTTACCGACAAGATGAGGAGCAGGGATCACACTGTCTCAGCTACCCATGGTGACATGGACCAGAACACCAGGGATATCTTCATGTGTGAATTCCGATCCGGCTCCTCTAAAGTTCTTATTACTGACCTTCTTGCTCGTGGTATTGATGTCCAGCAGGTCTTATTGGTCATAAACTATGATCTACCAACTCAGCCAGAAAACTACCTCCACAGGATTGGACGAAGTGGACGGTGTGGACGAAAGGGTGTCGCTATAAACTTTATGACCCGCGAGGATGAGAGGATGCTGTATGATATTCAGAGGTTCTACAACGTCTCCATAGAGGAGCTGCCTTCCAACGTCGCCGACCTTATCTAAGGAGTTTCTGTTGATTCAGTATTTTGGTATTTATATGCCTCTGTAGGTCTGTTTCTTCTAAGTCATCAAAAACATCTATTTTCAGCGGTAAGATTTGGACTTTTTTCTTCCATAGTAACTTGACATGGTATCAGAGCCTGTGGTTGATATTGTGCCACCTGCAGATGTTCAGTCCTGCAAAACTCCACGCTCCAGATGTTCAATCCTGGGCGTTAGGGGGGTGTGTTAAAGTCTCACATTGGTTAAAAATATGGCCAAAGTAGCCTTTAAATAGTTTGGGCAATCCTCTCCTCTTGAGCTAGCTTTTGGGGTGAGTTAGGCCTACTAATTTCTTAACATGGTATCAGAGCCAAACCTGTGGTTGATATTGTGCCACCCGCAGATGTCCAGTCCTGCAAAACTCCATGCTCCAGATGTCCAATCCTGGGCGTGAGAGGGGTGTGTTAAAGTCCCACATTGGTTAAAAATATGACCAAAGTAGCCTTTAAATAGTTTGGGCAATCCTCTCCCCATGAGTTAGCTTTTGGGATGAGTTAGGCCTACTAATTTCTTAACAAAGATATACTTAACAACTATAAAATAAATTTATATAGCATAAATTATATGCTTGTTTTATTGACATACAAACGCAATGCATGTAAAGTTTTAATTGTTAGATGTGGCCACATATGTAGACATGGTCCGCGCCATTATTTGATGCGGACCATGTGTCCACATCATTATCCTAATATGGTTCACATATTTATCTGGGTTTTTACCCGTTCTACCCATGTCTATTCTGAACCCGGTTCAAGCCTATCTTACCACCTTTGATGGTGAGGTGTGTACATAAATAGGCTGGGATACTCATGGGTCCATATACTCATTCATACCTTTCCACACCATCTAAAGAGGGTTAAAGAAGAGAGTATTGGAAGATCCTTTGAGGAAGGAACACAGCTCTACACCATAGCGGATTCCAATTTCTAACAACGGCAAATTCAATGGCAGGAGGTAAGTTTCTTGTGTTTCCGCTTCCGTCTTCTCGATGATTTGACATGTAGGATTCCTGGTTTAGGATTAAATTCTGTTTATCCTATATTCTCACATTAATGGCTTCAAGAACATGAGCTATTTATAATTTTCATTGTTGTTCACTAGTGTTAACAAAACTGATGTAAGTGTGGGTAGACAACAAAGAGTTCGTTCAGATATAACTTCTAAATCCAATTTGAACATCATGAAAAACAAATGCAGAAAAAGTAGTATAGTTGCTATTAAATATGGGACCAAATATCATAATGTTGTCATGGTTCATCTTAAGGAAACTTAGTAGGATGCCTTTTAGTTTCTGGATGTTTCACTTCAGTTTCTCATGTACTATGTACTAGTAGGCAAATTTCTGATTGCCTATGTACTCAATTTTGCTATGGTCTGTAGTCTGTACTAAATAGCATATAGATTTCTTTGTCTTTGGTGCAAGTTAATCTTATGTTGTAATGCATTGTTGTCTTTCTATTGCCATTTCTGAGGAACATTCTTTGATATGCAGCATTCATGGTCTGATACGTGGTGAAAATATGGAGCTTGGTCGGGATTCTGACACTGGAGGTCAGGTACATATAGATGAAGAGTTTCCTTGCAGAACTTGTACTGAATTCTTAGTGCCTATGTGAGATTAGTCACAATCTCCTTTCAAATTTTAGATATAGAGATATATTGGTCTTTCTTATCTCCATATCTTTGTTACTCAGACATATGAAAACAGTATCTGACATGACACAAAAACTAGCATAATACAATAAGCATGGGGTGTCATGCAAAGCTGTGGCATGGCTGCTTTATAGTATGTTGATTTGTATATTTAACATTAAGTTTTATATTGTCTTATGTGAATCTTTAAGTTTTGAACACAAATTTTGGGTTAGACTATTCAGCTGACTTACTGTTTGACGTGTCTGTCAGGTCAAGTATGTTGTGGAACTTGCAAGGGCATTGGGTTCAATGCCTGGGGTTTACAGGGTTGATTTACTTACCAGGCAAATATCAGCACCAGATGTTGATTGGAGCTATGGAGAACCAACAGAAATGCTAACTCCAAGAAACTCTGAAAATTTTATGCAAGAAATGGGAGAGAGCAGCGGGGCTTATATCATTCGTATTCCATTTGGACCAAGGGATAAATATATCCCTAAAGAACTTCTATGGCCTCACATTCAAGAGTTTGTTGATGGTGCCCTTAGCCATGTGATGCAGATGTCAAGAGTTCTAGGGGAGCAAATTGGTGGGGGGAAGCCCGTGTGGCCCATTGCTATTCATGGACATTACGCTGACGCAGGAGATTCTGCTGCTTTACTTTCTGGGGCATTAAATGTTCCTATGCTATTCACGGGCCATTCACTTGGAAGAGATAAACTAGAACAGCTCTTGAAACAAGGGCGGCAAACAAGGGAAGAAATAAATGCCACATATAAGATAATGCGGAGGATTGAGGCTGAGGAACTTGCTCTTGATGCTTCTGAAATTGTTATTACAAGTACTAGACAAGAGATAGAAGAACAGTGGCGCTTATATGATGGTTTTGATGTGATACTTGAGCGCAAGCTGCGAGCTAGAATCAAGCGTGGTGTAAGCTGTTATGGCCGTTATATGCCACGTATGGTTGTAAGTATCAAAGAATTAGATGAGTTGTTACTTTATGAATTTTTAGTAACATGCATTATTTGACTTGAACATTAGCCTTTAATGTTATTTGCAGGTTATTCCTCCAGGTATGGAGTTCAAACATATTGCTGTACATGACGGTGATGCTGATGGTGAACTGGAAGGAAATAATGATAATTCAACAAACCCTGATCCACCTATTTGGTGTGAGGTACTGAGGTCTCTTAGTTACTGTAGACTTTATGGTTTAGCTGTGATGCATCTTTTTTTATGCCTTTCTAAATTTTGATAATTATATCCTCATACATTCTGTAATCCATAATTCATCAAGTGTCATTGGTGTTCTACATTCATAATGTGATATATTTAGATTTTATAAAATTGGCAGATAATGCGATTCTTTACAAACCCTCGCAAGCCTATGATTCTTGCACTCTCAAGACCAGATCCTAAAAAGAACATCACTACTCTTGTGAAAGCATTTGGTGAATGCTGCCCTCTGAGAGAGCTTGCAAATCTTGTATGTGGAAGTTCTAACTCTTCTTTGTTCTTTATTAAACTAGTGTTATTTAACATCCTTGAGAATGTTTTCCTCAAAAACAAAAAATAAAACATCCTTGAGAACTTGTTCCCAAGATTTGAGAAAGTTTTTTAGGGGTGTTATGAACTCTCTGAAAGTTTTTTTTTTGTCATACAGACACTTATAATGGGTAACCGTGATGATATTGATGAGATGTCAAGTACAAATTCAGCAGTTTTAACTTCCATATTAAAATTAATTGACAAGTATGATCTATATGGCCAAGTGGCATATCCGAAGCATCACAGGCAGTCAGATGTTCCTGACATTTACCGTTTGGCAGCCAAGACAAAGGTACAAAGTTTCATCTTAACTAATTATCATAATTAGCAAGCTTCACAGTTTTCTTATTGCACATGCTTAGATGGCAATAGGTTTTCAGTTCATGCGGAGTGGCTAGAACTGATGTGCTTGTAAAATGAATGCTATGTTTCAAAATGTTTTCAGCAGCACAATTCAATCTCCTTTTCAACTTTAAGGTTGAGAACTAATCTGCCTTGTTACCATTTTTACCTTGAAGAATGCGAGAATTGGTTATGGTGGTTGTGAATTACCTCTATGTTATTTGCATTATATTTTATATGTGTTATTTTTTTAATTCAATATGAATTTCAGTATGTAATTTTGTCCCCTTTCCTTACTATTTGTACTTTTGATAGTGATTGATCATTCTTGTTAAATTGAGTTGTTTCCTTTGAATTTCTTGGTTTTTTATGAAGTCGACCATCCCTCACAATTAGTGATAGTGTCTCTTGTATTGAGCAGTTAACCATCCCTCACGGTAAGTCAACCATCCCTCACAATAAGTCAACCATCCTCTGATTTGGGTGCTGCAAACTCCTGGATAGTTTTAATCTTTGGCAAAATGAATAGTTAACGTTTGCTTATCGAAATTGAGGCAAATTATTCTTTTCAATGGATTTTTTTTGCCTTTCGGTTTTCCATGTTCTAGTTATAGAACACCAAACCAAACTGTAATAGTTACTCTGCTTTGGCTTCTCTTGTATGCAGGGTGTTTTCATCAATCCAGCTTTCATCGAACCATTTGGCCTTACTTTGATAGAGGTTACTTCTTCTTTATTTTTACACATCTAATATTGATCTTTTCTTAATATTCATTTGTAACAATCTTTTTTCTGTTGGATCAGGCTGCAGCCAATGGTCTACCTATTGTAGCTACAAAGAATGGAGGGCCTGTTGATATACATAAGGTTTATTCATGAATGCATAATCAATTGTATATAGGGAAAGGATCTTTCACATATAGTTTCAATTTCTATTCATAATCATGTATTCTGCACTGAGCTAGTTGCCCATTAATCATGACAAATTGTGTTTCAGGTTCTTGACAATGGTATTCTTGTTGATCCCCATGACCAGCAAGCCATAGCTGATGCACTTTATAAGCTTGTTTCTGATAAGCAGCTCTGGGCACGATGTCGTCAGAATGGACTGAAAAATATTCACCAATTTTCTTGGCCAGAACATTGCAAGACTTATTTGTCAAGAATCGCTTCATGCAGACTAAGACATCCTCAGTGGCGAAGGGGTGAAGATGGGCTTGAGGAGTCTGAACCAGATTCACCAAATGATTCCCTGAGAGATATTCAAGACATATCTTTAAATTTGAAGATTTCAATAGATGGTGAAAAACATGAAGATGCTGCTGCTAATGGAAAGAGTAATTTGGAAAATGCAGTAGCAAAATTATCAAAGGGTGTTTTAGGGGCAGCACAGAAGGTTGAGTCTGGTAAACAAATTGATCAAAATTCAAATAAGTTACCAATGTTGAGGAGGAGGAAGTATGTTCTTGTGATTGCAGTGGACTCAGTTATTGATGTAGATCTTATTGCAATAATAAAAAGTACTTTTGAGGCTTCAAGTTCTGATGGAATATCTGGTTCCATAGGTTTTATATTATCAACACATTTAACAATATCAGAGATACATTCTCTACTTACAACTGGGGGCATTGCTCCTACTGATTTTGATGCTTTCATCTGTAGTAGTGGCAGTGATCTCTATTATCCATCTTCAAATTCAGAGGATCTGCTTTACCCTTCTGAGCTTCCTTTTGCTCTTGACATTGATTATCATTCACAAATTGAGTACCGTTGGGGAGGAGAAGGGTTGAGAAAGACTTTAGTTCGTTGGGCTGCTTCCGTTACTGATAAGAAAGGAGAAAGTGAAGAGCAAGTCATTAATGAAGATATGGAGCGCTCTTTATCCTATTGCCATGCATTTCAAGTGAAGAACCCATCTACGGTAATTGTCTATTTCCCCTACTTTCTCCCATTTAAATGGATTGCATATCTTTTATACTTCACAAACAGGGCTGTCAAAGTTTGCTACGTGGTCTGCAACCATGTTGGTGGAAGAAAACCACAGAGAAAACACTAGAACCCTAATATACAACGCTAGTTTTTCACATAATTAGAATCATTGAACCAACGAAGTCATGCTGCTATTTTAGATTTTATTTTTATTATAAATAAAATTAAGCAATGACATATCACCTCTGTAACTTCTTGTAAAGTAATGATTCTTAAATTGCCTAGTACATAAGAAATCAGCTACTTCTAAAATTGAGTAAAATCAACAATTTGACAATGGTTAGAAATTTCTTGCTATTAACTATTAGTTAGAAATATATTTTGCCTAGCCTTTCCTTTGATTTATACTTAATCCTACAAGGTTGTTGCATGAAATTTACAAAAAATTGTATTTAGATCATCTATAGTCCAAAGAAAGACTCCAACCATCAAAAACTGTCCAAATTAGAAGCCATTGATGAGATAGTATGGTATAAAAAAATATGAAGCTCTAAGGACCCATTTGGCGTGTTCTCTTTGGCATCCCATGGGTATCACAAAAGCCCATGTTTGGTTGCCACCATTGTTTCAAACTTCGTATCGTATCGTTCGGTACAGATGGTACATATCATTTTTTTCATAATGCTGATATGGGTATAAGCGGATACATGCAAAATATTTTCAAAAGTAGATGGGTGAGAGTATTATGAAGGTAAAATGGAGGGGCTGGAATTGTAATTATCCTTCTTTAAAATGAACTTGGGCAGGTTGAAGTTTGGGCTTTAAAAGTATAACCTGAAGAAATTGGTCAGGTTATTTTTTTCTACAAAATTCTATAAGGAAATAATTTAGTAGGAAAGTCTATAATCCCATATAATTTAATACATATTCATGTGTAAAACCAAGTGTGCCCAGAAAACTTGATTTACCCTATGGTTTAGTGAAACTAATGCTTTGGGACTAGCTGAATTGCAAACTAATTGAAGTTAGACTACTTACCATTACAAATTTTAAAGCTTCAGACTAATGTCTCTTTATGGTTTGTTGTTGGTTAAAACCATGTACCTAAAATGGTTAAACTAATATTTTGAACTCAAGGGCCACTTTGGGGAATTGTTCTTTTATTATTTAGGATTTTTCTAGTATCAATCAAAAACATTTATTTTATTTTCTAGGTATCCTTCATGAATATCCCAAACAATGTAATGAAAATATTTTTTCTTGGGAATGCAATCTTTTTATTATAATATTAGCCCTACAAGTTTAGAATCTTTGAATCACATAAACAGTGTACTGAAGGAAGAAAAGAGAGATTCTAGGCAGTGAATGAAAGTCAAATAAAGTAGAGAGATTTTTTACTTTTTTAAGAGGCATTTTATATTTGCTATCAGTTTGTTGAAGGGTTGATTTTCTGATCATGGTTATGATAAGTCTATCCATATCCAACAAAACTTTATTAGATTAACAATGAAAACCTTGCAAGCATTGCAACATCCTCACATTGTTCATAGTCCTGTTTTTAAGGAACACATTTTGTGGATTGTAGTTTTATATATTTCTTGGTTGGCTAGTGGGCTAAGTAATTCTCTGGTTAAATAATTGATGATTCTCTATCTTTTTATAGGTTCCTCCTGTTAAAGAGCTTCGGAAGCAGATGAGGATTCAGGCACTTCGTTGTCATGTCCTTTATAGTCATGATGGTAGCAAACTACATATCATTCCAGTATTAGCTTCTCGATCTCAAGCACTAAGGTAATTGAAATCCTGGTCATGTCATTAATTTGTTCTTAATTCTTTCTCTTTAATTTTTTGCACCACCAATTTTCAGTTTATTACTATCCTTTCTGCTAAGTAAATTAGTTTTTGTTCATTGATGAGATGGATTAATTTTCTTAAGATATTGATGATATCATATTTATCCTTTTTGTTATTCTTAAGATATAAATGCATAGATTAGTCTCTTTTCTAATGGCTTAATATTTTGAGAAAATTGGTCATCCAATCAAATTTAACATGGTATTAGAGCACAAGGTCTTAAGTTTGAACTATCCTAGCGTTAGTATGTTCAAATTACCTCCAACCTCAATTAAGTCGATCCACTTGTTGGGCTAGGTCTGTCTCTTCAAATTTACTCACCCACAAGTGAGGAGGAATGTCATGAATATAAATACATAAATTTGTCTCTTTTCTAACAATTTAAGCTTTGTGAATGTTGTCATCCAATCAAATTTAATAGTTATTTCTCTAGTTAACATAAAAACAACATAATTAAAATGCCTGGACTTGAGACTGTTTCACTAATCTTGGACTTGCTTCTATTAGAACTTGGAAGCAACTAGCTTATTATTTGTGTTTTTTTGTTTTTCTGTAGGAATCCTTTAATTTTATGCAGTCATTTCTACAAAACTTAGTCTTCTTTTTGTCTAGAACTTGAAAAGAAAGGACTAGTTGTGTATTCGTTTGTGGCAATGCGAGATAAACACAATGTTGTGCACTTGTGCTCATATTCATTTATGTGGAATGACCTACATAAAAAAAACATTAAGGTGCTATCTTTTTGCTACTAATCCTTTTTCTATCAGTATAGTTCATATACTAGTTCATATATTCATTCCATTGACAATATCCAGCCAAGATTTTCATGGTTGTCATTATTATCATTTACTTTATTTTTGTATCATATGTTCTTCAATGATATCTGATTTAGTTCATTATTTAACTAATATGAGCATGACAGATAAATATCACTATCAAATTTTTTGTGGTTAAACAAATTGGACTGTGTTTGGGACACCAATATGTAACTGCTCAATGAATAATTTACTTAACATAGCCCGCCGACATGTTTGGTATACCATCATACAACAAATTTCGAAGACAGTGTTAATTGATAAGTATTGTCAGTTATTATCAGTTACTCAGTTAAATATCAGTTATTGTCAGTTACTTATTGTCAGTTATTGTCAGTTTCATGTTGTATATATATACCTCTTATGTTTCCAGAATACATTAATAGTTACCACACTTCGTATGGTATGACCCGCCGGCATCACTGCCAAATCCGGCACCGTTGTGCTCAACACCAACACCGCCATTCAATCTCACCCATCAACTCCCAATCAAACTGACAATACTTATCATTAATGATAACATAATTCTCTGTTTTCTTTTAATTGAGAAAAATTAATTCTCAGATTTAATTAATTTTCTAAGGATCTTATGGATCTTCTACTATGAATCATCATCAATTGTTACAACTGTGTTTTATCCTCCACCCCTATCTGAAAAATGTGTCTTAACGATAACCAGATACTATCTAATTGTCACATCAAGACTCCTCCCATACTTTCAAGAAAGATGCCATATGTAACAAGTGACCTGACCAAAAACCCATGCTGTATTTTGATGGCTGACGTGATGGAGAAATTTATTCTTGAATACTACTGTCTGAAATGTGAGTTCATATTCTTAAATATGAACTTAAGCTCTGATTTAGTTTGCACTTGTTTTACTATTTAATCAATAATGTAGCTGTTAAAATCCCACATCGGTTAAAAATAAGGCCAAAGTAATCTTTAAATAGTTTGGGCAATCCTCTCCTCTTGAGCTAGCTTTTGGGGTGAGTTAGGCCCACTAATTTCTTAACATGGTATCAGAGCCAAATGTGTGGTTGATATTGTGCCACCCGCAGATGTCTAGTCGTGCAAAACTCCACGCTTCAGATGTCCAATCCTGGGCGTGTGAGGGGGTGTGTTAAAGTCCCACATTGGTTAAAAATATGGCTAAGATAGCCTTTAAATAGTTTGGGCAATCCTCTCCTCATGAGCTAGTTTTTGGGGTGAGTTAGGCCCACTAATTCCTTAACATGGTATTAGAGCCAACCTGTGGTTGATATTGTGCCACCTGCAGATGTCCAGTCCTGCAAAACTCCACGCTCCAGATGTCCAATCCTGGGTGTGAAAGGGGTGTTAAAGTCCCACATTGGTTAAAAATATGGCTAAATAGTCTTTAAATAGTTTGGGCAATCCTCTCCTCTTGAGCTAGCTTTTGGGATGAGTTAGACCCACTAATTTCTTAACAGTAGGAGTGAAATATGAAATGATTTTTTTTGAAAAAATAGAACTTGCATTCAAGTCAAGAGAACTGAGTTGATTACAAGTAAGATGAGGGAGAGAGGAGAAACTGAAAGGAAAGAGAAAACAAGAAGCCAAAAAACACAAGGAGGGGAAACTTCCGTATCCCCATCACTCCGGATTGCAAGAGAGGGAGAAGAAGTTAGCTGCACTAATGGCCACAGAAGTTGAGCTCGATGCAGAGTCTTGGAAACAGCACCAGTTGCGCTCGAAACAAGTGAACCAATGCCAAGTGATTTGAAGATGAAAATTTCATTTCATGTGCTTTGTTGCGAAGGCCGAGGTTTGCTCCCATGGTGACCAGTTTAAAGGAAAGTGAGCTTGATGCACTAGCTGGAGGAGACGGAGCCAGCCATCAAGAGTGAAAGCACAGTCACCAAATAGCTGGTCATGGGACTCGGAGCCTGAATTACAAAGGAGGCAAATGCCATCAGAAAGGATTCCTCTCCTGTGTAATCTGTCCCTGGTGTTTAGCCTCCGCCGAACCTTAAGCCAACCAAAAATGGAAATTTTTGGAGGTAGGTGAGACTGCCAAATGAGAGAATGGTGATGATCACTGAGGCCCCTAAAGGAGAGCAGACGTATAAGGATTTAGTCATGAACAGGTGGTCAGGTGACCATCTACAACAAACTTCGTCAACCCCCGTCGTGTATCGAACGTCAGAGAGGTCCAATAGGAGACATTGCAGCATGTGCGGATCAACATAATTGTTGAAGTGAATATCCCAGATTCCCAGCTATTGAAACGATCCTCGGAGTCTATTAGTCTGGCCTCAGCTATCATAAGGTCTTGGTTTGTAGCAAGCTGGAAGAGGTCCTCATACTTATCGGCAAGGCGTGTGGTCCCATGCCATTTGTCCTTCCACAGCCTAGTAGTCATACCATTTCCCACCTTGAACCAAATACTAGCCTTGAAAATGTGAAGAAGTTTTCCAATACCCTTCCAAATATGCGAAAGATTGTGAAGCTGCCAAGGGCCAAGATAGTGGTGATGATGGCCAAGTGCACTTTTCGCAACCTCCACCCACGGAGAATAGCCCTGGAAGGCCCCAGAAACAAGTTTCTAGAACCAGCTCCCCGACCAAGCAAAGTTGTGGAGTTGCAAATCGAGGATGCCTAGTCCTCCCTCAGCCTTAGGACAGGTTGCCAGGTTCCAGGCAACCAGGCAACGGTAGCGTGAGGACCGGTTCTCAGCTCCGCACCAAAAGAAAGATCGACGACGTCCGTCGGTGAGCTCGATCACCGGGAAGGGGCCTTAAATATGGAGAACATGTAAGCAGGGCTGCTAGAGATCACACTGTTGATGAGCATCAATCTACCCGCTCTGGGCATTATGGTGCCTTGCCAACCACTGAATCTACCATCTACCCTAGAAATGAGAAGTCTCCGGTCTTCTATCTTTGGTGGTCCCACACGCAAGGAGAGGCCGAGGTATTGGATAGGAAAGCTGCCCACTATGCATCCGAATTCGATTGCTGCCACATTTGACGTCTCGGAGGAATATCCCAAGTGCATGAGACATGATTTCTCCAAATTAACCTTTAAGCCGCTTGCTAATTCAGAACATTGCAATAGGAGCTTTAAGTTTCTCAGGCTATGGCCGTCATTTGCACAAAAAATGATAAGATCACCAGCATAAAGACAATGGGTGATTCCCCTTGGATTCAAGTGGCTGAGAACGCCTTTGATGTGACCACTTTCCGCTGCCTTATTGATGAGGCAAGATAGACAATCGACAACCAAGTTGAAAAGATAGGGCGAGAGGGGGTTCCCCCGTTTCACCTCCCGCTTGTGTCGGAAGGGATTTCCCACTTGGTCATTAATGATTAAGGACGACTCCATTGTGCTGAGAAGAGAGTTAACCCACTTAGACCATTTGCTTGGGAAGTTGCGAGCCTTAAGCATGCCGCCTAAGAAATCCCAATTCACCGAGTCGAAGGCTTTTTCAAAATCCACCTTTATTAGAAAACCATCTTCACTGTGACGGTTGCACATCCACACTGTTTCGTGGACCACAGTCGAGGAACCCTCGGCCTCCAAGGAAGGCTCCTTGGAAACCATCAAGTAGAGGAGCCGTGTGCAGGGAAATGCGCCTCGCAAGAATCTTTCCATGAATTGTGACCAAGCTGTTCTCAACAGTGATGGGCCTAAAGTCCTTCATATCCGTAGCGTCATCACGCTTAGGGATCAAGGTAATGATCGCCCTTTATTGATTCTACGCATCTCTTCAAATTCTGACCAAGCTGTTCTCGAGAATTCTTGCCACTCATTAGCATAAGTTCATGCCCTAGTATTCTTGCCACTCATTAGAATATAGGTGAAATATGACAGGATAATGGCACTGGTAGAACTAATGAGTGGCAAGAATACTCGGGCATGAACTTATATTCTCAAAAATGAACCAAAATATAGTCTTCTCTTTCACTTCTGTTAGGACATAATTATAATAAAGTAGGAGCTAGTTGTAAAGTGTCCAAGGACACATGTGTAAACATTGTATATTTATATATATATATATATAGAAAGAGAAGCTAAGTTTAGGCTCTCTATTTTACAGAACATGGTATCAGAGCCCTAATTTTTTCCTCATTTTTTTTTTTCGTTACGAGGCGCCGTCGTTCCTCCCGAAGAAACACCTCGTTGCCCGATCCTAGCAGTCCGCCCTGCTTCCGAGAAGATCTTGATTCACGTGTGCCATCAAGCACTGCACGTGTATTGGTAGACTGCTCGCCTTCTTCCAAGGCATTAAGCTCGCCGCCTAACGCACGGTCCAAGGTACTGTCACACCTTGCTGCTGCCTCGTTCCGCGCGTGCATCGATCCGCGCTCCTGGCTGTGTTGGTGGCTTACACCGTGCGTCTCTTTCTCAAGTCATACATCTTTTTCAAGGCAATTTCTTGAGCCGCCCGCCAGCCTCTGCACATCTTTCGAGAAGATCTTTTGGTGGCTCTTTCTTCCCTGCACAGCCCCTGCACGCTAGCCGAAATTTGCTCTTCTCAAGTAGCTTCGCAGGCATGGCTTTCCAAGATCTATTGTTTGCTGTTTGGCGAGTTTGTTGTGTAGTGTTCATAGGTTCTCCTATTTGCCCTCTTTCAATTTCAGCAACATTTATCTCTCCATAAATCGATGTCTATTACATCATTGGGTTCATCCTCGTTATCCGGTCCAATGATCATTACAAGTGAAAAACTCAATGGAAGAAACTATAACTCATGGGCAGCAACGGTCAGAATATGGTTTGTTGGAAAAGGTCAAGAAGAACATCTTACCACTAGGGCCACATCTATTCCTGAGGATAAGAGGGCAGCATGGGTAAAATTTGATGCCCAACTTTTAGCATTATTATGGTAGGCGATTGATCCTTCTCTGATGAGTATTTTCAAATGTCACTTCACATGTGTTGAAACCTAGGAACAAGCACGTCATTTATATACCAGTGACATTTCTCATGCTTATGATACTGTTGGGAATTTATTTCAACTTCAGCAATCAGATTCAGATATTACAACTCATATTGGCAAGTTTCAAGCCTTCGCCACGGATTTCAAAGACCTTCTTCCATTATCTACTCCGGCTATGTAGGATCGTGTTGATCAACTTCTTGCTATTATGTTCCTTCATACAGTTCGGCCTGAGTTAGATCCAGTTCGAACTCAGATTCTGGGTGGTACATCACTTCCTTCTTTATCAGACACGTACACTAGGATGATACGTGCTTCTGCTGCTCATACTACTCCACCAGCACTTGATCGTTCTGCTCTAGCTGTAGAGACAACCCTACATATAGATGAGGTGGAGGTGGAGGTCACCGTGGTCGTAGTGGCGGATGCAGTGGTGGCCGCAGACGCCCTCAGTGTTCCTTTTGTAGAAAACTTGGCCATAACAGAGATGTTTGCTACAGTTTACATGGCTATCCCCCAGATTATCCCACTCGTACTCATACCCACACTGCTCATGTTGCTCAGTTGGATTCATTTGCTCAGAGTAGACTATTAGAGACTCCATCTTCAGTGGGCAATATGCCTAATGTCACTATTTTCGCCGAGGAGTATGGTCGTTTACTTCAGCTTAGTTTGCTCAGTCATCACCATCTCCTGCACATGGTGGACCATCTACTGCCTGCGTGACACATACCTCTGATTCTCGCCCTTGGATCTTAGACTCTGGAGCTTCTAAACATATGTCTGGTACTGTCTCGTCCTTCTGTCTCGTCCTTCTCTTCCCTCCACCCACCACCGCATCCCACCTCCGTTACTCTTGCTGATGGTTCTCTGTCATCAGGGTATTGGCACCATTCATGTTAACTCTTCCTTACAGTTATTCTCTATGTTTTATGTTCCTCAGTTTCCTCTAAATTTGTTATTTGTGAGTAAACTCACTAAATTGCTAAATTGTTCTATCACATTCACAGATACTGTTTCTCTTCAGGATTTGCGGACTGAAGGGTGATTGGCACCAAGCATGAATCTCGCGGTCTGTACCAGCTTGATGCGACACCATTCGCTCTAGTGGCTGATTCTTCTCCTCTTCTACTTCATAGCTAGTTGGGGCATCCACATCTCCAAACTCTTCAAAAGATGGTTCCTTCTTTTTCAAACCTTAAGAGTCTTGAATGTCAGTCCTGTCAATTGGGAAAACACTCTAGGTCTTCGTTTCTCAGTAGTGTCAATAAACGTGCTTCGGCACCCTTTGCTTTGCTTCATTCTCATATTTGGGGTCCTAGTCGTGTCATATCAAAATTGAGATACAAATACTTCGTTACTTTTATTGATGATTATTCCAGAATGACATGACTTTTCTTATTGAAAGAACGTTCTGAATTGTTTACTATCTTCTCTACCTTCTTTGCTGAAATAAAAAATCAATTTAATACTTCCATCCGGGTGCTGAGAAGTGATAATGCAAAAGAATACTTCTATAGCACTTTTCAGTCTTTCTTGGCTCGGCATGGCATTCTACATCAATCCTCCTGTCCCCATACTCCTCAACAAAATGGAGTCGTTGAACGTAAAAATCGACACTTAGTAGAAATTGCTCGTACCCTTCTCATCCATATGAATGTTCCCCTCAGATTTTGGGACGACGTAGTTCTGACTGCATGTTATCTCATTAATCGAATGCCATCCTCAGTCTTACACAATCAAGTCCCCTTTTCTATACTCTTTCCAAGTGATGAACTCTACCGTCTTCCACCTCGCGTGTTTGGCTGTACATGTTTTGTTCATGACCTATCTCCTGGTCGGGATAAGCTCGCTCCCCGAGCCATTCGCTGTGCGTTCCTTGGGTACTCTCGTCTTCAGTGTGGGTACCGTTCTTACTCTCCTGACCTTCGTCGCTCCTTCATCTCTGTAGACGTGACATTTTTTGTAACTACACCTTTCTTCACATGTCAGTCCACCCCTCCTGACTCCATTGTTGAGGTTCTACCTACGCCAGTCCCATTGTCTCTTCCAGTCGACCCCCCTGCTACTCACACTCAAACTCAGCCACTACAAGTTTATCATCATCGCTCCAGACCGGTACATCACTCAGATTCTCTTGCTCCGCCGCCTGCCCCTACGGTCCCGGATCTTCCACCTGACCTTGATCTTCCCATTGCCTTCAGGAAGGGTACTCGCCAGTGTACTGCATCACATCCTATCTCTCGTTATGTATCTTACACTGCTATCTCACCATATTATTATACATTTCTTTCCTCCTTGTCTTCTATTTCCATTCCACAGCATTTCTCAGTCGACATCCGGGGTGGCACCAGGCTATGTTGAATGAAATGTCTGCTCTTCATGCTAATGACACATGGGCATTGGTTCCCCTTTCGCCAGGAAAATCCACTATCGGTTGCAGATGGGTTTACTCTGTCAAGACGTTACCAGATGGGTCTATTGACCGCCTTAAGGCTCGTCTTGTTGCCAAAGGGTACACTCAGACTTATGGTATTGATTATCTGGATACTTTCTCTCCTGTGGCGAAGATAACGTCTATCTGCTTGTTCCTCACGCTCGCAGCCATCCATGAGTGGCCTCTTTATTAGCTTGACATTAAAAATGTCTTTCTACATGGTGATCTAGATGAGGAGGTCTATATGGAGCAACCACCCGGGTTCGTTGCTCAGGGAGAGTCTGGCCTAGTTGTCGTTTGAAGAAATCACTATATGGGCTGAAGCAATCTCCACGAGCATGGTTTGGTAAATTTAGTTCTACATTACTCCAATTTGGGATGACCAGAAGTATATCAGATCGTTCAGTCTTCCACCTTACCTCATCCTCTGGGAGGCGGATTCTCCTGATTGTATATGTCGACGATATAGTTATCACAGGGAATGATAATCAAGGAATCCAAAGATTGAAAGCCTACTTGCATCAACAATTCGTAACTAAGGACTTAGGCAGTCTAAAGTATTTCCTGGGTATCGAAATAGCCCGATCTAAGGGAGATATTTATGTTTCACAGAGGAAATATGTGTTAGATATGCTTGAAGAAGCAGGTTTGCTAGGGGCCAAACCAGCTGATACCCCAATGGATCCAAATGTCAAGCTGGTACTAGGACAGGGGGAGCCCTTACCTAATCCTGGACGATATCGTAAACTCAATTATCTTACAATTACTAGACCTAGCATATCTTTTGTTGTTAGCGTGATCAACCAGTTCCTTGAGTCTCCCTGTGAGGATTATTGGATTGCGGCCTTGAGGGTACTACGCTATCTTAAGGCTGCCCCGGGCAAAGGTCTTCTATATCACAATCAAGGTCACCTTCAGGTGATTGGATATACTGATGCTGCTGACTGGGCTAGAGCACCCACTGATCGTCGATCCACCTCAGGATATTGTGTTTTCCTGGGAGGCAACTTGATCTCATGGAAAAGTAAGAAACAAAGTGTGGTGGCGAGATCTAGCGCAGAGGCCGAATACAGAGCTATGACATTAGTCACTTGTGAGCTGATTTGGCTAAAGCAGTTAATGACAGAACTAGGTCTTGGTCACACTCACACTGAACCTATGAAATTGTATTGTGACAATCAAGCTGCTATGCACATTGC
This sequence comes from Canna indica, assembly GCA_034359265.1. Taxonomy (NCBI): domain Eukaryota; kingdom Viridiplantae; phylum Streptophyta; class Magnoliopsida; order Zingiberales; family Cannaceae; genus Canna; species Canna indica. The sequence goes on from CP136897.1 coordinate 50,292,988, forward strand.
TATCAATCCAGTTTTTCACAAGAGGACAAAACATATAGAGATTGATTGTCACTTTATCCGAGAAAAAGTGCAATCTAAAGAGGTCACAATGTCTTTTGTAAATTCAAATGATCAGCTAGCTGATATTTTCAAAGTCTTTAAAGGGTCCAAGAATCAAGTATATATGTAACAAGCTAGGACTGTGCAATATATTTGCTCCAGCTTGAGGGGGAGTGTTAGGACCTAGTTGTAAAGTGTCCAAAGACACATGTGTAAACATTGTATTCTTATATATATATATCTCTAGAAAGAGAAGCTAAGTTTAGGCTCTTTATTTTCGGAACAACTTCAAATTTCTATTTTTCATGCTTTTCAAGAAATTGTTTTAAAAAATGTCACTACAATTTTCTCTCCTTTTTGTGTCTCATAATACTTAGTTTTCTTTCTTTATATGATTTTGTTTCTTGTTGCATTATTTTTCATCTATGGCACTGAATCATCTTCTATATGACTGTTTTCTTCTGCAGATATTTATTTGTTAGGTGGGGCGTAGAGCTTTCAAATATGATAGTATTTGTTGGTGAAAGTGGTGATACAGATTATGAAGGATTACTTGGTGGAGTGCATAAAACTGTTGTCCTGAAAGGTGCATTTAACACTGCTCCAAGCAAGCTTCATTCAGATAAAGGCTATCCACTCACAGATGTTGTGGCCTTTGATAGCCCAAATATACTTCAGATTGATGGTTGTGGGACTAATGATATCCAGTTAGCACTGAAACAGCTGGGTATACTGAAAAAGTAGCAACGCCAACGGGTGACCAGTTATAAGTCACCAGAACTTCTATTATTGTGTTTTTCTTTCATGCTCCTCTTTGGAGGTGCTCTTTATAAAATAAGTCTAAGAAACTAGAAGCTTTATTGTATAATCCAGTGCAGACTTTACAATGCTTGAACTGGTGGAGTTCTTGGCTTTTTTGCTGCTTAACCACATGACTTTCAAACTCCTACAAGGTTTCATCTGGGGAAAAGGCTGGTCTTATGAGGATTTTTAATCTACGGCATTATGCTTATGAACTCCTAGAGAACTTTTCTTTTGATGTGGCACATCTTCCTAGTTGAGAAGCTCCTCTGAACTCCGTTCTAAGAATCCACGGGTGTGACATAACACAGCATTAAGGAAACAGGGGAAGTAATGGTTTTGTCTTGATGGTACATTTTTTGCAGTAGCCAATTGTTCCTTGTAACCTTAAAGTTGGACAATGGAATTTTGTTTTGGAGAGCCAACGATGTTCTTAACTAAATTTAGTTCCTTTTGTAATCCTATTTCAGCGTAATAAGGCAAATGTGTTTGCGTACAACAAATTAATTGTACATAATTATTTATATGAACAGGAATGCTTTTCTTTATACTTGATATTTGTTTATCTTAAAACTAAAGGATCAAAACAGGCAAATTGAAATGTGTTATTTCTAGAGTTATTAGTAAAGCTGGATAAGACCTGGATTTTTTTCTATACGAAATGGGTGACAGAGCCATGTGAATCAATCTTTTTATAAGGCTTGTATGAAGTGAGTTTGTTGGAGGGGAAGGGAATAAAGTGATTGATAAGCCTTTCGGGGAACATTATACTATTGCCATGAAGAGAAATGGATGTTTAAGTTATCCCTTAATTTTCCTCCAATATGTATTTCTCATCCTATTCTATTATCCTCCTGTCACGAATTGCCTACGTGATATGGTGTCAATCAATAATGATGTGGCAATGATGACGACGGAGCATGCGACGTGTGTTTGTAGGAAGCCGAGATATTTGAATGACTACGAGATGTAATAATGCAATGTATTAGAAAGTATAAATAGGCATTAAGAGATAAATAAAGTTGCTCTCTCTCTCTCTCTCTCTCCCTCCTCCCACTATCTCTCGAGTTATCTTTCTTCCTCCCCGCGATATGTGATTTGAAATCCTTTGTTGAAGACAAAGACTGCTGCTGAAGATGGCGATTTCATCGTCGTCGACTAACCGATTCGAGATTGTCAGGTAATACACCTGATCACCTCCCCTTCTTACTTTCCTCTCTTTTCCCTTCTCTTATTAAGTCAATCCAAATCCTTAAGAGATCCAATTAATATACTGCATTTGTTTATCTTGCAAATGGAACAGTATACATTGTGTTATCCAAATCAATACAGTATATATTGGAAGAACACGTGAAACAAACGAACCATTAGTGTTATCTTGCATTTGTTTCATGTTATCACAACACATGATAGGATAATTTGATCAAATACCCTTTATATTGTTCCTTATTCGTTTCATCATGAAAAAAACACGGGATAACATAACAATAATATTATAATTATAACTCAATTATTATATTGTTAATATAATATAATATTAATATATTTTATCTAAAATATAGTACAATTATAATTTTATATATCTATATTATAACTAAATTTTTACAACTTGCATAATATATCATAAAAATCAAACAAAAAACAAAAAAAGAAATTATTGATCCTCAAAACAAGAGAAACAAAAGTCTATATTGCTAGCATTTATGAGAAAGAGAACTGTTACAACACGTTTGATGAGATAACTCACACATCAACTTCATAGGTCAAAATCACACCCAAGTCGAAGGCATGTGAGGCCTATCCTAGTAGCGGCTCCACCATAACTTATGGACCGCCCTTTCTCACATAGGCTATCTCACCATGCCTAGAACTAGGTCATACTCTGATACCATTTTTTTACGACCCGCTTGATGGGATAACTAACTCATCAACTTCATAGGCCAACCTTTTAGCCTGATTAAAATTTTCAAGCTGAAGTTGATAGTAGTACACCGATGAAGCCTTATAAGACAACACCACATCCAATATACTCTTGATTAGGGACTAAGCTGGAGTATTACAAGAATACTATACTTGTTTCCAAGGTCCCATGATCTTTCTTTAAAAAACGTCCTTTGATCATCCTCCCTTTCCAAGAACTATTCTTTATATTGTGGATTATGTGAGAATTTGATAAGCACATTCACTTCCTCGACGATAGTAAGACCCAACTACATTAGAAAGGCTCGGAAGATATATGTAGAGAAACAACCGAATAGAACTTGAGAACAGCAGGTTGCAACGACTAGAAAACTAGTCTTTCTGCCACCATCCAAAGTTTAGTCGCAAGTCGGTCGATTGAATCTTTGACTCAAACTTCAGTGCAATTTCAGTGAAGGTCAATTACAACTCAAGTTTCAATACATCTGGTTTTGGTGCTGCCTTTCGTGGTGATGAACTCTTGAGTAGGAGCACACGATTGTTGTTGTCGCTGGTTTTAGCAGCAGTCGCTACCCTTTTTTCTTGAAGGAGACGACTACTATGCTAATTTGAAGTAGCATTGAGGAAGAAGATGAGAGGAGAAGGGGAATAAGAAACGAGAGAAGGAGATTATGTTCAAGTTCACCATGAGCATTAAACATTCATAATGGCCTAAGTATAGAGGCATTAAACTTAGATTTTACGAAAATCAAAGTAATATCTCATTTCTTGATAAATTTCCAATATTTTTCATTTTCTTTCTCAATTTTCATTGGCCTTCCAATTTTAATAACTTGCCAGTACAGTTCATTTGTAGAATAATGAAAACATGATTGCTTAGCAAGCTATCAAACTAAACAGCAAAGTGAGAAATCAAGTAACATTTTCCAAATCCAACTTTGTTAAATAGTAAAGATTCATTTTCAAATAAATCATACATGATATGAAAATGAAACAAAGAGATATCTAAATATGAAATTTTAAAAAAATAAAAACTCCAACCCTTCGGTTGAAAATCCAAAGGCCAACAAGTAGCCTAGGGTTTAGAACCGCAAGGTCGTATAGACCCGTTATAAGTCACCAAGGTCTCTGTAGAGACCAGAAATAAATAAAAAATCATTTTGAAAAGTATCAAAAGCGGATAAAAACAACTCAAATCAAACAATGATCATAAACTCCAACTTAAATGAAACAAGATCGGTAAGGGAGTCGATATGAAGTTTACTTAGATGACAATTTCCATACCTAAGGCATCATTGGCGATACGAAGTTGCAACTTGACATGGTGGATTTTTTAAGTGCTCATGCAACTTCAACCAATCAACTCCTCACCCTTGTGCGGTGACTCCCCCTACAATAAAGAATGAAATCTCTGGTACCCAAATGGTTTTTGGGTCCTTGGGGGCTAATGAGCTTAAGTACCCAAACTGTCTTAGCAACACTAGGTTTCATTTTAAAAGTGCAATCATAAATAGCATGCTCATAAATACTGCAACAAAAACAATGCCCATAAACTTTGTATTTTCATTTTTCTTATGGACATTAGGTTTAAAGTTAGAATGCTTAATGGACCCTGGACTAGAACTATTGGGCCCGGTCAGTTTAGACCGAGCAACGCCCCATCATTCACCCCGAATCGAACCAAATGGCCCCGCCCAGGGGGCTCCGCTCAAACTACACCCTTGAGCCCGACTCAAGCTAGGCCAGACGGCTCTATCCGGGGAATCCACCCCGACCATACATGGACTCCCACGTCCTTCCTCATCTTGAAGGATATACCATCATAAACCCATCATCTCCGGGATTGGCCTCAGCACATTCTGGGCAACAATCCTAGCGAGATTACCGGGTAGCATGATCACCTTCACCTGTAGTATATACAGACACATCGCACCTCAAGTAACCCTATGTTCCAATTCCATAAACCTCCACCTTGGAGTCCCCCTAACTTGGGCGTCATAGTGTGTTTTGCAGGTCCCCCCCCCCCACACACCGGTGTTGAACCAGACAAGGAGAGACATCGAACCGGACCAGAAGGCCTCAACTCTCAGGCGGGAATATTTGGCGCCCACCTTGGGGCAGAGTAAAGCTTACCTCGCCCACAATGGTTGGGATCCAAAGCCAAGCAACCGCCGCCCCACGCCAACTGCAACGACCCGACGGTGACGATCGACTGCAACATGGTGATGCTGGAACAGCAAGAAGTGACACTTCGGTACCAGCACCCCTTCCCCCTGAAGAGCCCCGACAACGGGTAAACGAATTAGAAGCACAAAACCAATAACTGACGGCACAAGTCGAGACACCAATGCAGCCCCAAGGGCAGCCCCCGGCCGAACGCGAACATTGCAGCTCAGAGCATGGAGAGACCAACCACTTAGAAAGAAGAAGACCAGTCTATGTCCTTCGAGACGAGGTCACCAGCACTGCTCGACCAAAAAAGGACGAAGCTTCAAATACTCAAGGGATTGAGGCCACTTCCCACCTCGACGCAGGGTCCTTCTGTTGGCTTTAGGTTTTCAACCTTGGTCTTAATCTCTTAATCTCGGTTTTGATGATAACAAACATGAAACTAATATTTTACTAAGAAATCTTTCAGGTTCCATATCAGTTAGCGTTCAATCTCCTCGATCGGATAAATCAGAGAAATTAATAAATCGGAAGGACATTGATCGTCGCGCTCGGGTTAGTCGCGAAAACTTCTCGAAGATCGACGTGTGCACCAAAGTCGTATTGGACGGGTTGAAAGATCACATGAAAGCTCTCCAAGTTGATGGTCGTTGAAAGCCGAAACCCGGAAACAAAGCGTGAAAGAAAATAGGCAGAAAAATAAATTTTAGCCTAGGTTCGGTCGACCGGGCGGTCGATCGAACAGGGTAAGAAAAAGGTAGTAACCTTGTCGATCGACCGAACACTGCCGAAAATAGGCAGTGGCTACTTCGATCGACCAACAGAGACCGAAAATAGGTAGTAAGCCCGTCGGTCGACCAATCGGTCGACCGAATTGAGGATAGCCACAGACGCAAGATCGCGTCGGTCGACCAGTCCGGGATCGAAGGATTTGCGTCTGGGCGGTCGACCCGTCGGTCGACCGCACACAGAGAGAAGAGCAGCGGTCGAATGGTCGGTCGATCGATCGGTCGGTCGACCGACCAATCGATCGACGGTCTGCAACGGATAGAAATCTATCCATTGAGCTGCCGTTTCTTCAGGAGGGTATAAATACACCCTCATATAACTCATTTAATCTTCTTCTCCCTCTCTTATAGTTTTGATTGAGTATTCTAAAGGGATATTTGAGCCTTCTAAAAGAAAAATTGTGTGCGCTCTGTTTCTTTTCGTGGATGTCTTCTTCAAGCGCACAAGCTGGGCTCAACTTGGGTTTTGATCAAGCTCTACCTCTTGACGAGTTGAAGGCGCCAAAGGCTTGCAAAGGAGCATTAATCTTTGGTTTAATCTTTTAGCTCTTTTGATTGTATTTTAACTGTTTATTTGAACACATCTTTATTTGATTTGTGAGTTTGTAAGACCTAGGGTGTTAGGTCTTCTTGTGTGGAAGTAGTTACCTGGTGATAGGTGTAAAGCCACTTATATAAATTTAGTGTTTACTAGGATTAGTTTAGTTGTCCCTTAGGGTTGAGGTGGAAGAGTGCTCTCGATAAGAAGGCAGAGACTTCCAAGTGTGGAAGTACCTTAGGTCGAGAGTGAGACTCTTCGAGTCAAAGTCCTCTGTGTAAGGGAAACGAGAATTAATCTAGTAAAGCTAGTTTGGAAATTCTAAGCGGGGTGCTTAGGTAGTGGAGTAGGCATTGGGGCCGAACTACTATAAATTAACGTGTTTGCATTGCGTTATTGTTTGTTTTAAATTGCTTAATTATTTATCGCTTCCACACCCAATCATTAAATTGCAAATTGCCCAACTAATCAAGAAACGATTAAAATCGAATTTAGGCTAATTATTTAGTAAACACACTATTCACCCCCCCTCTAGTGTCGCCATTTCGTCTTCAATTGGTATCAAAGCGGGTTGTAGATTGAGATTTCACCGTCTCCTCTACATCTAGTCTCGATCTTGAAATGACTCTAGAGTTGGTAGCGTCTACACCTCCTAGGTTCGATGAGTCTAACTTTAGTCTTTGGAAGGGTAGAATGTACACTTTCCTAAAGACTCAAGGTTTAGGTGTTTTAATATGGTAAAGTCAAAATACATAGAACCTAAGGAAAATATGAATGCATGGACCCAAGAACAAATTGATATGTTTGAATTAAATGCTAAAGCTACAAACTGCATCTTCTGTTCTTTGGAAAATAATGTCTTTGAAAAGATCATGCATTGCACTTCCGCATTCGATATTTGGGCCACTTTAAATATGCTTTATAATTATGCAAAAATTGAAGAACTCAAAATGTTTGATGAGGGGAGTGATGACAATTGTCACCCACCCAATACTAATATGGCTTTTGAAGCTCATAGTGCCTCCAGTCATAGGAGCACTAAAAGTCGGAAAAGGAAGGTGATTTACCATGTGTACAAAGAAAAAGGGCATATGAGAAAAAATTGCCCTTCCATGAAGAACAAGGCAAAGAGGAGGTCAAATGCTTCCACATCATCCTACTCAAGTGAAGCATCCTCCTTTCATGACTATAAAGCCATCTCAAAAGAATGCCTCATGAATGATAACAATGAGGTACACTCCACTTCTTCTAGTCATGTTAATAATAATGATAGTATTAACTCATCTAGTTCTCATGATTTTGATGAATTGATGGATGAGTATAAAATCATGTATGTCTTGCTCTTGAAAAAGGATAAGGAAAACAAAATGCTTAGAATTGAAAATTCTAGACTTAGTTCACATGTGCATGCTCTAGAATTAGAAAATGAGAAATTAAAATCTAGCTCATTGGATCCTTGTCATGATAGATTGAATTAGAAAATTATATGTTGAAATCTCAAATGCATGCTTTACACAACTCCATGATTGATTTGAAAAATGAGGTTCTAAACCTAAATAAGAAAATGAATGAAATGAAAAATATTTCCTCATTTAAGAATTTTAATAGAAATGATTTTTCAAAAAGGAATGTTCATGCTAATGTTAAATCTCATGTTAAACATTCCACTTTTAAACCTCATGATCATAAGAAGAGGAATGATATTTCCAAGAATGCTCATACTCATCATGTTTCACATGACAAGCATTCGAATAATAAAGCTCACGTCCATAGCAAAAACAAAAAGAAATTTAGTAGACATTACTTTTGTTGTGGTATATATGGCCATGTCATTCATGATTGTGCATTTAAAAGAAATCCAAGTGTTGCCAAGACACTTTGGATTCCTAGGCCAACTTACCCCCAAGGACCAAAGCAATTTGTGTACCAAAAGTCTCATCTTCTCTTGTAGGGGGAGCTACCACACAAGGGTAAAGGAGATTGAAGAATTGAAGTTGACCAATGAGTTGAAGGAAGGATCCCTACATGGTTGCAACTTCAAAGTCTTCCTCTAGACTAGATGCCTATGGTAAAGTTGGCATCAAATTCTTTGGTATCATCTCCTATACTTACATGATTAAATTAGAGTTGGAGTCTTGATACATGCTTAATATTAAGAAGATTTGCCGCTCATGATATGCTTTCAAAAATATTTTTGATTTTTGATTTTCGGTCTCCTCGAAGACCTATGTAGCCTGTAATGGGCTCATGCAATCTTGCGGTTTTAAATCGTAGACTAATTGTGGCTTTCGGTTTTCAATCAATAGGAAGGGTTGGAGATCTTATTTTTTAAAATTTCATATATTGAGATCTCTTGATTCATTTTGTTATCATAAATGATTTATATGAAAATGAATCCATGCTATTTAGTGAAGTTGAATTTTGAAAATGATATTTGGTTTTTTTCTTCGCTATTTAGTTTGATAGCTTGCATGTAGATTTGATTTCATTTTCTACTTATAAAGTATACTTGCAAGATATAAATATTTTAGGAAGGCTAGTTAGGAAGAAAAATAATAGTTTGGCAAATTATCATGAATAAGGTATAAATTTGAAAAAGTCGAAATCTTAGTGTTATACCTCAATGTAAGCTTAAATTATGTCTCAATACTCATGATTAAAATTGCATGTTAAACCTCTAAATTTTCATGAGTAGGTACAATCTTAGTACTTAGACAAATTTCATTGAATGAAACTTGCTCTAGGTTGATACTTACTATTAGAGGCATTCTTTAAGTCCAAACTAGTTCAACATGATTAGAGATCTTATTCCTCAAATATTTCACATCCTAAGATCTCCTTAGATTCATTTTGATATCATGATAACCGCCTTAAAATGAATCTTTACTATCTAGCATATATATGTTGAATTTTTTAAATGAAACTTTGCTCTAAACCTTTGCTATTTAGTATGTTAACTTGCTAGTTGGCATATTATTTCATTTTGATACTAATGAAGCCTACTCGCAAGTTAAGAAAGTGGTAAACATTGAAGCCTATGCTATCTAAAAGAAAATGGAAAAGGAAATAACAAGTTTGGCATAAATTTCTAAGACTAAGGTATGAATTTAATTTTTGCAAAAATCTTAATATAATACTTGAATGTTCATGCTTTAATGATGTCTCTATATACTCATGATTGATTATGCATGATAAATATTTGAATCTTCATGAGTAAAGAAAATCTTGGTAACTTAGCTCATTTCATGATATCATGATATTTATGAAATCGAACTAGGTTAAAATTCTTCTTTAGAGACTTTATTTTAAGTTAAAAATTTGATGAGCATGTTTAGGTGTGTTAATAATTAGTTGTCTAGGTATTTAAAATTAAAAATTCATGTCTAGATGAACAATGTGATAACTATATCACTTTAGGGGACTTAAACTTGAAAAAGTTTGACTCAAGTCAACAAATCGACTTGGACACTTCATTTTAAGTCCAAATCTCATAAACATATTTTGGAATAGGTATGACATGTTTCCATGCACTTAGAATGGAAAATTCACATGGATATGGATAAAATGACATAGAAGTGGTTTCATGAAAATCTCTTTTGAACCAAGTTGACCCCAATCAACAAGTTGACTTAAAGGTCTCATTTTCAATTCATATTTAAGGAACATGTTTAAATTTACTCATGTTAGGTATCCATATGTTTAAGATTGAAAAACCATGAGTAAATGTTAAGATTGAAACTTAGCAAGTTTCATAAAAACTAATTTAGTTTTGAATGAAACCATGCTAGGTTGATATCTTAACTCAAGGACATAATTTTCATTCCAAACTTGACATATACTCTTTACATGACCATCATGTGGTGTCATGAAAGTTTGAATGAAAATTGAACAAATTTTAAGAATAACTGAAAATTACAAAAATATCATTTCAACCTACATTTGGTAGCAATTTCAGTTATTTCTAGGAAAATATAAAAAAATCTTTTTATAATGATTCTTGAAATTGCACGTTCACTAAAAAATCTAGTTTCTTCAGTAAAAATTTCAAAACATTTCATCAAGAATCTAATTAATAATTAAATTTTGAAGTTGAATTTCAAAACACAAAGTATCATCATTCTTGAAACACTAATCTTTCCGATACTTTGATTCTTCTAAAAACTTCAAATGAAAACTCATGTATACCATTTGGATTCCATTTCTAATATCATTCATACAATTTCTTGAGTAAAATTATTTCTAGGAATGATTTTGATATTTTGGATGATAGCTAGAAATATCCATTTGTTTATTAAAATCAATATAGGATGAAAAATGGTCTTTGAAAATTCTTTTGAGTTCAAACTTTATTCATGCATTTCAAATGACCATTCAATATTTGGTATCAAAATTTTCATCCAAAAATTGGTACCAAAGTTTTTCATCAAAAATATGATGTTGTATATATTTAAAAGTTTGATTCTTTTCAAAACTTGAAGTATAGGTTGACCTAAGTCAACAACATGACTTAAAAATCTCATCTTAAGCCAAACTTGATTCATAGACTTACACTCTCTCATGTTTGATGTCTAGATGCCTAAATATGAGAAAACATGATTAGATAGCAAAATTTGATATTTAGCATTTTCATAGTTTTCATGCTTATTTCAAATGAAAATGTGCTAAGTTCATATTTGGATCAAATGATATTATTTTAATTTCAAACTTCTCAAACATGCTTTAAATGATTAGATCTTGGTTTTTTGAAATTGAATGAAATCAAAAATGTCATATGAGAACATACATGATTTAATTTTGAATTCAAATACATAGTTTTTGAACATATCATGTATGAATTTTGTTTCATATCAAATATTGTTTTCCATCCATTTGGTTAAGATTTTCATGTTTCATGAAAAATAATCTTTAGAGTCTAAACTTCATGAGAAAATATTTGTTCTTCTCCCTTTGACTAGATTGACCTTTCTTGCCCTTTTTGATTGATGTCAAAAGGGGGAGAAATGTATAGGAAATTTGGGAGAAAATTATAGATAAAGGGGAGAAAAATATAGGAAATCCATGCATATAGATAGGGGGAGTTTATTTTCATAGATATGCATGTTGATAGGGGGAGAAATCCCTTAGTTGATATCCTATATGCTTTAATGAATATATTTTCTTAAGGATGTTTGTCATCATCAAAGAGGGGGAGATTGTTGGTTTTAGGTTTTCAACCTTGGTCTTAATCTCTTAATCTCGGTTTTGATGATAACAAACATGGAACTAATATTTTACTAAGAAATCTTTCAGGTTCCATATCAGTTAGCGTTTGATGTCCTCGATTGGATAAATCGGAGAAATCAATAAATCGGAAGGACATTGATCGTCGCGCTCGGGTTCGTCACGGAAACTTCTCAAAGATCGACGTGTGCACCAAAGTCGTATTGGACGGGCTCAAAGATCACATGAAAGCTCTCCAAGTTGATGGTCGTTGAAAGCCGGTGTTGTGTGAAACCCGACACTAGAAGGGGGGGTTGAATAGTGTCCGTCCCCTTTTATAGTTTTCTTCTTACTCAATTTTATCTTTACTTAATGCAATTGTTACTTACTGATTAATGTGATCAAAATAAAATAACAATGATAAAAGCAACTAAGAAAACAATGCAAACAAGAATGCTTATAGTGGTTCGGCCAATCGCCTACTCCACTACCTTGGCTCCTCACCAAGGATTTCTAACCACTACTTTATAGAATTTATGTTTCCCTTTGAATACAATGAGAACACCCTTCTCACCACTTAGAGAACACATCAATCCTATTCACCTAGGCAAAACACAATTCTATAAAGCTATCCCTAAGTGTTTCCAAGCACACCTAGCAGCTATCTCAACTTGAAAACAAGTTTACAATAAAATTAAAATACAAGGAAAGAGCTTAAAGAATGAAATATGAACCAAGCTTCTTTCCACTGCCTTCTCATCCTCAACTTGCAAAAGGATGACTCAAAGGATCGCAGCACAGATGAAGAAGCAGAAGCAACGCTTGGTTTTTGATGGAAGAAGAGGGCGCGCGCAGATTTCGAGCCTTTCGTCAACGATAAATTCTATAAAGTAGTGGTTAGAAATTCTACTTGATCAAAATACCCCTCACCAAGCATTAAATCAATTCTACTTGATTTAATCCCGAGCCTTTCGTCAACGATTTCTTCTTCTATTTCTTTGACGATCTTTTCCTTCGTCCCGTTTGAACGGATTTGGCATGCATATCGCAACCTCAACCTGAACTCAAAACTTCACACTTGGATTAAATACATGTTTGTTATCATCAAAATAAAGATCAAGGCTTAAGAGAGACCCTTCAACCAGCAGTCGGAACCCGAAAATAAGGCGCGGGAGAAAATAGGCTAAAAAATAAATTTTAGCCTAGGTTCGGTTGACCGGGCGGTCGACCGAACAGGGTAAGAAAAAGGCAGTAGCCTTGTCGGTCGACCGAACATTGCCGAAAATAGGCAGTGGCTACTTCGGTCGACCGGTCGATTGATCGACAGAGGCCAAAAATAGGCAGTATGCCTGTCGGTCGACCAATTGGTCGACCGAACTGAGGATAGCCGCAGACGCAAGATCGACCGACGGTCGACCGAATGCGGGATTGAAGGATTTGCGTCTGGGCGGTCGACCCGTCAATCGACTGCACACAGAGAGAAGAGCAGAGGTCAGTTGACCGACCAATCGACCGACGGTCTGCAACGGATAGAAAACTATCCGTTGAGCTGCTGTTTCTTCAGGAGGGTATAAATACACCCTTATATAACTCATTTAATCTTCTTCTCCCTCTCTTACAGTTTTGATTGAGTATTCAAAAGGGAGATTTGAGCATTCCAAAAGAAAAATTGTGTGCGCTCTATTTCTTTCCGCGGACGTCTTCTTCAAGCGCACAAGCTGGGCTCAACTCGAGTTTTGATCAAGCTCTACCTCTTGACGAGTTGAAGGCGCTAAAGGCTTGCAAAGGAGCATTAATCTTTGGTTTAATCTTTTAGCTCTTTTGATTGTATTTTAATTGTTTATTTGAACACATCATTATTTGATTTGTGAGTTTGTAAGATCTAGGGTGTTAGGTCTTCTTGTGTGGAAGTGGTTACCTGGTGTTAGGTGTAAAGCCACTTGTGTAAACTTAGTGTTTACTAGGATTAGTTTAGTTGTACCTTAGGGTTGAGGTGGAAGAGTGCTCTCGATAAGAAGGCAGAGACTTCCAAGTGTGGAAGTACCTTAGGTCGAGAGTGAGACTCTTCGAGTCAAAGTCCTATGTGTAAGGGAAACGAAAATTAATCTAGTAAAACTAGTTTGGAAATCTTAAGCGGGGTGCTTAGGTAGTGGAGTAGATATTGGGACCGAACCACTATAAATTAACGTGTTTGCATTGCGTTATTGTTTGTTTTTAATTGCTTAATTATTTATCGCTTCCGCACCCAATCATTAAATTGCAAATTACCTAAACTAATCAAGAAACAATTAAAATCAAATTTAGGCTAATTATTTAGTAAACACACTATTCACCCCCCCTCTAGTGTCGCTATTTCGTCTTCACCTTCACCAAGCATATCATGGAAACTCGTCTCCCACCAAGAAGTGAGCTACCCACTACCGTAACACCCTACGACGACACGGGGGACCCCATGCTGCACCTATTGGCATTCGAAACCGCGATGCTTTATCACGGAGCAACCGACTCTGCGCATTGTAGAGCCTTCCCAACCTTTCTGGTGAAAGCCACCCTATTATGGTTCGTCTCCCTCCCTCCAGGATCAATTGGCTCTTTCGACGACCTTTCCCGTGTCTGGGGAGAAGCAATTAGCAGAAGCCTCGTTCACACCGTGCAAAGGAAGCCTGGTGGGCTTCTTAGGAGAAATGGTTGATGACCATTGAGCCATATGGCCAAGGATGACATTCAACTCGTAGCTAAAAGCAAAGACAATCGATGTACAATATCTTATCATCAACATTCCCAACCCATATCATATGATCTTGGGATGATCGTCCTTAAACACTCTGGGGGCAGTCGTATCTACTCCTCGTATAGTAGTAAAATTTCCTATCTCCGAGATAGAGGTAGGAGTGTTACATGCCTATTAGAAGGAAGCCCAATGGTGCTACAATGAATTCCTCAAGCCAAAGACGATCAAACCAAGGAATGCGCTTATCGGCTCGCAAACACTCCCCTGGGACAAGAATAAACAGCCAACCAAAAATCTTAAACCAAGCTAAGGACGAGACATGCGAAAGCAACCCCGCCTCAACCCTTGAAAAGAAGTCCAAGCAGGATCATATCATCAATAAAGCTTAGAAAAGAGACCTTCCCATGTACGCGTAATTTCTTTATTACTCAAATAAAGTTTTATTTCTCACATTTCCCTCTACGAATGATCAAGGAACCATTAAAGCAATCTCACTCCTTTAACAAATACCCTACTTGAAACTTGCTCGAGTCTCCACATACGAACTCAACCCGAACTCCTAAAGCACATATTTCCTCCTTCGGACCCGTGGAAGCCCAAACACCTCACGCAGCGACCAGGACCTGGTCATCACAATTCTGGCTCACCGACCTTAGTGCGTATTCGGGTTATTACGCTCTCAACGACCCCAAGCGTCCTCCTCGTGGGCTCGATTTCCTTCGAGTCTGGTCCTCGGCTACCACGCCACTACTCTCGGCCTCAGCGCCTTTACATGACTCCTCATGAGTGGTTCTGCCTTACGCTTCTCGGTGAGCTCGACCTAAACCCCTGAGTGCAGTCCTCGGCTACCACACCACTACTCCCAGCCTTAGCGCCTTTACATGACTCCTCGCCAGCGGTTCTGCCTTATGCTCCTCGACGAGCTTGGCCTGAACCCCCCGAGTGAGTTCTCGGCTATCACGCCACTACTCTCGGCCTCAGCGCCTTTACATGACTCATCGTGAGTTGTTCTACCTTACGCTCCTCGGCGACCTCGGCCTGAACCCCGTGAGTGCAGTTCTCGACCCACACCACTACTCTCGGCCTCAATGCCTTTACATGACTCCTCGCAAGCGGTTCTGCCTTACGCTCCTTGGCAAGCTCGACCTAAACCCCTGAGTGCAGTTCTCAGCTACCACGCCACTACTTCCAGCATCAGTGCCTTTACATGACTCCTCGTGAGCGGTTCCGCCTTATGCTCATCGACGAACTTGACTTAAACCACCGGGTGCAGTTCTCGGCTACCACGCCACTACTTTTAGCCTAAGTACCCTGATGTAACTCCTCACGAGTGGTTCTGTCTTATGCTCTCCAGCGAGCTCGGCTTGAACCCCTCGAGTGCGGTCATCGGCCTCTAGAGCCGTTACTTCCGGCCTCAAAGCCCTTATTTGATTATCTACGCACGGTTTCGACGTACGACCCTTGACAAGCTCGGCCTAAAAACTCTCAAGTACAAACCGTTAAACTAACATGCCATTACTCATGCATAATTTTATATTAGCAGAGCTCGGTTCAAACCAGATCCCTAAGGATCCAACCTTGAATCAAATTTCAAAAGGTTCAACCATGGAACTAGATCTCAGAAGGTTCAACCATGGAACCAGATTTCAGAAGGTTCAACCATGAACAAGATTTCAGATGGTTCAACCTCGAACCAGATTTCGAAATATTCGACCTTGAATCAGAATTCAGACGGTTCAACCTTGAACCAATTGGTTTAACCTTGAGCCAGATCCCAGAGGATCAGACATGGGCATTCCCTTCATAAAAAATCAAGCAAAGAAGATTTATATATACAAAACAAAAGGAGCTCTCAAAAGAGCAATAACTGTCACATAATCAACAAAATAGACCCATGCAGGGACAATTGTCAACCAAAAAGGGTGGGGGGCAAACAGCCAACCCCAAAGAAGTTCCCAGAACCAGCAAAAGAAAAATCTAAAGAAATTATTGAGAAGAAACTGTATCTGCCTTGGGCCACTCGGCAGGAGCATCCCTCTCAGGAGCAAGGAAACCGCGCGGAGAAAATGAGCATTGGCCCGGAGTCACAGCCGAAGGGTCCCCTCTAAGTGAATGAGCAAGGGCCCGGAATCAAAAACCGCGTGGAAAAGTCTTCCTTAGCCTCAGGGTTTACCGGGACACCATCCTTGACTTCTTTGTGAAGGTCCATCCCTGAAAGGTCAACGGTGGGAGCCAGAAGCTTAGCCTGCTCTGCCGCCCTCTCAAAACCTTCCATATACATAGCAAGAGCGTTATCTCATAGGCTCTTCACCTCTTCTTCAAGGGTCTCCCTAGCCAAGTTGCACCTTACAGCCTCGTCCCTAGCCTCCTCAGTCTCAGCCTTCAGACGAGACTTCTCTATCACCACCATAGAAAGGTTCAAGTAGACCATCTCCAGTTCCGCCCGGGCCTTGCCTTCCATCCCAGCTATTCGGGCGGTAGACTCAGAAATAGCTACGGTCAAACGAGCGACCTCTTCGACCTTTGCCCCCAAAGCTCTCTTCAATTCCATCATCTTAAGCTTGGACTGTTCAAGCTCAGCTTGAGACTGCGCTTCGCACTCCCTCCGCGAAGCCTCCTTCAACTTACCTAGCAAGAGCTGGACGTGCTCCCAAGGGTCTACCCCCTCGGGAAAGACCAACTGGTTATCAGAACAAAAGTGCAGCACCGAGCCTGATTGGCGAACCCCTGCTAATGTACTGGCCACTACCGCCGCCTCGGGAAGACGAGACTCATCCCCCCGAGGATGAACATTCGCTTCGGCAAGAAGGTTCCCCTGAATGCCTAGCCCTTTTCTGACGCCTCGCATGCGAACCAAGGAGCATCGGGGAATCCGATGAGGCTGATGAGTTGGCCGCCTCCAGTATCGCTCTCGAAACTCCTGGCTTCTGAGATTGTAAAACTCTCATAGGCCTCAGTAAATCATCCAATAATGGGTTCTTCCCCCTGTCCCCTGCAAGTCTCTCCCGCATCTCTGTCAAGTGAGAGTGCATGCTGGGAATGCTCAAAAATAGGGTATGCATGCTTGAAAGACAAGAAAGGGACAAATAGATCGCGCGAAACATCGTAAAACCTAAAGCCAACGACAACATTGAGGATTGAGGCTGAGGAGACTTACTGAGCATGAACTGGCTAATACTGAGAGAAAGGAGCCGGTTGAGGAAGGACCACTGAAGCCTGTTAAAGACAAAGGCCAAAGGATGCAAGGAAAATTCGTAAACTGGGGAAGGAAAAACCATTTTATAGGCTCCACTTCCCCATCGAATGGTCCACGGTGAAGAGGAAACTAAATTTACATCGGCCAGCTCAACGAGCGAAGGCTCCCTAGAAACTCCCTCCCTCACATGAGTGAATGCCTTTGCCACCATGATGTCTCCCCCAAAAACGAGGAGGCAAGGGCCAATTAGTAGCCAACACACAAGATGAGAAGATCTCCATTAGCGAAACCAGCATACTGAGCGTGGAAGATGAGAAGGCATATGTTAAACACGGCAAAAATACCGATTTGACTTACTCCAAAGTGACACGAAGAGTCGCCACGTACCAACTAGAAGCGACGCATGGTCCCTTACCGCAACCCGGCTTCTCAGAAGACATTCATGTCATTACGATCGATCTCAGCCGTCTTCTACAGCTCAGCCTCCCTAACCATTTCTTTCAGCTCAATCCCAGTAGTCGCTAACCTTGACATTTTCTCCCTGGTCGCCTAGTGCGGCTTATCCGAGATTTCCCCAAAGATGCCCAATACCAAGAAAGAGACCCACTCAACTCAAGAGCTCGGCAACAGTCTTCCAGGCTTCGACCTGTTGGCTTAAGGGTCTCTCTTAAGCCTCGATCTTTATTTTGATGATAACAAACATGTATTTAATCCAAGTGTGAAGTTTTGAGTTCAGGTTGAGGTTGTGATATGCATGCCAAATCCGTTCAAACGGGACGAAGGGAAAGATCGTCAAAGAAATGGAAGAAGAAATCGTTGAAGAAAGGCTCGGGATTAAATCAAGTAGAATTAATGTAATATGTCCCTATGATAATTTATCCCAAGCCAAAATTGTAAAGTTATCCAAGTTGAAACTTGGTAACCAAACCCATAGAAAAGGCATGTAAAAATCCAAGGAAGAAGTCATCATCAGCTTGGGTTCAGTCGGCCGAACAAGGCAATATAATGGTAAGCAGCCCGTTCGATCGACCGACTGGTCGACCAGATGTCGGTAAAAATGGCCAGTAGCTATTCGATCGACCAATCGGTCGACCAAAATTGGCGAAGGCAAAAGTGCAGGGCTACGTTGGTCGACTGGTTGGTCGACCGACAGACGGTGAAAATGGACAGAACGCTAGCGGTCGACAAATCGATCAACCGAACTTGACATAGCCAAATCGCGACCTTGGCTTCAGCCAGTCGATTGACCGAATGTCGGAAGAAATGTAGTCGGTCGACCCGTCGATCGACCGAGCTCTCACAGGTTGCCAGCGGTCGCACCGGCGATCGATCTGTCGATTGACCGATTGATCGACCGACCCTGCGACCGAACGGCTTCAACGGTCGATTTTTCACCCATTGAACGGGCCATTCAGGTGAGGGGTTATAAATACCCCTCACCTAACTTCTTTACAAATTTTAACAAGTGTTATTGAGCAATCAAAGAAGTCCTTTAATCCTTCATACGATCAAGTTCTCGCGCGCCCTCTGCTTCCTTCTTCGACATCAAAAAACCAGGCACTACTTCTGCTTCTTCAATTGTGCTGCAATCTTTGGAGTCATCATCTTGCAAGTTGAAGACAAGAAGGCGGTGGAAAGAAGCTTGGTTCAATCTTTTATTCTTTAGCTCTTTCCTTGTATTTGAACTTTATTGTAACTTGTTTTCAAAGTTGAGATAGTTTGCTAGGTGTGCTAGGAAAAACTTAGGGATAGCTTTATAGAATTGTGTTTTGCCTAGGTAAATAGGATTGAGGTGTTCTCCAAGTGATGATAAGGATATCCTCAAGTGTATTCAAAGGGAAACATAAATTCTATAAAGTAGTGGTTAGAAATCTTTGGTAAGGAGCCAAGGTAGTGGAGTAGGCGGTTGGCCGAACCACTATAAATATTATTGTTTGCATTGCTTCTTTGTTAGCTTTTATCGTTGCTATTGAATTGTGATCACATTAACCATTAAAGAACAATTGATATAAGTAGAGTTAAAATTGAGTAAGGAGAAAATTCAAAAAGGGGACAGACACTATTCAACCCCCCCTTCTAGTGTTGGATTTCACACAACACGACCAAGCTAGGGGGATGTGGACTGGACTAGAACTATTGGGCCTGATTGGTTTAGACCCAGCAGTGCCCCATCATTTACCCCGAACTTAACTACGCGGCCCCACCCCAGGGGGCTTCGCTCAAACTACACCATTGAGCCAAACTCAAGCCAAGCCAAACGGCTCTATCAGAGGAACCCACCTGGCCATACATGGACTCCCAGATCCTTCCTCGTCTCGAGGGATATACCATCATAAACCTCCCACCTCCGAAATTGGTCTCGACCCATTCTGGGCAACAATCCTAGTGAGATTACCGGGCAGCATGATCACCTCCACCTGCAGTATATACAGACACGACATACCTCAGGTAGCCCTAAGTTCCAATTTCATAAACTTCCACCATGGAGTTCCCCTAACTTGGGCGTCAGAGTATCTTTTGTAAGTCCTTCCCCCCTCCTCTCCTCCCTTAACGGCATTGAACTAGACAATGAGAGATACTAAACCAGACCGAAAGACCCCGACTCTCAAGCAGGAACATTTAATATAGGAGGCATGATGAGTATGAGCACTCTTAAACGATATATTTCTATTTCTACAATTTTGAAAGATCCTCTAACTTGGGTGTCAGAGTGTCTTTTGTAATTCCTTCCCCCCTCCCCTCCTCCCCCAACAGCATTGAACTAGACAAGGAGAGATACCGAACCAAACCGGAATGCCCCGACTCTCAAGCAGGAACATTTAACATAGGAGACATGGTGAGTATGATCACTCTTAAATGAGACATTTCTATTTCTACAATTTTGAAAGATGAAACATTTGGTAAATTATTAACTTTCCTACTAAAGAAAACAACCTCATTTTTCAAGTCATTAATGGATTTGTATAAGGCTTGCATTTGAGATTTCAACATATAATGTTCCTTCTTTATTTTTGAATTTTCACTTTTGAAAATCTCATTCTCAAATTTGAAATCAATTTTCAAATCATTACTTCTAATTTTCAATTTAAATTTCAAATCCTTATTTTTAAACTTCAAATCTTTAAGCTTAAGTTCCAAATTATCATGGCATGAATCCAATGATCAAGACATCAATTTTTCATTTTCTAATTTGAGAATTAAGCTTTAAATTTTTTTTCTTGAACTTTTTATTTTTCTTATCTGTTTTTATAAGCAAGACATACATTTTCATAGATTCTTCTAATAGCTCTTCATAGGTCATGTCCAAAGAACTAGAGCTACTAGCATCATTATCACTATCAAAATATTTATCAAGATTAGAAGTAGAAGATATTACTTCATTTCGAAGACCCATGGGGCAAAAGTGAGATGTGACTTCATGGTCATGACAAGAGGATGTTTTATGTGAATGAGATGATGATGTAGAAGCAATTGACCTCTTCTTTGCCTTGTTCATTAATGAAGGATAATTCTTCTTAATATAATATGGCTCTTCTCTTTGCACAAATAGCAAATGACTTTCCTCTTTTGGCTTTTTGAGTTACTCCTTTGACTAGAAGCACTTTAGGCATTAAAACCATAGTTAGCATTGGATGGATGACCATTGTGATCACCACCCTCAACAAATGTAGTAAGTTTTTCAGTTTTAGCGAAATCATATAACATATTCAAATAAGCCCATAAATCATAAGCCGGTGTACTATGCATGACTTTTTCAAAAATTTCATTTGACAATGTATAATATATGTGATTCATAGCTTGTGCATTCAATTTAAACATATCATTTTTATTTTCATTCCAAGCATGCATTCCATTCATATGTTTAACATATTTGTTTTTTATCATGTTAAAAATACCTAAACCTTGAGTCTTTAGGAATATGTACATTCTACCATTCCAAAGACCAAAGCTGGACTCATTGAACCAAGGAGGTCTAGAAATGACGGACTCTAGTG
The DNA here is from genome assembly GCA_034359265.1 of Canna indica. NCBI lineage: Eukaryota > Viridiplantae > Streptophyta > Magnoliopsida > Zingiberales > Cannaceae > Canna > Canna indica. The sequence continues at coordinate 50,314,364 of CP136897.1, forward strand.
CTATTTTCGTATCCAAGCGAAGTGTACTAGAAATAGTGAAATATCAAACTACGACCCGCTCTGATACCAATTGTTGGGTGAATGACCTACACTAGAAGGAGGATGAATAGTGTGTTATACTAAATTTAACCTTAGTCTGGTTTTAATCGGTTTCTTGAATTCTTAGGTTAAGCATGATTCAACTTACTAAATGCGGAAGCTAACGATAAATGAACAAGTAAGCATACACCAATTCAAACAATGGAAACACAAGGATTTATAGTGGTTTGGGATCTTTCCCTACTATACTACCTAAAGGTGGCAACGGGTTGGGCCAGCCCATGGGCGGCATGGGCCCAGCCCGATTTCAGGCCGGGCTCGCCTTTTGGGCACGCGGGCCGAGCACGGCCCGCGCACTGTGCTAGCCCGAGCACAGCACGCGGTCCGAGCACGGGAAGCCTAGCGTGCGCCAGGCCTAGGTCGGCACTGCCAGACCAGGGTCTGGCAACGCCGACCTACGTTTGGCGCGCGCCAGACATCTGGCCAACTAGGCCTGGCGCGCGCCAGACCAGAGTCTGGCACGCGCCAGGCCTACGTCGGCCCGAGCCAAACTTGGCTTAGGGCGAATATTTTTTATATTAAAAAAAATCTATAAATACCCCCTCCCCTTCTTCATTTTTTCTATCTTCATCTTCAACTCTTTCTCTCAATCCTCAACTCTCAACTCTCATTTCTCAACTCTCTTACTCTCAACGATCAACAACATTTTAAGCTCATCAAGAAGCCAAGGATTCAAGATTATTGTTAATTTTTTTTAATCTCATCAATTTGTTTCATTGATTAGTATAATATTTATACTTTTTATATTTTTAATTTTTTACTAATGGCGGATGGAGATTTTTCAGGTTATACTCCACAAACTGGATCAAATATGTTAGAAGAAATGTCTCCTGCTACTCCTACCACTCCTACTACTCAACAAAATCAAAACATAGAGATAAATCCATCTATTAATTTATGTCCATCAGGTAGAAAAAAAAGTATGGTTTAGGAATATTTTGAGAAAATTATTGAACCTGATGGCACCATAACAAAAGCCCGGTGCAAAAAATATCAAAAAATTCTTTCGGCTTCAACAACCCGAGGAACTGGTCATTTATTACGTCATGCAAAGGGTCATGACACTAAGATTACACAAGCTCAACAAATTCTTAATTTATCTTCTTCTGGTTTAACAGCTTTTTCGTATGATCATGATTTTCAACGTCGAGAACTTGCAAAATTAATTGTTCAAAGTGAATCTCCTTTTAGTTTTGTTGATCAACCAAGATTTTCTAGTTGGATTCAAAATACTTTACAACCAAAATATAAAAAAAATACTCGAAATATAATGAAAAGTGATGCTTTAAAATTATTTTTTACATATAGAGAAAATATAATGACTAGTTTTTAAAATAATAAATCAAAAATTTCTTTAACATCTGATGTTTGGTCTAGTCAACGTACTACTAATTCTTACATTTGTGTTACTGCATATTGGATTGATAAAAATTTTATTTTGCAAAAAAGAATAATTAGTTTTAAAGTTTTTGAATATCCACACACTTCTGTTGCCATTTTTTCTACTATTAGATTTGTAACATCTTTTTATAATATAAATGATAAAAAAAATTTGATTAGTTTTGATAATGCTAGTAATAATGATGCTGCTATCCCTCCCCTTATACAGTTATTTAAACCAGTATTAGAAGGTGAATTATTTCATGTTTGTTGTGTTTGTCATGTTCTTAATTTATGTGTACAAGATGGTTTAAAACAAGTAAATATACATGTAGAAAATATAAGAGATGTTATTAGATATATGCGTTCTTCAAAAGCAAGAACACAAGAATTTAAAAAATTATGTCAATCTTTTAATAAATCATTTAAAAAATTTAATGGTGATGTTATTACTAGATGGAATTCAACATATCATATGCTGATGTCTACAATAAGATATCAAGATATCCTTACAATATTTTACAATCAAAATATGTCTGGTGATCCAATTAATAATAATGATTGGTTAGTTGCTGGGCATATTACTCAAATTTTAGAACTTTTTAATAAAGCTACCGAAGAACTTTCCGGTGTTTCTTATCCTACATGTAATTTAACTCTTTTACATATAGTTCATATTAGTGAAGTATTTTCTTCATATAGACACCATCCTTTATTTGCACAAATTATTTCTTTAATGGAATCTAAATTTAAAAAGTATTGGTCAGATATACCTACTTTATTTTGTTTAGCAATATGTTTAGATCCTAGAATGAAAATTGATGGTTTAAATATGTTGTTAGATGATTATTATAACAATATGGAATTAGATAATGTTGAAGAAAAAAAGATTAAAATTTCGAATTTATTGAATTCTATGTTTGTATTTTACGCTTCAAAATTTGGTGATACAATTACAAACAAGACAACATCTTCTTCTTTTAGATTAAGAGATGATGGTGGAAATAGTATTAACTCTCAACTTGGTCGTAGAATAAAAAAAACTAAATCTACTAATTTTAATGAATTACTTTTTTTTCTAGATCATAATCATTCTGAAGAAATAGATGATAATGAAATTTTAGCATGGTGGGAAAAATAAGAAAATACGTATCCTATTATTTTCATCATGGCACGTGATATACTAATTGTTCCTATGTCTATAGTAGCTTCCGAGTCTTATTTTAGTGCAGGAAATAGAATTCTCGACGAAAAAAGAAGCCGAATGAGTGAAGAAACGATTGAAATGTGCATTTGCTTAAAAGACTAGTTGGATGCTGAAGATAAATTACAAGATAATGGAGGACACGACACTTCATCATCGGGAGAGGAGGAAGCTCAAACAAGCGAAGCTGGTGCTGCTGGTCCTAGTACAAGTTAAATCACTGGGACTACGAGTGATTAAAAATATAAAAAGAACTACGTAGACCTGATCCTTCTATAGTTAATCATTGGGTAGTACAATTTTAACTATAGAAGGTACGTAGGCAACCTTTTAAGGTGCGGTCTATTATAATATTAAAAAAATATATTTTATCATTGGATGAATATTTTTGTATTAAAGATAAATAAAAATTTAATTATAATTTGATTTTTTTAAAAAAAATTTTTTATTAATTTGTACTGTGTTACAATGTTACATATAAAAAATATGTTAAAAAATATATAATAAAATTTAGTACGATGATTAAACTATCTCAAATAAAATTAGAGGTCCAAGTTTAAAACTCACTCGTAACCATTAATTTTTGAAATTAAATTTTAAATATTTTAAAAATTAAATTAAATAATTTAAATTAAATAATTATTTTTCGGGCCGGCCCGTGCCCGGCCCGAGCCCGGCTGGGCAGGCTCGGGCTTGGGCTGGGCTTGGTTGCCACACATTCGGGCCATGCCAGGCACGGCCCGAAGGTGGCCGGGCTTGCCCGGGCACGGCCCGTTGCCACCTCTACTACTATCTAAGCACCTCACTTAGAATTTTAAACTCTAGTTTACTAGTTTAAAGTCTATCCTACAAGAGGATTTACAAGCTAAGGCTCTAACCCTCTCCCCGAAGAATAACTCCAACACCTCTTCTCCCAAGGACTATACGTACAACTAACTATATTAGACTAAGTTTACACCGATGGACTTTTGCCTCTAGACCAAGTAAACCACCAAACTCTTGACCTAACACACTAGGTCAAACACACTTCCAACACAATGAAAATAAACTTTAAAATACAACGATAATGAAGCAACAATTCAAACAATAAAGTACTTAGCCTACTGTGAGTAGCATAGTTGATGATAACATCTTGGATGTTTCCTAGAGAACTAGGGTTCAAACCCTAGTATGGTCACCTATTATGACTTTATATCTTTGTTAAAAAAATTATAATAAAGCACTTAACTCCAACCTGAGTTTCCTAGCTTCCTCTTGATGCATTTGATTATGAAACACTCAAGTTTAAGGCTCAACAAGAAAGTATACTACAAAAGCTAGGGTTTCCAAAGAGATGACTCAAGATTGCATAGAAATGATTGTAGGATGGCTCAATGGGTTCCCGAAGGTCAAAGGGAGGCTTAGAAGGTGTTTAAATAGGCAGAACACCCTTCAAGGCTCGAGCTCAATAGGTTAAAACGACTAAAAAAATAGCTGTTGGCTCGTTCGATCGATCCTCGGTCGATCGAGGTTTGGCCGACATTCGGCCAATAACCAAGTTCATGCCGATATTTTAATTTTTGAGTTTTCGGGTTTTTGAATTTCGGATTCAGTTTTTAGGTTTCTTATGCATCAAATAGATGATATACAACATATATTAGATACTCTAAACATATGCTCTAACTTCTTGGCGAAAATCGAGCGTCGATGAGCATCCTTCCTATTTTGCCAATTTCGTCGTTCCGTCGCTGACGTCGTGCACTAATCAACTTGGAATCTGAAAATATTTTCCCATTAAATAATTACTTCAATATTTGTTATCATCAAAATCGAGATTAAGATCTAGGTTGAAAATCTTAGGCCAAAAAATTAATATAAGACAAGTGTTAATACATATGTAGATATGAGTTAGCATTCGATTTCAATCATATTTGTAACCAAACTTTTAATTGATAGTTTGTCGCTATAAGTTGAATAACAAATTGTTCTTTGAAGAATTTTGTTGAGTGGATGGTCGGACTAGACATCCAACCATGACCTTAGGGCAAGGGTTTCATATCATAAAAATGCAACAAAAAAAAAAAAAAACTTCGGGGTAAAGACCTCAAATCCAAAATGCTTGAGAGGAGAGGTTGGGATGCTTGAAGTAGATGGATTTCTCTTGATTGAAGCTCCAACGATAATTGTGTAGTCTAACATTTTGTCCAAGGCTAGGGAGCAAGAGAGGGCAAAAGGTTTAATCTCCGGCATCATTGGACAAACTACAAGAGGAAAGCAAGAAGAGAAAGAATATCAAAAGTTCAGATCTTCGGAACACATGCTTCAACAAGTTACGAGAGGAGTGGAGATGAGAGGAATCAACGGAATAGGCGGCTGGGGAAAATATGAGTTGTAGAGGATTGAGTAAAATTTTGAAATAACTTGGTATATTGAGAAATAGTTTTCTAAAATTTAGATAGAACTCGATATTTTGGGTGCATCCATTCTCATCGGGCAATACCAAACATCGCAAACATTTCAAAGCTAATTTTTTACTCTCTTTTTCCTCTCAAATGGTTGAAGCCGAACTTTTTCCTAATTTACACAATTTTAGAAAACTATTTCTCAATATACCAAGTTATTTCAAAAGTTTGCCCAATCCTCTATAATCCATATTTATCTCGGCCGCCTATTCCGTTGATTTCTCAATATACAAAGGATTCAACTACTTGAAATTAGAATCAATTTCAAGTTAAATTAGGAGATGAATCAAGATCATTGCATGGGATATTCAGTTAATTCATTTTTTAAAATGCACCTATAAGACGATTATAAAGCGGGCCACGTCAGCGAAGCAGTCACCCTTGCCTCATTCTAACGATCATTGGACGATCGGGTCCCCGTCAATCTACCTATTACGAGGCAGGTGTATCAACTCGAAACCCACGAGTTGGTTGGTTTAAATCCATAGCCAAGTATTAGCGATCTGCTCCAACAATCGCTTCATGTTTATATTTTACTCGAGCCTCTAAAATCCTGCAAATCGACGTTGCATTGCCATCGAACGGTTGAGTGCTGAAATAGATCATTGTCTGTTCAAGAATTATTGGATAGGATCCTTATACGGGTGGGAGAAGCACTTCGCCCGTATAACTTCCCAGCTTCGTCCGCCTTCTCGTTCCCTCCACTCTCTTATTTTGCTCTTCTTCCGCTCTTCAGAGGCCATACAATCGGGATCGGACGGCGGGGACATCGGCGTGAGGGTTTCTTCGCATCCGATAGCAGCGTGCAAAGTCTCAGAAGAGCCCGGGGACAATGTCGATCGCCGCTGTTTTCAGCCTGACCAGCGCCTCACTTCCCTATCGCGTAATCTTCCCTCTTTTTCCACTTATTTGTGTTCTTTTCTTCTTTTGGTTCTTGGAAGATACAATCGCCCGCTAAATGTCTGGATTCCTTTTGGATCGTGGATTCCTTGTACGAGCAGAGATGGAATGTGTGCTAATCTTTGCGTTTCCTGATCTCGTTGATGGTGGTCGAAGTTCTTAGAAACTCTGATCTGAACCATAAAACAATATGGTTTTGAGTTACACATGATATTTTGTATGGTCGAAATGCTTATTGGGCTAGATTTTGCAGAATAATGATGTTCACATAAATGTGTGTGCTGATTTAAGTTTTGCTCGAGTAATCGATGGATTTTTGGACTGTTCGAACGATGTTTTATGATGTACAAATTAAAAATGGATTCATATTCCGCAAAGTGGTAAAAAATGGGATTACGGAAATCATATTGGTACTGGACCCTTTATTTTGAGTGTAGGAAGTCGTATTGTTACAAATCTCAATCGTTTCCATTATCATTGAATGCAGTTCTTTTTCTAATACTTAAAATCTTGGAATTTTGTTAGAAAGTAATCTGATCCTTGAAGGTTACATTTGTACATTACTTAGAAAACATAGTTTGCCTTCATCATTTTTTTGTTCGTACATTTTGAACCTTCATCTCTAACCTTATGCAGTGTTGCGATCTGGCTCTCAACCAGAAGCTAATATATCGAGTTATTCTCAAAGATCAGAAGAAAGTTAACTATAGCCCTCTTGCTTTTGGATCACTGTTAAAGAGAAATGGTGATAATAGATCAAACTGCAGCCGTCTTGTTGTTAAATTCGGATCGAAGAGTGATGTTGTCACTGAGCCACCAGATTCTGCTAAGACGCTACCAGAGAGACTATTTTCAAAGATACAAAAGTTAGAAGAAATGTTGAGCAAGGATACGATCCAATTAGATGATGCTGATCTTGCAAAGATTCTTGAAGTCTTGGAACCTGGCCTTGAAGTTATCTTATCAGCCTCGGGCGAAGGAACCTTGAAGGAAGCTCCTAGCAGCCCAATGAGGAAGGATTTGCATCAGCAGGAAGAAGAAATTGCTGCTGCCACTACCAAGCAAAATGAAATGGAAGAAGACCTGAAGAAGGTCAAAAGCGATCTTTCTTGCCAATTCAAACAGATTAGTGATCTTAAGCTCTTGGTTGAGATGCAGCAAAAGGGAATTACTAGCTCGCAATCCCTTCTGTCTCAGAGGGAAAATGAAGTGGACAAACTCAGGGATGAACTGACCAAGAAAAATAAGGAACTTGAATCGAAGGAGCATATCATACATGAAGCCAATAAAATCATCAACGATCAGGAGACCAAGATAATGTCATACTCCGAGGACCTGGAAGTAGCTCAACTGCAAAGTGAGACAGAAATATCCAACTTGAGAGCTGCAAGTGCTCGATGCAAGGAACTGGAAGTACAGTCATCAGATGATAAAGCAGTGGTGGAACTTTTGGTGCAGGAATTAATTAGAGAAAGAGCTTCTTTGATGCAAAAATCCAAAATAATAGAAATTCTTGAGAATGAACTAGAAAAGGAAAAAGCCAAACATCCTATTCATGCAAACGAGAGTGAACTATCAGAGGTGGATCTTCTAATCCAGAAAATGGCAATTTTGGTGGCCGAATGTTTCCAGTACTTGCAAGAAGAAGATGCTGCTCTAAACATTACTGAGGAAGAGTTAATTCACGTGAGAGATAACCTCAGTAAGCTGCAATGTGTTTTGGAAAGCAAAAACGAAAGTCTCAATATGACTACAACAAGACTACGGGAGAAGGAAGCACATATACAAAACTTGCTACTTGAGCTAGAAGAAGCAAAACAGAAGGTTTCTGAAGCTGCACCTGCCGTTGAACAACACCCCCAATTAGCAGACCAGCTTGCTGATTCTGCTAAATTTGAAGCGGAGGCACAACTTGAGATGGTGAAGAGATCTCTGAGAGAGAAGGAAATGGAAGTCGTTGCAGCTCAAATATCTCTTTTTGCCAAAGAAGAAGAGCTCAAGTCAGTGATAATAAGATGGGAGAAGAGGGAAGTAGAGCTGGATAAGCTGAAAGAAGAGCTATGGGTAGAAGATGGAAGCGCAGGGGATTTGGTGGCGGAAAAGCTCCAATTGAAGGCGGCGGTGTTGGAAGCTGAAGCTGTGACGGGGTTGCTGGAATTAGTTTCGGAGATGACACACGAACTGGTGAGATCGGCACAAACATTCTTCGACATAAACTCGGATGTCTTCGTGCCTCCGACAGAAGTACTGCAGGAAAATGAGTACATGGAGATGGCCAAGAGAGAGGTCCGCCAGTTGTCTGCTTTGACGGAGCAGCTTGTGAAAGGTATCGGAATTTATGAGCAGCAGCTGCGTCTGCAACAGGGGTGTGATGATAACCACTTCTGAAATTTTATTTTGATTTCTTTCTCTTTCTTTCACGTTTACTTTTCATGTAAGACGAGGTGCATGATCGCAAGAAGTGGGTTATAGTTTTCAACGTGTCATTAGTTGATATTTGTTTTTTGCTCCCCTCTTAGAATTTGACAATGTGCAAGGAATCGAAAACAATACTTCAATGATTGGTTGGCAAGATTTGGAAATGCAAAATTACGGGATAGACGATGTAAGATAAATTTACAATCAAATATAAATATACGGGATAGACAATGTAAGATAAATTTACAATCAAATATAAATATATTAGCAAGGTAAGATCTAACTTGATGATAACATATTTGCAGCGGAATAAATTTTTGAATCTCCAAGAAAAACCGAATCTTCCTCTGCAACTCCTTCTCAAATGCTCCGCTTTTGATGAGGAAAGCAACTATGAGCTAAGGTTTTTCATCATGGTGTGTAGAGGGAATCTAGCATCTATTTATAATTGATTAAACGAGTTCATCCATCACGGACTTCATTAATCGGGCCTACACTTAACTAATCACACCAATCATAGTTAAGTGTTTCGAGCTCGAATCACATGGATCAAGTTTACATGAGCTAATAAGCATCTCAACATTGGATCATAAGATTAAATCTATTTTTTTAAAATAAAATATTACAATTGATTGTAGCCCACATATGAAAAAATAAAAATATAGAATATTTAAAAAATATTCTAACATTCTCTCACTTGGACAAGATCAATTGTAAAATTTTATTTTGAAAAATTTATTTAAAAACGACTCTCAGATTAATAACAAATTTAAAAAATATGGCCACAAAATAAATTATAAATAAATAAATAATGATCCAAGATGCAATACTTATTATGACTCATATCAACAAACCAATAATATTAAATCATAACAGCTATTATGTCAATCCTGGACATAAGACTTTCGATGATCAGGAATACCACTGGCATTGCTGACAATTGTCATTGGTGTGAAGTGTAGCATGAAAACAATACTCAAAATGATCTGATAAGAACAATGTTATTTTCATTGTCAGTCTTCATACTTTCTCTTCTAGATATACCTTTCGGCAAGAGAAAACGTATGATTTTAAAAAAAAACATCAAGTCCCTAGACTCAAACATGACATCAATCAATAGGCAACATGATTCACATGTCACCGAGCCTTAAACAAAATCATGATGTCTCTAGACTCAAATATGATATTAATCAAGAGACATTCTGATTCATATGATACCGAGCCTTAAACAAAATCATGATATCTCTAGACTCTAATATGGTATCAATCAAGAGACATTCTGATTCATATGATACCGAGTCTTAATTATTGAATATATATATATATATATGTATGTATCAAAAAAGAGCTTATTATTGAACATGCAGTAATATAAACCTAACAATCATGTATCAAAGTGATCAAAACAAAAGGAAAAAATAACTTCTCACTAATCAAGCACATCAAAAGAACTCAGAATGCCCATATTTTCAACATGTCTTTTAAAGACTGTGGGTTTGAGTCCCTTGGTTAAGGGATCAACAAACATCAGATCTGTCTCTATGTGTTCAACTAAAATATCTCCTTTCTTCACAGGATCTCTAACAGTCAAATATTTCAACTCTAAATATTTAGAACCATTGGAGGTTTTATTGTTCTTTGTGAAGAACACAACAGCACTGTTATCACAATAAATAGTGAGAGGCCTAGAAATAAAATCAACAATGCAAAGCCAAGAAACAAGATTCTTAAGCCAGACAACTTGAGAGGCCGCAGCATAACAGACAACAAATTCTGCTTGCAATAGTAGAAGAAGCAACCAGAGTCTGCTTCTTACTTTTCCAAGAGATGGCTCCACCAGCTAACATGAAAATATATCCAGATGTAGATTTTTTGTCATCAAGGCGCCCAGCAAGATCTGAGTCAGAATACCCTACAATCTCTAAATTTTCCACTCTTTTATACACAATCATATGTTCTTTAGTCCTCTGCAGGTATCTCATAACTTTCTTAGCAGCTACCCAATGATCATTTTCAGGATTAGATTGATATCTGCCTAAGACTCCAATAATAAAAGCAATGTACGGTCTAGTGCAAACATGTGCATACATCAGGCTCCCCAGTGCACTATTAAATGACTTGTCATTCATTTGTCCCTTCTCTAATGCATTTTTAGGACATTGATTTTTACTAAAATGTGATTAACATAGGCTCCCCATCACCTTTAATGACAGGCACGTAACCAGGCTTGCAATCTAGCATATTAAATCTTTCCAAAATGTGATTAACATAAGCTTTCTAAGATAATCCAAGCAAACAACGGGATCTATCTCTATGGATTTCAATTCCCAGTACAAAAGAAGCTTCACTAAGATCCTTCGTATCGAAAGATTTAGTCAACATGAGCTTAGTTTCATAAAGGAGACCAAGATCATTTGCAGCCAACAAAATGTCATCCACATATAATATAAGAAAAAATATTTTGCTCTCACTGTCCTTGACATATATGCAATGATCAACTTTATTTTTCTCAAAACCCAAGGAAGTCACAATCATATCAAATTTCAAATACTATTGTCTAGAAGCCTGTTTTAAACCATAAATAGACTTTTTCAATTTGCATATCAAATGTTCACTGCCAGATTTATGATAACCCTCAGGTTGCTTCATATAAACCTCTTCATAGAGATCATCATTTAAAAATGTTGTTTTATCATCCATTTGATGTAACTCTAAGTCAAAATGAGCTACAAAAGCCATAATAATTCTAAAAGAATCTTTAGAGGAAACAGGTGAGAAAGTTTCATTATAATCATTGCCCTCTTTCTAGGTAAAACCCTTTGCAACAAGTCGGGCCTTGAACCTCTCAACATTACCTTTAGAGTCCTTTGTTTTAGAAAACCACTTACAACCAATAGGTCTGAAGTTTTCAGGTAATTCAACCAAATCCCAAACATTATTATCAGCCATAGAAAGCATTTCCTCATTCATAGCGCATATCCATTTATCTAACGGTCCACAAGAAATGGTTTGTTTATAGTCACTAGGATCAAGAACATCTCCAACATCATAATCATTTTCATTAAGATATACCAAATATTCATTAGGGATTGCAGATCACCTTTCTCTAGTAGATCTTCTCACCGGCACAGGTAAGGCAGATTCAGTAGGAACTGGATCAATAACAGGAGTAGGCGGATTAACAGCTAAAGGACTATTCGAAGGATCAGGAGGATGGGAAATATTATCATCATGGCTAACAACAGAACCACCTGGAATGAATGAGCTGAGATCATTGAAAATAGGAAGAGGTACTAATGCATTAGAGACAGGTTCAGTAGGAAGAGGATCAGGCTCAACTACGTCAAGTTCTAAAAACTTTGTAGTCAAGGACTCCACAATTTTAGTGCATCTGCTCGGACAATAGAAACGATAGTATCACACCCTAACTCAGAGTCGCATGATCGGCCAAGGTCTATGTCCTACCCTGAAGTCTACCACATACATTGGATAACAAGATACTGAAAACATGCGAATAAAAACAACGATGCAACTTTTGTTTAATTTTAAAAGAAGGTTCAACAATTTTAAAAGAGTTGCAAAACAAACCAACTATAAAGTAAAACAACTCGAGTTAAAGTTGAATACATGTTTTTCAAATTAACAACTCCCAGTGTATATAAAGAAAACAATCCTAGACATCACGACTACAACTATTGGACGCTGCTACGAGATCTACACCACTGCCTGCCCTCCAACTGCACCATGACTCCAAGTCTTACCTCACTGGTCGGGCTCTGCAAAAATAAGAGAAATAAACCGTGAGTCCACATGGGACTCAGTGAGCGGTTCTTCCGAACCTCCACATAAATCCCCAATAACCACATGTATATAAGTTAGAAAAATATAAAGTTAGAGATCTAATCTAGTCAATATATGACAACCAACCCGAGGGTCGTCCTGTGTAGACCATACAGTCATATAACCAGCCATAACGGCCCAACTAAGCAGAATAGCAGTCGGCCATTAGGGCCCGCTGAAGAACTAATGGCTTGGCTCTAACCGGCCTTAACACACAATGACAGTAATACTCCGGTCGCACTGCCTACATAACACATAAGAAAATCAGAGCAAACACCGGGTTGTCGACTAGGATGGTCTGCTAGTCTCCGGACACCTACCGGGTTAGGGATAGCTAATCCCACCCAACTGGGGTCTAACACCTAGCGGGCCCGCTGGTGCAATCTCAAGACCCAAATCACTAGCCGAGTCAAGCATTAGTCGCTCTGACTATCCATGCTGCTCAGCTGACTATCACAATCACATTACACAAGTAAAGTGTTCTAAAGTTTTCTTATTTAAAAATCTCGGGCATTCACCCATGCACGACCCCTTTATTCCGGGCCTTACCAATCGCACACTATTGCTCACTGGTTGTTTCCTAGGTGTGAGACCTAGCTTGTTTACATTCGAGTTTTTCTAAATAATAAGCACCCTAGAGTTTCCTAATAGTCATCTAGCGTCATATGCCACATAGTGTGAACTACATGTCAGAAGTGTAGAATGTCTGAATACACATATGTTACTACCCATAAGTTATAAGGAAATTAACCTACAGCTACTACCATGAACAACCGAATGATGGCAACAATAAAGTAATTAAATTCTGTATTAAATTAATAAATTCCAGCAATGTAACATTTAATCTGTCATGGTAATTTCAATACTTGCATTAGTAATTTGATGAAGGAAATTTTACAAATCATATATGTGCATTCAAGAGGATATCCATCTAAAAATTTAAATCTTATCTACTAGCATCAACAATCCATTCATCAACCGTTTAATCAACAATTTCAATCGACGAACATATTTCCCCAGATGAAATCAACACATTGGATCAAATCCACCCTCCTCTCCACTTAGCCGAACCCTAAACAAGGGTAATATGTTCGACCGAACCTTCTTAAAGGGGAAAGGAAGGAAAATTTGACCATGACATCGTAAGATCTAATTTCACAAGTTGTCTACACATGAAAAGGGATCGATCCAAGGGGTTTAAACCACTTGAGGGTTTTGGGGAAAATTTCGGCATGACCTTTTCCCTTTTTCCCTCAATTGGTCGGCCCCTAAAATCAAGAAAATGATGTGGAAACATTCATCACACGATACAATATGCATAAGGAAATCATAAATCTCGAGAAACTTCTGATCCACAAGGTCCGACGCGAGAAAAACAAGGTTTCATCACCTCTAAGGGTCGGCCACACGCCTACCCTACCGAACTAAGTCCGACCACTCACCTTGATCAAAAAAGAAGACGCTCTAGGCGACGATGACTCCGATCTCCAGCGACGACACCAATTTCTCGCGCCACCACTTGGAATCCCCTTCTCTCCCTTCACCTTGGGCTGCGTGCGGCTCACCTTCCTGAGCCGTACATCGATTGAGGTGAGGGGTTATATATATATATATATATATATAGAGAGAGAGAGAGAGAGTAAAAAGCCCTTGCTCACATAAGCCCCTACTCGACTCAATCCAAGTCCGACTCAAGCCCCGATTAAATCCACATACACGATTTGAACTCGACTCATACTAAGTCATCTTATGTTTAAAAAGGAAGGAACATTTAACTAATAAAATTTTATAAGGCTTAAATTATACCTTCTACTCGCGGCGATTTCACGACTCGACCCGACTAACTCCCGATCCGGTGCACTGTACCAAAAATATATTTTTTTTTTATTAGGAAACCTCAGGTCTTACAGGTAGCCTTTTGAATGATCTGAATATCCAATGAAAAAACAACGACTGGTTCTAGGATCAATCTTTTTCTCTGAGGGGATATAGATTCTCACTTCAGTAGGACATACCCAAACACGAAAATGATTTAGACTAGGTTTTCTACTTTTCTACAGTTCAAAATGGATTTTGGGAATAGATTTACTGGGGACACGGTTAAGAATGTAAAGAGAGGTTTTTATGACTTCACCCCACAGAAATTCTGACAAATTCGACCTGCTCATCATGCTCCTCATCATATCCTTAAGAGTGTGGTTACGCCTTTCGAATACACCATTTTGTTCAGGACTACCAAGTATGGTATATTGTGGAACAATTCCACATTCTTGTAAGAACGAAGCAAAATGACCTACATGCTGCCCAGCAACACCATGTCTACCATAATACTCTCATCCACAGTCAGATCTCACTATCTTGATGAGCATTCCCAACTGTTTTTCGACTTCAATCTTAAACAATTTGAATTATCAAGCGCTTCTGACTTTTCTTTAATCAAATAAATATAGCCATATCGGGAAAAGTCATCAATAAAAGTGATAAAGAATTTATGACCACAAATAGTAGGAGAGTAAGGGCCACTAATGTCTGTGTGAATGATTTTTAATAGATTTGAATTTCTAGTAGCACCATTTTTCTTGGTTTTGGTCAATTTACCCCTAATACAATCAACACAAGACCCTATATCACCAAAATCTAAGTTAGGCAAAATATCAATGTTAACAAGTCTTTCAATCATTTCTTTAGAAATATGACCTAAACGCTTATGCCACAAAAGAAAATACTTATCTTTGATCCTTGATATTTTAGCAACTTTATTTTCAATGTTTAAGGATGTAGATTGACAATCAGAAGCTAAGGACAACATATATAAACCATTAAATAAAGATCCACTTCCAAAAATTTGAGAATTCAAAATAACATTCATATTGCTATTTCCAAAACTAAAATGAAATTCAAGTTTATCTAAACAAGAAACAGAAATCAAATTTCTCCTAAATGAAGGTACATATAAGGTATCATTCAGAACAAGCTCAAATCCTGACTCTAAAGACAATCTAACATCTCCTACGGACTCCGCAGTCACTTCAAGATCATTTCCTACTCTCAGTTTGCTTTGCCTTAGACTTGGTTTCCTCGGGTTTGCAAAAGCCTGCATAGAACTAGCAACATGGGTTGTGGATCCACTATCAAACCACCAAGAATTAATAGGGACATCAACTAGATTAGACTCAAAATAAACAAGGGCTAAGGGTTTACCTCCAGCTTTTTGCTTCTTTTCTAATCAGGCCTTAAACTTTGTACATTCAAATCTTTTGTGTCCTTTCTTTTTGCAAAAGAGGCATTTGATAGATTTCTTAGTAGGAGCAAGCTTAGGACCTCCTATGGGGTTATTCTGACCACTATCTTGTCCTTTATTATCATTAGATTTTTTTGGAGCAGCAGCTGAGAAATGCTTAAATTTTTTGTGAAGCTTGCCAGAATGGGATTTAGGATGAACCGTTAGAAGGGCTAGATCGCTCTTTTCTTTCTTGAGTTTTTCTTCCTCAGCAACACATTTAGTGATGAGATCATTCACTGTCCATTTGTCATTCTGAGTAATATAGACAGTCTTAATTTGACTGAACTCAGCAGGAAGATAATTTATGGCACAAGGAACAAGGAAGAGGGAGTCATCTAGTTCAACTTTCAAGACTCTAAGATGGGACTGAAGCATAACCATTTTTAGAATGAACTCTCTTACATCCCCGGAGTTATCATAAATCATAGTCGTCAATTCTTTCATTAGATATGCAAACTCAGCATTATCAACCATTTGAAATCTTTTTCAAATAGTAATAAGGAACTCTTTGGCATTAGCAGTTTCACACAATCCACTCATTAAGTGTTCAACAACAGTCCTTTTAATAGCAAGCAAGCTCAATTTGTTGGATTTCTCTCACTTAGCTAATAGGTCTTTTTGTTCAGGAGTGGCGGCTTGCCCTTCAGGAATAATCGGCTTGTCTTCATGTATAGCCATTTCAAGATCAGTCATGCCTAGAGAGAATTCTATGTTGTGTTTCCACTTCTTAAAGTTTGAACCAGTCAATATTTCAATAGAAGCATTGCAGTTGTTCACATTAAAAGTAACTATATCAAGTAATTGAAATACATTAGATTAAATTATAGGACATATAATATAATTAAAATTGAGGCTAACCAAATATTACATATTCCCCTTTGGGCAGAATATGTAATCACAAAATAAAGCCTCGATGAATTAAAATATGAGAATACACTGATTTTTCGAAAATCTATCTCCTTTGGGCACACAGACCTCTAGACCAATGCACACCCTAATAACTCCATATAACAAGACCTCCAATTAAAACACTCAACAATCCTCCTTTGGGAAAAACTATTGAATGAATTAATCTTCAGTATTCCTCGTATGATAAGAAAATACACTAATCACTGTAAGTAATTCCACTTTGGTGGTAATTACAAATAATAATCAGTAAAAAACCTTATCAGGAATCAATATTATGCCATTTATGTTAATAATTTCAATTCATAATATAGTGCAAAAATGGTATAAAATACCGCAACTACTATGAATCTACACTTTTATGTATTCCCTAAATCACTTAGGGCCCGTTTGGTTTGCTAAAAAACGGGGGACTGGACTGGACATCCGCCCATGTCCCCCGTTTGGTTTGCAAAAGAAGCTTCGGGACAAGGACTTCTCCTTGTCCGGGACAGGATTTCCACCCATTTTGGTGTACCGAGAAATTTCTCGGTACACCGAAATCGGGCGGAGGACAAGGGCTGCAATTGTCAAAATTACCCCTTCCTTTGATCGTAGAATCGTCGGATCGAGTCGAGGTGAATACCAAAGTTGTAAATTTTCGCGTGCTGAACGCGATGGTGGTGTCAGATTTCAGATTGGAAATCGTTTGGTATGATTTTTATATTTTTCGGTATTATCCTATTGTTATACTTTTAGGTTAATTGAAAATTAGTTGAACACTTATTAGTTAAACTAAAACTTCTTATTGTATTAAAGTATTTGATACTATATATTAATATTTTTTTACATATTAATTAATTTTAAGATTAATTTACAAGGGTATTTTAGTCATTTGTCATATATAATACTTTGTTATAGCGAAACAAACGCAGGACAGAACGGAAAATCGTGTCCTGTTCTTGACGAAACAAACACGGTATAGCTATTGTTCCAGGACATCTGATGTCCTGTCCTTGTCCCTGTCTGGTGTCCTGTGATGAGCAATTTGCGAACCAAACGGGCCCTTATGTTTATATGGTTATAAATTATGTCAATCTCTACACTTAATTGTCACAATATTAGGTTTGAGGTTTTATAAAAAGACAACATAATTTACAACAATAAATTGACATGTATAAAATTTGCATAAATAAAAATAAGTAATTATGCAAATATGTAAAATATAACATGAATTATAATCAAACCATAGAACTTAATTGCAACAATAATACATAATTTAGGCCAATTTAAGCATAAATTAATCTATATCATGACATTCATAATAGGGTAAATTACACGGAACCCCCCTCGACTATAGTCAATGTGCGCAAAGATTACCTAAACTACCAAGTGTGCACAGAACTCCCACGACTACACTTTTTGTTCAAATAACCCCCTCCATTAGCATGTCCGTTAGTAACTTAACAGAAAAACTTCCACGTGGGCAGAACCCCCTCTCCAGTGCCACGTGGCAGCAATCTCCACCATCCATCTCATTTGACAGCCACCACTTCTTCTTTTACCTATCCCCTTGCCCTAGACACTGTCGCCGCCGCCACCACCACCACCACCTCCTCCTCCTCCTCCTTTAGATCTCCTCCTCCTCCTCCTCCTCCTCTAGATCTCCTCCTCCATCTCCTCTCATCTCCACCACCACCACCTCCTCCTCCTCCTCCTCGAGGAGGAGGAGCCGGCGACATCTTCCTCTTCTTAAGGAGGTGGTGGTGGTGGCGGCGGCGGCGAGAGGAGGAGGAGGAGGTAGTGGTGGTGGTGGTGGCGGTGGCGGTGGCGGCGGTGTCTAGGGCAAGGAGATAGGTAGAAGAAGAAGTTGTGACCATCGGATGAGATGGATGGTGGAGATTGCTGCCACGTGGCACTGGGGAGGGGGGTTCTGCGCACGTGGAAGTTTTACCGTTAAGTTACTAACGGATATGCTAACGGATGGAGGTTATTTGAACAAAAAGTGTAGTCGCAGGGGTGTTCTGTACACACTTGGTAGTTTAGATAGTCTTTGCGCATATTGACTATAGTCGAGGGGGGTTCCGTGTAATTTACCCTTCATAATATTCAAAATTTGAATCATTATAGCATGAAAAAGCCCAAATATATGTGTAAGTTAAATGCAGAAAAATAATACTGGTCATAGATTTTATTGGGCAGACTTCTGGGCCACACAGAACTGGACCCAATACTCGACCAGCAAAAAACTGGCCCGAAATAGCCTATTTTTACTTCTTTTTTTATCTATAGAGCTGGACCTATGCTGCTGGGCCCGCCGAGCTGGGCCCAACGCACAGCCCAGTAGTCTAGTGCCTCCTGCTAGGGCACAGCCCAGCACTACTCGTTAGGATAGGGCAGACGGGCGTCCGTGCCCGTTAGGGCACGGCCAACGCGAGCGTTGCCTGTATCCACATGACACGCCCACGAGGGGCACCGTGGACACAAAGCAAGCAATACGTCTCGTGAGCAGCTAGCGCCTATCGTTGGCCTCATCGAGCGCCCCGCTGATGCGGGCGATGCCTGCTGGCCTTGACGGGCGCACACACCGATCACAAAAACATTGTGTCTCGAGGCAGAAAAGTGTCATAACATATAATTAATTGACTTGTTTAAATAGCCAAACATAGCCAAGCATATAATAAGATTAATTTAAACAAGTACACCAGCCTTTAATTTCAATAAAATATAGAAATCAATTCTTTGCTTTATGTTTAACGGTAGGAAAGAGAAACGAAACCAAATTTCTTAAAACATCGTCAAATAAGAGAAACGAAATCAATTCTGATTCAGATTTCATTACAGGTACATAAATAAAATTAAATCATGTTTTACTATACAAGATCCAACGGGTAATAGAATACCCCAAACAAAATTACACAGAAGATGAAAGAAAAAAACCAGCGTCGGAAAATATATAATATCCGTAGGGTAATAAATTGATTCGAACAAAAAAAGCGATTTCAATATACAAACACGATGAATAAAAATCCAAATAAATTATTCATCATATTAAAATCACCAAAAATTACCCTAACATAAAATCACCAGGTAAGATCATCGTAAATACCAATAGTAAATACCAATTGTAAAATCACCATCTTAAAAAGAAAACGAATTTTTAAACTCATGAAAAAGGGCTATGATACCAATTGTAAGACAAATCTACAATCAAATATTTCATGAATTTAAGAACATCGTAAATAAATTAACAAGGTAAGATCTTACTTGATGACAACATATTTGCAGCGGAATAAATTTCTGGATCTCCAAGGAAAGCCAGATCTTCCTCTACAACACCTTCTTAAACGCTCCGCTTTTGATGGGGAAAGCAACTATGAGCTAGGGTTTTTCATCATGGTGTGTAGATGGGACCTAGTCTCTATTTATAATTGATTAAATGAACCCATCCATCACGGGCTTCATTAATCGAGCATGCACTTAACTAATCACATCAATTATAGTTAAATATTTCAAGCTCGAATCACATGGATCAAGTTTACATGAGCTAATAGACATCTCAATATTAGATCATAAGATTAAACTCATTTTTATTAAAATAAAATATTACAATTGATTGTAGTCCACGTATGAAAAAATAAAAATATAAAATATTTAAAAAAATATTCTAACAGACAAAACTCGAACCCGACGAGAGAAACAGAAATCCAAATCTGAAACCAAGACTACGAAAAATAAGAGATACAAGGGGTTAACGTGGTTCGATCTTAGCGAGGTGCCGGTCCTACATCCACGGGGAGAAGATGAGACTTCTTTATTAATTTCAGAAAAGAACTACAATAAAAGTGATAATAAAATTAAATCTTCTTTAAAATACAGCATATTATCTCAAATAAACTGAAGCTGAACATCGTTATGGAGTACAAACATTATCTCTGTAATCTCTGCTTTGCAATTGAACTCATTTACCGTATGTATACTGAAACCTAGGAATGAGCACTCATTTAAAATGGATGATAGCGACACTCTTAATTTTCTGAATCTCTATTATTATTATTATTATTATTATTATTATTATTATTATTATTATTATTATTATTATTATTTTATTCAGAAGAAACTGCCTCTATTTATACTCGAGGGGGATGAAATTGATAGAGTCGGTCCGGAGAGAGAAAATTATGATGAGGCCGAAATTTCTGTTATGATTTCAAAATCTTTGGTGGAGTAGAAGTTGAACATGGCAAAAATATTAGCAGATTAAATGTTGGTGATTACTTTATCAAATCTTGAAATTGACGGCACCATATGATTCGGCTCAAGGAGAGTAGGACGGTGAAGACGAATTTGAAAAATATGAAGAAATGAGTAAGTAATTGAGATTTGAAAAAATCACAATTGAAACGAAGGTCACTGTGTCAGAGAATCCAGCGGAGGAGTCAACTCCTTTAATTAAACCAGTTTATTAAATGGTTTAATTGAACCGGCTCAAAAACTTCAATAAAATTGGTTCAACATTAACTTTGCCAATTTAGTTCCAATTTGAGTTCGATCAGTCTGAGCCCAATTTGAGTCAACATCTAACAATTCCTCATTTGATAAAAAAATTAGGGTTGATGCGATCTCAAAAGTCATCCTCCTCTCCCACAAGGCCCGTACAGGGCCTACGTCGAATCAATGCTCAAGTGGGCCAAATCAGCTCCTTGGTTGGACTTAGGAACCCACACAGTTAGGGCTATTCATTGGGTCAACCCAACCCAATGAACCCGAGAACTCGACCCGATCCGACCTATTTGGGTTGGGTCGGGTCAGGTACAATCCAACCAAATATGACCATAATTGGGTCGGGTCTCGGATTTTAGAATTTGAAACCCGATGACCTGATGACCTGATTATTTATATTTTTTAAAATACTATATTAAAAATATATTTATTTTTTAATTATTTTACAATTTTTAAAAAAATTATTGCTAAAAACTTATTTTTATCTAATCGGGTAAACCTGACTACCCGACCCGACGCGACCCAAACTAGATCGGATTGGGTTGGGTCGGATTTGAGAGGTGAAAATTTTTGAACCTGTCCCGACCCGATTACACTTGGTTGGGTCAATTCAATTTTTTCCCTAAATCCGACCCGACTCGACCCGTGAACAGCCCTACACACAGTCCTCATAGTCTCCTCATTCATTGTGTATATCTGAGAAGAGCTTGTCTTGGAAACAAAATTTTTACATGTAGGATGCTCAATGTCTAATTTTGTTGTGTTTTGCCCCAAAATCTGGACTGCTTCACGAAAGATGAATTTGTCCACCGTATACAAATTGTTCAACGTTCTTAGAGTCTTCAGTACCATCGTGACTCCATTGTCTACCTCTAAGACTCCTCCTGTAGAACATGTCGTGTAGCCCCTAGTGTCGAGAACAAGAGACATTAGATTCCTTCCTAGCTTTGGTACATGACAAACACTTGCTAGGATCTTTGACGAGCCATCATGCAGCTTTAATTTCACAATTCTAAATATGGCAACTTTGCAGGGTATGTTGTTGCTGACATAAACTACTCTGCCATTAGTGTGACGATAATCCACAAAGGCCACCATAATACTCGCGAAAAAATTTAATTAATTTTATTTTGATTTCAGCGGAGAAATCGGGATGCACGTCGGAGCGAGCCAAGTGAATCGCCGAAAGGTGCGAATTAAGGTACGACCCTTACGCGCTAGTAGAATTATTATTTTTAAGTTGGTTTGGATGTTGGATGTGAGTTGGACTTGAGTCAAGTCCGGGGGTTCGATCAGAACTCAAATTGGTTGAGTTTAAGTAGGCTTTTGGGTTCAACTTAGGTTCAAGGGTATACTTGTCATAATTTTATTTCTAATAATTAATTAATTATAATTCATTTTTAGGTGTAATTTTTTTACTAGGAGTGACTCAATTTGCAATAAATTTCATTGCATTAAAGTTGCTCCAACAAATAAAGGTTAGCTTGAGGATCATATTCTCAAACCCAAAATGGTCTTTATCCATATAAGCGATGAGATCAGATGGAAAAGAAACTGAGAATCACGTGCTCAACTAACACTTCTGGGATTGCGTTGCAAAAATTATTATTGTCGTAGAACCTTTGTATGTGGTTTTACAAATACTGGACATGGAAAAGAAGCAAAAAATGGGTTGCATCACCATTACGCTAGAAATCGAGAAGGGCTGCAAGGTGCAAAAGAAGTATAAGCCCTTCATTGATATTATCTCCATCTATTGGATAATCGAATGGACTGTGACATACATCGAGCGGGTAACAATTTTTATATTTTTCAATTGCTTCAATTATTTTTAAATTCATTATTCTAATTCTAAAAAATTGTATTTTTTATATGTTATTTTTTAAACATCGCATATTAGTATCAATACGTAATTGGAACCACGAATGAGATACTATTATATGCTCTCCACAAGGTTATAATGTGTATGTTGGCATCAAAAGTAGAAGCTATGGAGGCTATTTTGGAAGCAAGAAAATTTCGAGATGCATTTGGCAGCTTCAATGATTCATTTGTAATTGACTATCGATACATCATGGATCCAAGTATAAAAATTTTATTTTTTTATTTTAAAAGTTACTTATTAGTTATAAGTTATAACTTATAAATCTCATTTCTACTTTTCAATGTGTAGTTGAATGATGATTGTAATTTGGATCTAGTGCTCCAAATCTTCGGAGGATTATTGTGCAAATCTTCTCATAGTGAATGTAAGAGAAACTAATCCAACTTGCTCATATACATGAAGCCCCGCAACCATCTTTTATACACCCATTTAGTGAAGTTGATATGTGTTCACTACAACTTGCAGCTTTGAATGCGGGCATTTCAAACAGAATGAAGAGAAGAAACTTTGGAGATAGATCATTTCGATGTTATTTCGTCTCAAGGGAGGATCACCCGTGATGGATTAGTGGAGTAGGATGAAAAATGATCAGCCACTTTTGGATGAAGTAGGAGATCTACCTCAACTTTCAAGAGTTTTATTTGAAGAAATCGAGTTGGAGTACACACAACAAGACATATACAACCAACAATTTGAGAGGAAAATGAGCCTTGCTCCCTTTCATAGAAATGCATTCTCAGTCGAGACCACAATCCGACTCCTCGGCATCCCAATCATAATCACAGTTGCAATCCCAATCCCAATCAAGTAAGAGGAAGAAGTTTGTACCGTTGCCATCAAGGAGTGCAAAAGCGAAAGAATAAAGGCCAATTGTGGATACTCTAAACGCAATTGAAGAAGAAGGACACTAATACCATTGCAAGATCATCGTCATGACATGAAAAATTTATAGATGTTCTTTTATCATCTATTAGTAGACTACGTGTGTTTTGTAGCTTAAAATCATTTTTTGAAACTTAAGCCTATGTTTTCTAGACCGTACTGTTTCGAGAGTGTTGGTATAGTAAGGTACCAGTACAAGATTTTAAACCATAAATTTGACAGGATCAAACAATACAATTTGAATAAAAAATTATACCAAACCATGTTTTATTGGGTTGGGCCAAATGCATCAGCCTACAGTCATGTCAGCGAGCAATGAACCAAGAGGAGTGAGATGTCATTAGAATCAAGAAATAGAGCAAGGCCGATGGCTGCCACCTTTGCCTGTCAAGTTGGAGTGCAATCGAGGTAGGGGCCAAAGTGTAGTGCTTCTCCTTTGGTATATATATAGAGAGATGACAATTAGTTGGGCAAATCTAAGTGCAAAAGGCGAAAGCTAGCTGCAATGCAATGAGTGGTGAGTTACAGTGGAGTGAGAGGCGAGGGTTCGGATGGATAAAACTTATATGGGCAGTCCGCTCATATGATTTTTTATGAACGGGTGAACATAAGGAACATGAATAATAAGAGAATGAATACGATAAATGAACATAAACTCATATTCATTCATTTACTATCAATATTCATTCCGTTTCTACTCATATGTACTCGTTCATATATTTTCTATGGACAACCCCGCCCATAGAAATTGCACTCGATTCGGATATTGAGTGGCAAGTTGCAATGGAACATGGAGGGGGGTCGGGCATGATTACATTGGGGTTAAACTTTCATGTTTCTTGTGATCTGGATATCGATGGTAACACCAAGTTTATAAGTGCGAGTGCCATTTATTTCAAAATCATGCATCTTTATGCATTTAGCCAAAAATTGCTTGCAAATCTACAAGAGGAATTTTGAATGCACACAATGTGTATGTTATGTAACAATTAATCCATCGTTTGTGAGCATCCCAGGAGACTGATGCATACAGTCTGACCACAAATAGAAGAAAAATAGATTTCAATGAAAATAACAAAAGATCATATCACTCATCTGCAACATGAACCACCTGCTTTCCCACATTTTTACCTGAGAAGAGCCCAACAAATGCCGCTGGTCCACTCTCCAATCCTTCAGTCATGTCCTCTATGTAGACAATCTTCCCTTCTTTGTACAAGTTTACCATGGTTTGCAAGAATTGAGGAAACAAGTGGAGGTAGTCGCTCTGGATGAAGCCCTGCATCCTAACGCGCTTCATTACAAGTGTGTAAAGGTTAGAGATACTCTTAGTATCGGAGACTGCATGCTGAGAGACCATCCCGCATACGGCAACTCGACCATGTACTCTCATGTTGAGCAGTGCTGCATCAAGCATTGAGCCACCTACGTTATCGAAGTAGATGTCGATGCCCTCTGGGAAGTGCCTGATGTTTGTTCGGAAGTTTAAATATACAAGAAAGAGAAGTACATGAGAGAATTGTAGACAAAAATAAGTATATAACTTTCCATAGAAGAAAGGATTGATCAGAAAAACTGAGTGAGCAACATCCACATATGTAGGCAAAAAACAAAAAAAAATCAATTTTTGCCGAGAATGGAAGTTGCGTTTTTTGATGTCTCAAACTTTAAAAAACAGTTGGTTTAGGCTCATCTATTGATTTAATTAGATGACAAATGTTAGATTTAATTAGATGACCAACAAATACATGAAGAAAAAAAGAAGAAAAAACAAATCCATACCTCTATTGATTTAATTAGATGACAAAGGTTAGATTTAATGCATGAATAAGAATGTGAACTAAGCTGATAGCAATTAGGTACTCCAGTCGCAATTGAGCTATTTAATATTATTTTAAAAAATCATACTAGAAAGTAGTATCAATGCGAAACAAATTAAAAAAAACAGACTTGAGTTTAGTTGAACCAACAAATACTTGAACCAAAAGAATAAAGATGGAAGAGGTTTTTAAGAATATTCTGCAGGTGCAAATCCATAGATTCAAGAGAACAACATAAAGCCAACTGTGGGTAGCACAGTTGGTGACAACATGTTGAACGTTGTCTAGAGATCTAGGGTTCGAACCCTAGTATGGTCACCTATTGAAAAAAAAAAGAAAAGAGAACAACATAAAGCATAAAACTACTTTTTAAAAAGATGAACTACAAATGGAATAATCAAGTAAAACCTTTATGAACTGAAGAGGCAGATAAATGTGAACATTCCTTTACATATTTGAGAAGAACAGAGTTTTGAATGATTTTTGAAATTAGAATATCTAATTCAGGGATTAGGACAAAAGTCTGCCATCAAGTTGTATCTGAATCAGTTATTTGTAGGTTGATAATTTTACTTAAAATGAATTAGTTATGTTGGTGCTAAGGAAATGTGTTGAGATAATACTCTGACCTTTTCAAGGCTGCAGCCAAGTCAGTTTCTTCTTTATAATTGAATGCGTCATCAAAACCTAGCTTGTTCTTTAGAAGTTCAACCTGATATAGAGTTGAATTAGTAACTCAAAAGTGGAGTACATATATAACTTGAGTTAAAGAAAAGGCCCCACCTTTTGTGTTGATCCGGCACTTCCAACGACATAGCAGCCATGTAGCTTAGCAAGCTGACCTACAAGTTGACCAACTGCTCCCGATGCAGCCGATACAAATACATAATCACCTTTCTTTGGAGAACAGATCTCATTGAACCCGACATAAGCCGTAAAACCAGGCATACCTGTTCCAACATATGTTTCTCAAACAAAGAATTCTTCTAAATTTGCAGCACATGCGGAAGAAATTATGTCTCATTTTAAAGGATTCAAACATGGAATGCTAGTAAAACTGCTAAATGTAAGATCCAAAATGGATTTGACATTCATCAAATGATAAAGCAAAGAAGACAGAAAATGGAGATTAATTATTTATATCATCATCTGATGCATTCCTCAAAGTTGACTGAGGTAATCATTCTAAGACAATATAAAAGTGGCTTACCAAGAAGTCCCACATGATATGAAAGAGGGACATCAAGAATTTCAATTTTTCGTAACTGCTCAGTCATGATTATAGTGCTGTATTCTTCCCAGCCAGTTAGTCCCACGATATAGTCACCAACGCTGAAATTTGAGTTTGTGGAATCAATTACTTTGGCCACACCAAATCCTTCTATGGGCTTCAAGAAAATAACAACTAGATAAACCATATGACCTCAGAAATAGTACATCATCAAGCCTTAGTGATCTTATAATTGGAAACTTACATACAAGAGTTAATATTTTCATGAAAAGTCTGCATGTCAATGGTACAAGGTACAAGCAATTACAATTGCACAACCTATTTGGTTTAGACTTCAAACCACGATAACTGTACATAAGTGGCAATATGCTATGTACCACATACTATTTGTATTCGTGTTCCAAACATAATTGTGGATCTCAGAGGCAGAATAAGATATAGATCAAGGAGACAAAACAAGTTAGTATGTGAACAGCAATAGCCATAATGCTGGCATTAAAATAACTTTTTACAAAATTATTCAAAAAGGCATTCTCTTGTTCAAAGTTTTATAATTAGCTAGCATTGAAAAGAAAAACAAAGCATAAATAAAAAATATTTTTCTGTAAGAACATTAGTAGTTTGTATTACTTTCAGCGAACGTACATCAATTTTCCTTATCCAATTTTCCTCTTCTTCTGTATTTGGTTCCAAAGGTTAAATTATGCATAACTGAAATACTTCCTTATCATGTTTAGACATCAAAATTGGTGATAAATATTATTTTTAATTCATAATTTGTCTTGTCCCTCTGGCTTCAAGTTTTCTTCATAAGTATTCATAGCCATTCTATTTCATGTCCATTACCCATATGGAAAATATCTATTATTCAGCTATGTAGCCACTGCATATTACATGGAATCAAATGAGCAGTTCTAATAATTTGGGATGATTAATGTTTGGAAACAAATTCATTAGGAGGCCACCCCGAATATATTGGTAGGGTGTATTTACAACCTCTGTAAAAGGCATATTTGTATATAAATTTTTAAGGCTCTGCTCCTGGGAACCTGTTAGAGCAGCCATATTAAACTTTTGAGATAATGAGATATGATCAAAGATGTAGGGTAAATAAATAAATAAACAAATAAGAGATACAATTAACCCACTATAATGCATGCTTTACTGAAGTGAGAAAAGCATCTTATTCATATAATATTCCTTTAATTCCAATTTGCACATGTTCACTTTTAGTTTATGTCTTATGTTGATTTTGGCTGTGGACCCCTGAAGTCACATTCTCTATTAAAATAACGTCCACCTATTTCTGTCCAAACCACCTCACAGTCAGAGGTAAGCAAGATGACTCAAAAAGAGAGCAAGATAATGAGGATCATACTGGTACGTTTATGTTTACAACTCAATGGTATAAAACATCACTTCATCTCATCATCAAAACATATATTATGTTCAATATATTATATACTATTTTGTTCTAAACTAATTAACTAAGCACAGGTTATAATCTTTTCTTGGTACTGCAATCATGGAATTCGTTAGTTTTCCTCATCTCTATAACTATATTCAAACTAATTTAAGATTGACCCTAGGAATTTATCATGTGGATCATATTGAATCTACCATAGGAAGCTATGAGCTTTATGATTGTTTAACCATAACCAACACAATGGAGTCGCCAAGAGGCCAAGAGGAAATATGAATAAAATTCACAACAGTTTGTCATGTAGCCAACTTTTCAATTCATCTGTACTGCTTACAATTGACAAACGTTACTTGACAGCACCATTGCTTATCTAATTTTGTCACACGCTCGAGGTTTCGTTATGTGTGTTCTTTCCCTTACAAAGAGACAAAAATATCCGCAATTAAAATTGAGACAAGAGTTTCACCATTGACGAGACTTGAAAGAGTTTCTTTTACTGTAATCCACTGTTTTATGTTCAGAACCTAACAAATAGGTCATTAACAAACATTTTGAAGAATTTGGGTAACTTGTTGAAGCAGAAAAACCCCTCAGACTATAGAATTGGATTAAAAATTCTGGAGAAATGAAAAGGAAATAGAGGGCCTCACATGGAAATCAAATTTAAATCAATCACATTAGCACCACAAGGATGGGGGTTTTACTCAAGAAGGGAGGAACCGCAAAACCCTAACAATCACAAAAATCTATACCAATTTTTTTAAAATGTGAAAAAAAGATGCACGAAACGCAATGATCAAAGTCCATTCTCATAGATAAACAATGAACAAAAAGATGTTAAAAATCTACTGATGAGAGATGATACCTTTCCAGGCTGGAACGGAGGGATATAGGATTCATAATACTCCCTCATCCTCCCCCTCATGTAGGGATCGCAAGAG
The DNA here is from genome assembly GCA_034359265.1 of Canna indica. Lineage (NCBI taxonomy): Eukaryota > Viridiplantae > Streptophyta > Magnoliopsida > Zingiberales > Cannaceae > Canna > Canna indica. The sequence goes on from CP136897.1 coordinate 50,343,499, forward strand.
AGGTAGAGGTTCTTGACCAAGATGGCACCCTCCGCCCCTTTGAGAATCTTAAGACTGGTCTTCCCTTCCCTGAACTCCATGTCCGTCTCCTTGGGAGCGCCCACAACAAAATGCTTCAGCACCACCTGCTTGTTCCGCACCATGTCCCGGCCGGCTTCTCCTGTCGCAGCCATGAGCAATCAAGGGCGGTCAAGAGAAGGAAGACGAGGTAAACTACTTAGCTGGATGATGAGAGAAGGAATGCATCGGGTTTAACGGGAGGGGAGAAGGTGATGGGCCGGCCATGGCAGCTTAGGTTAGATTTTGGCAGTGGTTACATGGCACAGTCGAGAGGTTGAGGGCTGAATTGTTAGGAGTGGGAGAAATATCGTGGCATTATTCGAAGCCAATGAATTGAAGAGTTGGTTGGGCTTCTTTTTTTGAATTAACGTTTTGGAGCAATTTTTCAAAAGCAGAACAGTTAAAATTTATCAATAATAAAATTAGAATTAAAAAAATACTTAAAACATAAAATTTTTAAAATACTAAAATACCCTTCGATTAAGTAATCCAGCCGGTTCATACTTCATATACTTCTTATCATCCGTTTAGGTAATAAATAGAAAACGACTAAAATGGTCCTTGAACTTCTTCATAATTTTCACTTTGGTCCAGAACTTTTTTTCCGCTCACATGAATACTTGAATAATTCGTCGTTTCCATTTTAGTCACTGCCCCACACTTTGCCGTTAAAAAATATCTACGTGGCTAACTTTCTGACGATGTAGCACATTTCTCTAAAATAAAAGAAGTGTGAAACATCTACGTGACTAACTTTATAATTTATAAAATAAAACGGGATCTACTTTTTTTCTCTCTCTCCCACCGCTGCCACCTCCTCCTCCACCCCCGCCGTCGCCGCCTCCACCTCCGTACTTTACAATATACTGGTGGGGCAGATGATATGACGTGAGGATCAAAAATAGGGAAAAGCGCTCGACGTGGGCCAACTGAAGTGAATGCAACTCTCGGTGGAAACATTCCAACGACATGAAGCATCTGATGGTGTACCTTGTGGAGGATGAGTGGGGCAAGCATGAGGAGATTTAATAGCAGCAGCCGCTCACTTTGGTCCCACAGCATTTCTTGAGCAAACTCTTCGTCTGTTCGCCAAGCAATCGTGGCGCGTTTCTCACATGGTGTTCTGGCAAGGAGGAGGAGGTAGGGGTGGGGAGGAGGAGACGGCGGGAGCAGAGGTAGGGAGGAGGAGGCGGCGACGATGAAGGCAGGGAGGAGGAGGAGGAGGAGGAGGAATTGCTCAACAATGATTTCTAGCTTCCTCTTGATTGTGAAACGATAAGATCAAGGCTAAATCGAAGAGTTTAAGACTCAAGCTAGAGTTTTTGTGAATAATCACTCAAGAAATACTTAGGGCTTATCACAAGATGTCACAATAGGTTCTAAAAGGTCCAAGGAAGGTTGGGAATATTTTTTTATAGGTAGAACACAAGAAATGGCTCATGCTCAACAGGTGGAAATGGTTAGAAAAAGAGTCGTTACTGTCGTCGGTCGCTCACTGGTCGATTGTTGAATGACCAAAGCTTCGACCAATAACTGCACAAGTGTAGTTTCAGCAGTACTGCTTCGATCTTCGGTCCAAGGTATGGGTTTTGGTTTCTAATTTTAGGGTTTTTTTGCATCATAGAGATGATATATATGAATTCTAAACACCCTAAACCTAGACTCTAACTTCCTGATAAAAATCAAGCAACGACGACGAGCGTCCTTCCGATTTATATCGATGTTTTTCCGATCGCGGACATCGTGCACTACTCGAGTTGGAACCTGAAAATATTTCTCCATAAAACCATTAGCTCCATATTTATTATCATCAAAATCGAGATTATAACTTAGGTTGAAAACCTTAGGCCAAAAGTTTTGGTAAAAACGAAGCTTGGAGCAAAAGCGTATCAAGATATAGGTTTAGGACTTACTTTTTCATATAAAAAATATTTAGGGTCTCACATGTGTAGATCCTTTGTGTTCGACCCAATTCAAACCCCAAATCAAGCCCTAAACCAAACCACACCAAACCATCAGCTAAAAATTAACTACCAAATAGCAATTTTGGTCGATGGTTGATTGATTGTTCGTCGACCGAACATCGATAGGTCTGCGACCGGTAAGCCTAGTGGCTCTTGGACTGGACTAGAACTATTGAGTCTGGTCGGATTACACCCAGCAAGCGCCCCACAACCCACTTCAAGCCGAACCAAATAGTTCTCTGCCCGGGGGCTCCACCCGGCCAAATAAGGACATCTATGTTCTCCCTTATCACGAGGGATATGCCATTACAAACTCGTCATCTTGGGGATCAACCTCGACCCATTTTGAGCAATATCCCCGCAAGATTATCGGGCGGCGTCATCACCTCCATCTACAAATAAATACAGACAAGCACACCTCAGGCAACCCTAGTTCCAATTTAATTACCTCCACCTTGGAGTCCTCCTAACTTGAGCGTCAAAGTATCTTTTACAGGTCCCCCCCCCCCTCGGCGTTGAACCTAACCAGGAGAGATACTGAACCGGACCAAAATACTCCAATCCTCAAGCAGGAACATTTGGTGCCCACCGTGGGGTCGAGTAAAGCTTATCTCCCCTGCATGGTTGGAACCCGGAGCAACGACCCAACGACAACGATAGACCGTAGCCTAGTGACGCTGAAACATTAAGGAGCGATGCTCCGATAACAGCCCATCTTTCCCCTAAAGAGCCCCACCGGCGGATAATCGATTTGGAGGCAAAAAACCAATGTTTGACAGCCCAAGTCGAGATGCTGACACGATCTCGTGGATAACCCCCGACTGACTGCGAGCGTTCCTGCTCAAAGCCCGAAGAAAGCAACCACTTTGGAAAGAGGCGACTGGTTCCCGTCCCTCGGGACGAGGTCTCCAACACCCCTGATCCGGAGAAAGACGAAAATTCCAAAGCCCAAAAAGCCGGGACTGTCCTCCCTCTCGACGTAGGACCCTTCGCTGAACACATCATTGCAACCCGCCTCCTACTGAGAAGTGAGCTGCCTACCACCCTGACACACTACAACGGTACAAGTAACTTTGTGCTACACCTGACGCGCGTTTAGGACTACAATGCTCCATCATGGAGCAACCGATCCTGCGCTATGTAGAGCCTTTCCAACTTTCCTAGGAAAAATCGTCCTGTTATGGTTTGCCTCCCTCCCGACGGAATTCATTCATTCCTTCGAGGACCTCTCCCGCGTCTTCCTCAACCGGTTCACCACATCACGGGTATATTACAAGATGGAGGCTACCCTCCATTATATCAAGCAGTGGCAACATGAGCTCCTTAGAGAATACATGAATAGATTTCGGGCCAAAGCGGCCGAAATTCCCAATCTCGACCTACAAATCGAATTCTACTCCATCAAGCTCAGGCTAAAGCCAATGCTCTTTGCCGACCAGATCACCCTAATAGAGCCAAAGGATATGGCTGAATTCTTGGAGAATGCCGCTAGCTTCGTAAAAATGGAAGAACTTTGAGAAGCTAAAAAGACTGACTCGCAAAATCTCAAGGCCACCGTCGAGGATAAAAAGTCCAAAAAGAAAGACACGAATAGTGAAGATTGCAACCGCCACAAGCAAAAAAATGGTCGAGGGCCGAGGTCACCACCTCGTCTAAATGCCTGATTCAAAAGGTATAATCCCCTAAATACTATGAAGGAAATCATCCTTCGCGACATCTACCACTTGGAGCTTATCAGATACCCCGCCAACGCGGGAAAACAAAAGCTACCACCCAATGCTGATAGGACCAAGAAGTGCACATTTCACGACACCTACGGTCACACCACCGAGGAGTGTATAGTATTCAGTGACCAACTTGAAGATTTAGTTTGTGTAGAACCTCGGTAATATTGTTCTATGAATTTGATTTTCACAGAATTGATCAAAACCTACACGACTCAGTTGTAATATCTGTGATTGCAGAAAAAAATTATCATCAAAAAGGTGCTAGTCGACCAAGGCAGCTCTGCCGACATCCCTTTCTACCCTACCCCATGCGAGGGCACTATAAGAGATTAATTTTTTGGTAACAATTAATTTTTAGCAATAAAATAATTGATGCTAAATACAAATAAATACATTTTTTCTTTTACTACAAAAGTTTATATAGACCTTAATTTGTCGAAGTAATCAAGCCCGTTACAGTCAAGTGCAGCGGAACTCCTTGAGCCTGTAGTGCGCTCGGTTCTTATCGCCGATGGCAAAGGAGGGTAAAATTAAACCCTAAGGGCTATTGAAGAGCATTGTGTTCGAGATTTGATGAGCATTTGCTCTAACTAATGGCGAGCTCCTTTCCCCCTCCTCCTCGTCATCCTCCACCGCTGCCACCGCCTCAGCCACAGTTGACGGCTCTGACGCTTCCGCCGCCGCACTTGGTACCAGAATCTGAGGACTAGTTTGATAGCTCTGCGACAGTGGCGATGCTTCTTGTGGATGGTCGTGCATTTGATGCTGACATCAACTTCCATGATGTTAGCATCCTCCGCCGCATTTGCAGAGCATATGATCGTCTTGCTATCAAATTTTGTGGATTTGATGCTGACATCAACTTTAATCTTAGTGATTATGATGAGGATTTAAAGTAGGTAAATCTGGAACACGTATGTGGATGTTTTTGATATGCAAAATATGACTGGTGAACCAACTTCAAAAATGATTCTAGTCTTAATCTTTCATGGAAATGGTTTTTTGATTTCAAATGAGGAATCTTTCCAAGGAAGAATTTGTGCATATTCTTCGTCGTCAAAGCACTGGATTTGGAAGGGGAAGGTGTGACGCTCCAAGTGCAGAGGTTTGGATATCAAAACCTTGTTCAATTTGGAAAAATTGAAAGTCTTTCATACCAAGCCCTAGGGCTTGTTTTAAACCATATAATGCTTTTTTAAGTTTGAAAACATGGTTTGAAAACTCAAAACTTTCAAAATCGGGGGGTTGTTCAACATAAACTTCTTCATTAATAAAACCATTTAAAAAAGAATTTTTTACATCCATTTGAAAAAGTTTAAAACCCTTAAAGCTAGCATATGCTGAAAGCATTATAATTGCTTCTAATCTAGCTACGGGAGCATATATTTCATTATAGTCTATTCCTTCGTGTTGGTTGTACCCTTGTGCCACTAACCTAGCTTTGTTTTCAATAACTAATCCTTCTTCATCTAGCTTATTCCTAAATACCCATTTGGTTCCAATTATAGTTTGATCACTAGGTCTATGCACTAAGTCTTATACATCAATTCTATCAAATTGGTTGAGTTCCTCTTGCATAGCTAGTACCCAAAACTCATCTTCTATTACTTCCTTAATATTCATAGGCTCTACTTGAGAAACAAAAACTACATATTGGCATACATTTTTGAGTTTAGAACGCGTTACCACTCCAATTGAAGGCTCTCCAATGACTTGGTCCATTGGATGATCTCTTACCAATCGGTATCCTTTAGGGAGAGGTGGTAGAGCTTCTTCTTCTTCTTCATCTTCAACTTGAGGTAGATTTGAGGTTGGAGGTTCTTCATGTCGGGTCTCCTCATTATCTTCATCCTCCACTTCTTTATCATGAAGTGTGAGATCCTCAAGTTCTTCACCTACATTCATAATCTCAAAAATATGAAAATATCTCATATTTGCATCCAAAAATATGAAAATATCCCACATTTGGGATTTTACCATTCCAAAGCTCAAAAGGTGTTTTCTTGATTTTTGGTCTTAATAAAACTCGATTAAGAATATAACAAAAAGTATTTATGGCTTCGGCCCAAAAATATTTAGGCAAATTATTTTCGCATATCTTAGCCATTTCTTGTAAAGTTCTATTCTTCCTCTCAACCACCCCATTTTGTTGAGGGGACCTAGGGGAAGAAAAGGTATGTTGAATACCTAAATCATCACAAAACTTAGAAATTTTTTCATTTTTGAACTCCCCTCCATTGTCACTTCTAATTTTCAAAATTGAAACTCCTTTTTCATTTGAAACTTTCTTTGCAAATTTTTTGAAAAACTCAAAAGTTTCATTTTTCTTGACCAAAAAGAAAACCCATGTAAATCTAGAAAAGTCATCAACCAACACATAACAATATAACTTTCCACCTAGACTAGCTACATCACATGGACCAAAGAGATCCATGTGCAAAAGCTCAAGGATTCTAGATGTACTAACTTGATTAATACTATGAAATGATGATTTTACTTGCTTACCTAGTTGACATGCATCACAAAGTTTGTCTTTTTCAAACTTTATCTTAGGTAAGCCTTTAACTAATTCTTTCCTAGATATCTCTTGGATGAGGCTCATGCTAGCATGTCCTAGCCTTCTATGCCACAACCAAGAGTCATTCTCCATGGCAACTAAGCATCTAACATGAGGATTTGACAAGACATTTAATTCTAATGTGTATACATTTTCTTGCCTATTTCCAATAAACAAGATATCATTTGATGGTGCACTTTTACCAATACATTTAGATCCTTCAAAAACTATTATGTATCCATTATCATATAATTATGATATACTAATCGAGTTATGTTTTAACCCATCAACTAATAACACATTTTTAATGCATGGGTAAGGGAGTATACCTATGTCACCAATGCCAACAATCTTACCTTTGGCATTGTCTCCAAATGTGACATGTCCACCATCTTTACTTGATAGGGTTGCAAATAAATTGATGTCTCCCGTCATGTGCTTTGAGCAACCGCTATCCAATATCCAAGTACTCCTACTTGCTTGAGGATGCTTCTCCACCTACAAGAGGAGAAGAGACCACTTTAGGTACCCAAATTTTCTTGGGTCCTTGAGTGTTAGTCATTTTGGGAACCCATGTAAATATTGCATGTGGGTTCCTTCTTAATGCACAATCCTTGGCCATATGGCCAAATATACCACAAGAGAAGCAATTTCCATTAAATTTTCCTTTTGTGTGTGTGTGAGCATGGGAGTGTGATGATTTCCTTTTATGGACAACCTTTAGCATGACATTTTGGATGGTTGTCATTTTTTCATTAAGCATGCAAAGTTCCTTATTTAATGTTAGCATACTATTATTCAGATGCTCTACTTGATCACATAAATACTTGTTTTCATTCTCTACTTTTTGGTTGTCAATCTCTAAGTCCTTAGCTTTTTCTAGGATGCATGTTTCTTCCTTAAGGTTGTCTATTTCTTTCCTAAGGTTATTGCATGAAAGTAATAGGCTATCATTTTCAATTTCTAAAGATCTACTGTCCTTTTTGAGGTCTCTAAATTTTCTCCTAATTGTATTGAATTCGTCATGCATTTGCTCAAATTCATTTTGTAACTCTTCTTGAGTAAATGAAATTTCACCAAAAGTAAATTTTACCTCATCATCCTTTGCCATCAAGCAAAGGTTAGCTTTTTCACTCTTTGCTTCTTCTTCACTTGGTGAGGTCTCGCTTTCGTCCCACATGGCCATCATTGCCTTTTTCTTCTTCTTGTATTTTTTTTTCTTGTGAGGGTTGGAGGTAGTGACCATCTTAAGAAGCGGGCAATCCTTCCTTAGGTGCCCGGTCTTGTTGCAATGGTAGCAAGTGTAGCCACCTCTTCCTTTCCTCATGCCTCCCCTCATGAAGCTCATGAATCTTCTTGCGAGTATCACCATTTCTTCAAGATCATCCGTCTCTTCCTCGGATGACGACGACTCTTCCGCTCGATGTGATACTTTTAAGTCAATGGTCTTGCCTTTGGGGGCATCTTCCTCTTGGTATTGGATCATGTGGGTCTCATGTGTCATGAGAGACCCAATGAGCTCGGTGATCTTCAACTTGCTCAAATCCTTGGCTTCCATGATGGCTGTCACATTGGGCTCCCAAGATTTTGGAAGGGAGCGGAGGAGCTTCTTTACCTTCTCCTCTTCCCTTATCTCCCTACCAATGTTAGCTAAGCCATTCGTAATATTTTGAAACCTAGCATGCATGACATCAATGGACTCATGCGAAAGCATTTTAAACATTTCATAATCATGCATGAGTAAATTAATTTTGGATTCCTTTACTTGCGAAGTCCCTTCATGGGTGGTCTCTAGGACCTTCCATACTTCATATGCGGACTTGCATGTTAAAATCCTATTGAATTCATTGATTGATAGGCCGCAATATAGAGCATTGACGGCCTTGGCATTTGCATTAAAAAGCCTAATTTCTTCTTGGTCCCATTTATCCATGTCCTTATTGGGTTGTTTATACTTTACTAGGATTATCCTCCATACATCCATGCCTAAGGATTGAAGGAAGCCATTCATGCAGATCTTCCAATAGACATAGTTGTTCCCATCAAATAGTGGTGGAGTATTAGTAGAGGACCCTTGAGCTAATTGAATTTCACTGGACATCTTGACTTGTAGGGAAGATGGTTAAATCTTAACCTACGACCTTGCTCTGATACCAATTGTTGTGTGAAACCCGACACTAGAAGGGGGGGGGGGGGTTGAATAGTGTGCGTCTCCTTTTATAATTTTCTTCTTACTCAATTTTATCTTTACTTAATGCAATTGTTACTTGCTGATTAATGTGATCAAAATTCAATAACAATGATAAAAGCAAGTAAGAAAGCAATGCAAACAAGAATGTTTATAGTGGTTCGGCCAACCGCCTACTCTACTACATTGGCTCCTCACCAAGGATTTCTCACCACTACTTTATAGAATTTATGTTTCCCTTTGAATACAATGAGGACACCCTTCTCACCCCTCGGAGAACACCTCAATCCTATTCACCTAGGCAAAATACAATTCTATAAAGCTATCCCTAAGTGTTTTCTAGCACACCTAGCAGCTATCTCAACTTGAAAACAAGTTTATAATAAAATTAAAATACAAGGAAAGAGCTTAAAGAATGAAAGATGAACCAAGCTCCTTTCCACCGCCTTCTCGTCTTCAACTTGCAAAAGGATGACGCAAAGGATCGCAGCATAGTTGAAGAAGCAGAAGCAACGCCGGGTTTTTGATGTTGAAGATGGAAGCAGAGGGCGTGCGCAAATGTCGATCGTTGAAGGCTTTAGAGAACTTCTTTAATGCTCAATAAAATTTCTAAGAAGTGTTAAAGAATTTACGTGAGGAGTATTTATTACCCCCCACCCGAACGACCCATTCAACGGGCACTACAAAAAAAAAAGATTTTGTGGCAAAATTTTGGAGTGACCAACAACAATTGACCACAAAAGGTGTAATCTGCGACGAAATTTATGGCAAAATTATTTTTGTGGTTAAAAGTATAAGTTCGAACAATTTGCGATAATTTTTCTAATTTTTCCATTATGTTTGCCACTAATAATTGAGTCAACGTTCAAAATTTATAGTTTTTTAAATTTATGACAAAAAGTTTTGCCACTGATTCAAAATATTATACCGTGGCAAACGTTTACGACATCATTTTTGCCACAAGTTTGTCACGATATTTTGTGGCAACTATTTGCGACAATATTTTTTCCATAGGCATAAAACTATTTATTGTGACAAATTACGTGTGTCATAGATGGAAAAAGGTTTTTTTTAAAAAAATAAAAGGATTGTCAAAATTTTAGGCGGACATTTTTGCCCCCCTTCAAATTCATACTCCCACTATTTTATTTTTATTTTTATTTTTTTAATTCCATATAATAATATCTAAATATATTTACTTGGCGCCTAATCTCCAAGCTCCGATGCCCTAATCCTCTGGAATCGGCAATCCTCATCATTTTTACTCGACGCCCAAATCCTAAAACTTATCCAACGCGCACAATGCTCTTCTCAAGTATGTCTCCCGCACACAACGCTCTTCGCACGTTTGCATCCTCTCTCTCTCTCTCTCTCTCTCTCTCTCTCTCTCTCTCTCTCTCTCTCTCTCTCTCTCTCTCTCTCTCTCTCTCTCTCTCGCGCACGAGCGCACTCACTAGAAGGAGGAGGAGGTGCCTCCTGCCAACGATCGAAATTTTGACCCTACGTACACCACTCCTTCCCTTCATGGAATTTGGATCTCTTTCCCTTACCACCCTCCTCCTCTTTTCGCATGACTCATTTGACGTCCCCTCCCCTTCACCGTCCCCTTCTCCTTCCCCTCGAACTATGCCGCCCAAGTAGGTGGCCTCTACCAACTGGTGGTACTGCCACCATCGCCTCCACCCCCTCTCTCACACCATTGGGCTCACAATGGGCACCGGAATCACCCGCCATATGTAGTCAAGTCGAGGCTGGGGAATCCCAAGCAGCTCAACCTCTGCGAGAAGGTTGGCCTGGCATTTTTTGGTAGTCGTTGTAGTGCTGCAGGTGGTGCTAGGGGGATTCCTCGTCTTCAAAAAACTCTAGTTGAGGAAGATGGCACAGAGTGATCAACAGATGGAAGCATTAGTAGGATACTAGAATCAAGGGCGAGCAGTGCAGAAAATGCTGGAAGCGTGGTTCAGGTCCAACACTACAATATTTTGAGCTTTTCATAGCGTTTAACGACAACGTTCTACTTGAACACTATGTTAAATGAGGGTTAAATTAAAATTAATGTTTCCCACTCTTATTTTTTCATTCCCGCTTCTCTTTTGGCCGATCTAAATAGGTCTCCCTCTTTTTTTTTCATCTGCCGACCTAAACCCCGCTTGCTCTTTTCACCGATCTAAACCCTGCTTGCTCTTTTCGTGCTTGCTCATTTTTTCCCCAACCGACAAAATGCCTATGTCGAGTCTGCACACACTCCAAATCTGTCGATCTTTCGGAGCTCACCTAGTACGTTCCCCTCTCTCTCTCTCCGAGGGCATCACTCGTCGCTCATCAGAGTGGTTTAACTAGTTATGCTCATGGTTTCTCCGAGAGGTACTCATAGTACCCATAGTTGCTCTTCCTTCCCAATCTAAATTTAATTCACCCCCAAATTAACCTCTGTTTCCTCTATTTCCTATGTTTTAAAGTTATTAACTTAAAGTTAATAAATGTTATATAAGTAGACTTAGCGAAGACGGAACCAAAAAACAAACAAACAAAACCAAACTGCCCAGTCCAGTCTAGGTTCGGTTGACCGAAAGCTGCCAAAAAACTGGCAGTAGGCAACTCGGTCGACCGAAGTGTGCCAAAAATTGGCAATAGGGTCTTCGGTCGATCGATCGGTCGACCGAATTGCATATCGTGATTATTCACCTCTGGCTTAACCGCATCGGTCGACCGATTAGTCGACCGGATTATGGATCGCAAGTCTCGCAACTCATTCGGTCGACCCGTCGGTCGACCGAACAAAGTGTTTAGGCGAGCGGTCGCTGGCGGTCGCTCGACGGACGATCGACCAGACAAGCATCCGAACGGCTGTAACAACTAGTTTTTAGACCGTTGAGCTGTCGTTTTTTTAGAGGTTATAAATATCCCTCACCTAACTCCTTTAATCACTCTTACAGATATAATTGAGCATTTTAAGAAGTGATTTAAGCCTTCAAAATGATCAATTGCAGCGCGCTCTGCTCTCCCGTCAACGTTCTTCTTCAAGCGCCAACTGCTCCTCAACTCTGCTACGACTCAAGCTCATTTACTGGCAAGTTGAAGGCTTGAAGGCTTAGAAAAGAGCATTTAATCTTGATTTACTCTTTAAGCTCTTTTTATTGTAATTTTAATTATTATTTGAACATTGTTTTCTTGGATTTGTGCTTTTGGAGTCCTAGGATTGTTAGGTCTTAAAATTGGGTGGTTGTCTTTGTGTTTGAGGCTTAATTCCACTGTTTACTAGGATTAGTTCTAGTTGTCCCTTAGGTTGAGGTGGGAGAGTGCTCTTGGTAGGAAGGCTAGATAATTCCGGGTATGAAAATGCCTTCGATTGGGGAGTGAAGACTTTCCGGTGTAAAGTCATCATTGTAAGGGAAATAAGATATAATCTAGTAAACTTAGTTTGGAAATCCTAAGCGGGGTGCTTAGGTAGTGGAGTAGGCATTGGGGCCGAACCACTATAAATTTGTGTGTTAGCTTTGTAATCTTTTGTTTGTGCTTAATTGGTTTATCTTGCTTCCGCATTTAATTGTAAAATTATAATTTGCCTAAACAATATAAGAAATGGTGAAAACAGGAATTAGGCAAATAGATTTAGATAACACACTATTCACCCCCCTCTAGTGTGCCATTTCACCCAACAGTTGTATTGTGTAGATGTATACACATGTACACGTTTACTTAAATGTGTTTAGTGTGTCGTATCAACCTGGGAATAAAAGGGTCATCTTCGAGTTTGCATATTCTGACACGTTTAATAAACGTGTCGTGTTCGCGTTTAGCCTTTTACAAGATGAGACCGTTTAGACACGACATGACACAGATTGCCACCCCGAGTTAGTACAAATTAAAATGCAAAAGTTCTACTTCTAAAGAAGTATGCTTTTTTTATCTTAGTTGATTGGTAGGAAGTGGGGGGTGTTATATAAATATCCCACTAGAGGAGTGAAAAGTATTATGTTCTTAAATAATATGTCAACTTGAAACTTTAAGCTAACTAGGTCAATGAATTCACTTAGGCACACCAAAGATATAATCCCTTAGCAGAAAACGAATATGCTAAGGATGCACACAACAAATCACAATATACTAACACAATAAATTTATAATGGTTCAACTTCTAAAGAAGCGTACATTCACTACCTAAGCTCTTCACTTAGATTTTTACAGATTCACTAAGTATATGTTTTCCTCCTAAGATGGTACAACAATGATTTATTCATCAACACTTTAGGGCTTGAGAATTAGGACTTAAACTTAAAGAAAGTGGCTCAATCTGTTAAAGATACTATTAGAAAATTGATCATCTACGACGGCTTTGGTGGTTGCTAAACCATCGCTGAAGACCTTCTATGACGGCCAAAGATGATCGCAAAATTCATTGTAGATACTCTACGACGGCAAACTTCGTTGTTACAGAAAATAAACTACGATCGACCACACGACGCAATCGAGTGTCAACAGTCAGTTGCAAAACAACAATGATGACTTGTGGTCGTTGTAAATGATTTTACTTTGTGACAGCATATCGATCGCTCTTGGCCGTCGCAGAGTTGTTTACAATGGCTGATACGGGAGTACGCGACCGTTAATACCGAAGTTCGATACACCTTCTGCAGTCGTCGCATATGTCATTTAGTTTTTTTTTATAATATAAAAAATTAAAATTTCCTATTTACAAGTATACTTAAATATATCAAATAATGATGCATGTCAAAATAATGATAATAATAATAATAATAATGATACACATCATTATACACAAGAAACATCAAATAAACGTCAAATATATACATCAAAATTTAGTATATTTACATCAAATTTATCACAATTACGTTAAAATATATGTATGCATCAATGTATAAAAAAAAACCAACTATTAAATGAATACAAAACAATCATACTGCGGGATCAGGTGACAGTTGGGCGAGACTGTAATATTCTAGATATTTAAATTCTCTTTTTTTTTGCGTGTGTTTGCCAGCCTAGTGGACTAGTTCGTGGTCGAGCCGAGTCGACTCATGGTCCGGAGCGAGCTTGCGAGCTCGGGTAAGTAGAATATAAATTTATGAATTTATGAAATTAGGTTTGAGTGATTGGAATTATTTTTAATTATTGTGGTGTTTGGATAATTATGAACTTATGCCTATGTGGGTGCATTTAATTAGATGCTTATGATTTAATTATGTGTTTAATCAAACCTAAATTAATTTAATTAAGTTTATCGGGTTAGAGGGTTGGCCTTGGCTTAAGTGGATACGGGTTGGGCTTAAGTTAGAAGGGTTAGGGTTGATGAGGAATTATAAAACTCCCTCCCCTAGGTTGTGGCTCCAATTCTTGGAGTCACACAATTGTTTGAGGAGGAGGAGCCGCCCCTCCTTCCTTCCTCTTCTTGGAGTCGTTGGCTTGAGTGGAGCCGCCACCCCTCTTTCTCCCTTGTTGAGTCGAGCCGCCCCCTTTGAGGCCGGATTTGGATATCGTCACTTGGAAGTTCTTCTCTAAATCATTTTCCTAATCAAGGTGAGTGGTTTTATCCCTTCTATTTGGGTTTTCTTCGAATTTTCTTGAAGTCGCCTTGAAGATTCTTGATCTTAATGATGTTATTTTATGTTCTTGAGATTTTCATGATTTTCATGTCATGCTTAGACTTGAAATTTTGATCTCGTAACATGGGGCATATGTTTAATGCAAGATTTGTGATTTTTTAGTCTTGTGAATCTTGATTTAATCTTATGAGTCTTGGATGCAATCTCATCTTGTAGTTTTGGATGTTCTTGAGGCTATAGAGTAATTAATTTCCTTGATTCTTGATTAAGGAATTCTTGTTATATGTGCTAGTTTTTATTTAGTAAAAATTATGAGATTATATGCATGATTGGCATGATGACTTGAATCTGTGATGTTAGGAATTTGGGGATTTAATTTTGAAAAATTCGGATTTTATTCCTTGATGTGTTGGAAATTTTAGCTTTTTGAAATTTATGTGTTGTTTACTGAATCTGGGCTGATTTTTTATTTCTCTATTATTATGTGATTAGATCTTTGATTATAGTCGTGTAACCTATCATTTTGACCAGAAAATATAGTTTGGAAATATAGGACACACTTTGGAGACTATATTCGGGTCAGACACAGCAGTTCTGGACATAACAGTAACCTAAAATAAAACTCTAAAACCCTAATTGAGATTATCTAAATTTTAATTCTAGAATTAAAATTGGGTCTAAGGGTGAGCATAATCTATTATGAAACAATTTACAATGTATTCATGAAATAAAACCACACGAGTTCATGACGTTACAGGTCTAAGAAGTAGGGGTCAGGTTTGGAGTGTTGAGATGCTTCATAATGAGGACACCCTTAGGACACCGTAGGAGAATCTTGACTTAGGTCTTGATGTGTCATATCCTTGGGAATGGCGGAGCGGCTCATTTAGGAGCCGAGTTACGGGCTACGCTCGTGTGGTTAGATGTCAATTCCTAACTTGCAGGATAAGTTCGGAGGGTCTTTCCCGATTATCCTGATATGTGCGCGGTTACCTTTAGCATGGTAGGGATTCGACCCGATGCACCTCTTGATGGTGATGTTGCCTTTGGGCATGGTAGGGATTCGACTCGATGCACCTCTTGACGGTGATGTTGCCTTTAGGTATGGTAGGGATTCGACCCGATGCACCTCATTGATGGTGATGTTGCCTTTGGGCATGGTAGGGCTCGACTAGATGCACATTTTTTTTGGTGACGTTGCCTTCGGGCATGGTAGGGCTTCGGCCTGATGCACCTCTTTGAAGAGATAGATGCTGTGGGCATGGATGGCCTTCGGGCCTGGTAGCTAGTCACGTTTTTGCAACGTGGCCTTTCTAGAGATACAATTTATTTATGTTATCTCTGTGTTTATTTATGAGGGCAGATAAAGCCGCTCGCCGAGTTCTTTGAACTTACCTGTTGTTGTTGTTTTGTTTTGTTTTGCAGAGCCTGACCGGTGAGGTGGGCTGGAGCACTTGGCGCAGCTGGAGGGCATAGGAGCCACATGATCTCATAACAGTCCTAATTAGGGATCATAGTCGAGTCTGTAGTAGGTTGTCATGCACTTTTATTTTGGTATTTGGAGTTGTAGTCCCGTGGGGACATTCACATTTTATTCAGTTTTATTTATTTAAAGAACTATTGCTCTTCGATTCATTTTCGTACTTGAGATATGTTTTGAAATGAAAATATGTTTTGGTTCTTTTATTATTAAAAGCTGTTATTTACTTTGTTGTTTATGATGTTTGCATGTGCATGAGTTAGGCTGCGGGGTATAGGTATGTATACCCTGGCCGGTCACATGACCCTTCTTTTGGGGCGTGAATAAGTTGGTATCAGAGCATGTGGTTCGGTCCGACTACGACTTAGAGTTGTCATCGTATAGGGCACTACTAGTGTGTCAGTATACGGTAGGGGTATGCTATGAGATCAATGGGCTAAGTCTGCACCTCAGCGCGACTTGTGGTTTGGTTTGGAAACAGTGGGTGAATTCAGTTGCTTAATCTTGAATTATTTCTTTTCTGGTGTTTCCAGATCAATGGTGGCCTTTGATGCCGCAAGGAGCGGTAGTGATAGCAACTCCACTGAGCGCCGAGGCTGGGGCTGGGGTCGAGGGAGACCACCGCAGGCTCGGGAGGAGGTGGGACCAGATCCCAGGGTTGTGCAGCTGCAGGCCCGAGTGGCTGAGCTGATTGCACTCCGTAGGGAGGAAGACCTGGGATAGTCCCAGGGCAGCATAGCTTGAGGCCGTGAATGGCCCTGTGCTAGAGAGTGCACCATTATTGGGGGGGCTACCTTTGTATGGGTGCCTGGATTAGAGATCCTTGCAATGATTGTTTAGTATCTTAATTGATTCATTGGGTCTCGTCATATAGTTAAATATTTATGGTGCAGTATGGTTAGGGTGGCCCCCTAGGGATTCTCGGGGGGGGGGGGGGGGGGGTGATAGAGTTTTGCAGAAGGGATCTGCAGGGGTTGGGTGAGAGTAAATTTTCCCTATAGATGAAATTTTGAATTGATTGGAGGATCTTTCTCTTAGATTTCAGGAAATATAAATTATGGGTGTAGAGCGACCTTATGCTTAAGGGCCATGGTTATGTGCGACCAAAGAGCGGTTTCGTTCTGAGGCATGTTTTGGGTGCAGACAGGTTGGGCACTTCAGGAGGGATTATCTTGGAAGAGGTAGCCAGTAGCCTGATCAGACCAGAGGAAAGGCACTGATGTTAGTGGGTTTCGTAGCTTAGAGGGGTCAGACTCAGGGAGGAGACCAGCGAGCTGGTGATTCAGAGAGGCCCGTTGCACGGGTGTTCTATTTGAACCAAGAGGGCGTTGAAGCGTCCAGTGCAGTAGTATTAGGTAACCTTGTTGTAGGTTCAGCTATTTCATATGTCTTGTTCGGTCCAGGTGCTATGCACTTTTTTCTATCTGCCTTGGTTGCTGCTAAGTTGTCAGGGATATCTTCTGTGCTTGAATTGCCCCTTGTAGTGTCTACACCTACGGGCGTTTCTGTGATGGCAGAGACAGTCTTTCGAGGCTGCAAGGTTGTCATTTGTGGGCATGTACTGATGGCCGATTTGACACTCCTGCCGATGTTGGAGCTTAATGTGATATTGGGCATGGACTGGTTGGCGGACCATTTTGTCTTAGTTGATTACAGGGCTAAGACTGTTACCTTCAGTAAGCCCGGGATGCCCCAATTTACCTTCCAGGGTGAGGGAAGGGGTGAGCCGTGGATGGCGATATCAGCTCTTAAGGCTCGGAAGTTAGTGTTCGGCGGGTGTCAGTCATTTTTTTGGCCTTTGTGTTGGTGGCAGAGGAAGGTGGAGATGCGGCAAGAGACATCGGGAGGATGCCTGTAGTATGCGGGTTCTCTAATATATTTTCGGAGAAGTTGTCAGGGTTACCTCTAGAGTGAGAGAGAGAGAGAGAGATCGAATTTTGTATCAATTTACAGCCATGGGTGAAGCCAATCTCCATTCCTTTGTATCGGATGGCATCAGCTGAGTTGAGGGAATTGAAGTCCCAGTTGTAGGAGCTGCTTGATTTGGGTTTAATTCGCCCCAGTGTTTCATCTTGGGGTGCTCCAGTGCTCTTTGTAAAGAAGGATGGGTCCATGCGAATATGTATTGATTACTAACAGCTTAACAAGGTAACAATGAAGAATTGGTACCTGTTGCCCAGGATTGATGATTTGTTTGATCAGCTTCAGGGAGCGTAGGGGGTTTCTAAGATTGACCTGCGGTCAGGGTATCATCAGTTGAGGATTCAGGATAGTGACGTCCCTAAGACTGCTTTTAGGTCAAGGTATGGGCATTTTGAGTTCTGGTGATGTCATTCGGGCTGACTAATGCACCTGCAGTATTTATGGACCTGATGAACTGAGTGTTCAACGAATACTTGGATAAGTTTGTGATTGTATTCATTGATGACATTTTGATTTATTCCAGGAGCATGGAGGAGCATGCTGAGCACTTGAGGGTAGTTCTGGAAACTCTCGTGGAGCGCAGGTTATATGCCAAATTTTCCAAGTGCGAGTTTTGGCTGGAGAGGTAGGGTTTCTTGGTCATGTGGTGTCCAAGGAAGGAATAAAGGTGGACCATGCAAAGATAGAGGCAGTTCAGAACAGGAAGAGGCCGACCAATGTCTCGGAGATTCGTAGTTTTTTGGGGTTGGCGGGTTACTACAAAAAGTTTGTGGAGAATTTCTCTAGGATTGCAGCGCCATTGACCCGCCTGATCCAGAAGATGGTTAAGTTCGAATGTGACAGTAGGTGCGAGGAGAGCTTTCTGAAGCTCAAAGACCGCTTGACATCGGCGCCAGTTTTAGCAGTACCCTCGGCGTTAGGAGGTTTTGTTGTTTATTGTGATGCCTCCCGAGTCAGTTTGGGTTGCGTGATGATGCAGAATGGAAAAGTGATAGCCTATGCCTCCAAGCAGTTGAAGGTTCACGAGAAGAATTACCCAACTCATGATCTTGAGCTGGCAGCGGTGGTGTTCGCATTGAAGCTGTGGCGTCACTACCTTTATGGTGTGGCTTGTGAGATATACACTGAACACAAAAGCCTCTAGTATTTGCTCACCCAGAAGGAGTTGAACCTAAGGCAGAGAAGATGGCTGGAGCTGTTGAAGGACTATGATTGCACAATCATGTACCATCCAGGGAAGGCTAATGTGGTGGCATATTTGAGCAGGAAATCTATGGGCAGCTTAGCACATTTGGCGGTCAGGAGGAGGTCGTTGGCTCAGGAGTTGGCCTTATGCTTGGATGGAGGAGCATTCTTGGCAGTGTCATAATCAGGTGCGCTAGTGGCCCATTTGACAGTGCAGTCGGCGTTGGTTGACATGTTGCGGGCAACGCAGGAGGAGGATGCATTTTGTGCACTCACTAAGGACCTGGCCAGGAGAGGAGATACAGATAATGGGTTCAATGTGGACTCGGAGGGCGTCCTGAGGTTTAAGAACTGGATTATGGTACCAGATACGATCGAGGTTCGCAGGCAGGTGCTGGAGTTGGCTCATCGATCCACCTACACTATACATCCGGGAGCTACGAAGATGTACCGAGATCTCAGGTAGAACTATTGGTGGAAAGGCATGGAAAGAGAAGTGGTCGAGTTTGTGTCTAAGTGCTTAGTGTGTCAGCAGGTGAAGGCTGAGCATTTGAAGCCGGCAGGGTTGCTCCAGAACTTAGGGGTACCAGAGTAGAAATTTGAGAAGATAACCATGGATTCCGTGACTGGGTTGCCAAAGTCCGGAAAAGGCAGTGACTCCATCTGGGTAGTGGTGGATCACCTAACCAAGTCATCGCACTTCATACCAGTTAGGACGACCTTTTCAGCCGAGCAGTATGCGAGGTTGTTTTTGGATCGGATCGTGGCTTATCATGGAATTACAATTATGATTATCTCATATCGGGGCACTCAGTTCACGACTCGATTTTGGCAGTCCTTCCTTGAGGCGTTGGGCACTCAGGTTCGGTTCAGTACTGTATTTCACCCTCAGACGGATGGTCAGTCAAAGCGGACTATTCAGACGCTGGACGATATGTTGAGAGCATGTGTCTTAGACCTGGAGGGCAGATGGGAGAGACACCTACCTTTGATTGAGTTTGCTTATAATAACAGTTACCACAGTAGCATTGGGATGGCCCCCTTTGAGGCGTTGTACGGACGGAGGCGCGGGTCACCTGTAGGCTGGTTTGAGGCAGAAGACTCGCTTATGATGGGACCTGATCTGGTGGAGGAGGCTGTGGAAAAAGTGAAGCAAATCAGAGAGATGTTGTTGGCAACTCAGAGTCGTCAAAAGATGTATGCGGATAGAAAGGCCAGGGAGGTAGAGTTTGCTGAGGGGGACATGGTGTTCCTTAAGGTGTCCCCTATGAAAGGGGTAATGAGGTTTGGTAAGAAATGAAAGCTAAGCCCTAGGTTCATTGGGTCATTTCCTATTCTCAGGCGCAAGGGAGCCGTGGCCTATGAGTTGGCCCTACCTCTTAGTATGGACCGAGTACATCCAGTATTCCATATGTCTATGCTGAAGAGCTATATTCGGGATGAGTCCCATGCGATCGAGCCTACCGTAGTAGAGGTGGATTCAGTAGTCTCATATGAGGGGGCGTTATCCTTCATTATTTGATGATGCGGTGAGTTCTTATCCTTTTCTAAAATTTGAGGACGAATTTTCTTCAATGAGGGAGGATTGTAATATCCTAGATATTTAAATTTTTATTTTTATTTTGTTGCGTGTGTTTGCCAGCCTAGCGGACTAGTTCGTGGTCGAGCCGAGTCGACTCATGGTCCGGAGCGAGCTTGCAAGCTCGGGTAAGTAGAATATAAATTTAAGAATTCATGAAATTAGGTTTGAGTGATTGGAATTATTTTTAATTATTGTGGTGTTTGGATAATTATGAATTATGCCTATGTGGGTGCATTTGATTAGATGCTTATGATTTAATTATGTGTTTAATCAAGCCTAAATTAATTTAATTAAGTTAATCGGGTTGGCCTTGGCAGAAATGGATGCGGGTTGGGCTTAAGTTAGAAAGGTTAGGGTTGAGGAGGAATTATAAACCCCCCTCCCCTAGGTTGTGGTTCAAATTTTTGGAGCCACACAATTGTTTGAGGAGGAGGAGCCGCCCCCCCCTTCCTTCCTCTTCTTGGAGCTGTCGGCTTGAGTGGAGCCGCCGCCCCTCTTTCTCCCTTGTTGAGTCGAGCCGCCCCCTTTGAGGCCGGATTTGGATATCGCCGCTTGGAAGTTCTTCTCTAAATCATTTTCCTAATCAAGGTGAGTGGTTTTATCCCTCCTATTCGGATTTTCTTCGAATTTTCTTGAAGCCCCCTTGAAGATTCTTGATCTTGATGATGTTATTTTGTGTTCTTGAGATTTTCTTGATTTTCATGCCATGCTTAGACTTGAAATTTTGATCTCGTAACATGGGGCATATGTTTAATGGAAGATTTGTGATTTTTTAGTCTTGTGAATCTTGATTTAATCTTATGAGTCTTGGATGCAATCTCATCTTGTAGTTTTGGATGTTCTTGAGGCTACAGAGTAATTAATTTCCTTGATTCTTGATTAAGAAATTCTTGTTATATGTTCTAGTTTTTATTTAGTAAAAATTATGAGATTGTATGCATGATTGGCACGATGACTTGATTATGTGATGTTAGGAATTTGGGGATTTAATTTTGCAAAATTCGGATTTTATTCTTTGATGTGCTGGAAATTTCAGCTTTCTGAAATTTATGTGATGTTTATTGAATTTAGACTGATTGTGATTTCTCTGTTATTATGTGATTAGATCTCTGATTATAGTCGTGTAACCTATCGTTTTGACCAGAAAATATAGTTTGGAAACTAAGGACACACTTTGGAGACTAGATTAGGGTCAGACACAGCAGTTCTGGGCATAACACTAACCTAAAACAAAACTCTAAAATAAAATCATAATTGAGATGATCTAAATTTTAATTCTATAATTAAAATTGGGTCTAAGGATGAGTATAATCTATTATGAACCAACTTACAAGGTATTCATGAAATAAAACCACACGGGTTCATGACGTTACGGGTCTAAGGAGTAGGGGTTGACTTTGGAGTGTTGAGACGCTTCATAATGAGGACACCCTTAGGATACCGTAGGAGAATCTTGACTTAGGTCTTGATGCTCCATATCCTTGGGAATGGCGGACCGGCTCATTTAGGAGCCGAGTTATGGGCTACGCCCGTGTGGTTGGATGTCAATTCCCAACCTGCAGGATAAGTTCGAAGGGCCTTTCCCGATTATCTTGATATATGCGCAGTTGCCTTTGGGCATGGTAGGGATTCGACCCGATGCACCTCTTGATGGTGATGTTGTCTTTGGGCATGGTAGGGATTCGACCCGATGCACCTCTTGACAGTGATGTTGCCTTTAGGTATGGTAGGGATTCGACCCGATGCACCTCTGTGATAGTGATGTTGCCTTTGGGCATGGTAGGGCTCGACCTGATGCATATTGTTTTAGGTGACGTTGCCTTTGGGCATGGTAGGGCTTCGGCCTAATGCACCTCTTTGAAGAGATAGATGTCGTGGGCATGGATGGCCTTTGGGCCTGGTAGCTAGTCACGTTTTTGCGACATGGCCATTTTAGAGATCAAATTTATTTATGTTATCTCTGTGTTTATTTGTGAGGGCGGATAAAGCCGCTCGCTGAGTTCTTTGAACTTACCCTTTATCGTTGTTTTATTTTGTTTTGCAGAGCCTGACTGGTGAGGTGGGCTGGAGCACTTGGCGTAGCTGGAGGGCAAAGGAGCCATATGATCTCATAGAAGTCCTAGTTAGGGGTCGTAGTCGAGTCTGTAGTAGGTTGTCATGCTCTTTTATTTTGGTATTTGGAGTTGTAATCCCGTGGGGACATTCACATTTTATTCAAATTTATTTATTAAAAGAACGTTTGCTCTTCGATTCATTTCCGTCCTTGAGATATGTATTTAAAATCTTGTTGTTTTGAAATGAAAATATGTTTTGGTTTCTTTTATTATTAAAAGCTATTATTTACTTTGTTGTTTATGATGTTTGCATGTGCATGAGTTAGACTGCGGGGTATAGGTATGTATACCTTGGCCGGTCACGTGACCCTGCTTTTGGGGCGTAACAGAGACAATATCCTTATTGAGAAATAAGGATAGCAAACATGGAACTAATGTTTTATTGAGAAATACTTTCAAGTTCCAAGTCGGTTTTGATGATAACAAACATGGAACTAATATTTTATTGAGAAATACTTTCAAGTTCCAAGTCGGTTAGCACTCGACGTTCCTGATCTGAAAAATCAAAAAAATATGAGAAATCAGAGAAATCGGCAAGGACGCTCGTCGACGCTCAGGATTCTTCGGGAAGTTACAGTTTAAGTTTAAGGTGTCTATCATGTATTGTAAATCCTCATGATGATGCAAAGAAACCCAAAAACTAATCCCGAACCCCAAAACATGAAAATCCGAAAAATTAGAAATGGCCTTGAAATTCACTAAGCCTAGGGAGCTCCACGGAGGGCTATATGACCTAGATATTTTCTTGGCACCAAAAGTCATGGTAATTGTTCCATAGGTAAAAACTAGTAAACGACATATTTTTAAGGATTTTTTAGAAGCCGTTAACCTATGCATATTTGACCCGAGAGATTATAAAATTTTCGATTTTCATAAATTTGTACTAGACCCCAAAAATTAGATTTTGATTCTTAAGTATTTTGATTTTTTAGATATTTTTATTGAATCCAAATGGGAGTAATCCTTATACAAAATTTATGTTTTAAACTTATTTTAACTAAAGTTAATAAATATTATATAAGTGGACTTAGCGAAGATGGAACCCAAAAATGAACAAACGAGCAAAAAAAAAAGCCAAATTGCCTTGATTTTCCAGTTTTGGTCGATCGGTCGGTCGACCGAATGGTGCCCAAAAGTGGCAGAATGCATTCGATCGCTCGGTCGACGATCGACCGGCAAACCACCGGATGATAGAAACAGCTACTTTTTTAGCCGTTGAGTTGGCTGTTTGAGACCAACTCTTCATGGTCTATAAATACAATACCATGAGAGCCTTCCTCCCTTGATCTTCACCTTCATTGAGCCATATTTGATCACTTCTAAAGATTTTCTTGAGCCACCTCTTTGGAAACCCTAGTTTTGATCCCAACTCACTGATTTTGCCTTCAAGCTTCATAGATTCATCTTCTCAAGGCATCAAGAGGACTTGAGAGTTTCTTTTGGAGCTAAGTATACTTTGGTTTGATTATTGTTCCATTAGTTATTGTATTTTGTTGTATTTCAAGTGTGAAAACCCAGGGTGCTAGGTTGATTGTATGTGGTGGTTGCCTTGATGTTTAGGCATAATTCCACCGGTGTAATCTACGATTAGAGTGTCATTAGAGAGAGTGGGATGGGAAAGTGCTCTCGGTCGGAAGGCGGAGACTTTCGGGTGTGGAAGTGCCTTCAGTGTGAGAGCGGTGACTTTCGGGTGAAAAGTCCTCATTGTAAAGGAACTCTATATCTAGTGGATTAGCTTGAAATCCTAAGCGGGGGTGCTTAGGTAGTGGAGTAGGCGAGTTGTCGAACCACTATAAATTATTATGTTTGCATTGCTGTATTATCTGTGCTTGGTTATATTGCTTACCATTCGCTTCCGCACATAATTAACTCATGTTGTGTTTTCTCTAAGAGAATGATTAAAATCGATAAATCAGAATCGGACAAAAAAATTAGTTAACATACTATTCATCCCCCCTCTAGTATAGGCCATTTCACCAACAATATGTCCTAAAAACTAAAACACCAACGTCAACTGATCTCGAATAGCGACCATGTCAGTCTCTACCTCCGCTAATTGATCTTCAATCACTTGGCATTGGTCCCGTTGCAAATTGCATTATTTTTAGTAGTGTGACATTATAAAGTGCTGGAAACTTTTGGAGCACGAAACTAAAGCTATATATGTATAATAGTAGCCAACATGTAAGAAGACAAGATCTTGGCCAATGATTGAAAAATGAGTCGTTGGGCTCGTTGATCACAGATTGGTCGATGTTTGATCGACTGAATGAAAAATTAATGCTTCTGCCAATTTTCAACTGATGAATCGGTTCAGATTGGTTTAGGGCTTGTATTGGGTCTGAAATGGATTGAAACCTTTAGATAAATATAAATGAAGCCTTAAAAGAATTTACATGAAAAATCTAACTCCTAAACCTAATTTTTGATACGCCTTTGCACATATCCATGATTTCACCGAACTTTGATATTCAAATTTCAATTTCGACTTTGGTGCACATATCGACTTCAACCTAAAATCACCAC
The DNA here is from genome assembly GCA_034359265.1 of Canna indica. NCBI lineage: Eukaryota > Viridiplantae > Streptophyta > Magnoliopsida > Zingiberales > Cannaceae > Canna > Canna indica. Next base: position 50,368,369 of record CP136897.1, read on the forward strand.
TTAATAAATACATTAGATATATATTTGTTATCATCAAAGCCAAGATTGAAATCGAGGTTGAAGACCTTATGCCAACATATATGGGGAAACCATAAGTTGTACATTCTGCATTTTTTTTTCTTTAATTATGAAAATACTTCTTTTCTCCCTAGTAAAAATATATATTTATATAAAAATTTTCATGAAAACTACATTTATAATTTATAGTATTTCATATAATATTATTTACTTTATTTTTTTTATTACAAATTATAATGCATCATTTGATAATATTATAATTTATAATGGTTGACGTGAAAAATAAAATAATAATAATGGTTGACGTGATATTTTATAAATGTTTATTACATTAACTTTATGCATTGTTCTATATTATTGAAATTAATAATAGTTAATATAATATTATTTATTTTATAAATTTATTTATTTTATAAAATATAATGTCCCCTTTTATGTTTGTATGTTGGAAAAAAATTTAAATGTATATTTTAATTTATTTATATTACAAATAAAGAGCATATTTGTTGTTTGATATCAACATATTGAGGAGTTTTCATATCCATCAAATATGTTGTGAGAAGTTAATTCATGAATAGTATAATTTTCTACAAAAAAATTACTTCTCATGCCGTGTAAAACCTTAGACTAAAATATAAATCACATAAACTAATTAATGATCTAAATGTAAGATTCAAGGAGTTAAAATTTGATCACTGTATACCCCAGTATTCAAATATTATATTATTCCTTGAAAATATCACATTTGTACATTTTTACCTTCAAAATTTTACAATTGTACCACACATATATATGCATCCTAAGGGTTAGTTACACAATAATTTTTATACTATCAAGTTCGAACATTGCACGTGCATTGATCCTCTTAAAATCTAAATTCCAAATAAAGTATATATAATATGCACTTCTCATTAATTAACTTTCTACAAACTAGATACTTTTTGATACTTCTTAAAAAAAATATACTTCTGAAGTTATTTCATGAAAAGTATATATATTTTCCTATAAAAAAGTATTTGTCAGGCCAACTAAATAAGACATAATAAGACTAAAGTATAAATCACATGAAACTTAATGAGCTAAATATAAAACTCAAGGAGTTAAAATTTGATCACCATGTACCCCAATATTCAAATATTAGACAATTCCTTAAAAATTACATTTATACATTTTTACCTTCAAAATTTTACTATTGTACCACACATATATACGAATAAAACTTGTATGAGCGGCCTGCTCATACAATTTGTATGAGCAGGCCGCTCATCGTCCGCCACGCCAGCCCAGCACGCATCCCTTTGAGTTCGGGATGCGTGCCCAGCACACAGCTCAGACTGCATCCTGAACTCTGACACGCATCCCGAACTCGGGCACGCATCCCCATGACTTCTGGGCTGGCGTGGCGGAAGATGAGCGGCCTGCTCATACAAATTTGTATGAGCAGACCGTTCATACAAGTTCTATTCCATATATACATATCCTAAGGGTTAATTACACAATCACTTTTTTACTATCAAGTTTGAACAATGGATTGATCCTCTTAAATTCTAGTCAGCAATATATTCTTGTGGCCATGTGCTATGAATTGTATATTAAATATAGTTTGTATATATTAAATATAGTACATGCATAACAATCATTTGCCAAGTTGTCAACTCGCTGATAGTTTAGTGGTTAGATATTCGAGCGTATTATCAATATGTCTTGTGTTTGTCCTTGGTTATATCATTTTATGTGATTATTTTCGTGTCTATGTACGTTGTATAATGCGTCTTGTACGTATATTCATGCGTCTATGTACGCCTTGTAACAGTTATATTCTAAAGTCAATTTTTTTATTAAAAAATATCACTTGCAAAGTTGATCAAATTTTCTCTAAATTCCAAATATATAAACTCTAATTTAGAAAAAAAAACAATCAATTGCAAAGTTGGTGTAAGTTTTCTCTAAATTCCCAATAAACTCTATGATATTCATCTTTCCCCTTGTCCATTGATGTTTTCTGTTGGCAATCCATGCAAAGGTGCAAATATTTCTACTTGTGCAAAGCAAAACAAGTACCCTCACTCTCTGGAGAGAGCCCAAAAATAGAGAAACTTACACAGTGAGGAGGACAAGCAGCAGGAGAGATGCATTGCCATACAATTCAACTCTTACTATTTCCTGCTCCATCGACCGTCCACTTTCTCCTCTACGTCTCGGTCCAGCTTCGCCATCACATACTGAAAAGGAAAGAGCTGCAGACAAGTACAGGGACTCATCACATGAGAGGCAGCAGACGACTGTAGATTGTGTGATGATGATATCTAGTGAATTATTGGGGGGTAGAGAGAAGAAGGTAAGTGAGTTGTACTGCTGTACTGCAGGAATTTAACTAAACGGAGATAGGAAGAGCATCTCCCACTATTTTATTTGTATTAATCTTTAGGAATGGGAAGCAATCAATGAGTGAATGCCAACTACTAGGGGTTAAAGGCAGGGACATGAATCTTTTCATGCTAAAGTCCGAGATGCTAGCGAGTAGGGCATCCACTTATGATGCTTTAAAGCTGGAACTTCAGCAAGGTTTGAATCTGAAAAGCCAGTTTCCTTTTCATGTTAAAGACTGGGGAATCTGGTAGACCAACTTACTTCATTTGCTATCAATTTTTTGGGGAGAGGGAGATGGTAATATGTAAACCATTTTCTCTTTTTTTGGCTGATTTTGGGTACTGGCTACTTGGTTCAGGTAGAGAAAATAAATATTCAAGTAGAGTTGATTTGATTCGCTTCAGATCTAAATAAAATCAATATATGTATCCCTTATATATTGGATGGCTTAAACACAATATATTTTTTGCAACCACAATTTAGAAATCATGATGTGCATGATATAAGGTTATAATATTAAGACACACGAAGATATGGAAATGGATTAAGCGAGATTGGAATTTATCTTCTTAAAATTGCACTCTTTACTTGTGTTTGGTAGATATATATTTTACACTTTTAGATTTTTTTAGTGGGGTTAAAAATTACTCTAATTGAGTAGAGATAAATTTTAACCTAGTGAAGGATAGAATAAATTTTAGTCCCTTGAAAAATTCTAATTAGTGTATATTTTCACCAAAAAAAATTAAAAAATATCAATTTGAAACTAGCGCCTGCTGTAGTTGGCGCCGGTTTATGGGAAACTGGCATCACCGCCTGATGCATGTGATATAAATTTGTGCCGATTCAAAGAAATTAACTGTCAAATTTATTTTAATCTTACATTCCTAATTTGAAATTTTCAACCTAATCAAACTTCTATAAATAATAATACATGTGATATTATTTTATAACTGAGTTTTCAAAAACGAAACCAAAGTTAGTTAATATTTTTTCTTTCTAATCAACTTCTAATCTCATATCATGAATAAAAATTCTAGTTAGAATTATTGGTAATGACTTTTGACGCTAGTATCTGATGAAAATAAACAAATTGAATACATGCACGGATAGTGGAACTAGTATTCCAAATTCTTCACTATTAACTTCAGGCTCCAATTTATTCATTTCATAAAACATCCACTACTAGAAAAATGGGCATCAGCAACGGCTGATGCCGTTGCTGAGCCGTTGCTGAAGAGCAGCAGCAACGGCCGCGCCGTTGCAATAGAGCCGTGACAGAAAGTCGCGTTGCTGATAACTTAGCAACGGATCAGCAACGGCCGCTCGGGCCGTCGCTCAAAACATTATCAGCAACGGCCGCTCGGGCCGTCGCTAAAAATATTATCAGCAACGGTTTTGCCACAGACCCGGAGCCGTTGCTGATAACATTAATAGCAACGGCCGCTGAGTCCGTAGCAACGCCGTTAGTAAAAGCCCGTCGCTAAGCCATTGCTGTAGGTCATCAGCAATGGCTTTCGATACACTTTTAGCAACGGCTTTCCCACGGACGGCCGTGGGAAAGCCGTTGCTGATGATGTGTCCTTGGAAACAGAAAAATTGAAAATTTCCATTGATACATTGATACATTATCTGATACATAACTCACACACCCATACCCTGATACACACATTCATTCACACATCACAAACACACCAAGATATACATCAAAACAATTATATTTATATTGATAATTATCCACGATAGTATAAAAACAATTCAAATGCAAAATTGAAGTATCAATATCCAAACAAAATAAGTTAAACAAGTGCAATATCTCAGTAACAAGTTCAATATCCAAACAAAAAATCTCACGATCACGATGGAGGATGGTCTGGATCATATGGCCTCGACCCACGATGCTGCGTCAAAGTCCTCGGGGGTACCCCCGCGCTGCACCACCGTCTGGCTGTAGGTCTCCTACTCGAGTTTGATTTTTTGTTTAATATTTATCATAAAACTTAAATTATAAATATATAATGAATAATTTAAACAAATATATAATTACCATAATGTATGCAGCGCGGTTGTGGATGTACTCCCCCGTCCCATGTGCTCGACGGTGAGTCCGCTCAAACACCGCCATCGGGGAGGGTCGCTGGACAGTCCCGTCATCCGACACCGTCGTCTACATTTACAAAACAAATACATTAATTAGTACACATAGTAACAAATAAAATATATAATTAAAAGATATACTTACCATACGGTTCGCGTGCACTGCAAATGCAACAGAGCCGCCGGTGTGACGCGCTGCTCCCCCCGACATGCGATTTCTAGTCGCATTCCGAGAAACCTCCTGCCATCGATTCGTCGACCATATTCCCACAAGCTGGTCCCATATATCTGGAGTAATCCAACCGGGGCCGTATCCCCGAGTCTCCGCGATGTTAGTGGTCCCAGCTCGGGCCATCGCCTGGGACCGAGCCTGCCCCAGCTGCCCGTTGTACCTTGCCCGGGAAATAGCCTCCCAGCTAGCGTAAATGAAGGGCCTCTGGTCCTCGACCCATGTATAGCGAGCCTGCAAAATAATAATATCAGTACCAATATTAATATATCATCATGCATGTAAAAAACATAATAATACGTGCCTCAAACTCGCGCCATAACATGTCGACGTGCTCGCTAGGCACGTGAGACCACGTAGGCCATGCCCCGTGCATGTATCGTCGAATAGTAGAAGAAATGCTCCTCGGCACTTCTTCTTGCTCGAACCTGCACAACAAAAATAAATTTTAATATTATATTATGATATAATGAATTTGTAATGATTCATAATTCATGATATATTACCGCTCCCCAATCACGCTAATCAATCTACGTGACTCTGTGGCTGGTGGAGGCTGCCACCTGTTCGGCCCGCGTGGCCGCCTGCGTCTGGATGTACTAGCCTCGGCAGTATCATCCTCATGAGGATCAGCAACAGGATTATCAGCAGCATGAGTAAGTGCTGGAGTCTCACCGATCGGAGACTCCGAAGCTCTCCTGCGTCGATAACCACGACCAGACATATCTGTCGAACAGACATATAATCAGATTATTGTATAAATAGTAGAGATATATTTAATAAAATATATACTTTACAATTATTCCTCATCATCTGAATAATAGTCTTCGAATTCTTCCTCTTCTTCCTCTTCTTCCGCTTCTTCCTCTTCTTCATCTTCTTCATCTTCAGCTTCCTCAATTTCATGATCGTCATCATCAGCATATTCAACTTCTAATTGAATTGACGTTGTGTCTGCTTCCTCGAGTATTGGAATAATACGATCTACAGCAGGAGGATCATCTTCTTGATAGAAACCATGTGTCATATCAGGTATCAGCTCATTTTCTCCTACTATCGGATCGATTTTTCCTCTACCTTTTGTCTTACAGACTAGACGCCAATCAGCTCTATCTTTATTTCTTGCCGGATACTTCGCGTAATATACTTGTTCGGCTTGTGATGCCAATATAAAAGGCTCATTTGCTGCCAATTTCGATTTGTAATTAACCTCAACAAGTTTGTATTTTGGATGAACTTTCATGCCCCTTTCTGTTGTATCGAACCAATGACATCTAAATAGGATCACTGATTTCAAGCCGAAGTAGTGCAACTCTATCACTTCTTCCACCAGTCCATAAAAATCCATATCACATTAAACATAGGTTGTCCCTTTCACGCAGACCCCAGCATTCATCGTCTTCTTTGTAAATGAATATTCAACCGTGTGAAATTTATACCCGTTAACAAAATATCCGCTGTAGCACGACACAAGTCGCGACGGTCCACTAACAAACTCAAATATTCTTTCATCTATTTCAGCTCTATGATCTTTGCTGTAAGTCTGAATCCAATTAGGGAAATCACGATTTCGTAATCTCTCCAATTCTTGATCGTTGTGAATAGAGTATTTTTGCACCATCTCAATGTCAAATATTTCAATGAATTGTTCAATCTCTGGACAATTGAGTAATACATACAAGTGTGCCAAATGATACTCTTCATCGCTTAAGTGTCGAGATGGACGAGAACCAAAAGCACGACCAGAGTGACAAAATATATTTAAACGTCCATCTGAATGTCGAACACCCCCGTCGTCGTTACGTGGAAGACGATCAAATCTTGTCTGTACTGTCGATTCAAAGTAAAATGAGCAGAATGTTGAAATTTCTTGGATGATATACGATTCAGATATTGATCCTTCAACAGCTGCGGTGTTCTTTACTTTTTTCTTCAGACGATTCATGTATCTTTCAAATAAGTACATCCACCGATATTGAACGGGGCCACCAACTCGTGCCTCGTATGCCAAGTGTATCGCGGTAGATGCTCCATCGAGTCAAAAAATGCAGGAGGGAAAAACTGCTCCAGCTTGCATATGATTTCAACAATATTATTTTCAAGTGTTGACATATCTTCGACTCGAAGGACATTTGCACAGATGCTTCTAAAAAACATACTTAATTCAGTCAACGGACCCCAAATATTATCAGGTAGAAGATCTCGAAATGCGATCGGAAGTAATCTCTGCATGAATACATGACAATCATGGCTCTTCATCCATGATATTTTGCAATCATCGACGTTCACACATCGAGATAAGTTTGAAGCATATCCATCGGGTAATCTGAGTTCTTTTACCCATTGACAAACATCTTTGATCTGTTGTTTATTTAACACATATAGGGCCTTCGGTTTCAGATATCGTCCGTTGACCTCTTGTAACTCCAACTCTGGTCTTTTACAAAGTATTTTCAGATCATGTCGGGCTTTGACATTATCTTTAGTTTTTCCAAAAATATCCATCAAAGTGTTGAAAATATTATCAAACACATTTTTTTCAATGTGCATGACATCTAAATTATGTCGAATCAATAATGAACTCCAATAGGGCAATTCCCAAAAGATACTTTTTTTCACTCAGTTGTGTGTTTGGCCAAAACCTGACACTCTTTCATTACGACCAAATACTATATCTGGAAGTGCTGAAACACGTGCTAACATTTGTTCACCAGACAACATCGATGGTGGCCCATCTCTTTCGACTCTGCCCTTAGTAAATTTATTACGATTCCTTCGATACTGATGATTAACCGGTAGGAATCGACGATGACAATCAAAGAATAAGATTTTTCGTCCATTCTGAAGACTGATTGATTTAGAGTGTTCCATACAATACGGACAAGAGAGTCGGCCGTGAGTGCTCCAACCCGACAACATGCCGTACGCGGGGAAATCATTGATTGTGCACAATACCGCGGCCTTTAAATTAAAGTTTTGCTTCCGATGATAATCATAAGTGACAGCTCCCTCAGTCCACAATGTTTTCAATTCATCTATCAAGGGTCTGAGAAATATGTCAATTTCTTTTCGAAAGATAAATAAATTCATCTTTCATGCACATTGACGGTGGCAAATTATAAACTGTCAGCAGCACTGGCCAAACTGAATAAGGAGTTGCAGAATGTCCAAACGGATTAAAACCATCTGTGCACAATCCCAATCTGATATTTCTAGTATCCCTAGCAAATGAAGGATAACATGTATCCAAATGTTTACATGCTTCACTGTCAGATGGATGAGTCATTACTGTATCATCACGACTTCTTGCATGCCAACTCATGTAGGGGGCTGTCTTTTCCGACATGAATAATCTTTGAAGTCTCGGTGTTAGTGGAAAATACCGAAGCACCTTAAACGGGATATTTTTCTGTCGGACCGATTTCTTCTCCTTGTAACGAGGGTGTTGACATACAGGGCATTTATCCAACTGCACATTTTTTTTATAATATAAAATGCAGTTATTTTGGCACGCGTGTATTTTTTCGTACCCAAGCCCTAATTTTCTCATTAGCTTTTTAGTCTTATAAAAAGTTGGCTCAAACTTGTTATCAGTAGGCAGCATTCCTTTAATCAATCCAGCAATCCGATCATACGCAACTCCGCTGATATTACAATCGGCCTTGATGTTTAAGAGCTGTGTCATTGCTGAAAACCTAGTGTATTTAGGACAATTCTCATACAAAGGTTCATCGGCAGCTTTCAACATCTCGTAAAATTCTGCAGCTTCTTCATTCGGTAATTCAATCTCTACCGCAGCCCCAACTTCTGTGATATCAACCGCTGTAGTATCTGGTGGGACTGATGTCTGTAGAACTGGCCGATCAACATTATCATTCAGGTGGAATTGACCCCCAAGACTATCAAGTATCATAGTTCTATAGGGATTACATTGACTGGATGAAGAAGCACCAGCAGAGGAAGATTCACCATATGTCTGAACGACAGGATTGCTCGACGTCCCGACTTCGCGTGACTCCCCGTGACAAGTCCATAGAAAATATCTTGGTGCAAATCCTTTGGTATATAGATGCAGAGTGACAGTCTCCCGATCCAAAAATCGTCCATTTGAACAAATGCGGCACGGACATCGGATTTGATCACCCATGCTAACGAAATTCCGATTCGAATAGGCGAAATTTAGGAAGTATGTTACGCCTAATCGAAACTCATTCGTTAAAGCTCCACGATCAAGACGTCGGTACATCCAACTTCGATCAGCCGACATGATTCTGTCGATCAATGACAATTTCTTTGGTTAATGTCTTTAGGTGAGATTGTCCTATTCCATTCGGGATTTATGTTATTTGAACTGCACTTACGTTTTTATTTTAACTGTTAACTAATTATTCTAAATTTCGGCAGCATCTCCCTATAGTTCTCCAAATACGCATATCATCTGGGTGCATATCGGAGAACAAGAGAGATGTTGCCGAACTTTAGAATAATTAGTTAACAGTTAAAATAAAAACGTAAGTGCAGTACAAATAACTATATTCCCAAATTGTCCAATCAGGGATAATTCAAGAATTGTACATCGTATAAAAGATCATCTACTTCTTTTACACGAACATACAATCCCCGAACGGATCTATGGTTTTGCTAAATCATATCCGACTCGTCGATGCGTACGTGAAACATATGAACTCGTCGGATGGATGATTATTTTCTAAATGTTTCGAGATCGTTCGAGTCCATATTGGACGATTCCGGCGCGCGTCCGAAGTGGACGATATCGGCGCGCGTCCGAAGTGGACGATACCGGCGCGCGTCCGAAGTAGACGATTCCGGCGCGCGTCCGAAATTAATCTAAACCCTAATAATTAATCTAACAAATTAAACAATTAATCTAAATAATTAATTAACAATTATAAAACAATTAATTAACAATTATAAAACAATAAAATATTATATATAAATTTATAAATTCCGGCGCCGGAGTCAGGTGGATTCCGGCGCCGGCGTACAGTGGCCGGACACACTGTCCGACCACTGTACAAGGTCCGGCGGCGGCCATCGGCAGACCGCCGCCGGCCAAAACCCTAGAAATAGGGTTTCGGTCGGATTAATTCGATCCTGCCGGCCGCCACGGGAAGAGACGGCCGGCCGGCGAGGCATACCTGAACAAGTCAGCAGCAGCGGGGGAGGCAAGAGCAGGAGCGGCGGCGTCGTCGGCAGCAGCGGCAGCGGCGGCAAGAGGCGAGAGCAGGAGCGGCGGCGGCAGCAGCGGGAGGAAGAAGGGTCGGGCGCGACTGGTGCCCTATATAAACTTATCAGCAACGGCTCACTCGCCCGTTAGAAAGCCGTTGCTAATAAGTTATCATCAGCAACGGCTCACTTGTCCGTTAGCACGCCGTTGCTGATAATTAAAATATCAGCAACGGCTTGCCTTTCCGTCAGAAAGCCGTTGCTGATAATTAAAATAATCAGCAACGGCTCGCGTATCTATTAGAACGCCGTTGCAGATACAAATACCTGCAACGGCTCGAGCGGCCGTAAGAACGCCGTTGCAAATAGCAACGGCTTGAGCGGCCGTTGCTGATAGCCGTTGCTGATAGCCGTTGCTGAAGACCTAATTTCTAGTACTGATCTAATGGAATTTATTTACTCCGCTCGAAGTTCGGTCGACCGAACTTTGACCGAAGGTCGATCGAAATGCTATTGGAATTGCTATTTCCAATAGCAGTTATGTGATATCCTAGATTTTTTTTCCCTTTATTGTTTGTGTTTGTCAGCCTAGCGGGCTAGTCCGAGGTCGAGCCGAGTCGACTCGTGGTCCGGTGCGAGCTTGCGAGCTCGGGTAATTAAGTAGGAGTTTGTTTTATGCAGATTATTTCTTGATTAGATAAATTTAATTAATTGTGTTGTTGCATGTGTGTGATTATTAAGTTATGTCACATATGATGTTTATGTGAAGCATGGGGTTAGAGTGGGTTTAATTAAGTTTAATCAGGTTAGCGGGTTCGGGTTCGACTCGAGGCGGATGCAGGTTTGCTAAAGGGTTTAGTAGAGTAAGGGTTGATGAGGGAGTATAAAACCCCCTCCCCTTTGGCTTGCGGCTCCCCATTGGAGCCGCACAAGCCTCTTGAAGAGAGGAGCAATCGCTAGCCGCCAGCCAGCCGCCCCTCTCCTCTCCCCTTTTGGAGCCGCCAAGCCTAGCCGCCCAAGCCCCTTCCTCTTCTTCTTAGCTCTTCTTCTTCTTCTTCCTTTTCCTCTCCCTTGGAAACCAAGCTGTGGCTTGAGGAGGAGCCGCTGCCCCTCTTCTTCCTCTTCTTGGAGCCGGTGGGTTGAGGAGGAGCCGTCGCCCCCTTTTCCCCCTTGGTGGAGCCGAGCCGCTTTCTTTGAGGCCGGATTCGAAGAACACCGCTTGAAAGATCTTCTCCAATTTGTTTTCCTAATCTAGGTGAGTGGTCTTACTCCTCCTTCTTCTCAGGTTTCTTCGAATTCTTGAAGCCGTTCTTGAAGGCAAAGATGTTTTTGATTTGTTTTTCGACGATCTCTCAAATTATCGCCGTTCTTTTTGTTTTCCGTGCTTGAGGAGGCCCTAAATCCTCCCCTATGGGGCTCGGCAGCCCTAGGATGATCCTAGGGGTGCTCGGCCAAGGTGGAGATGAGGGTACCCTCTAGGTGTTTGATAAAATGCTTAAGAGAGGTGTTTGTTATTTTCTTGAGATCTATGCCTTAAATCGCTTGTTAATTTAGGTTCCTACATGCCAAAGCATGCCTTGCAACTAACCTGTGATTTTTGGATAGAACTCATGTATTACAAGTTAAGATCTTGATGCTGATGCCATGTGAAATCTTGAGATGAGATCTTGATAATGATACTTGATTCTTGTTTAAAGATGATGATTGATGCTTGTTTGCTTTGTTTAATGCATAGAATAATTGTTAGATTATCTCAAGATTAGTATTCTATTTTGGTGATAATTAGAGATCTAATTTTTGTAAATTTTTGGATTTATTTCCATGTCATGCTGAAAAATCAATCTTGCTAGAATTTCATGTTGAGATGATGAATCTGTGTTGTTTTCGAAATACTTGTTGTGGTGTGTGCATTTTTTCGGACATAGTCGTATAACCTATCGTTTTGACCAGAAAGCATAGTTTGAAAATATAGGACACACTCTGGAGACCAGATTCGGATTAGATACATCAGTTCCGGGCACAACAGTAAGCTAAAATAAAACCCTAAAATAAAACTCTAATCTTGGTTATCTAAATTTTAATTGCATAATTAAAATTGAGCAAAGGATCAACATAATCTATAATGAACCAGCAAATAAAGTTTATGCATGAAATAAAATCACACGGGCTTAAGACATTATGGGTCTAGGAGTTGGGGTCGGGTATTGGAGTGTTAAGACGCTTCCCAATCAGGACACCCCTAAGACACCGTATGAGACACTTGACTTAGGTCATGTTGTGCCATCTCTTATTTAATGGCGGAGAGACTCGGTACTTAGGAGCCGGATTGTGGGCTAGGCCCGAAAGGTTGAATGACTAATTCCCAAAATGTGGAACAAGTTCGTATGGGAAAATTCTGATTGTTCATGCGTATCTTGTGGAACAAGTTTGGTTGGGCAAATTCTGATTATTCCCAAGATTCTATATTTAAAGGAATAAGTTCGAATGGGCGACTCCCGATTATTCCTACGTTATATTTTTGGAACAAGTTCGGATGGATAAATTTTGATTGTTTCGGTGTGGTTTCGTGGAATAAGTTCGGACGGGCAAATCTCGATTATTCCCGAGGTGCTTTTAAGGAATAAGTTCGGACGGGCAAATTCCAATTATTCTTGTGATATGCTAAATGGGTAAGTTCGGACGGGCAAATCCTGATTATCCCTGCGATATCTTAAAGGGGCAAGTTCGGATGGGCGAATCCCGATTGTCCATTCGCATCTCGTGGAGCAAGTTCAGACGGGCCAATCCCGATTGCTCCCGAGTTTCTTTATATCAGGATAAGTTCGGATGAGCCAATCCCGATTATCCTAGTATATTTTGTTGCCTTAGGGCATGGTCGGCTTAGGCCTGTTGATCTTCACCGTTTGGTGTTGGTTGCCAAATGGCCTGATAGCTAGTCACACTTTCGTGACTTTATTCCTGTTGAGATAGGTGTTATGCTTATGCTTTATCTCTGTGTTGTTCTTTTTCTGTGGGGGTTGGTAGAAAAGCTCACTGAGTTCTTTGAACTCACCCATTGTCGTTGTTTTTGTTTTGCAAAGCCTGATCGGTGAGGTGGGCTAGAGCACTTGGCGCAGCTGGAGGGCAGAGGAGCTACATTGATCTTATAGCAGTCATAATTAGGGGTCGTAGTCGAGTTTTTGGTAGTTAGTCAAGCACTCGTGTTCCAGTGTTTTGGAGTTGTAGTCCCTTGGGGACATTCATGTCATTATTTCAGATTTCATTATAATTGAACAGTTGAACTTGATTTATTATTTCCGCACTTCATTATTTTACTAAACTTACTTATAATAAATTCTGGTTTGATTTTCCATTTGAAATAAAACTCGTTTATTTCTTTCCGCTATGTTTTATTGTTGAGTTGTCATGTGCATGATTTAGACTGCGGAGTATAGACATGTATACCCTGACCGGTCACGTGACCCTGAGTTGGGGCGTGACAAGTTTGGTCGAATATTGGCCGAATCTCGATCGATCGGCATTTGACAAGCGGTCGACTAAAATGTTCGACGATCATTTTTCTATCCGTTGAACGACTCTTTTTCGGCCCATACCTATCTCACCTCTATAAAAAATCTTGGAATGTTGCTGTTAAGTTCTCCCATTGTTTATTGATGATATATTTGAGTTCTCGAGACTAAGAGATAATATTTTCTTGCCATAATACTCATTTCCACTCTTCAAGCATCCATTCAACTCTCAAGCCTTCAAAACTTGTTAGGGACGTAAATTCAAGGCTTTGGAACTCTAGGAGGCAACAATGAGAGGCTTCTTTAAACATTTCTATAGCTTCGATCTCTTGTTTATTTACTACCTTATTATTTTTGTTGTTATTTCACTTGATTGTTTACTTGTGATTGTAAGGTGTGGTTGACACACCTAGGTTTAAATTTGGTTGTTTCATTAGGATTGAGGAAGAGGCACTTTCAAGTGTGGAGAGGTAAGTCCTTGGTTGACCCTCATTGTAGGAAAAAACAAATTTAATAGGCTTAATTATGTTTTTGGTCCCTCAAAATATCATATTTTTTCTATTTGGTCCCTCATTTTTAAAAACTTTCCATTTAATCCCTCAAAATTTATTTTCGTTTCCGTTTGATCCCTTCGTTAAACTTTTGATGTTAAGTGCCAACATGAAATGCTGACATGGACTAAAGAGGGACCAAATGGATAAAATAAAATATTTTAAGGGATTAGATGGAAAATATATATATATTAATAACCTAAAACATAATTATAAATTGTTATGCTTTAGGTTATTAAAATGTATATTGTTATTTATTAGGTTATTAATATATATATATATATATATATATATATATTTTTCATCTAGTCCCTTAAAATATCTTATTTTTTCTGTTTGGTCCCTCTTTAGTCCATGTCAGCATTCCATGTTGGCACTTAACATCAAAAGTTAACAGATGGACCAAATGGAAATGAAAATAATTTTTGAGGGACTAAACAGAAAGTTTTTAAAAATAAGGGACCAAACGAAAAAAACATGATATTTTGAGGGACAAAAAACATAATTAAGCCAATTTAACATATGTGAAGTGCGTGAATTCCTTGGTGGTGAACCATGGTATTGGAGTAGGAAAGATTCCCCAACCACTCTAAATCTCATTGTCCACATTGTGTTTTGATTTGTGTTTATTTAGACTTTCCATCATAGTATATTGAACAAGGTTAAAATCAGACTAATTTGGTTTAAAATTGGTCTAGAACTAAACCATCCTAGATTCAAACTATTCACATCAATTTTATCTAACCGTCAAGTACATGTTACCGCAAATGTTATTTGTTAATGTGGCATCATAGTCAGCATAGTAAATATTATTTTATTATTATCACATTGTCACACCCCAAAATCTAGGGTCACATGACCGGCCGAAATACACGCCTGTACACCGAAGCCAACCCAATGACAACCACAATGCGAAAAATAAAACTACAACCATGCATTTATCAAAAGAGTTAAATAAAGAAAATCTCAAGTAAATCCTGAATGTTCACATGACTATGCATAAGTCCTACATCCAAATGACTCAAAAATAAAATGCATAAGACTCCTCTAAGACTCCACTACGACCACATGTCACGAGATCTGCATCCTAAGCTTGCCACTCTAGCTGCGCCTCACGCACGTGCTACAGTACCTCTACTATTTTGGAGCTGAAACAAAACATAAAAGAAGCGAGGGTGAGTTCATGATGAACTCAGTGAGTGGCTCGTTCGCAAACCCTCTCTAAGTCATCATACATGTCATATATTAACTTCTCAAATAAACATACCATCAAAAATATATATTCACATGAGGTATAACTCAAATGACCATAAGCTAATAATCGAGTTACATATATCCTTATAATGTCAGAAACAAAAACCATCCTACTGTAGCAAACCAGCACACATGCGCCCAACTTGTCCATATACAAATATAAGTATGATAAATACAAGATTAGGGGTCGAACGCTAGTTCAAGCCTAACAATCCTGACCCATGAGCCCTTGTGTTAGAAAGGTCCTCTAGCCTCAGGTAAATCCAGTGGTCGAGAATGACCCTTCCACTAATGCCACTCCGGGTCTACCATCAGCGTGGCTCACTGACGTGTTTTCTGACCAGTAAACCACCAGCTGACCAAGCTAGTCGTGCATCTAGTCTCATGAACAATCACATCCACATCCATATTCATGTCATATAGTATCATTTAAGAAAGTAACATATGTAATAATTTAACCAATTTCTAAAAGATTGCAGTTCAGATGGCAGGACCTCTATATGCACATGCGCCTACCCAAACCAGCCCTACCCTGGGCTCCAGTCCATAGGGGTGAAATCTATTTTCCCACACACATATCTAGTATAATATAAATGGCAAAATGTGCGTGCAACCAAAAATGGGTGTCCATGTTCCGCTAAGGTTTTATCATACAAGTGGTACATGTCATTCATGATAATGAAAGAAACTGATTTGAATAATTCATATTAAAACAAACTGATTTTAATAATAATCATTAAGATTCTTCATGCTCAACAAGTATTTAAATACTACACGCAATATTCATGAAACCCGGATTTTCGTAACCGTAGGAATCGACCTATATATTCATGATAAGCCTCTACTCTTAATCCATATTTTTCATATTATTTATAAACCCATTTACCTACTGTTTTTACAGTGTAGTATCATGCCTTAATTTATGCTGAGATAATTAAGCCAAGGTTTTCATTAGTTCCGATAAGTTCGATCCTTTGGGTCGGCCCTTAGCTTAGGGTGACCCTAAATCCTTAGCCAAGCCTCTACTCTCCCTTGTTCCCTAGAATTTAAATAATGATGTCCTCATCCATTTTAGGAAGTCCATAACCCGTTAGTCTATTCACTACAAATTCCTACAGTCGACCTTTCCCCTAGGGTTATTACCTAGTCAGCCCTAGTAGTTTAGGATAACCCTAAGGTAGCTGGCCTAGGTTAAATTTTTCTACCTAGGAATTTTCGCCTACAATTTCAGGGAAGAGATTCTATGTGTATCCATGCTAGGGTAGAAATTATTCCAACAAGGTTACCCTTAAGTTATACCCTATCCCGCTGGCTCTTAAGATTAAGGATAAACCCTAGGCAACCGGCCCTAAACCCTCACCCATTATCATGCATAAAATCAATAAATTTCAAGAAGTGGATATAAACATTGTGCAACCAATCTAAGGGTTTATCCCCAACGATTCTCCCCCTTACCGTACTCGATCAGCCCTTAAGGCATAGGGACTTTTTAGGGGCAGCCGAACCCTAGGGTTCCTACAATCAACAAGAATCCGCAACAAGAGGTGTTATACTGTAGAGTATCATTCATGAATCGAATCAATCGACAAAAAAACCAAGAAATTCCAAGAAGAGGAGGGGCGGCTAAGAGAAAATAGAATTCCCTACAAGTAAGGGTAAAAGCCACACACCGAAAGAGGGAATCGACAAGGAAAACAACCTTCCACGACCTCGCGTAGGAGAACTCCAGCAAGACGGACTCCGGCCACTCAAACTCTTCCCCTACATCGTGCGTCGCCCTCCCCTTTTTGGGATGCATGTGGCTCAATGATGAGCCGTATATATATATATATATATTCAAATTACTAAAAAGCCCTCACACTTAAGTTGAGCCTAGATTAATCCCTATTCACTCGATTTGTGTCCGATTTAAGTTCCGATCGAACCCCCGAACTCGGCTCGAATCCAACACCCATCTAAGGACCAAGCCAACCTAACTAAAAAAGGTTTTCTTGCACTTAAAGATCGTACCTTAATACGCGTCCTCTGGCGATTCACCTGGCCCGCTCTAATGCATGTCCAAATTTTCCCGCTGAAATAATTCTATAAAAATTAGAAAATTTTGCGAGTATTATAATCTTCCCCCTTAAAGAAAATTCATCCTCGTATTTTGGGTAAGAAAAAACTCACCAAATAATCAAAAAGGTATGAACATTTATCTCGCATATCCTGCTCCATCTCCCAGGTAGCTTCCTAACTCGAGTGGTGTTCCCAACGAACCTTTACCAAAGGAACCTCCTTGGATCTCAGCTTCCTGACATGTCTATCCAGAATCTCCACGAGCCTCTCCTCATACGAGATCATCGTGTCAAACTAAACTGTTGTAGGCTCAAGAATGTGGGACTCATCTCTGACATACCGGTTTAGCATAAATACATGAAAAGCATGGTGCACTCTATCCATACTAGGTGGCATGACCAACTCGTAAGCCACGACTCCTCTACGCCGCAAAATAGGGAAATGTCCAATAAACATGGGGCTCAACTTCCGTTTCTTCCCAAATCTCACCACTACCTTCATAGGAGACACTTTCAAGGAAACCAAATCCCCCTCAACAAACTCAACATCTTGAGCCTTCCCATCGGCGTACATTTTCTGACGACTCTAGGCTGCCAAGAGCCGCTCCTTAATCAACTTTACTTTTTCCACAACATCATGTACTAAATCCAGTCGATACATCTGAGCCTCACCGGCCTCAAACCACCCTGGTGGGGATCTACATCTCTGCCCGTACAGGGCTTCAAAGGGTGTCATCCTAATACTGCTTTGGTGACTATTATTATAAGCAAACTCTACCAAAGGAAGATGCTTTTCCCAACCATCCTCAAGTCCAGGACACAAGCTCTCAACATATCCTCTAAAGTCTGAATGGTCCTCTCCGACTACCCATCAGCCTGCGGATGGAAGGTAGTACTAAATCTGACCTAAGTGCCCAAAGCCTCCTGGAAAGACTGCCAAAATCTAGCTGTGAACTGAGTACCCCGATCAAAAATGATTAGGGGTGTAATCGAGCCGAGCCGAGCTTGCTTGTGCTCAAGCTCTGCTCATTTAAGAAATGTCGAGCTCAAACTCGAGCTAAATCGAGTTTCAATATCCAGGCTCGAGATCGGCTCGAGCTCGACTCAAGTAACACGAGATCGGCTCGAGCTCGGCTCGTTTAAGCTCGTTTAGGCTCGTTTATTTTTCTCAAGCATTCAAGCTCGATTAAGATCGACTCAACTCGGGTTTATGCTGAACCCCATATGAAATATTAATATTTATATAATTATATATAAATATATGAAGCTCGATTAGGCTCGTGAGCCACTCGAGTCGAGTATTACTTAGCTCTAGCTTGAGTTTTCATCGAGTCGATCTCGAGTAGCTCACGAGCTGCTCGGCTCACATACTGCTCAGCGGTGAAAGTCACATTTACCGAAATAAAATGTGCCGACTTGGTTAACCGGTCCACCACTACACAGATAGAATCATTCCCCTTCCTTGACCTCGGTAGCCTGGTTACAAAGTTCATGATGATCTTTTCCCACTTCCATTCTGGCATCTCTAGATTCTGCAGCAACCCCATAGGCCTTAAATGCTTGGCCTTAACTTGCTGGCAGACCAAGCACTTAGACACAAAATTAGCCACCTCTCTTTTCATTTCTTTCCACCAATATTGATGCCGAAGATCACAGTATATTTTTGTAGCTCCTGGATGCATCATATAGGTGCAGTCGTGAGCCATCTCTAGAACCTACCTGCGGACCTCTACCATATCCGGCACCACCACCCTGTCTTTAAATCTTAGGACACCCTCGGTGTCAACCCTTAATCTGTCACTTGCATTGCCTCTCTCGGTCAAATCTCTGGTCATGGCACAATAAGAATCATCTACGTGGGCTGTACGAAGCATGTCCATCAGGGTGGCCTGAACGCGAAGATGCACTACCAGGTCACCCGAGTCAAATACAGATAACACTACCTCGTTGCCCAAACACCCGCCGAGCTTTCTCACCAATGGCCTTCTATCCACAGCCAGATGTGCCAAACTACCCATTGATTTTTTTACTTAAGGCGTCTGCAACAAGGTTCGCCTTCCCCTGTAATATCCTAGATATTTTTATTTATTTTTTAAAGGGACAAGTTCAGACGGGCGAATCCCGATTGTTCCTTCACGTCTCGTGGAGCTAGTTGGGATGGGCCAATCCCGATTGCTCCCGAGTTTCTTTATATTAGGATAAGTTCGAATGGGCCAATCTCAATTATCCTAGTATATTTTATTGCCTTAGGGCATGGTAGGCTTAGGCCTGTTGTACTTCACCGATGGGGTGTTGGATGCCTTCGGCATGTGGTGGCCAGATGGCATGTTAGTTAGTCACTCCCTTGTGACCTTTCCTGCTTGAGTCAGGTGTTTTGCATTATGCTATATATCTTTATTGTGTTTGGTTTCTCATGGGGGTTGGTAGAATCGCTCACTGAGTTCTTTGAACTCACCCGTTGTCGTTTGTTTTTATTTTGCAGAGCCTGACCTGTGAGGTGGGCTGGAGCACTTGGCGCGGCTGGAGGGCAGATGAGCTACATTGATCTCATGGCAGTCCTAGTTAGGGATTGTAGTCGAGTCTGTAGTAGTTTTGTCATGCACTTGTGATTTGGTGTTTTGGAGTTGTAGTCCCGTGGGGACATTCATGTCTTTGATTCAGATTTTATTTGTTAAAAGAACTATTGCTCTTTGATTCATTTTTCTTTCCGCACTTGAACTTTTGATAAAAACTTTACTGCTTATATGAAATCTGGTTTGGTTTTTCTTTTGAAATAAAACTCGTTACATTCTTTCCGCTATGTTTCTTTATTGAGTTGGCATGTGCATGGTTTGGCTGCAGGGTATAGGCATGTATACCCTGGCCGGTCACGTGATCCTGAGTTGGGGCGTGACATCCTTGGATGGTACAATATAGTACAATCATTGTCCTTAAGCAACTCTAGCCACCTCTTTTGCCTCAAGTTCAAGTCCTTTTGGGTGAGTAAATATTGAAGGCACTTGTGATCCGTGTAACTCTCACAAGCCTCCCCATACAAGTAGTGATGCCATAATTTCATTGCAAACACAATGGCCGCAAGGTCCAAATCATGAGTAGGATAGTTTCTTTCGTGGTCTTTCAACTGCCTGGATGTGTAAGCAATCATCCTATCATACTGCATCAGTACACACCTCAAACCAACTCTAGAGGCATCATAGTAAACCACGAATCTCCCAGAACCTGACAACAAAGCCAAAACTAGTGTCGATGTCAAACAATACTTGAGCTTCTGAAAGCTCTCCTCGCACTTGTCATTCTAGACAAATTTCACTTTCTTTTGAGTTAATCGAGTAAGAGTGACTGCTATTCTTGAAAAAATTTCAACAAATTTCATGTAGTACCCTGCCAAACCGAAGAAAGTCCGAATCTCAGTCACACTAGTGAGTCGTTCCCATTTCTAGACTACCTCAATCTTCGTAGGGTCTACTTTCACTCCTTCCCTCGACACCACATGTCTAGTGAACCCCACACTGCTCAACTAGAACTCACACTTGGAAAATTTTGCAAACAACTGGTGCTCCCTAAGGGTCACCAGAACTAATCTTAGATGCTCACAGTGTTCAGCCTCACTCTTAGAATACACCAGGATGTCATCAATGAATATAATAACAAACCTGTCACACTTGGAGAATTTTGCAAACAACAAGTGCTTCCTAAGGGTCCCTCTTGAAGTGTTCCGGCTAGCCCCACCCAAAACAAGCATTCATATGCCCAAAACATACCCCTGTGTGCTTCCTCCCCCACTGCTCACACAACGGTACCTCAGTCCTCCTCTATTACTGTCACGCCCTGACTCACGGTACTCGTGACCGGCCAGGGTACGAGCCAGTACCCCGAAGCCTACATATGCACTGACCAACAACTCATAGAAAAATAACCAGAATAACATCAAGTCATAAACAAAAGCAATAATACAAACTTTATTAACTGTTCAAAATCAGTTTGACCAAATCAATTTCTAAAACATCACAAGTTTTAAAATTAACATCCAAAGGTTTTCCAAATAAAACACCTCAAGGTTTACAGAAAGGACACAGTGCATACACCGGACTCTACTAGACACGACTATGATTAACAACTGCCAGCTATGAGATCTGCACCCACGTCTGCCCTCCTGCGCGCCATGCCTCACTGGTCGGGCTCTGTAAAACAACAATAAAGGAAATCGTGAGTTCACGAGGAACTCAGTGATTGGTTCTTTCGAACCTCCACTTTAAACCTCGACAATTAGCACATATAAGGAATAAAACTAATATCACTCCATATGAGTTAATCGATTTTGCCAAGACAGTACAATGGATGAACTGGCCTCTCAGGCCCTTATCCATTTCACTAGCTCGGCCATTAATGGCCCCAATTATATATGGAAGGTTCGATTCTTCCCTTTATGAAACCAAGCCGATCGGCCTACTCAAACCAGCCCCTAAGGGCATTTAGGTTATAAACTTTCATAATTCGGATTCGTCGACTAGGATGGTCACTAGTCTCAGAAATCCTCTGGGTTAGGGATAGCTAGTCCCAACCAACTCGGGTCTATCGTCAGCGTGGCCCACTGACGAAATCTCAAGACCCTCCGCCACTCGGTTCTAACACCTAGCGGGCCCGCTGGTGCAATCTCAAGACCCTATAAACCACTTAGTCGTGTGGTAGCCATTCGGCTAATGACACTCCTCAGTAGACCATCATCCACAACCAGAACCAGGTTGTGCAAGTCATACTGTGTTTTGCTTTCCAGGCATTGCCCCTAACCGACCCTTCCCCTAGGGTCACCCTACATTCCCAAGTGTAGAACCAAGTAGGATACCTTGTCTCTAGATTAAATATCACCAATAGGTAACGAAACCATTCTTTCTAGGTTGCCCGAACTTGTTGACTATAGACAAGAACTCGGCATACCATTGTCAACAACACTTGCCTAAATTAATCATGAGCAATCATTATTCACAGATAGCCGAATACAAGAGGAACAATTCCATTATTAAATTGATAAGGAACATGCAATATACATACATAGCAACAATTGAATGTAATATCTAACACTTAATGAAATCTTTCTTCATTATTTAAATGAAATTTCAGCCTAAGATAACAATTCCAACGTAAGAGAAATAATTTCAGCATCAATCAAATAATTCCAGCATTAATTAAAATAAATTTCACATGCTAATAGTTATTTCAACATTCTATGAATAATCTTAGCATTCCAAAGATAATTGCAGCCTTCTAAAAATAATTACCGCATTCTAAACTAATTACGACATGACAGCAAATAGATACAACTTCTAAGAACACTTCCTTGTGCATTCGATAGTTACCACGTATGAAAGATAAATACCACATATATAGATAATTACAGCACGCCTTGATTTGCTATAAGAAATTCAAATTTCACTACGCTTAACAGTGCTACAGGAAGTGTACGACTCTTGACATCTAATCTACCCATCTACTCGTTTCCAACTTGAACATCTAGATTAGGGGACGATCCCGGTTGACCAGCCGGCCTAGGAGTTTCCCTAAGGCTGCCTTGATTGACCATATATTCCCTAGAGGATGTACATATACCAATGTTCCGATAAGGGAAGATCCAAGCGTGGCTAAAGAACAAACATGGGACATCAATTATTACATTTATCCCCTCCCCTTTTCCCTAAACCTTACCATCCGACCCTAATGAAAATAGGGCTGCCCTAATCCATGCGCATCATGCGACCATCAATCCAAAACAAATATTAGCAAGTGTTAACTAATCAAAACTAAGTCGAGAACTCGGAGAAAAATCCGGCATGACCTTCCCTAATTTCTCCCCAATTCGGCCGACCCTAAGGTTCTCAAAAATCTTCACAAAATTTCAAGACAACATGAAATCGATCACAATATGAAATCTATTTGTCGAAAACCACCAAGAAATTGGAGAACAACTTAAAAACTAATGGGATTTCTCTTACCCTACAACAAGGATCGGCCACAAGGCCTCTTCCTAAACTTAGAAAACCAAAACCACTCACTTGATTAGATCCCGAGGAAGCCTCGATGAAGACGAGCTCCAATCTCCTCGAGAGTCGACGTGAACTCGGCGCCGACAAGATCTCCCTTCTCTTCATTCTCCCTCTTGCTCGGGCTGTGTGCGGCTCCAAGATGAGCCGCACGGCTCATTATCAGAGATTATATTCCCTCATCCAATAATGACTCAAATGCCCCTCATACGACTTAACCTCTACTCGATTCGATCCGAGTCCGATTCGGGCTCCGATTCTATCCGCACTCAAGAGTCGAACTCGACTTTAATACGACATCTTATGCATATAAGGAAATAACCATAGAGCTAAATTAAACTTCATATTTTCATGGGTCGAGTTATGCCTTCTACTCGAGGCGATTACGTGGCTCGACCCGACTAACCCCCGATCCAGTGCGCTGCACCAAAATAGTTTTTTTTTTATATTAGAAAATTTTCGAGTCTTACAATTACTCAGACACCTTCAAAAATCTTCACAAAATTTCAAGACAACATGAAATCGATCACAATATGAAATCTATTTGTCGAAAACCACCAAGAAATTGGAGAACAACTTAAAAACTAATGGGATTTCTCTTACCCTACAACAAGGATCGGCCACAAGGCCTCTTCCTAAACTTAGAAAACCAAAACCACTCACTTGATTAGATCCCGAGGAATTAAGCCTCGATGAAGACGAGCTCCAATCTCCTCGAGAGTCGACATGAACTCGGCGCCGACAAGATCTCCCCTCTCTTCATTCTCCCTCTTGCTCGGGCTGTGTGCGGCTCCAAGATGAGCCGCACAGCTCATTATCAGAGATTATATTCCCTCATCCAATAATGACTCAAATGCCCCTCATCCGAGTTAACCTCTACTCGATTCGATCCGAGTCCGATTCGGGCTCCGATTCTATCCGCACTCAAGAGTCGAACTCGACTTTAATACAACATCTTATGCATATAAGGAAATAACCATAGAGCTAAATTAAACTTCATATTTTCATGGGTCGAGTTATGCCTTCTACTCGAGGCGATTACGTGGCTCGACCCAACTAACCCCTGATCCAGTGCGCTGCACCAAAATAGATTTTTTTTTATATTAGAAAATTTTCGAGTCTTACAATTACTCAGACACCTAACGGACCTGTGAAACTGCTCTGCCCACATCCCGATTGATGAAAAGCCCCTGCGGCAACACCTTCAAAATGAGCATGCCACTCTTTCGGTCCCTGATGTTTGAATTTCTTGTTCGTCAGTCCATCTTGCCTATCAGTAGCTACCATCGCCTCCTTCCACAAGACCTCGCCCACTACCAGAGCAAAGGTGGTGTCCTTAGTGTAGTGAATAAGCCTGCCAATCTAGACCCTCAGTCCCTCTACAAATCGCCTGACCCCGTCTGTCTCAATCGCTACCAGCAAGGGATGATATCAAGATAGTCGGGTGAACTCCATCTCGTACTCTGGTACCATCATGCTACCTATCTGTCTGAGCTGCTCGAATTCCTTTGCCCGCATCTCACAGACACTCCAAGGTAAGTATCGCTCCACAATAGCATCTCTGAATTTTGCCCGAGTAAGGGGCGGCACATCTGCTCCCCTACACGATCTCTAAGAATGTTACCACTCCTTGGCTGGTCCCCTCAGTTGTAGCCCAACCATTTGAACCATGGTCTCACGAGTACACCCCAAGACCTCACATAACTAAAAGCAGTCATTAAGGAAAGTGATGACCTCCATTGTTGTTTAGCTCCATAACTATATAAAGAAACAACCACAAAAATTTTAAATAACTATTTAAGCTTTGCAATTATATAATACTATATTTATCGCAGTCGGTGTGCAAACTCAATCGCCCGATCTCGTGACTAGGACATACTATATGCCGACACGCTAGCAATGCCCATATAGTACCCTATGCCTTATTGTCGTAGTAAGGACCTAACCATGCTTTGATACCACTTTGTCACGCCCCCAAAACCTAAGGTCACGTGACCGGCCGGAATACACGTCCGTACTCCGAAGCCAACCCAATGACAACCACAATGCGGAAATAAAAGAGTTAAATAAAGAAAATCCCAAGTAAATCCTGAATGTTCACATGACTATGCATAAGTCCTACATCAAATGACTCAAAAATAAAATGCATAAGACTCCTCTAAGACTCCACTATGACCACATGTCACGAGATCTGCATCCTGAGCTCGCTACCCCAGCTGCGCCTCGCGTGCTACAGTACCTCTATTGTACTAGAGCTGAATCAAAATATATAAGAAGTGAGGGTGAGTTCATGAAGAACTCAGTGAGTGGCTCATTCCCGAGCCCTCTCTAAGTCATCATACATGTCATATATTAACTTCTTAAATAAACATACCACCAAAAATATATATTCACATGAGGTATAACTCAAATGACCATAAGCTAATAATCGAGTTACATGTATCCTTATAATGTTAGAAACAAAAACCATCCTACTATCGGTCTCTAGTTCAAGCCTAGTAGTCCTCACCGATGAGCCCCTGAGTTAGAAATGTCCTCTAGCCTCAGGTAAATACGGTGGTTGGGAATGACCCTTCCACCAATGCTTCTCCGGGTCTGTTGGCAGCGTGGCTCATTGACGTGTTTCCTGACCTGTAAACCACCAGTTGACCAAGCTGGTCGTGCATCCAGTCTCATGAACAATCACATCCACATCCACATTCATGTCATATAGTATCATGTAAGAAAGTAACATGTGTAACAATTTAACAAATTTCTAAAAGAATGCAGTTCAGATCATGACTCCGGTATGCACATGCGCCTACCCAAACCAGCCCTACCCTGGGCTTCAGTCCTTAGGGGTGAAATCTATTTTCCCACACACATATCCAGTATAATATAAATGACTAAATGTGTGTGCAACCATAAATGGGTGTCCATGTTCCGCTAACATTTTATCATACAAGCACTACATGTCATTCATGATAATGAAACATGGATATATATCAATCTGAAATTAAATAACAACAATACCAACATAAATAAGTAATAATTCATATTAAAACAAATTAATTTTATAAACCCGTATTTAAATACTCAACAAGTATTTAAATACTACACGCAACATTCATGAAACCCAGATTCTCGTAACCGTAGGAATCGGCCTATATATTCATGATAAGTCTCTACCCTTAATCCATATTTTTCCTATCATTTATAAACCCATTTACCTACTGCTTTTACAGTGATGTATCATGCCTTAATTGTTAGTAGTGTGCCCTAGGCCAATGGAATAATATTATCATTATAGTTTTCCTTTTTAATAAATGGAACACTTATTTTATCTTGCTATTTATTATGAGCATATTTAACTTGATAGAGATTCCTTAAATGGTTGATTCCGCCTAATGGTCATCAAGTACAAGACTTGATAGTAAAACCCTAAGATAGTTGGAAACCTATTGTAAATAGTCCCTAGTCGGTCATTATCTTGGAACGATCGATAATGAATGAAGAGTAATATGCAGTCTGACTAACGATGATCATGTTTTACTGGTCATGGATATGTGATATCAAAGTTAGATCATATATAGACACATGGTATCAGACAAATCCATCGTGAGAATACTACGTGGATTAATCATTAGTATATCTTCAATGATAGTGATATGTCGGTCCTCCGACTTGGTGATACCATGGATTCCAACATGAGGAATTATGTGTTTTGACCTAGTCTAACATCATCTTTAACCGGGTGGTAATAAGGACTATAGTTGGACATAGAATGAATTGTGCAGAGGAATATATGTAGTCGTGGAGGAATTTGTTCATCTCATATATGAGAGAGATATTTCTGGGCCCCTTGATGAGTATGACTGAAGAAATGCATGGTCGTGCTCAAATGAATTGATAGGTCTATCAATGTCATTTGTTAAGTCAGTCTACTCAGGAATCAAGAAATCAAATTGAGCAATATAAGGATGATGCAATCCATGCCTTATGCTCGATCCAGATATCGTGTGACAAAGGAACAAAGTATCATACAGTGAGTTAGGTTGCTCGAATCACCAACCTTCACTTGACTTGGGTAGTCATAATATCTTGGTAGAGGCCGCTTATGACTTGTCGGTTGCAAATGTGTTTGGGATCTACTGCCAATGTTAAGTGAACCTATAAGGTTGTACACATAGGGTGAACCAAATTGGGCTTAGGGTTATGACTCATCGGATTGGATCCGCATGACTAATAATCTGCAATTCTCACTTGGTAATTTTGAGAATTAATTTCAAATTTGAAAATGAGTTTTCAAATTGGAATTAATTATTCTAAATTTTAAATACGATTTAAAATTAGAATTATGTTTATTACAATTTAGGTAATGTATCTTTTGATAATCGTTTTTAACGGATAATTTATTTTCGGCATCTTGAATTTAGGAAATTCGTCCTTGATAATTGTTATTAAGGATATATTTTATTCGGACATTAAAATTATTTTAAGATTCTGGATATGACTTTGAATTAATCAACAGATGAGAAGACTCGATCAATATGATTGACGTGTCTATAATTACCCGCCTATGGCTTAGACTTGTTGATGATCTCCTCCTAAAGGCTGCTGACCTCTTGGTAAAAGGAAGCTGACCTCCTTTTGAAGGAAGCCAAGCTCCCTCTGTAGCAGCCGACCTCCACCAAACACACACATAGAGATAGAGAGAGGAGAGCGCAGAAGGTGTTCCACGCTCATCTAGATTGGAAGGTCTTCCGATAGAATCGAGCTAGCACTCGGGAGTCGCCTAGTTCATCGCGTTCATCCGTGTGCTCACCGTAGAGGGTGTTCGTCGCTTGGCAGCACCTTGGATCCGAAGCAAGATCGTGATCTTTGATTCGCGGAGCAAAAGACGAAGTTTGGTCTTTAAAGGTATAATCCTTAACATAGTATTGATTTAACTGAGACGCATGGATCCAATTGGGTAGAGGATCGTTTTTCTTATTTTCGATGCATGTAAACAAAAAGTTTCGTTACTTGCCCGGTCCTCTATGACCCAACAGTGGTATCAGAGCCTCTTGCATTCTCGGTTAAATTGATCTTTGTGTGATTTATCTTCTCCTTTTTATTCATGTTATGTAATAGTTTGCATAGATATGTTTGTATGAGGATAAATCGGATAGTACATAGATGAGATCTATGTTATCAGCAAAGTGTATAATACGATTATACATGAATAGATTTCATTGTGCCATAATACGATTAAGTCACAGAAATATGGATCTGTCTACTGGCATAGCTCGGGCCCTCATTGATGGCAAAGAGCGTTGCGACACTTGTTCGGCGACGCATCGACACTCAGCCGAGGTCCCCTGTGTGATGAGCCATGGTCATTGGCAT
This sequence comes from Canna indica, assembly GCA_034359265.1. Classification (NCBI taxonomy): domain Eukaryota; kingdom Viridiplantae; phylum Streptophyta; class Magnoliopsida; order Zingiberales; family Cannaceae; genus Canna; species Canna indica. Next base: position 50,397,043 of record CP136897.1, read on the forward strand.
TGTGCGGCGATATGCAAATTTGATTTATGAAATCAATTTTTGCTCCGGGGGCGCTGCCCCCTTTGCCTCGGGATTATTCGTTGAACCCCAAAGGAGTTTGGATTTATTAGAAATATTCTTGCATAATATGATCGTGTTGTATGCCTTTTGTGAAAATTGTATGGTGCGTAGCATGGCCCCGCTAGACCTTTGTGAATGGCATGTTGTAATTTTATGTGGCCTGCGTGTCGCTTATAAAATTATAATTTGATTACGGCCTGCGTGTCATTCCTTCCTTATTGTAATTTTCTAATTTTATTTTAGAGTTATACAATTAGATTAGTTTTTTACTTTAATGGAGGACGAGGAGGCGATCACTGGATACCATTGGGCGAGCTCATGGAGATGAAGACTCCCCTAGATTGACCCTTGATCTCCATATTGGCTCATGGTGATCATTTAGGTTTTGTGGCTATGTTATGTCACGTTTATTTTTATGCATTTAATTTATATGCCTGTGATGTCATATATTAGATGCATGTTTTTACAATTGTTTTAATACCCTCATGTAATAGTAAGTTATTAAAAATGTCTCCCATAATCAAACACATATCAAGACTTCAATTGTCTTAATATAGGTTATGCCAAAGCAGGGTGTATCAAACCATCTTAGTAAGGCAGGAATTGGATAATGGTGATATCCAAAGGTTTGATACAGTTTGACTTAACTAGTCCATCAAAATGGTTTTGGGACTTTGGCATAATATGGGATTTGGATTACCAGGACATGAGATGTCAATCCAATGGATATCCAAGAGTCGCATAGGGATGTGATTGGAAAGGAGTTTCCTACCTAAATAACTTGGCTCTAAGCGATAAGCCAAAGCTTACTTAGAGTTTGAATGAAATATGGATCTTGGACCATTAATAAAATACCAATTGTTGATGTTTTCATATTAACTGTTTGAGGGTCAATTTAATTAGTGGGGGTTATTTGCTCATACTTTGCATATTTGTTCTGTGTAGATAATGGCATCAAACAACACACCTAATTTAAACTTGCGATCTATCCTTGAGAAGGAAAAATTGGATGGGACAAACTTCCTCGACTGGTTCAGGAACTTGAGAATTATTCTCAAGCAAGAAAGGAAGTTATATGTCCTAGAGGAACTTATCCCTAATGAACCTGCATGTAATGCCCCAAAGGTAGAGAGGGATGCTTATAGTAAGCATGTGAATGACTCTGTCGATGTCACTTGCCTTATGCTTTGCACTGTGGAATATGAGCTTCAGAAGCAACTAGAGGAAATGGAGGCTTATGACAAGATTGTACATCTCAATGAAATGTTCCAAGAGCAAGCACGTCGTGAAAGGCTTGCTACTACAAAGTTATTGAACTCTTGTAAGATGACTCTAGGCACTTCTATAAGTGAAGATGTGCTAAAGATGAAAGGTTACATAGACCATCTTGAGAAGCTTGGTGCTCCTATTAGTCAAGAGTTGGCTACTGACCTGATTCTTGGTTCATTACCTGATACCTTTGATCAGTTCGTAATGAACTATAACATGCACCACATGGAGAAATCAATTTCTGAATTGCATGGGATGCTAAAGAATGTTGAACATAATATTAATACAATTCCTAATGTTCTAATGGTTCAAAAGGGAAAAGATAATAAGAAGAGAGGAAAGGATAAAGGCAAGGGCAAGGCCTAGAAGAACTTACATCATGGGATGAAAGGTTCAGACCAAAATGAAGGTTCTAAGCCTAAACCCAATCCTCAAAAGAAAGCTAAAACATCCAAGGAGGGAACCTGCTTTTTCTGCAATGAACCGGATCATTGGAAGAGAAATTGCAAACTCTACATGGAAGATCTGAAAAGGAATAAGAGTAGTGACTTCAAGTATTTTCGTTATAGAAGCCAATCTATATACTTCTGCTTCCTGGGTATTAGATACTAGATGTGGATCTCACATTTGTGTAAATGTGTAGGGTCTAAAAGGGAGTAGATCATTGGCTAAAGGCGAGGTGGACCTGAGAGATGGCAATGGAGCAAGAGTTCTTTGTGCTAGTTGTAGGAACTTATGATTTACCTTTGTCTAGTGGACTTGTTTTGTCACTTAAAAATTGTTATTCTGTGCCTGCTATAAGCAGAAACATCATTTCAGTTTCATTTTTAGATTTAGATGAGTTTCACTTTATTATTAAGAATAATATTTGTTTCATCTATAAAAGAGACATGAATTATGGTATTGCTCTTTTATCTAATGGTCTCTATATTCTAAATTTAGAGCGAATTAATACGTCCATCTATAACATCAATACAAAACAGTTTAAGTCTAATGACTTGAAACCAACCTATCTCAGGTGTTGTCGGTTAGGCCAAATAAATGAGAAACACATATCTAAACTCCATCGGGGTGGACTTTTAGATTCATTTGATTTTGAATCATTTGAAATATGCGAATCATGTTTACTTGGCAAGATGATCAAGACACCTTTCACGGGTCATGGTGAGAGGGCTAGTGACTTATTAGGTCTTGTACATATTTATGTATATGGACCATTAAGTGTACCGGCTAGACGAGGTTATCAGTACTTCATTACATTCACAGATGACTTCAGTAGATATGGATACATCCACTTAATGAAGCATACATTTGAAACATTTGAAAAGTTCAAAATATTCAAGAATGAAGTACAAAACCAACTTGGCAAGAATATTAAAACGCTTTGATCGGATCGAGGGGGAGAATATTTAAGCCAAGAATTTTTTGATCATCTTAAGGATTGTGGGATTGTCTCACAACTTACTCCACCTCGAACACCACAGTGGAACAATGTTTCTGAACGGAGAAACCGAACCTTATTGGATATGGTTCGATCCATGACATACAGATCTTCCAACTTCCTTTAGGGGATTTGCCTTAGAAATTGCTGCATTCCTATTAAATCGAGTTCCATCTAAAGCAGTTCAAAAGACTCCATATAAGATGTGGACTAGGAAGAGTCTCAATATTTCTTTCTTCAGAATATGGGGTTATGAGGCTTGTGTAAAATGTCAGCCCTCTGACAAATTAGCATCCAAATCTAATAAATGTGTGTTTGTGGGATATCCAAAGGAAACTAAAGAATATTACTTCTACCTTCCAACTGAGAATAAAGTGTTTGTTGCTCGGAATGGTGTCTTCCTATTTTGATAAAAACAAAAATCTACAGTTTCATTTGTGTTAATTCAGAATAATTCTAGGTTGGTAAATACCTAAAAAAAATTAATGGAAGGAAGAAAAAGAAAAGAGGAGAGTATAGCAAAAATAAAAGTATTTTCTTAAAATTAATTGATAAAGATATATTGTCTAAGGTTTGAATAGTACTTTTTTTATTTTTGATATCATTCTCTTAAAATTATTTTTTTTGTCATCTTACTGACATGGACTATCAACAGAGATAATTTAATGCTATTAAAGTGACAATTGATCAGAAATATGATATTGAGAGGATCAGAAGTGGACTAGCATATGGTTATGGGAGTCACTCAATGATAGCTAAGTTGATGGCGAAACACAAAGGAGATTGATTTTTGGAATTGTTATAAATAATTTATATTGAATAGTACATTTTTTAAGTGTCGAAATCAGTAATACTTAGATTATATTCTATTCTACCATCGTTTAAATTTCGGATAAAAAGATTGGATAGGGCTAGATTTTCATATCTATATTTATTTTGACTTCAGTTAAGAAAATTAAATATTAATAATTAAATATTTAATTTCAATTTTACCAGTTTTTCATTTTAAAAAATATAAAATTAAATAATTAATTTTAACATAATAATATAATATTTTTTTGACAACATATCAACTAAGAGTTGAATTAAAATTTTCGATTACAAATATGAATTCATGAAAAATAAGTAAATACTATTTCCTCAATGTAATGATAGATGACCTCGAGTTTTTTTTTCTCATAATGAGAGAAATTTTTTTGAGTTTATATCAATACAAGTTATCCATTTTTTTGAAATAAAACTTAAATATTAATTTTTTTCTTGGACGGAGATGTTTTTATATATTTGATTCCCAACAATTCCTTGAATTTCAATCTTACCTCCCACTCTAATCGCAATTAAATATGATTAGACCCATCCTTTTTCATATGCTTAAATTCATCAGCAATGCCCTTGAAACGATTGACCGTTGCTAGAATGTTGCAAATAAACATTTGTAACAACGATGTGACAATGGGGTTGCAATGATAAAGCTATCATTGAACTATATACCTTGAATATGCGAGCATTAGACAGTTGAGATTTTACGATAGAATTTGAGCGACAGGTTACCCATAGCTAGTCGCCGTCGGATCTATAGTAGTGATGACTAGCCATGGAAAAGTTGCCACTAACAAATTTTTCATATATCTAAAAGAATTTTAAAAATTAGATATATAATTCCCTGCATACATTGGTAAAACATTATATATATACATTTTAATACTTACCCAAATATTAATTATAAAACATATACAAAACACATCGATACGCATCACAACATTGCAGGTGCATCAAAACATTAAAATATGCAACATATACATCAAAAGATAAAATATGTATATCACAAATGTATGTACACATATCCAAAATACTAGTATACGAATCGATACACAAAACAATTATATATAAAGAAAGCTAACTTTGAGGTGGTGGTGGCGGCATTGATGCCTACAGGGGTTGAATTAGCAACTCTGGCAGGTTCGAAGACTAGGTCGATGAGAAGGACGACTCGCTAGGACTAGGAATTTGAACTACGAGGTCTTCATCATCTTCCTTAATTTGATCTTCAATTACAGCTACCTATTGGGCAAGCTCCACCTCCAATGGTACAAAACGTCCCTAGTCTTGAATCCAAGACGACGATAAACCTTGACCAACTATCGGAGGGGTTGATGCTCCGAGTGGCCCTGATATTGCTTGTGCATAGCCACTGTCAGCAACGTCATAAATGCATCTTGGTCATAGCCACCCGCAATATCGACCCATGCTACAGGGTCAGACGATTGCTAATAGTAGAGAGGGAATCTCAGACGGTTGTAAGGGCATTATTGTAGGATGAGCTCCAGGGGTGTCAAACCATTGTTGGAGGAAGAAGACAAATAGTAGAGAGGGAAATGAGAGGGGGAGGGCACAACATGATATTAAAATTACTCATCATCTATGATTGACGTTGATAGTCACTAAGCCGTCTCAAAAACTTTCACATCAACGATGACCAAATAGAACCACAAAAGCGGTGTCATATGTTCTATTATTCTATGACGGCTTGCACGCCCGTTGCTAAGCCATCGATTATGGTATTCCTTTTGGAATATCAATGATGGCTTGCACCGTTATCTAGAACATGGTTATCATAATCGTGAGTTAACTCGTAAACTCGGACGATTTTACGATCCCAAGTATCAAAATCGAGCTGACTCACAACCAAACTCATTTCTGGGTGAACTCGGGTAAACTCGGTCAAACTCGATCAAACTCGGTCAAACTCATGAGTAAACTCAGGTAAAACTCGATTTGATGATAATTATTATGGACTTAAATTGTATTTTTATATTTTATCTTTGAGTCATTATGTGTGCTTTATTATGGACTTAGAATGTTCCATTATGTATGGATTAGACTTGTACTCTTATATTTTATCTTTATGTGTGCTTTATTATGGAGTTAAATTACTTAATTATAAATTTTAGGTTCTATTAGATTATATTTATGTAACATAATATTTTTTTTAAAATATTTTTTTAATATCAAGTAAACTCTTAGGAGTTTATGAGTCGAGTTTACGGAGGCTCCACTAGTTTTAAACTCTCAAGTTTAACAACCTTGATTTGGAAGTCATAGGAAATAGCAACAATCCTATTAGCTCTCATTAATATACTCAAGCAATTTGCATAACTTTTAGTAATAGATGTCCAACACAAACAAGATATAACATTTTAAAATCTGATTCATTTAAATCCGGCAAAACAAGCATGAATTTAAGATATATGTAAGTGCTAAAGTTAACACACTATAGCACTTGTGAATATACAACAATGGGACGTTTGGTTGCCCGCAAGTGCAAATGTTGCAACTCTAGTTGCAACATTTAGACAATAAATTTATTTGGTTGGCTGCAAAAGAATTTTGCAGCATTTACTAGTTGCAACTTATATTTCTAAGATCATTTGAAGGCTACAAATGGAATTGCAGCCCAAAAAGCCCGCAATACAAGATTGCGGGCTGCAAATGCAATAATTTAAGTATTGGAAAATAATTAATTTTGACGACTTAGAGTCGTCGGATGGAGACGAGATAAATATCAAAGTTGTAGATTTTTGTGCGATAAATGCGATGGTAGTGTCAGATTTTAGATCTGATGTCGTTTGATAGATTTTTTAAATATATTTTAGTATTATACAATATTAAAAATTATTAATTTATTTTGATAAATAATTAAATAATATAAAACATATTTTACTAAACTAAATGATGATTTAGAGTATAAAGTAATATTATTATGGGTCGAATTGATTCTGTTGTAACTGATCAATTATTGTTGGGGGTAAAATGATATATTTATAATTTTACCTCTATTTGACTAACATCTTCGTGCCTCCAATGGGTCGTGCTCGAGTCAGCAGTCCCAACCCCGGTCAGTCCCGTTGCTAGTCAGGACGTGTCTGGCATGACCCGGATTCCCAGAGGTGTGGCCCAACCCGGCACGGGGTCGCCGCTTCGGGCTCAGGCCGGTCTTAGGCTATAAGGTCGGGTCGAACCTACATCCCCTGGTTTGACACGATAATGTGTGCCCCGATCATGATTTTTTCATGTCGGCCTATCAAATTAGGTCTGGCAAATCGTGTCGGGCCTAAGTTTTCGGCACAGCCCGAGGCAGCTCGAAAAATTTCGTGCTCGGCCCGACCCAGCCCGGAAACACCATCCATGTCCGGCATGAAAAATAATGGGTCGGCACGACCCGGCCCATTTAGCCCGATACCACTAAAAAATATTTAATATCGGGTCTAAATCAGATAGTTAACAAATTTTAAACCCGCTAATATCCGATCCGAAGTGTTTATCGGGTTATCGGGCTGGGCCGACCCGATAACACTTGGCCCAACACGGCAGGATTTGGGATCGGGCCTTATCGGGTCGGACCAATAATGGTCCGAACCCGATAAAAGCCAGCCCGAACCCGATTTTTTTGTGCTAGGTCGTGCCGGACCAAAACCTGCCACCCATATATCAGACCGAGCCAAAATTACTAGACATGAATATGAAGATGCAAGTTGCAAGTGTAAGTGCAACTTTCATTTGTGACCAACCAAACGCTTGCAAATAGAAGTTGTAACTCTATTTGCGGGCAATCAAACAATATGTTGCAAATTCTATTTGCGGACATTTGTTTTTGCATGAAATACTTTTTGCAGCATTTGCACTTGCGGGCAACCAAATACCCCCTAAATAAAATTAGGCTTTACTATCGACTATAGTTTTAATAAAAATATAAGTTAGTAACTTAATGACTATATATTTGATAGACATGATAGTTTGAGACTTTGATATAAATTAGTTAAAAGGCTGTCAATTAGGTGATATATTTAACAACGATAAAACTTGAATTTTCTAGTAGCTATTGATTTCTCATTGGTCAATAGGCATGCTAATTGGTTTAAATTATTCCCGTCAATTCACATAATTAAGATAATAAAAGTTGAATGACTATATTTGATAATGAAAGTTGAATGCTATTTGGTTTAAAGTCAATTCATGTTAGACGTGGGTGGCGTGCATCGTCCAACGCCCTTCGCTGATGGAGGTGTTTGAGTGCACTCACCGTCGGCGACATGAGGCGGGAGACTATGTCGATAGCAAGGCTGTGATCATCATGGTAAGTATTTATGTCTATTTGATTTACGCAATTTTTATTTATAGTTTATATATATATAGTATTTAAAATATAAACATGTGTAGGAGACTTACACATACACGAGGATCATGATCGAGCGCGGGGGAACGCCACAACATGACTTTGACCCTATAGTGTGGGTCGAGGCTACAGGTGGCTGGGAGCACGATTATATTTATGACTTTGCAGACAGTGGTCATGCACGAGCCGTGTTAGGGCCACTTGGGGCACCGACCCCTCCTATTGCCGGTGAGCGGCCCTCGACATCCCGGACGCAGGCCGGACCAGAGCTGGATAGCGGCCTTGGAGTCCGAGCTTACACAGTAGAGATAGACAATCACTACTGGAATAACGAGCATCAGCAACGGATGCTCCCGTTGCAACACAGTCGTTGCAGAAGATCGAGTACGTACCTGATAACTTAACAACGAATCTGCAACAGTTCTGCAACAGGTTATACCCGTTGTTGATACATCATCAACCATGGCTCAACAACGAGGCACGGCTGTTGCTATTACTTTTATCAGCAACGGTTCCACAACGGAGCGTCGACTGTTGCGGATATTGCCATCAGCAACGGTTGTCACGCCGTTGCAAAGCCTTTGCTGAAAGGCTGTTGCTAAGCCGTTGTTGTTGTTCATCAACAATGGCTTTAAGTTTGTGGCCCAGGTATTACGATACACTTTCAGCAACGGCTTTCACACGGATAACCATGGGTAGGCCGTTGCTGATAATGTTAACCTGTAACTAAGAAATTTCAAAATTAAAAATTTTCATTGATACATTTATAACCTGATACATAACTCACACACTCATAAACACATTAATACAAATACACATACATTGACACACACATCACAGATACACGCAGATATACATCAAAATAATTATACTTATAATTATAATTATCCACAATCGTATAAAAAATATACAATCAAAAGTATCTTATCAACACGATACGAATCAATATATCAAGTCACAAAACAAGTAACTCTATCCAAGTAACAAGTATATAACAAGTCAATATCCAAGTCAATCAAGTCATAAAACAATAAAAGCCCACTATGACGGTGGAGAAATGTCGGGATCATAGGGCGGGGTCTAGAGTGCTTGAGTGTACACCGGCATGGACTGAGTCGATGACGATGGATTTGAGTGTTCACCGCTGGATTGACCTGTCATCTGTCTCAGCATGGCATGCATCTTAGCCATCATCTAACTCTGATGAGCCATCATCTCACTCTGTCGTGCGATCGTCTCCTCCAGTGTCGATTGTCGGAGAGGTCGGTGCCCCAAGTGGCCCGAGCACGGCTCGCGCATGGCCACTATCAGCAAAGCCATAGACATGACCGTGGTCCCAGCCACCTACGGCCTCGACCCACGCTCCCGCGTCAAAGTCCTCAGGGGTGCCCCCGCGCTGCGTCACCGTCTGAGTGTATGTCTCCTACACGAGTTTGGTTTTTGTTTTATATTTTTCCTAAAACATAAATTATAAATAAACAATGCATAATTGAAACAAATATACTTACCATGATGACTGCAGTGTGGGTGTCGATGTACTCCCCCGCCCCATGTCCTCTACGGCGAGTCTGCTCAAACACCTCTATCGAGGAAGGTCGCTTGATAGTCCCGTCATCCATCACCGTCGTCTACATTTACAAAACAAATACATTAATTAGTACACAGAGTAACAAATAAAATATATAATTCAAAATAAGGTATAATACTTACCATGAGTCTCGCGTGCACGATAAATGAAACAGAGGCGCCAGTGTGAAGCGCTCCTCCCCTCCACGGTCCATGATACTTCCTGCCATTGCTCGGTCGACCATATCGACATAAGCTGATCCCAAATATCTGGAGTAATCCAATCGGGGCCGTATCCCCGATGTTAAGTGAAAGCCCACACTAGAAGGGTTACTTTTTGAATAGTATTGGGTTACTTTTTCCTTCTACTTCAATTTCTTTTTGAATCAATTACAACTTCAACCAAACATAAGTGCAACTAAGTGATGTTCGTTAGTGAGTGTGAAACACAATTATAAGCAAACACACAAAGCAATGCAAACACAAGAAAGTATAGTGGTTCGGCCAACCGCCTACTCCACTACCTTGGCTCCACACCAAGGATTTCAAACTAAATCCTTTATAGACTTTGTGTTTCCCTTTGAATACAACCGACGACTCGATTCTCAACCCTTTGAGAACTCCTCAAACCTATTCACCTAGGCAAAACACAATTCTACAAAGTAAACCCTAAGTGTTTACACTAGCACACCTAGCAAGCTAATTAATGAAACCAAGTTTGAATAACTTAAAATTACAATAAAAAGAGCTAAGGAGTAAACCAAGGCTAAGAGCTCTTTTTCAATCCTTCAATGCCTCCAACTCCACAAGACGTTGAGATCGAATCGAAGCCGGAGTTGAGGAAAAAAGAGCACTTGAGAGAAGTCGTCAATCGGAGAAGCAAGCGCAAGCCAATCAAGCTTAGAAGGCACAAATCACACTTTGGAAGCTTATCTCAATGGTTAAGAAGGATTAATGAAGGTTGGTGAGGGGTATTTATAACCCCTCCCACTGAACGGCTCTTCAACGGGCATTTTTTCGCCCGTTGGACGCCAATCGGTCTCTTGCTGGTCAATCGTCGATCGACCGACCGATCGATCGCCCAGCAGCCGCTGGCGTTCTGGCCTTCTATCGCTCTGTTCAGTCGACCAACTTTATCGCATTTGAACTCCTCTACTGTCCGATCGACCGAATTAGACACTGCCAGATTTTGGCCTTGTTCGATCGACCGACCAGTCGACTAAAGTAGCCACTGCCATTTTTTGGCCTTGTTCGATCGATCGACCGGTCGACTGAAGTGGCTACTGCCATTTTTCTATCTTGTTAGGTCGACCGATCGGTCGACTGAATTTGGGCTGAGGCTGATTTTTACATTTGCTTTGTTACACGCTTTTTCATGGGTTTTGTTACCAAGTTTTGACTTGAATAACTTTACAAATAGGCTTGGGATGAGATCCTAGGGATATGTTACAAGGAATCTACTTAATCTACATCCGGCCTTTCTTTACGATTTTTGCGATTCTCCTAGCGAAGTTCGTGTGTTTATCGCAACCTCAACTTGAACTCAAAACTACACACACATATATTAAATACATATTTGTTATCATCAAAATAGAGATCGAAGCCTAGGGGGAACCCTTGGGCCAACACCCGTGCCTCCGCTAGCTATGGTTGTGGCCCTAGCTCGGGCCATAGACAAAATTTAAGAATGAGTTAACCATTAAAAGAAAAAACTAAGTGCAATACAAATAATATATTCCCAAATTATCCAATTAGGGATAATTCAAGGGTTATACGTCGTATAAAAGATCATCTACTTCTTTTACACGAACATACAACCCCCGAACGAATATAAGGTTTTGCTAAATTATATCCGACTCGCCGATGCGTATGTGAAACGTATCAACTCATCCGATGGATGATTATTTTCTAAATTTGTGGATTCCGATTCGAGTCCACAGTGGACGAATCCGGCACGAGTCCAAATTGGATTATTCCAACGCGAGTCCAAAGTGGATGATTCCGGCGTGAGTCCAAAGTGAATGATTCTAATTAATCTAATTAATCTAAACTAAACTTAATTAACAGATATAACAATAAAATTATTCTAATTAATCTAAACATACATTAAACATTTAACCTAACAAAAAAAATATTAATCTAAACATTAATAAAATTAACATTGAAAAAAAATATTAAATATTAATCTAATCTACACATTAAATATTTAATCAACCTAGATTAGGGTTTAATTAATTAGAGTAATTAAAAAATTAGGGTTAAAAAAAACCCTAATTAACTCACTGTTCTGGCGTCGGTGTCTAGTGTCCAACATATGTCGTACACTGGACAATGCTCTGGCGGCCTACCGAAACCCTAAACCTAGGGTTTCGATCGGCCCTAGTATAGGAGAGGGCTCGGCTAGGTGCTAAAAATACTTGGAGAGGGTTCGGCGGCGTCGGCGGGCACGTCGGCGGGTGGAGATCGGTAGGCGGCAACGTCGGCAGAAGCAAGGAAGAAGAAGAAGGAGGAGGAGGAGGAAAGGGGCGGGCGTGATCGAGGTCGAGTTAAATAAACTTATCAGCAATGGCTCACTCATCCGTTAGAACGCTGTTCTTGATAAGTAACATCATCAGTAACAGCTACGCGGCCTTTGCAATGCCTTTGCTGATAAGTATTTTATTTTTGCGCCGCGAGCGCACGATCGGCTAAAGAGTGACGGATGTAGTAGCCGTAAATAAGTCGTTGCTAATGTGATAATATCATTAACAACGGTCGTCGCGGCCTTTAGTAAGTCGTTGCAAATAAGTTATTTCATTTGCACGCCGCGTTCGCGCCATCCACTTGTTAGCAACGGCTCGAGCGGCCGTAACGAAGCCGTTGCAGATATATCACATCTACAACAGCCCGAGCGGCCGTAAGAACATCGTTAGCCATTGCAATGACTTGAGCGGCCGATGCTGATCGTCGTTGTTGAATAATATATTTCTAGTAGTAGATGGAGAAGCAGAGATAGGCGATGGAGGAGTAGAGACAAACGAATGATAAGTTGAGATAGATGATGGATGCGCAGAGACAGATGATGTAGAATATGCAGATGCTCTGGACTTAGATTGCATGTCACTCCGGCATTCATATACCGATGATGTCTGAGCTGTCCTCCTCAACCCAGTCGATGCTCCCGACCTAGTCGTCGTCGCCTCCATCGCAGCCGTGAGATTTTAGTTTATTGTATTTTTCTTATATTTTGATACTTGTCAGCCTCTGTTTGAGGCTTAGATACTTGATAGTTGTTTATATACTTAGTTTTGATATTTTGATATTTATTTACCTCCGTTTGAGGCTTATAGTTGTTTATATACTTGATAGTTGTATATATACTTTTTGTTTTAATATTTGATACTTATTTGCCTATGTTTGAGGCTTAGATTGATGATATTTAAGTAAAACTTGTATGGTTCGTTGTATTTGTATATGTATGATGATTTGTGATTGTAAATAGAGTATATCGTGTGAATATTGTTGTATACAAGAATTTCCAAATATTTGATTTTTTTTAGTTATAGGATATAACGTCAGCGATGGCTTATCCATGGGTAATGGTCACTAGGCCGTCGCCGAAAGCGTATCGTAGCTGGCTAATGGCCTGGGCAGCACCAAATATCATGATTGCTAATAATATCACTGACGGCTGTGAGCCGCGGCTAATAGTTTAATTTCAGCGACAGCCGCCTCGGTCGTCACTGATGTGTTTAAATCAATGACAGCTAGTGTGTGCAGTTGTCGTTGATAATTACTTGGAACGATCACCCGCGATCGCCACAAATTATCTGAGACGCACACATAAGCGATAGCCTTTTGCCACGACGCGCGTCGTCCGTGATAGTCGTCACCGATGGTTCAACCACAGCATGAGCCATCGGTGACAACGAGAATTCTAGTAGTATCACATAATTAAGTTCATAGAAGTTGAAAAAGAGAAGAAAAGATAAAAAGAAAATAAATTTATTTTTCTCATCGATGTGCAAAATCTTCTACGATGAAAATAGAGAGAGAAAATAAATAACAAAGTGGTATAATTCTAATAATACGTATGTATTTATTCTAATCAAACAAGAAAATTTTCATTCTCCAAAATTCTTCTCTACTTTTTATATAAGAGAAGAAAACCTTTTGTTTTCTTTTATTATTTATCCAAATATGGTCATACCTACTTACCTTCGATAAGGAATCAAACAAATTAAAAATGCATTATTACTCTCCATCATTATTGTGAGGGTTGAATTATTTTAAACCCGAATCCATTATGAAATTGGACTTGATCAACACAAGCTAATTTTCTGGGTCAAAAGAAGCATTCCAGCCATCCGATTAAATCAAACGGAGCAGCAAAATCCTTGAAGATTTTTTCTCCACCAAATTAGGCATGAATTGGCTCTCCCCCTGTATTATAAATAGGGGCCTAATATGCAGTTTCAGATATCATCCCAATAATTCTCAGAGCCTCCTATCTACTTCGTTTCTCAAGCAGGATTCCTTTTCAGCGGTTCTCTTCCCCTTCACACCGTCTTAGGCAGAATGAAGAAGATCAAGGACGCTGCATCCACAGTTTTCAGGCAGAAGCAGAAATCCAGATTTTAGGGTGCAGAAAAATATCCGAGAACAGACAGTATTTTTTCTTTACAATTTATTAATCAGTTGTATTCCGCTCTTGTATTGGCAGTGTTTTCTCCTCCTCCTAATAAAATCAAGTGTCATCTTCTCCTCGTGGAGTAGGCCCGGTACCCCGTCAGGCTGAACCACGTAAATTTGGTGTTCTTTGTATTTTCTCTGGATTTACTCGTTTTGGTATTTTTTCCTTTTGGCGTTTGGATTTTGGATCCTTGTAGGAAGACCCAATTTCTTCCTAACAGTTGTGGTATCAGAGCCAACAATCCACAATGTCAGGAACAAAATATGAAATCCAGAAATTGGACCATAATGTCAACTACTCATTATGGGCTTTGAAGATCAAAGCAATTTTGATGAAAGAGAACCTTCAGGATACTATTCATGGGCGAGATGCAATAGAAAGCACTGAAAGGGAAAAAGACCGGGCCGATGAAAGTGCTAAAGCCATCTTGTACACGAGCGTCTGCGACGAGGCACTACGAGAAGTTGCATCAGAAAAGACTGTCGCTGATGTATGGAAAAAGCTTGCCACAATCTACCAGGATAAAACTCTTACAACTAAGATGACACTTAGACAGAAATTATATTTTTTACGCATGACTGATGGCACTTCTGTTAAAAATCATATTAGCACTTTCCGCTCTATTCTTGCTGATCTTGAGGATATGGAAGTTAAATTTGAGGAAGAAGATAAAGCTTTTATGCTTCTAATTACTCTCCCTACTTCTTTTAAAAATTTTCGTGAAAGTTTATTGTATGGCAAGAATACTATAACTCTGGATGAAGTGACAACAATGCTAGTATCCAAGGAGGTTGTCGACTCTCAACTTACCACAGGGTCCTCTAGAAGTCGTGGAGAAGCCCTAAACAGTAGAGGACGAAACAGGTCACGGGACAAAAGCCGGGGTAAGTTCAGATCTAAATCCAGATCCAAAAACGTGCAGTGCTATTATTGCAAAAAGATGGGACACATCAAATCAGAATATCGTAAGCTGAAACAGAGACTGGAGGAACAAAATCAGAACGGGGAAGTAGAGGATGAAAAGTAGAGGTACTTACTATTTCTGCTTGTTATGCTAGATCTCAAGATGAATAGATTTTAGATTCAGGTTGCTCTTATCATATGACACCACACCGAGAATGGTTTGCCACATATGAACATGCTGATGGTAAGGAAGTGCTAATGGGAAATGACTCATCATGTCAAGTAGTCGGTGTGGGCTCAGTAAAAATTAAAATGCACGATGGCATTACAAGGACTCTAACTCAGGTATGACACGTTCCAGGTCTTAAAAGAAATTTAATTTCTTTATCTTCTCTAGATGCACTTGGATACAAGTATTCAAGCCAAGATGAAGTTTTTAGAGTCACAAAGGGGTCATTAACAATAATGAAAGCACTAAAAGTAAACCAACTCTACATCCTGCAAGGCACAACGGTAACAAGTGGTACGGCTATGGTAATTTCTGAACACTCTGATGATGATATTGCTAAATTATGGCATATGAGATTAGGGCATATTAATGAAAGGAGGATGCTAATACTTGAACAAAAGGGGCTACTTGGAAAATAAAAATTTGCTAAGCTAGACTTATGCGAATATTGCATCTATGGCAAACAGTAAAGAGTCTCATTTTCCACATGACAACACTATGCAAAAGAAAAATTAGACTACATCCACTCTGATCTATGGGAGCCATCACCGGTTGAATCTCAAGGAGGAGCTCGATACATGCTCACTTTTATTGATGATTACTCCGGGAAGGTATGAGCTTATTTTATTAAAAATAAATCTGATGTCTTCTCTAAATTTCAGTCTTGGAAGACAATGATTGAGAAGCAAACCGGTAGACATGTTCGAACCCTGCGAACCGACAATGACCTAGAATTTTGCAGTGGAGAATTTAAAAAATTTTGCTCCAGAGAAGGGATCATAAGACATCACACAGTTCCCTACATACCTCAGCAGAATGGAGTAGCAGAAAGGATGAACCGCACTATCATAGAAAGGGTAAGAAGGATGAACCGCACCTTTCTAAAAGTTTTTGGGCAGAGGCTGCATCCACAGCTTGCTACCTGATAAACCGATCTCCTTCTTCATCCATTGAATTCAAGACGCTTGAGGAAAAATGGTCCGGGTTGCCAGCCTCTTATGACCATCTAAAATTTTTTGGATGCACTGTCTATGTCAGAGTGAATGAGGGAAAATTAGAACCTAGATCAAAGAAATGTATTTTCTTAGGATATCCTAGCGGAGTGAAAGGCTATAAAGTGTGGTGCATAAATAATTGTAAAACAAAAATTCATAGAGATGTAATTTTTGATGAATAGGTACTCTTGAAAATAGAAAAGGAGAACCAAGAAGAGGAGGACTCACAGGAACCTATAGTGCCACCAGAAGAAACACAACCTCAGCCTGCTACCAAAGAACTCTGATTCCCTACATCTGCATCAAGACCGCCTTCCATAGAAGCCAATGACACTGCTTCAGAACAGGCCACCGAAGAACATGTTTAGGTCCAGGAGGAGCAATATCAACTTGAGGAGGAGAATCCTTATTCCATCGCCCTCAACCGACCTAGGCGAGCACCACGTCCTAATCCTAGGTATGCAAATGTTACTACATATGCTCTAGCAATGGCTGAAGAAACTCCATGCACTGAAGAACCAGCCTCCTATAAAGAAGCCCTAAATAGGACAGATTTAAGAAAGTGGCGTGAAGCTGTGGCAGAAGAATTCAAATCCCTGCAGAAAAATAATACTTGGGAACTTGTGAAGCCTCCACCGCACAAGAAACTTGTTGGATGCAAGTGGATCTACAAACTCAAAGAAGGCGGTATCTATAAAGCTCGGCTGGTAGCAAAGGGATACAGTCAAAAGGAAGGTATTGACTACAAAGATATTTTCTCTCCTGTGGTTAAGCATACCTCTATTCGTGTTTTTCTAGCATTAGTAACCATGCAAGACTTGGAGTTAGAACAACTTGACGTAAATACAACTTTCCTAAACGGTGACTTAGAAGAAAAGATCTACATGGCACAACCAGAATGGTTTGAAGAGAAAAATAAAGTTGATCATGTCTGCCTCCTAAAGAAGTCACTCTATGGCCTCAAGCAATCTCCCAGACAATGGTATAAGAGGTTTGATCAGTTCATGCTTGGCATTGATTTTAGTAGATCATCTTTTGACAGTTGTGTTTATTTAAAGAAAACAACTAGTTCTATGATTTATCTGCTTCTTTATGTTAATGATATGCTCATTGCGGCAAAAGATATTACTGAAATAGACAGGCTAAAGACACACCTTAAGGGTGAATTTGACATGAAGGACCTTGGGGCTACAAGAAAAATCCTTGGGGTGGAGATAAAGCGAGACTGCAAAGAAAGAAAAGTATACCTAACACAGGAGAGTTATGTAAAGCAGGTGGTTGAGCGCTTTGGCATGCAAGAAGCAAAAGCCGTCAAGACACCTCTTGTCGCACACTTCAAATTGTTAGAGTTACTATGCCCAAAAGATAAAAAAGAAAGAGTTAGCATCTCACAGGTACCCTATGCAAGTGCAGTTGGCAATCTTATGTACGCCATGATCTGTACCCGCCCAGACATAGCACATGCAGTCAGTGTTGTCAGCCGGTACATGGCAAATCTGGGAAAAGCACATTGGGAGGTAGTCAAATAGATCCTGCGCTACTTACAAGGTACTTCTAAAGCCAGCCTTGTTTTCAATGGAACTAATGAATCGTTTGCAGGATACTCAGACTCGGACTATGCCGGTGACCTTGATAAGAGGAGATCAATCACCGCCTATATCTTCACTATAGGTGGAACTGCAGTAAGTTGGAAAGCCGGTCTACAACCCACTGTCGCCCTCTCTACCACTGAAGCGGAGTACATGGTTATTACAAAAGCGATTAAAGAAGCAATATGGCTCGGGAACTTGATAAAAGAATTGACTTCTCAAAATGGGGACATAGTCGTGCATAGTGACAGTCAAAGTGCAATTCATCTGTCAAAAGATCAAATGTTCCATGAAAAGACGAAGCATATCGACGTTAGATTTCATTTTATTAGGGATATTATTTCAAAATGAGAAATAAAGCTTCAGAAAATTGACACGAGTCACAATCCTGCAGATATGCTGACTAAAGTACTACCAACGGCCAAATTTAAACACTGCTTGAACTTGGTAAGATTGATTCATGGTGCAAGTTAGCCCTACAGGGCTCTTGGGAGAAAAGGAGAAGACTACATTGGGCTTAAAATTCATTAAAGGAGAAAATTGTGAGGGTTGAATCATTTTAAACCCGAATCCATTATGAAATTGGACTTGATCAACACAAGCTAATTTTCTGGGTCAAAAGAAACATTTCAGCCATTCGATTAAATCAGACGGAGCAGCAAAATCCTTTGAGATTTTTTCTCCACCAAATTAGGCATGAATTGGCTCTCCCCCTGTATTATAAATAGGGGCCTAATATACAGTTTCAGATATCATCCCAATAATTCTCAGAGCCTCCCATCTACTCCGTTTCTCAGGCAGGATTCCTTTCCAACGGCTCTCTTCCCCTTCATACCGTCTTAGGCAGAAGCAAGAAGATCAAAGACGCCGCATCCACAGTTTTCAGGCAGAAGTTGGAATCCAGATTTCGGGCTACAAAAAAATATTCAAGAACATATAGTATTTTTTCTTTACAGTTTATTAATCAGTTGTATTCCGCTCTTATATTAGCCGTGTTTTCTCCTCATTTTTACCTCGCTGGGCTGAACTACGTAAATTTGATGTTCTTTGTATTTTTTTTCAATTTACTCATTTTAATATTTTTCCTTTTGGCGTTTGAATTTTGAATTCTTACGGAAAGACTCAATTTCTTCCTAACAATTATCATTTCAAGTTGGTCATTCCAACAATTATCATTTCAAGTTGGTCATTCCATGTTTCCCAATCACGAATCACAAAATCATAGAATATATATATATATATATTCTTTCCACTGTATTTCTCCCAGGTCATCAAATGGTCAACTAGGGTAAAGTTATGTTTTAGCTACCCACCTCATAACCTTATAAAATTTCAAGACTGTCAACTAGGGTAAAGTTACTTTCAGTTTTTATATTAGAGAAAGAGAGCTGATGCAACCAGTCATAAGAATACATTAGATGACCATGATCAGTTTGATCTCTTTAATTAACTTTCAATCAAATTACAAACAAGTTACCCCAGATTAAATAGTGAGCAAGAGTCTCCATGTGCAGGTGAATGAGCACCAAGAATCTTTTGGGGAAGAAAGCACCAGATGACCAAACCAACAAGCAATACAAGTTAAATAGAACAGAAGGCTTTCAATCTCCATCCAGATTAATTACCCATCTCTTGAGCTGGTCCATGGAGTTGTGATGTCCTTCTCATCATAAATGCCCTCCTCTGATCCAAAGGACCACACATGTTAGATGCTCTCGAATGATGACAACTTAGGTAAATTTAACCTCCTCAATCTCCACTCTTCATACCTCAACTTATTGCGCATCCAAACAGTTGAACTGAGGACAAATTATGAACAATTTGGCCAACAGAAGGCACACAGATCCATCCACTTAAAACATCCTCTCCCCCCAAAACTCTGCTGTCATTTACACACAAAAAGGAGCTGCAAATGTTTGGTGAGGTGGTGTAGGGGTGAAAGCTGAAGAAGACAAAGGCAGTGGGTCCTTTGGCAACAGACAGCAATTGATAACACCATTCAATACTGCTCTAGTTTTGACTGGGTTTATATTGGGTTTTATCGCAGGTCTAGAAGCCATGGTTGTGCTGTACACCGGCTAGCGGTGGTCGGAATCCTGATGATGCTGCAAAAGCAGTGGTGACAAACAATTGGAACGGTGAAACTGCGGCGATCTATAGCTTATTTCGATGCCTTGTCCCCAACCGATGTGCCGCTGTGGTTGTTCGCTGCCACTGGATAACGAAAGCCATTTACCAGATCTTTCGCCATCGCTGCTGCCAGCAGGACACTGTGCACAGAAACAAGCAGAATCCTAAGTTTAGTGTTTTCAGTGAACGAGCAGGAAAATGATAAGTGACTTTTATGCGAGGTAACATACTTGATAAAGATTGAATTGCTGCGGGACAATCTGGAGCACTGAAGACATGTTCATGTTTGTTTGGAATGGCATGCAGCTGAATGTCTCATTGGCCTTGGAAATGCTTGGAAGCCGAATGAAAACATTGCTATTCTGAAAGTGGCTGCTGCTTCTATCTTTACCTTCAGGCAGCTTATGCTCATTATCAAACTAGAGAGAAATGGATGCTGGTCAGAGAGGCCTAACTACAATGGATTGCAGTTTTTGCTCTTTTGATTTAGTGTTAGCTGAAAGCAGCTTAAGAAGTATATGTACCTTAATTCTCATGTTCCGGTTCCACTGTGAATCTGAGGCCTTGTGCAGTTGCTGATCAGGAACAATATTCGACGCTTCATCATTTGTCGTAACAATGTTGTTTCTTTTGGAGCAAGATCCGCCACCCAGACTTAGGTCCAGATTATGCTCAATAGGATCAGCTGAAAAAGATTTTTCCAAAATAGAATTTAGGTGGACGACCGAATCAATATCAAGAGTGTAGATACGAATAGTTCCTTACCCAGAGTGATGTCAAGCTCTTTCTCATATATTTTAGGATCAAAGTTAGTTATAGCATCCTTCCCATTAAACTTGATTGCAGCCTTATCATAAGCTCTGGAAACTCGGACATATAAATTCATTAGGATCACTATTTCTTGAAAGTATAATCAGGAAGATTAAAAACTTAATGTACCTAGCAGCTTCAATCTCAGTTTCGAAAAGTCCCAAGTACACATATCTGTTAAAACATAAAGGCACCATGAGACAACCCAAAACTTGATCATGATTCGACAAGATGTGAAACAGAACATAAATGAGGAAAACGGTGTTAGCAGAAATGATTCAATCCGATGGAAAGACGTCTGAAGAAACATACTTTTTGCCCAAGAACTGGCCCATTCTGGCTTCCCACCTCCCACATTTGTGCAAGGTGACTCCCCTGTACTTGGAGCTCCCTCTTGGGTAACCTGTACTTTGCCGTCGAAGCACTTGAACGAACTCCTCCTTGGTCACATTGACCATCTGCCACAAGCCATTAACACGCATCCATGTTGAATTATAATTCATGCTTGTACGTTAGGATATATAGGACTTTTGAAGTTTTGAAGAAGAAACAGCACATAGGTTAATATATGATTTGCCATCTTTCCTAGCTTACCTGTTTTATGTCTTCATCATAATCATCTAAACTAAAGTTTATATCAGCCTCCACCCCTCGAAACTTGATTGCAGCTCGATCATATGCTCTGCTTTGTAATATTTCCAAGACTTAGTTCTAGGAACACGGATAAGTAATCAATGAAGAAAAGAAGAAAAAAAATGAAAAGAGATCAAGATGAACTGACCTTGCTGCTGCATATGCTGTGTCAAATCCACCTACAAACACATTGACATTGCAAACAGTCAACAATCTCTAATCTTTAACTTTTACTAATGCTAACATATATACAAGTGCAATCCAAAAGCCATTCCTAACTGAATCGAGAATATTATTGGATAAATCCAGAGAAGAAACTTGATCGAGATTTAGTTTGCACATACCCAAGTAAACTTGCTTTCCACAATCCCTGCAAATATATTAGGGTAACTTGATGAGAAGCTTGCTAGTGGAAACAAATGAAGAAATCCTACTCAAGGTTTAATTTTTCTTTCTATTTCCTAAGCTTTGAAGAGAGGAGAAGAAGATGATGATGATGAGAAAGTTTACCAGATATGGGATTCCCATCGTCCGGTCCTCCGGTAGAAGGTCACGCCACGGTACTGCGAGCTCCTGGACCTCGGACCTCGCCGGCTCTTCCTCACCGTTGGCGGCGCTTCCGCCATACTTCCACCCACCGCCGGCTCCGACGAGTGGCACAGCCTGATTCCGGCCCAGTTAGCGCGAGATGGCGTCGCAGCGGATCCCCCGCCGGCTCGAGCCTCCTCCACGTCGTCAAACGGAAAGAACTGGTGAGTCACGACGGCGGGCGCGCTCTCAGCGGAGGTGCTCTCACCCTGGCGAGCGGAGATGGAGAAGCCGAAGATCCTCCCAGGGCCGCCGCCGCCGCCATCGCCGACCCGCTCCTTCGCCGCCTCGATGACGACGACGGAGGAACCGGAATCGTCGTCGTCGTCGTCGTTCTCCGCGGAGGAAACTCCAGCGGCCTTCCCCTTCTCGTGGTCCCGGCGGCCTCCAGCGAAGGCGGAGGCCAATGGAGCGTCCTCCGACGCCGCGTCGTTGAGATCCCACACACTTTCCATCCAAAGGAGCAACCTTTCCTTACACGGCTCGAAAAAAATCCCACCTTTATTCTCTTTCCAGCTTTTCGGCCTCCAAATATCAAATCTTTCCGCCAAAATCTGTGCTCTTTTTTGAGCCAACACCTCTACAAGTCCATATCAATGATCAAATAACCCATCCTTTCGTTTCGTCTCCCTCCTGTTCACTGCCTCTCCAAAGTCCAAACCACAAAACATAGGACAGCGGCGACTGATGTGAAACAAAAAAAGCAGCAGCGGAGGGAAGATTGATGCCAAAAGGCAACAGCTTTACAAAACTTAGTGCCCGAAGATAGGCATCAGCTGGAAAAACAATTATAAAAATCAAGCAAGCTTTAACCAATTTGTGTTGTGCGAATTGACAGCAAGAGATTTATTATTTGTTTGCCCTTTCTCTCTCTCTCTCTCTCTCTCTCTCTCTCATGCTATGTCCGCAGAAGCTGCTCCCAATCACTCCAACACCACCCTCTTTTATTGTTGCGCAAGTAGAAAACAGCAAAGAATCACTTCCCTCGCCCGGCCTTCCCACGTTAGCCAAATCGAAAAAAGTATGGATACTGTTAAAAACACTACTATTAAAGTGTCTCGTCAACTCCCTAAATGATTCCTGTCCTTTTTCTCCCTCTTTTACTTGTTTACTTTGATCCGTGAGCTAGCTTTTTTTGGGTTATTATGTTTGAGTTTTTTACACCACTCACCCACGCACGTACGAGGAGGATCGCCGAGTTTTAGTTTCTAATTTCAAGTATCCAAAAAAAAAAATGTTCATTGTATAAACTGCAGTACTGCACCATCATTCCGAGCAGAAGAATTTTCATACTTTGATCTTTTCACCTTCGTAATCCATTAACCATATCTGGAATTCATAGAGGAAAAGTTGAAGGAAACTTTTCCAGCTTTTAATTGCATTTTTCTTAGCTGGGAATTTAATTCAATCCACATCTTGGTGGAGTTCTTATCTTAATTCGAAAACCTCTTATTTGATTTAAATTTTTATGGGACTATTCGTTTCGTAAACTTAAACTGTGTAATACAATAAACGATATAAGAAATTAATTATCTCCTATTTATTTTGAGTAGCACTAAACAATAAATTTATTATTATCCTACATTTGTTGCCACTTTGTAGTCACACTTAAGTCTGATTTGGTTGAAGTAACTTTCTACGAAAAATTATAATTCTCATGAATTAATTTTCCACGTGTATTTTTTAAAAAGTATCTAAAAAATATTTTGTTCATAAAAAATTAATTCACAGAAAGTGTAACTTTCCACCTACAATATGATCTCGTTTGGTTAATATGGGAAGTAACTTTCTATAGAAAATTATAATTTTCATTAATTAACTTCTCACGTGTATTTTTCGGAAAGTACCTAAAAAGTATTTTGTTGATAAAAAAATTAATTCATAGAAAGTATAACTTTTCACCTATAATATGTTTGGTTGACCTGAGTAATTTCTAGTAAGTACATATGAAATGATCATTATATTTTTTTTATAAATTAATATTTTAATTTATAGGTGTTAGTATATATAAAAAAGTAATTTTTTTGTAAATAAATATTGTAACATGTATAGGTATAATATAATATAATAATTTTTATATATAATTAATATAATATATATTTTATTATATAGAAAAAATAATTTTTATTTATAGTTAATATGAAAAATTACATATTTTGTTAAAAAAAATTAAAAAAAAATAAATATGTGAAGAATTTAAAAATTATTTAATATCATAATATTGACAATATAAATTATAAATTTTGCATTAAATACAAATTTGAGGCTAATATTAACTTTTTCTTTCAATTACAATGCAGAAAGTGCAATTTACCTAAGTCCCCTAGGTAAGTTATTTTTTGTGTTTTGCAGAAAATTACATTTGCTGAGAAAATTGTACTTCCTGCAAAATGCAAGAAGTACGTCAACTAAACAAAAATTATTTTGACTATTTTTTCAAAAATATAACTTTCCGCAAAAAATTGTATCTATCAAACTAGGCCTAAGAATCAAAATTATTGGGTGAAAACAAAGAGTTGTTTAAATTCTAGACTTTATCGTTGTACCAGTGGCTCTGTAGCATAGCACTATAGTATCACTAGCATAGCACTGTAGTATCACTAAGCATGATTTTTTTTGTGTCTATTGCAATTTATTACAAACGAATACAGAATAATAACTATTTCTAAAAATAATATGAAACAAGTGAACCTTATTTACGATTTGCTCCTAAATAATTCAATTTGACTTAAATATATTAATATAAAAACAAATAAATCCCAAGTATATTCTTATTTTTTTTAAAAAAAAAAGACAACAACAAAACCCCTCAGATAGTCAGGTTATGCTCAAGTATATTCTAAAGTCTAAATAGAACATCTAAATTCTAAACTTATCATTCTACTTATTTGCAATGTAAAAGTAACTTTGGATGAGACGCAAAATTTGTTCCATTCGATCCAATCCGACTCAACCCAACTTGGATTGGATTGATTCGGTGCTAGGTTCACATTCTAAAAAGTTACCAAAAAATTTCAAATCAAGTTAAATTTGTATCCAACTTAGTCTCACCCCTATATCTAATCAATACGACTCTTGATTGACTCATATTATTTTGACTTTATTCTTAATTTTAAAAAAAATAAAACAAAATGAATCATTTTTTTCAAGTCAAACCAAATTAATCCACATTTAATTTGGGTTGCTTAGTTCAAACTCAACAACAAGAAAACAAAAAGCTTAAGCTTATGAAAAAATGGACTACTCACTCAAATTTATTAGGATATCAGAGCAAGATGTTCTAACTTAATTGGAATGCTACAATTATATATCAAAAAATATGTTAAAAAAATGAACCGAATAAACTTTTAATAATTGAATTATGAAAATTAATAACCATAAAATGGAATTAGTATTAAAAATGAACTATGAAGTAGGTTCCACCTTAACTTTTATGCATGTTAATTAGCAGCAGTTTAATTTCATAAATATATCTTGGTGGATGGAGTAATTGTTACATTTTACTCCTTCCGTTTTATAATAAGCGATTTTTTTGGATTTGACACATAAATTAAGAAAACTATTTAATAACCTAATTTTTAACAATTTTTTTTTTATACTAAATTACTCATAGTGTGTGTGACCATTAAATTTCATACTTTTATTATTGTACTTTATTGATGAAATTTTTTTTTATTAAAAATTAAAATTAGTAAAAAAAATTAATACTATATTGAAAATCTAAAGTGTCACTTAATATGAAATTTTTAAAAAACTTTAAAAAATCACTTATTATAAATAGATGGACTAATTAATAAGCCGGTGACTTATACATACATAAATATCACACCAAATCATTAATTAATAATAATTGATTTTTAGCATCTCGTTTGTTTGAGAAATTCCTATTTCATTCTTACTTGTACCACTTCTGAGATATGCGTATTTGAATCGTATGGCTTCAATATATATACCTACATTTGATAATAATAATAAAAACTTACGGATGATGCATGATGAACATTCAACCAATATTTCACGTGTTATTAATCTTTCATCAATATTTCATAGCAATGTAACTTAGTTAACCAATTAATATTGAATTTGGGACCTAACTTGTGAGACGAGATTCCCACTTTGTTGTACTACGAAGTATGTTTTATAAAAAGGGCAAGTTGTAAACAAAGTTAGAAGTGGTACATTAGTTAATTAATTATATAGTAAGGTGTTAATTAATTATATAAATAAATGTGATAAGTGTGGTCACCTCGGAGAACGATTGTGGATTATTAAAATAAGTACATGAGACGTGTCAAGTTATTATTGGTTCTACTCTCCTATACGATGTCTTATCTTGATGAAGGAATTAATTAAGAAGCCTTGTGTTAATTGGGTAGATGTTGTGAAGTAGTTTATATTGATTTTATCAAGTAGGACGTCAAAGTATCATAATAAAGTGGTGGGTCCATCTATGGAAATTATTATTATTTCATTAATTTTGTTTTTGGCGAAAATTATTTTACTTTTTTAATTATTATTTTTTCGGTGAAAATAAATACTGTTGTAATTTTTTTATTTTAAAAATTACTAAAATACTATCGCGTTTTTGTTGATTCTGAAAACATATTGACTCACTTTTATCTGTTTTTTAAAATTTTCGAAAATACACACAATAGTAATTCTCTCATTTTGATTCGTTTTTTGAACCAATTTTTATTTTTCTAAAATTTAAAAATAAAAATGAGTTTGAAAACGTTCGTTTTTAAGAACCATATAAGGATCTTTTATTCCATATGAAGTCATAATTCTCTACCAAACATATTCCATATTTCCAACTCAATAGCAACACATTTACAACATTTTGATTTTTGAGATCCTTGCAAAAGATTGGCAACGAACACTACAGAAAATTTAGTGCAAATTGGCACTAATTATATTTTGCAAGTTGGCCCAGCTAATGCTGAAATTTGAAAATTAGTGCCAACAAAAGTGCATAAAAGTATGTAAAAATGTCAATAACAAATTGGCCACACAAGCATCCGTTTGCAAGTATATATATATATATATATATATATAATTTTAAAAAAATAAATTCGGCTATTACCGATATAAGTTTTGTATTTTTTTCAACAAAAACTAGTGCTCATGAATAGTTGTCCAATTTTGTTAAAAAGGACTAATACTACTAGAATTATTGGCATCACCGACGATTGTAACCGTTTCTAAGCCGTCGGTGAAACTTGTCGTTGTAATAAACTGTTGCTGATGCCTCGGTCGCTAATATGTTACGACGGTTCCTGCGGCCGTCACTAATAATTTATTAGTGACAACTGCAAACCCCGTCGATGTAGTATTATTAATGATGACTGCAATGCTCGTTGCTGATAAAATATTTGTAGAAGCCACAAACACTCGTCGTTGATAATTCAAACAGTCAGCGATGACCAAAAATATTATTAGTGATGGCTCGAAAAATGGTGATACACAGAGCTACAACATTTACGATAAGCTTTCAACAACTGCTAGCCGTCGGTAATAGATTCTCCTACACCTGAAAAAAAAATGAAATTCATGTTTACAACGACTAAAATTTACAATACTCAAACATCACAAAATATTATCACAAACACGAATATACGAATCAATTTAAATGTATTAACACAAAAGTTTAAATACATCATCATGATGATGTAAACAAAATACAAGTATAAAGTATATATATCTAAATGTGCAATCAAGTATCAAATACAAAGTAAATCAAACTACATAATCAAAATGGACTGTCACGGCTATGGTGGAGGCTACGGAGACTCGGGCGGCAACGTTTGGAGAGGCTGGGTAGGTAATTGTGTCAGTTGGGTTGAAAAGGACGACTCGAACATAGGAGTAACTGAATGTTGGAGTTAGCCGCAAGCTCCTCAGGAGCGTCTACATAGTTGACATCATATGTCTATGATCATCTATCATTTGTCTCTAAACAGCCAATATTCATCGCTGATCATCTATCATCTGTCTCTGAACATCCAACATCTGTCTCTGCTCCTTAATGACAGCTCTCTATAGAGCGTAAGCTCTGCCTCCAAGGCGGCAAATTAATTAGCCATGATCCTCCATCTGAGAAGTGGAGGACCGCTCACCAACGTTCGAATGGGGTCAATGCCCCCATTAGCCCCAACACAGTTTGTGCATGACCATTGTCTCCAAAGTCATACACGCGGTCGTGGTCCCAACCACTGATGGTCTCGGCCCACGTTGTAGGGTCAAAGTCATCTTGCAGTGATCCTTTGCGCTAAGTGACAGTCCTCGTGTATGTCTCCTACACGAGTTTATTTTTTAGTTTCATAATTTTTTTAATTAGATATATAAATTTTAAATAAAAATTACATAAAAACCAAGAATGCGTACCAGTACTATTACACGATCATCTTATTAGCGTAGTCCTCGGTCCCTCATCGTCGACGGTGAGTGCGCTAAAACACCTCTATCGGCGAGGGGAAATAGATGGTGCAATCCTCATCGATATGCATCTAAATCACAACTAATGTTATTACAACCAAAAGATATATAATCAAATTAATTAGTAGCATAATCTTACCAGGCGATGCTCATGTACCACAAATGATATGAAGCCAACGGTGTGGCGTGCCCCTGAGCCCTCCACCCAGACATATGGTTTCTGGTTACAGTCTAGGATAACTCCTACCACTCCGGAGATGACTAACACTCAATGAGTTGGTCCCACACATCCGCAGGAATCCACTCAGGGTCGTGTCCTCGAGTCTAAGCAATGTGCGTGGCACCAAGCCGTCTCATCGTGTTCTTCTAGGCTAGGTTCAATTGCCCACTGAAGCGAGCGCAGGCATCTGCCTCCCACGCACTCTCTACATAGGGCAGCTGATCCTTTGCACAAGTATAACGTGCCAGCAAAATAAAATAATGATGTTAGTACATGTGTTGATAATTATAATTAAATTATAAATATGCTATATGTACCTCAAACTCACGCTAGAACAAGTCCACATGGCCGTAGGGCACATAGGACCATGTAGGTCACGTCCCCTACATGAAATGTCGGGTAGTCCTTGCTATAGTTTGGGAGACATTCTCCTGCTCGAACTTGTACCAAAAAAATAATGTACAAGTATATATTAATATATATTGAATTGTAAATATTTTTTTTTAAAAAATAATACATTACCTCTCACCATGCATAATAATAACTTTGCACGGCTACCCCTTGGGTGGCCGATTCACAATTTCGTTAGGCTCTCGTGGCCTACGTTTTGATGTCGATGGGCTCGGTTCAGCGGATGGAGGAGTGGCAATGGGAGGAGGAGGGTCGGTGACGATGGCTGGAGGAGAGGAAATGATGGCCAAAGACGATGGTTGAAGGCGGAGGGATGATAGCTGGATGTGATGGAACGATGGATGGAGGCAGGGCGATGATGGACGGAGGCTAGAGGCAAGGTAACTGTAGCTGTAGGCGAGGGGACGGTGGCTGGAGGCGGGGCAACTGGGGCGACATCAGTGGAGGGGTGGTGGTGGCAACTAGTGGTAATCGTCGAGGGGTTATGCGAACAAATATTCCTCGACCCATAGCTGTCGAATAAACATATAATTAGATTATAAATATATAGTAAATATATTTAATAATAAATAAATAAATAATTGAAGAAATAATATCCATTCATTAATATTAGATTTATTCTTCATCACCAAAGTAATTAATAGTCTTCTTCTTATTCTTCTTCGTCTTCTTCAAAATCTTATTATTATTATTATTATTATTATTATTTTCCTTCTTCTTCTTCTTCATCATCATTTTCTCCTTCCTCTAATTTATTATTGTCGTCATCAACGTATTCTACTTCTAATTGAGGATATATGTACATTGTTGTCATCATCCTCGAATATTGGACTAACTCAGTGTCCTTCGAGAGGATCCACTTATTTGGGCACATATGTATTTTTTCGTATCCAAACCCTAATTTTTTTATCCTCATTTTCATCTTATAGAAAGTTGGTCCTAACTTGTTATCTTTAGGTAATGCTCGATGGAAAAAGCTCACAATCCAATCAAATGAAACTATGTTGATATTACAATCGGACTTGATGTTGAGGAATTATATCATTGCCGATAATTAATCTAGTGTATTCATTTCAATTTTCATACAAAGGTTCATCGACAGCTTTTATTTAGTAATTCAATCTCTATCGCAGATTGTTCTTCTATGACATCAACTGCTCTAGTATGTGACATTGAAGTCTTAAGAACTAACTCGACATTATCATTCAAATGGGATTGAGCACCAAGACTATCAAGTATCATTGTTCTATATGGATTATGTGAATTGCACGAAGAAACACTAATACTAGAAGATTCACCATTAGTTTGAACAACATGATTGCTCGACATACGTTCCGACATCATATGATTCCCTGTGACAAATTCATCAATTATATCTTGGTGTAAATCATTTTTAATATAGATACATTGTGATAGTTTACGATCTAAAAATCTTTCGTTTGAGCAAATGCGACACAAGCATCATTTTTTCACCACTAACAATTTTTTTATTCGAATAAGCAAAATTCAATAAACAAGTTACACCCACTCGAAACTCATTCATTATAGCTCCACGATCAAATCATCGGTACATTCAACTTTGATCACCCAATATGATTATGCCAATCAATCATATCTTCAGTTAATGTCTTCTGGTGGCATGGTCCTATTCCATTTGTGATTCATGTTATTCAAATCGCACTAAGTATTTCTTTTAACAGTTAACTTAATTCATTCTAAATTTTGACAGCATCTCTCTATGGTTCTCCGAATACGCATATCATTTGGGCGCGTATTAGAGATCATGAGATATTGTCTAGCCAAAATTGTTATAACCTGGAAAAGGAAAAGGGCCTAGTTGCAAATAAATTTTTTAGATGGGCCTTTTAGCAAAACTACCTAATGAAGATTATTTAGCCATAATCCTCCCTAATCCCTCATATATGCACTATTACAATGGATGATGGGTTGGACATGAGGGATCAGAGCGCATGGTGAAGACTCCGGTGAAGAGTCGAAGATTTGGAGGAGTATTAAGGTAGGTGTCTTGCACTCTTCTTCCCCGTTGTTTTCTGGTTGTTTTATGTTGTTTTCCCATTTCTCCATTCATCGGCGGAGGTAGTAGGGCGTGATCGCACCATTGCCCTTGTGCCAACTGCGTGACCGCTGGCTAGCGGTCATAGTTGCCAAGCAGCGGCAACAGGGGGCTACCCTTTGTAAGGCAGCGGCCACGACCACTGTAGGCGGAGCCGTGACCCTTCCTGGCTCGTCGCCGGTGGCCCGCCGGCGTCGGGGTTTGCGGGAAGGGGCGGCTAAGTGATCGCCGGTGGCCTGGAGGGCAACCCCCGTGAAGCCAAGAGTAGAGGAGTCGGGTACGGGGAGATACGTAGGTCTTATTTGATTTTAATTAATTAATTAAAAAGGAGAGCTGCATCGTGAGAAAATAGGTTGTTATACGTAGATTATTGTAGTATTTTTGGAGTTGATAATAAAGTCATCCGATCGAGTCGGGGTGAATACCAAAGTTGTAGGTTTTCGCATTTTGAACGTGATGCTGATGTCAGATTTCAGATATGAGGTCATGTGGTAGGTATTTTGTATGTTTTAGTATTATTTGGTAATTAAAAGTTATTATTTCTGCATGATAATGGGGGTATTAGATTAAATGGTGATTTAGAGTATAGTTGTGTTGGGTTGTGGTGTGATTCCTATTTTAGCTGATGAGCGTTGAATGGGTAAAATGATGACTTTACCCTTTGCCTCTACTTGGTTGATTTGTTTCTGAAAATTGTTGAAATTCATGTTGCATGTTGTTGGCTCATATACATGTTAATATCATGGTGTGTTGCATGAATTGCATTTATAGAGATTATGATGATTAGGAAGCATGTGTAGTTGTTAATAGGTTGCATAATACTAGATTCAGATTATTGGTTGGTCGCATTATTGGTGTTGTTGTTGTTCATATACATCATATATGTTGATATCATGTTGATAGCGTTTGATACATATTGTTTCTATAGTTGTGCGATTTATGTTGGCATGTTGCACATTATGACCTATTATCGGGCGAAAGCCCTTGGAAATTATTATTATTGGCCTGAGGTGTATGGGCAGTGACACCAGTGATCATGTTATTTTTCACATAGGGTGCTAGTGTGCGGCTTTAGGGTTTTAGACCCCAACGGGGCTATCCTTTGGATAGTCACACCTCTTGCTTGAGAGAACTTGAGGTGTCACTCTCGATGTGAGGGAGTGCAGGGGAACCCCACTTGTCTACTACGCTCTTGATTGGAATGAGTTGCATTAGGTGATAGGAGAGCATGTATATCTCGTTGAAATGCAGTAATTTTTTTTTGGTGTTAGCATCACAATTGTTGCTTTCCGTTGACGTTGTTTGTTGTTGCCTTAGATCATCAGGTATGATGGCTGTCTGTTGTGGGGTAGCTAGAGTCTCGGAGGAGGAGACGTTATCCCGCTGCATAATCCTTAGTTTCCTCTATCTATGTAGTTGAATTGTTGAACCTTGTTGTTGATTATCACTTCATTTAGGTCTTTGACTAGAACTTTGATATGTTAACTTGGTTGTAATTTGATTCTTGTTTACTTGGTATGGAATTGTTCTATTGTTGGTTCCGCTTTTTTTAGGCGAGGTCCCTTATCTAGGGATAAACCTAGGTGAGACGTAATGATTTGGTACCAAAGCTTAGGGTTATCCTCCTCCATAGGACTTACGAATATGTGTTTGGCAGGTACTAAGGACTAGGATGTGAGTTTTAATATTCTAGTTGCCTTAGTAGGAATATAGATATGATAAGATTTTGTTTTCCTCTTTTTTGAAGTTATGGAGACTAGAGGTGATGCGAGCAGGAGTTCTGCCTACAGAGGTGGACGGTAAGGACGAGGTCGAGCACGTAGACGGACTACAATGACTCGATAAGCCAACCCAGTTCAGGCGAGAGATGGGGCAAGTTTAGTGGATGATGTTCCATTGGCCCACTTTTAGCGGAGGGCACCGCACTCTAGTCACGAGACCGGTCAAAACAGAACTCTGGGTGGCCGAGAGAGGATAAAAACTAATAGGACGAAGACACAACATGAGTTTGACGCAGCAGTTAGTGATGATGCATCTTACGAGATTTCTATCGAGAAGCCTTTAGAGGGTACGCCAGTTGAACTATGACCCATAGCACAATATGCCCTAGAACAGACCGAGTCACGTGAGAGGCAAAAGATAGCTAGACTAAACAAGTTCAGACGCCTTGGGAGGGACAAATTTGATGGGTTTGTTGGGAGCATGCACCGACCCTATGGTGGCCAGAGAATGGATCCGCGAGGTACAGTGGATTTTACAGTGATGGACTATCCTCAGGAGGAGCGGGTCGGTCTTGCAACCTATTATCTCATCGGAGAGGCTCTCGATTGGTGGGGGTGCAACAGAACTTGGTACGAGGCGATCGTATCACTTGGGATAGGTTCTGCAAGGCATTCTTTCGAAAGTACTACCCGGCCACATATGCTCAGCAGAGTTCGACAAGCTTGCGAAGTTTGCCCCTAATGTAGGAGTTCTTTCAGCTGCACCAGGGCACTATGCGAGTGGTGGAGTATGCAGCTGAGTTCGACAAGTTTGCGAAGTTTGTCCCTAATGTAGGGGACCCGAGTTTTCCTATAGTGGACTGAGTAATTCTATTAAGGCGATGATGGCCGATGATGGGCTACTGTAGTATGATCGGGTGCTGAGGCGAGCACTTCGGATGGAGGCGATGAGATGCATGAGGATCAACAACAGGCCATAGCTAGTCGAACAGTCCAGCCTCAAGAATAGTTGATTGGAGGCTATGATGAGCATCCAAAGTAGGTAGAGCAGTTCTACCCACTATATGATGCAGATGACAACTAGGCGAACAT
This sequence comes from Canna indica, assembly GCA_034359265.1. Lineage (NCBI taxonomy): Eukaryota > Viridiplantae > Streptophyta > Magnoliopsida > Zingiberales > Cannaceae > Canna > Canna indica. Next base: position 50,431,054 of record CP136897.1, read on the forward strand.
GCAGACTACTCAGCCTCAACAAAAGAGAGCAAGGACAATGTCGACTCAGCCACAAGGATTTTCTATTCAGGGGGACCAGTCGAACAGAGACCAATTGCATTGCTTCAAGTGTAGGGATGCATTTCATTTGGCCAAGGATTGCCCTCATGATCAGAGTGTTTGCTATAGGTGCAAGCAGCCGAGACACCATAGGAGGGAGTGCACGACTAGAATCCAGCCAGGAGACCAGAGTTCATAGCAGAAGCGTCGGAGGGGCTCGCACCAGAGTGCACCACAATCATCTAGAGTGTTTGCACTCACCAAGTGGCAGGCTCTGGGGGATGTTCGTGCTGATTAGCAAGATCTTTTTGACATAGGTATTTGAATTTAGGGCACCAAATTCCTTTAGGTGGGGAGAATGTTATAACCTGTAAAAGGAAAAAGGCCTAGTTGTAAATAAAATTTTTAGAGGGGCCTTTTTGCAAAAGTGCCTAATGAAGATTCATTGTGTACTCGCACCACTGTGGACTCGCAACGACATCCACAAATTTAGAAAATAATCATCCATCCGACGAGTTGATACATTTCACGTACGCATCGATGAGTCAAATATAATTAAGCAAAATCTTAGATCCGTTTGGAGGTTGTATGTTCGTGTAAATGAAGTAGATGATCTTTTATACGACGTACAACCCTTGAATTGTCCCTAATTGGACAATTTGGGTACATTGTTATTTGTATTACACTTAGTTATTTCTTTATCCGTTAACTCATTCATAAATTTTGGCTACTGCATCTCCCTTGTTCTCTGATACGCGCCTAGATGATATGAGTATTCGGAGAACTATGAGAGATGCTGCCAAAATTTAGAACGAAGTTAACGACTAAAAGAAATACATAGTGCAATTTTGAATAACATGAATCCCGAATGGAATATGACCATATTACCTAAAGACATTAACTAAAGATATTATCATTGATTGACAGAATCATGTCGGACGATCAAAGTTGGATGTACCGACGTTTTGATCGTGGAGCTTTAATGAATGAGTTTTGATTAGGCGTAACTTACTTCCTAAATTTCGTCTATTCGAATCAGAAATTCGTTAGCGGTCATAAAATCTGATGCCCGAGCCGCAGTTGCACGAATGCACAATTTTTGGATTGGGAAACTATCACTCTACATCCGTATAACAAAGGATTTGCACCAAGATATTTTGTATGGACTTGTCACGGGGAGTCACATGAAGTCGGGACGTCGAGAAATCCTGTCGTTCAGATATATGGTGAATCTTCTTCTGCTGCTGTTTCTTCATCCAGTCCATATAATCCATATAGAACTATGATACTTCATAATCTAGGCGGTCAATTCCATTTGAATGATAATATCGAGCGGCCAGTTATTGAGACGTCAGTGCCACCAGATACTACGGGTGTTGATGTCACAGAATTGCTACAAGAAGTACAACCTGTGGTAGAGATTGAATTACCGAATAAGGAAGCTGTAGAATTATCCTAAATAGACTAGATTTTCGGCAATGACTCAACTCCTGAACATCAAGGCCGACTGTAATATCAACGGGGTTGCATTTGATCGGATTGCGGGACTGATTAATGGAATGCTACCTACAAATAACAAGTTTGAGCCAGCTTTTTATAAGACTAAAAAGTTGATGAGAAAATTAGGTCTTGGGTACGAAAAAATACACGCGTGCCTAAGTAACTACATTTTATATTATAAAGAAAATGTGCAATTGGATAAATGCTCGGTATGTGAACATCCTCGTTACAAGGAGAAGAAATCGGTATGAGAGAAAAATATCCCGTTTAAGGTGCTTCAATATTTTCAACTAACACTAAGGATTTAAAGATTATTCATGTCGAAAAAGACTGGCCCCTACTTGAGTTGGCATGCAAGAAGTCGTGATTATACAATAATGACTCATCCATCCGATAGTGAAGCATGAAAATATTTGGATAGATTTTATCCTTCATTTACTAGGGTTACTAGAAATATCAGATTGGGATTGTGCACGGATGGTTTTAATCTATTTGGTCACTCAGCAACTCCTTATTCAGTTTGGCTAGTGATGCTAACAGTTTATAATTTGCCACTGTCAATGTATATGAAAGACGAATTTATCTATCTTTCGATGATTATTCTGGGTCCTAAGGGTCCGCGAAAAGAAATTGATGTGTTTTTCAAACCCCTAATAGATGAATTGAAAATATTATGGACTAAGGGAGTTGTCACTTATGATTGTCACCGGAAGCAAAACTTCACTTTAAAAGCTGTTGTCTTATGGACAGTCAATGATTTTAATATTGTTTTGTTGGAGCACGCATGTACGACTATCTCGTTCGTATTGTATGGAACACTCTAAATCATTCAGTCTTCAGAACAGACGAAAATCTCATTCTTTATTGTCATCGTTGATTCCCACCGGCTAACCATCAGTATCGAAGGAATCGTAATAAATTTACCAAGGGCAGAGTCAAAAGAGATGAACCACCACTGATGTTGTCTGGTGAACATATGTTTGCACGTGTTTCATTGCTTGCAGAGATTACTTTTGGTCGGAATGATAGAGTGTTAGGTTTTGGTCAAACACATAACTGGGTGAAAAAAAGTATCTTTTGGGAATTATCGTATTAGAGTTCATTACTGATTCGACATAATTTGGACGTCATGCACATTAAGAAAAACATGTTTGATAATATTTTTAACACTTTGATGGATGTTTCTGGGAAAACTAAAGATAATGTGAATGATCGACATAATCTGAAAATACTTTGTAAGAGGCTAGAGTTGGAGTTACAAGAGGTCAACATACGATATCTTACGCTGAAGGCCCCTTACGTGTTAAATAAACAACAGATGAGAGATGTTTGTTAATAGATTAAAGAACTCAGATTACCCGATGGATATGCCTCAAACTTATTTCGATGTATGAACGTCATTGCAGGGATGAAGAGCCACGATTGTCATGTATTCATATAGAGATTGCTTCTGATCGAATTCTGAGATCTTCTACCTGATAATATTTGGGGTCCGTTGACTGAATTAAGTATATTTTTTAGAAACATTTGTGCAAATGTCCTTTGAGTTGAATATATGTCAGCACTTGAAAGTAATATTGTCAAAATTATATGCAAGATGGAGTAATTTTTCCCTCCTGCCTTTTATGACTCGATTGAGCAACAACTAATACACTTGGCATACGAGGCATTAGTTGGTGGCCCCGTTCAATACCGGTGGATGTACTTATTTGAAAGATATATGAATCATTTGAAGAAAAAAGTAAAGAACACTACAACTGTTGAATGATCAATATTTGAAACATATATCATCCAAGAAATTCCAATATTCTGCTCATTTGACTTTGAATCGATCATGCAGATAAGATTTGATAATCTTTCACATAACGACAACGGGGGAGTTCGACATTCAGATGGTTGTTTAAATATATTCTATCACTCTAGTCGTGCTTTCGATTCTCGTCCTTCTCGACACTTAAGCGACAAAGAGTACCATTTGGCAAAATTATATGTATTACTCAGTTGTCCAGATATTGAACAATTCATTAAAATATTTGACATTAAAATGGTGCAAAAAAACCCTATTCACAATGATCAGGAATTGGAGAGATTACAGAGTCGTGATTTTCCTACTTGACTACGGGCTTGTTAGTGAAATAGATGAGAAATTTTTTGAGTTTGTTAGTGAACCGTCATGACTAGTGTCGTGTTATAGAGATTATATTGTTAATGTATTTAAACTTCACACGGTTGAATATGCGTTTACAATGAAGACTATGAATGCCGGCGTCTGCGTGAAAGGGACAACGTGTGTTGAATGTGATATAGATTTTTTATGGACTGTTGGAAGAAGTGATAAAATTGCACTACTTTGGCTTGAAATTAGTTATCCTATTTAGATGTCATTATGCAAAGTATTCGGCCTGAAATAAAGAAAGAGCAGATTTGCATATAGTTTGTAAGACTAAAGCCAGAGGAAGAATTGATCCGATAGCAAGAGAAAATAAGCCGATACCAGATGTGACATATGATTTCTATCAATAGGAGGATCCTCCCGCAGTAAACAGTATCAGTCCAATACTCGAGGATGCGAACAGAGAGTTAGTTCAATTAGAAGTTGAATATGTTGATGACGACGATCATGAAGTTGAGGAAGGTGAAGATGAAGAAGTAGAATTTGAAGAAGATCAAGAAGAAGAATTTAAGATGGTGCAAAAAAACTCTATTCACAATGATCAGGAATTGGAGAGATTACGGAGTCGTGATTTTCCTACTTGACTACGAGCTTGTTAGTGAAATAGATGAGAAATTTTTTGAGTTTGTTAGTGAAGCGTCATGACTAGTGTCTTGTTATAGCGATTATATTGTTAATGTATTTAAATTTCACACGGTTGAATATGCGTTTACAATGAAGACTATGAATGCTGGCGTCTGCGTGAAAGCGACAACGTGTGTTGAATGTGATATAGATTTTTATGGACTGTTGGAAGAAGTGATAAAATTGCACTACTTCGGCTTGAAATTAGTTATCCTATTTAGATGTCATTATGCAAAGTATTCGGCCTGAAATAAAGAAAGAGCAGATTGGCATATAGTTTGTAAGACTAAAGCCAGAGGAAGAATTGATCCGATAGCGAGAGAAAATAAGCTGATACCAGATGTGACATATGATTTCTATCAATAGGAGGATCCTCCCGCAATAAACAGTATCAGTCCAATACTCGAGGATGCGAACAGAGAGTTAGTTCAATTAGAAGTTGAATATGTTGATGACGACGATCATGAAGTTGAGGAAGGTGAAGATGAAATAGTAGAATTTGAAGAAGATGAAGATGAAGAATTTAAGATGGTGCAAAAAAACTCTATTCACAATGATCAGGAATTGGAGAGATTACGGAGTCGTGATTTTCCTACTTGACTACGGGCTTGTTAGTGAAATAGATAAGAAATTTTTTGAGTTTGTTAGTGAACCGTCATGACTAGTGTCGTGTTATAGCGATTATATTGTTAATGTATTTAAATTTCACACGGTTGAATATGCGTTTACAATGAAGACTATGAATGCCGGCGTCTGCGTGAAAGAGACAACGTGTGTTGAATGTGATATAGATTTTTATGGACTGTTGGAAGAAGTGATAAAATTGCACTACTTCGGCTTGAAATTAGTTATCCTATTTAGATGTCATTGTGCAAAATATTCGGCTTGAAATAAAGAAAGAGCAGATTGGCATATAGTTTGTAAGACTAAAGCCAGAGGAAGAATTAATCCAATAGCGAGAGAAAATAAGCCGATACCAGATGTGACATATGATTTCTATCAATAGGAGGATCCTCCCGCAGTAAACAGTATCAGTCCAATACTTGAGGATGCGAATAGAGAGTTAGTTCAATGAGAAGTTGAATATGTTGATGACGACGATCATGAAGTTGAGGAAGGTGAAGATGAAGAAGTAGAATTTGAAGAAGACGAAGAAGACGAAGAAGAAGAATTTAAAGACTATTACTCAGATGATGAGGAATAATTGTAAAGTATATATTCTATTATAAAAATATCTCTACTATATATATAATATAATTATATGCTTAATCGACAGTTATGGTGGGTCTAGGTTATCGGCCGACATCATCCAGACTTTTGGAGTCTCCGATCAGCGAGACTCCAGATTCTGCATCACTTGCTCCTGCTAATCCTCTTGTCGCTGATCCTCCTGTAGCCAAGGCTAGTTCGTTGAGATGCAGGCGGCCACGCGGGCTGAATAGGATTCAGCCTCCGCCAACCGCGAAGTCACGGAGACTTATTAGTGTGCACGGACATCGGTAATGTATTATTAATTATTAATTATTAATTATATATAATTCATTATATCATAATATAATATAATATTATACATTATTTTTATTGTGTAGGTTCGAGCAGGAGGATGTCCCCAGGACTATATCGGGGACGATCCGACAGTAAATGCATGGTGCATGGCCCACGTGGTCTCACGTGCCCCGTGAGCACGTGGATATGTGGACATGCTTTGGCGCGAGTTTGAGTTACGTATTTAAAATTTTTATATACATGAAGATTATAAATATTGGTATTGATATTATTATTTTGCAAGCTCTCTACACATGGCCAGAGGGCTAGTGCTCCTTTATTTATATAGCGTGGGAGGCCATTTCTCGGCAGCGGTACAACGACTAGTTGAACCAGTCCCGGACCCAGGCGATGGCCTGGGCTGGGACCATAAACATCGCGAAGACTCGGGGATACGACCCCGAGTGGATTACTCGCGATGTCTGGGACCAGCTCGTGGTGTTATGGTTGACGGAGTGGTGGTTGGAGGTATCTCGGACTGTGGCTCAAAACCGCATGTCCGGAGGGGGGGGGGGAGCGGGTCTATATCATTTGTAGTGCATGAGAGTTGTATGTGTATGGTAAGTGTTATACCTTAATTTTAATTATATATTGTATTTGTTACTCGGTGTACTAATTAATGTATTTGTTTTGTAAATGTAGATGCAGGTGATGACTGGTGGGAGTGTCCAGCGACCCACCCCGGTGGAGGTGTTTGAGCGGACACGCCATCGAGGATATGGGGCGTGAGAGTACATCGACACCCACGCTGCACTAATCATGGTAAGTATATTTGTTTCAATTATGCAATATTTATTTATAATTAGGAAAATTATGAAAAAAAAAATACAAACTCGTGTAGGAGACCTACACTCGGACGGTGACGCAGCGCGAGGGCACCCCGACGACTTTGACACGCGAGCATGGGTCGATGCCGCTGGTGGCTGGGACCACAGCTGTATATATGGCTTCATAGACAGTGGCCATGCGCGAGCCGTGCTCGGGCCACTTGGGGCACTGATCCCTCCAATCGTCGGTGAGCGGCCCTCCACCTCCTGGTCTCAAGATCAGAGTTGGATAGCAACATTGGAGGAGACGATCGCACGTTAGAGTGAGATGATGGAGCATGAGAGTCAGATGATGGCGGAGATGCATGCCATTTTATGCAATATCTCAGCTCATACAAGCATTGACATGCCTTCGACACCAGATCCATCACACTCGACCTAGTCCACGACTATCTACACTCAGGCACTGCAGACCCCGCCGCATGATCCCGACCATTCTCCACTGCCGCAGTGAGACTCTATTTTGTTTATAACTTGACTTGACTTGACTTGTTTATAACTTGGATATTTTGTTATGACTTGCATTTTGATATTGTTGACACATATACTTGACTTACTATCTTTTGATCAGATCGTGTTGATACGATAATTTTGATTCGTATAGTTTTTTATACGATTGTTGATAGTAATTATCTTAAATACAATTATTTTGATGTATATTTGGTATTCTGTGATGTGAATGTATATGTATTATGTGAATGGATGGGTGTGTGAGTTATGTATTAGGTTATAAATCTATCAATGAGAATTTCTAATTATAAAAATTTTAGTTACAGTTTAACAGCATCAGCGACGGCTTACTCACAGTCGTCCGTTTGAGAGCCGTCGCTGAAAGCGTATCGTAATTCCTGGGTTGCAAACTCAAAGCCGTTGCTGATGACCTACAGCCATGGCTCAGCAACAGCCTTTCAGCAACAACTTTACATCGGCCAGCTGGCTATCACTGATATCAATATTCGTATCAACAGCGGGTTGTTACTAAGTCATGGTTGATAATGATATTAGCAGCAGTGATGGCCTGCTGCTGCCCCGTGGCTGATAACCATATCAGCAACAGCCAGTAGAGCCATTGCTGACATGTTAACAGCAATGTCTGGGTGCAGCTATTGCTAACTTATTAGCGACACTATTATCTGCCACGATGTTGTTGCAACGGGCCTGGCCGTCGCTCGCCGTTGGTGATGGTCTTCGCCAATGGCTTTGAATCGGACGCGCGCAGTTGTCGATGAAGGTTATAATTTTAGTAGCGATTATTTAGCCTTAATCCTCCCTATTCCCTCATATATGCATTATTGCAGCGGACGATGGGTTGGAGACAAGGGATTGGAGCGCGCGGTGAAGACTCCGATGAAGAACTGGAGATTTGGAGGAGTATTGAGGTAGGAGTCTTGCACTCTTCTTCCTCGTTGTTTTCCAATTATTTTCTATCACTTTCCCATTTCTTCATTCATCGGCAAAAATAGAAGAGCGTTTGGAGGAAGTAGAGCCGACGAAGCCGGAGGTGGAGGTGATCGCGGCAATCGTGCAACTGCCCGCACGTCAACTGCGTGAATGGTAGCTTGTAGTCACGGTGGTCACGACCATTGCAGGCGGAGCCGTGACCCTTCCCGACCCATCGCCGGTGCCTCGCTGACGTCAGGGTCCGCGGGAAGGGGCGGCGGGGTGATCGCCGATGGCCTGGAGAGCCACCCGTTGTGAAGCCGAGAGGAGCAGAGGAGTCGGATATGGGGAGATGCGTAGGTTTTATTTGATTTTAATTAGTTAATTAAAAAGAGAGTTGTATCGTTAGAAATAGGTTGTTATATGTAGATTGTTGTAGTATTTTTGGAGTTGATCGTAGAGTCATCGAATCGAGTCGGGGTGAATACCAGAGTTGTAGATTTTCGTGTTCTGAACACGATGGTGAAAGGTGTTAGGGAATTGGCCCAAAAATTGGATAGGGGTAAAGACGCAACCGGGCGCCGGCGGCTTATTCAAGTGCCCCCCGAAGACACACGATAGGGGGGGTGAATAGTGTTAGTCTAAGGTGATTGACTTCAATTTTAGTTTGATCACAACTAATTCAAATTCCACTCTAGGTTTCTAAGTTATGATGAATGTTTGATATGATTATGCTTGATAATGAGAATGAGAGCAAGTGATGAGCTAAGCAATTCAAAATATTAATGATACAATGCTAACAAGATATTTAGAGTGGTTGAGGAACCTTCCCTACTTCACTACATTGGTTCACCACCATGGATATTATAGCTACTTGTATTAACTTTTCTTTTCCTAAAAATGAGGGTCAACCAAGGGCTTATCTCTCCATGATGAGAGTGCTTCTACCTCAAACCTAAAGAATTCTAAAAGTTACACACAAGTCAAACCCAAGGTGTGTCACCCACGCCTTATTACAAACCGATTTTGAGTTGAAATGAAAACAACAAAACAACAAGTAGAAAATGCAAGGAGAAAATCTAAGTAAATCACAAACACTTAGTGAAGCTTCTCCTTGATGTCTCCTAGAACTGCAAGCCTTAGGATGATGTCCACACCATGTTTGAGGGCTTGAAAGTGAAGGAAGATAATGAGAGATGAAAACTAGGATTTGCAGTTTAGAATCACTCTTTAAGGTTCAAGAGAATATTAGATAACTCAATGGAATAGTTGGGAACCTTAGGAAGGGAGTTTTGGGTGTATATATAGAGTTGATATTAGGGTATGGTAGGAAAGAGCCGTTCAAAAATTTGAAAAAGAGCCATTGGGGGCATTTTGGGAATTCTTAAAAGTTTTGGGAGCATTTTGGGATTTTTGGGTAGTTTAGAAGTTTCTATCCTTTTAAACATTATTTTTTTAGGTTAACAGTTTCAACAAATTCCTTAAAAATAAGTATTTAACTTATTTTTACCTAAGGAACAATTGTTGGGAATTTTGATGGCAAGAAAATATCTAAATTATGTAGCCCTACAAGGAGTCTCCTATAGAAATTCTCAGGGCCATTTTTTTATTTTTTTAGTTTTTAAGTTTACGGTGTTCGGGTTTCAGTTTTTGGGTTATGAACTCAATGATGACATCAAACTAAGTATTAGGAGCATTTACAATAAAAGGAACTAAGTCCTAAACTAATTTTGGAGCATTTACAATAAAAGAAACTAAGTCCTAAACTAATTTTGACATACTTGACTCCGAAGCCTTTGATTCTTAATTTTTTGTAATTTTTTCGACGAACTTCGGATGCGTATCGTATGTCCAACCTGAGACCAAACCTTGATGAAATTATTAGATACATGCTTGTTATCATCAAAACTAAGAGTGTTGCCAAGGTTGAACCATTGGGCCAACATTCTCTTCCTTTTTGATAATGACAAATATTTCATTAAAAACACTACACCAAAGGTTCATTTTAAGCATCCAATTTTTTATTTTAATGAACTTGATATTGGAATCTAGTTTAAGCTCCCCCTATCAACATGCATACTATTTAACATGAAAACCATACTCCTCCTATCTATATGCATCGTTAAAACCAAGTGTAACCAAGGCTTTTCTCCCCCTTTTGACATCAATCAAAAGGCAAGAAAGCAAGGTTCTATTAATGATATCATCATGAAAACTAAAATCTCAATAAAACCGGGTATCATCAAACAATATAGTCATTCCTACCGACTGATGTCTATAGTAGGCAAACATCGATAAGTTGCAAAGCCCAATTACAAGGCATGTACATAAGTGAGGATGATACACCGAGAATTCATTTTTGAAAGACATGCATTTTTCAAATTCTGGAGAAAGTACAAATACCTAGTTGCTTTCTTAAGTCTGAAAATATTTCATCACTAAGGGGTTTTATGAAAATATCCGCAACTTGCTTATTGGTAGGCACAAATTCAATAGAAATATTTTTCTTTAAGACATTATCTCTAAGGAAGTGATGCCTAAGATTTATATGCTTGGTTCTTGAATGTAAAATAGGATTTTTGGATAAATTGATAGCACTAGTGTTATCACTAAATATACAAACACAAGAATAGCTCAAATAAGAGTTTAATAGTGTTTGCTTCATCCAAAGTATTTGAGCACAACAACTAGCTGCGACCATGTATTCGGCTTCGGTAGTTGAGAGTGCAACCGAGTTTTGCTTCTTGGAGAACCAAGAGGCAAGACTCATACCAAGGAATTGACAACACCCACTAGTACTTTTCCTATCAACCCTACAACCCGCAAAATCCGCATCCAAAAGACCAAACAAGTCAAAATGAGAAGAAGCCGGATACCATAAATCCAAATCAATAGTGCATTTCAAATATCTCAAAATATGTTTTACGATAATAAAATGAGATTTTTTTGGACAAGATTGAAAGCGTGCACATTGACAAATGCTAAACATTATATCCGATCTATTTGCAGTTAAATAAAGTAAACTACTTATTATACCTCGACATCATTTCTCATCAACCATTTCTCCATCTTCATCCTTGTCAAGCTTTTTTGAGATGCTCATCGGAGTTGGGGCAATCTCGCAAACTTGCTTCCCAAACTTCTTGATCAACTCCTTTGCATACTTTGCTTGACTTATGAAGGTTCCTTGCTTGATTTTCTTTATTTGGAGTGCAAGGATGAAGGTTAACTCTTCCAACATATATACTCATCTCGAACTCATCTTGTATGCATTTAGCAAACCAGTTGCAAATTGTTTCATTAGTAGATCCAAAGATGATACCATCAACATAGATTTGAACAAGTAAGATCTCATTTTTATCATGCTTTATAAATAATGAAACATCCGCTTTACCTATACAAAAACCTTGATCAACCAAAATTTTTGACAACCTCTCATACCAAGCTCTAGGAGATTGCTTCAAACCCTATAAAGCCTTTTTTAATTTAAACACATGATCAGAAAAATCAAAACTTTTAAAACTGGGACGTTGTTCTACATAAACTTCCTCCATGATGAAACCATTCAAAAATGCACTTTTGACATCCATTTGAAAAAGTTTAGAATTTTTAAAACTTGCATAAGCCAAAAAGCATTCTAATAGCTTCTAATCTAGCTACTGGTGCAAAGGTTTCATTGTAATCTATTACTTCTTCTTGATTGAACCATTGGGTAACTAATATAGCTTTATTTCTAATGACTTGCTCGGATTCATCTAATTTGTTCCTAAAGACCCATTTTGTACCAACTACCGCTTGATCATTAGGTCTAGGTACTAGGTCCCATACATCATTCCTAACAAATTGGTTCAATTCTTCTTGAATGGCAATGGTCCAAAATTTATCATTTAAAGCTTCATTTATATTCTTAGGTTCTACTTGAGAGATAAAGGCAACAAATTGACAAGTATTTCTAAGAGTAGATATTGTTACCACATCCCTTGACATGTCACAAATGATTTGCTCCATTGGATGATATCTTGAAGTGCGGTGAGCTTTGGGTAGTGGTGGTAAATCATCTTCTTGAACTTGTGAGGTAGAAGGAGTGTGCTCTTCATGTTGAGTTTCTTCATTTTACTCTTTCACAACTTAATCTTCTCCAAGATTTAGCCCATCAAATTCTTCCTCTACATCCACCACTTCAATTTTTCTTCCCAATTTGTTAGATTCATCAAAATCAACATTGCATGGATTCTTCCACAATTAAAGTTCTTCTATTGTAAATCTTGTCGCCTAAATCCGGTTTATCGATTTTAATCATTTTCTTATAACTTAGATAATTCATAATTAGATGATTAAATACGGAAGCGATAAATAAGACTGTTAAGCAAACACAAGCAGAACAATGCTAACACAAAGAAATTTATACTGGTTCGGCCAACTGCCTACTCCACTACTTAAGACCCGTGCTTAGGATTTCACACACAAATGCACTAAATTAAGAGTGGCTTACAATCGACGACTTTACACTGGAAAGACCCTACACTCCCTTTGAAGGCACTTCCACACCCGGAAGTATCCACCTTCGCACCGAGTGAACTTTCCGACCTCAATTCCTAAGAACTAGGGGTGAGCATGGACCGGTTAATCGGTCCATTAGCAAAAAAAAAAACTGGTCCATTAACTTTGGTTTTTCAAAATCATTAACCGTAAACCGGTCCATTAACTTCGGTTTTTCAAAATCATTAACCGTAAACCGGTCCATTAACTTCGGTTAGCCGCTATTTCGATTTCGGTTTTATCGGTTCGGTTAACCGATAATTTTCGGTTAACCAATAAAATTTTTTAACCTACAAACATAATAATATTATGCAAATCATGGAGAAAAATCTAAATAAATAGCAAATTCTCATTGAGAAAAAAGAAAAAAAAAGTGAAATCATTGAACCAAGATAATGTTCTACAAAAACTAATATTTTTATTTTTATTTTTTAAAATATTTTTTGATTTTTTTAAATATTTTTAATTTTTTTAATATTTTTTTGATTTTTTTAATTTTTTTAATATTTTTTTTAATATTTTTAACATTTTTTAAATTTTTTATAATTTTTTTATAATTTTCTGTAATTTTTTATAATTTTTTATAATTTATAAATTATTATTATATATATATAATTAAAAATTAATAAATTATATCCAACCGGTCGGTTAACCGAAATCGGTGGACTTTTTACCTCTCGAACCGAAACCGAAACCGAAAACCGATTTTTCCAAAAAAAAAACCGAAATCGAAAAAATCGGTTCGGTTAACCGGAAAAACCGGTTCGGTTTCGGACCGGTTTTCCGGTTAACCGGAAAACCGGTTTTTTTTTGCTCACCCCTACTAAGAACAACTCCTAATCTAGTTTTACACAAGTGGCTTTACACCTTAAACACCAAGGTTACTACAAATTCACTAGACCTTACACAAGGTCTATTACACAATCAAGTTAATACAATGAAAAACAAACTAAAAGTACTTTAATCACAAGAAGAGAGAAAATAGGACTTATCACAATAGGATCACCTCTTCTTGTTGAGCCTAGCAAACTTGAAGGACCCTCCAATGATGAACACTTGAGATTGAGCGATCAAGGCTAGGTTTTGAGGATTTGATCAAGAGAGAGCTTTAGAAGATGCTTAGGATCACTCTTTGAACTTTGGAGGCAACAACAACCACTAGGGAGAGAGTTTGGGGTGAGTATTTATAACCCCACAAACAAATGGCTCATCAACAGGCATATTTCTGGCCATTGCCAATGCCCGGTTGCTTGTCGATCGATCGTCGGTCGACTCACCGAGCGACCGCGGGCATACTGCCGCTTTCTTGCAAGAGTGGATCGACCGAATTGGCTATTGCTGATTTTTGACCACATTCGGTCGATTGACCGCTTGACCGAATTGGCTACTGCCAATTTTTGACCATATTCGGTCGACCGAACTTGGCCTGAGCTTGTATTTTCCAGCTTTCTTCTTACGCGCTTCTTTTTCGGGTTTCGGCCTTCAGCGTGCGTCAATTTGAAGAGCTTGCCATGTGTTCTCTAAACTCGGCCATGACATCTTTGGTGCACACGTCAAACTTCTATAGGTCGTCGTAAATGTACGTTGTATCGAGATAAATATCGCAAACATCGAAACCAGCTTCCGCCTTTTATCGAACCTGCGACCTTCATGCTTCAAGAACTTAGTTAAGTAGACTTGGTTTGTTATCATCAAAATAATCATGAAGAGAGTAGAGCACAAAGGAGAAACTCTCGTTCTTACTTGTGCTATTTTACTCAAACAACATGCAAGATCATTCATAAGCATATGGAATTCATTTAATCAAGAGAAGAGAGGTGTCATGCAAGAATTTTTGCCCAATTGAAGCTCATACCTCATTCTTGAAGAATTCCATACATTTATTTTATTCTCTCCATTTTCTTCACGATAGCCTTTCATTTTCAATAGCTTTCAAGTATACTTCATTAATAGTAATCAAACCATATTTACTAGCAAGTTATCATACTAAGTAGCAAAGATGAGGATCAAGTATCATTTTCAAAACACCTACTTTGCTAAGTAGTAAAGATTCATTTATAAATAAGTCAAAGTGATACCGAGATGATTTATGCAATGTATGCAATTGAGTTTTTAACAAGCTATTTTCTTTTTTCAAAATATCATTTTTATTTTTCAAATCCTTAGTGTCAATGTCTAAGATATCATGACATGAATTAGTGACACTAAGTTTTAGTTTCTCAGTTTCTAGTTTTACTTCATGTAAATGAGAACTAAATGTCAAATTTTCTTCTTTTAATTTTTTATTTTATTTATCCTTTTTAACGATCGAGGCATACATAATTTTACGTTCGTCTAATAATTTATCATAAAGAAGATCCGAGGAACTAGATAAATTGGATCTATGATTATGATTATCATGCTAGAAGAAGTGCATACCTCCTCATCGACGTTCATGAGGTTAGCTTTGTGATCATGGTGTGAGGATGCTTCACTTGATGCACGTGAGTGAGTGGAAGCATTTGACCTCTGTTTTGCATTGTTCTTCATACTAGGGCAATTCTTCTTTACGTGCCCTTTCTCATTGCATAAGTGACATATCATCTTTCTCTTCCGACTCTTTGTACTTCTTTAGCTAGATACACTATTAGCTTCAAGAACTTCATTAGATATAGGAGTATGACAATTCTCATCGTCTCCTTCACTTAGGGTAACAAGTTCTTCAGTTTTAGCATAATGATAAAGCATGTTCAAAGTAGCCCAAATATCATATGCCGAAGTACAATGCATGACTTTTTCAAAAATGTTATTTTCCAAAGAACAATATATGCAATTTGTTGCCTTAGCATTTAACTCGAACCTATTAATTTGTTCTTGGGTCCATGCATCCATATTTTCCTTAGGTTTTATGTATTTTGACTTTATCATATTAAACACACCTATACCTTGAGTCTTTAAGAATGTATATATTCTTCCTTTCCAAAGACCAAAGTTTGACTCATCAAACCTGTTGTGTGAAATCCGACATTAGAAGGGGGGGTTGAATAGTGTCAGTCCCCTTTTTCAATTTTCTTTTGCTTAATTTTATCTTAGCTTAATGCAATTATTCTTTGATGGTTGATATGATCTCAATTCAATGTCAATGATAAAAGCAAGTAAATAAACAATGCAAACAACAATATTTATAGTGGTTCGGCCAACCGCCTACTCCACTACCTTGGCTCCTTACCAAGGATTTCTAAATACTACTTTATAGAATTTATGTTTCCCTTTGAATACACTTGAGTACACCCTTCTCTCTCACTTGGAGAACATCTCAATCCTATTCACCTAGGCAAAACCAATTCTACAAAGTTTACCCTAAGTGTTTCCTAGCACACCTAGCAAGCTTACTCAAACTAGAAAATAAGATACAATAAAGATTAAATACAAGGAAAGGGCTAAGGAATCAAAGATTAAACCAAGCTTCTTTGCACCGCCTTCTTGTCTTCAACTTGTAAGATGATGACTCTAAGGATTGCAGCCAAGTTGAAGCAGAAAGAAACATCGCCTGGATTTGCTGTTGATAATGGAAGCAGAGGGCGTGCGCAGGTGAAGGTCTTTGAAGACTTTAAAGAACTCTTTTAATGCTCAAGTTAGATTGCAAAAAGTGTTTTATGAAGTTTGGTGAGGGGTATTTATAATCCCTCACCCGAACGGACCGTTCAACGGGTGAAAAGTCGACCGTTGAGCCCATTCAGTCGCGGCCGGTCGATTTGTTGGTCGACCGACGGATCGATCGCCTAGTGCGACCGCTCGCAGGTGAGAGAGGTCGGTCGACCGCCAATAAATCTTCCGACATTCGGACGATCGAATTGCTGCAGCGAGTCGCGAGAACGAGGCTATCTTTAGGTCGGTCGACCGGTTGGTCGACAGCTACCTTTTTGCCAATTTTTTGCCTCTGTCAGTCGACCAACCGGTTGACCGACGTAGCCCAGCTATTTTCCCTTCGCTACATTCGGTCGACTGACTGGTCGACCGAATGGCTTCTGCCAGATTTTTGCAATCTTCGATCGACCAGCCGGTCGACCGAATGGGCTGCATCGCCATTCTATTGTCTTATTCCGTCGACCGACCGGTCGACCGATCCCAGACTGAGGATGATTAATTTCTTGTATTTTTACATGCCATTTCTAAGGGTTTGGTTAACAAATTTCAACTTGGATAACCTTACAATTTTGGCTTGGGATAAACTATCCTAGGGACATATTACATTAAATCTACTTGATTCAATCCCGAGCAATTCTTCAACGATATCTTCTTCTCTTTCTTTGACGCTCTTTTCCGTCGTCCCGTTTGAACGCATTTGGCATGCGTATCGCAACCTCAACCTGAACTCAAAACTACACACTTGGATTAAATACATGTTTGTTATCATCAAGATAAAGATCAGGCTTAAGAGAGACCCTTAAGCCAACAATCTCCCCCTTTTTGATGATGACAAACATAACATTAAATTTTAAGAAACTTCAAAAGCATTTGTGAGTTTGAGTTAAGACATTCAAGAGTTAGGGTATTCAAGATAAATACTTTAGCCTATGCATTCAACTTTCTAACTTAGCATATACATCCAACTACTTATAACTCAACCTATGCTCCCCCTATCAATGTGCATGTTTAATTATCTATAACTTGACCTATGCTCCCCCTATCATTGTGCATGTCATTTTTAACTACCTCTAACTATATCTCTTCCCCTTAACTATAAAACTCACACTACCTATATGCATCTTGAAAACCAAGTGTGACCTTACTTTTTCTCCCCCTTTTGACATCAATCAAAAAGGGTAAGAATTAAAGTACAATTAATGAAATTTCATCATAAAACCAAAAAACCAAGAAAGCCACAAGAACCAAGTATCATCTATCACTATAGTCCTTCCCATTAATGTAAGCCTATAGAAGGCAAACACCAATAGGTCGCAAAGCCCCACTACAGAGCAATACATGAGTGTGATGATACTTTTTTATAGAATGCAAGATTTGAAAACCTATAAATTTTGAAGAAAATACTCTTTAATAACAAGGTAAAGCACAAATTCCTAGTTGCATCCTTAAAGTTGTGAAACTTTCTTCAACTAAGGGTTTTGTAAATATATCAGCAAGTTATTTATCGATGGATACAAATTCTACCGATATATTTCCCTTAGCTACTTTATCCCTAAGAAAATGATGTCTCAAATCAATATGCTTAGTTCTAGAATGTAAAATGGGATTTTTGGTTAAATTAATTGCACTAGTATTATCACAATGTATAGGTATGCAAGAATACCTAAGTCTATAGTCTAAAAGGATTTGTTTCATCCAAAGGACTTGCGCACAACAACTAGCCACGGTGATGTATTCCACTTCGGTAGTTGAAAGCGCAACCGAGTTTTGTTTCTTTGAGAACCAACAAACAAGACTCGCTCCTAAGAATTGACAACACCCACTAGTGCTTTTGCTATCTACCTTACATCCGGCAAAATCAGCGTCCAAAAAACTGATTAAATCAAATGACGCATGACATGGATACCATAATCCTAAGTCAACCGTGCCCTTTAGATATCTCAATATACGTTTTATCGCACTTAAATGAGACATCTTGGGGCAAGATTGAAACTTAGCACATACACATACGCTAAATATGATATCGGGTCTACTTGCGCTTAGATTGAGGAGACTACTGATCATACATCGATATCATTTTTCATCCACTTTAATGCCCTCTTCATCTTTGTCAAGCTTGATGGATGCGCTCATAGGTGTAGAATCTATCTTGGCTTCATTCATCCCAAACCTTTTGATGAGCTCCTTTGTGTACTTAGCTTGATTGATGAAGATCGCTTTGTTGGTTTGCTTGATTTGGAGACCAAGCATGAATGAGAGCTCTCCCATCATACTCATCTCAAATTCATACTGCATACACTTAGCAAACTACTTACAAAGCATTTCATTAGTGGCACCAAAAATTATATCATCAACATAGATTTGAACTAGTAGCATGTCATTTTCATGGTGCTTAATGAAAAGTGAAACATTCGCTTTTCCTATATCAAAACCTTGTTCAATTAAGAAAATAGAAAGTCTTTCATACCAAGCCCTAGGGACTTGTTTTAAACCATATAAAGCCTTTTTAAGTTTGAAAACATGATTTGGAAACTCAAAACTTTCAAATCCGGGGGGTTGTTCAACATAAACTTCTTCATTTATAAAACCATTTTAAAAATCACTTTTTACATCCATTTGAAAGAGTTTAAAACCCTTAAAGCTAGCATATGCTAAAAGCATCCTAATTGCTTCTAATCTAGCTACGGGAGCATATGTTTCATTATAGTCTATTCATTCTTGTTGGTTGTACCCTTGATATTGCAGATTGAATTTGGGAAAGATAGAGAATTTAAGCTGCTATCAATTATAGTTGTAGCCTTTGTTTTCATTACTTTTGTTGTAGGTTTATTTTTCAAATAAGATGTTGTAATCTAAGCAGTAAAACTGCACTTTATCATATATGTATTAGACACTTTGAATTATCAATTTGTATTAGTTTGAATCATCAGTTTGAATTATCAGTTTGTATCTGTTTGAATTACACTAACTATTTACATTGATTCACATAATCCAGTATGAACAACACTAATACACATAATACTGTTAATGCACAAACATCATTCATACACATAATATCATTCATAATACTATTATCATTTTTTCCAATGTGAATCCACTAATACACATAATAATGTTAATACACATAACTAAAACATCATTCACACTAATTCACATAATACTGTTAATATCATTCACATAATACTGAAACATTCAGTTTACACCATATTTAAGCAAAAAAATTGAAACATTCAGTTTAAACTATACTAGAATAAAAAAAGCTAAAACATTTAGTTTAAACTACACTAAAACAAAAAAAGTTGAAACATTCAGTTTACACCATACTGAAAACTCTAAAATCCATTTGAAAACATTTACATCATGATCCACTAAGTGAAAATGGTATACTAACATTTACATCATGGTCCTGTTTCTAGCACATTTTTTTCTTCATTCTATGAGCTATCCTAAGGTTTGTTGGCTAAGCTGTCCCAAAAGTTATTGGCTGAGACATGCTAAATGGTTGTTGGTGCTGAAAGGTGCCAAATGCTTATGGTGTTGGTTGAGACATGCTGAAAGGTTGCTGAGACATTCTGAATGATGGCTGAGAGCTTGGCTCACCTGAAGATGGGTGAGACATGCTGATTGGCCTTACTGAATATGGTTGAGACTTGCTGAAAGGTGGAGCATGATGGTTGAGCTGAAGATGTAGTCTTTCTCCTTCCCCTTGTCTGCTTGGGGTTTATTGGACCATTTGCATCTTCTATTATTATGCCCTGACTGTCCACAATTTTCACATTTAAGAGTTTGTCCTCTTCTAGTAACCTTGTAAGGATTGATAGATTCATTTGCTATCCTCTTTCTCTGTTTTCTTGGTCTCCCTGGCAGTACATTACATGTTGGAGGACCAATGGGTGCATGATCCTCATGTGGCCAACCTTCTTTTCCTGGAATTGGTTTGATAAATGTTGAGTATGCCTTCATAAACATGTCTCTGGAATACCATTGATGTACATAGTTTTCAGGTATGTCCCCAACACTGTCAATACCATTGAAACAATCAAGTTAATACACATAACAATCAAAGTTAATAATCAATACAAGGAAAAAATGTCAAAATCAACCTGTATATACAAGAAATTGCATGCCCACATGGAATGCCAGTAAGTTGCAATTTCCCACAACGGTATGTTCTTCGTTTGAGGTCAACTACCTTTTGTCCATCTCTCACATGATTTCCTTCAAATAGAAGGTTTCCACAACAAGCTATTATGGATAGGGGAGCATCCTTCTTTGCTGACTCCAATTTCAACGGAACACGTGGAGTTATTGGACCAGGATAATTCATCATACCCTCCTTCTTAGCAACTAGCCTCGTCATCAACATCCTTTTAATCATCTTGGTTCTTTCTCTAAAGGCATGCTTGGACCACTTTCTTGGAGGTTTTCTCATCAACCAGTCATATGCAAATTGGTCTATATTCTTGATTCTTTCCATGCAAGCCTTGAAACTATTAAATATTGTTGCCCTTGCTGCATTCCAGAGCTCATCCTTTAAAGTCTTGCCAGGATGACTCTTCTTGAAGTTGGCATCTAAATGTCTTACACAGATTCTATGATCAGCCCCTAACTCCTCCAACACTGATTCCAAACCCTGTTACATATGTTTGAAGAGGTAATTAAATAATAAAAACATATAATAATTAAACTATATTTGTGTGCGCAAGACCCTCCTAAATTATAGTTGTGTGCGCAAGACCCTCCTAAACTATAGTTGTGTGCGAAAGACCCCCCTAAACAATAAAACACTTAACATGAACCACATAACAAGAACTGGTCTATAATACTTATCTTTTGTTGATCTGACATGAAAGTCCAGCCATTCTCTTCAATTGAACCTATATCTTCAAGTAGGTAATACAGGAACCACTTCCAATTGTCATAACACTCAACCTCCACTACAACCCATGCAATGGGATACATATTGTCATTCCCATTCTTTGCTATTGCACACAGCAGATGTCCTCCATAAGGCCCCTTTAGAAAACACCCATCTATGCAAAGATGGGCCTACAAGCAGTTTTGAACCTAGTCTTCAATGCATCCAAGCATACATAAAATCTCTTGAACAAGCCGTTGTTGAGATCTACCTTGCAATTACTGCCAGGATTGTACTTCCTTACAGCTGCACTGTAATCCCATAACTTTGTAAATTATTGAGTTGCCTTTTGTTGTAGCTTCAACATTGCCCTTTGCTTTTCCCTATAACACTGGTATCTAGACGTAGTTACTTTATGATCCTTGTGCACTTGATTTTGAAAAGCTTTATTATCCCAATGAGATTGGTCTCTAATGTGCTGCAAATACTCCTCTGCTAACCAATTTGAATCAACCTTTGTATTTTCAAATTCCCATCCACAATTCTTGTGTTCCATATTTTTCCATGTCTTGATTTGAAAAGCCTCATTCTTATGGAGGGGGATGCATGAACCTTCCATCCGCAGCCCCTCTTGCATGCAATGGTTATTCTTCTCCTTTCATTCTTGATGAATACAAAATCAATCCCTCTTTGTACTACATATTGTTTGAGTGTTGACCTGCACACTTTAAAATAATTGAAACACATTCCCACTGTCAGTTCAACCCTTCCATGAAAATCTATCTTCTCATTGAAAGTTGACCACTCTTGCTTCTTCCTTTTGTTTTTATTTCTCTGCTCATTCTCACTCTCACTAGTAGTATCCAAGTGATCACTTGGTTCATATCCACTCTCATCATTTGGTTCCTTTTTCTGTCATTCACACTCTCTTTCTTATCATTGAACATGTCATTAACTTCTTCTTCAACCTGTGTGGAATTGTGATCAAAGAATATATCAGGAACATCATCTTCACTGTTAGGGAAGTCACAATCATCCAGGTTCACTTCTTCTTCACTTTGTGCAGGTTCCTTCCTTTTCTATGGATTTTTCACTGTCATCTTAATCTTCATACCCTTCATTGGGATCTTAACTGACTTCTTGCTCAATCCTATAGTTTTTTGATTCTTATGTTTAGATGAACTCTTAGCCTGTGTTGCCTGTGGTGGTTCCTGATCTAGGGGTATAGTATTAGGTGGTTGCTGAGCCTGGGGTACAATAATGGGGTCACCAACCCTATGTTGTACAAGAATATCCAATCTTCTATTGTTGTTCCCCTGTAGTCCTTTCAGCACAGTCAAAACATCCTTATCACTTAAGAAAGGTCTAAGTACATCAAAAGGCTCATCCCCAAACTTTCACCAGAAATGTGTTGCATTTGGGTAGCCATAAACTTTCTCCACATCTCTTGCAAGGTGTATGGTGGATAATAAATCAGGATCATACCACAGTTTCTTGGTTTTCCCACCTCTATATTGAGGCTTTGCCCTCAAAATAATCTCCCCACCCATGTACAAGTTTAAGGGAATTGTTCCCTCTGGAATGGGGTAAAACCTGAAAAATACAAAGCTATATTGGTCACACCCATGTGACAATGCATTATCATACCAAGAACATGAAACAAAAAGCACTGACAATAAAAAACAATGCAGTAACCCCACATTATCTTTTGCACTGAAGTTAACAATGAAACAATATCTTATAATCAGTAAACTAAACTAAACTATTTAAAATTGAAGTTAACAAGAACTAAACAATACATCAAATAATGCCCTAAACAATATAGTAATCAATGCAGTAAACTATAAAAAATGCACCAGTAAAGCAACCTCGAAATAGTGCAGTAAAAATGCCCTAATCTCAATGCACTAAACAATGAAAGTAAACTAATCTCAATGCCCTAAACTGGATTTCTGATGTGATAATCTCAAAGCTAATCTAAAATTGAAAAAAGCCCTAAAACTTACGCAGTGTCGCTATTCGCCATGTTTCGCCAACTGGATCCTTGGCGTCTTCCTTCCGTGGACGATTAGGGTTCCTCATTGATTAAAAAGTCTAGCGTTTGGCTCTTGACTTGGATGATTAGGGTTCAATCACCATGGTCGCTAATGTCGTTGGGGTGGAGAATCGAAGGGGTCGGCGGTGGGTTTTCCGCACGGGGTACTTTTAAAGTTAATTTATATCGAAGGGGTTGGAGGGGGGTTTTGTGCACAAGTGACTTTTACTATTAAGTGACTAACGGGCGGGCTAACGGATGAGGGATTTTGGAACAAAAATTGTAGTCGTGGGGGGGGGGGGTCCGTGCACACTTGGTAGTTTAGGTAGTCTTTGCGCACAATGACTATAGTCGAGGGGGGCTCCGTGTAATTTACCCTAATCTAAAAGTGTTTGCTTCATCCAAAGGACTTGTACACAACAACTAGCCGCGGCGATGTATTCCGCTTTGGTTGTTGAAAGTGCAACAGAGTTTTGTTTCTTGGAAAACCAAGAAACAAGGCTCATCCCTAGGAATTGACAATACCCATTAGTGCTTTTTCTATCTACTTTGCATTCGGCAAAATCGGTATCCGAAAAACCAATTAAATCAAAAGATGCATCACATGGATACCATAATCCTAATTCAACCGTGCCTTTCAAATATCTCAAAATGTGTTTAACCGCACTTAAATGAGACATTTTACGGCATGATTGAAATCTAGCACATGCACATACACTAAACATGACATTGGGTCTACTTGCGGTTAAATAAAGAAGACTACCAATCATACATCGATATCATTTTTCATCTACCTTTACAATGTAGAAGCTATCTTGGCTTCATTCATCGCAAATCTCTTAATGAGCTCCTTTATGTACTTGGCTTGATTGATGAAGATTCTTTTGTTGGTTTGCTTGATTTAGAATCCAAGCATGAAGGAGAGTTCTCCCATCATACTCATATCAAACTCGTCTTGCATGCATTTTGCAAACCACTCACAAAGTAATTCATTAGTAGCACCAAATATAATATCATCCACATAAATTTGCATAAGTAAAATATCATTTCCATCATTTTTAAAAAAAAGAGATACATTGACTTTTCCAACACTAAAACCTTGTTCAATCAAAAAATTGGAAAGCCTTTCATACTAAGCCCTAGGGGCTTGTTTTAAACCATAGAAATCTTTTTTAAGTTTGAAGACATTATTTGGAAATTCAAAACTTTCAAAACCGGGGGGTTGTTCAACATAAACTTTTTCATCTATAAAATCATTCAAAAATGCGCTTTTGACATCCATTTGAAAAAGTTTAAAACTTTTGAAACTCGCATAAGGTAAAAGCATGCGAATTGCTTCTAATCTAGCTAAGGGAGCATAAGTTTCATTATAATCTATTCCTTCCTCTTGATTATACTCTTGGGCCACTAACCTAGCTTTGTTTCTATAGACCCAATTAGTCACAATTACGGATTGTTCACTAGGTGTAGGTACTAAATCTCAAACATCATTCCTTACAAATAGATTGAGTTCCTTTTGCATGGCAATCACCAAAAATTCATCTTCTATGGCTTCCTTAATATTTTTAGGCTCTATTTGAGATATAAGAGCTACATATTGACAAACATATTTTAGTCTAGAACGAGTTACCACTCTCATTGATGGCTCTCCAATGACTTGATCAATTGGATGATCTCTTATCAACCTGTATCCTTTAGGGAGAGATGGTAGAGCTTCCTCATCTTCTTCTCCAACTTGAGTTAAGGATGAGGATGAAGGTACTTCATCTTGTGTTTCCTCATTGTGTTCATCTTCAACGTCCTTGTCATGAAATGTCAACTCCTCAAGTTCCTCACCTACATTCACAATCTTAACATTTCTTGAAGAA
Source organism: Canna indica (assembly GCA_034359265.1). Classification (NCBI taxonomy): domain Eukaryota; kingdom Viridiplantae; phylum Streptophyta; class Magnoliopsida; order Zingiberales; family Cannaceae; genus Canna; species Canna indica. The sequence goes on from CP136897.1 coordinate 50,456,069, forward strand.
TCATTAGTTTCATCAAAAGTAACATGCATGGATTCTTCAACCATAATAGTTCTACGATATATACTATATAAGCCTTTGAACTATTGTAGTAACCTAGAAAAATACCCTCATCGCATTTAGAATCAAATTTTCCTAAATGCTCCTTAGTGTTCAAAATAAAATATTTGCATCAAAAAACTCTAAAATGTCCCACACTTGGGATTCTATCATTCCAAAGCTCAAAAGGGGTTTTCTTAATTTTAGATCGCAATAAAACATGATTTAGTACATAATAAGAAGTATTTATAGCTTTGGCCCAAAAATACTTAGACAAATTATTTTCACAAAGCATAGTCCTAGATATTTCTTATAAAGTTCTATTCTTCCTCTCAATCACCCCATTTTGTTGAGGGGTTCTATCACACCCGAAGATCAGGGTCACATGATCGGCCAGGGTATACGTGCTTATACCCCGCAGCTTAACCCATGCACATGCCAACTCATAAAAAAGCGGAATAAACAATAGCTTTTATTAATAAAAAGAATCCAACAGATTTTCATTTCAAAACATCAAGGTTTTAAATAAATAGCTCAACTGCAGAAATAAATAAATCGAAGAGCAATAGTTCTTTTAACAAATAAAAGACTGAATAAAAAAAATATGAATGTCCCCATGGGACTACAACTCCAAATACCAAAACAACACTGGATGACAACCTACTACAAACTCGACTACGACCCCTAACTAGGACTGCTATGAGATCATGTGGCTCCTCTGCCCTCCAGTTGTGCCAAGTGCTCCAGCCCACCTCACCAGTCAGGCTTTGTAAAACAAAAAATGACAACGAGTGAGTTCAAAGAACTAAGTGAGCGGTTCTACCAACCCTCACAAAAACAACATCACAGAAAAGATGCATAAGGTAAAACTCCTGACTCAAGCAAAAAAAGGTCACAAGGGAGTGACCTGCTAATAGACCTTCCAGCCACCACCTGCCTGAAGGCAGCCAACACCCAAATGGTGAAGAACAACAGGCCTAAGCCTACCATGCCCTACGGCGAACAACACATACTAGGATAATAGGGAAGACCCTCTGAACTTATCATAGTATAAATTAACTTAGGAGCAATTGGGAAAGGCCTGCCGAACTTGCTCCATGAGACGCGTAGGGACAATCGAGATTCGCCAATTTGAACTTGCCCCTTTAAGATATCATAAGAGTAATCGGGTAGGCCCTCCGAGCTTACTCTCAAGAGATATCACAGGAATAATCGAGAAAGGCCCTCCGAACTTATTCCTTAAAACCACCTCGGGGATAATTGAGTAGGCCATCCGAACTTATCCCACGAGGCCAACCAGAACAATCGAAAAAGGCTCTTCAAACTTGTTCTGCAGGTTGGGAATTAGCCATCCAACCTCTCAGGCTTAGCCCGCAATCCAGCTCCTCTACGAGCCACTCCGCCATTTATAAAGATATGGCGGACCATGACCTAAGTCATGACTCTCTTACGGTGTCTTAGGGGTGATCCTATTGGAAAGTGTCTCAACACTCCAAAATCCGACCCCAACTCCTAGATCCGTAATGTCATAAACCCGTGTGGTTTTATTTCATGCATAAACTTCTCATGTTGGTTCATAACAGATTATGCTGACCCCTTTCCTAATTCTAATTATACAATTAAAATTTAGTTCACCACAATTAGAGTTTTGTTTTAGCTTACTGTTCTGCCCGAAATTGATGTATCTAATCTGAATCTGGTCTCCAGTGTAAGACCTATGTTTCCAAACTATATTTTTCGGTCGAAACGATAGGTTACATGACTATGCTCAGATAAATACACACATCACAGCAAGTAATTTAAAAATAGCACATATTCATCATTTGAGCATGCAATTCCAGCAACATAAAATTTCAGCATAGCATAAGAAATAAATCCGAAATTTCCAGAAATTAAACACTTAATTATCCTTTAAACAGAATATAAATCTTGAAATAATTTTCTTAATTTTCATGCTTAACAACAAGGCCAACAAGCACTAATAACATCATGAACAAGAACAAGCATTAAGAACAAGAACCCCTCTTTCAAGAACCCTCATGGCATCAATCTCGAGATTCAATTTTTTTCTTAAACATGATTTTTTTAATCTAAAATCACAGATTACATACAAGGAATGCTTGAACATAGAGGAACTCGATTTCATAAACAATATAAAATACGGATCTCAAAAACACCAAAAAAAACTTCCACTGACACATTCCACCCAACACCTTGAGGACACCCAAGATTCACCCTTGGCCGAGCACCCCTAGGGTAAACCTAGGGCTGCCGAGCCACAAAGGGAAGGTCTTGGCCCTCCTCCCACGATTCAGCACAAGAAATCGGCACTCAAAATCCACGATTTGTCGAGAAAACACAAGAATCAAGAAATAGCCCAAATTGGCTCAAGCAAAGAAAGAAACCCGGAAAGGAGAGGTAAAACCACTCACCTAGATTTGGAAAGATGATTAGAAGAAAACCCCGGACAACGGCCCTCGAATCGGCTTCAAGAAACTCGGCTCGATTCAAAGAAAAGAGAAGGGGGGGGGGAGCAGCTCACTCCAAGCCGTCGGCTTGGAGAGAGGAAGAGAGAGGGGCTTGCGGCTTCCAATCGGCTCCTCTTGGCTTGGCTCCAAAGGAAAGGAAGAGAGAAGGAAGAAGAGGGAAGGCTCGGTAGATGGCTGGCTTGAGGGCGTCTGGCGGCTTGTGAGAGAGAGAGAGGAAAGGGGGCGACTGACGGCTGCTCCTTTCTCCTCTTGCTTGTGTGGCTCCAAATAGGGAGTCACAAGCCAAGGGGAGGGGGTTTTATATTCCCTCCTCAACCCTAACTCAACTAAACCCTTTATCCAACCCGCATCCGCCTCAAGGTGAATCTGAACCCGCTAACTTAAATTAACTTAATTAATTCCATTGTCCTCATAACAATCCAATACATGCACATAATTAAACCATCATGCAACACAACATAAAATTATTTATGCAAGCAAAATTCACATAACTTATATCCTACTTACCCTGAGCTCGCAAGCTCGCACCAGACCATGAGTCGACTCGGCTCGACCTCGAACTAGTTCGCTAGGTTGGCAACACAACCATAAGAGAAAGAATATAATTAAATATCTAGGATATTACAGGTTCTATGGGAAGAAAGGGTATGCTCAATACCTAATTCACCACAAAATTCCAAAAAAAATTCATTTTTAAATTCATCTCCATTATCACTTCTAATTTTCAAAATTGAAATTCTTTTTTCATTTATGACTCTCCTAGCAAATTTCTAAAAGAAATCAAAAGTTTCATTTTTCTTAGCTAGGAAGAAAACTCATGTAAATCTTGAAAAATCATCAACCAAAACATAACAATATAACTTACCACCTAGACTAGCAACATCACAATGACCAAAACGATCCATATGCACAAGTTCAAGTGTTCTAGATGTAGTGACTTGATTTATGCTATGAAATGAGGACTTAACTTATTTTTCATGTTGACATGCATCACAAAATTTATCTTTTTCAAATTTTATCTTGGATATTCCTTTAACTAAGTCATTTTTAGTTATTTCCTGGATGAGACTCATGCTAGCATGTCCTAGCCTTCTATGTCACAACCAAGAATCATTTTCCAAAGCAACAAAGCATCAATAAAGACAATGTCATTGGATGGTGCACTTCTAATGGTGCATTTAGATGCTTCAAAAATAACTAGAAGAGGAGGCAACTTTAGGTACCTAAATCTTCTTGGGTCCTTGATTGTTAGTCATTTTAGGAGCCCAAGTAAATCTAGCATGGGGGTTCCTCTTTAGTGCGTAATCTCTAGCCATATGTCCAAAAATACCACATGAAAAGCAACTTCCATTAAATCTCCTAGAGCTTTGTGTGTGAGCATGGAAGTGTGCATGAACATAACCATTTGTGGATTTTCTAACATTTGCAACTTTAGGCATGACATTTTGCAAAGTTTTCATTTTCTCATTTAGCATGCATAATTCCTTTTTCAAGTTAAGCATGCTACCATTCATGTGTTCTATTTGATCACTCAAGAACTTGTTCTCATTTTCTACTTTTTCATTTTCATTTTCTAAATTTTCTTTAACAATCTCGAAGGCATGCTTTTCTTCCTTAAGGCTATCTACTTTTTTCCTTAAAGCATTGCATGAAAGTAACAAGTTATGATTCTCTACTTCTAAGGATTTGTTGTCCTTTTTAAGTTCTTTAAACTTCTTGCTAATGGCATTGAATTCATCATGCATTTGATGAAATTCCATTTCTAGTTCTTCTTGCGTAAATGAAATCTCATCAAAAGTAAATTTTACCTCGTTGTCATTTGCGATAAGGCAAAGATTTGCCTTCTCACTTTTCGTCTCCTCTTCACTTGATGATGATTCACTCTCATCCCAAGAAACCATCATTGCCTTCTTCTTCTTGTTGTACTTGTCCTTCTTGTGAGGGTTGGAGATAGAAGCCATCTTGAGAAGTGGGCAATCATTCTTTAGGTGCCTAGTCTTGTTGCAATTGTAGCAAGTGTAGCCTCCCTTGCCTCTTCTCCATGCCGCCCCTCATGAAATTCATAAACCTTCTTGTCATCATTGCCATTTCTTCAAAGTCGTCCATTTCTTCCTCGTTTGATGAAGGTTCTACAACCCGGTGTGATGCTTTTAAAGCAATGGTCTTGCTTTTGGGGGCATCTTCCTCCTTGTGTGCCCTCATGTGGATCTCATGGGTCATGAGAGATCCAATGAGTTCAGTAAGCTTCAAGGTTGCCAATTGCTTGGCTTCCATGACCATAATTACTTTTGGCTCCCAAGCTTTAGGAAGGGATCAGAGGAGCTTCCTTACCTTCTCCTCTTCTTTTATGTCTTTTCCAAGATTAGATAAGCCATTAGTAATATTTTGGAAACGAACATACATGGCATCAATTGTTTCATGCAAAAGCATTTTCAACATTTCATAATCATGCATGAGAAGGTTTATCTTAGATTCCTAAACTTTTGTAGTGCCTTCATGTGTAGTCTCTAGGACATTCCAAAGTTCATAGGCAGACTTACAAGTAGAAATCCGATTAAACTCATTAATAGATAGACCACAATTTAGTGCATTAATGGCCTTCACATTTGCATTAAAGAGTCTAATTTTTTCTGGATTCCACTCATCCATGTTCTTAGTAGGTTGCTTATACTCTACTTGGATCATCCTCCATACATCCATGCCTAGTGATTGAGGAAAGCGATTCATTCGAATATTCCAATACGCATAGTTGTTACCATCAAAGAGTGGTGGAGTATGAGTAGAGGAACCTTGAGCTAGTTGGATTTCGCTAGACATTCTAAATTGTAGGGTAGATGGTTAATTCTAATCCTACGACCTAGGCTCTGATACCAAATGTTGTTCGAATACCCACACTAGAAGGGGGGATGAATAGTGTTAGGTTAAAACTACGTTCAATTAGATTCCTATGCAACCAAATCTATGTGCGACTAATTACGATACTTTGATAAGTATGAATATCAAGTAAGAGCAAGCAATCAAGGCAATACAAACTCAAGTAGCTATAGTGGTTCGGCCAACCGCCTATTCCACTACCTTGGCTCCACACCAAGGATTCCATTTGAATACAAATGAGGACTGACTTCTCAACCCTTTGAGAAAGCCTCAACCCTATTCACCTAGGCAAAATACAAATCTACAAAGAGAACCCTAAGATGTTTACTTATCACACCTTACAAGCTATCAATGAAAACCTTGTTTAACAACAAAGAAAAACAAGTTCTAAAGGAGCAAGAGAATAAACCAAACAAGAGTGCTCCTTCCTTAGCCTTCAAAGCCTCTAACTCCTCAAGTCGTAGAGTGCGAATTGAAGCTGGAGTCTAGGCGGGAAGAACACTTCGAGTAGATGAACGATCGTCAAAGCTTGCGCGTGGAAATCAACCAAGGAAGGCTCAAAAATCTCTCAAGAATCTTTTCTGAACAGTAGAGAGAGTTAAATGAACGTTGGTGAGGGGTATTTATAACCCCTCACTCGAACAGGGCACCCAACGGGCATTTTTCTGCCCGTTGGGGTCGCTTGGTCAATGGCCGGCTGAAGGCAGATCGATGGACTGACTGAGCGACCGGCCATCGACCGGAGGCCTCTATGCATTCTGGGCCTCTTCTGGTCGATCGACCGTCGATCGCCCATCAGCCGGACCTGGAAATTAGCCTTTTTTGCTGATTTCTTTTCGCGATTTTTGTGTCCGGGTTCCATTTCCGAGTTTCAACTTGAATAACATTATAATCAAGTTTACGATGTATACCTAGGTTCATATTACATAATTTCTATTTCTAATCCTAGGATTTCTATGCTATCATCGTCGGAGTCATTTTTGACGTTTCTTGACATTTTTCGACCGAACTAGAGATCGAGGCATAGGGGCAACCCTTGGGCTAACATATTCTACATTAGGCGCTCAATCATGCCACAATTCATAAGGGTTTTTTTTAAAATTTGGGGCGTATCAAAACACGATTCAAGATATAACATGAAGTACTAATGGCCTCAACCAAAAAATATTTTGGTAAGTCATTTTCATTTAACATAGTTCTTGCCATTTCTTGCAAAGTTCTATTCTTCCTTTCAACCACCCCATTTTGTTGGGGGTTCTAGGAGAAGAGAAGCTATGATCAATTCCAAAAGAATCACAAAATTTGGAAAACTATTCATTTTTTGAATTATCCTCCATTATCACTTCTAATTTTTGAAATAGGTATTCATTTTTCAATTTGAACTTTCTTTGCAAATTCTTTAAAGAAATCAAAGGTTTCATTTTTCTATGCAAGAAAATAAGTCCAAATGAATCTAGAATAGTCATCAACTCAAACAAAAACATACAATTTTCCACCTAGACTTGTAACATCACTAGGTCCAATTAAATCCATATGAATTAGTTCAAGGGGTCTAGATGTAGTGATTTGGTTGATACTATGAAATGAGGATTTGGTTTGTTTTCCCTTTTGACATGCATCACATAACTTATCCTTTTCAAATTTTAGTTTAGGAATTCATTTTACAAGTTCCTTCCTAGATATTTCTTGGATAAGACCCATGCTAGCATGACCCAATCTATGATGCCAAAGCCAAGGAATATCATCTATCACAACAAGACATCTAATACTAGGATTCGACAAAACATTCAATGTCAAGGTATAAACATTTTCTCTCCTACTTCCCATGTAAATAACATCATTGGTAGAAGCATCTTTAATTAAGCATTTTGAGGTGCTAAAAACTACAAGATATCTCTTATTACAAAGTTGAGAAATGCTAAGTAAATTATGCTTGAAACCATCAACTAGTAAAATGTTCTCAATTAAAGGATAGGGATGTATACCAATTTTCCAATGCCAACAATTTTACATTTGGTATTATCTTCAAATGTCACAAATCCTCCTTCTTAACTTGATAGAGTTGCAAAGAGATTGATATTGCCTGTCATATGCTTGGAGCAACCACTATCCAACACCCATGTGGATCTAGTAGCTTGAGGAGGTGTCTTCACCTACAATAGGAGACAAAGATACTTTTGGTACCCAAACCATTTTGGGTCCTTGGGTGTTAGTAGCCTTAGGAACCCATGTGGATCTAGTAGCTTGAGGAGGTGTCTTCACCTACAATAGGAGACAAAGATACTTTTGGTACCCAAACCATTTTGGGTCCTTGGGTGTTAGTAGCCTTAGGAACCCATGATACTTTGGTTGCGTAATAGTTCCTCTTAAAAGCACAATCTCTTATCACATGCCCAAAAGTACCACAACAAAAACAATGTCCATGGAATCTAGTGTGTACATGAGCATGTGATGTTCTAGCAAAGTGAAATTGATTTCTAGGATTCTTAGCATGTGAAACATGAGAATTCCTAGATGGAGAACTTTCTAGTATTTTCACTTTATTATACAAAGTAGATAACTCCTTTAATGAAAGTAAGTCATTATTTAAGTACTCAACTTGCATGCTTAAGAGTTTATTTTGTTGTTCACACAAATCATTTTCATTTTGCAAATCAACATTCTTCTTTTCTAACACGAGTTTCTCTATCTTAAGATTTTCAACTTTAATTTTCATAGTATTATAAGAAGTAAGCAATTTATCATCTAGGGGTTTGCTTTCTTTCTTTAAACAATCAAATTCTTTTTCAAGAGAATCATATGATAAAAACAAAGAAGCATTTCATTTTCTAGTCTAACTTTCTCCTTTGTAAGTTCTTTTATGGTTTTTCTAACAACCATAAATTCCTCATGCATCATGTCAAATTCATGCTCAAATTGTTATTGTGTATAAACTTCATCATTAATCGAAAAAGTAAGAGGTACCTCATCATTCAAGGCCATAAGGCAAAGATTTGCCTCTTCACTTCCGGAGTCTTCTTCACTTGATGAAGGCTCACTTTCATCCCAAGTGGCGACATAGGCTTTCTTCTATTTCTTCCTCTTGTCCTTTTGGAATGATGGTGAGGTGGAGTTGGAGATCTTGAGTAGAGGGCAATCCTTCCTTAGATGCCCTGGCTTCTTGCATTGGAAGTATGTTCACTTTCCCTTGTTCTTCTTCTTATGGGATGGCTTTCTTGTTAGTCTCCACATTCTTTTGGCTAACATGCTCATTTCATTGGAAATTCCTGTTGGCGAAATGGCGACACTAGAGGGGGGGTGGGGTGAATAGTATGTTTACTAATTCGATTAGCCTAAATTAAATTTTAAACGATTACTTAGATCGATTAGGCGATTTGCAATTTGATGATTGTATGCGGAAGCAATAATAATTAAGCAATTTAAAACACACAAGATATCAGTGCAAACACGAGTAATTTATAGTGGTTCGGCCCCAATGCCTACTCCACTACCTCAGCACCCCGCTTAGGATTTCCAAACTAGTTTTACTAAATTAGTTTTCGTTTCCCTTACACACGAGGACTTTTTACCGAAGAGATTCACTCTCGACCTAAGGCACTTCCACACCCGAAAGTCATCGCATTCTTATCGAGAGTCCTCTTCCACCTCAACCCTAAGGGACAACTAAACTAATCCTAGTAAACACTACATTTACACAAGTGGCTTTACTCCTTTTCACTAAGGATACCACTTTCACACAACATATCTAACACAAGGTCTTCACGCACATAAATTTAAAATCAGTTCAAATAACAGATAAAATTACAATTGAAAAGAGTTTAAAATGAAACCAAGATTTCGTGCTCTTTTCCAAGCCTTGGAGACTTCAACTCTTCAGGAGGTAGAACTCGAATCAATTCCCGAGTTAAGGCAACAGAGCTTGTACGCTTGAAGAAAATGTCGCAGATAGAGAAGCAGTGCAAGCTTTTTGGAAGGCTTCAAATCTTCCTCTTAGAATGCTCAATGAAGGCTGTAAGAATCAAGGAAGAAGTTAAATGAAGTATATGAGGGTGTATTTATACCCTCGTGAAAAAATGGTTGTTCAACGGATAGAAAACTATCCGTTATAGGCTGCCGATCGAATGGTCGGTCGACCGACTGGTCGACCGGTCCTTCGACCGCTGCAATTCTTCCTATGGTCGGTCGACTGACGGGTCAACCGCCCAGACGCAAATTTCACGATCCGTGATCCGGTCGACCCATCAATCGACCGACGCGATCTTGCGTCTTTGGCTTATACGCAGGTTGGTCGACCACCAACCTTACTGCCCATTTTGGGCTTTGGTCGGTCGACCTCTCGGTCAACCGTCCGACTCAAGAAACTTGTGATTTTACTTTTGGTCGACTGATCGGTCGACCGATGCATGCTGCGTCTATAGCTAGCCTTAGTCCGGTCGATCGATCGATCGACCGCTAAGGTTACTGCCCATTTCTTATCCTATTCGGTCGACCGAACTTAGGCTGAGTTTGTTTTTTAGCCAATTTCTTCCGTGCTTCATTTCCGGGTTCTGGCTTTCAATGCGCATCATCTTGGAGAGCTCTCATGTGAACTTTGAGCTCGTCCAATGTGACTTTGGTGCACGCGTCGCTCTTCGAGAAGTTTCCATGACGTACCCGAGCACGACGATCAATGTCCTTCCGATTTCCGATTTCTCCGATTTTTCCGATCGAGGACATCGAACGCTAATTGATATGGAACCTGAAACATATTCTTAATGAAATCATTAGTCCCATGTTTGTTATCATCAAAACCATCAAAACCGAAATTAAGGCTAAGGTTGAAAACCTAAAGCCAACAATCTCCCCCTTTTTGATGATGACAAACATCCTTAAGAAAATATATAATCATTAAAGCACAAGGATATCAACTAAGGGATTTCTCCCCCTATCAACATGTATATCTATAAGAATAAACTCCCCCTATCTATACGCATGGATTTTCTATATTTTCCTCCCCTTTACCTATACTTTTCTCCTCATTTTAACTATACATTTCTCCCCCTTTATACTTAAACTCTTCTCTCCCCCTTTTGACATAAATCAAAAAGGGCAAAAAAAGATCAATCAAGTCAAAGGGATGAAGAACAAATATTTTTTCATGAAGTTGAGACTTCAAAGATTATTTTCATGAAACATGAAAATCTCAACCAAGGGATGGAAAATAAATATTTGATATGAACACACAATCATTCATGATAGAAAAAAAATGATAGATACAATTCAAAACTAAATCATATATGCACTCAAGTATGAATGTATTCATATCTTTTCCATGACATTTTTAGATTTCATTCAAACTTTCAAAATACCAAGATATGGTCATTTAACTCATGTATTAAGTTTGAAGTGAAACTAATGTCATTTGATCTAAATATGAACTTAGCATATTTTCATTTAAAATAAGCATGAAAACTATGAAAATGCTAAGTCTCAATTTAGCTATCTACTCATGTTTTCTCATATTTAGGCATCTAGACATCAAAACATGAGATAATGTAAGTCTATGAATTAAGTTTGGGCTTAAGATGAAATTTTTAATTCACTTCGTTGACTTAGGTCAACCTACACCTTAAGTTTTCATAAATCAAACTTTTAGATCTAAAACAATATCATATCTTTAACAAATATTTTTGAAACCAATTTTTTTGGATGAAATTTTTTGATATCAATTATTGAATGGTCATTTGACATGCATGAATAAAGTTTAAACTCAAAAGAATTTTCAAAGACCGTTTTTCATCCTATATTGATTTTAATAAACAAATGGATCCCAGATATCATCCAAAATATTAAAATCATTCCTAGAAATGATTTTGCTCATGAAATTGAGTGAATGATATTAAAAATGGAATCCAAATGGTTTACATGAGTTTTTATATGAAGTTTTTGAAGAGAAATCAAAGTATCAAAAATATTGACGTTTCAAGAATGATGATATTTTGTGTTTTGAAATACAACTTCAAAATTCCATTATAAATTAGATTCTTGATGAAACTTTTTAAAATTTTTACACATAAAACTAGATTTTTCAGTGAATGTGTAGTTTCAAGAATCATCTGAAAATAATTTTTTTATATTTTTTTAGAAATATCTGAAATCAGTGATACCAATTGTTGAACAAATGGCAATTCCATAATTTTTTAGTTATTTTTAAAGAATGCTTAGTTTTCATTCAAACTTTTATGACACCACATAATGGTCATGTAAAGAGTGTATGTCAAGTTTGAGGTGAAAATTATATCCTTAAGTCAAGAAATCAACCTAGTATGGTTTCATTCAAAACTAAACTAGTTTTTTATGAAACTTGCTAAGTTTCAATCTTAATATTTACTCGTGTTTTTTTCAAAATTAAATCTATGGATACCTAACATGAGTAAATCTAAACATGTTCCACAAATATGGATTGAAAATGAGACCTTTAAGTCAACTTGTTGACTTGGGTCAACTAGATTCAAAAGAGGTAAGCATGAATTGACCTCTATGTCATTTTATCCATATCCATATGAAATTTTCATTCTAAATGCATGGAAACATGTCATCCTTATTTCTAAACATGTTTATGAGATTTGGACTTAAAATGAAGTGACCAAGTCGATTTGTTGCCTTGGGTAAAACCTTCTCAAACTTAAGTCCTCTAAAGTGAGATACCACTTGTATTTGTTCATCTAGACATGAATTTTCAAGTTTTAAATATCTAGACTCATGTCATGTGTGTCTAAACATGTTTGTTTGATGTTTACTCAAAATGAGGTCTCTAATATGAGTTTTAACATAGAGTAAGTTTCGTTCAATCAAGATATCATGAAATTGCCTAAGTTATCCAATTTTTTCTTACTCATGAAAATTCAAACATTTGTCATGCAAAATCAATCATGAGTATATAGAGACATCATTAAAGCATTAATATTCAATCATCATACTAAGATTTTTGTAAAGTTAAATTCATACCTTATTTTTAGAAATTTAATTTTATTTCAAGTTTAACTTAACATGAAGTCTCTAAAGAAGAATTTTAACCTAGTTCAAGTTTCATTCAATCAAGATATCATGAAATTGAGCTAAGTTAACAAAATTTTGCCTACTCATGAAACTTCAAATATTTATCATGCAACACCAATCATGAGCATAGAGAAATCATTTAAACATGAAAATTCAATTATTTTACTAAGATTTTTGCAAAAGTTAAAATCATACATTTTTCTTGAAAATTTGCCCAACTTTTCATTTCCTTTTTCATTTTCTTTTTAGATAGCATATCCTTTATTTACATTCACAACTTGCAAATAGACATCATTAGTATCATAATGAAATAATTATGACTACTAGCAAGCTAACAAACTAAATAGCAAGGTTCAATACAAAGTTTCATTTTAAAACCTTAACCTATGCTAGATAGCAAAGATTCATTTTTAAAAGGTTGTCATGATATCTAAATGAATCTAAGAGATCTTAAGATGTGAACTATTTGAGAAATAAGATCTCTACCTATGTTAAACTAGTTTGGACTTACAAGAAGGTCTCTAATAATAGATATTTACCTACCACAAGTTTCATTCAATGAAATTTGTCTAAGTACTAAAGTTCTACCTACTCATGAGAATTCAAGGATTTTAACATGTAATTCTAATCATGAGTATAGAGACATACTTTAATCTTAAGCATTGAGGTATAACACTAAGATTTTGAATTTACCAAGGTTATACCCTATTCATGATAATTTTCCAAACTAATCTTTTTCTTCCTAATTAGCCTTCCTAAAAACTTACAACTTGCAAGTAAGCTACACTAATATTTTAGAGAAAATCTAGCTAGTTAGCAAGCTAACTCAACCAAGAAGCAAAGAAAGGAATCAAGAATCATTATCAAATATCACTTTGCTAAATGGTTTGAAATCTGTTTTAAAATGAAATCGAGTGATGTCAAAACGAGTTTTAAGAGATCACACGAATAATAAATTAAAACATGATCTCCAACCCTTCATATTGGTTGAAAACCGAAAGCCACAATTGGCCTATGATTTAGAACCGCAAGGTCGCTTAGGCCCATTACATGCCACCGGGGTCTCCGAAGAGACCAGGAAATCAAAATCAAAAACATTTTCAAAAGAACTCTTTTGCAAGAGCGGGGAAAACAACTCAATCTTAAACATGATATCATAATCTTCAACTAAGATTAAGCAATGCAAGTTAGAAGATGATACCGGAATAGTTTTGATGCCAACTTTACCTAAGACATAAAGGTAGCTTGAAGTTGCAACCAATGAATGATTCATCATTCAAGTCCATGGTCAACTCCAATACACCACTTCTTTCTACCCTTGTGTGGTAGCTCCCCCTACAAGAGAAGGTGAGACCTTTGGTACCCAAATAGCTTTGGGTCCTTGGGGGTTAATGGGCTTAGGTACCCAAAGTGTCTTAACAACACTATGGTTCACTTTGAAAGCACAATCATATATGGCATGCCCATAAATACCACAACAAAAATAATGTCCATTAAATTTCTTTTTTTTTTGCTATGGACATGAGGTTTAAAGTTAGAATGCTTAACATGTGAAATATTATCAGCATGAGCATTCTTGTTTGGAGATTTCCTAAATGAAACATTTTGATTTTTAGGACTCCTAAGAGATGAAACATTTGATAAGTTACTAGTATTCTTACTCAAGAAAATAACCTCATTTTTTAAGTCATTGATGGATTTGTGTAAAGATTGAATTTGAGATTTTAACAAACAATTTTCATTTTTCAAGATATCATGCTCAAATTTGAAATCACTTATACAATCCTTACCATTGAGATTGACATTATTTTTTGTGTTTTCATTCTCATTTCTAATTTTTGAAATCTTAGTTAACAACTCATCATTCTCAATTTCTAATTCTTCATTTTTATGTTTCAAATCCTTAATCTCAAGTTTCATATCATCATGGCAAGAAATAAAAGAACTAGATTTCATTTTCTCATTTTCTAATTTGCATTCATGCAATTGAGAACTAAGATTTAAGTTTTCTTTCTTCAATTTCTTATTTTCCTTGTTCTTTTTTACATGGATGGCATACATTTTCTTGCTTTTTTTAGTAGTTCTTCATAAGACATGTCAAGGGATTTAGAGCTACTAGAATCACTATCATTAATATTTTGAATTTGACTAGAAGATGGAGAATCATCTCGAAGACCCATGAGGCAAACGTTTGATGTAGCTTCATCATCATGTCTAGAAGAGGCTTCACTTGTTTGAGATGTGGATGAGGAAGCACACTTCTTTTTGGATTTCTTCTTCAAGAGTGGACAATTCTTCTTCTTGTGTCCCTTCTCTTGGCAAAGGAAGCACCTAAGTTTTCTTTTCCGATTCTTGCTTGTGCTTCTTCGGCTCGAAGTGCTTTGGGCATCAAAAACATCATTAGGACTAGAGGTATGACAATTGTCATCACCTCCTTCATTGAAAGTAGTAAGCTCCTCAGTTTTTGCATAATCGTAAAGCATGTTTAAACAAGCCCAAATTTCGAATGCGGATGAACAATGCATGACCTTTTCAAGTATTTCATTTGAAAATGAGCAATATAGGAGATGCGTTATTTTAGCATTCAATTCAAATAATATAATTTGTTCTTGAGTCTAATCATTTAAGTCAATGGTGGGCTCAACATACTCATTCTTTAGCATGCACAATAAATCTAAACTTTTTGTTTTAAGAAAAGTATACATCCTACTTTTCCAATCACCAAAGTTTTTCTCATCAAACCTAGGTGGTGCAAATGCTATACTCTCTAGAGCCATTTCTAGATCGAGACTAGATGTAGACGAGATGGTGAAATCTCAATCCACGACCCGCTCTGATACCAATTGTTGGTGAAATGGAGACACTAGAGGGGGGGGGGGTGAATAGTGTGTTTACTAATTCGATTAGCCTAAATTCAATTTTAAACGATTACTTAGATCATTTAGGCAATTTGCAATTCGATGATTGTATGCGGAAGCAATAATAATTCAGCAATTTAAAACACACAAGATATCAATGCAAACATGCATAATTTACAGTGGTTCGGCCCCAATGACTACTCCACTACCTAAGCACCCCGTTTAGGATTTCCAAACTAGTTTGACTAATTTAGTTTTCGTTTCCCTTACACACGAGGACTTTTACCGAAGAGACGCACTCTCGACCTAAGGCACTTCCACACCCGGAAGTCACCGCCTTCTTATCGAGAGTCCTCTTCACCTCAACCCTAAGGGACAACTAAACTAATCCTAGTAAACACTACGTTTACACAAGTGGCTTTACTCTTTTTCACTAAGGATACCACTTCCACACAACAGACCTAACACAAGGTCTTCACGCACACAAATTTAAAATCAGTTCAAATAACATATAAAATTACAATTGAAAATAGCTTAAAATGAAACCAAGATTTCGTTCTCTTTTCCAAGCCTTGGAGCCTTCAACTATTCAGGAGGTAGAACTCGAATCAATTCCCGAGTTGAGGCAGCAGAGCTTGTACACTTGAAGAAAATGTCGCAGACAGAGAAGCATCACAAAGTTTTTGGAAGGCTTCAAATCTTCCTCTTAGAATGCTCAATGAAGTCTGTAAGAATCAAGGAAGAAGTTAAATGAAGTATATAAGGGTGTATTTATACCCTCGTGAAGAAACGACTATTCAACGGATAGAAAACTATCCGTTACAGGCCGTCGGTCGAATGGTCGGTCAATCGACTGATCGTCCGGACCTTCGACCGCTGCAATTCTCCCTATGGTCGGTCGACTGATGGGTCGACCGCCCAGAAGCAAATTTTATGATCCGCGATCCGGTCGACCCGTCGGTCGACCGACGCAATCTTGCGTCTTTGGCTTATACGTAGGTCGGTCAACCGCCAATCTTATTGCCCATTTTAGGCTTTGCGATTTCACTTTCGGTCAATCGATCGGTCGACCGACGCAAGCTGCGTCTTAACCTAGCCTTAGTCCAGTCGACCGATCGGTCGACCGCTAGGGCTACTGCCCATTTCTTACCCTATTTGATCGACCGAACTAGGTTGAGTTTGTTTTTCAACCGATTTCTTCCGTGCTTCATTTTCAGAGTCCGGCTTTCAACACGCATCATCTTGGAGAGCTCTCATGTGAACTTTGAGCCCATCCAATGTGACTTTGGTGCACGCATCACTCTTCGAGAAGTTTTCGCGATGAACCCGAGCGCGACGATCAATGTCCTTCCGATTTCCGATTTCTGCAATTTTTCCGATCGAGAACATCGAATGCTAATTGATATGGAACCTAAAACATATTCTCAATGAAATCATTAGTCCCATGTTTGTTATCATCAAAACCGAGATTAAGGCTAAGGTTGAAAACCTAAAGCCAACAACTCCCATATCTTCGGAGGAGGAGGAGGAGTAATCTTTATGGTGGGAAGTCTTTAATGCTATGTTCTTCCCTTTTGAATCTTCTTTTGCTTATTCCTCCTTGTGACTTCTCATGTGGATTTCATGAGTTATTAAGGACCCAAGTAGCTTCGTAAGTTTCAAGGTTGAGAGATCCTTTGCTTATTGTACTACTATCACTTTTGGTTCCCACGTTAGTGGCAAAGACCAAAGTAGCTTCTTTACCCTTTCTTCTTCGTTGATTTCTTTGCCAAGACTAGATAGACCATTAGTAATATTTTAAAATCTAGAGTACATATCATTAATAGATTCATGGCTAGACATTCTAAATAACTCATAGTCAT
This sequence comes from Canna indica, assembly GCA_034359265.1. NCBI lineage: Eukaryota > Viridiplantae > Streptophyta > Magnoliopsida > Zingiberales > Cannaceae > Canna > Canna indica. Next base: position 50,473,226 of record CP136897.1, read on the forward strand.
GCATAAGTAAATTTATCTTTGATTCTTTGACTTGAGATGTACCTTCATGAGTAGTTTCAAGAATATGCCAATTTTCATATGTCGATTTACATGTAGCAATTCTATTGTACTCTTTTATGCACATGGCACAATGCAAGGCATTCATAGCTTTAGCATTTAAAGTAAAGAATATATTTTCCTCAATGGACCATTCATCTATTAGTTTGCTATGTCTTTCATATTCAATATTAATCATTCTCCAAACTTCATATTCAATAGCTATAGTTATTACCATCAAACATAGGTGGGCAAGTGGTGGAACTCCTTTGTGCCAAAACGATATTGGAATCCATTTTGTGTAGTTGAGATTTGTTAGATCACAAGCTACAACCTTACTATGATACCAAATGAAAGGTGTTAAGGCACACTAGATGGGTGGGTGAATAGTGTGAGTCTAAGGTGATTGACTTCAATTCTAGTTTGATCACAACTAATTCAAATTCCACTCTAGGTTTCCAAGTTATGATGAATGTTTGATATGATTATATTTGATAATGAGAATGAGAGCAAGTGATGAGCTAAGTAATTCAAAATATCAATGAAAAAATGCTAACAAGATATTTAGAGTGGTTCAGGAACCTTCCCTACTCCACTACCTTGGTTCGCCACCAAGGATTTCACAACTACTTGTATTAACTTTTCTTTTCCTACAAATAAGGGTCAACCAAGGGCTTATATCTCCATAATGAGAGTGTCTCTACCTCAAACCTAAGGAACTCTAAAAGTTACATACAAGTCAAACCCAAGGTGTGTCTGCCACACCTTATTACAAACCGATTTTGAGTTGAAATGAAAACAATAAAACAACAAGTAGAAAATGCAAGGAGAAAAGCTTAAGTAAATCACAAACACTTAGTGAAGCTTCTCCTTTATGTCTCGTAGAACTACAAGCCTTAGGTGTTTGAGGGCTTGGGAGTGAAGGAAAATAATTAGAAATGAAAACTAGGATTTGCACTTTAGAATCACTCTTTAAGGCTCAAGAGAATGTTAGATAGCTCAATGGAATAGTTGAAAACCTTAGGGTATGGAAGGAATGAGCTGTTAAAAAATTTGACTAAGAGCCGTTGGGGGCATTTTGAGAATTCTTGGTAGTTTTGGGGGCATTTTGGGAATTATGGGTAGTTTTGAAGTTTCTATCCTTTCAAGCCTTATTTTTTTAGGTTAACGGTTTCAAAAAACTCCTTAAAAATAGTTCTTTAACTTGCTTTTACCTAAAGAACAATTATTGGAAATTTTGATGGCAAGAAAATATCTAAATTATGTAGCCCTTTAAGGAGCCCCCTATACTAGAAATTTTTAGGGCCGTTTTTTTATTTTTCTAGTTTGTAAGTTTTCGGGGTTAGGGTTTTGGTTTTTGGGTTATGAAGTCAATGAGGACATCAAACTAAGGCTTATGAGCATTTACAATAAAATAAACTAAGTCCTAAACTAATTTTGGAGCATTTACAATAAAAGAAATTAAGTCCTAAACTAATTTTGACATGCTCAACTCCGAAGCCTCCGATTCTTGATTTTTCCAACAAACTTCGGATGCGTATCGTATGTCCAGCCTGAGACCAAACCTTGGTGAAACTATAACAACCATGTTTGTTATCATCAAAACTAAGATTGTTGCCAAGGTTGAACCCTTGGGCTAACAGATGGTGGTGTCAGATTTCAGATCCGAGGTCGTTTGGTAGGTTTTTTTATATGTTTTAGTATTATTCGGTAATTAAAAGTTATTATTTTAGTTTGATAACTAGTGTATTAGATTAAATGGTGATTTAGAGTATAGTTGTGTTGGGCTGTGGTGTGACTTATGTCGTAGCTGATGAGCATTGAATGCGTAAAATAATGACTTTACACTTTGCATCTAATTGCTTGATTTTTTTTATGAAAATAGTTCAAATTCTTGTTGCATGTTGTTGGTTCATATACATGTTGTTGTCTCATATACATGTTGATATTATAAAGACTATGATGATTAGGAAGCATGTACTGTTGTTAATGGGTTGCATAATGCTAGATTCAGATTGTTGGTTGGTCGCATTATTGATGTAGTTGTTGTTCATATACATCATATATGTTGATATCATATTGATAGCGTTTTATACATGTTGTTTCTTTAGTTGTCAGGTTTATGTTGGCATGTTGCACATTATGGCCTATTATCGGGCAAAAGCCCTTGGATATTATTACTATTGGCCTGAGGTGCATGGGCGGTGACACCGGTGATCACGTTATTTTTAACATTGGGTGCTAGTGTGCGGCGTTAGGGTTTGAGACACCGACGAGCTATCCTTTGGATAGTCGCACCTCTTGCATGAGCGAGCTTGAGGTGCCACTCTCGAGGTGTGGGAGTGCGGGGGAAACCCACTTGTCCACTACGGTCTTGATTGGTATGAGTTGCATTAGGTGATAGGAGAGCATGTATATCTCGTTGGCATGCACTATTTTTTTTTAGAAGTTGTAAACTGTTGCATTTGGTGTTAGCATCACATCATGATATATATCTTTATTGTTGACATATTGATAATCCTACTCAACCTTTCGCTGACGTTATTTGTTGTTGCCTGAGATCATCAGGTATGATGGCGGTCCATTTTGGGGTAGCTAGGGTCTTGGAGGAGAAGGCATTACCCGCTGCATAATTCTTAGTTTCCTTTATCTATCAAGTTGAATTGTTGAATCTTGTTGTTGATTATCACTTTGTTTAGGTCTTTGATATGTTGACTTGGTTGTACTTTGATTCATGTTTACTTGGTATAGAATTGTTCTACTGTTGGTTGCGCTTCTCCCACACGAGGTTCCTTATATAGAGATAAACCTCTCCAATAAAATTTTGTATAGAAGATGTAGGAGTTCCTTTAACTACGCTAGGGCACAATGCGAGTGGTGGAGTATCCAGCTGAGTTCGACATGCTCAGAAAGTTTGTCCCTAATATGATTTTCTCTAACAGCAGGCAAGCAAAGTTTTTCTATAGTGGATGGAGTAATTCTATTAAGGCGATGGTGGCCGATAAGTAGCTACTGGAGTATGATCAGGTGCAGAGGCGAGCGCTTCAGGTGGAAGCGACTCGTGATGAGATGTATATGGATCTCAGCCGGCCACGGCTAGTCGAGCAGTCTAGACTCAAGAGTAGTTGGTTGGAGGTTACGATGAGTAGCTAGAGTAGGTAAAGGGCAGCTCTACCCACTGTATGATGCATATGACAATGAGGCGAACATGTAGACTACTTAGCCTCAAAAGAAGAGAGCAAGGACAATGTCGACTCAGCCATAGGGATTTTCTATTCAAGGGACCAATCGAACAGAGACCAATTGAATTGTTTCAAGTGTGAGGATGCATTTCATTTGGCCGGGGATTGCCCACATGATCAGAGTGTTTGCTCCATGTGCAAGCCGTCGGGACACCTTAGGAGGGAGTGCATGATGAGAATCTAGCTAGGAGGCTAGAGTTCCCAGCAGCGTCTAAGGGGCTCTCACCAGATTGCGGCACAATCATCTAGAATGCTTGCACTCACCCAATAGTAGACTCGGGGGGATGTTCGTGCTGACTAGTAGGATCTTTTTGAGACTGGTACTCGAATTTGAGGGACCAAATTCCTTTAGGTGGGGAGAATGTTATAACCTGGAAAAGGAAAAGGGCCTAGTTGTAGATTAAATTTTTAGAGGGGGCTTTTTGCCAAAGTGCCTAATGAAGATTATTTAGCCCTAATCCTCCCTAATGCCTCAATATGTACCATTGCAGTGCATGATGGGTTGGAGATGAGGGATCGGAGCACGCTGTTAGGGACCTTTGGGGTTGTCAAGTCCTGTATGTGTCATGACGGTCCCTAACGTGCATTGTAAATATTGCATCATGAGCATCCATGTAAATATGCATTGTAAAACACACTCGCGCACCGCCCACCGCTCTTGCTCACGCCTAGGCAAACAACCTCATTTGCCTAAGAGTGGCATGGACGGTGGGGATGTGCGAACATAGGAATTTTATCATGCTCCTCGTGCTTTAGGTATCCTTGGGGGTGGCACTTGGGGGTTAGGCTCCACAAGTATAGTACCCAAGTATAGCCTGGGCACACTCTAGTCTTTCATTCTAGCTTTCGTTCAAGCATTTCCTAGCATTTTCATGCAATCGGCCATTTGGCCCAACAACGTTTTTGCGTCCAAGCACACAGAGGCTTCGACCCACGCGAAGTGGGAGCCCGCGACTTTTCGACATTGGCCAAGCAGATTGGCTTAAGGCTAACCCCTTGCGCGGGAAGCAAGGGTGGCACACAGATTCTTCCACACAAAACAATTGATCTGTGACAGTTGGTATCAGACCGAGGCAAGCTCGCAAAGCTTTGTTCCAAGCAACCGACGCAAACCGTCAACAGACTCGTGCATTCGTTGTTGGAGACAAACGAAGTTGGGGCACTCAACAATCTCACAGGAGAGATATTCGTTACCAATCATGGGCCGCAAGACAATCGATGAAACGAGTGGCGTCGTCTACGCGATGACGACCATTCCAGAGGAAGCGTTGGTGGAAGAGCCAATGCAAACTCAACAAGTCAGGCAGACTAGAAAGACTGCCCATCGACTAGGAAAGTTGGAGAAAATGTGTGATGCTCACGCGGCCGGCATGGCCCTAGTCGGCAAGATAGTCGACGCGCAAGAAATCTTGGAGTCAAGGCTAGAGGGACTCATTGATGACACTCAAGATGTAGTCAAACATCTGCAAGATGAGATTGTGGAGCTAAAGGCTACAGTCAAGTTTGTAATCCGAGAGATCCACTCGGGCGATGCCAGTTCATGGCAGAACGAAATGCCACAACACCATCTAAGAGCACCCAAACCATAGCCTTACAATGGGGTCCAGGATGCCAAAGCGGTGGAAAAATTCCTCTTCGACTTGGAGCAGTACTTCAAGGTCACGAGGACAGTTGATGATGATATGAAAGTGTCTGTAGCAACCATGTATATGTCGAAAGATGCAAAACTTTGGTGGTGGACCAAGTATGATGAAATTCAGAAGGGGCAAGCCAAGATTGACACTTGGGATGAACTCAAGCATGAACTGAAAGCGTAATTCTTCGCTGAGAATGTGGAGTTTATCGCCCAATGAAAGTTATGACAACTCCGTCGCCCAACAACTCTCAAGGCAAAGGATTCGTAGGCGATACAAGGTGGAGGAATCACACCCACAGACCATACAGAGAACATCCTCAAAGGGGGTCCCCTCCGAGAGGGAACCATTCGACAGTTTTGCCTACTTGTGCATTGTGTAAAGGGCTTCACTTAACCCAAGGATGTCTAGAATGACAAGCCTTGAGCGCCTTGATAGCAGAAACCATGCTGGAGTCAATGTCCAACATCTCCGCGAAAAAAGATAAGGGGAAAGGAAAAGCAGTTGCCTCAGCGAGTCACAGCGGGGGGTCATCGAGCGACCACTCTAGCAAAGACGAGTACAATGTGAGAACCAACATCGGAGCAGTACAACTACTCAATGCTCTCAAGACTCAAGTGGGGGAGCGAAAACCCACGACAAAGCGTTCAGTAGCGACGAATGAGCTGATGTTCATCAACATCAAGTTGAACGTCATAACCACCCAAGCGATGGTAGACTCGGGAGCAACTCATAATTTTAATTCCAGACAGGAGGCAAAGCGAATTGGACTCAAACTAGGAAAAAGTTTGAGTCATGTCAAAGAAGTGAATTCCGAAACACAGAAGATCGACGGCATCGAAAGAGACATTTCGTTGAAAGTTCGAGGATGGAAAGGGCAGATCAACCTGATGGTCGTGCCCCTCGATGACTATCAAGTCATTCTAGTGATAGAGTTCCTCAAATTGACAAAGGTGGTACCCATGCCCTTCCTTGACACGATATGCTTGATGGGGGAGGACAACCCTAGTATCATTCCAACAGTGCATTCAGCACCAAGAAGCCAGAACAAACTCCTTTCTGCCATACAAGTGAAGGAAGGAGTCTGACAAGTGAGCGTAGAGCAGACGACTCATAAGACACAAGTGTGCACAGGGCAGATGACCCCTAAGTCGCAATTTTAGTGCGCAGAGCATATGGCTCATAAGACGCAAGGCTTGTGTGTGCATGACAGATGGCCTCTAAGTCATTATATTTGTGTGCAGAGCAGATGGCTCATAAGACACCCGCGCAGGGCAGATTGCTCGTAAGACGTAGTGCATAGCGTGAACCCACAGTAGGGACAAGGGAGCAAGCTCTATATCGACCTCCTTACAAAAGGGCCCACCAGAATTGGCGGGCTTCGCAGTTGGAGGCATCCTCATGTAGGAAGGACATTCCACCGGTCATGAGAGTTAAAAGCCGATTGACACGGAGCGATAGTACCCAGTCCGCAAGATGAAGAAGTGGGAGATCAAGAATCAAGGCCTCTCCAACGCCTTCAAGAAACAAGTCGATGAGGGTGTCGACTTCGTAAGTGGGGGAGAATGTTAGGGACCTTCGGGGTTGTCAAGTCCTGTATGTGTCATGACAGTCCCTAACGTGCATTGTAAATATTGCATCATGAGCATCCATGTCAATATGAATTGTAAAACACGCTCGCACACTGCCCACCGCTCTTGCTCACACCTAGGAAAATGATCTCGTTTGCCTAGGAGTGACATGGACGGTGGGGGTGTGCGAACATAGAAATTTTGTCATGCTCCTCGTGCTTTTGGTATCCTTAGGGGTGGCACTTGGGGGTTAGGCTCCACAAGTATAGTACCTAGGTATAGCCTGGGCACACTATAGTCTTTCGTTCTAGCTTTCGTTCAAGCATTTCCTAGCATTTTCATGAAATCGGCCATTTGGCCCAACAACGCTTTTGCATCCAAGCACACAGAGGCTTTGACCCACGCGAAGTGGGAGCCCGCGACTTTTCGACATTGGCCAAGAAGATTGGCTTAAGGCTAACCCCTTGCGCGGGAAGCAAGGGTGCCGCACGAATTCTTTCGCACCAAACAATTGATTCGTGATAGTGCAGTGAAGACTCCACTGAAGAAGCAGAGATTTGGAGGAGTATTGAGGTAGGAGTCTTGCACTCTTCGTCCCCGTTGTTTTCCGATTGTTTTCTATCATTTTCCCATTTCTTCATTTATCGGCGATAATGGAAGAGGGTTTAGAGGAAGTAGAGCCAGCGGAGCCGACTACGGCGATCGTCTCGATGCCCGCACGCCGACTGCGTGACAATTGGCTTGCGGTCACGACAGCTAAGCCGCGTCAGCATGGTGCTACCTGTGGCAAAGCAGCGGCCACGACCACGATAGGCGAAGTCGTGACCCTTCTCTGCCTGTCACCGGTGCCCCACTGGCGTCGGGGTCCATGGGAAGGGGAAGTGGGGTGATCACTGGTGGCATGGAGGGCCACCCAACGTGAAGCCCAGAGGAGGAGAGGAGTTGAGTACGGGGAGATATGTAGGTTTCATTTGATTTTAATTAATTAATTAGAAAGGATAGCTGCATCGTATGAAATAGGTTGTTATATATAGATTATTGTAGTATTTTTGGAGTTGATCGTAGAGTCGTTGGATCGAGCTGGGGTGAATACCAAAGTTATAGGTTTTCGCGTTTGAACGCGATGGTGGTGTCAGATTTCAGGTCCGAGTTAGTTTGGTATGCTGGAGAAATGGGCTACACTAGAGGGGGGGTGAATAGTGTATTTACTAAACTGCGGTCTAATTCTGATTTTAAATCTTTCTTTGATTACTTAAGCAAATTACAAATTGAGTAGCAAGCGGAAGAAAAGTAAATATGATATTTAAGTAAACACAAGTAGAAGCAATGCAAACACAATTATTTATAGTGGTTCGACCCCAATGCCTACTCCACTACCTAAGCACCCCGCTTAGTATTTCTAAACTAGCTTTACTAGATTAATTAGTTTTCTTACAACGAGGACATTTTCACTGGAGAGTATCCACTCTCAAACCGAAGCCACTTCCACACCTGGAAGTATCCTGCCTTCCTACCGAGATCACTCTCCCACCTCAGCCCTAAGGATAACTCAACTAATCCCAGCAAACTACGTCTACACCGGTAGATTTAAGCCTCAACTCCAAGGCAACCACCAACCATTCAAGACCTAACAACCTAGGTCTTCACAAACTCAAATACAATAGAAATAACAACAAAATTCAACATCAAATGGAGCAATAAATAAAACAATAAAGTACTTAGCTCCACAACAAGATTCCTAGCTTCCTCTTGATGCCTTTGATGATGAAACAATGAAGCTTGAAGGCAAGATCAAGAATGTGTGGATCAAGACTAGGGTTTTTGCAAGATTAACTCAATGAAAGCTAGAAGGTGTAAAAGATGTTTCATCTAGGCTCAACGGTTACCAAGGAAGGCTCTCATGGCTTGTATTTATAAGCTATGAAGAGAAGGAAAGCAAACATCCATCCCAATGGGCATTTTACTGCCCGTTGGCGCCGCCCAATCAGTGGTTGGTCGACCGCCTAAGCGACCGATCATCAACTGGAAGCCTTCGATGGCTTTAGAACCCCTGGTGATCGATCGTCGGTCGGTCGGCCGCAAAGTACTAGTCCTTTGCTATAGTACATGCACTTTCTCATTCAGTTTCAGCCGAGTTCTTTCTTCGGTTCGGGTTTTGGATTACAGGTTTGGTTCTTTAGGGGTCTTTGCATCATATTTAGGATTTTACAATTTATCTAGACACCCTAAACCTAGACTATATCTTCCCGATGAATCCGAGCGCGTCGACCAACGTCCTTCTGATTTCCCAGTTTCTTTGATATTTTCGATCGTGGATGTCGTACGCTAACCGATATGGAACCTAAAAATAATTCTCCATAAAATCATTAGTTCCATATTTATTATCATCAAAACTGAGATTAAGACCAAGGTTGAAAACCTTAGGCCAACAATCTCCCCCTTTTTGATGATGACAAACATCCTAAAGAAAATATCTATAATTAATCATAAAAGATATCAAACATGGGATTTCTCCCCCTATCAACATGCATATCTATGAAAATAAACTCCCTCTATCTATATGCATGGTTTTCCTATATTTTCTTCCCTTTTACCTATATTTTTCTCCCCCTTTTGACATCACTCAAAAAGGGCAAGAAAAGTTAATTGAAAATCAAAGTTGGCACTTATAAACTAGTTTTCATGAAAACGAAGTCAACCAACCAAAGGGACGAAAACAACATATCGAATGAGAGACTAATTAATACATGATATCAAGAAATGATACATGAAATCCAAAACCATGAATCATGTAGTAACTTAAGTATTGATATTTTCAAGTATCAATGAGAGAGTCAAAAATCACTTTAGAAATGATTTTTCTCATCAAATGAGTAGAACGATACCACACGTGAATTCAAAATATCATACTTCAAGTCTCATTTTAAAATCTAATGAAAATTCAAAGTATAGAAAAAATGATCAGCAATTTGAGAAGAGTGATACTTTACTGGCATTTTGGTAAATAAGTGAATCTTTCATGACATTTCTAGATTTCGTTCAAACTTTCAAAATACCAAGTTATGATCATGTAAAACATGTATATTAAGTTTGAAGTGAAACTAATGTCATTTGATCAAAATATGAACTTAGCACGATTTCATTTAAAGTAGGCATGAAAACATGAAAATGCTAAATATCAAATTTTGCTATCTACTCATATTTTCTCAAATTTAGGTACCTAGATATCTAACATGAGCGAATCTAAATATATTTGTGAAGTTTGGGCTTAAAATAAAATTTCTAAGTCACTTTGTTGAATTAGGTCAAAGTACACTTCAAATTTACAAAAATCAAACTTTTAAATTCTTATAAAATCATATTCTTGACAAATTTTTTTGAAACTTTAACTGGACAAACTAGATTTTTCAAGGAATCTACAGGTTCAAGAATCAGTCAAAAATCAGTTTTCTATAAATTCATAAAATTCCTGAAATTCCAATGGTATTTTCGTAAATTTTAGGTATTTTTTTTGAAAGTTATTATTTTGATTCAAACTTTCCAGATATCGTTGAATGATCATTTGAGATGCATGTGTCATGTTTGAACTCAAAATGAATTGTCTAAGTTCATTTTTCAACCGATCTCAATTTGAACCAAAAACTCATTTTCAAGATATCGCTCAAGTTATCAAGATCATTTCTAAAAATGATTTCACTCAAAGAATAGTGAGAATGATATTAGAAATGAAATCAAAATAGTATACACAAATTTTCATTTGAAGTTTTCAACGAAAAATGAAATCATCAGAAAAATTGATATTTCAAGAGGATGACACTTTGTATTTCTGAAATTCAACTTCAAAATTCCACTATAAATCATATTCTTGATGAAACTTTTTGAAATTTACACTTGAGAAACTAGATTTTTCAATGAAGATGCAATTTCAAGAATTAGTTAAAAAGTATTTTTCTACATTTTTCTAGAAATAATTGAAAAATATTGAAATTTCAATGGCATTTCCGTAATTTTTAGTTCTTTTTCAAAACGTACTAAGTTTTTATTCAAACATTTATGACACCACATAATGATCATATAAAGGGTGTATGTCAAGTTTGAGATGAAAATAATATCCTTAAATCAAGATATCAACCTAGCATGATTTCATTAAAAACTAAGTTAGTTATCATGAAACTTGCTAAGTATCAATCTTAATATTTACTCATGATTTGTCAAGTTTAAACACATGGACACCTAACATGAGTAAATTTAAACATGTTCGTCAAATATTTACTCATGTTTCAAAAGAGGTTATCATGAAATGACCTCTATGTCATTTTATTCATATCCATATGTTTTTTTAAATTCTAAGTGCATGGAAACATGTAATACCTATTTCTAAACATGTTTATGAAGTTTGGACTTAAAATGAAGTCTTCAAGTCAATTTGTTGACTTGGGTCAAACTTTTTCAAGTTTAAGTCCCCTAAAGTGGATTTGTTATCACTTCGATCATTTACCCATGATTTTCCAACTTTAAATGCATGACAATGAATCATTAACGCTCCTAAACATGTTCATCAAATTTCAACTTGAGATGAAGTCTCTAATAATGGATTTCAACATAGAGTAAGTTCATTCAATCAATATATCATGAAATTGCTCAAGTCATCAAAATTTTTCTTACTCATGAAAATTTAAAGGTTTATCATGCAAAATGAATCATGAGCATAGAGAAATCATTTAAGCATAATTATTGAGATAATTAAGCTAGGTTTTAACAAAACTTAAACTCATACATCTTTCAAGAGAATTTTGCCAAACTTGTCATTTCTCATTCATATTAGCCTTCCATTAAATAACCCATAACTTGTAAGTATACTTCATTAATAGAAAATAAAACCAAATCTACATGCAAGCTATCAAGCTAAGTAGCGAAGTGAAAAACCAAGTTACATTTTCCAAATTCAACTTCGCTAAATAGCATAGATTTATTTTCAAATAAGTCAAACATGAAACCAAAAAGAACCGTGAGATCTCAAAATATGAAAATTTTGGAAAGTAAGATCTCAAACCCTTCATATTGGTTGAAAACCGAAAGACCACAATGAACCTACGATTTAGAACCGCAAGGTCGCATGAGCCCGTTATAGGCTACATATGTCTCTGAAGAGACCGAAAAATCAAAATAAATAAATAAATCATTTTTCAAGAAATATGTCGAGGGCCGGGAAATCAACCAAAATAATTCATCTATAAAAATTTCAATTTCAATTTAGAAATTGGAGTGATAGGAATAATACCAAAGTACTTTTGATGCCAACCTTACTAAGGGAATCGAGGTAGCTCGAAGTTGCAACCAAGGGTGGATTCTTCATTCAAGTCTATGGTCAACTTCAATATGCCATCATTCCTTCATCCTTGTGAGGAAGTTCCCCCTACAAGAGAAGATGAAACTTTTGGTACCCACATGACTTTGGGTCCTTGAATGCACAATCATGAATGGCATGACCAAAAATTCCACAACAAAAATAATGTCCATTGAATTTCTTCTTTTCATCATTCATATGGGCATGAGATCTATTATTAGAATGCTTGTCATGTGAACTAAGATGAGCATGAGCATTCTTAAGAGAACCTTTCGTCTTCTTATGATCATGAGGTCGAGAGGTAAAATATCTAGCATGAGAGTTAACATGAGCATTCTTTACATAGACATTTTTCATCCTAGTGTTCTTAAGAGATGAAACCTATTTGAGTTCATTCATTTTTTTGTTTAAAGACAACCTCATTTTTCAGAGAGTCAAGAGATTGAGATTTCAAATTTTTGTTTTCACTTATGATCTTTGAATTCTCAAACTTCAAATTTTCATTCTCAAGCTTTAAGTCCTTAAGCTCAAGTTTCAATTTATCATGGCACAAATCAAATGAACTAGATTTCAATTTCTCATTTTCTAGTTTTAATTCATGCACATGAGAATTAAGCATCACATTTTCTTTCTTTAGCATTGTATTTTCCTTATCTTTTCTAACAAGCAAGGAATACATCTTTCTACACTCATCTACTAACTCATCATATGGCATGTCATGAGAACTAGTAGAGCTAGCATTGTCATTATCATTAGCATGACTAGGTGAAGGAGAGTGTACCTCATCATTAGCATCCAAGAGGCTAACTTTGGATGTGACTTCATAGTTACGGAAATTCAAGTGAGTGAGAGGTGGAGATCGGTGAAAGCACTTGACTTCTTCCTTGCTTTGTTCGTCATTCTTGGGCAATTTTTCTTCATATGCCCCTTTTCTCTGCAAGCATGACAAATTACCTTTCGTTTTCGGCTCTTAGAGTTGCTTCTTCGACTAAAAGAGCTATGGGCATCAAAACCAAGATTAAGGGTAGGTAAATGACCATTGTCATCACTACCTTCATTAAATATACCAATTTTTTTGGTTTTAGCATGATCATATAAAACATTCAAACTAGCCCATAAATCAAAACCGTAGAGCAATGCATGACTTTTTCAAGCATGTCATTTCGTAAGGTGCAAAGTATGCAATTCATGTCATCTCCTTTAAATTTAAACATTTTCTTGTCAAGTTGACTCCAAGCATGCATGTCAACCTTAGGTTCAATGAATTCTAATGTTAACATGTTAAGGACACCAAAACCTTAAGTCTTTAAATATGTGTACATCCTATATTTTCAAATACCAAAGTTCGAGGCACCGAACCTAGGAGGTGAAGACGCTCTCTAGTGCCATTCTCCAAATTGAGACAAGATGTAGACGACATGGTGAAATCTCAATCCATGACCCGCTCTGATACCGGGCTACTAAACTTGTGGGCTACACTAGAGGGGTGGGGGGTGGGGGTGAATAGTATGTTTACTAAACTTCAGCCTAATTTTGAATTTAAACATTTCTTTGATTTCTTAGGCAAATTACAAATTGAGTAGCAAGCGGAAGCAAAGTAAATATGATATTTAAGTAAACACAAGAGAAGCAATGCAAGCACAATTATTTATAGTGGTTCAGCCCCAATGCCTACTCCAATAAGCACCCCGATTAGGATTTCCAAACTAGCTTTACTAGATTGATTAGTTTCCTTACAATGAGGATGTTTTCACCAGAGAGTCTCCGCTCTCAAACCGGAGGCACTTCCACACCCGGAAGTATCCCGCCTTCCTACCGAGAGCACTCTCCCACCTCAATCTTAAGGATAACTCAACTAATCCTAGCAAACTACATTTACATCGGTGGATTTAAGCCTTAACACCAAGGGAACCACCAACCATTCAAGACCAAACAACCTAGGTCTTCACAAACTCAAATACAATAGAAAAAACAACAAAATACAACACTAAATGGAGCAATAAATCAAACAATAAAGTACTTAGCTCCACAACAAGATTCCTAGCTTCCTCTTGATGCCTTTGATGGTGAAACAATGAAGCTTGAAAGCAAGATCAAGAATGTGTGGATCAAGGCTAGGGTTTCTGTAAGATTAGCTCAATGAAAGCCTAGATGTTGTAATAGATGTCTCATATAGGCTCAAAGGTTACTAAGGAAGGCTCTCATGGCTTGTATTTATAAGCCATGAAGAGAAGGCAAGCAAACAACCATCCCATCAAGCGTTTTTATGCTCGTTGGCACTGCCCCAGCTGTGGCCGATCGATGGCCGGTCGACCGGCCAAGCAACTGGTCATCGACTGAAAGCCTTCGGTGGCTTTAGAACCCCTAGCGGTCGATCGTCGGTCAACCGACTACAAAGTACTGGTCCTTTGCTATAGTACCTGTACTTTCTCATTCAGTTTCAATAGGGTTCTTCCTTTTGTTCGGGTTTCGGATTATAGGTTTGGTTCTTTAGGGGTCTTTGCATCATAATGAAAATTTTATAATTTATCTAGACACCCTAAACCTAGACTCTATCTTCTCGACGAATCCGAGTGCGTCAACCAACGTCCTTCCGATTTTCTCATTTCTATGATATTTCTGATCGTGGACGTCGTGCGTTAACCGATATGGAATCTAAAAATAATTCTCCATAAAATTATTAGTTCCATGTTTGTTATCATCGAAACCGAGAATAAGACCAAGGATGAAAACCTTAGGCCAACATGGTAGGTATTTTGTATATTTTACTATTGATTGATAATTAAAAGTTATTATTTCAGTTTGATAACTAGTGTATTATATTAAATAGTGATATAAAGTATAGTTGTGTTCGATTGTGGTGTGATTCCTATTTTAGCCGATGAGCGTTGAATAGGTAAAATGACGACTTTACTCTTTGCCTCTGCTTGCTTGATTTGTTTATGAAAATTGTTGGAATTCATGTTGTATGTTGTTGGCTCATATACATGTTGAGGTCATGGTGTATTGCATGAATTGCATTTATAGAGATTATGATGATTAGGAAGCATGTGCCATTGTTAATGAGTTGTATAATGCTAGATTCAGATTGTTGGTTGGTCGCATTATTGATGTAGTTGTTGTTCTTGTACATCATATATGTTGATATCATGTTGATATCGCTTTATACATATTGCTTCTATAGTTGTGAGGTTTATGTTGGCATGTTGCACATTATGACCTATTATCGGGCGAAAGCCCTTGGACTTTATTATTATTGGCCCGAGGTGTATGAGCGGTGACACCAGTGATCACATTATTTTTAACATAGGGTCCTATTGTGCGGCGTCAGGGTGTGAGACGTCGATGGGCTATCCTTTCGATAGTCGCACCTCTTGCTTGAGCAGGCTTGAGGTGCCACTTTGGAGGTGCGGGGGTGTGGGAAAAACCCACTTGTTGACTACGATCTTGATTGGTATGAGTTACATTAGGTGATAGGAGAGCATATATATCTCGTTGACATGCAGTATTTTTTTTTTGAGAAGTTGTAAATTGTTGCATTTGGTGTTAGCATCGCATCACGATTATTTATCTTTCTTGTTGACATATTGATAATCCTACTCAACCTTCCGTTGACGTTATTTCTTGTTGCCTGAGATCATTAGGTATGATGGCGGTCTGTTGTGGGTTAGCTAGGATCTCGGACGAGGAGACATTATCCACCGCATAATCCTTAGTTTCCTTTATCTATCAAGTTGAATTGTTGAGCGTTGTTGTTGATTATCACTTTGTTTAGGTCTTTGACTAGAACTTTGATATGTTGACTTGGTTGTAATTTGATTCCTGTTTACTTGGTATGGAATTGTTCTATTGTTGGTTGCGCTTCTCCCACATGAGGTCCCATACCTAGTTGCCTTAGTATGAATATATATAAAATAAGATTTTGTTTTCCTCTTTTCTGAAGTTATGGAGGCTAGAGGTGACGCGAGCAGGAGGTCAGCCAGCAGAGGTGGACGGCGAGGCTGAGGTCGAGTTGGTAGACATATTACGATAACTTGATGAGCCAACCCACTTCAGGCCAGAGATGGGACGGGTTTTGTTGATGATGTTCTGTTGGCCCACTTTCAACGGAGGGCACCGTGCTCTTGTCGCGGGGCCTATCATAGCAGCACACATGGTGGATGGAGACAAAGGATGAGTTTGAACCAGCAGTTAGTGATGATGCGTCTTATGAGATTTCTGCTGAGAAGCCTTTAGAGGATACACCAGTTCAATCGTGATCCGTAGCACAGTATGCCTCAAAACGGACCCGTTGGGTGAAATGACACACTAGAGGGGGGGTGAATAGTGTGATTACTAATCAATTATTGCCTAAATCCGATTTTAATCGTTTCTTTGGTTACTTAGGCAAATTACAAGTTGAGTGACTAAATGCGGAAGCAAAAATAAAACAATTAAGCACAAATAGAAAATCGATGCAAACACAAGAATTTATAGTGGTTCGGCCCCAATGCCTACTCCACTACCTAAGCACCCCGCTTAGGATTTCCAAACTAAGTTTACAAGATTAAATAGTTTCCCTTACACAGAGGACTTTGACTGGAAGAGTCTCACTCTCAACCTAAGGCACTTCTACACCCGGAAGTCTCCGCCTTCTTATCGAGAGCACTCTTCCCCCTCAACCCTAAGGGACAACTCAACTAATCCTAGTAAACTATGTTTACACAAATGGCTTTACACCTTCTACACCAAGGATACCACTCACACAAGACCTAACACTAGGTCTTCTTATAAGCTCAAGTACAAAGAAGTAAACAAGAAAATACAACAATAAATGGAGCAATAAATCAAACAATGAAGTACTTAGCTCCACACAAAGTTTAATAGCTTCCTCTTGATTCCTTTGATGGTGAATCAATGAAGCCAAGGCTCAATCAAAGGGATGAGATATCAACGCTAGGTTTTCGCGGGATTAACTCAATGAAAGCTTAGATTTGATCAAGAGATGGCTCAAGGAGATTGGGAGTGATCAAGATGATTAAGGAAAGCTCTCATGGCTTCCTATTTATAAGCCATAAAGAGAAGAGAAAGATTTGTCTTCTCAACGGGTGATTTTTTGCCTGTTACAGATCGCTGGTCGCTTGTCCGATCGATCGTCGGTCGACCGACCGATCGACCGCCTGCGACCGCTAGCCTTTCTGTGCTTTAATTGCATTGATCGGTCGATCGAAGGGTCGACCGCCAGAGTCGCGAGATGAGTGATCCGCAGTTCGATCGACTGACGCACCTATTGCCAATTTTTGGCAATTTTCGATCGACTGACCGATCGACCAAAACTGGGCAGACTGCACTGGTTTGCTTATTTTGGCTGTGTTTTTCTGCTCATTTTGTTTCCGTCTTCGCTAAGTCTACTTATATAACATTTACTAACTTTAAGTTAATAATTTTAAAACATAAATGTTATATAAGGATTACCCCCAATTTGAATTCAATAAAAATATCTAAAAAATCAAAATCCTTAAGAATCAAAATCTAGATTTTGGGGTCTAGTACAAATTTTCTGAAAACGGAAATTTTTTAATTTCCCGGGTCAAGTATGGGTAGGCTAAAGGTTTCCAAAAAATCCTTAAAAATATCTCGTTATCTAGTTTCTACCCAAGGAACAATTATCGCCATTTTTTATGTCAAGATAATGTCTAGGTGATATAGCCATCCAAGGAGCTCCCTAGGCTTAGTGGATTTCAGGGTGGATTTTGGATTTTCATGTTTTGGGATTCGGGGATGGTTTTTGGATTCTTTGCATCATATAGAGGGTTACATTATAAACTAGACACCCTAGACCTAAACTTTAACTTCCCAAAGAATCCCGACCGCCGACGAGCGTCCTTGCTGATTTCTCCTATTTTTTCGATCGGGGACGTCGTGCGCTAACCGATATGGGACCTGAAAATATTTCTCAATAAAACATTAGTTCCATGTTTGTTATCATCAAAGTCGAGATTAAGACCAAGGTTGAAAACCTTAAGCCAACAGGACCGAGTCACATGAGAGGCAAAAGACTCCTAGACTAAACGAGTTCAGGCGCCTTGGGCGGGGCAAATTTGATGGGTTTGCTTGGAGCATGCATCCACCCTACGGTGGCCAGGGAGTGGATCCGCGAGGTGGAGTGGGCTTTTAGAGCGATGGACTGTCCTCAAGAGGAGTGGGTCGATCTTGCGACCTATTCTCTCACTGGAGAGGCTCTCGATTGGTGGGAAGTGCAGCAAAACTTGTTATTAGGGGAGCATATCATTGGGGATAGGTTCCGAGAGGCATTCTTTCGGAAGTGCTACCCGACCACATATGCTCGGCATAATACGTAGGACTTCCTTTAGCTGCGCTAGGGCACGATGCGAGTGGTGGAGTATACAGTTGAGTACGACATGCTCGTGAAGTTTGTCCCTAATATGAGTTACTATGATAGCCGGCGAACATAGTTTTTCTATAATAGATTGAGTAATTCTATTAAGGCGATGGTGGCCGATGAGTAGTTACTGGAATATGATCGGGTGCTTAGGTAAGCGCTTCAGGTGGGGGCGATTCGTGATGAGATGTTTGAGGATCGTTAGCATGCCACGTCTAGTCGAGCAGTCCAGACTCAGGAGTAGTTGGTTGGAGGTTACGATGAGCAGCTAGAGCAGTTCTACCCATTGTATTATGCAGATGATAAGGAGATGAACATGCAGACTACTCAACCTCAATAGAAAAGAGCAAGGACAATGTCGACTCAGCCACAAGGATTTTCTATTCAGGGGGACTAGTCGAACAGAGACTTGTTGCATTGCTTTAAGAGTGGGATGCATTTCATTTGGCTAGGGATTGCCCGCATGATCAGAATGTTTGCTACAGGTGCAAGCAGTCGAGACAACTTAGGAGGGAGTGCACGATCAGAATCCAGCAAGGAGGCCAGAGTTCCTAGAAGCAGCATCGGAGGGGCTCGCACCAAAGTGCACCACAATCATCTAGAGTGTTTGCACTCACCCAATAGCAAGCTCAGGGGGATGTTCGTGCAGACCAGCAGGATCTTTTTGAGATAGGCACTCGAATTTGGGGAACCAAATTCCTTTAGGTAGGGAGAATGTTATAACCTAGAAAAGGAAAAGGGCCTAGTTGTAAATAAAATTTTTAGAGGGGCCTTTTTGCAAAAGTGCCTAATGAAGATTATTTAGCCCTAATCCTCCCTAATACCTCATATATGCATTATTATAGCGGATGACTAGTTGGAGATGAGGGATCAGAGCGCAATGAAGACTCCGGTGAAGAAATAGAGATTTGGAGGAATATTGAGGTAGGTGTCTTGCACTCTTCTTCCCCATTGTTTTCTGGTTGTTTTCCCATTTCTTCATTCATCGGCGACAACAAAAGAGTTTAGAGGAAGTAGTGTCGGTGGAGGTGGACTACCTATGGCTTGTACTCTGCTAGCTTGCGGTCACGGCAGACAGCCACGATAACAGGGAACTACCTATGGCAAGGCGGCAACCACAACCACTGCTGGCAGAGTCGTGACCCTTCTCGGCCCGTTGCTGGTACCCCGCCGGCGTTAGGGTCTGTAGGAAGATGCGGCGAGGTGATCACCGGTGGCCTAGAGGGCCACCCGGCGTGAAGCTAAGAGGAGTAGAGGAGTCGAGTACAGGGAGATATGTAGGTTTTATTTGATTTTAATTAGTTAATTAAATAGGAGAGCTGTATTGTAGGAAATAGGTTGTTATATTTAGATCGTTGTAGTATTTTTAGAGTTGATCGTAGAGTCGTCGGATCGAGTCAGGGTGAATACCAAAGTTGTAGGTTTTCACGTTCTCAACGCGATGGTTTGTCAGATTTCGGGTCTGGGTTTGTTTGGTGGGTATTTTGTATGTTTTAGTATTATTCAGTAATTAAAAGTTATTATTTTAGTTTGATAACTGGTGTATTATATTAAATGGTGATTTAGAGTATAGTTGAGTTGGGTTGTGGTCTGGTTCATGTTATAACCGATGAGCGTTGAATGTGGCAAATGATGAATTTACCCTTTGCCTCTACTTGTTTGATTTGTTTATGAAAATTGTTGAAATTCTTGTTGCATGTTGTTGGCTCGTATACATATTGATATCATGGTGTGTTGCATGAATTGCATTTATAGAGATTATGATGATTAGGAAGCATGTGTTGTTGTTAATGAGTTGCATAATGCTAGATTCATATTGTTGGTTAGTCGCATTATTGATGTGGGTGTTGTTCATATACATCATATATGTCGATATAATGTTGATAGCATTTTATACATGTTTTTTCTATAGTTATGAGGTTTATGATGGCATGTTTCACATTATAATATATTATCGAGCTAAATCTCTTGGACAATATTATTATTGGCCCGAGGTGTATGGGTGGTGACACCGGTGATCACGTTATTTTTCACACAGGGTGCTAGTGTGCGGCGTCAGGGTGTGAGATGCCAATGGGCTATCCTTTGGATAGTCGCACCTCTTGTTCGAGCGGGCTTGATGTGCCACTCTTGAGGTGCAGGAGTGAGGGGGAAACCCACTTGTCCACTACGCTCTTGATTGGTATTAGTTGCATTAGGTGATAGGAGAACATGTGTATCTCGTTGACATGTAGTATTTTTTTGAGAAGTTGTAAAGTGTTGTATTTGTGTTAGCATCGCATCATGATTATTTATCTTTTTTGTTGAGATATTGATACTCCTACTCAGCCATCCGCTGATGTTGTTTGTTGTTGCCTGAGATCATCAAGTATGATGACGGTCCGTTGTGGGGTAGCAAGAGTCTCGGAGGAGGAGACGTTATCCGCTGCATAAACCTTAGTTTTCTTTATCTATCTAGTTAAACCTTGTTGTTGATTATCTCCTAATTAGGTTCATCGCCGGGAGGGGGGGGGGGGGTACCTACAAAAGACACTCTGACGCTCTCAAGTTAGTGGGACTCCAAGGTGGAGGTAATGAAATTGGAACTTAGGGTTACCTAAGGCGTGTTGTGTTCGTATTTATTGCAGGTGAAGGTGATGATGCTGCCCGGTAATCTTGCGGGGATGTTGCTTAGAATGGGATGGTGAGCTCGTAATGGCGTATCCCTCGTGATGAGGAAGGACGTGGATGTCCATGTATGGCTGGGTGTGGTCTCCGGGTGGAGCCGTCTAGTCCGGCTCGAGTCTAGTCCAAGAGTGTGGCCGACTGGAGCCCCCGAGCGGATCCATTTGGTTCAGCTCAAGGTAAGTTGTGGGGCGCTGCTGGGTTTGAGTCCACAGCCCCCGAGCTCGGTTTGAGTTTGGAGCACTATGTATCAAGCTCTTTAAGTAGGGTTAACTTCCATGCTTTGATGCCTCTGGGTCTAAGGAACTTCTGGAAATATCTGTCGTGTTGCGTTCAGCCATTATAAAGGCTTGAGTTATATCGGGTGGCCTTTGAGGCCGGTCTTTAAGAAGTTGACTACGAAGGTCATGCCGAAGTGGATGGCAGTAAAGGCCTAGCTGAGGTGAATGGCTGTGGGAGCCGAACTAGAGGAAGTGGTCGTGGGGGCCAAACTGGAGGGGAAGCAGCCGTGGAGGCTGTGAGGGCTTAACTAAAGCAAGTGGCCGTGAAGGCGGAATTGGAGGAAGTGGCCATGAAGGCCGAGCTGGAGGAAGCAATCGTTAGGGCCGAATTGGATTAGGTAGCCGTGAATGCCATTCTAAAGCAGGTGGTCATGAAGGGTGTATCGGAGTGGACGGCTACGGAGGCTGAACTAAAGTGATTGGCCGAGGAGGCTGAACTAGAGCAAGCAGCCTAGAGTAGGTGGTCGTTAAGGCGAGTTTGGTTGATACATAGCGACTTTGTCTCTTCCAGGAGTGAATTTTATTGTGGTATCTTTGTCATGTTAGTCCTGTCTTCTCGTCTTCTATGCTTAGTATGACGGCTTACTGGTATGGTTTTCCCCCTCTTGTGGCATCATTTGGTTGGGTTTTGCCTTTTCTGTTCAGGGGAGAAATCATGTTAGGAAAGTTTTCTGACTTACGTGATTTTCCAGGAAATCGCTATTTGGTGGGTTTAATCGGCTGAGATTTGTCTTGCGGTATATTTGTTGACCGTTCGATGGGGGGGTTTATTGTTTTTGAAGTAATATCTCTCCCCTCCTTCTCTAGACTTTTCGCGCTTTTTGTACCTTGGTGTTTCAGAGGTTTTCTCCGACAGCAGGTGAGTCTTTTCGATTTTTAGCTTTCTTTGTTCGCCACAGGTGTCCGAGGTGTTTGCTCAAGCCGATGGTGAAAAGAAAAGCCAGGATCATGCCGGAGGTAAGGGCGTCGAAGAGGGTTTTTGATCGCTACTCGTGGGATTTTCACAGGATACGTTGGGAGAGTTCGGTGATGACTACCCTGAGCAACATTCAGGTTTTTCGTGATAGGGTAAAGATCTCTCATTGCGACTATGATGATTCTTTCGACTGTCTTCCTTGTTCCTCCTCAGATAGGATTTTTCATCGCGGAGAGTTTGGATCAATTTTTATGTATCAGATTATGTTTGAAGAACTCAGAGTTCGTCTTCCTTTCACGGACTTTGATTGTGGGGTGTTGAATCAGGCAAATGTTGCTCCTTCGCAACTGCACCCCAATAGCTGGGCGGCTATCCGCTGTTTTAAACTTCTAACGAGTGTCTCAGTCTTGAGCCTAGAATTCGTGTATTCTTCTCCTTCTTATAGATAAATGGCTCCAAGAAGGGGATTCTGGTGTCGCTTAGTGGTGTGCCAAGGAAATGTCTGTGTCTGTGTCGCTTAGTGGTGTGCCAAAAGAGACTCTTCAATTCTTTTCGGAGTTCTCACTAGAACTTCAAAGAGTGTTTCTTCAATGTTAAATCGAAACCATCTCTGTGTCGGTTAATGTGGACTTGTCTCCCAAAAGGAAATATTTCCTCTGTCCTGGACTAAAGAACCCATGCCGATTGGGCATGTGAAAGAGGGAGATCTTTCTACCAGGTAAAGTCATATTGTGGAGTTTTTGATTAGGTGTGGCCCTTTTGAGCCTTTTTCTTGTAAGGAAATGTTGAACAGAGACCTGTAGGGGCCGCCGGTTTCAGCTTTTATACGTAGTTATTTTTGAAGAGCATTCGCCAAGTAGCCCTCATTATCCTTCCTAACTAGAAAACTCTTTTGTTGCAGGGAAGATGTCATCCATGTTGGACGAAACGATTTTTTGTGGCTGCTTTAGGAGTAAGAGGTGTGGTACCCCTGTTGTTGGTAGAGGGAAGAACTTATTAATCGAAGAATCTCCATCAGGTCCTAGCCATCTGGCGCCTTTGTTGGTCTTGGGATTTCCAGTATTGGGGGATTCAGAGTTTCCAAGCCCTCGGTTGGCGGGCGTGGTGGAGTTGTCCTAGTTCTTCTGACTCAACTATTTTTGTGCCTTTCTTATGGTCCGAGGAACAAACTAGGAATCCTCTTTTTGTCAAGGATTCATCAGTAGACGAGGGAATAATACCCTTGCGTCGAGCATGGAGACTGTAGGAGATTCTCCACTGTTGGCCCAACTATTGGCCTAGGTTCCATATAGGGGTGCTTCTTTTCATCCGGGGAACTTAGCATTTTTGCCGGAGGAGTCAGAGACATGGATCCAACTTTTGCCTTTGATCGGAAGTTGAGGCAATTTGAGTCAGATAGGTCTACAGCTTGTGTGCAAAAAGTGGAGCACTTGGAGCTTGAGCTGGACAAGGTCTGGAGAGTGAAGAGCTGTAAGATTGAGCATCTGAATCTTACTGTTGCAGAATTGACTGCTCGGCTGAAGGCCGTGGAAGATGAGTCACAGAGGAAACTTGAGGCGTGCGAGTCGGAGAATACTCGCCTATGAGCCGAGCCGATGGAATATAGACGAATGGAGATGGACCGTTGGTGGGATGGCGGTTTGATTTTGTATAATGAGAGTTTCAAAAGGGCAATTGAGTAGGCTCAATTTTTTGCTCCTAAGGCAGACTTTTCTGGAACAATAGTTTTAAGGAGATACGGGATGGGGCATTAGTGGATCCCGAGCCAGAGGAGGAGGTTCCCGTTCCCCTAGAGAAAGGGTTGCCACCTGCTGCTCCTGAGCTTCATATTGTTTCCTTTGAGGGCGTTCCAGAGAAGGAAGCCGATGTGGAGTTGGTTAATATCGAGGTTCGTTCCCCTTTATAAATATTATAGAATTGCCCTTGCGTGGGGCACATGTTGTCTGTAATGGATTATTGCTTCTTGTGAAGCGCTTGGATGTTGCCCCCTAATTATGCATACAATGGCTTTGTTTAGTTTCATG
Source organism: Canna indica (assembly GCA_034359265.1). Lineage (NCBI taxonomy): Eukaryota > Viridiplantae > Streptophyta > Magnoliopsida > Zingiberales > Cannaceae > Canna > Canna indica. The sequence goes on from CP136897.1 coordinate 50,497,323, forward strand.
TTTCGTTAATTTGTCAGCTAGGTTTCTATTATCGGTAGTGCTTGGTCCCCTATGAAGGGAAAATCTTTGTCTGACTTCTGGAGTCTTTGTTTGAGGTTGAACCTTCTGAAATCTTTTTCCGAGGTCGAACCTTTTGTTTTAAGCAGTAATAATGAGTTCTGGTGACAAGCTAGGCTAGCTGTGTATTGATGGTGTATTTTGGAATAGTGTCTCTAGGGTCGAGTACTGTATTCAGGTGTTTGACCCGAGCTCGCCAAGGAGTGTACGGCAAGATCGTGCATGAGGAGTTGGGCTGTGAGGCCGGAGTAATGGTGTGGTAGCCTACGAGCTAGGCTGATGAAAATCTAGTCCTGGTCGTGTAAGGGCGCTGAGGCCAGAAGTAACAGCTCTAATAGTCAAGGAATGCACTCGAGGGTTTATGCCGAGCTCGCAGAGCAGCGCGAGGCAGGACCGTGTGTGAGGAGTCAAGTAAGGGCTCTGAGGTCAGAAGTAATGGCGTGGTAGCCTACGAGCTAGGCTGGTGAAAACCGAGTCCTACTCATGTAACGACACTGAGGCCAGAAGTAACGACTATGATAGCCAAGGACTACACCCAGGGTTCAGGCCGAGCCCACCTATATGCATAAGGCAGGATTGCATATGAGGAGTTGAGTAAGGATTGTGAGGCCAGAAGTAATGGCCTGGTAGCCTACGAGCTAGGCTGGTGAAAATCGAGTCCTGGTCGTGTAAGGGCGTTGAGGCCAGAAGTAACGACTTTGATAGGTGAGGACTGCATTTGGGGGTTCAGGCTGAGGTTGCTAAGGAGCGTAAGACAGAACCGCGTGGGAGAAGTCGAGTAAGGGCATTGGGGTGCAAGTAATGGCGTGGTAGCCTACAATCCAAGTTGGTGAAAATAGAGTCCTAGTTGTGTAAGGGTAGTAAGGCTAGAAGTAATGGCTCTGATAGCCAAGGACTACACTTGGGGGGTCGGGCCGAGATCGTCGAGCAGTGTATGGCAGGACCGCACGTGAGGAGTCGAGTAAGGTCTCTGAGGATGGAAATAATGGTGTGATAGCCTATGATCCAGGTCGGTTAAAACAAAGTCCTGGTCGTGTAAGGGCGCTATGGCCATAAGTAATGACTCTGATAGCCGAGGACTTCACTCGGGGTTCGGGCCGAGCTCGCCGAGGAGCGTAAGTCAGAACTGTGCGCGAGGAGTAGAGCAAGGGCTCCGGGGGTGGAAGGGCGCTGAGGCCAGAAGTAACGACTCTGATAGCTGAGGACTGCACTCGGGGGTTTAGGCCAAGCTCACTGAGGAGTGTAAGGCAGAACCGCGCAGGAGGAGTCGAGTACGGGCTCTGGGGTGCAAGTAATGGCGTGGTAGCCTACGATCTAGGTTGGTGAAAATAGAGTCCTAGTTGTGTAAGGGCACTGAGGCCAGATGTAACAACTCTGATAGTCGAGGACTGTACTCGGGGGTTCAGGCGAAGATCGCAAAGGAGCATAAGGTAGGACCGCGCATGAGGAGTTGAGGAAGGGTTCTGAGGCCAGAAGTAATGGTGTGGTAGCCAAGGACCAATATCGGTGAAGACCGAGCCAACGAGAAGCGCACTTGGGGTTATTTGGGTGCGCGGGAGCCCACAATAGGCACTAAGGCCGGCGAGCCAAACTGGTGTAACCCAAATTCTGGTCGCTGAATGAAGCACCGTGCTTTCAGGCCGGAGGCATCGTGTTTTCAAGCCGGAGGTACCGATTCTAAAAGTCGAATAACACGTGCAGGAGCTCTGGCCAAGCTTCATTGAGGAGCACAAGGTGGAACTATGCATAAAGATTTGAGTTGGTTTCGAATAATGAAATATTCGTTAAAGTGTCAAGATGGTCGTAGAGTTCACTGGGCACACACGGAGAATCGATGCAAGAAATGCAATTTTATTAAGTAATAAATAAATTGCACGTATAGAGAGTACTCGGCCTGGGCTTTGTTTGTGCCTACTCTGGCGATGTGATGGCGACTTGAGTTCTTTCGAGGATTGAGTCGGGGTTATTTTCAGATGCCTCGTCCAAGGTTTGGCTTGGAGACCTTTGCCGACTATTTGCCTTCAATTGTGTATAATTTTTGTGGACCATCAGATTCTCCCTTCGATTAGACCCTCTTTAGCTTGAGGCATTGATTATAGCATCGTCGGGCTTCTTTCTAGTCGGCATGCAACACGCCTATTTCCATTGCTGAAACAAAAAAACTTTAATGCTGGGTGGGGAGTGGATACGAGATCTTCCATATTGTTAACGACGGCCATCCTAGTATCATATGATATGGGTTGGGAATATTGATGACTAGGTATTGTACATCAATTGTTTTAGCCTTTGGCTGAGGGTTGAGCATCGTTCTTAGCCATAAAATTTCCTGCAACCCTTTCCCCTGAGAAGTCTACCAAGTATGCTTTGCATGGTGTGAGCGAGGCTTTTGTTAATTGCATTTTCTCAAAGGTAGAGTAGAAAAGGATGTCGGCAGAGCTGCCTTGGTCGGCGAGGACCTTTTTGATGATGAAATTTCTTGCAATCACAAAGACTACGATCGGGTCATGTATGTTGGCCTAAGGTTTTCAAGCTGGTCTTAATCTCGGTTTTGATGACAACAAATATGGAACTAATATTTTCATGGAGAAATATTTTTAGATTCTAAGTCGGTTCGCGCATGACGTCCCCAATCGAAAAAATTGGAGAAATTGGCAATGATGGTCGTTGACGCTTGGATTTTACCGGGAAGATAGAGTTTATGTTTAGGGTGTGTAGCATGTGTTTTAAATCCTCACTATGATGCAAAGAAATCCAAAAACCAAAACCCGAACCTCAAAATATGAAAACACAAAAAATAAAAAAACGGCCCAGAAATTCTCTTAGCCTAGGGAGCTTCTTTGAGGACTATATGACTTAGACATTTTTTTAGCACCAAAAGTCACCGGTAATTATTCCTTAGGTAGAAACAAGTTAACGACCTATCTTTAAGGCATTTTTAGAAACTTTAACATGTCCATATTTGATCCGGGAGATTATAAAATCTCTAATTTTCGCAAATTTGTACTAGACCCCAAAAGTTAAATATTGCTTCTTAAGGATTTTGATTTTTTAGATATTTTTATTGAATCCAAATGAGGGGTAATCCTTATTTAACATTTATGTTTTAAAGTTAATAACTTATTTAAATTTTGATTCTTAAAGTTAAGGAATGTTAAATAAGATATATAAGAGAATGGACCTTGTTGAAACTGCCCTCAGTGCAGTTTCGATCGAATGGTCTGTCGACCGACCTATGAACGATGAGTGACCGACTTGAGGCAGAAACCCACAGTAAACATTTGGTCGAAGTCCGGTCAAATTTTCGGTAGACCGAACCATCCCGAACGATCGATCGGCGGGCCAACAGCTCAAAAAATGGTTGTTTCATTCCATTGTGCCCGATGTTTGAGTTATGTTCTTCCTATAAGAAAACCTTTGCAACCTCCCTATGAACTTCTAGAACCCATTGAGCCATCCTATTATCCTAATCTAAGCTTTGATTGAGATATTCTTGTGGAAACCCTATCTTTGATATAGAATCCTTGATTTAAGCCTTGACTTCATTGTTCCACCAGGAAAGGCATCAAGAGAAAGCTAGGATTCAGTTTCGGAGTTAAGTATTGTATTGATTGTGTTTTTGCTCCATTTATACTTGTATTTTCTTATTTATTTCATTGTACTATCAAGTGTGTAAACCTTGGTTGCTAGATTTGTTGAATTGGGTGGTTGCCTTGGTTGTAAGACTTAAATCCAGCGGTGTATACTTAGTTTGCTAGGATTAGTGATTGTTGTCCATTTGGATTGAGGTGAAAGAGTTCTATCTGTAGGAAGACGGAGACTTCCGGGTGTGGAAGTGCCTTCGGTGTGAGAGCGGAGACTCTTCAGGTAAAAGATCCTCATTGTAAGGGAAACGATATAATCTAGTAAAGTTAAGTACGGAAGTTCTAAGCGGGGGTGCTTAGGTAGTGGAGTAGGCATTGGGGCCGAACCACTATAAATTATTGTGTTAGCATTGAATCTTGTTTGTAGTTAACTGCCTTACTTATTGCTTCCGCATTTAGTCTTTAAATTGAAGAATTGACTAAGTAATCAAGAAATAATTAAAACTAGATTTAAGCTAAAGTTTAGCGTACACACTATTCACCCCTGCCCTCTCTAGCATAGGCCATTCGACTTACATTTGGTATCAGAGCGGGTTTGTAGCTTGAGATTTCACCATCTCTTCTACACCTTGCATCGATCACTAGAATGACACTAGAGTTGGTAGCGTTCACACTACCTAGGTTTGATGACCTATGTTGGTGTTTGGCTTATGTTGTGTTGGCTATATTTGGCGAAAGCAATATCAGTTAATTTCTCAGTTGTAAGTCAGATATTCCTTTGTTGGTGTTTGGCTTATGTTGTGTTGGCTATTTTTGGCAAAAGGAATATCATTTAAGTTCTTAATTATAAGTTCTCAATTGTAAGTCAGTTACAACTGCTCTGGGTGCTGTGAAGTTTATGCTAAAATTAATGCTGTTGTGATGATATCTTTTTGTTTGCTGAAATGATTGATGCTTCATGAGTAGTTATTATTGATTTAAATAGTCATCTTAATAACTTGATCATTTATGGTGACTTTTGGACTTGATCATTATGGTGACTTATGATATTAGTCATTCATTTGGTGGAGTTAATAGTCATTTATGTGGAGTTATGGTCATAATGTTTTATGGCCTTGGTCATTCATTTGGTGGAGTTAATAGTCATTTATGTGGAGTTATGGTCATCATGGACTGCTTTATGTCCTTGGTAATTCATTTGGTGGAGTTAATAATCATCATGAAGTTAGGAGTTCCCTTGAATTTCTTTTGTGTAGTAATGACAGTGTGTTATGGGTTGCCTACTTTATTTATAAAAGAAGTGAGAGAATGATTGAGTTGGTGATCCACCCCTATGGATCTACTCCTATGCACTCCAATGCACTGAAACATAGGTGCCAATTATATGAGGAGTTGAGACTGTTGAGTGTTTGTCGATGGCAACAAGCTACTTCAATTATCTACAAATCAAGGTGGAGTTGGGTTTTGGAACTGTCACGCCCCAAGTTTAGGGTCACGTGACCGGCCAGGGTATACGTGCCTACTCATAAAATAACGGAATAAACAACAACTTTTATTAATAAAAGAACCAAAATAGATTTTCATTTCAAAACAGCAAGATTTTAAATAAATAGCTCAAGTGCAGAAATAAATAAATCGAAGAGCAACAGTTCCTTTGACAAATAAAAGACTGAAAAAAAAAACATGAATGTCCCCACCGGACTACAACTCCAAATACCAAAATAATAGTGCATGACAACCTACTACAGACTCGACTACGACCCCAAACTAGGATTGCTATGAGATCACGTGGCTCCTTTGTCCTCCAGCTGCGCCAAGTGCTCCAGCCCACCTCACCGGTCAGGATCTGCAAAACAAAACAACGACAATGGGTGAGTTCAAAGAGCTCAGTGAGCGGTTCTACCAACCCTCACAAAAAAACAAACATCACAGATAAGGTGGACAAAGTAAAACTCCTGACTCAAGCAAGAAAAGGTCACAAGGGAGTGACCTGCTAATAGGCCATCTGACGACCACCTGCCCGAATGCAGCCAACACCCAAATGGTGAAGAACAACAGGTCTAAGCCTACCATGCCCTAAGGCAACAACACATACTAGGATAATCGGGAAGGCCCTCCGAACTTATCCTAGTATAAATAAACTCGGGAGCAACAGGGAAAGGCTCTCAGAACTTCCTCCACGAGACGCGTAGGGACAATCGGGATTCGCCCATCTGAACTTGCCCCTTTAAGATATCGTAAGAGTAATCGGGTAGGCCCTGCAAGCTTACTCTTAAAAGACATCACAGGAATAATCGGGAAAGACCCCCCGAACTTATATCTTAAAACCACCTCGGGGATAATCGGGTAGGCCCTCTGAACTTATATTGGTGCCTTTTCCTCTGGTTTGATCAGGCTACTAACTACATTTTCTAGGACAATCCTTTTTGTAATGCCTAGTCTGCTCACCGTTGAAACATACCTCCGAATGTCCCCAGCATGCCCCCTAGTGCCTCCTATGACATCGGTTACACTGCTGCGGCCCAGATCTCCGATGCGAACCTTCAGATGATGCCCCTGGTCCTGAACCCATGTGGCCTCTGGAACTATTATGACCTCCGTCATGCGGTGGATCTACTGTCCTAAAAGTCCCCTCTGAGTGAGTCGGTAGACCCCCTGAAGGTTGGAGCCGAAAATTTTTGTTATGGGGACCATCATGCCTGTCTGTCGGTACCAGCGCCTCCTTTCGGAGCACCTCATCTACAATACAAGCAAAGGAAGTGTTCTCGGTGTAATGGATCAGTCTGGCGATCTGCGGCCTCAACCCCTCAACAAACCTCTTGACCCTGGAGGTCTCTGTGACTATCAAGGTGGGATGGTACTTCGAGAGCCGAGTAAACTCCATCTCATAATCTGCCACCAACATACTACCCCATTTGACGCAGCAAGTCGAACTCTTTCTGTCGCCTATCCCGGACGCTCATCGATAGGTACTTCTGCACCATAGCAGCTCTAAACTCGTCCCAAGTAGGGGGTGGTGCATCTAGTGCTCTGCGGTCCCTCCAGGTGAAAAGCCAATCCTTGGCTGGACCTCTCAGAAGAACAACCGAGCTCCCTGCACAGCTTATAGCAATCTCCTAGGAAACTATTACCTCCACCTGCTGATATGTCCCTGTATACTCCGGTGGCCTGAACGCAACAAAATATGCATATGAAGGTGCTCTAGCGCTCTAACCACCGGTGCTACTGGCTGGACCACCTCTGGTACTGAGGGTGCTACCGGTACTGGTTGTGGCTGTTGCCTTAGCTCCTAGTCCCTACGGAGCACCTCAGCCAGCTCAGCCACTCAGGCCTGCAACTGAACAACCATGGGATCCTGTCCCACATCCTCTCGGGCCTGCAGTGGTCTACCACAACCCCGGCCCCGGCCTCAAAAGCCTCCATTGATCTGGAATCAGCAGAAAGAAAATATCAAGATTTAAACAATTCAATTCACCCTAAGTCATTAAATAAATAAACCACAAGTCGCGCTAAGGTGCAGACTTAGCCCATTGATCTCATAGCATACCCCTACCGTATATTGACACGCTAGCAGTGCCCTATACAGTGACAACTCTAGGTCGTAGTCAGACCGAACCACATGCTCTGATACCACAATATCACTCCACAAGTTCAAGGTCACGTGACTGGCCAGGGTATACGTGCCTATACCCCGCAGCCTAACCAATGCACATGCCAACTCATAAAATAACGGAATAAACAATTGCTTTTATTAATAAAAGAACCAAAACAAATTTTTATTTCAAAATAGCAAGGTTTTAAATAAATAGCTCAAGTGCGGAAATAGAAAAATCGAAGAGCAACAGTTCCTTTGACAAATAAAAGACTGAATAAAAAAAACATGAATGTCCCCATAGGACTACAACTTCAAACACCAAAACAACAGTGCATGACAACCTACTACAGACTTGACTACGACCCCTACCTAAGACTGCTATGAGATCACGTTGCTCCTCTACCCTCTAGCTGCACTAAGTGCTCCAGCCCACCTCACCAGTCAGGCTCTACAAAACAAAGCAATGACAATGGGTGAGTTCAAAGAACTCAGTGAGCGGTTCTACCAACCCTCACAAAAAAACAAACATCACAGATAAGATGCACAAAGTAAAACTCCATACTCAAGCAGGAAAAGGTCACAGGGGAGTGACCTACTAACAGGCCATCCGGCCACCACCGGGCCGAAGGCAGCCAACACCCAAACGGTGAAGAACAACAGGCCTACGCCTACCATGCCATAAGGCAACAACACATACTATGATAATCGGGAAGGCCCTCTGTACTTCTCCTAGTATAAATAAACTCGGGAGCAATCGGGAAGGCCCTCCGAACTTGCTCCACGAGACCCATAGGGACAATTGGGATTCACCCATCCGAACTTGCCCCTTTAAGATATCATAAGAGTAATCGAGTAGGCCCTCCAAGCTTACTCTTAAAAGATATCACAGGAATAATCAGGAAAGGCCCTCCGAATTGATTCCTTAAAAACACCTCGGGGATAATCAGGTGGGCCCTCCAAACTTATCCCACGAAGCCAAACCAGAACAATCGAGAAAGGCCCTTCAAACTTGTTCTGCAGGTTGGGAATTAGCCATCCAACCTCCCGGGCCTCGCCCACAATCAGGCTCCTCGATGAGCCTCTTCGCCATTCATAAAGATATGGTGCACCATGACCTAAGTCAAGTCTTTACTACGGTGTCTCATTGGTTTTTCCTATTAGAAAGTGTCTCAACACTCCAATACCCAACTCCTAGACCCGTAATGTCATAAACTCGTGTGGTTTATTTCATGCATAAACTTTTCATGTTGGTTCATAACAGATTATGCTAACCCTTTTACCCAATTTTAATTATGCAATTAAAATTTATTTCACCACAATTAGGGTTTTGTTTTAGCTTACTGTTCTGCCCGAAACTGATGTATCTAATCCGAATCCGGTCTCCAGACTGTATCCTATGTTTCCAAACTATGTTTTCTGGTCGAAACGATAGGTTACACGACTATATTCATAGCAATACAAACACCACAGCAAGAATCACAAAAATAGCACAGATTCATTATCTCAGCATAAAATTCCAGCAACATTGAATTTTCAGCATGTCATGAAAATAAATCCGAAAATTCACATAAATTAAATCTTTAATTCACCAACAAATCAGAATTATAACATTTCAATAATTCTCACAAAAACCATATTTTTAAACAAGATTATAAAGCAATACCATCATCTTTAATCAAGAACAATCTTTAAGATCAAGCATTAAAACCAAGAAGCCATCTTGCAAAAAAACCTTCATGGCATCAACATCAAGATTCTAATTTTCATAAAACATGATTTTCTCCAAAAATCACAGATTAAATACTAAGCATTCTTGAACATAAAAGAACTCATTTTTATCATCAATTTGAGATATAAACTACAAGATAATCAAGATCCCTCACTTAGGCATTTCATCGAACACATTAAGGGCACCCTTGCTTCACCCTTGGCTGAGCACCCCTAGGGCTGTCCTAGGGTTGCCGAACCCCACAGGGAAGTGTTTAGGTACTCCTCAAACACGGCACACAACAAGAACGTTAAGAACTCAAGAAATCGTCAGAAAACAAATCAAGATTCAATAGCCTTCAAGATTGGCTTCAAGAACTCGAAGAAACCCGAAAGGAGGGTAAAACCAATCACTTAATTTTGGAAAGATGATTAGAAGCAATCCCGGACGATGGCCCTCGAATTCGGCTTCAAAAGATGACGGCTCAACCCAAGAAGGGAAAGAGAAGGGGAAGAGAAGGGGCGGTGGCTCACCTCAAGCCACCGACTTGAGGAGAGAGGAAGAGAGAGGGGCTGGCTTCGGCTGGCTCCTCTCGGCCCGACTCTAAAGGAGAGGAAGAAGGAAAGGAAGGAGAAGGGGGAAAGCTTGGGCGGCTCCAAGGGGAGAGAGGAGGGGGGCGGCTGGCGACTTGGCTATCGGCTGGCTCCTCTTCTCAATTAGGTTGGGTGGCTCCAAATAGGGAGCCACTAGCCAAGGGGAGGGGTTTTTATACTCCCTCCTCAACCCTAATCCCTCCATATCCTTTATTTAACCCACATCCATCTCAAGCCGAACCCAAACCCGCTAACTTAATTAACTTAATTAATTCCATTCTCCATATAACCATCCAATACAACATAAAATTAAATAAATCTATTTATGCAAGCAAAATTCACATAACTCATATCCTACTTACCCGAGCTCGCAAGATCGCACTGGGCCATGAGTCGACTCGGCTCGACCTCAAACTAGTCTACTAGGCTGGCAACACAATCATAAGGAAAGGAATATAATTAAATATCTAGGATATTACATGAACTCACTACAACACAGAGACTGTGTGGAGGACAGAACTCTACGATTGAGTTGTCATAGAGAGGTAAGTTGGTTAGTACTTATAATAACAAATAGTTTGTTTGTTATTTCCAATTCACTTTAGTGCTAAGAGTTGGATTTCTGGTTGTGAAATCCTGAAACTTGTATTGTACTTTATTGATACTGGATTGGGCATTTGTCCGATGAGGGCCCCGCAGATTAGGTGACAAGTTTTTCACTGAAATGAGTAAACAAATCGTTGTGTGTTTTCTTGTTTCTTTGTGGTTTTATATCTATTACTCACTCTGTTTGTAAAGTAGTTTCTGTAACCATTGCAACTTCCTGTGTAACTGACTCTTAATAGAAAGCTCCCTTAGAGACAATCCTATCAATTGGTATCACAGCGGTTGTGCTAACCTTTACCAACACAGATCCTTGGAGTGTCTCTACCCTTTGAACCTCAAGATGGAAGGAATGCCTATGGGAAACTCTCAGTCAATGTTCCACCTTTACTGATAGGTAGAAACTATGTTTATTGGAAGGTATAGATGAGAGCTTTCATCAACTCTCTGGATCATCGTTGCTGGGATACTATTGAGATTGGCTACACATCACCCACAACGACAGATGGGATTGAGCGCAAGCCTAAGAGTTAGTACATTGAAGCAGAAATCCATGTCGTTAATTTTGATAATAGAGCTCTATATGCTATCTTCGTTGGAGTTGATCCCTCACAGTTCAACCTGATTTCAGCATGTACTCTAGCAAAGCATTTTGGGAAATTCTGGGAACAAACCATGAAGATCCCTATTGCTTAGGAAGTCAAAAGTAGAAATTTTGAACACAAGATTTGAGAATTTGAAAATGGGAGAAGATGAGAGTATTCAATACTTCCATAGATGAGTGAAAGACCTTATGAACAATGCAACCAACCTAGGAGAATCCTTTTCAGAAGAAAAGGTTATTAGAAAAGTCGTGAGGTCACTGCCGTCAAAATTTGACATCAAAGTCGCAGCTATCAGTGAGGTACATGATCCATCAGTTATGACTATTGATACTTTGATGGGAAAGCTTGAAACATATGAGTTAGAATTGTCAGAAAAATACTCATACAAAGAGAAAAAGAAAAACCTTGCTTTCAATGCCATAGAAGATGAAGTTAGGTCAGAAGATTGTTCAGAAGATGAGATGGATGCAACTTTTGAATTACCATCAAAGAATTTTAAGAGATTTTTTAAGACAAAAAACAAGCAGTTCCAGCCTCAGTTCTAATCACACTTGTAATTGACTGGATTTAATGGTTAAAAATCAAAATACACAGTGGGGGAAAACAAAAGAGGTCAGTCGTCAACACCCAAGAATAATTTAAAACAAGAATACAAAGATGTGAAATGCTTTAAATATGAAGGATATGGTCATGTCAGATCCGAGTGTCCAAATTTATAGAAGAAACTAAAGAAACCTTTCACAGTTACATGGAGTGATGATGAAGAGGAAGAGGACTAAGTGAATCTGAAAAATAGTACAACAATTTTGTATCTTTCACAGCAAGCATTGGTGGTTCGGGCAAAACATTAGACAGTTCAGATGCAGAAGATGATGAAAGTATAGATCAATGTGCCGAAAGCCTTGAAGATGCCTACCAACTGATGTTTGAAAAATGGGTAGAAGTTGCGAAGCTGAACAAATCTCTCGATGATCAAAATAAGCTATTGATTGAAGAGAAGAGAGAGCTTGAATAAAGAATTCAATATCTTCAAGCTCAGATTGCTGAAAAGAAAAATAATGGGTCAAAATTGACTGATGAACTTGAGAAGGTAAAAAAGGAGGTAATAAGGATGAATTCTAGTAGTACACTTAATGCAATTTTAAGTGTAGGAAAATATCGTCCTAATCATAGTGAACTTGGATACACTGGACCATCCCAATTAAAGCTTCAGTCGCAACTGCCCATTCAACTGAAGTGTGTCCATAGTGGTTTTGCAAGACAACAACACACTACTGCTAGACGGAGTATGAGAGTGCCAGTGTGTAATTATTGTAGAGTCAAAGGGCACATAAGGCCAAACTGCTTCAGAATGTACAAGGATCTGACAAAAAGGAGACATGTCAATAAAGTAAAGCATATTTGGATAAAAAAGATAGATCTCATGTGCAAAGTTGCTTTTATTTCCAAGACAGTTGATGAAAGTGGAGCAACCAGTGCAAGTCAAAAAGTAACCAAGTCTTCAGACTAGTCAGTTAGAACTTCAGTTGAAACTAACACTGCGACTGATGTTGTTCAGGAAGAAGAAATAACTACTGAAATATAAAAGTCAGTTCAGAGAGGTCAACCCACAAGAGTTCGCAAGAATCATCCTATATGAGATGTGATATGAAATCCAGGCAGATTTGACCAGTTGAGATCTGCTCTGGGGTTGTGTATTATGTGATATGTATATTTAAAAAAAAAGAAAAAAAGAAGAAGGGGTTTTAATTAAAGAAGAAATTGTAACCCCCATTTTTTATAAATGCTTTCTCTCTCTCTCCACTAATTTTGCATTCAGGGATCAGAGCATTAAACCCTCTCATTCAAGTCTCAGAGCAAAACACAAATCTACAAAGCCTACCCCTAAGTGTTTCTCTAGCACACCTAGCAAGCTATTACAGGTGAAAACAAGTTTAAAAGAACTCTTCAAATACAATGAAAAAGAACTAAGAATTGAAAGAAGAACCAATGCTCTTTTCCCAAGCCTTAAAGCCTCTAACTTGTCAGTAGATGAACTTGAATCGCAGCAGAGTTGAGGAAGAATGGGCGCTTGAAGAAGAATGTTGACGGAAGAATCAGGGCACAACAAATCAAACTTAAGAAGGCTCAAATCTCTCCTTTTAATGCTCGATTAAGTGTCTAAGAAGTATTAAAGGAGTTAGGTGAGGGGTATTTATAACCCCTCAACCGTACGGGCTGTTCAATGGGCGGAAAACTAACCGTTATCGCCGTTCGGTCGCTTGTCGACTGATCGTCGATCGACTGATCGACCGACCGCCCACGACCGCTGCTGTAATAGAACTATTCGGTCGACTGATAGATCGACCGAATGAGTCACGAGTTTAGTCATCCGCAATCCGGTCGACCGATCGATCGACCGAAGCACCTTATGCTAATTTTTGGCATTGGTCGGTCGATCGACGTAGCCCTCTGCCACTTTTTTACCATATTCGGTCGACCGATAGGTTTACCAAGTGGCTACTGCCATTTTGTGGCATCATTCGATCCGCCGTCCGGTCGATCGATAAGGCTATTGTCAATTTTTTTGCCTTTTTCGGTCGACTGATCGATCGACCGAACTCAGGCTGAAGCTGACTTTTTCTTTATATTTGTTACATGCTTTTTCATAGGTTTAGTTACCAAGTTCTAACTTGGATAACCTTACAATTAGGCTTGGGATAAGATCATCCTAGGGGTATATTATAAGATATCTACTTAGTCCATACCCGAGCCTTTCTTTGACATTCTTTTTCTATTGATTCTTGACGATCTTTTCTTTCGTTTCTCCGAACGAAGTTTCCATGCTTATCGCAACCTCAACCTGAACTCAAAACTTCACACATAGATTAAATATATGTTTGTTGTCATCAAAATGAATATCGAAGCTTAAGAGAAATCCTTAAGCCAACAATCTCTCCCTTTTTGATGATGACAAACATTACATGGAATTTTAAGAAAACATATGCATATTCTTTGTGAGTTTGAGTTAAGGCATACAAGATATATAACTCAATAACTACAAATATATATATATAACTCAACATATGCTCCCCCTATCAATGTGCATACTCCCCCTATCAATATGCATATCATTTTTGTAACTCCCCCTAACTATATGCATCATAAAAACAAGTGTGACCTTACTTTTTCTCCCCCCTTTGACATCCATCAAAAAGGGTAAGAATTAAGGTACAATTAATGTGTGCCATCATGAAAACCAAGAAAGCCATAAAACCAAGTATCATCTACCACTATAATCCTTCCTATTAATGTAAGCCTATAGAAGGCAAACATCAACAAGTCGCAAAGCCCCACTACAGAGTAGTACATAAGTGTGATGACACTTTATAGAATACAAATTTTTGAAACCATATATGTTTTGAAAAAGAACATCTTAACCACTAGGAAAAGCACAAATCCCTAATTGCATCCTTAAGTTTGTAAAGCTTTCTTCAACCAAGGGTTTTGTAAATATATTGGCAAGTTATTTGTCGGTGGATAACAATTCTACCAATATATTTCCCTTAGTCACATTATTTCTAAGAAAATGGTGCCTTAGATCAATATGCTTAGTCGTAGAGTGTAAAATAGGATTTTTTGTTAAATTTGTTGCACTAGTATTATCACAATGAATAGGTATGCAAGTATACTTCAGTCCATAATCTAAAAGAGTTTGTTTCATCCATAGGACTTGTGGACAACAGCTAGCCACAGCGATGTATTTCGCTTCAGTAGTTGAAAGTGCAACTGAGTTTTGTTTCTTTGAGAACCAAGAAACAAGACTCGCTTCTAAAAATTGACAACACCAACTAGTGCTTTTTCTATCTACTTTACACCCAGCAAAATTCGCGTCTGAAAAACCGATTAATTTAAAAGATGTATGACATGGATACCATAATCCTAAGTCAACTGTGCCTTTCAAATATCTCAATATGCGTTTGACCGCACTTAAATGAGACATTCTAGGGTAAGATTGAAACCTAGCACATGCACAAATTCTAAACATGATATCGGGTCTACTTGCGGTTAAGTAAATAAGACTATCAATCATACCTCGATATCATTTTTCGTCGACTTTGACACAATCTTCATCTTTGTCAAGCTTGATAGATGTGCTCATTGGTGTAGAAGCTATCTTGGCTTCATTCATCCCAAACCTTTTGATGAGCTCCTTTCTGTACTTGGCTTGATTAATGAAGATTTCTTTATTGGTTAGCTTGATTTGGAGACCAAGCATGAAGGAGAGCTCTCCCATCATGCTCATCTCAAACTCATCTTGCATACACTTAGCAAACCACTTACAAAGAGTTTCATTAGTAGCACCATAAATTATGTCATCAACATAAATTTGAACAAATAAAATATCATTTTCACGATGTTTAATAAACAGTGAAACATCGGCTTTTCCAACGTTAAAACCTTGTTCGATTAAAAAATTTGGAAGCCTTTCATGCCAAGCCCTAGGGGCATGTTTTAAACCATATAATGTCATTTTAAGTTTGAAAACATGGTTTGGAAACTCAAAACTTTCAAATTCGGGGGGTTGTTCAACATATACTTCGTCATTGATGAAACCATTTAAGAATGTACTTTTAACATCCATCTGAAAAAGTTTAAAACATTTTAAACTAGCATATGCCAAAAGCATTCCAATTGCTTCTAATCTAGCTACAGGAGCATAAGTTTCATTATAATCTATCCCTTCTTGTTGATTATACCCTTGTGCCACTAACCTAGCTTTGTTTCTAATGACTAATCCTCCTTCATCTAACTTATTTCTAAATACCCATTTAGTCCCAATTATAGTTTGTTCACTAGGTCTAGGGACTAAGTCCCATACATCATTTCTAGCAAATTGGTTGAGTTCTTCTTGCATAGCTAGTACCCATAACTCATATTCTATTGCTTCCTATATGTTCTTAGGCTCTACTTGAGATATAAATGCTAGATATTGACAAATATCCTTGAGTTTAGAGCGTGTTACCACTCCAGTTGTTGTTTCTCCAATGACTTGATCCATTGGATGATCCCTTATCAACCGTTATCCTTTGGGGAGAGGTGGTAGAGCTTCTTCTTCCTCATCTTCAACTTGAGGTAGAGTTGTGGATGATGGTTCTTCATGTTGTATTTCCTCATTATCTTCATCCTCCACCTCTTTGTCATGAGGTGTGAGGTCCTCAAGTTTCTCACCTATATTTACAATCTTCACATTTCTAGAAGAATCATTAGTTTCATTAAACGTGACATGTATAGATTCTTCAACAATCATGGTTCTACGATTGTATACTCTATATGCCTTAGAATTAATGGAGTAACCTAGGAAAATTCCTTCATCGGATTTAGAATCAAATTTTTCTAAATGCTCCTTAGTGTTTAAGATGAAACATTTGCATCCAAAAATATGAAAATATCCCACATTTGGGATTTTACCATTCCAAAGCTCAAAAGGTGTTTTCTTAATTTTAGGTCTTAATAAAACACGATTAAGCACATAACAAGAGGTATTTATGGCTTCGGCCCAAAAAAACTTAGGCAAATTATTTTCATATAGCATGGTCCTAGCCATCTCTTGTAAGGTTCTATTCTTCCTCTCAACCACCTCATTTTGTTGAGGGGTCCTAGGGGAAGAAAAGGTATGTTCAATACCTAAATCATCACAACATTTGGAAAAAAAAATATTTTTAAACTCTCCTCCATTATTACTTATAATTTTTAAAATTGAAACCTCTTACTCATTTGTAACTTTCTTTGTAAACTTTTTGAAAAACTCAAAAGTTTCATTTTTCTTAGCTAAAAAGAAAACCCATGTAAATCTAGAAAAATCATCACCTAATACATAGCAATATAGTTTTCCACCTAGACTAGCTATATCACATGGACCAAAAAGATCCATGTGCACAAGCTCAAGAATTCTAGATGTACTAATTTGATTAATGCTATGAAATGAGGATTTAACTTGCTTACTTAGTTGACATGCATCACAAAGTTTGTCTTTTTCAAATTTTATCTTGGGCAATCCTTTAATTAATTCTTTCTTAGATATTTCTTGGATGTGGCTCATGCTAGTATGTCCTAGCCTTCTATGCCACAACCAAGAATCATTTTTCAAGGCAACTAAGCATCTAACATGGGGATTAGGCAAGACATTTAAATCTAATGTGTAGGCATTTCCTTGCCGATTTCCAATAAACATGATGTCATTGGAAGGTGCACTCCGAATGATACATTTAGATGCTTCAAAAACAACTACATATCCATTGTCACACAATTGTGATATGCTAATGAAGTTATGTTTTAACCCATCAACTAATAAAACATTCTTAATGCATGGGTAAGGAAGAATACCTATATCACCAATGCCAACAATGTTACCTTTGGCATTGTCTCCAAATGTTACATCTCCACCATCTTTGCTTGATAGGGTTGCAAATAAGTTGATATCATCCGTCATGTGCTTTGAGCAACCACTATCCAATATCCAAGTGCTTCTACTTGCTTGAGGATGCTTCTCCATCTACAAAAGGAGAAGAAACTATTTTAGGTATCCAAATTTTCTTGGGTCCTTGAGTGTTAGGCATTTTAGGAACCCAAGTAAATCTAGCATGTAGGTTCCTCCTCAAAGTACAATCCTTAGCCTTATGGCCAAATATGCCACAAGAAAAACAATTTCTATTAAATTTCCTTCTATTATGTGTGTGAGCATGAAAGTGTGATGATTTCTTTTTATGAACAACCTTAGGCATGGCATTTTGTAGGGTTGTCATCTTTCCATTAAGCATGCAAAGTTCCTTTTTCAATGTGAGCATGCTATCATTCAAATGCTCTACTTGATCACTTAAATACTTGTTTTCTTCTTCTAATTTTTTGTTGTCACTTTCTAAGTCCTTCTTAGTCTTTTCTAGGGCATGTTTCTCTTCCTTACGGGGTATCTACTTATTTCCTTAAAGCATTGCATGAAAGTAATAAACTATCATTTTCTAGCTCTTTAAATTTTCTTCTAATAGCATTGAATTCATCATGAATTTGATCAAATTCATTTTCTAGCTCTTCTTGAGTAAAAGAAAGCTCACCAAAAGTAAATCTTACCTCATCATCATTTGCTATTAAGCAAAGATTTGCCTTTTCACTCTTTGAGTCTTCTTCACTCGATGAAGCCTCGCTTTCATCCCACGAAGCCATCATTGTCTTCTTTTTCTTCTTGTATTTGTCCTTTTTGTGAGGGTTAGAGGTGGAAGCCATCTTGAGAAGTGGGCAATCCTTTCTTAGATGCCCGACCTTGTTGCAATGGTAGCATGTGTAGCTTACTCTTCCCTTTCTCATGCCTCCTCTCATGAAGCTCATAAATCTCCTTGCCAACATCGCCATTTCCGCAAAGTCATCCGTCTCTTCCTTGAATGATGAGGATTCTTCTACTCAGTGTGATGCTTTTAAGGCAATGGTCTTGCCTTTGAGGGCATCTTCCTCCATGTATTGCTTCATATGGGTCTCATGTGTCATGAGAGACCAAATGAGCTCGGTGATTTTCAAGGTGCTCATGTCTTTCGCTTTCATGATTGCTATTACCTTGGGCTCCCAAGCTTTTGGAAGGGAACGAATGAGCTTTCTTACCTTCTCTTCCCTTATCTCTCTGCCAAGGTTAGCTAATCCATTTGTAATATTTTGAAATCTAGCATACATGGCATCAATGGATTCATACGATAACATTTTGAATATTTCATAATTATGCATGAGTAGGTTTATGTTAGATTCCTTTACTTGTGAAGTTCCTTCATGTGTAGTCTCTAGGACCTTCCATAGTTCATATGCGGATTTACAAGTAGAAATCCTATTGAACTCATTAATTGATAGGCCGCAATATAATGCATTGACGGCCTCTGCATTAGCATTAAAGAGTTTAATCTCTTCTTGGTCCCACTCATTCATGTCCTTAGTGGGTTGCTTATACTCTACTTGAATCATCCTCCATACATCCATGCCTAGAAATTATAGGAAGCCATTCATACGAATCTTCTAGTAGGCATAGTTGTTTCCATCGAATAGTGGTGGAGTATGAGTAGAGGACCCTGGAGCTAGTTGGATTTAACTCGACATCTTAATTTGTAGGGAAGATGGTTAAATGTTATCCTACGACCTTGCTCTGATACCAATTGTTGGATGAAATGCCACACTAGAAGGGGGGGTTGAATAGTGTGTGTCCTTTTATTATTTAATCAATTTTCCTTTTTGCTTAATTTTAGCTTCTATCAAATGCAAATATAACTTAATGATGTTTGCTATCAAATATCAAGCACAACCATAAGTAAACAATCGAGGCAATGCTAGTATGATGAAATATAGTGGTTCGGCCAACTGCCTACTCCACTACCTTGGCTCCTCACCAAGAATTTCTAATCAACTACTTTATAGAACTTGTGTTTCCCTTTGAATACAACTGAGGACACAATTCTCACATCTTTAAGAATTCCTCAAACCTATTCACCTAGGCAAAATACAAATCTACAAAGTCTACCCCTAAGTGTTTCTCTAGCACACCTAGCAAGCTATTACAGGTAACAACATGTTTAAACAACTCTTCAAATATAATGAAAAAGAGCTAAGAATTGAAAGAAGAACCAATGCTCTTTTCCCAAGCCTTCAAGCCTCCAACTTGTCAGTAGATGAACTTGAATCGCAACAGAGTTGAGGAAGAATGGGCGCTTAAAGAAGAATGTTGACGGAAGAATCAAGGCGCAGCAAATCAAACTTAAGAAGGATCAAATCTCTCCTTTTAATGCTCAATTAAGTGTCTAAGAAGTCTTAAAGGAGTTAGGTGAGGGGTATTTATAACCCCTCAATCGAACGGGCTGTTCAACGCGTGGAAAACTAGCTGTTACTGTCGTTCGTTCGCTTGCCAATCGATCGTCGATCGACCAATCGGTCGACAGATCGGCCGACCGCCCGCGACCGTTGCTTTAATAACGCTGTTCGGCCGTCCGACGGGTTGACCGAATGTGTCGCAAGTTCAGTGATCTGCAATTCGGTCGACCGATTGGTCGACCGAAGCACCTTCTGCCAATTTTTGGCATTGGTCGGTCGACCAACCGGTTGACCGACGTAGCTCTCTTCCACTTTTTCACCATCTTCGGTCGACCGAGTGGCTACTGCCATTTTGTGGCATCATTCGGTCGACCGTTCGGTCGACCACAAGGCTACTACCAATTTTTCTGCCTTGTTCGGTCGACCGATCGGTCGACCGAACTCAGGCTGAGGCTAATTTTTTCTTTATATTTGTTACATGCTATTTCATAGGTTTAGTTACCAAGTTCTAATTTGGATAACCTTTTTATTAGGCTTGGGATAAGATCGTCCAAGGGGTATATTACAAGATATCTACTTAGTCTATACCCGAGCCTTTTTTTGACGTTCTTTTTCTATTGATTCTTGACGATCTTTTATTTCGTTTCTCCGAACAAAGTTTGCATGCTTATCGCAACCTCAACCTGAACTCAAAACTTCACACATAGATTAAATATATGTTTGTTGTCATCAAAATGAAGATCGAAGCTTAAGAGAAACCTTTAAGCCAACATTTTCTGCAATGATGAATTTATTTAATTATCCTGTTGCGTGTGCTTGAGTTAATTTTTCATTATATTATTATGATATGCATATGATTGGTGCTTGTGGTAGCATGAGATTGGAATAGGATTAATTCAGTTAAATCAGGTTAGCGGGTTCGGGTTCGGCTTAAGACGGATGCGGGTTTTATAAGGGATTTAGTGGAGTTAGGGTTGAGGAGGGAGTATAAAACCCCCTCCCCTTGGTTTGCAGCTCCTTATTGGAGCCACACAAGACAGTTGAAGAAGAAGAACCACTAGCTAGCCACCCCTCTTCTCTCTCCTCTTGGAGCCGCCGAGCCTTGCCGCCAAAGCCAAGCCTCTTCTACTTGTTGTTGTTCCTTTTCCTCTCCCTTGGAAGCCGAGCCGTGGCTTGAGGAGGAGCCGCTGCCTTCTTCTTCCTCTTCTTGGAGCTGGCAGCTTGAGGAGGAGCCGCCGCCCCCTTCTTTTCCTTGGTAGAGCCAAGCCGCTGATTCTTGAAGCCGAAATCGAGGGCCATCGTCCAGGATTTCTCGCTCCTCTAATCATCCTCCCTATTCAACTGAGTGGTTTTACCTCTCCTTTATCGGGTTCTCTCGTAATCTTGAGCCAATTTGGGCATTTTCTCGTTTCTTGTGATTTTTGCCTAATCGTGGGTTTGATCGCCGTGTTCTTGTGCCGATTTGTGTGAGGAGGGCCCGAGATCCTCCCTTTGTGGCTCGTCAGTCCTAGGTTTACCCTAGGGGTGCTCGGCCAAGGGTGAGGGAAGGGTGTCCTCAAGGTGGTCGATAAAATGCCCAAGTGAGAGATCTTGTTTATCTTGAAGTTTATATATTGATTTGCTTACCTATTTAGGTTCTTGAGTTGTGGTTGCATGCCTTAGATTTAAATCTATGATTTTTGATATGGAGCATGTTCTACAAAAAAAATAAGGTTTGATCTTGAAGCCATGAGTGTTCTTGATATGAGATTCTTGATCATGTAATTTGATTCTTGCTTGAAGATTGTTTTGATTCATGCAATCATGACTTGATTCTTGAGGAGTTTTGCCTCAATGATATAATTCTGTTGTGATGATAATTAAGGAATTTAATTCTGTAATTTTTGGATTTAATTACCTTTATTATGCTGAAACTCAATTAGGTTGAAAACTGCATGCTGAATTATTTGTTTCAGGGCTGATTTTGAAATCCTGTTGTAATGTGAATAGCTTGTTGAATATAGTCGTGTAACCTATCGTTTCGATCAGAAAATATAGTTTGGAAACATAGATCATATTCTGGAGACCAGATTCGGGTCAGATACATTCACTACTAAAAACTTTGCTTTTTTGTGATGGCTCATTTGCGACGGCACTGGAGGCGGTCGTAGATGCTACGGTTATGCGACCACCGTCTAGTGGGTTCACGGAGTAGCCAGGCTGGAGACGGCACTGCGACCACCTCAAGGGCCGTCGCAATATTAATGACAGAGCAACAGTTTGCCGACCGCGTAGTGACCACTTTATTGCGACCGCAAAGCCGTCAAGGGTTAAAATTACTTACCTACACAATTCTTTCTTTTCTTCCCTGCTCGATCACTCGCCCTTGCTCTCACTCACCCTAGCTCTCACTCATCGCACGCGTTATTGCCGCCGCCAACTTTTGCAGCACC
Source organism: Canna indica (assembly GCA_034359265.1). Taxonomy (NCBI): domain Eukaryota; kingdom Viridiplantae; phylum Streptophyta; class Magnoliopsida; order Zingiberales; family Cannaceae; genus Canna; species Canna indica. Next base: position 50,519,314 of record CP136897.1, read on the forward strand.
GATATTCCCCCGCCCTCCTCTCTCTCTCTCTCTCTCTCTCTCTCTACCGCCCTCGATCTTGTTGTTGCCCGCCTGCGCCGCCCCTCGCCACAGGTCGCTCTCTCTCTCTCTCAGTTGAAACCCTAGTCGATGGCTAGGGTTTCGACCGGGATTGAAGGGGATTAAAGGGAAAGATGAACTTTGAATATGAGTGGAATTCTGGAAAGGCCACGGAAAGATGAACTATGAGATGACAATGATGTTTTGGAAGAGTTCTCAGGTCAAAACTTTACTATCGCCATGTCGGGATTGGCAAACTATTCCAGTCATGATGTAAAATTGTACAGTTGATAAGAATTCTCATACCCTACTACAAATATCTATAGCATGAATCTTCAAAAGGAGGTCCAACATCGAAAATGATGGAGAACTCAATGTTAAAGTGGAATTCAAACTTTTGTTTGACCCTATTGTATTTTAGGGAAGTTTAACCCTCTTCTGTCCTGTTTTGGCATACTTCTTTATTCAATTATTAGATGAGTCTCCAGGCCTCCATAAAGTATGTATGGTCTTAAGCTAGATAGTGTTGTATTCTACATTAAACTGTTTGCTTGATTTGCTTGTCTGTTCTTGGAGCCGCCAATATGTAACCTGTGTAAAAATATCGAGATGTTCAAAATCAGGTTTACTAATTGCAAAATAGGTGTGTAAGGAATCCAATATGCATGCTCTGAAATATATGTGCTGTGCATGTAATCATTAAACTCTAGATCCATTTTATTAAGTTTAGCATGCATGTCCATATCTAAGGAGTATGGATGTAGGAATGATAAAAATATACAAATACACACGATGTCTTTTTTTATGCATGTTGTTGCATTGATGTTACCTAGTTCAGCCTACATAACTATAGGAGATGTCTATAGTTATGGAATAAACTAATCATTGATATCATTGTCTATAGTTATTTTGCAAGTTTTAGTTTATGCTTGCTACTTCAATTTGTTCCATGCACTTGTACATTATGATGACTAGCATGATCTAATTTTCTCCAAGACCATTTACATGTTTGAAATGAGTTCCCCCTTTTCTCTGCCTTTCACCCTTCTCATGTCGGGTTAATGTACTATGTCTAATAGAAATCAATGCCATAGTATGAGGCCATGATCACACCAACATCATACATCATGTCCCTCTTTTGCTGGGTGAACAGTGATCACCTAAAGACAAGGACTTCTGAAAGTGTTGTCCATTATGGTTTATTGGACATACATACATTTCATTGAGTAGGTAGAAGATTATCTCCAAATTATATTCCTTAAAATTGTCTAATCCTATGATTCATTATAAGGACATTTTAGATGTCGTTTTTCAATGATGCTTTATTATTAGAATGAATTTTCCTCCATTATGTTAGAGTTCTATCAATTTTTAGTTTATTACAATTATTTAAGTACTCAATCCCATTATGTAAGAACTCTTTTGGTAACCTTGCTTCCTTCACAGTGATATATTTTGCCAAACTTATGAAAGTTTCTTCAATTTTATGAAATAGGATGTTGGTTGCAATTCTTGATTTTTCAACCAGCATCGTTCTCTGGCACACTGTTAACTTTTTTTTTTCTTCTTCTTTATGTTAGTTTTAATTAATTTTGTTAAATTCATCTTTTTTTCTATTAATTTATATTATATTATTGGTTGACATCACTAATCAATATTTATATCTGTAGATGTCGCGTGCCCATTCTAGGGTTCATCGCACAAGTTTATCTCGACCGCTGCCGCCGCCCATGACAGCACCACCACCACCACCAGCCGTGGCAGATGCTATACCACCACCACCTGCACCAGTCGTGGTAGATGCTATACCACCACCACCAGCAACTCGAGGTCGTCGTAGGCCTCGTGGGCCTAATGGGGGGGAGGGGTGATGCACCTTCATCGTCCGACCAGTGTCGGCGAATATCGCAGAATGGTCTAAAGTAAGTATCAAAATTTATTTATTATAATTGTTAATAATTAATTGTTATTTATAATGTTATTATACTTGAGTTGTAGATTTCAGCAGGATGATGTCGCCCGCGCCATGACCGTTATGCTTAAGAGTTTCTTTCAAGAGCCGTGGACTTCATGGACTAGGGTGTCGAACCATTATCGAGATTTATTATGGATCGAGTTCGAGGTACGTAGTTCAAATTGGTTTCTAATTTCTAGTTGAAAGCAACTGTAATGAATCACTAATTACAGTAAGCTTTAGGGGCCATCACTTTGATTCCTTACAGAGATGTTCAAATTGGTTTCTAATTTCTAGTTGAATACTACTCCCTCTTTTCCAACGCCAAAGCAGCAGATAAGAACAAGAACAACAAAAAAGGAAAGCAATAATCTAACTTGTCAACCCCAAGTAATCTAATTCCTATTGTGGATAAGCATTTATTATAGTTGTAGCTAAGAATTTTTGTTCTTAGCTAATTTGTATATCCTATCTCTAAATGAGCTTCATCTTAGCTTCAATTATTCGAGACTATGTTAAATGTGCCTATTGGTATGTTCTAATTTCTATGCAAAAATTAGAAATGGTTATTTATTACACTACATCAAACTGTAGTTACCTCTGTTTGTTTCTTTATATATTCATATTCTATATCAGCATAGTTTCTTGATCCCTTTGCTTCTTCAATGCACCTTGCTTCCAATTGTTTTCACTTCCTCCATAGTTAGTATTATTAGTTACTCTAATATCTTAGTTATTTTATTAGTACTGTGAGAATTACCTTGTTTTATGGTCAACCATGGTTCTAGAGGTCTATTTAGTTCAATCACAGGTTGCTTCTGCAGTTGCTTTTCCCATGTTTTTGTAGTGAGCTATGGATGAAATCGGGAGGATGTTAAACCACAGGTCATCTATTCTGCATGCTGTATACTGCATGCTGTGATTGTGCTAAGCTTCAAGATGCAACTAAGTTAGTTGTGCTAAGCTTCAAGATGCAACTAAGTTGTGCCAATAGAGTACAGGCATAAATACAGACAAATATTCTTGTGACTGCATGAGTTTCAGATTGAAGCAACTAAGTTGTTCAAGCTTATTTACAGTGTATAATACTTTTATTTTGTTCTTTAGTCTGAAATTAAAATTACAATGTATAGTACCACTTGAAATTGATAGTGTATATTTGTAGGCCCGGTACACTTGGGACCCTGTCATTCAAGCTCAGGTGAAGGATGCTTGGGTAAGCTTACAATAAAAAGCTTTTCAAGGATATCCTTCATCGTGCGCGAGATGAGGCGCAGGCAAATGTAGGTGGTAATCGGGATACGCCAATGGATGCACTAAAGAGACATGGGCCCAACTGGATAATAGGCCACGTATGGGATCAGCTATGCGACATCTGGGCGTTCGAGAAGTGGTAGGGTACCTCCCGGACAGTGCACCAGAATCAGATGACGCTAGTTGAGGGATCCGTGGCCCGACATACCGGTGGGTCCATCCCATTTACTAGCCACGAGCATCAGTTGGTAAGTAATTTAATAATTATTTTTATTATTTTATTATTATTATAGAAAAACTAATTATAGAAAAACTGATCCTTTGAGGGTCTTCGAGGAGACACATAGATATAAGCATGGTCCTCGCTGGGGTGAGTTCATTAGCGGGAGGCCGAAGATGATTCTGGTAAGTTAATATTTAATAATGTTCATATTTTTTAAAAAATTATATTAGTTCAATTATGTACAATTAGTTTAATTAATCAATCTTTAAAGGCCGCGTATACTGAGTTGGTGACCCAGCGGGGAGGTTATCCAGCACAGCATCAGCTTGATGCTAACACACGGATGCAAGTGACAGGAGTCGACCACGGCCGTGTATATGACATTGGCATAACGGCCCACGCACGGACGTTGTTGCAGTCACATGGTGCGGGGTCGTCTGCCTTCACCTCTTCCACCGCTGGTCCATCAACATCAAATGCAGGCCAGGATCGATTTGCAGCCTTAGAGGCTTCGCACACAGAATTATTGGCTTCTCATGCAGCCTTAGAGGCTTCTCATGCATGCCTCATCAGTGACGTCGCCGCTATGAGGGAGTACATGGCACATATTGCTTCTTCCATGCCTGGTGCTCCGCCTCCCCAAGTTGGCTTTAGGTTTCCAACCTTGGTCTTAATCTCTTAATCTCAGTTTTCATGATAATAAACATGGAACTAATATTTCATCGAGAAATCTTTCAGGTTCATATCAATTAGCGTTCGATGTCCTCGATCAGAAAAATCAGAAAAATCAGAAAATCGGAAGGACATTGATCGTTGTGCTCGGGTTCGTCGCGAAACATCTCAAAGATCGACGTATGCACCAAAGACGCATTGGACGAGCTCAAAGATCTCATGGAAAGCTCTTCAAGTTGATGCTTGTTGAAAGCCGGAATCCGGAAACGAAGCGCGGAAGAAAAAGGCTGAAAAAATCAATATCAGCCTATGTTCGATCGACGAAATGGCTTGCACTTCAAAGAAAACTAGGCTAAAACTAGAGGTCTTTGTGAAATAATAACTCTTAATTGAAGAGCCTTCCAAAGAGGGTAGAGATCATAAGAACGTAGTCCTTTGTGAAGCTTACTGGTGATTGTTTTCTTTTCAGACTTCCTCGCAGATTTATAGGATTTCTTTCTTGACACGAGTTGTGTTTGGATTCTTCTGCAACTCATGAGTAGCATTCTCAGTAGTTTGCTGAACAACTTCCTTAGTAGGCACTTGATGTTCAATCTCATATTCAGGTACATGAACGAAAACTGCTTCAGAAATTAGAGTAGTAGAATCAACTGCTTATGGTACAGTTATAACTGCAGCGGTCTCTAGTACAGGAGCAAAATCACCCTTAGGTACTATACACGCAGTTTCAACTAGTTCTTCCTCAGTTATAACTGGGGAAATATTGGCAGAAGGACTTTGGTGCAGGAACAAGATTTGATTGTTGTTCCTCATGAGCAGAACCTGTAGCAATTTTAGAGGGACCAGTATCCACTAGAGTGGAATCATGAACAATGACAACAAATGTGGCAGTTTCAACTGGGTCAATCTGAAAAGAACAACTACTTGAATAGGAAATGATTGCCATACAAATCTCTCCCTCAACATGAGAATTCTCCCTCTCAGGAATAGAAACCCTAGGTAGAGAATCGTGAATATTAAACTGCAAACCTCGACCCTTTCTTGGAAGGTGAACTGCAGGACGATGGCCAAGCTTGACTTGCATTGGGTCACCATGAGAGGGAGGAGAAGAGCCTTCTTCATTTGACATCAGATTGTAAGTCGTCACAGCCTTTTCTTTAAGATTAGAAGATGCACGCCCTTATCCAGAGCAAAAGTAGTTTTCTTGTAAACCATTCCCATAAACTCTTTTCACTGTGGACTCGAGGGAGTCTTGGCCGGCTCCATTTGTAGAAAAAAGATGCAGAATAAAAGTGAAGTAGAGGAGCAGTCAAGAGAGCAGTTACAACTTCAAACCTTGAGTTAAGGGGGTTACTAATCCGAATCTTGAAAGAGGGGGTTACTACTCCAAGCCTTGATTGAGGAGGTAACTGCTTCAGGCCTTGATTGAGAGGATTTAATCCTCCGATCCCTGAATGTGAAAAAACAGTGGAGAGAGAGAGAGAAAGCATTTATAACAAAAGGGCATTAGACTTTCTTCTTTAAATAAAAACCCCTTTTCCTCTTTTTGTTTTACGACAACCCCAGAGCAGATCTCAACTGCTCAAAACTCCCTCCATCAAAGGTCTTTATGAAGACGTCTGCCACTTGTCGATCTGAAGAAATATACTCAGTTATAGCTGTTTCAGGTTCAGGTGTGGCAGTTTCAGCTGCATCTAGAACTGTAGTAGCAGTTTCGACTACTTCAAGACTTGGTAAAGTAGTTTCAACTACTTCAGGGATAATTTTAACTGGAACTGTCTCAGACACAAGAATTGGAGAAGATTCCTCCCCATGAACTTACAAAGAGTTTCAACTAGTGCTTCTTCAGTTGAAACAGGTGGAAAATGATCAACACATTAAACTTTGCAGTGATCAACTTTTGTATCTGAGTTTTTTGAAGCCTTGTCATAAATTTCTACAACAATTTTGGCTTTGGTATATTGGTTCTTTGGCTTACGCTCAGTCTCATCTATTGTTGGAGAGGTATAGCCAACCTCTATAGAGTCCCAGCAATGATTATCCAAGTACTTGATGAAAGCTCTCATTCGAGCCTTCCAATAAGTATAGTTTATCCCGATGAGATGTGGGGGAATATTGACAGAAATTCTCATAGGCATTTCTTCCATCTTGAACCGGAAAAAGAAGAGACACACAAAGGATCTTGTGCAGGTAAAGATTTGTCACACCCCAAACCCGGTATGACCAGCTAGGGTATGCCACGTATACCGAAGCCCAACTCAACAAACCACATATAGAAATACACAAAACTTGAACATTTGTAAATCATTTCATAAATAATAACAGGCTTCTACAATAATCCCAAATCACCAACCAACTCAATGAATGACCAAAAGTTCGAGTTAATTTCATAAATATAAATTAATAATCAAATGACACCTCAATAAAAGAAAATGCGGAAACATAAAAACCCGAGTCTACATGGCTCAAATGACTCAAAGAAAAACAAAACACGACTCAGGTATCCCCCTCGACCATAACATGTCACGAGACCCGCTGCGCCGCCACCAGCCTCGCTACTGCATCCTAGTACCTCTCTGATCACTCTCAGGTGCTGTAAAAGAAAGAAATGAAAAAGGATAAGTCCAGCTAGGACTTAGTGAGTAGATTAGTCCTCAAACCCCCATGTCCAGCATTATGGAATAAAACACATAATTAAGCATAGAAAAAATAAAGCATAATTCAGGTGCATTTATTAATTAGCAGAGCAATCCTCCTAAACATCATATAGTAACCTGTAGAAAATATGCCACCAGGTATAAAATATATATGCTCAATGAAATAATCCACATGCTCACCCGGAGCCGTCGGTCCACATAGACACATAGCGTAGGTACTCAATGTGGCCTCCTATCTACCACTCAACCAGTGTCGTCTCTTTGGGGCATGCCCTCCCCTCACCGACACGGGCTCTTCTGATCCGTCTCTTAGGGGCATACGTTCCCCTCACCGGTCGGGATTTCGGACTGTCTCTTTGGGGTATGATCTCCCCTCACCGACCGGAACTTCCGGAATAATGCCAACATAGTCTCTTTGGGCATACCCTCCCCTCACTGGTGAAGCTTCCGGGAATATGCACCAAGCACAGTACACACATAATAGCATACCAATTAAAAGATCCATCCACATAATAATTAATAAAAGTATGCAATGAACATACCTCGACCTCTCCATGGCCTCATGCCATAAATCACATCCCACATGTATAAGGATAACATTCATGTCACTTAAGTATAAACATAATATGTGCATGGTCATGAATAAACACGACATCATAATGATACATCATATAACTCATGTCATAATAAATTAATAACATCTCGCCACGCATGTAATCACAAGTAATGACATAGATATGTATCAATATGCTAAAACGTAGAAGCTATAGAAATATCTATCAACAAAGAACCCTATACAAGGTATTATATGTAGAGAGCATCTATAATGAACCACAACCCCTTTTATGACCCTAACAACACCTCCTAGGGCCGGCTTTCCCCCTTACCCGAATGCTCTAAGAGCAACGGGGGTTTGGCCCTACAAGTCCTCCATGGGTTCACCTCAATGTAATGTTCACCCTAGGGTCATATGTCTCTCTGTGCACCTAGGTTCCTTAAATTCCTTAAGTGTGAGTCTTTACTTACTTTCATCATACCTTAATTTCATCTAGGAAAATTCCTAATGTATAGTCTCTACCCTATACCATGTTATCATGTCATCGATATAATTTCACAAGGGCCGGCCTACCCTTGGGTTCCTAAATAGTTTCATAAATGGGGCAACATACCTAAACAAAACATTAATCATCAAGCTTTATTCCTTACTCTCCTTACCTTCCTAGCTATCTAGAACACAAGACACCATCAAGATAGCAAGGAAGCCCATCAAGAAACCCAAGAAGAAGGGGTGGCATCCCCAAATTAGGCCAAGAACCATTCGGCCAAAGCAAAATCTAGATGTAAAAATCTACGACGACAACACGTAAACCCATAAATCATACATCTGAAACCAATACGAGAAGCCATACGAAAATGCAGTGAAAAACCCCATGACATAGGGGCGGGCAGCATAACGAGGAAATCAAGGAAAGAGGGCTTAATCCACACACCTTTTTGGAGAAAACGGAAAGGAAGAAGAATCTAAGTTCCTTCCTACGATGAACGCCGACGAACTCACGATCTCTGGCCTCCGAATTGGTTCCTCCCCTCTCGGTGTCACCCTATCTCTCTCCTCTCTTTGCCTCGGGTGGCGTGTGAATAAACCCCAAGCCTCACGCCCCAGGTATATTTTTAGGGGCTTGGTTGGTCCCCAAATAACCATATTGCCCCTCCTTAAATGAATCGACTTGTAAAATTCATATCTAACCTATTCTAACTCCGATTCGAGTTCCGATTCAATCGCTAGACTCGACTCGAGGCCCTCTATCTTCCTAGCATGCTAAATCACAGAAATATAGCAAGTAAAATTTTCCTAAATTTTTCTACATAAATTGTTTACTCGGATTTAATCCCAAAGCTTTTCGTCAGTTCGCGCTAACTCGAGCCTACGATCCATTGCTTAAGGATAAAATATAATTATTAAAATTTTGATAATTACAATTTCCTCCCCCCTTAAAGAAAATTCATCCTTGAATTTTGAGATGGAGAAAAGAACTCACCTCAACATCAAAAAGGTATGAGTACTTTTCTCTTATGTCCCGCTCGACCTCCCAAGTAGCCTCATGCCCCGAGTGATGCTTCCAACGAACTTTCACCAAGGGAACCTCCTTGGACCTTAGCTTCCTTATCTACCTGTGTAGGATCTCCACGAGCTTTTCCTCATAAGAAATGGTGGGATCGACCTCCACTGCGGTAACATCTAGAACATGTGAATCGTCACGAAGATACCGCTTTAGCATGGATACATGAAAAATAGGATGCACCTAGTCCATGCTTGGTGGTAGAGCCAACTCATAGGCAACTGCTCCTTTGCGCCGCAATATGGGGAAAGAGCCCATAAATCTGGGGCTCAATTTCCCTTTCTTTCCGAAGCGCACCACCCCTTTCATAGGGGATACTTTGAGGAAAACTAAATCTCCTTCTTGAAACTCTACATCTCGGGCTTTCCCATCTGCATACATCTTCTGATGACTTTGAGCTGCCAAAAGTTGCTCCTTGATCAGTTTCACTTTCTCGACGACATCGTGAACCAAATCCAACCCCAACATATGGGACTCGCCAGCCTAGAACCACCGTATGGGCGACATGCATCTGCTCCCGTACAAAGCCTCAAATGGTGCCATGCATGCCAATACTACTTTTGTAACTATTATTATAGGCGAACTCCACCAAAGGTAAATGTCTCTCCCAACAATCCTCCAAGTCTAATACGCATGCCCTTAGCATGTCCTCAAGGGTCTGAATGGTCCTCTCGAATTGCCCGTCTGTTTGAGGATGAAAAGCGATATTGAACCGCACCTGCATACCCAGAGCCTCCTGAAATGACTGCCATAAGCGAGCGGTGAATTGAGTATCCCGATTAGATATAATCATCACTGTAATCCCATGATATGCAACGATCTGGTCCAGGAATAACCGCACGTACTGCTCGGCGGAGAAAGTGGTCTTTAACGGAATGAAATGTGCTGATTTGGTCAAGCGGTCCACCACTACCCAGATAGAGTCATTTCCTTTCCGTGGCCTCGATAAACCTGTAACAAAGTCTATAGTAATTTTCTCCCATTTCCATTCTGGAACCTTAAGGTTCTGCAATAACTCTGTAGGTCTCAAGTGTTTGGCCTTTACCTATTGGCATACCAAATATTTAGATACAAACTCTGCCACCTACCGTTTCATCCCTTTCCACCAATAGTCTTGCCTCAGATCTCGGTACATCTTTTTGGCCCCCGGATGCATAGTGTAAGTGGAGCGGTGGGGCTCCTCTAGTACCCGTCTACGAACCTCTAGCATATTTGGTACTACAATTCTACCCTTGAATCTCATGACTTCCTTTGAATCTAGTCTGTACCGGTTATCAACATCCACCCTCCTAACCATATCTATGGTCAGTGAGCAAAAGGCATCCTCTGCCTGCATTGCCCGCAACATGTCTACTAAAGTGGATTGCACCCGCAGGTGTGCCACCAAAACCCCAGAGTTTGACACAAATAGTACTACTCTACCATCCAAACACACAGTAAGCTCCCGCGCCAAAGTTCTCCTCCCTACGGTCATATAAGCGAAGGTACCCATGGATTTTCTGCTAAGAGCATCTGCCACTACATTTGCCTTTCCGTGATGATGGTGAATAGTGTAGTCGTAATCCTTTAGCAACTCAAGCCATCTACGTTGCCTTTGGTTCAGGTCATTTTGAGAAAGCAGATATTGGAGACTCTTGTGATCGGTGAAAATGTCACATGCAACCCTACAGTGATCGGTGAGAAAGACTATGGCCTCTAGCTCTAGATCATGAGTCGGGTAATTATTCTCTTGGTTCTTCAGTTGCTTGGATGCGTATGTGATTAGCCTACCGTGCTGCATCAGTACATACCCCAATCCGACCCCAGAAGCATCACAATATACTGCAAATCCTCCCGACCCTAATGGTAACGCTAGTACTGGGATGGTAGACAAGCGGTCCTTGAGCTTCTGAAAGCTCTACTCGCATTTGTCATCCCAAATAAATTTTACTTTCTTCTGAGTCAGGCGCGTGAGGGGGGCAACAATCATGGAAAAATTTCCACGAACTTTTTGTAATAGCCAGCCAACCTCAAGAAGATGCGGATCTCGGTCACACTAGTCGGTCTGTCCCAGTTCTGAACTACCTCAATATTTACAGGATCGACTTTTACACCATCCCGAGATACTATATGTCCCAGGTTTCCTACACTGGTGAACCAGAACTCACATTTTGAAAACTTTGCAAAGAGCTAGTGCTGCCTAAGGGTTTCTAAAACTACACTCAGATGCGCCTTGCGCTCAGCCTCGCTCCTGGAGTAGACCAGAATATCATCAATAAACACTATGACGAATCTTTCCAAAAACTCATTCAACACCCGATTCATCAACTTCATGAAGCTTGCAGGGGTGTTAGTTAGACCAAAAGACATGACTAGGAACTCATAATGATCGTACCACGTCCTGAAGGCAGTTTTCTGAATGTCCTGGTCCCGAATCCTCAACTGATGGTACCCTGATCTCAGATCAATTTTTAAGACCACTGAGCCCATTGCAACTGATCAAATAAATCATCTATCCTGGGGAGTGGGTAACGGTTCATGATCATCACCTTATTGAGTTGTCGGTAGTCTATACACATCCGCATGGATCCATCCTTCTTTTTCACGAACAACACTGGCGTCCCCGGGGGTGAGACACTTGGGCGAATGAACCCAATGTCCAACAGCTCTTGCAATTGTACCTTAAGCTCCCTCAGGTATAGGGGAATTTATATAGGCTTCACCACCAGTTGCAGCTCAATGTAGAACTCAGTCTCTAGCACCAGTGGTAGTCCCGATAACTCCTCAAGAAACACATGAGGGAAGTCCATGACTGCCAGAGTACCCGTATACTACTCGCCGAGCCCTCACCAGTAACATCTGCAGAAACAAAAGACAAGAAAGACTGATAACTGCCCACCATCAGCTTGCGGGCGTGGAGAGTGGAGATCACCCTGATAGAGTCTCCTCTCCCATCACCTTGAAAGGCAGAGGGTGGTATTCCTAGCATGCAAAAGGTGAACACCTTTGTCCTGCAATTAAGAGATGCATAATGGGTTGATAGTCAATCCATGCCCAAGATCACATCCAACTCTATGGTTGGTAATAGCATCAGCTTCGCTTTCAGATCGTGGCCACCTATGGTGACATCGATCGTGCCCACCTATGGTGACATCATAGTCCCTAAAGATCATCTTAGAAATAACAATACCGCCTATAGGTGTAGACACTGCAAAAGGTTCAGCCAGCCATCTTTTGTCCTTTCCCAACCTTGATACTAGCAACTCAGATAAAAATGTATGTGTAGCACCTTGATCAAACAGTGCGTAAATAGGTAATGTACTAACTAAAATGATACCTATCACCAGCATTGGATGCCTCCGCGCCATCAGGTGTCAACGCAAAATCCCTAGCAGGTGGCCTCCTAGACCCGCCAGGCGCTGCTGACTTGTCCCCTGAGTATTAGTCTATTGTGCCACTGAAGCTGTTGACATAGGAGCTTTTCCTCTGGATGGAGTTGCTACTCGACCGCCCCTTGATGGACAGTCCCTCCTGATGTAGCCCGGTTGGCCACACCCAAAACAAATCGACGGTCCATAGCAGGCTCCTATGTGCTTCCTCCCACACTATCCGCACTCAAGCGCCTCGCCTCGCTGCCCTCCTGGTACTGACACACTCTGGGTAGCCGTCAGTGGTCCCGTCCGTGTATGACCACTAAAATTTCCCTGTCCCTGACTCTACAGGCGTGCCATCCCAGTGCCCGCACCCTCAGACTGGGTACGCCTATCCTCCTAACGGTGTGGTTTGAACTTCTTCCAGTTTGGTCCATCCAGTCGGTCGGCGAGTACCATGGCTTCCTTCCGCATCGCCTCGTCCACCACTTGAACAAAGGTGGTGTCCTCGGTGTAATGAATCAGTCTGCCAATCTGGAAGCTCAAGCCCTCCACGAACCGTCTCACCCGGTTTGCCTTGGTCACCACTAGAGATGGGTGGTAACGGGATAGCTGTGTGAACTCGATCTCATAGTCAAACTCTATCATGTTTCCCATCTGGCGAAGCTGCTCGAACTCCCTTGCCCGCCTCTCGTGGACATTCCAGGGTAGATATTTTTCTATCATGGCGCTCCAGAACTCTCCCCACGTAAGGGCTAGTGCATGAGTCCCCCTGCGTGCCTTCGAAGCCTAATGCCACTCCTTTGCTGGGCCCCTGAGTTGCAACCCAACTATGTACGCCATCGCCTCGGAGGAACACTCCAATATCGAGCATAATTCCGTGTAGTCATTAAGGAACGCTATCACCTCCACTGCCTGACCGATGCTTGTAAATACCGATAGCTTCAATTTCATAAAATTCATGTATAATGAGCTGCACACCATAGGTTCTCGTCGATCCTCCTCCCGATATTTGGACTGGACTGGCTCATCCGGCTCTGTCATGGTGGGTGCCACTGGTGGTATGAGTGGGGTCCGCTGTTGCACCAGCTCCCGCTCCTTACAAAGGTCCTCCAGCTCCCTACGGAACTCCTCCAGCTCTCTACACAATTCGTCTCGTTCTCTATGGAAATCATTGGTTAGATTAGCCACCTAAGTCTCTAACAGCATAACTCTAGGGTCCCGTGCCGCCTGACTGGTACAACGGCCCCTACCTCGGCCGTGACCCCGACCTCGACCTCGTTTGCCAGCTGAATTACTTCAGCTTTCACTCAATACGACATCATCATGTGCCCCCATTTCTTTTAATAAGAAAGCAATAACCACACAATTTAACACATAAATAATCAACTTAAACAAAAAATAAAAATACGTTTCACCGCTGGTGCGCAGGTTCAGCTGTCGATCTCATGACTAGGACATATCATATGTGAACACGCTAGAAATGCCCGCATTCGATACCCACTATCCTATTGTCACACCCCAAATCCAGAATGACCGGCCAAGGTACGCCATGTACCCCGAAGCCAAACTCGACAAACCACATCTAGAAATACACTAAACCTGAACATTTATAAATCATTTCATAAATAAAACCGACTTCTACAATAATCCCAAATAACCAACCAACTCAATGAATGACCATTGATAGAAATTCCCATTGGCATTTCTTCCATCTTGAGCCTGAAAAAGAAGAGAGACACAAAGGATCTTGTGCAGGTAAGGGTTTGTCACACCCCAAACCCGATATGACCGACCAGCGTACGCCACGGAGATAAGGAATTTATCTAGATCTTTCATGATTGTTACTCCTTACTGCAAATTGCCTGTCTTGGAGTTTTATTGTTGAGGGTATATCTGATCCTGAAAGCAATCAATTTCCATGATTATTTGCCAGAGGAAAGTGGTACTCTCTCAATCATGAGATCATTAATGAGTTTATTGGTTTTACTCCTTCTTCAACTGATCTTCATGATGAATCCAATATTGATTTTCTAAAAATTGTTGGGCCAGAGGTATCAAGTGTTAAAATTATAGACTGGGCAGGTGGACATGATATCAAATCTTCTTCTTTGAATACTTTCTATGCAATGTTGTTTCTAGTTGCAAGGTATTTATGGATCCCTGCATCTCACATCACTTTTCTGAGCAGAGAAATGGTGATGTTGCTATTCAAGATAACCATTGGGATACATTTTGATCTAGGAAGTTTGATTTTTGAACAAATTATAACTCATAGATCTAGACTGGATTCTAAAACCAGGATGTTTATGATCTTTCCAAACTTAATTTATGGAATTCTGGAAAGGAAAGGGTTCAAATGCTCATCTAAAGAGTTTCTTGAACCAGTTGGTTCATCTCTAAAGATTCATCACAAGCTTTTGAAGAGGGTAAGTACTCATGTGAAGTCCCAGCCTGGTTCTAGTTCAAACAAGAAACCCTTGGTGCCTCAACTACTAGTGAATAGTCTATTCTTGAGGAACTCTTAAATGCGAGGGAAACCATGTCTTTGCTTCAACAACAGCTTATTTCTATTGAAAAGAAAGTCATTGAGCATTTCAGTTCAACTTCAACAGGTCATGTTTCTCCCTCCTCTGGTAGTCTTTGGGATTCTTCAAGCTCTGATTGATCTTGGTACTCTCACTACTTCTCCTTTGGCTTATTATGCCGAAAAGGGGGAGAAATGGTACATCCAGTTGCAACCTTATTTACCTTGTCTATTCTTTGGTTGCAATAGTATTCTGGCTTATTTGTTTGACTAGTTTGACTACTTTGACTGTTTGTTTGTCTGTGTGACTTTGCTAGTTGTAATATTTTGTCTATACCTGTGAATGAATTGTGTTTTGTCAAATAAGCCAAATGGGGAGATTGTTAGTGTTTGGCTTATGTGTGTTGGCTATATTTGGCAAAATTATTCTCAGATTGTTCTTAGTTGAAAAGACAATCACAACTACTCTGGTTGCTGAGCAGTTTATGATGAAGCTTATGATATGGTCAGTGATGTCTTTTAACTCAATTACAACTCGTCTTGCTTCACGTGTTGCTTAAATATTGTGACTAGGATATACTCTGAATATTCTCTTGACAACTTGTGTTTTGCCAAATAAACCAGAGGGGGAGATTGTTGGTGCTTGGCTTTTGTAGTGTTGGCTATATTTGGCAAAAGTATTCCAAGTTATTCTCAGCTAAATTGACAATCACAAACTATAAGGAGTTTTGCTTACGTTGAAGACAGTTACAACAGTGTGAGGACAGTTTCAATTGCGCCTAGATACTATGGTTTTCTGGATAAAGATGCTACAAATATGATGACTTTTGATTTCCAGTATTAATGATGATTTTATTTTATATCTCAGATATTTTTAAATGATCTTTAATTACTTGTTTATTGCCTATGCAAAAAATGAAGTAGTATTCATTGATGGGCTGGCGATTATCTTGAAGCCTTTATAACCAAAATCGAATGAAGTGGTCTTCATTAATGGACTAACGGTTTTTAAAAGCTTTTATGGCGACAATTTTTCTTGAAGCTTTTATGGCCAAAGTATTATGATGTGTTATGGATGTCTTTTGAGTTTGAAACTACTAAAGTTAAGATCTATTGGTTAAGTGGAATTTATGGAAGTTGGTTGGCCTTCTCTATTTATGAGGAAAGAGAAATTATGGATCTGCAAATCTCCTATGTCAACACAGTCTTAACTGCTCGTTGGTCAGTTACAACTACTCTTGTTGCAAAGAAGTTTTTACTACTGTGATTTTTGTCCTGCTGTGATGTTGCTTGAATGTTGCTTTATGGTGACTTTTGGAGTTGGGTGACTTTTGGACTTGGTCTTTTATGGTGCTTAATTGAGTTTTGGTCATCATGGAGCTACTACTTTATGGCATTGGTCGTTCACTTTGGACTTATAGTCATCATGAAGTTTATGGCCTTGGTCATTCATTGGTGGAGTTAATGGTCATCATGGAGTTAGGAGTTTCTCTTGTGGAGTAATGGCTATGTCTTTTGAGTTGCCTACTCTGGTTATAAAAGGTGTGAGAGAATGTTTGAGAAGATTGATCCTCTCCGATGGATCCACTCCTATCCACTCCAATATGGATCCGATCATATTCATCTACTCTTGTGGATCCACTTATATCAACTCCTATGTGCGTAAACTGTGTTGCTAGTTATATGAGGAGTTGAGACTACTTAGTGCAAGACTGTTGAGTTCAGAACAACAATAATCTACATTTCTTATCTTTAGGAGAAGATGATTTTGGGCTGATAACTCGCTTCAACACAAGGCTGTGTGGAGGACGGAACTCTGTGGCTGGGATGTCATAGAGAGGCAAGTTTGTACGTACTTGTAATAGCAAATAGGTTTTTGTTATTTTCAATTCACTGTACTATTGGTAGTCAGATTTCGGGTGTGAAATCCTGAGGACTAAAATTATACTTATAGAGAGTGAATTAGGCATATGTCCGGTGAGTGCCCTGCATATTAGGTGGCTGGTTTTGTCACTGAACTGCGTAAACAAACCTCTTGTGTTTGCATGTGTGTTTTTATTTTGTTTCTTACTTTGCTACTAGTAGTAGTTGCAACTTTCTATTCAACTGCCATTAACAGAAGTTCCTTAGAGACATATTGTCATTTGGTGTCACAGCGGTTGTGCTAACATTTACCTGCACAAGATCTTTAGTGTGTCTCTTCCTTTTCAGGCTCAAGATGGAAGAAATGCCTATTGGAATTTTTTGTCAATGTTCCCTCACTTCTCATCGGGACAAACTATGCTTATTGGAAGGCTCGAATGAGAGCTTTCATCAAGTCGTTCGATGATCGTTGCAGGGAATCTATAGAGGTTGGCTATACTTCTCTAACAATAGATGGGATTGTGCGTAAGCTAAAGAACCAATATACCAAAGCCGAAATTGTTGTTGTAATTTATGACAAGGCTCCAAAAAACTCAGATGCAGAGGTTGATCACTGCAAAGTTCAATGTGCTTATCGTCTTCCACCCGTTTCAACAGAAGAAGCACCACTTGAAACTCTATGTCAAGTTCTTGAGAATGAATCTACTCCAATTCTTGTGTGTGAGACAATTCTAGTTGTAACTATCCCTGAAGTTGTTGAAATTGCTTTACCAAGTCTTGGAGCAGTTGAAATTGCTGCTACAGTTCCAAATGGATCCTACTGCCGAAGCCTATGGGGTCTCTCTCATCCTCTTTCTCTCCTCAGTAGTCTTGGGAGACATCTTCTTGGAGAGCGTGATGCCATGACTCATAGGCAAGTAACCTCTTTTACTGCCTTCCGTGCTAAACCTTTTTAGCATGGTATTAATATACCAAGACTGGGATAAACCAAGCTTCCTTATAGATCCATCTCTATAGATGCTAATGCCGAGTACTTGGGATGCTTCTCTCAGTTCTTTCATGAAGAAGTTCTTGGATAACTATGTTTTCACTAACTGGAGCATGGGAATGTCATTCCCAATGTATAGTATATCATCCACATACAACACACTGAACACAATGTCGCTCCCACTAACCTTTTTGTAAACACAAGGTTCATCCATATTTTTGATAAAGCCAAACTCTTTGACTATCTCATGAAAATGGATGTTCCAACTCCTCGAGGCTTGCTTGAGTCCTTAAATGGACCTTTGTAACCTGCACACCTTCTCCGGTCCTACAGGGGATACGAATCCTTCTGGCTGAGTCATATAGACTTCCTCCTCAAGTTCACCGTTGAAGAATGCAGTCTTGACATCCAATTTCCAGATCTCATAATCATGGTATGCCGCAATGGCCAGCAATATCCGAATGGACTTGAGCATGGCTATTGGAGAAAAACTTTCATCATAGTCAACACATTGACTTTGGGTGAAACCTTTTGCAACCAGCCTGACCTTATAGGTATCCACCTTTCCATTGAAAGTAATAGTGCCCTTGAGCCAATCATATGTTGATGTGTAGGGAACTATTTATGGTTAATGAATAATATGAGGCATCTTTTCTGCATATGTTGCATCTATATTTTGTATATATTAGATTGTGATGAACCCATGAACTCGGACAATTGATTCTAAGGCCATGATGAGATCATACCAGTGAGACTTAGAATCCAGATGCCCTTGTTCTAAATGTTCCCAATCGTAGGATCACCAATTAGGGAATTGATGATTCCGGATAGACTGGTGCACTTGGTACATACCTTACATGATAAGGGGTAACTGATCTCACAGTTACCCATGAGCCGTCATTAATGTACAAGTGCAGGTGCTCATTAGGGAATAAGTTCACTGAACGGACCTGCACGAGGAACACAGAATGGAATCCTGAGATGAGTGTCAATGGGATGTTCCTCAGGTGATATTAGGTGCAAGCAGTCCTTGGACCTGAGGTTGTCATGGTTACCTTGTGAGTGACAACCCATTGCCTTGGTTTTATCCCTACATGGCCCTCAACGTCATGTGCCAGATATTACTGGGCATGGGGAAACATTCATGGAGGTAGGTGAGCAACCAACATGGAATTGGTTACTCCTAGTGAGAGGAGATAACGCCCTATGTGTCCCTACAAGTGTCAACTCGGGAATCTCTGGCTAGAGTATACATGAAAGTTAGGAAGATGTTTATGACGTTTCATTATTGAGATGATATCTTGGCGGGTGGAATACATATGAATCAGTATTAGAGTTTGACACTTCTTTTGTACCCTAGCCGACTTCGGGATGTTGTAACCAAGGAACTTAGTTGCATGGTAACTGGTCATCGAAGGGCGTTCGATCCCTCTAGATTGAACCTCACACTATACGGGTAGTCATGACACGTTGCTAGACATCAATCTTTACTTGTGAGTGGAGTCTCTCACGACCACACTAAAGGGGTTTTAGTGGTGGCTCGTAATAATCGAATAGAAGTTATTCTATCAGATCTGACTCTCTGTTATGCACAACTCACTACTAGCTTAGTGTGGGGCCCAATGGGTCACACACAACAGGCTAACCTTGTAACGGACCTTATGAGATAAAGTTCGAATGCAGCACTATATGTCTACCAGCATGGACATGCTGCAACACGATCACGGATCTCGTTTACGGACATGATAGGAAAGATATTTCCTATAGGAAGGAATTCCTCGGTAACCCTAATTTGTAAGGCATCCCTAAATTGTAGGGATTGACACATGATAAATCCTAATCAATAAGAATTTAGATTATAGAGATAAATTAAAATTTACATTTAGTTGGATTTAATTAATTTCGAATTGATTATAAATCCATTAAATATAAATTATTATTTTGGAGGCAAACTTCGGAACTTTGAATTCAGGGGAGAGGATTTAAAAAGGGGGGGGGTCCACCATGGGGGCCACCTACTCACCTTATAAATAGATGGCCTAACCTCCTTTGAGAGCAGTTAAACAAATTGGTTAGAGATCTTGGGGAGGAGCAAAGGCTTGGATTCTTGAGAAGCTTCTTGAAGACCAAGACTCCAAAGAGCTCCTCTTGATCTCCATGGGTGGCCGGCCATCAAGCTCCTCCTTCCCGAGTTTGTGAAGCCGATTTGGAGGGCCCTCTTCCTCTTGGGTGTGTCATCTCCTTCATCTTCTTGGAGGAGTCCAAGGAGGACAGCGAGGTATTCCTTTATCTTCCTCCTCGTTCCATAGTTTTCTCATCCCCTCTTCCTCCCTTTTGGTGCTCGGTTCTTGGTAGAAGGGTCGACTTCACCTAGGTGCGTTTTGGGGTTGAGTTTCCCTCTCTGTTGAGCCACAATGGGTCTTTGTGTTCACTGTCCCTTGGTTGTGAGGCATTTGGTGTGGACCTTCCATTGGAGGACGTGCACTTGGATGTCTTGAAATGGGGATAGGAGCAGCCTTACCATCCGCGGTATAAGGTATATAATCTCCTTCTACTCGTAGATTGAATTTCTTAAAGATTGCTAAAATTGATCGCTTGTTTTGGGATAGTTTGTATTTTTTAAAAAATATCACTTTTTCTGTTGTGCTTCTTCTTCCATCCCAACAACCACCTGCTCCAATCTTTCTTTTAAAGATCCACTTACACCCTATAGGAGTGACTCATTCAGGTAAGTCAACCAAAGTCTAAACTTGGTTGGTGAACATCGAATCCATTCGGATCTCATTGCTTCCTGCCATTGTTTGCAATCAACATCCTTGCTTCCTGCCATTATTTGCAATCATACCCTAAACTCTCTTTAGGATATCCCACAAACCTACACCTGGTTGATTTAGCATAAAGTTTATCTAACTCCAACTTCTTTACGTACCCAGGACAATCCCAAATCTTGAGATGCCTCAGGCTTGGTTTCTTCTCACTCCATATCTCATATGGTGTACTAGTGACAAATTTTGTGGGAACCTTATTAAGAAGGTAGATAGCGGTTTCTAGCGCATATCCCCTAAAAAGAAATCGGGAGATTAGTAAGCAAAGAATGGACCGCATCATATCTAGCAATGTGTGATTCCTCCTTACAAACACTCCATTATGTTGTGGTGTGCGAAGAGGGGTCTATTGGATAAAATGGCACATCCTTACAAACACTCCATTATGTTGTGGTGTGCCAAGAGGGGTCTATTGGATAAAATGGCACACAAGAGAGGGGGTGAATAGTTTGTTATCTAATTCTATTTTCCTATTTCGATTTTCGACGTTTCTTGAATTATTTAGGCAAATCACAATTTCTCGATAAGATGCATAAGCGAAAATAAACCAATCAAGCACAAACAAAAATTAACAATGCTAACACTGAGATTTATAGTGGTTCGGCCCCAATGCCTACTCCAATACCTAAGCAGCCCGCTTAGGATATTCAAACTAAGTTTTACTAGATTAATTAGTTTCCCTTACACAGAGAACTTTGACTCGAAGAGTCTCACTCTCAACCTAAGGCACCTCCATACCCGGAAGTCTCCGCCTTCTTATCGACAACACTCTTCCACCTCAACCCTAAGGGACCACAAGAACTAACCGAGTAAACTATGTTTACACAAGTGGCTTTACACACCACTTAAATCCAAGACCTAACACTAGGTCTTCCTACAATTCAAATACAATGAGATGAAGAACAAATTAAAACAAAAATTATTACAAGAAAAGGAATGATAGCTTATCACACTTAAACACCTCTTCTTTCCACGCCTAACCGACATGTTGAGCCCTTTGAAGGAGAGCCCTTTTGACAGCAAGGGATCAAGCGTTAGGCTGATGAATGTAGACGCGTTGAAGCTTGGAGGATGTTATGGAATCACTATTTGAAGGTTTTCTTGCATCCAAAAAATCTGAGAGAAAGGGACAAAAGAGGTTAGAAGAGGTATTTATAATCCTCGATTGAAATAGGGTGTCAACGGGCATAAAATTTACCGTTACAGATGCCCGGTCGATGGTCCGTTCGATCATCGATCAACCGATCGATCGACCACCCAGCTTTCTGGGAGATTTACACGCCATCCGATCGACTGATGGGTCGATCGACTATCGCGAGATTGGCGATCCTGAATTCGGTCGACCAATCGGTCGACCGAATCAGTGATGCCAAAATCGCGCGACTCGTGATTTGCCACCCAGTCGACCGACGCAGCCATTTTGCGATTGCTTCACCAACTTTGGTCGACCGACGGGTCAACTGAATGGCTACTGACTCTTTTGCGCATCATTCGGTTGATCGATCGGTCGACCGAATTGGCTACTGCCACTACTTAACACCATTCGGTGGATCAGATGGTCGACTGAACCAGAGCTGGGAAATTTTATCTTGGCTTTCTTATTTCGCGCTTGGTTTTCCGGCTTCGTTCTTCCGCTTGCTTTAACTATAAAGGATTCTCCATGCTATCCAAAACATTTTTGATGCACACATTGATCTGTTTTGGAGATTGATCGAGAGACGTATGGCTTGACGTATCTTTTATCAATCCTGCAATTTTCATACTTCAAGCACTTGTTAAATAGGTTTGTTATCATCAAAATAATCATGAGGAGAATAAAGCATGAAGGAGGAACCCTTTAGCTAACAATCTCGCCCTTTTTGATGATGACAAACCATTGACGATAATTATTATGAAGCATGACTTGTTAAATGGATACATGAGAGCATCAAGGAAATGAAGTAGTGTATTTAATTAGAGCTCCCCCTATCTATATGCATATATTTTCCAATTCTCCCCCTATCTATATGCATGGTACTTGAAATGAAGTATTCTGTGCTGAAAAGATATGCATATATTTTCTAATTCTCCCCCTTTTATCATTCATAAAAAAAAATATCAAACATAGCAAGCATACATAAAAAGAAAAAATAACACTTACAATACTAATCATCACTTAACATAGTCAACCAAGTACATATAAAGTTGAGTGTGAAATACATGTTCATAAGATGAATAACATCAATAAATCAAAGAGGACTAGTCAACCTCGGGTGGGGGAGGAGGTGGTAGATGTGACTGATAATATTGCCACATCTCATCCACTCTTCCATACATTTCATCAACCTGACGACCATACTCGTCTATTTGCTGTCCGTACTGGTCAACACGTTGACCATACTCGTTTATGCGCCGGCCATGGTCACCAATCATGATACCATACTCGTCCATCTGATGCACGTTGTTGATCTTTTGTTCCATTCCATCTGACCAATGCGGAACTGACCAAAGCGATGCTCTAGATCACTCAGACCCGTAAGGGAAGTGCCAGATGATGAACCTCCACCAACTTCGTCCTCCTCCATCTTTGTGTCATGCTCAGGCTGTTCCATAGGTTTTCCTAGCGTTCTTTTGCCGCGCTGATTTTCAAGGATTTTCGTTCGGCTGAGAGAGGATGAATCTATGGCTCTAGGAATGGGATCTATTTCAAATCTAGACCTATTTACCCCAACTTCATATATGAAGTGAGAGATCACTAAGGCATATGGTAAGGCTTGTTTGTTCGAGGCATGAACTTCAACTATGTACCTAAGGATAAGATCAGGGACATCTATAGGAATGCGAGACATGGCAAAGAACAGTACTCTAGAACTCATAGTGGTGACCTCATTATAGTGACTTGCTCTAAGAAGAATATTATATGAAATGATGAGGTGTATAATCCTGGCAGTGGTTGACAGTTTGATGGTTTTGGTAGGGATCATTCCCTGATAACCCTCAGGACAAATAGTTGACACAACTTCAAGAGGAGGAAAATCCTCATGAAAACGGTGTGTGGACATCTTATAAATTGATCTTCTTACTAGAGGAAACCCAAATTCATCTTTAATGTGGGATTTGGTGATTACTATGGATTTTCCTAGGATTTTAGACTGAAGAATTAAGTCATCACCATACCTTGTCTTTTCTATCACTAGGTTGGAGAAAAAGGCTTTTATCAGGATGGGGCATACAAGTACTTGCTTTTCTAGAAAGTCTACCCATCCCATGCTAACAAGTTTGCCTCTAATATCAAATTGTTCTAAATCACCTAGATTGACTGGATGTGTCTGCAGGATAGCTCTATCTACAAACTTAGCAGCTTGTTTCTTGCCTAAACAGGTCAATAGATTATCGGGTAAGGTTGGGAGTTTAGTCTTGGGTGTCATTCTGGAAGATAAGTTTGAGGATGATGTAAATGATTAGTTTCAGATGAGAGATGCATGCTTTTAACGCAAATAAAAGAAGACAAAAAAAACATTTAAAGATCGGCATAGATTCATGCAAGAACAAAAAGATTTTCTCATTAAATTTCAAGATAAAGAATAAACATAAAAAAATTGAAATAAATAAGATTAAACAAAATGATCCATAAATGAAAAGATCATACAAAACAATTGTTTTGGCTAGAAGAGAATAAGAAACATTTTTCTTTTTGACCAAAACAAAATTCTTTTAAGAATGCCAAAGTTAAAGTTGAGAAAAACTCATGAAAGAAAACAAGAGAGTTCTTGAATAACAATTTTTTACCATAACAAAATTCTTTTAAAAAGTAAATGTTGAATCATTTGAAGAAGACATGAGATATTGATTTTTGTTTAAAAAAAACTCATTTTTGGAGTAGACATGCCAAAGAGAAATTATCATCCAAGTAAAGTAAGCATGAATCACATTTTTATGTATGAATCAAGACACATTGAGAGAGTAAGTGATGAAGAAATCACATTTTTGAGAATAACCTCATGAATGATGGATAAAGAAAAGCTTTTTACCATGGAGAAGAGTATGGAGAGGAGGTAGAAATCCTAGAAGATGAGAGGAGAGGTCTTAGGTTGGGGCAACCGGTCGAATGGGCAAGGAAGCCCTAGTTTCGGGCTTAAACACTAGGTTTGAACGGCCAGGATTGAATATGGCTGAAGAAATGGGCGATCCAAATCAATTTCTGCCCGCCGGTCGATCGGGAGGTTGCAGGCCGATCGACCGCTCGATCTGCCCTAGGTTTTTATCCCTTAAAAAAAATATTTTTGAGAGGGTGTGAACATTTAAATTTTATAAAAAATTTTTTACATGAATTAGACTTTATGAGGATTCTAAAAAATCCAGAATCACTCAAAAAGAATATCTCTACAATTTTCTAGAAATTCTACAAGATCTCAATGGCATTTTTGTAAATATAAGTCATTTATCCACCGATTTTAGATTTTGTTCAAACTTTCTAGATATCAAGATATAATCATTTAAACTTATTTATCAAGTTTGGAGTGAAACTAATGTCGTTTAATCGAGATGTGAACTTAGCACGGTTTCATTCAAAGTATCCTTGAAACCATAAAAGTGCTAAGTATCAAATTTAGCTATCTACTCATGTTTTCTCTAGCTTAGGAACTTGGACATTTAACATGAGTGTATCTAAATATGTTTGTGAAAATTTGAACTTAAACAGAGATTTCTAAGTCAAATTGTTGACTAAGGTCAAGCATTTTCAATTTTGAGTTTCATAAAGTAATCTAGTTATCACATTAGTTATCTAGACATGAATTCTCAAGTTTAAATGTCTAGACTCATGTGATATGTGTATTTTAAACATGTTTGCCAATCAAAAAAAATTAGGTCTCTAATGAGAATTCTAACCTAGAGCAAATTTCATCCAATCAAGATATTTTGAAATTGCCTAAGTTATCAAAGTTTTACCTACTCATGAACTTTCATATATTTATCATGCAAAGACAATCATGAGTATAGAGACATCATTATACATGAATAATCAATTATTATACAAATTTTTTTGCAAAATTAAACTCATACCTCATTCTTGAGAATTTTCCAAACTTTTCATTTCCTTTTTCATTTTCTTCATAGTAGCCTTCCATTTACAATAACTTGCAAGTATACTTCATTAATAGTAATCAAACAATATCTACTAGCAAGTTATCATACTAAATAGCAAGGAAAAAAAATCTTCATTTGAGAATTTCAACCTAAGCTAGATAGTTAAAAAATTCGTTTAAAATAAAATCGTCATACCAAAACGAATTTTAAGAGATAGATAATAAATATGAAAACATGATCTCCAACTCTTCCTATTGGTTGAAAACCGAAACGCCACAATGAGCCTACAATTTAGAACTGCAAGGTCGCATGAGCCCATTACAGGCTAGATAGGTCTCCAAAGAGACCGGAAATAAAAAAAAAATCAAAAACATTTTCTAAAGGACTCTTAACAAGAGCGGGAAAGATAACTCAAATTAAACATGTATCACAACTCCAACTTGAATAGAACAAACCAAAGTAAGGAGATGATACCAAACAAACCTCGATGCCAGTTTTCATACCTATGGCATCATGATGGCTTGAAGTTGCAACCAAAAATGGATTTTTCATTGAAGACCATGGTCAACTTCAACACTTCACTTCTTTTTATTCTTGTGTGGTAGCTCCCCCTACAAGAGAGCAAGAAACCTTTGGGTCCTTGGGGGTTAGTTGGCCTAGGTATCCAAAGTGTCTTAGCAATACTTGGATTCCTTTTAAAAGCACAATCATAGATAGCATGGCCATATGTACCACAACAAAAATAATGTCCATTAAACTTTTTATTTTTGCTATGGACATGTGATTTATCACTAGAATGCTTGACATGTGAAACATGATGAGTATGAGCATTCTTAGAGACATCATTCTTCTTCTTATGATCATGAGGTCTAAAAGTAGAATGTCTAACATGAGATTTAACATTGGCATAAACATTCTTTTTTGAAAAATCATTTCTACTAAAATTTCTAAATGAGGAAATATTTTTCATTTCATTCACTTTCTTGTTTAGGTTTAGAACTTCGCTTTTCAAATCAATCATGGAGTTATGTAAAGCATGCAATTGAGTTTTCAACAAGTTATTTTCATTCTTTAACATGTCATTTTTGTTTTTCAAATTGTTAGTGTCGATACTTAAAACATTATGCCATGGATTAGAGACACTAATTTTTAGCTTCTCAATTTCTAGTTTAGCATCATGTAAATGAGAGCTAAGAGTCAAGTTTTCCTTCTTTAATTTTTTGTTTTCTTTATCCTTTTTAACCATCAAGGCATACATGATCTTGTATTCGTCTAATAATTCATCATAAAGCGGATCCGAGGAACTAGATGAATTAGATCTATGATTATGATTATCATGACTAGAAGAAGAGCATACCTCGTCATCAACGTTCATAATGTTAACTTTGTGAGCATGGTGTGAGGATGCTTCACTTGAAGTACGTGAGTGAGTGGAAGCATTTAACCTCCATTTTGCCTTGTTCTTCATATTAGAGCAATTATTTTTCACGTGCCCTTTCTCATTGAGTAGGTGACATATCACCTTTCTCTTCCGACTCTTTCTACTTCTTTAGCTGGATACACTAATAGCTTCAAAAACTTCATTAGATATAGGAGTATGACAATTGTCAATGTCTCATTCATTTAGAGTAACGAGTTCTTCAGTTTTAGCGTAATCATAAAGTATGTTCGAAGTAGCCCAAATATCATATGCAGAAGTACAATGCATGATTTTCTCAAGTACATTATTTTCCAGAGAACAAAATATGCAATTTGTAGCTTTAGCATTTAACTCAAACATGCTAATTTGTTCTTGGGTCCATGCATTCATGTCTTCCTTAGGTTCACTATATCTAATTTTTACCATGTTGAAAACACCCAAACCTTGAGTCTTTAAGAAGGTATACATCCTAGACTTTCAAATACCAAAGTTTGACTCATCGAACCTAGGAGGTGAAGACGCTACCGACTCTGGTGCCATTTTCTGGATCGAGAGAAAGTGTAGAAGAGATGGTGAAATCTCAGACTACGACCTTGCTCTGATACCAATTGTTGGATAAAATGACACACTAGAGGGGGGGGCGGTGAATAGTGTGTTATCTAATTCTATTTGCCTATTTCGATTATAGACGTTTCTTGAATAATTTAGGCAAATCACAATTTATCGATAAGATGCAGAAGCAAAAATAAACCAATCAAGCACAAACAAAATTTAACAATGCTAACACTGAGATTTATAATGGTTCGGCCCCAATGCCTACTCCACTACCTAAGCAGCCCGCTTAGGATTTCCAAACTAAGTTTTACTAGATTAATTAGTTTCCTTTACACAGAGGACTTTGACTCAAAGAGTCTCACTCTCAACCTAAGGCACCTCCACACCCGGAAGTCTCCGCCTTCTTATCGAGAGCACTCTTCCACCTCCACCCTAAGGGACCACTAGAACTAACCGAGTAAACTATGTTTACACAAATGGCTTTACACACCACTTAAATCCAAGACCTAACACTAGGTCTTCCTACAATTCAAATACAATGAGATGAAGAATAAATTAAAACAAAAATTATTACAAGAAGAGGAATGACACCTCTTCTTTCCACGCCTAACCGACTTGTTGAACTCTTTGAAGGAGAGCTCTTTTGACAACAAGGGATCAAGCGTTAGGCTGATGAATGTTGACGCGTTGAAGATTGGAGGATGTTATGGAATCACTCTTTAAAGGTTTTCTTGCATCCAAAAAATCTGAGAGAAAGGGACAAAAGAGGTTAGAAGAGGTATTTATAATCCTCAGCTGAAATAGGGCGTCAACGGGCATAAATTTTACCGTTACAGAAGCTCGATCGATCGTCGGTCGATCGACCGATCGACCGCCCAGCTTTCTGGGAGATTTACGCACCATTCGGTCGACCGATGAGCATTCTGCCACATTTTGGCTTCGGTCGATCGACGCAGCCATTTTGCGATTGCTTCACCAACTTCGATCGACCGACAGGTCGACCGAATGGCTACTACCTCTTTTGCGCATCATTCAGTCGACTGACCGGTCGATCGAATTGGCAGCTGCCACTACTTAACACCATTTGATCGACCGTCTGATCGATCGAACCAGAGCTAGAAAATTTTATCTTAGCTTTCTCATTTCGCGCTTGGTTTTCCGGCTTCGTTCTTCAGCTTGCTTTAACTTTAAAGGATTCTCCATGCTATCCAAAACATGTTTGATGCACGCATTGATCTGTTTTGGAGATTGATCGAGAGACGGAAGGCTTGACGTATCTTTCATCGATCTTACAATTTTCATACTTCAAGCACTTGTTAAATAGGTTTGTTATCATCAAAATAATCATGAGGAGAATAAAGCATGAAGGAGGAACCCTTCAGCTAACAGGGTCCATTCAGAGACAATCCCATTGTCCTTGAGATAACTTTGGAACTCAGTGGATAAGTATTCATCCCCTCGATCTGATCGAAGGGTTTTAATACTTTTCCCTACTTGTTTCTCAATCTCGGCCCTATACTCTTTGAACATTTCCAAAGCATCGGACTTATGTCTCAACAAGTAGACACATCCAAACATCTATGCATCATTTCTAAACGTGATGAAGTAGGAATACCCACCTCTAGCTAGCTTGAGTTGTCTTCGGTCCGCAAACATATGTGTGAACCAACTCTAACAACTCAGCGGCCCTCTCACTACGTCTAGTGAAGGGGGACTTGGTCATTTTTCCCTTGAGACATTATTCACAAGTTGGCATCAATTCAAAATCGAATGGGTCAAATAACCCATCTTTATACACCCTATTGATTCGATTATCATTAATATGACTGAGTCTCAAATGCCAAAAATAGGTGAGGTTCAAATTATCTCTTTTTCTTTAGTGCGTTTCAACATGAAAAATATAATCAGTTACATCTAAGACCATTAAACCATTCGAAATGCGTCCAGTTCTATATAACTCATCAGAATGATATATGTGCCACAGTTTCCCTTCAAAAACATTTCATAACCTTGTTCAAGTAACAAGGGAACAATTTTTTTTATATATTCAAACTAGAACGCAATAACAATTATTTAATTCAATGGTCTTGCCAGAAGGCACACATAAAAAATAGGTTCCTATGGCTAAAGCTGCAACTCTTGTGCCACTGCCTACCCGGAGGTTGTAGTCGCCCTTGTTCAGCATTCTTCTTTTTCTCAACCGTTGCAACGAGTTGCAAATGTGAGAACCACAATCGGTATCCAATACCCATATAGTAGAATTATGTAACGATAAATTTATTTCAATAACAAATGCACCTGCAGAGGGGGCTTCAGAAGCCCTCTTTTGCCTTACTACTGCAATGTACTCCTTGCAGTTGCACTTCTAGTGGCCATCTTTACCACAATGGAAATATGTGCCCTTAGAAGCAGTCTTTTCCTTTTTCTTGATTTCCTTCTTAGGTTTCACAGCTTTGTTTTTCGCTTTGTTCTTAACAGAGCATTTCTTCGCCTTTTTAGGGGCAATACCGACTACAAGATTTTGTCGTTTTCCTTCAGAAGGTGGGACTCAGTAGTTTTCAGCATATTACGGAGCTCAAGAAGCGAGGCATCCAGCTTGTTCATGTCGTAGTTGATAATAAACTGTGAAAATGACCTTATGAGGGATTGGAGTATTAAGTTCTGACTTAGCCCCTTATCAATGCTTAAGCCCAATTTCTCTAACTGCTCAATCAAACCGATTAGTTTGAGGACATCGGTTTCAACAGGGGTCTCTGCCGTCATCTTGGCCTAGAAGAGTTGCTTTGACAGCTCAAACCTACTAGTCCGACTCTCTTCACCATACAACTCTTTAAGGTGAGAGAGGATGGCTCTAGAGTCCATCTTTTCATGTTGTCTCTGCAACACGTCGGACATTGAGGCGAGCATAATGCATTGTACAGTAGTGTTGTCATTTTTCCACTTCTTGTAAGCAACCCTTACTTCCTCAGAAGCCCTTTGCGTGGGCGCATCAAGTGGCCGGTTAATTATCAAGGACATAGGAGAGATGCCCCTAGGTGAGGACAATCCTTAAATTTTGCAACCAATCGATGTAGTTTGTTTCAGTGAGTTTATTAGCATCAAGAATGCTACATAATGGCAATGTGTTCGACATGATAACGATGAAATGCTACAAGCAAAAAGAAAGACAAGTATAAACTACCATTTTAAATGCATGATCGATAAGGTCTTTTTAATTTATCATGTCTCCCACTAATTTTCGCGGTTCCATAATACCCTCTGGTGGAAGCGGGAAGCTCTCGTTGGTAGACTTCCTTAGGGGAAAAATGGAACCCCACTTCTTCTACGCAGGTCTCGCATGTAACATGACAAACCCTAATAGGTTCATGGGTAGGTAACTCTTTACCGATCACATCACCATATGACTTCCATATTTTTTGCCTAACAATAAGGTCTCTTAGGGAAATTATGTGAATGACAGTTGCAACTTTCAACTGCTATAACTACTGCCTTAAGTAGCAAAGTAAGAAACAAAATAAAACATACACAAATAAAAGTATTTGTTTACGCAGTTCAGTGACAAAACATGTCACCTAATATGCAGGGCACTCTACGAACAGATGCTCAATCCACTCTCTATAAGTACAAAATAAGTCCTTTGGATTTCACACCCAAAATTCGACTACAGTACTACAATGAATTAGAAATAACAAAGACCTGTTCGCTATTACAAGTAAATGCTAACTTGCCTCTCTATGACATCCCAGCCATAGAGTTCCCTCCTCCACGCAGCCTTGTGTTGTAGTGAGCTTTCCACACAAAACCAATCTTCTCCTGAAGATAAGAAATGTCTACACTCGACTCCTATAAAACTAGCAACAGAGTATTGGCACAATGGAGTTGAAAGAAATGAATCCATAGAAGTAGATCAATAGGCGCGGATCCACATTGGGGTGGATAGGAGTGGATCCATCAGAGATGGTCAATCTTCTCAAACATTCTTTCACACCTTTTATAACCAGAGTAGGCAACCCCAAAAGACATAATCATTACTACTCAAGGAAACTTCCAACTCCATAATGCCATTAATGACCGAAGCCAGAACTCTCCATGATGACCATAACTCTACCAAAGTGAACGACCAAGGACATAAATTAGAGGCTCCATGATGACCAAAACTTCATTAAGCATCATACAAGACCAAGTCCAAAAGTCACCATAAATGATGAAGTTCAAAAGTCACCATAAATGAACAATCAAGATTAACTCCACCATAAATATATATAAATATATTATCAATAATCTCAGGAGTATTCAAGCAAAATCGTAGTAAGATAAATATCGCAGCAATATAGACATCACTGCAACAAGAGCAGTTGAGACTGGCGAACGAGCAGTTAAGACTGTCTGTCTTGTAGATTCATATCTTCTCTTTCCTTATAAATAGAGAAGGCTAACCAACTTCCATAAAAGCCACATAACAAAAGATCTTAACTTCAACAGTTTCAAACTTAAAAGACATCCATAACTCAACATAATACTTTGGTCATAAATGCTTCAAGAAAAACTGCCGTCAAAAGAGCTTTAAAACAAAAACTGTCAACCCATTAATGAAGACCACTTCATTTCTTCCATTATTGTCTTTGGTCATAAAGTTTCAAGATAACCACTAGCCCATCAATGAATACTACTTCATTTCTTCCATAAATGAATAGGAAATAAAAAAAGATGATTTAAAAATATCTGAGATAAAAAATAGAATCATCATTAATACAAGAAACCAAAGGTCATCATTTGTGCAACATCCCCGTCTAGAAAACCATAGACTGCAGTAGCAGTTAAAACTGTCCTCACACAGTTGTAACTGCCTTCATAATAAGCAGAACTACTCATAGTTGTGACTGTTCATTTAATTGAGAATAACCTGGAATACTTTTGCTCAAGCAACCACAGAGCAAGTAACAATAGACAACATAATGTAACCTGTAAGTATAAATTGAGATCTTCAACATAAACTCCACAACAGTTGCAACTGACATACAACTAAGAACTTCAGTACAAGCTTCATAGTAGTTTCAACTGTCATACAGCTCAGAACTGGCCGATAATCCTTTTGCCAAATATAGAGCTTCTTATTGTTGACAGCAATGCTGACATCAATCACCGTCCTTTACACAAACAATAGTTTGAAACAGTCAACATAAATAGTATTATAAACATATGATCATTAAAAGAGAATAGTAACGCCTAGAAATAAAGAGTATGAAACTCTCCACTACTCAACTGACATAAGTCATAACTGATGATTAAATAATCAGAAATATAAACAATTATCATTTAAACCAGAAGTCCAACAGCCATCACATTCGCAGTAAAAATATATAGAAAAACCTCGAACTGTAGTTGAAACTGTCAAAACATAAGCAGAGCTTCTTACTATTGAGACTGTGCAAAAATTAAGAATTTACCAAAAGCACTTTTGTCAAATACAGCCAACGCATCATAAGCCAAACACCAACATCAACCTAGGGTTTTTAGGGAGATCCTTCTAGCCAAGGTGCTGCCCAACACCTCCTTTTAGGTTGATGGTTCCATCAATGCCTTCCCGGGATTCAAGCCGTCATCAACATGGCGCCGAACACCTCCTCTCCGTGCGTGCACCAAATGGGACAGCAAGCGTGCTCATCGCAAAACAACCCCTAAACATCTTATTTTACAAAACTAAAAGAAGAAGACCCCAAAAAACCCTTGGGTAAAGGTTCTAGGAGGCGAAGAGTTGAATTATAATTAGTTTTTCCAAGAGGAAGACAGGGGTACACAGGCCCTATTCAAAAATTACAGTGCTAAAATTTTATAACCATTACAAGCAATCAACACAACCATGATTACACACATTCACATTCACATTCACATAGGGCTCATCCATAATCATCCTTTCATGCATTACATCATATATAAAAAATAAAGGAAAAAATAGAATCCTAAATCGTGCAAATCCGATCACGTTTCCACCCAAAATGGTTCAAACAACACATGATGAATTTTTCGATTCTCTAGGTTGTTCAACCATGAACCCACAGGATTTTTGAGTTAGAATTCTATCCAAAATTATTATGGATAGTAGGCTTCCACCTCGATTCATCACATGAACCGTGGAACCAAGAAAATGACTCAAAGACCCCCGAAAACCAAAATCGGGCATCATGACGTTTAGGGAGCGAACGGATCGTAAACGTGACAAAATGCGAAATAAAAATTCTAAAAATCTGCTAAAGGTGGCTTTGATACCACTGAAGGGATGGTAATAAAAAACGCAGTGGAAATAGCAATTTTTTTTAAAAAAATCAAACAATCCCAAAACAATGATCTACTTTAGCAAAACACTGATATACCTTATACCGCAGTTGAACTTGCTGCTCCTATCCCCAAATCAAGACGCACACGTGCACGTCCTCCAATGCTAGTCCATACCAAGCTCCTCGTAACAAGGGGGCAGCGATCAACCGAACTCGTAGTGGCTCAACAGAGAGGTTTCCTCAACCCCAAAGCCTCAAAGGCTAGGCCGGCCCTTCCACCAAGAATCGGGCTCCTAAACGGGAGGAAGCAGAGATGAGAAACCTCAGAACGAGAGGAGGAACAAGAAGATACGTACCTTGGTGTCCTATTTGGACCCCCCCAAAGGAAGTGAGGGGCGGCACACCAAGGTGAAGAGAAACGTCTCTTCGGCTTATGGGAAAACTCGGGAAGGGGAGGAAAGTGGCCGGCCACCCTAAGAAGTAGAAACTCCTTCCTTTTTGGCTCCTCAAGATGATGCAAATCTCTCTTTTTCTCCAAGAGGTGGTTCGACCACTATATAAACAAGGGGGGAAGCGGTTACAAGCAAAGACTTGGCCCCTCCCCTTAATTCTCTCCCCGACTTCTAAAAAATACAAGTTTACCTCCAAAATGTAATTTATATTTAAAGGTTTCATAATTAATGCGAAATTAATTAAATCTAATTAAATATAAACTTTAATTTATCTCCAAAAATTAAAAGCCTATCAATAGGAATGAAAATTATCTAGAAAAATTAGTTTCCTAACATATAGGAATTATATTCATGTAGATAAACTACATTCCTATTTCATAGAATCATGATTTATCTAAATAAATCAATTTTCTATTAATTATTGTTTATCAAAATAAATCAATTCCTAAAAAATCAAATTTCCCTCCATGAATTTTTTATTTCAAAAATCAAATTATTATGTTTAATTCTTAATTAAATATATCCTTGATTTATGGTTAATTAATTTCTTAATTCATAATTAAGATTTAATGAACTATATCAAATAGTACCGCGTGCCAATCCCTACAACTTTAGCATTACCCTACAAAATAGGGGGGACCCTACAAATTAGGATTTTCGAGGAACTCCTTCCTTGTGCATTCGTTCTTATAGAAAATATATAGTGCCGCAAGCGAGCTCTATCTCATAAAGCCCGTTACGAGATTAGCCTGTTGAATGTGACCCATTGGGCCCCGTACTAAGCCAGCAGTTAGTTGTGCAAAATGGATAGTCGAATCCAATCGAACATCTTCCATTCGAATCCCATGAGCCCACTAAACCTCCTTTAGTGTGATCATGTGTGACTCCACTCAAAAGTCAAGATTGACGTCTAGCAACGTGTCATAATTCCCCGAATAGTGTGAGGTTAAATCTACAAGGATCGAATGCCCTTCAGTGATTAGTTACCGTGCAACTAAGTCCCTTAGTTACAATAACCCGAATATGGCTAGGGTACAAAAGAAGTGTCAAACCCTAATACCGATTCATATGTATTCTGCCCGCCAAGTTGTCGTCTCAATAATGACATGTCAAAAACCATTTTCCGACATTCATATCTACTCTGGCTAGAGATTCCTAAGTCGACACTTGTAGTGACACATGGAACATTATCTACTCTCACTGAGAGTAACTGATTTGATATTGGTTGCTCACATACATCCATGGATGCTTTCCCATGCCCAGAGGTATCCGGCACATGACACTGGAGGCCACGTAAGGATAAGTCCAAAGCAATGGGTTGACACTCACAAGGTAATAATCATGACAACCTCAGGTCCAAGGACTGCTTGCACCTACTATCACCCGAGGAACATCCTATCGACACTCATGTAAGGATTCCCCTCGTGTAGGTCCGTTCATCGAACTCATTCCCTAATGAGCACCTGTACTTGTACATTAAATGATGGCTCATACGTAACTATGATATCAGCTACCCCTTATCGTATAAGGCTTGTACCAAGTGCACTAGTCTATCCCCTAATCGATGATCCTATGACTAAAAACATTTAGAATAGGGGCATCTGGATTCCAAGTCTCACTGGCATGATCTCATCATGGCCTTGGAATCAATTGCCCGTCTTCATGGCGTTCATCACAACCTAATATATACAAAATATAGATGCAGCATATGATGAAAACTTGCCTCATATTATTCATTAACCAAAAATAGTTCCCTACACATCAACATGTGATTGGCTCAAGGGCACTATTTCTTTCATCGCAATGCCACTATTCTCGGCCTTAGAGCCCCCAACGATGAAAGCTTGGTACTTTTGCCAATCTAACTCGTCAGCCTCAGCGCCTTACTCACAATGACCAAATAGGTAGTTCCAAAGTATATCTTTCTAACCTAGATATGCAGCTATCAAAGCCTCAACAAATTGAGAAGCCGATCAAACTCGACGACAACACAACAAGGATAAACACAGAAAGACATCCTTTTATAAAGTCCCACAAAGGGATATTTACACTTACAAACCCATGAAGTGTAGCTTACAAAAGAAAATAAGCCATAAAGGTACAGCTCCCAAGGAGCACAACAATGAAAATGTACTCCTCCTTGGAACCCTACAAACATTCCGACCAGCAATCATGGTACCAAGATTTAACCCTACATATCGTCCTGCTGACGAGAACATCCCGCAACCCGGGAATTGAAGGGAATGGAGTCTTGGTGTAATGGCCTAAACTAGAGGGGGGATGAATAGTGTGTTATCTAATAAATAGCCTAAATCTGATTTTAGTCCAAGTTTTTCATTTTGTTTTTCTTCCCTTCTTTTTGTAATTTTGCCCTTCTTTTATACTTCAAATATTTTTACAAAATGAAAGTGTGCAAGATAAAAACCTTTTAAAGTATCACACCAAAAATTTTTTTCTAAGGATGGTAGAAATGGTAGAGATGAAAACTTCAAATCATTGTACCTTAGAAAATTTTTAAAGAAAGACTTCATGAAGAT
Source organism: Canna indica (assembly GCA_034359265.1). NCBI lineage: Eukaryota > Viridiplantae > Streptophyta > Magnoliopsida > Zingiberales > Cannaceae > Canna > Canna indica. Next base: position 50,556,092 of record CP136897.1, read on the forward strand.
GATAAAAATGAGCATTTTTGAAGCATCTTATCAAAACAAACAAATCTCATGAAAATATAATTTTTTGATGAAATTTCAAAGGAGAACAATAAAACATGAAATTTTGACTTTTTAACACTTATCATGAAAACAAATCCCATAAACCAACATGAATGATGAAAAAATATATATGAAAACATGCTTTTTATGTGTAGATTTAGTCATGAAGGAGAGAAAGATGAAGAATCTACACTATCATGTTGAACAAAGTTAAAGAAGAAGTCTAGGGTTTGGATGTTTACTTTAAGAGTGGAAAAAGAGCTTCAAAACCCAAGCAAAATGGAGAGGTGGCCAGCTGGTATGAGCATAGGAACCTTAGTTTCGGTCTTAAGAAGCTAGGGTGAAAGGTGGAGAAGAAGTCACTTAGCCAAATGAATGGACAAGATTTTTTTATCTGTCCTCCGGTCGATGGGCGATCGCTTGTTGAGCGATCGGCCGTAAGCAGGTGTGTTTTCTTGCCTATGTTCAAAAAAATTTCGGGGGAGATATATATATTGTAATTTTATGAAAATTTTACCACATAAACTAGTAAATTTTGGGAGGATTCAATGCAAACAAGAATCACTCAAAAATGACTTTCCAACATTTTTCTAAAAATCCTAGAATTCACAGTGGCATTTCCTGCAGGATCTACAAAACCCGAACCCGGCGAGAGAAATGGAAAACCAAATCCAATAATAACAATGCAGGAAAAAATAAGAGAGACAAAGGGGTTAACGTGGTTCAGTCTTAGCGGCGTGCCGATCCTATGTCCATGGGGAGAAGAGGAGACTGTTTTATTAATTTCAAAAAAGAACCTTACAGTAAGAGTGAAAATGATCTAAATTTCCTTCAGAATACAACAAATTGTCTTAACTAAATTGAACCAAAAACCGATATGGAGTAGAGGCAATATCTCTTCAAGATCTGCCTTGAAACTGAACTCCTACTGTATGTCGGAACTTGAGAAGGGGCCCTCCTTGGAAAAGGATCGTAGTGGCACTCTTAATTTTCTGGATCTCTAAATCTCTCACATGGGGATTATTTCTGTCCTCAGGGAAATAGCATGTAGTTATACCCCAGGGGATGAGTCGGTCCGAAGAGAAAAATTAGGATGGAACTAAATCTAAAACCATCCAATTAAATCACACGGCTGGGATGATTAATTTGACCAAAGAAATCAGACAACTTGGACCGAAAACATTGCAATTGAGGCAGTGGCACTAAATTTCAATTTGATTGGAATTGGTCAAAATTGGTGGCATTGAGAGCATGGAAAAAAAATGCAGAAGTCGCATGCGCGTGCGCTACACGTGCGGTAGCCCTGCGTGTGATGCACGTGTACCGCTTGTTCGCACGGGTTGGGTTCGGCCAGTTGTCCAGCCCGCCTGGGCTAGGCCGAGCCCGGAGAAGCTGTTGTTTTCTTTTTCTTTTTTTTCTCTTTTGGATAACTTGATCAAACGAACTCCGATTTGGGTCTGATCAGATTTTTTGGATTCAGTTTGGACCCAATTTGAGTCAATATCTAATCATTCCTCCTTTGATGAAAATTGGGGCCAATGCAGTCCTCAGATGTTGTCCTCCTCTCCCACAAGGCCTGTACAAGGCCTACACTGAATCAGTGCTCAAGTGGGCTAAGTCAGCTTCCTGCTTGGACTTAGGAACCCACATAGTCCTCTGAGTCTCCTCCTTCATTGTGTATCTCTGAGAAGTGATTTCCCTAGAAGCAAAATTTATACCTGACCTTGTGTCTGATTTTGCTGTGTTTTGCCTCGGAATCTGGAAAGCTTCATGAAAGATGTATCTGTCCACCTTGTACAAATTATTCGACGTCCTTAGAGCCTTCCGTACCATCGTGGCTCATTCATGTACCTCCAAGACTCCTCCTGCAGAGGATGTCGTATAGCTCCTAGTGTCACGAACTCCTTCCTAGCTTCGGGATATGGGGAACATTTGCTAGGATCTATGTCGAGCCGTCATGCAACTTTAATTTTACCATTCCAAATTCGACAACTTTGTAGGGTACGTTGTTGCCGACACAAACTACTCCACCACTGGTGCGCCGATAATCCACAAAGGTCGTCCGGTGTGGAGTCATGTGATAGGAACACCTAGAACCCATGAACCACTCATCAATGCTACCAGTGGTTCACTTGTTCGCCTACTGACCTGGATTGCGTTTTGCATGATCAGACATATCAGAAGAAGAGGAAGAGGAATTTTGACCTGAGGTGTGTTGTTGTCGATGAGACCGCCATCGCCCACGGCGTGTCTTAGTAGTGTGTGTGCCATCTATCACGACCAGTATCTCAACTTTCTCAAAATCTGCATAAGAGGCGTCCATATGTGCGTTTTGACCCTTATTTTATTGCTGTAACTTTTTCTTAAGACTGTGATATTTTGACTTGATCTGACATCATTTCTTACAGTAATAACAAGTGACATTTGATTTGTTACCTCCTCCTACTTCATTAGAGTAGAGAGCTTCTCCTTTTCCTCCACCAGAGGAATTTGCTGTAAGATGCGTGTTCATAAGCTCCTTAGACACAAGAGCAGTGATTACTTGTTCTGGAGTGATAGTAGTCTTTCCAAAAAGCATAGTTTCACAAAAAAATTTAAAAGAAGAAGGAAGTGAACATAAAAGGAATAAAGCCTTATCTTCCTCTTCGATTTTGATACACATATTCTCTAGGTCTATGATTATTGTTTGAAAAGTATTGATATGCTCTTTGACCGATGTGCCTTCTTTCATACGCGGGAAATCGAGCTTCTGCTTCAAAGCCATCTTACTGGTGAGAGTTGTATCTTGATACAAGGATGAGAGCTTGTCCCAAATACCTTTAGTTATCTTTTGGGATGCAATTTCTTGAAGTGCTTCATTTGACAGGCTTAGGTACAAAACTACAATTGCCTTTTGCTCCTTGTCTTCTTTCTCCTCCTCAGTCCCCTACATATTATCCTTACCAAGGATGGCATCATGTATCTTCTCCATAGTTAGGATCACTTTCATCTTCATTGACCAAAGTGCATAGTTGACATTGCGATATAATTTATCAATATCAAATTTGGTGTTCGTCATGGTTGGGGAAGTAGGCTCTCATACCAACTATTAGGAAATTTGGGTAATTTCATGTAGGATCTACAAAACCTGAACCCGGCGAGAGAAACGGAAAACCAAATCCAATAATAATAATGCTGGAAAAAATAAGAGAGGCAAAGGGGTTAACGTGGTTCGGACTCGATGGGGTGCTGATCCTAAGTTCACTTGGAGAAAATGAGACTGCTTTATTAATTTCAGAAAAGAACCTTACAATAAGAGTGCCAATAATCTAAATCCCCTTTAGAATACAACAAACTATCTTAAATAAACTAAACCTAAAACCGATATGGAGTAGAGGCTGTGTCTCTACAAGATTTGCCTTGAAACTGAACTCCTGCTGCTGTATGTCAAAACCTGAGAAGAGGCACTCCTTGGAAAAGGATCGTAGCGGTACTCTTAATCTTCTGGATCTCTAAGTCTCTCACATGGGGATTATTTCTATCCTCAGGGAAGTAGCATGTATTTATACCCCAGGGGATAAGTCGGTCTGAAGAGAAAAATTAGGATGGAACTAAATCTAAAATCGTTTGATTAAATCACACAGATGGGATGATTAATTTGACCAAAGAAATTGAACAATATGGACCGAAAACATTGCAATTGAGGCAGTGGCATTAACCTCCAATTTGATTGGAATTTGTCAAAATTGGCGGCATTGAGAGCATGGAAAAAATGCAAAAGGCGCGTGCACGTTCGCTGCACGCGCACCACCTGCTGACACGAGCTAGGCTAGGCCCAGTTGTCTGACCTGCCTGGGCCGAGCTGAGCCCAGAGAAGCTGTTGTTTTCTTTTTCTTTTTTCTTATTTTCTCATTTGGATAACTTGATCAAACGAACTCCGATTTGGGTCCGATCAGATTTGTTGGATTTGGTTCATATCCAATTTGAGTCAATATCTAACACACCTTATGTTCACCAAATCGCAATACAAGAGAAAATTCTCTAACGTTAATCTCTACCTCTAACATGCGATTTCAATCAATCAAGATTTTATAATTTTCTAAAAGTATCGAAATTTTTCTAATCATGCAATTTCAATCAATTTTCATGTAACTTTGCTCATAACCATAAAGGCATCATTTCATCAAGAAATAGATGTATAAAGTAAACGTTTTGCTAAATTGGAATTCATACCTCGTTTCTTGAGAAATTCCAAATTTTCATCTTCCTTCCCAATTCCTTCTTACTATACTTCCGTTACAAAACCAATAACTTGCAAGTAATAGTAATTAATATCATAATGAAATTGTTACTACTAACAAGTTATTTCAACAAATAGCAAAGAACAAATAAAACATTGAATTCAAAAATCTACTTTGCTAAGAAGCTTACGATTTGTGTCAAAGTCGATTGTCGTGAAACCAAAATGAATTATGAGATCTCAAAACATGAAAAATTTGTAAAATAGATCTCCAACCATCCCTATTGGTTGAAAACCGAATAGCTACAATTATCCTACGATTTTGAATCGTAAGGTCGCATTAGCCCGTTATAGGCTACTTAGGCCTCCGAAGAGACGGGAAATAAAAAAACAAACAAATTTGTTTTATAGATACTATCTAAAGCGGAGAAACCAACTCAAAATTTTACATGTATCATGTACTCCAACTTAAATGAAATCAATGAGAGTGAGGAGATGATACCAAAAGTACCTTGATGCCAAGTTCCAAAATCATGATGACTTTGAAGTTGTAATATGAATTTGTGTAGCTTTGAGTCCTCATGCAACTTCCATCATCAACTCATACTTGTGTGGTTGTTCCCCCTACAAGAGAACATGAAATCTTTGGTACCCAAATTGCTTTCGGTCCTTGGGGGTGAGTTGGTCTAGGGATCCAAAGTGTCTTAGCAACACTTGGATTTCTCTTGAAAGCACAATTATGAATACAATGACCATAAATATCACAACAAAAATAATTTCCATAGAATTTTTTGTTTTGGACATGGGGTTTGAAAGAGGAATGCTTAACATGGAGATTATGGTGAGTATTACCATTCTTACTTGAAACATTTAAATATCTAGACTTCTTAGGAGATGAATTACTAAATAAATTATTGACTTTCCTATTTAAAATTATGACCTCATTTTTAAAGTCATTTATGGATTTATGAATAGCATGCATTTGGGTTTTCGACATACTATTTTCATTCTTCAAGATATCATTTTTGTTTTTCAACTCATTTGTGTCAATACTTAATTTGTCATGGCATGGATTAGAGACACTACTTTTTAGATTCTCATTTTCTAATTTTGCATCATGTAGATGAGAGCTAAGAGTTAAGTTTTCTTTCTTTAACTTTTTGTGTTCTTTATCCTTTTTAACAATCAAAGCATATATGATTTTACATTGATCTACTAGTTCTTCATAAAGCATGTCATGAGAACTAGATGAATTAATACTACGATTATTGTTATCATGACTAGAGGAAGAGTATACCTCCTCATTGGCATTCATGATGCTAGCTTCATGGACATGGCGAGAGGATGCTTCACTTGATGACGATGAGTATGTGGAAGCATTATACCTTCTTTTTGCCTTGTTCTTCATGGTAGGGCAATTCTTCTTCACATGCCCTTTTTCATTACACATGGGCAGAAGTGACAAATCACCTCTCTCTTTCGAATCTTTGTACTTCTTTGGCTAGATACACTATGAGCTTCAAGAACTTCATTACACTAGGAGTATGACAACTGTCATCAACTCCATCATTTAAAGTAATAAGTTCTTCGATTTTAGCATAGTCATAGAGCATATTTAAGCACGACCAAATTTCAAACGTGGAAGTACAATGCATGACTTTTTCAAAAATAGCATTTCCGAAAGAACAAAAAATACAATTTGTGGCTTTAGCATTCGACTCAAACCTATCTATTTGTTCTTGGGTCCATGCATTCATGTTTTCCTTAGGTTCAGGTTATTTGGTCTTTACCATGTTGAACACACCTACACCTTGTGTCTTTAGGAATATATACATTCTTCCTTTTCAAAGACGAAAGTTAGACTCGTCAAACCTAGGTGGTATAAATGCTACCAACTCTAGTGTCATTTTTCGGATCGAGACTAGATGTAGAGGAGATGGTGAAATTCGTTTTTAATCATTTTCTAAACTACTTAGGCAATTTATCAATTTAAAACAATGAGATAAAGCAATAGATATGACAATTAAATACAACCACAATAGACAATGCTAACACAAGGGTTTATAGTGATTCGGCAACATCGCCTAATCCACTACCTAAGCACCGTGCTTAGGATTTCACTCACAAATCCATTAATATACGAGTAGCTCACAATGAGCACTTTTCACCAGAAAGTCCCTACACTCATTTCGAAGGCACTTCCACACCTGGAAGTATCCACCTTCACACCGAGTGAGCTTTCCCACCTCAATTCCTAAGAACTACTCCTAACCTAGTTTACACAAGTGGCTTTATACCTTCTATACGAAGGTAACCACTAAATCACAAGACCACACACTAGGTCTTTTTACACACTTGAGCCTAGCAACCTTGAAGAGCCTAGCACCTTGAGCCTATCAACTATTCTAACACATGGTCTTCTAACACACAATCAATTTAAAACAAAGTAAAAACAATTCTAGCACAAGAAGAGAGTGAGGAGGACTAATCACAATAAGAACAATTCCTCTTCTTGAACCTAGCAACCCTGAAGAGCCCTCCAATGATGACGCACTTTAGGATGAGTGATCAAGAGCTAGGATTATGGATTTGAGCAAGTGAGATATTTGGAGATGCAATGATTAACTCAATATCAGTTTAGGGCATCAACAACATGTTTGAATACAGTTTAGAGGGGGTATTTATAACCCACTAAACAAACCTGCACGTCAACGGGAGCTTTTTTGCCCATTGGCGCCGCTCGATCGGTGGCCCAATTTCAGGCTCTGTCGGTCGGTGGTTGGTGGTCAGCTGATGGCCGGTTGACCGGCTGTCGACCTCCCATCGGCCGACACCAGGAAACGTGCTCTATTTTGCTGATTTTTCTCGCGACGTTCGTTTCCAGGTTTTGGGTTTCAACCTGCATTCACCTTGGAGAACTACCCAAGTATTTTTACATCTACTCTAAGCACTTCCTAAGTTTCTTCGGTGCACTTGTCGAGCGTCTAGAAATCGGCATGGAGATTTGTCGTATCGAGACAATGCCATGTCTTGCAATATCAATATCAACCCTATTTCAACCTGCGACTTTCATGCTTTTAAACTTGTTAAACATAGTTTGTTATCATCAAAACAATTATTGAGAGAATAGAGCACGTCAAAAAATGTGACAAGTGCATAAGGTTTTCGGAAGTCTCTCAACTGCACCCTAAACTATTGCACAGCTCGGGCGTTAGTTGGTCATTTCACAAATGGGGCATAAACCTCCTCGGTCCATTTCCCCAAGCACCAGGGCAATACAAATACTCGGTCATAGCAATCGACTACTTCACCAAATGGATAGAGGCTGAACCCCTATCTATAATTGTAACTGATAAAGTTCAAAAGTTTGTTTCGAAAAACATCATCTCCAAATTTGGAATACCATATGAGCTCGTTAGCGACAAAGGAACATGGTTCACGGATTGTCGATTTCGAGAGTTCTGTTCAAACCTCGGCATCTGACAGCTCTTTTTGTCTGTTGAGAACCCATAGACAAACGACCTGGCTGAGGCGGCCAACAAAGTCATTCTAACATGATTAAAGAAGAAGCTCGAGCGGATCAAGGGATATATACTTGGTCGAAGAGCTACCTAAGGTACTCTGGAGTTACAACACAACCACCCAGTCCTCCACCTCCGAGACCCCTTATAGGTTCGTCTATGGAGCAGAGGCCAAGATCCCTATTGAGATTGCAGAGCCCAACCTCTACAGGATTACCTTCGATGAACAGGGCAACACAGAAGCCCGAGTCTCCGAGCTCAATCTTATTGAAGAAGAACGACAACTCGCCAAAATCAAAGAAGAGAGAATGAAACTTAAGATTACCTAGAAGTACGACAAACATGTCAGGCTCAAGAACTTCATAGAAGGAGACTGTTCCTGCCTGAGAGTTGGGGTCTTCCAATCCAGATTGGTGCGTCTCCATGTATGGTTTGACGCCGATGGGGGGGACCTGCAAAAGACATTCTGGGACAGAGCCTTATGCGATCGGGTGGGGTCCCTAGGTAGAGCCGTTTAGTTTAGCTTGAGCATGACTTAGGGACACAGTCGGGTAGAGCCCCCTGGATGGGGTCGCGCAGTTTGGTTCGGATGAATGATGTGGTCTGCTAGGTCTATTTCAAACAAGCCCAATAGTCCTAGTCCAATCCACATCCCTCGAGCTTGGTCGGAGTCTGGAAGACTGCGTGCCAAGCTCTTGAGTTGAGTGAACCTCCTTCTTGGTGTTGGGCATCTTTGAGAAACCCCGAATAAGTCGGTCATGCTATGCAGGGTGACTAAAGAGGTAGTGTTGGGGTTGGCGACTGTTGAGTTGGGATGAAAGAAATGATCTAGGAAGCCGAGCTGGAGAAGATGGTTGAGATTAATCGTGATGACATGAACGACTATGAGAAGTCAAGCTGAGGTAACTGGCTATGCGTCGCTTCTAGTTGGTACAAGGCAGCTCTTCATGTCACTTTTAGAGTAAGTCAAATCGGTATTTTTGTCGTGTTTAACATATGTCTTCTCCGCTTCTACGCTCAGTACGTCAGTTTTGCTAATGAAGATCTACTCATTCTGCGTGGTGGCTGCTGATAGGTATTTTCTTTCTCATTTTTATGGAAGACATCATGGCAAAAAAGGTGTTCGTATATGCCATAAATGGAGTTTCTAGTGAGCCATCGATCGTTGAGCTGGTAGGTGAAGATTTTGTTTCGCCTTTGCCAAGGGTTGTTCGATGGGGAAATGGAGCCTATAAAATTATTTTTTCCTTTCGCAATTTTTGAATTTTTCTTGTGTTCATTGGCCTTCGTGTTTAGCAGGCTTCAGTGGTGCCTTCCTCAACCAATTCCTTTCTCCCGGTATTCGCTAGTTCTTGCTCAATAAGTCTCCTAAGCCTCAATCCTTAGTTTTGTCGTTGACTTTTGGTTTTACGATTTTTCGCGCGATCTGTTTAGCCCTTTCTTTTCTTTTAGGCATGTGTTTCCTATTTCTGAATGTTCTCGACACACTCTCTCACTTGACAAAGATTCAAGAGAGACCTGCAGGGGACAGGGGGAAGAACCAACTGGTCGATGAGTTGCTCACTACTAGAAAAATGGTCATCAGCAACGGCTAATGCCGTTGCTGAGCCGTTGCTGAAGAGAATCAGCAACGGCCGAGCCATTGCAATAGAGCCGTGACAGTGTGTAAGCCGATCTCAACTCACGGTGGGAAAAGATGTATCTTTATAATATTTCACAATGAAATCATTCTTCCTATTCTAGATATTAAAATTTTAGCACTTTTAGTTATTTCTAAAAAAATACAAAAAAAATATTTTTAATTGATTCTTAAAACTGCACTTTCATTGAAAAATGTAGTTTGTTGTGTAAAAATTTCAAAAATTTTCATTAAGAATCTGATTTATAATGGAATTTTAAAGTTGGATTTCAGAAACACAAAGTACCACTTACTTGAAATACTCATATTTTCAATACTTTGATTTTTCGTCAAAAACATCAAATAAAAACTCATGTATATCATTTTGATTCTATTTTTAATATCATTCACACCATTGCTTGAGTAAAATCATTTCAAAGAATGATTTTGATAAATTTGAACGATAGCTAGAAATATCGATTTTTTATTGAAATCAAGATAGGATGAAAAATGAACTTAGAGAATTCATTTTGAGCTCAAACTTGACACACACATCTTAAATTATCATTCAGCGATGTCTGGAAATTTTGAATCAAAATTGACAACTTTTGAAAAAAAAAATCTGATATTTACGAAAATGCCCCTAGACTTTCAGGAATTTTATGAATTTATATAAAACTGATCTTTTATTGATTCTTGAACCTGTAGATTCCTTCAAAAATATAATTTGTCCAGTTAAAGTTTCACGAAATTTTGTCAAGAATATGATTTTATAAGGATTAAAAAGTTTGATTTTTGTAAACTTGAAGTGTACTTTGACCTAAGTCAACAAAGTCACTTAGAAATTTTATTTTGAGCCCAAATGTAAGATCCGAAACTTTCCTAATATAAAAATCTATTTTTGGTGCAGCGCACCAGAATTAGGGGTTAGTCGAGCCGAGCCGCGGAATTGCCTCGAGTAAAAAGGTATAACTCGTTTTATGAAGTTTAAATTGGTTAGATGGATATTTCCTTCTTAAGCATTAGATGTCCTATTTGAGTAGAGTTTAAATCGTGTATGTGGATAGAATCGGAGCCTGAATCGGACTCGGATCGAGTCGAGTAGAGGCTAAGTCATTTAGAGGGGCATATGGCTCATTGGCGGATGAGGGAATAAAATCCCTCATCATGAGCCGTGCGGCTCATCTTGGAGCCGCACGCAACCCGAGCAAGAGAGAGGGAGGATGAGATCTTGGTCGGTGCCAGAGATCGTATCGTCGTCCGAAGGTTCGAGATCGCCAACGACCATCCCTTCTTCTTCTTTAAGCAAGGTGAGTGGTTGTTTTCCCCTTGTGGATTGGGGGAGGCGTGTGGCCGAACCCCTAGGACTGTTCAGAGAAGTTTTACTCGCAAGTTTTCATCGTTTCATGGTAGATTGATCTTGTATCGCTATTTTAATTGTTGTTCTGTCGGATCTACTGCAGTTTTCTTCGGATCTTGAGGTTTTAGGGGCTGCCGAGTACAGGGAAAAGGGGAAAGGTCATGCCGAAATTTTCCTCAATTCCCTCAACAGAAGTAAACCCCTTTTTGATCAATTTTGAACCTAAGTCGAGTGGATGTATAGTTTAATTGCTGAAATTGATGATTGAATTCCTCTTTAAGCTTTGTAGGCTCGACCAAACAAAAGGGAACTTCTTGTCCATGGTTCAGCCGAGCAAGGGTTGTGTGAATTGATCAATGGCTTGGTTAGGGTAGGTTAGAAACAATGTACTAAGGTTTGGGGCTAGATTTTCTCCTTGTCCCCACCCTTAGAGTTCGGCCGAGCAAGGCTTGCCTTGATCAAGTCTTGGCCGAGAGGATGAAGGGAATGGTGGCCTCGAGAAGCTAGTCATCTTCGTTAGGAAATACCCGAAGCAATAGGAAACAAGGGTCGCCTATATTGACAAGTAGAATCAAGATAACATTTAGGTAAGAGACTAATTAAGGAAGACTACAAGTTGGTGCTTGCATTTAGTGGTATTGTAGGGTGGTAATCTTTCTTAATCTTCCCTATTTAAATTCATAAATTTGGTTATGTTTTTACCATGCTAAACAAATTCCTTCCTTGCTGAAAATTATTAATTAATGCAGGACTTAAATTCCTTATAGTTATGCAAAGTAGGTTATGTTAAGTAATTTATTTAATTATAAATTATATGCTGTGAAATATTGTTATTGGGTGCATTACCAAGTCTATGACATGTGGTTTTTCATTAGCCAAGTTATCATGTGATGTTAGATGATATGCATGAAATTATGAAGTGTATGTTAGTGATGGAAACTCAAAAGTAGACGAGTTAGATCTCACACCTAAGAAACATTTTGCAAACAGTAGTGTACGCATGATACGGCCGAAATTAAAAGGCTGAGAATGGGTGGACACCCGTGACTTTAAATAAGGAAATTTTAGGACACCTTGTTTGTGTGTTGTGATTGTGGTGGTCTGTCGAGAAGCATGGGTAGTCAGAATGACTAATGCTTGACTCGGCCAGTGATTGGGTCTTGAGATTGCACCAGGGGCCCCGCTAGGTGTCAGATCCCAATTGGGTGGGACTAGCTATCCCTACCCCAGTCGGTGTCCGGAGACTAGCAGACCATCCTAGTCGTCGGCCCGGAGTTTTCTTGGATTCACTTATGTGCTATGTGACCCGAACGGCCAGTATGTTACTATCTGTGTGTGGTAGGGCTGGTTATAGCCGAATCACTAGACCATGAGTAGGCCCTAGGGGCTGGGTGCCATGTGGCATAGTTAGGCTGTTATGGCTGCTTACGTGAATGTATGGCCTATACAAGACGACCCCTGGGGTCGATTGTCATAACAGAAGCAACTTATATTCCTAACTTTATATTTTGCTGCAATATATATATATATATATATATATATGTGTGTGTGTGTGTGTGTGTGTGTGTGTGTGTGTGTGTGTGTGATTATTGGGGATTTATGTGGTGGTTTGGAAGAACCGCTCACTAAGTCTCATGTGGACTCATAATTTATTTCCTTGTTTTTGCAGAGCCCGATCAGTGAGATGAGGCTTCGAGTCATGGTGCAGTTGGAGGGCAGGCAATGGTGTAGATCTTGTAGCAGCGTCCACTAGTCATAGTCTAGAGGTCTAGGGCAGTTGTTTCTTTTAATACACTGAGATTGTCTATTCGAAAACATATACTTCTTTTTTAAACTTGAGTTGTTTCCTATGGTGATTGATGTTTCGGAACTTTTCATGTTTTCGTTGTTTTCATTATGTGTTTTTGTTTCTGTTAGTCAATGTATATAGTAGGCTTCAAGGTAGGACATAGACCCTGACCGGTCATACGATCCTAAGTTGGGATGTGACACCAAACTTCGCAGATATACTTAGATTCACTCATGTTAGATATCTAAGTACCTAAATTTGAGAGAATAGGAGTAGATAGCAAAATTTGATACTTAGCTATTTTCATGTTTTCATGCTTATTTCGAATGAAACTATGCAAAGTTCATATTTTGATCAAATTATATTATTTTTACTTCAAACTTAATATACATGCTTTACATTATCATAACTTAGTATTTTGAAAGTTTGAATGAAATTTGGAAATGTCATGAAAGCTTCACTTATTTACGAAAATGTCAATAAAGTATCACGTACTCTTCTCAAATTACTCATTTTTTTCGGATACTTTGGATTTTTATTAAAAAATTTAAATGAGACTTCAAGTATGATATCCTAACTCTATTTTTGGTATCGTCCTCACTATTACCCGAGAAAAATCATTTCTAAAATGGTTTTTGATATTTTGACCGATACTTAAAAATATCGATACTTGAGTTTATACATGATTTCCGAATTTGGATTTAAGTTATCACTCCTTGCTATCATGTATGATTTAGTCTCATATTAAATATTTGTTTTCCATCCCTTTGGTTGAACTTTTCATGTTTTATGAAAATTAGTTTTAGAGTATCAACTTTGACTATAGATTGATTTTTCTCGTCCTTTTTTATTGATATCAAAAGTGGGAGAAAAATATAAGTAAAAGGGAAGAAAATATAAGAAAGCCATGCATATAGATAGGGTGAGTTTATTTACTTAGATATGCATGATGATATAGAGAGAAATCCCTTGGTTGATATCCTTGATGCTTGAATGATATATTTTCTTAAGGATGTTTGTCATCATCGAAAGGGGAAGATTGTTGGCCAAAAGTTTTAAACCTTGGTCTTAATCTGGGTTTTGATGATAATAAATATGGAACTAATATTTTCATTAAGAAATACTTTCAGGTTCCAAGTCGGTTAGCGCTCGACGTCCGCGATCGAAAATATCGGAGAAATCGGAATCGAAAGGACATTGGTCGATGAGCTCGGATTCGTCAGGAAGATAGAGTCTATGTTTAGGGTGTCTAGATAAATTGTAAAATCCTCATTATAATGCAAAGACCCTTAAAGAACCAAACCTGTAATCTGAAACCCGAACCGAAGAAAGAACCCTTCTGAAACTCAATGTAGAGTACACGTACAATAGGTAGAGTATCGGTACTCTACGGCAGGTCGATAGTCTGGTCGACCGAAAGGATCCTAGAAAGAACAGAGGGCTTCGGTCCATGGGCCGATCGCTCGGTCGGTCAACTGACCTTCGACCGGCCCAGCAATCGGGCGGCGCCAATGGGCAAAATTTTGCCCATTGGGTAAGCTATTTTGGCTCCCTTCCCTAATGGCTTATAAATACAAGCCATGAGAAGCCTTCCACACTTCTTCCAACTTTCCTAGAGCTTTAGTTTGAAGATTCTTATGGCTCCTGGAACTAAGGAACCGAACTTGCCTGATTACCTACTAACTAGATTAGAAAAAATCCAAGCCCCTCGTTTTGGAAATCGGACCATAGTATCCACTCGAGCCGTAAACATTAGTGACTTTGATACTTATGGCATTCGTCGTATCCTGAATGATATGGGTTGGGTAGACATAGTAGGTCGATCTGCACCCATATGTCCTACACTTATTTGGATTTTCTATGCTAACATGGTTGTCGAGGATGCCCAATACCAAAATGACTATCCTATCATTATGTCTAAGATACAAGGTAGACCTATTGTCATCACTGCTGACATTCTTTGAGAGACCTTTCACTGGGAGGAATCCACCTTTACACACTGACCCATTATGAATTTAATGAAGTTTATCCAAATGAAGAAGTCATTTGAGCTATTTGCCCTCTGGATTATTTCTCAGTCATACTCATCTAGTCTATTCATCTCACTACTATCGTTGGGATTATGCATATCATCAAGCGCATAACATTCTTCCTAGGGCCGGTCACTTTAACGAAGTGACCAACATGAGCAGTAGGATTTTGTACTTTGCCATGACATCTATACCCATTGACCTCCCTCATGTCATCTTACATTATATGATTGAATGTCAGAGGTGTCCCAGCATAAAGCTTTACCATAGGCCATCATGGTATCCTTCTTCGTTAACTTTGCTCGCTTTGATCGTAGTCGATACCCCATAGATCAACATTGTTATCCTCACACACATGAAGATTCTTCTCGAACCTCATGGGAAGCGGGCTAGAGTATTGGACACGAAGGGTGATGATGACAACAACAAGGACGATGATGATGATGGAGATGATGGTGCCGGAGGTAACTCATCACATTCCCATTATGACGATCGCTTTACACAGATGGAGTCCCATATGGCTCAACTAAGTATGGATTTGAGACACAATGGCTTATCATGTCAACAAGATATATGGTTGTGTGGATTAGATGTGTGATCATGTTGACACCATGTGGCAGTACTTTCAGGCCTCGCACCCACCGCCTGATCAATGATTTTTTTAATTATATTTATGGTGTTGTATGACTTTTTATGATATTTCAGACAATGTGGTGTCCTACTTAACTTTGATGTGACTTTATGTTTGACTTCTCTTATTTGGACACATATGTTGTATAAGAGGTTATTTGCAATATTATAAGAGTATTATTACTTTGTGATATATATTTGAGCATTAATTATGATACTTACCTTTATTTATAACCTTTTTGATTAATGCTAAAAGGAGGAGAACCATAGTATCTTGCATCATGAAACTCCTCCCTAGGTTTGATTGTTATGAGTATGTTTATGGCACGTTGATAGGAGGAGTATATAAAAATGGTTGATATCGATGTACATGGTTGATATTGATAGATATGCATGTTGATAGGAGGATCACTTTACTTGATTGGTTTATCTTTTCTCCTTGCTCTCATTAATGCATTTTTAAAATGGAAATACTATGATTCATGCTTATATGATGCCTAGGTATGCTTCTGTTGATAAATTGCAAAAAAGGTTTGTCATCATCAGAAAGTGGGAGAAACGTTGGCTGAGGTTTTCACCCACGCGCTCAATTATTCTAGGTAAATGTTTGGATGATATCAAACCATGTCTAACGATGTATTTGAGAATGAATATTTCAAGTTTCAATTCGAGTTGCGTGGAAGGTCCACGATCAAAAAATCAACGCGATATAAAAAAATATGATGGACGTTGACCAATGCGCGAACGTTGACTAGAAGCTTGTGTCTATGTTTAGGATGTCTAGAATCAATGTAAAACCCAAAATCGAGATTTGAAACCCGAGAAAATAGAAATTGACCCAAATACTGAGTATCGATCGGTCCCAGGCCGATCGTCGGTCAGCCCAACTTCGGTCAGGATTCGATCGAAAAGTCCAACAGCTCAAAAAATAGTTATTTTC
Organism: Canna indica; assembly: GCA_034359265.1. Classification (NCBI taxonomy): domain Eukaryota; kingdom Viridiplantae; phylum Streptophyta; class Magnoliopsida; order Zingiberales; family Cannaceae; genus Canna; species Canna indica. Next base: position 50,572,238 of record CP136897.1, read on the forward strand.
GCCCATTGAACCTGTGCCTCACCTCCTTATCTGCCTATAAAACTCGCTTCCTTGCCTTCCTACATGTTCTTAATGTTCCTTGAGCCATGTTTTGATATTACTAAGCCTTCACTGAGCCATTTTTCATCAAAACCTAACTTTCCACTCTTTGATTCTTGATTGAGCCTTGAACTTGATTGATTTATCATCTTGACACATAAAGAGGAGCTAGGAATTCTTGTTTGGAGCTAGGTGTTTGTGTTTTATTTATTGCTCCATTTAAGTTGTATTTATTGTTTATTTTATAAACTTTGAAGTGTAGTATTTGACATATTTAAGTAGGTCAAGGGTTGAGTGGTTGCCTTGGTGTAGAATAACAAACCCACTCTTGTACACTAGATTTAGGGTATCCTGGGTGAGTAAGGTTGGAAGTTACCTTTGGTGTCAAGGCGAAGTGCTTCCGATGTAAATTCCTCATTACTAGAAACCTTAATATTGTGGATTTGGATTAAAAATTCTAAGCAAGGTGATTATTAGGTAGTGGAGTAAGCAAGGTTTTAGAACCACTATAAATTATCATGTTTCATTGCTCATTTTGTTGTGATTAATTACTTTATATTCTTGTTTTCGATTGTTTACTTAAATTATCATTTTCCTAAAATTGAAAGAATCGATTGAAAATCAAATTAGGCTTAACTTTATAGTAAATGCACTATTCACCCCCAGTGTAATCATTCATCCAACAATAGTTTTGATCAATGGTCAGTTGATTGAATGATCGACTAGCCTGCGATTGAACTACAACTGACAAGCCCAACAGGTTTTTTTTCAACCGTTGGACGAGTTTCAGCTCATGTACCCGTTGGTCACCAATATATACCCCTGAAAAAGTAACCCTTAGGTCTCTAATGCTTTAAAGTGATACTTGAGTTCTTGAGCCTTAAACCTCGAGTTCAAAACCCTAGTTGCGAATTTCATTCTCTCAAGCCTTCTTTCCACTCTTTAAGCCTTTCAAGCTTTGTAGATGCAATCTTTTGAGGCCTTGAAGTGTTAGGAGACGGCTAAGAGGGGCTCTACTTGAGTTTCCACATTCTTGAGCTTTCCTCTACTTGTTTTTACGTGTTTTTAGTGCCATCCAAGTGTATTTTGATTGAAATGTGTATGTGACACACCTAAAGTTGTAAGTTAATTATTTTTCCTTTGATATATAGGTAGAGACATTCTCAAGGGTTGAGGAATAGGTTATTGATCTACCCTCTTAGGAGGAAAACAATTATGTAATGAACTAGTTCGAAATTCTTGGTGGTGGGCCAAGATAGTAGATGTGAGCAAGGTTGCCGAACCACTTTAAATTCCTCGTTTTTGCATCGGTTTGGTCGTTAATTCTTTCTTAGCTGAAATTTTAATTGTGTTAACTATATCTTGCTAAGTAATTATTTTATCTACATTGCAATAAGTTCAATTCTCATTTAGAAGTCTCATTTGCAAAATGACTTAAAATTTTAGATCCATATTATTCACCTTCCTTTAGTGTGAGTCACCCAAACATTTCAACAAACCATAAGTAATTAGCAATAAAAGCAATTAAAAAACAAGAAAATAAGAGCTTAAGAAAGTGCAAAGACTAATGGAGCTCCTTCTTGTGGCCTCAAGAGGGGTCTTCAATCCTTGGATGGCTTGAAGGTTGAACTCAAGAATGAAGGCCCAAGTTCTCAAGGATGAATTAAATTTAGGAAGAGGAGTTCGGGCCCATTTATATCTGTGGCAAATGGGTATGAGAGAAAAGGCTTAGCCAATAACTAAAAAGTATATTCATTGGGATCGTTGGTCGCATATTGATTAAATTTTGATCGACCAATATTCAGCAAGACTTTAGGAGAAAGCCTATTGGAACTTTTAGATCCTATATTGGATGATGTTCGGTTGAACTTCAATTGATCGGCATCCGATTGACCTTTAGCGAAAATTGATGCTGTCTTTTCAAGCTGAATTTTGGTGGAAAGATTTGGTTTGGGTTCGGTTTGAATTTTAAATTGGTGGAACACATGGATACAATATAAGTCATGCCTTAAAAGTTTGTACATCAAAAAAATAAATCCTAAACCTAATTTTCAATATGCTTCCACTCTGAGAATCGATTTCATTAATACTTTGCACCTGAATTATAAAATTGATTCAAAAGTTGATTCATGGTAGTAAGTTGATTCACCAAGTTACGGGAATCACTCGAGTGCTTAGCAATTGATCTTCCTTCTCTAAGATTTAAGTTCACAAGCCTTTTGATTACTTGTAATGACTTTCTTTCATAAGCATTCTATAATTTTGTCCAAAGAATGTGTGCATCTGTCTCAAAAACAATATAATGAAACGCATTGTCTTGTACCTACTGTCTAATAATTCCATTGGCCTTTTTATGCATCTTTTTCCAATCAACATATGTCAATTTTCTAATTTCTTATTTCCCAATTCTAGTGACCATACAAATCTTTACAAAAAGAATATTGTCATACAAATTTGTGCGTAAATTATAATTCCATATTAACAACTAGGGATACCAAATAAAATTTGACCAATTCAAACATCAAGGTCTAACAAATACGTCGACTCACTAGTCGCTTAGCAATTAGACATCCGAGTCTGCTTTTAATAGGTCTTGAATTCGATCCCTGATCATAGTGCTTTATGCGTTTAATTCTGCATATATATATATACGCTTGCAAATGCGCCTTGTGTGTGATCCCTTTAGCTACAACAATTAATCTAAGAGAGAGGAAAGAGCATAAAATATACCTCAACCACGAATAGGGGTGAGCAAAAGAAAACCAAAAATTCGATGAACTGGAAAATCGGTCCGAAATCGAACCGAAATTTTCGGTTAACCGGTCCAATGGTTTCGATTTTTCTTTTTTTGGATAGCAGTTAACTGTTAGTCCACGGTTAACCGGTTCTTATATATAATAATTTAATTTTTACACCCCTAATATATATTTATATATATATATATTCTCTCTAAAACATATATAAAGTAATACATTGAATCATATTTCATTCTCCAAAACTTGACTAATCATATATATTTTTTAAATATGAATAAATATTATGATACACAAGTTTCTAAAATATTATAATATATATTTTTATTAAACAAAGATTTGACTTTCATGTTGAACCTATCCAATTCAAGAATTATTTGTAAGGATGTTATCCTTGTTTTAACATTTTATTTATAAGTATTATATATGTTTGATTTGTATTTTTTATTTTGAATTACTTTCAACATTTGAAATGGACTTTGCAATTTGTATGATTTTGTTATTTTTTATATTTTAAATTTTTTTATTGGTTAACCGAATCGTAAGATCCGAAACCGAAGTACCGGTTAATCGAAGTTAATGAATTGATTTATGGTTAATGATTTTGAAAAACTGATGTTAATGGACCGATTAACTGGTCCATGTTCACCCTAACCACGAAGATGTAGGTGCTGCTCTGATCCCCAAACACGAGGTGCGCATGCGCACACTCTCTAGTGGTAATCCACACCGAGTTGCCTCGTAACCTCGGGAAAATGCCTTTCCCTGGACAGAGATCAAGCGGGGCTCATCATGGCTCAATTGACGCTCCATAGCCTCCAAATTTCGACAAGTGTGGCTTGCCCCTCCAGCAAGGTACCTCCCAACAAAATAGAGGAGAACAATGACGAAAAACCACATAATAACAAGAACAAAGCTTGTACCTTGCTGGAGTGTTTCGGCCTCAAAAAGCTCCTGGTCAACAAGGGTTGGCAGCAAGAAGCCTCCACAACTCCTTGCCTAGGTGCGGCAGTAGTCAAGAAGGGGAGAAGGCTTGTTCTAGTGGCTGCTTAAGGGAGGAAGAAGAGAGTCCAAGAGGTGGGAGGTTCGGCATGTCCCTCTTCTTAAATAGGATAGGCAAATCCTCCCTTGGTCAGCAAAGGTAGCCAACCTCTCTCACAAGACAAGGTCGTCAACCATAGCCTACTCTCAAGGGATGAGAGTTGGCCACTCCAAGTGGTTGGCCTTATTGTTGGGTGAAACGACACACTAGAGGGGGGGTGAATAGTGTGTTATCTAAATTTATTTGTCTAATTCTGATTTTAATCATTTCTTAAGTTGTTTAGGCAAATTATAATTTTACGATTAAATGCAGAAGCAAGATAAATCAATTAAGCACAAATAGAAGATAGAAATGCTAACACACAAATTTATAGTGGTTCGGCCTCTATGCCTACTCCACTACCGAAGCACCCCGCTTAGGATTTTCAAACTAAGTTTACTAGATTAATGATGTTTCCATTACACAAAGGATTTTGACTCGAAGAGTCTCCCTCTCAACTAAGGCACTTCTACACCCGGAAGTCTCCGTCTTCTTATCGAGAGCACTCTTCCATCTCAACCCTAAGGAACAACTCAACTAATCCTAATAAACTATTTTTACACAAGTGGCTTTACACCTTATACACCAAGGATACCACTAAATCAACCTAGCACTCTAGGTTTACACGAAATGAAAAAACAATGAAATAAATACAAAAATACAACACTAATGAGAGCAAATAATGACCAATGTAAACTTAGCTCTCAAACAAGATGAATCCTAGCTCCTCTTGATGCCTTGATGATGAATCAAGTCAGGCTTGAAGGCAATCTTAAGAAATGGAAGATCGAACTAGGATTTCTCTATGAAGTGGCTCAATGAAAGCTTGTGATTGATCAATGATGGCTCAATCAAGGTAAGGAGTGATCAAAAAAATTGTTTAAAGAAGGCTGGGTTTGGGTATTTATAACCCTGCAACGGAAATGGGTGGAAAACTAGCCGTTATCGCCGTTCGGTCGCTTGTCGGTCGATCATCGGTCGACCGACCGATCGACTGCTCGAGCGACCGCTGGCTTTTTGTGGATTAATCGCTATGTCCGGTCGACCGAATGAGACACGATTCTTCTCATATGTGATCCAGTCGACCGATCGGTCGACCGAAGCCTAAAGCCAGAGACACGATCCAACGATCCTCAATCCGGTCGACCGATCGGTCGACCGACGGACGCACAACCACTTTTCCACACACTTAGGTCGACCGACTGATCGACCGAATTGCCTATTGCCAGTTTTTGGCAGCATTCGGTCGACTGAACCTAGACTGGACTGGGCAGTTTGGTTTTCATTATTTATTTTCTGGTTCTGTCTTCGCTAAGTCTACTTATATAACATTTATTAACCTTACGTTATTAACATAAAAGTTATATAAGGATTACCCCCCACTTGGATTCAATAAAAATATCTAAAAAATCAAAATCTTTAAGAATTAAAATCTAGTTTTTGGGGTCTAGTACAAATTTTCGGAAAATGGAACTTTTCTAATTTTTCGGGTCAAATAAGGGTAGGCTAAAGGCTTTCAAAAATTTCTAAAAAATACCTTGTTATCTAATTTTAACCCAAGGAACAATTACCACCATTTTTTTTTACTAGAAACTTTATATGTCATATAGTCCTCCAAGGAGCTCCCTAGGCTTAGTGGATTCCAGGGCCATTTTCGAGTTTTCATGTTTTGGGATTCGGGGATGGTTTTTGGATTCTTTGCATCATAAAGAGGATTACATTATAAACTATACACCCTAGACCTAAACTTTAACTTCCCGACAAATCCGAGCGCCGACGAGCATCCTTGACGATTTCTCTGATTTCTTCGATTTTTCCGATCGGGGACGTCGAGCGCTAACCGACTTGGAACCTGAAAGATTTCTCAATGAAACATTAGTTCCATGTTTGTTATCATCAAAACTGAAATTAAAACCAAGGTTGAAAACCTTAAGCCAACACTTATCTCCCAAGAAAGTAGGAGTCGGCTCGTACAAAGGAGCCGACTACTTTCTCCTTCCACCCCCTTCTTGATTCAAGGATTCAAACTCCTTGAATCAAGGAGATGAGGGTCGGGTATTTAAAATAGCCGACCTCTTCCTTATTTACCAACTGACCTCATCTAAATGAGGTCGGGCCCATCCAAGGAAGTGGTGGGTTCATCTCATGATGCCCGACCCTGCATGGGTTGATTGCATCGCATGTTGAATAGTACTAGCTAGGGTTTCGAGTAACTCTTCCTCAGATTGATGTGGTTAAACCGAATAGGAAACTCTTTCCCTTTCGATATATGTTCATAGATGAGTACAATGATCGCGTTAAGGCATGTCTATGCTAGCAAACATTCAGTTTGAGTTTTATCTCATAAATCGTGTTATGATGAAACTTGTTTGAGTGTGACCCATTACGCCCAACACTAAGTCGGTAGTGATTCGTGCTCATGCGAGGGACTTAATTCGATAGAGTGCCTTCTACGCGAATTAATTTTCATAGTCCCCATTAAATGCTTTAACACGACCGCTCGATCATCTTATGATGGTGATTTCACCCACAAGTCAAGATTGACGTCTAGGAATGATTCATGACTACCCAGATATTGTGGAGTTCAATCATAATGGATCGAACGCCCTTCGGTGATTAGTCCCTGTGCAATTAAATTATTCAATTACACAATGTCTCGAATCCAACTAGTGTACGAAAGATGTTTCAAACCCTAATACTGATCCATATGTAATCCACTTTCTCGAGTTGTCGTGTCAATAATGACAGACTAGAAACTCCCTTCGAACTTTCATATCCACTCTGGCTAGAGATTTCCCTAGACGACAGACATTGGACATTCTCTCCTCTTACTAGGAGTAACTAATCTTTGTTGGTTGCTCACTCACTTCCATGAAAGCTCACTATGCGCATAATATTTGATGCATGTCTCTACAAGCCATGCTAAGGTATACACCAAAGCGATAGATCGACAATCACAAACTAACCATGGCAACCTTAGGTTAGAGTATCATGTCACGCCCCAACTCAGGGTACACATGACCGGCCAGAGTACGTGCCAGTACCCCGAAGCCTACCACATGCACTAAACACACAATCCAAAACATACATCAACATCAATAATAAAACACATGAATAAAAGAACGATGACGCAAAATCTTTTTTCAATGCATGTCTCCTGACTCTAACAACACAACTAACAACACGTCTAACAACACGACTATGACTACAATGATGCTTGCTACGAGATCCGCACCACCACTTGCCCTCCAGCCGCACCATGCCATCAAGCCGTACCTCACTGGTCATGCTCTGCAAAAACAAAATAATAAACCGTGAGTTCACGAGGAACTCAGTGAGCGGTTCTTTCGAACCACCACTTAAAATCTCGGCAAGGTAACATATACAAGGTATGACACACATAAGGAAATAGAATATGATCACCCCACAGGAGTTAACCCGTTTCCCAGAACAGAAGAATGGATGAACCGGCCTCTCGGGGCCTTATCCACTTCACCACAGCTCGGCCATTAATGGCCTAAAGTATATATGGAAGGTTCAGTTCTCCCCTTTATACAACCAGGCCGATCGTCCTATACAAAACCAGCCCACAAGGGCATTTCAAAAATGAACTTTCCTGTCTCGGATCCGTCGACTAGGATGGCCACTAGCCTTAGGAATCCTCCGGGTTAGGGATATCTAGTCCCACCCAACTCGGTTCTACCATCAGCGTGGCCCACTGATGGAATCTCAAGACCCTCTGCCACCTGGGTCTAACACCTAGCGGGACTGCTGGTGCAATCTCAAGACCCTATAAACCGCTGAGTCGTGTGATAGTCATCCGGCTAATGACACTCCTAAGTAGACCATCTCACCACAACCAGAACCAGGTTGTGCAAGTTTTCCTCTCTTTTTTTCGGGCGCTACCCATGTCCGGCCCTCCCCCCTCGGGTCGCACTTCTTGGATATTGATATCCACTATCTATCCCTAGGTGTAGAACCTAATAAGTGTACCTTGTCTCTAGGTTAAATGTCACCACTAAGTATCGAAACAATTCTTTCTAGAGTTGTTAGCATTTACCAACCATATATAAGTGCTTGACCTAATATTGTCAATGACACTTGTCAAAATAATAATAAACCACAATTACCATGTGTAAGCCGAATTAAAGAGGACAATTACCATTAATCAAACCTGGTAAGGAACGTACAACATACATGGCAACGATTGAATATAATATCTGAAAATTAATGAACCCTTTCCTTTGATTCATATGCCATAACAAACCTATCAATGTATGCAATAGTAAGAACATTTCCATAACCATGAGAATATAGATCTAAGGCTACTAAACAGTCCTAAGTGTTGGCTTAAGGGTCTATCTTAAGCCTCGGTCTTTATTTTGATGATAACAAATATGTATTTAATCCAAGTATGAAGTTTTGAGTTCAGGTTGAGATTGTGATACGCATGCAAAATCCGTTCAAACGAGACGACGACAAAGATCGTCAAAAAATGGAAGAAGAAATCGTTGAAGAATGGCTCAGGATCAAATCAAGTAGATTTAATAAGCCAAAATTATATGGTTATCCAAGATGAAACTTGGTAACCAAATCATTAGAATTGGCATGTAAAAATACAAAGAATTAATCATCCTCAGCCTGGGATCGGTCGATCGGTCAGTCAATCGATCAAGGCACAGAAGGGCGATGCAGCCTATTCAGGGCGAAGGTAACAATGCAGGGCTACGTCGGTCGACCGGCTGGTCGACCTATAGAGGCAAAAAACAAGCAAAAAGATAGCGGTCGACCGACCTAAAGATAATCTCAATCGAGTCTCGTTGCAGCCATTCGGTCGACCGACGGGTCAACCAAATGTCGGAAGAAATATTGGCGATCGACCCGTCGATCGACCGACCTCTCTCAGCTGCAAGCGGTCAGACCTGGCGGTCGATCCGTCGGTCAACCGACTGGTCGACCGGCCTTGCGACCGAACGGCTTCAACAGTCAATTTTTTATCCATTGAACGGTCGTTTGGCTGAGGGGTTATAAATACCCCTCACCAAACTTCATTAAATACTTTTTTGCAAATCTTGTTGAAAAAAAAAAGTGATCTTTAAAGCCTTCACTCGATCAATCTCTTGTGCGCTCTCTGCTCCCTGTCTTGCCATCAACTCTAGGCGGGCGCTGCTTCTCTCTGCTTCAACTGTGCTGTGCTGCTTTGAGTCTAACATTCTCTGCAAGTTGAAGACAAGAAGGCGGTGGAAAGAAGCTTGGTTCAATTCTTGTTTCTTCAGCACTTTCTCTGTATTTTAAGTTTATTGTAACTTGTTTTCTAGTTTGAATAGCTTGCTAGGTGTGCTAGGAAACACTTAGGGTCAACTTTGCAGAAGTGTGTTTTGACTAGGTGAATAGGATTGAGGTGTTCTCCAAGTGAGGGAGAAGGGTGTCCTCAAGTGTATTCAAAGGGAAATATACATTCTATAAAGTAGTGTTTAGAAATCCTTGGTAAGAAGCCAAGGTAGTGGAGTAGGCGGTTGGACGAACCACTATAAATATTGTTGTTTGCATTGCTTTTTACTTGCTTTTATTATTGTTATTGAATTGTGATCATATAAAGCATCAAAGATCATTTGCATTAAGTTGAGACAAAATTAAGTTAAAAGGAAATTTAAAAAGTGGATTGACACTATTCAACCCCCCTTCTAGTGTCAAGGTACATCCAACAATTGGTATCAGAGCTAGGTAGTAGGCTAAGATTCAACCATCTTCCCTACAAGTCATCATGTCTAGTGAAATTAAACTAGCTCAAGGGTCCTCTACTAACACTCCACCACTATTTGATGGGAACAACTATGCCTATTGGAAGATTCGCATGGATGGCTTCCTTCAATCCTTAGGCATGGATGTATGGAGGATGATCCTAGTAGAGTATAAACAACCCGATAAGGATATGGATAAATGGCACCAAGAGAAAGTTAGGCTCTTTAATGCAAATGCTAAGGCTGTCAATGCTCTATATTGTGGTTTATCAATTAATGAATTCAATAGGATCTCTATATGCAAGTCCGCATACGAAGTGTGGAAAGTCCTAGAGACCATCCATGAAGGGACTTCGCAAGTAAAGGAATCCAAAATCAATTTACTCATGCATGACTATGAAATGTTTAAAATTCTTTCACATGAGTCAATTGATGCCATGCATGCTAGGTTTCAAAATATTACTAATGGCTTAGCTAACCTTGGCAGGGAGATAAGGGAAGATGAGAAGGTAAGGAAGCTCATTCGTTCCCTTCCAAAATCTTGGGAATCCAAGGTGACAGCCATCATGGAAGCCAAGGACTTGAGCACGCTAAAGATTACCGAGCTCATTGGGTCTCTCGTGACACATGAGACTCACATGAAGCAATACCAAGAAGAAGATGCTTCTAAAGGCAAGGCTATTGCCTTAAAAGCATCGTATAGAGCCGAAGAGACATCGTCATCAGAGAAAGAGACGGATGACCTTGAATAAATGGCGATGCTTGCAAGGAGGTTCATGAGCTTCATGAAGGGAGGCATGAGAAAAGGAAGAAGTGGCTACACGTGTTACAATTGCAACAAGACGGGGCACCTAAGGAAAGATTGCCCGCTTCTAAAGATGGCCACTACCTCCAACCCTCACAAGAAAGAAAAGTACAAAAAGAAGAAGAAGGCAATGATGGCTACATAGGATGAAAGTGAGGCCTTATCAAGTGAAGAAGAGGCAAGGAGTGAGAAAGCAAACCTTTGCTTGATGGCAAAGGATGAAGAGGTAAGATTTAATTTTGGTGAAACTTCATTTACTCAAGAGGAATTATAAATTGAATTTGAGCAAATGCATGATGAGTTCATAACAATTAGGAGAAAATTTAAAGATCTCAAAAATGACAATAGATCCTTAGAAATTGAAAATGATAGATTATTACTCTCTTGCAAAGATCTTAGGAAAGAGGTAGACAATCTTAAGGTAGAAAAGTGCACCCTAGAAAAGGCTAAGAAGGACCTAGAAATAGATGATGAAAAATTAGAAAAAGAAAACAAGTATCTGTGTGATATAGTAGAGCATTTAAATGATAGCATGCTAACATTAAAGAAAGAACTTTGCATGCTCAATGAAAAAATGACAACTATTCAAAATGTTATGCCAAAAGTTGTCAATAAAAAGAAATCATCACACTCCCATGCTCACGCACACACACAAAGAAAATTTCATGGTAATTATTTTTCTTGTGGTATTTTTGGCCATATGGCCAAAGATTGTGCATTAAGGAGGAACCCACAAGCAAGATTCACATGGATTCCAAAAGTGACTAACACCCAAGGACCCAAGAAAATTTGGGTACCTAAGAAAGTGTCTTCTCCTTTTGTAGGTGGAGAAGCATCCTCAACCAAGTAGGAGTACTTGGATCTTGGATAGCGGTTGCTCGAAGCACATGACGGGAGATATCAACTTGTTCGCAACCCTATCAAGTAAAGATGGTGGAAATGTCACATTTGGAGACAATGCCAAAGGTAAAATTGTTGGCATTGGTGACATAGGTATACTCCCTTACCCATGTATCAAAAATGTTTTATTAGTTGATGGTTTAAAGCATAATTTGATCAGCATATCTCAACTATGTGATAATGGGTACATAATTATTTTTGAAGCATCTAAATACATTATTAGAAGTACACCTTCAAATGATATCATGTTCATAGGAAATAGGCAAGAAAATGTATACACCCTAGAATTAAATGTCTTGCCCAATCCTCATGTTAGATGCTTAGTAGCCATGGAAAATGACTCTTGGTTGTGGCATAGAAGACTAGGATATGCTAGCATGAGTCTCATCCAAGAGATATCTAGAAAAGACTTGGTTGTGGCTTACCTAAGATAAAGTTTGAAAAAGATAAACTTTGTGATGCATGTCAACTAGGTAAGCAAGTAAAATCCTCATTCCATAGTATTAATCAAGTTAGTACATCTAGAATTCTAGAGCTTGTACACATGGATCTCTTTGGTCCATGTGATGTAGCTAGTCTATGTGGAAAGCTTTATTGCTATGTTTTGATTGATGATTTTTCGAGATTTACATGGATTTTCTTTTTGGCAAAGAAAAATGAAACATTTGAGTTTTTCAAAAAATTTGCAAAAAATGTTTCAAATGAAAAAGGAGTTTCTATTTTGAAAATTAGGAGTGATAATGGAGGGGAGTTTAAAAATGTAAATTTTTCCGAGTTTTGTGATGATTTAGGTATTCAACATACCTTTTCTTCTCCTAGGAACCCTCAAAAAATGGGGTGGTTGAGAGGAAGAATAGAATCCTACAATAAATGACTAGGACCATGTTGTGCGAAAATTATTTGCCTAAATATTTTTGGGCCGAGGCCATAAATACTTCTTGTTATGTTCTTAATCGTGTTTTATTAAGATCAAAAATCAAGAAAATATCTTTTAAGCTTTGGATTGGTAAAATCCCAAATGTGGGATATTTTCATGTTTTCGGATGTAAATGTTTTATTTTAAATACTAAGGAGAATATAGGAAAATTTAATTCTAAATTCGATGAAAGAATTTTCCTTGGTTACTCCACTAGTTCTAAGGTTTATAGAGTTTATAACCGTAGAACTATGATAGTTGAAGAATCTATGCATGTGACCTTTAATGAAACAAATGATTCTTCAAGGAATGTCAAGATTGTGAATGTAGGTGAGGAGCTTGAGGATCTCACACTTCATGATAAGAAAGTTGAAGATAATGAGGAGACCCAACATGAAGAACCTCAAGTCAAGCTCTACCACCTCTCCCCAGGGGATGCCGATTGGTAAGAGATCATCCAATGGACCAAGTCAATGGAGAGCCTTCAACGGGAGTGGTAACACGTTCTAAACTTAAAAATTTATGTCAATATGTAGCTTTTGTTTCTCAAGTAGAGCCTAAAAATGTTAATGAAGCTATAGAAGATGAATTTTGGGTATTAACCATGCAAGAAGAACTCAACCAATTTGATAGAAATAATGTATGGGACTTAGTTCCTAGACCTAGTGATCAAACCATAATTGGAACCAAGTGGGTATTTAGGAATAAACTAGAAGAAGAAGGACTAGTCATTAGAAACAAAGCTACGCTAGTGGCACAAGGGTACAACCAACAAGAAGGAATAGACTATAATGAAACATCTGCTCCCGTAGCTAGATTAGAAGCAATTAGGATGCTTTTAGCATTTGCTATATTTAAGGGCTTTAAACTCTTTCAAATGGATGTGAAAAGTGTCTTTTTAAATTGTTTTATAAATGAAGAAGTTTATGCTGAACAACCCTCCGGTTTTGAAAGTTTTGAGTTTCCTAATCATGTTTTCAAACTTAAAAAGGCATTATATGATTTAAAACAAGCCCCTAGGGCTTGGTATGAAAGACTTTCTATTTTCTTAATTGAACAAGATTTTGACATAGGAAAAGCAGATGTCTCACTTTTCATTAAGCACCATGAAAATGACATATTATTAGTTCAAATATATGTTGATGATATAATTTTTGGTGCCACTAATGAAATTCTTTGTGAGTGGTTTGCTAACTGCATGCAGGATGAATTTGAGATGAGTATGATGGGAGAACTCTCCTCCATGCTTGGTCTCCAAATCAAGCAAACCACCAAAGGGATCTTCATCAATCAAGCTAAGTACACAAAGGAGCTCATCAAAAGATTTGGAATGAATGAAGCCAAGATAGCTTCTACACCTATGAGCTCATCCATCAAGCTTGACAAATATGAGGAGGGGATTAAAATGGATGAAAAATGATATCGAGGTATGATCGGTAGTCTCCTTTATTTAACCGCAAGTAGACCCGATTCATGTTTAGCGTATGTTTATGTGCTAGATTTCAATCGTGTCCTAAGATGTCTCATTTAAGCGCGGTAAAAATTTATATTGAGATATCTAAAGGGTACAATTGACTTAGGATTATAGTATCCGTGTAATGCATCATTTGATTTAATCGGTTTTTCAGACGCTGATTTTGCCGAATGTAAGGTAGATAGGAAAAGCACTAGTGGGTGTTGTCAATTCTTAGGAGCGAGTCTTGTTTCTTGGTTCTCAAAGAAACAAAATTTGGTTGCGCTTTCAACTACCGAAGCGGAATACATCACCGCGGCTAGTTGTTGTGCGCAAGTCCTTTGGATGAAACAAACCCTTTTGGACTATGGTCTTAGGTATTCTTGCATATCTATACATTGTGATAATACTTAGGTATTCTTGCAATTAATTTAACCAAAAATCCTATCTTACATTCTAGAACTAAGCATATTGATTTGAGACATCATTTTCTTAGGGATAATGTAACCAAGGGAAATATATCAATAGAATTTGTATCCACCGGTAAATAACTTGCCGATATATTTACAAAACCGTTAGTTGAAGAAAGTTTCACAACCTTAAGGATGCAACTAGGAATTTGTGCTTTACCTTGTGTTTAAAGAGAATTTTCTTCAAATTTTACATGATTTCAAAACTTGCATTCTATAAAAGTGTCATCACACTTATGTATTGCTCTGTAGTGGGGCTTTGCGACCTATTGATGTTTGTCTTCTATAGGCTTACATTGATGGGAAAGACTATAGTGGTAAATGATACTTGGTTTTTGTGGCTTTCTCGGTTTTTTTGACTTTATGATGAAATCTCATTAATTGTACCTTGATTCTTACCCTTTTTGATCGATGTCAAAAGGGGGAGAAAAAGAAAGGCCACACTTGGTTTTCATGATACATATAGGTAGTGTGAGTTTTATAGTTAAGGAGAAGAAATATAGTTAGGGGGGAGTTAAGAATAACATGCACAATGGTTGGGCGAGCATAAGTTAAGTTATAGATAATTTAATATGCACATTGATAGGGGAGCATAGGTTAATTGAATGAATATGCTAAGTGAGAAAGTTGAATGCATAGGCTAAAGTATTTATCTTGCATACCCTAACTCTTGAATGCCTTAACTTAAAACTCACAAATGCTTATATTTTCTTAAATTCTAATGTTATGTTTGTCATCATCAAAAAGGGGGAGATTTTTGGCTTAAGGGTATCTCTTAAGCGTCGATCTTTATTTAAAACTCACAAATGCTTATATTTTCTTAAATTCTAATGTTATGTTTGTCATCATCAAAAAGGGGGAGATTGTTGGCTTAAGGGTATCTCTTAAGCGTCGATCTTTATTTTGATGATAACAAATATGTATTTAATCTAAGTTTGAAGTTTTGAGTTCAGGTTGAGGTTGTGATACGCATGCCAAATCCGTTCAAACGAGATGACGGCAAAGATCGACAAAGAAATGGAAGAAGAAATCGTTGAAGAATGGCTCGGGATCGAATCAAGTAGATTTAATGTAATATGGCCTTATGATAGATTATCCCAAGCCAAAATTGTAAGGTTATCCAAAATGAAACGTGGTAACCAAACCCTTAGAATTGGCATGTAAAAATACAAGGAATTAATCATCCTCAACCTAGGATCGGTCGACCGATCAAGGCATAGAAGGGCGATGCAGCCTATTCGGTTGACCGGTTGGTCAACCGGATATCGCAAAAAATTGGCAGAAGCCATTCGGTCGACTAGTCGGTCGACCAAAATTGGCGAAGGCAACAATGTAGGGCTGCGTTGGTCGACCGACAGAGGCAAAAAATTGGTAGAAAGATAGCGGTCGACCAATCGGTTGACCGACCTAAAGATAGCCTCAATCGCGTCCGGCTGCAGCAATTTGGTCGACCGACGGGTCGACCGAATGTCAGAAGAAATGTTGGTGGTCGACCCGTCGATCGACCAACCTCTCTCAGCTGCAAGCGGACGGACCTGATGGTCGATCCGTCGATCGACCGACTGATTGACCGGCCTTGCGATCGAACGGCTTCAACGGTCGATTTTTTATCCATTGAACGACTGTTCAGCTGAGGGGTTATAAATACCCCTCACCAAACTTCATTAAATACTTTTTTTGCAAATATTGTTGAAAAAAAAAGTGATATTTAAAGCCTTCACTCGATCAATCTCTCGCGCACTCTCTGCTCCCTATCTTGACATCAACTCCAGGCGGGCGCTGCTTCTCTCTGCTTCAACTATGTTGTGTTGCTTTGAGTCTAACATTCTCTGCAAATTGAAGACAAGAAGGCGGTGAAAAGAATCTTGGTTCAATTCTTGTTTCTTCAGCTCTTTCCCTGAATTTTAAGTTTATTGTAACTTATTTTCTAGTTTGAATAGCTTTCTAGGTGTGCTAGGAAACACTTAGGGTCAACTTTGTAGAAGTGTGTTTTGCCTAGGTGAATAGGATTGAGGTGTTCTCCAAGTGAGGGAGAAGGGTGTCCTCAAGTGTATTCAAAGGGAAACATACATTCTATAAAGTAGTGTTTAGAAATCCTTGGTAAGAAGCTAAGGTAGTGGTGTAGGCGGTTGGCCGAACCACTATAAATATTGTTGTTTGCATTGTTCTTTACTTTCTTTTATTATTGTTATTGAATTGTGATCATATCAAGCATCAAAGATCATTTGCATTAAGTTGAGACAAAATTAAGTTAAAAGAAAATTTTAAAAGGGGATTGACACTATTCAACCCCCCCTTCTAGTGTCAAGGTCCATCCAACACTAAGATGAACGACGATCATAGAATGTAATTTGAACCTAACACTAAGCATGTAAATATGAATCAAGACAACGTAACATGAAATCTAGCATATCAATTTGAACAGTCCTGATTTTTCCTCTCTCATCCTTGCTCGGCAGACTCAAACAAGGTAAGACCTTGTTTAGCCAAGTCCTCTAGGAAGAGTGGCCACGACTGGACAACAACGGAAGCATCAATCCGAAGATAAAATACAACGCATATAAACGATCCACGAGATGCAAGACGATCGAGGAAATTGGGGAAAATTTTTGGCATGACCTTTCTCCTTTTTCCTCTACTAAGCCAACCCATAAAAACACAAGAAACCGCGATTTACAACAATAGATCACAAGTACATCAATCGACTAAAGATCCAACATGAGAAAACACGTCGTTCGACAAAACACTCGCGAAAGAATCCGATTTCAAAACTGCTAGGGTCGGCCACTCGCCCCCCTTCACAAATCACACTAACCACTCACCTCGATTGGATCAAAAGATGAGATCGAAGAAGATGAACTCCGAGATCTCCGGCGTCGATGTGAGCTCGGCACCGATCTCCCTCTCCTTTCGTGGGCTGCGTGTGGCTCCTTCCTTGAGCCGCACGGCTGCTAGAATGAGGGGTTTTATTCCCCTCATTGCTTGACTAAAATACCCCTATCCAATAACTTAAACCCCCTCATACGACTCCACCTAACCCGGATCAATTCCCGACTCGAACTGCGAGCCCAAACTCAACCCAACTCGAGTCAACCAACATACTCATCCACCCAATACTAACATTAGGCTATAACTTAAAGTAATTATACCTGCCATTCGAGGCGATCTCGCGACTCGGCCCAGCTAGCTCCCAACTCGATGGGCTGCACTACAAAAATTTTATATTAGGAAACCCTGGATATTACAACCTTCCCCCCTTAAGGGAAATTTGTCCTCGAATTTTGGGGTAAGCTATTGGTTCACCAATCCACGGAGCTCGAACAAGCGCAGGCTGCGCAAACTGTGCGATACCTATCCTCTACCATATTTGGCACCATAATTCGACCTCTGAATCCTTGGACAATTATCCTTGTCCACTTTTCTCCCATGGTCCCTGAACGATCCAAACACGTTGGCCTGACATGCACAATCTCAGCAGCGAAAAGATACAAGCTTACTCCCCACAATCTTACTTAGGTGGGTGCGGTCTCCCATCAACAACTCGAGTGCATTCAAGGTTACACACCACGTGACCCTTACCTTGGCCCCAAAATGTCCGACCATACCGACCCAAGACTTCGTTTACCATAGAGATCATCAGATTGAAAACATTTATATGCATACACTTACACCTATCCTAGGGCGGCTAAGATGCCTCGCCAATGACCCCGGGCGCGCATATGGGGACCCCCAACCCTCGGACCCTTTCACATGCCCTAACTTACGATCACACCTCGCCAGCCCAGTCCACATATAAATGCAATAAAGTAAATCAATAAATCATCATTGAAGTGATAATAACATGCGAGGATCTAATAATTCATCTCGTGCGTGCTGCGCACCCTCCGGCTCACTCGGCCCAAACAAGACATCCTAAACCATCACAAACTACAACTCGCAAGTCGCTCACTAGGTTGGCCACCCTAGTCAACTCCTTGCCCCGAGCTCACCGAGCTAAATACTCGATTGGGAAAGACCCTCCAATCAATGCCACTCAGGTCAGTCGTCGGTGTGGCTCATCGACAAATATCTCGACCCAATATCAACTCACTGGGTCGGGCATTAGCTTCACATGCTAACACACTTCCTAGCCCGGCCATCACACACACATCCACAAGAACATCCTTTAAATGGACGGAAATATCAACTACAAAATAAGGAGGTTAGCTCGGGTGGGTACATCCATAATCACATTCCTCGGGAGCATACACAACCGCACCCAACTCGGCTGCAACTGGGCCCCAAATTCTTGTTTACTCACCGTACCACCCACCATTATACACTCTGAAGCTTAGCTTCTGATTTCTTATCCAAGGAATTGTACATCTATGGGAGGTCGTCATGCAGCGAATGTTTTTAGCATTCTACCAAACCATTTCAGCATGATGTACCTTCCTGCCATTAAATCTTATCCGAACACCCAGAAATTTCTTTGACAATCCATTCCATATCTGCCCGAAGGTTTCAGATTTCAGTATAACCAAAGATAGGAAATTCGGGTTTCCTAACTTACCAACCCTTCCTCGAAAATTTCAGCCTATGGCCGAAAATTCAGCCTTATGAAGGTTAATTTCTGCACTTGGTTATCTAGTGTCTAAAACCCTTCTTGAGTGTAGAACAATATAAGGGATATGATAATTTCATGCTTAGGTTTGATCTCAACATAGTTTGAGGCGAAATTTCAGCCTACACGAATTGAGTGTTTTCAGCTCATATGACATGAAATTCCAGCATACATAAACATGAAATTTTCAGCAGGAAACTTCACCATTTCAGCACACCAATACATAGAAGGTTCAGCATATGAAGTAAAATTCAATAAACATCCTCATTGAATTTCAACGTGTTTAAAAATATAATTCCAGCATACCCTACAAATAATTTCAGCATGCTTATAACTAGATTTCATCCTACTTACCGTGAAATCTCAGCATACTAAAAATGGTTTCAATTTAGGAAATCTCTACCTGAAGTCACACCATAGGTACCTTACTGATTAAGGGTTATTGGGCCCACCCTTAAGCCACAAACTTTAAATTCTTACTTGGGTTCTAGCATGCTTTTAGTAAGCAAAAATTCGGAATTAAATCAATGAAATTTCCTAACCAAATACATCCACATAACCTTGCTTCTATTTCCATGGTCGGCCAACCCTAGGGTTTAAGGGCATGCCCTAGGGCTGCCGCCCACCCTAAACCCAAGAAAAATGTCGATCTTTCAACATCAAATCCTCAGCCACAGAAGATAACACATATACAAAGACCAATCGCGGAAAATGCATCACCCGATCCTTCCTACAAGGATCGGCAGCACTATTCCTAAATTTAGTGATTTTGGAGAGAAATCAGTCACTAGCCACCCCGCTTCGATATAACCAACCACAACCTCAGATTTGACGAGTCTGACCTTTCAACGTCTAGCTATCGAACTGCTTGTCTACAAGGTATCTAGGTTCAACCATGCCACAAATATTATGAAAGCGATTTCACAAGCAAGGCTACTCGGGTGGGTGTGGTTTCTATCAAGTACTCCGAGTGCGGGCGTAGACACACCGCAACTCGGCCTCTTCTCGACTCCAAGTCCTCGGCCACACACCGCAACACCTTACATCAAGAACACTAAAAGTTCAGATTTAATATCCCATCCAGAATGGTGAGGTACGACAGATTTCCGTGCTCACAAAAATTTCAGCCCAACGCTGAATATTTCAGCAACCTACACCACAATTCAAGAGTAGAAATTGACTACAGAAAGCCCACAAAACCTCACCATCACATGTCCTGGAGTGGCCTTGGTATTGCCTAAAACTTTAAGGCACAAGGACGCAACCACTTCCTACAATTGACCACCTCGGCGAGGGGTTCAAGTATGAAGTCAAGTAGGAAATATAAATTTCAGCACACACGCTTCCCTTTCACGACTCAATCCATTAAGCCGTCAAAGCCCCATGAAGAGACATCCCCTAATAGGTACTTCCTTCATCTAGGAACCCCTATTCGAATGGCACCAAGTCAACACCTCCGAACATCGGGCCTACACCAATTTGTCGCATTTCCCCAACTAGGCCAACCCAAGATAGTAGGGTCAAAGATCCTTATAGACTTGCCGCTCTATAATACTGGAGTTGTCCTAAGGTCATCCAACACCTCAATTCTCTCATCGCTTTCCTTTCCTTTTATTTCACACTTTAATCAAAGAAACATGCAGGGGGGTATACAAAGTCGTCGAGGTTTCAACCTCTCTTTAGCAATCCCATCTCCATCCGGTTAAGGACTCCCCCACACCCAGAGACCGACCTCTTCTTGGGTTACAAGGCTAACCTATGGTGGCCGATCAATCTAAGAGGCACTCCCACCGAATGTCGCGGCGACTTCCAGCTCCTTGAGGCCGGAACTTCTTCTTGGGTAGCCCATCATTCCTCTCGAATGACACCAGCGCTTCCTTCCGAAGGGCTTCATCCACCCCCCCGAGCAAAAGTGGAGTCCTCGGTGTAATGGATAAGCCTGCCTATCTGAGGTCCCAGACCCTCCACGAACCTTTTGACCCTGGCAGTCTCAGTAACCACTAGAGTTGGGTGGTACCTAGAGAGCTGGGTGAACTCCATTTCATAGCTTGCTACCGTCATACCTCCAGACTGATGCACCAACCCAAAATCTTATGCCCGCTTATCGCGGACACTCATCGACAGGTACTGTTCCTCCACAGTTGCCCTGAATTCTTCCTAGGTAGGAGGTGGTGCGTGTGCTGCCCTGCGACCCTTCCAGGTGTACAACCAGTACTTGGCGGGTCCCCTTAGCTGCAGGCCAACCATGCGAGCCGCCGCCTCTGACGAACACCCCAGCTCTATACACAGTTCGACAGTCCCCTGTGGGTCCTTATCGATGAATACAGGCGGCCTGAACCTAATGAAGTCTACGTAAGTAGGTGCTCCTAGGTCCCTGACCTGCGGCGCTACCTGCTCGGCCACCTCTGGTACCACAGGGGCTGCGGGTACCGACTAGGGCGGTTGTTACTACTGCTGCATCTGCTGTCTCAATTCCTCCTCCCTACGAAGTGCTTGTGTTAACTACGTTACCTGCGCTACCTGCGCCTGTAGCTGCACCACAGTAGAATCCTGGCCCTATATCTCAGACTACTCCCATTCATGGCCCGGCCTCGGCCTCGGCCCTGGCGTTCACTGGAATTGCTACCGCTACCACTCAGAGCAGCATTCTGGGCCTCCATCACACTATCATGAAAAGAATAATAATTTCACCATTAATATTAACAAACTCATTCAATTGAATTTAAGTTACTAACCGCATGGAGCGCTGAGTGCAGTTGTGGTTGCCTGATCTCGTAGCATAACTAAGTAGACATGCTAGCATATGCCTCGTTCAGTACTCAATTCCTAGTCGTAGTCAAGACGCAACCTAATGCTCTGATACCAACTTTGTCATGCCCCAACTCAGGGTACGCGTGACCAGCCAGGGTACGTGTCAGTACCCCGAAGCCTACCACATGCACTAAACACAAAATCCGAAATATACATCAACATCAATAATAAAACACATGAGTAAAAGAACGACAACGCAAAATCTTTATTCAAGGCCAAATAGTTTTTGAACAATTTTAAATTCAAAGGAAAAAACCCAAACTTTTGACAACATCTCAATGTTTAAAGCAGTTTAGGTTTTCAAAGTAACCAACAGCTCAGTGCATGTCTCCTGACTCTAACAACACAACTAACAACACGTCTAACAACACGACTACAACTACAATGCCACCTCCTACGAGATCCACATCACCACCTGCCCTCCAGCCGCACCATGCTACCAAGCCGTACCTCACTGGTCAGACTCTATAAAACAAAATAATAAACCGTGAGTTCACGAGGAACTCAGTGAGCGGTTCTTTCGAACCACCACTTAAAACCTCGGCAAGGTAACATATACAAGGTATAATACAGATAAGGAAATAGAATATGATCACACTACAGGAGTTAACCCGTTTGCCAGAACAGAAGAATGGATGAACCGGCCTCTCAGGCCCTTATCCACTTCACCACAGCTCAGCCACTAATGGCCAAAAATATATATGGAAGGTTCGGTTCTCCCCTTTATACAAAACCAGCCCACAAGGGCATTTCAAAATGAACTTTCCTGTCTCGAATCCGTCGACTAGGATGGCCACTAGCCTTAGGAATCCTCCGGGTTAGGGATAGCTAGTCCCACCCAACTCGGGTCTACCGTCAGCGTGGCCCACTGACGGAATCTCAAGACCCTCCGCCACCCGGGTCTATACACCTAGCGGGCCTGCTAGTGCAATCTGAAGACCCTATAAACTGCTGAATCGTGTGATAGTCGTCAGGCTAATTACACTCCTCAGTAGACCATCTCAACCACAACCACAACTAGGTTGTGCAAGTTTTCCTCTCTTTTTTTCGGGCGCTGCCCATGTTCGACCCTCCCCCCTCAGTTCGCACTTCTTGGATATTGATATCCGCTATCTATCCCTAGGTGTAGAACCTAGTAAGTGTACTTTGTCTCTAGGTTAAATGTCACCGCTAAGTATCGAAACCATTCTTTCTAGAGTTGTTAGCATTTACCAACCATTTATAAGTGCTTGACCTACTATTGTCAATGACATTTGCCAAAATAATCATGAACCACAATTACTATTTGAAAGCCGAATTGAAGAGGACAATTTCCATTAATCAAACCTGGTAAGGAACAAACAACATACATGGCAACGATTGAATATAATATCTGAAAATTAATGAACCCTTTCCTTTGATTCATATGCCATAATAAACCTATCCATGTATGCAATAACAAGAACATTTCCGTAACCATGAGAATATAGATCTAAGGCTACTAAAGAGTCCAAAGATGAACAACGATCATAGAATGTAATTTGAACCTAACACTAAGCATGTAAATATGAATCAAGACAACGTAACATGAAATCTAGCATATCCATCCGAACAATCCTGATTTTTCCACCCTCGTCCTTGCTCGGCCGACTCAAACAAGGTAAGACCTTGTTCGACCAAGTCCTCTAGGAAGAGTGGGCACGACTGCGACGACAACGCAAGCATCAATCCGAAGATAAAATACAACGCACATAAACGATCCACGAGATGCAAGACGATCGACGAAATTGGAGAAAATTTTAGGCATGACCTTTCCCCTTTTTCCTCTACCCGGCCAGCCCATAAAAACACAAGAAACCACGATTTACAACAAGAGATCAGAGGTACATCAATCGACTAAAGATCCAACACGAGAAAACATGTCGTTCGACAAAACACTCGCGAAAGAATTCGATTTCTAAACTACTAGGGTCGGCCACTCGCCCCCCTTCACAAATCACACTAACCACTCACCTCGATTGGATCAAAAGACGATATCAAAGAAGATGAACTCCGAGATCCCTAGCGTCGATGCGAGCTCGGCACCAATCTCCCTCTCCTTCCTTGGGTTGCGTGCGGCTCCTTCCTTGAGTCGCACGACTACTAGGATGAGGGGTTTTATTCCCCTCATCGCTTGACTAAAATACCCCTATCCAATAACTTAAACCCCCTCATACGACTCCACCTAACCCGGATCGATTCCCGACTCGAACCACGAGCCCAAACTCAACCCAACTCGAGTCAACCAACATACTCATCCACCCAATACTAACATTAGGCTATAACTTAAAGTAATTATACCTGCCATTCGAAGCGATCTCGCGACTCAGCCCGGCTAGCTCCCGACTCGATGGGCTGCACTACGAAAATTTTATATTAGGAAACCCCGGGTATTACAGATCACTTGCACCTACAATCACCTGAGGAATTGCCTATTGACACTCATCTAAGGATTCCATTAGGCATTCCTTGAGCGGGTCCGTTCAGTGAACTCATTCTCCAATGAACACCTACACTTGTACAATAATGGTGCCTCAGCTATGTTGGCCTAAGGTTTTCAAGCTTGGTCTTAATATCGATTTTGAGAATAACAAATATGTAACTAATGTTTGAGCAAGAAATATTTTTAGGTTTCATATCAGTTTGTGCATGATGTCCGCGATCAAAAAAATTGAAGAAATCGGCAAGGACTCTCGTCGACGCTCTGGATTCATCGGAAATTAGAGTTTAGGTTTAGGGACTCTAGAATCATTGTAAAACCCTCATTGTTATGCAAAGAAACTCAAAAACCTAAACCCGAATCCCGAAAACCTGAAAACTAAAAAAATTAGAAAACGACCCAGAAATTTTGAATAGCTATATTAGGGAGCTCCTTGGAAAGCTATATGATTTAGATATCTTCTTGTCACCAAAAGTCCTGGAAATTGTTCCTTGGTTGGAAACAAATTAAAGACCGATTTTTAAGGAATTTTGGGAAACCCTTAACCCATCCATGTTTGACATGGGAGATTTTAAAATTTCTGATTTTCACAAATTTGCACTAGAACCCAAAATTTAGATTTTGATCCTTAAGAATTTTGATTTTTTAGATATTTTTATTGAATCCAAATGAGGGGTATTTCCTTATTCACATTTATGTTTTAATATTATTAGAGAATAAAAATAAATAGAGACATTAACTTACTAAAACAAATAGAGACAATAACAAGACATCTTATTGGCACCGATGGTCGATGATCGATCGGCGGAAACACAACGGCTCTATTTTGAGCTGTTGAGTAGATTTCAAACGAGCACTCTTTATTGTTTGTGTTCAGCCTTCCATTTGCACTTCTAACACTGTTGAGTGAATACCCACACTAGAAGTGTTGGGTGACTTTTAACCTTGTACTTCAATTTCTTTTAAGTCATTTCCAACTTCAATCGAAAGTAAGTGCAACTACACAATGTTCGTTAGCGAGTATGAAACACAATTATAAGATATTACACAAGGCAATGCAAACTCAAGAAATTATAGTGGTTCGGCCAACCGCTTACTCCACTACATTGGCTCCACACCAAGGATTTCTAACCAAATCCTTTATAGACCTTGTGTTTCCCTTTGAATACAACCGAGCACTCGGTTCTCAACCCTTTGAGAACTCCTCAAAACTATTCACCTAGGCAAAACACAATTCTACAAAGTAAACCCTATGTGTTTAGACTAGCACACCTAGCAAGCTAATCAATGAAAAACAGGTTCAAGCAACAAGTAAAATTACAATGAAAAGAGCTAAAGATTAAATCACAAGTAAGAGCTCTTTTCCAAGCCTTCAATGCCTTCAACTCCACAAGATGTTGAGGTCGAATCAAAGCCGGAGTTGAGAGAAGTTGAGTGCTTGAGAGTAATCGTCGATCGGAGAAGCAAGCGCGAGCGAATCAAACTTTGAAGGCACGTACAAATCTCTCTGTGAAAACTTTAATCAATGGTTAAGAAGGATTAATGAAGGTTGGTGAGGGGTATTTATAACACCTCAAATGGAAACGCGCTCTACTGGGCATTTTTCTGCACGTTGGACGCCGATCGGTCGCTTGCCGGTCGATCATCGGTCGACCGACCGACCGATCGATCACCCAGCGACCGCTAGCGTTCTTCCTTTCTACAGCCATGTTCGGTCGACCGGAATGTCAACCGAATTGAACTCAATTTAAATCCTCTGTTGTCCGATCGACCGAATTAGCCACTACTAGATTTTGGCCTTGTTTAGTCGACCGACCAATCGACCGAAGTAGCCACTGCTAGTTTTTGGCCTTGTTCGGTCGATCGGTCGATCGGTCGGTTGACCGAAGTGGCTACTATCATTTTTCTATCTTTTTCGGTCAACCGACCAGTCGACCGAACCTGGGCTGAGGCTGATTTTTACATTTGCTTTGTTACACGCTTTTTCATGGATTTTATTACCAAATTTTGACTTGGATAACTTTACAAATAGGCTTGGGATGAGATCCTAGGGATATATTACAAGGAATCTACTTGATCTGCATCCAAGCCTTTTTTGATGATTTTACATCCGAGCGAAGTTCGCGTGCTTATCGCAACCTCAACCTGAACTCAAGACTACACATACATATATTAAATACATGTTTGTTATCATCAAAATAAAGATCGAAGCCTATGGGGAACCCTTGGGACAACAATCTCCCCCTTTTTGATGATGACAAACACAACATGAAATTTTATAATAAAAAAAAGACTCTAAGTATCATTTGTGAGTTTGAGTTAACGCATACACAACTTAGTTCACAACTTAACATATCCCCCTATCAATATGTATATTATGCTTGTAACTCCCCCTATCTATATGCATCATAAAACAAATGTGACCTTACTTTTTCTCCCCCTTTTGACATCAATCAAAAAGGGCAAGAACTAAGTCACTATTAATGAGTTCCATCATTAAAACCAAGAAAACCATTAAATTGAGCATCACCTACCACTATAGTCCTTCCTATTAATGTAAGCCTATAGAAGGCAAACATCAATAAGTCGCAAAGCCCTATTACAAGACAATACATAAGTATGATGATACCATATGAAATGCAATTTTTCAAAAGACATGTATATTTTGAATATTTTTAACCACTAGGAAGTACACAAATTCCTAATTGCATTCTTAAGTTTGTAAAGCTTTCTTCACCTAAGGGTTTTGTGAATATATCCGCAAGTTGTTTGTCGGTGGATACGAGTTCCATGGATATATTTCCCTTGACTATATTATCCCTAAGAAAATGATGCCTTAGATCAATGTGCTTGGTCCTAGAGTGTAAAACTGGATTTTTTGTTAGATTGATTGCACTAGTGTTATCACAATGTATAGGTATACATGAATAACTAAGTCCATAATCTAAAAGGGTTTGTTTCATCCAAAGAACTTGTGCACAACAACTAGCCGCAGCGATATATTCGGCTTCGGTAGTTGTAAGTGCAACCGAGATTTGTTTTTTTGAAAACCAAGAAACAAGATTCATCCCTAGGAATTGACAACACCCACTAGTGCTTTTTCGATCTACTTTACACCCAGCAAAATCGGCATCCAAAAAATCAATTAAATCGAAAGATGCATTACATGGATACCATAATCCTAAGTCAATCGTGCCCTTCAAATATCTAAATATGCGTTTGACCACACTCAAGTGAGACATTCTAGGACAAGATTGAAACCTAGCACATGCACAAACACTAAGCATGATATCGAGTCTACTTGCAGTTAAATAGAGAAGACTACCAATCATACCTCGATATCTTTTTTCATCTGCTTTGACACCATCTTCATCTTTGTCAAGCTTGATGGATGTGCTCATTGGTGTAGAAGCTATCTTGGCTTCATTCATTCCAAACCTTTTGATGACCTCCTTTGTGTATTTAGCTTGATTTATGAAGATTCCTTTGTTGGTTTGCTTAATTTGGAGACCAAGCATGAAGGGTAGTTCTTCCATCATGCTCATCTCAAACTCTTCTTGCATGTACTTTGCAAACCACTCACAAAGTAATTCATTAGTTGCACCAAATATTATATCATCAACATAAATTTGTACGAATAAAATATCATTTTCATTATTTTTTATGAAAAGCGAAACATCGGCTTTTCCAATTCTAAAGCCTTGATCGATCAAAAACGTGGAAAGTCTTTCATACCAAGCCCTAGGGGCTTATTTTAAACCATACAAAACCTTTATAAGTTTAAAAACATGGTTTGGAAACTCAAAACTTTCAAATTTGGGGGGTTGTTCAACATAAACTTCTTCATCGATAAAACCATTTAAAAATGCACTTTTAACATCCATTTGAAAATTTTTAAAGCCATTAAGACTAGCATAAGCTAAAAGCATGTGAATTGCTTCTAATCTAGCTACGGGAGCATAAGTTTCATTATAATCAATTCATTCTTCTTGATTGTACCCTTGGGCCACTAACCTAGCTTTGTTTCTAATAACTAAATCTCCTTCATCTAACAAATTGATTAAGTTCTTCTTGCATAGCTATGACCCAAAATTCATCTTCTATTGCTTCCTTAATATTTTTTAGCTCTACTTGAGATATGAATGCTACATATTGACAAATGTTCTTAAGTTTAGAGCACGTTACCACTCCTGTTGATGGTTCTCCCGTGACTTGATCCATTCGATGATCTTTAATCAACCGGTACCCTTTGGGGAGAGGTGGTAGAGCTTCCTCTTCTTCTTGTTCATCTTGAGGTAGAGTTGGGGATGAGAGTTCTTCATGTTGAGTTTCCTTATTGTTTTCTTCCTCAACCTTTTTATCATGAAATGTGAGTTCCTCAAGTTTCTCACCTACATTCACAATCCTAATATTTTTAGAAGAATCATTAGTTTCATCAAATGTAACATGCATAGATTCTTCAACAATCATAGTTCTACGATTATACACTCTATATGCCTTAGAACTATTTGAGTAACCTAGGAAAATACCTTCATCGAATTTAGAATCAAATTTTCCTAGATGTTCCTTAGTGTTTAAGATAAAACATTTATATCTAAAAACATGAAAATATCCCACACTTGGGATTTTATCATTCCAAAGCTCAAAATATGTTTTCTTGATTTTAGGTCTTAATAAAACACAATTAAGCACATAACAAGAGGTATTTATGGCTTCAGCCCAAAAGTACTTGGGCAAATTATTTTCACAAAGCATGGTCCTAGCCATCTCTTGTAAGGTTCTATTCTTCCTCTCAACCATCCTATTTTGTTGAGGGGTTCTAGGGGAAGAAAATGTATGCTCGATACCCAATTCATCATAAAATTCAGAAAACTTTTTATTTTTAAATTCTCCTCCATTATCGCTTCTAATTTTTAAAATTGAAGTTCCCTTCTCATTTGTAACTTTCCTAGCAAACTTTTTGAAAAAGTCAAAAGTTTTATTTTTCTTAGCTAAGAACAAAACTCATGTAAATCTCGAGAAATCATCAACCAAAACATAGCAATATAATTTTTCACCTAGACTAGTTACATCACAAGGACCAAAGAGATCCATGTGCACAAGTTCAAGTGTTCTAGATGTACTCATTTGATTAATGCTATGAAATGAAGACTTAACTTGTTTACCATGTTCACATGCATCACAAAGTTTGTCTTTTTCAAATTTTATCTTAGGTATTCCTTTTACTAAGTCCTTTTTAGATATTTCTTGGATGAGGCTCATGCTAGCATGTCCTAGCCTTCTATGCCACAACCAAAAATCATTTTCCATGGCAATCAAGCATCTAACATGGGGATTAGGCAAAACATTTAGAACTAATGTGTAAACATTTTCTTGCCTATTTCCAATGAACACAATATCATTAGATGGTGCACTTCTAATGATGCATTTAGATGCTTCAAAAATGATTACATATCCATTGTCACATAATTGAGATATGCTAATCAAATTATTATTTAACCCATCAACTAGTAAGACATTTTTAATGCATGGGTAGGGGAGTATACCTATATCAGCAATGCCAACAATCTTACCTTTGGCATTGTCTCCAAATGTCACATGTCCCGTCATGTGTTTTGAGCAACCACTATCCAATATCCATGTGCTTTTACTTGCTTGAGGATGCTTCTCTATCTACAAAACGAGAAGAGACAATTTTAGGTACCCAAAACTTCTTGGGTCCTTGAGTGTTAGTCATCTTAGGAACCCAAGTGAATCTAGCATGAGGGTTCCTTCTTATTGCACAATCTCTAGCCATATGGCCAAAAAATCCCACATGAAAAGCAACTTCCATTAAACATTCTTGGGCTATGTGTGTGAGAATGGAAGTGTGCATGAGTATGATTGTTTGATGACTTTTTATCATGTACAACCTTAGGCATGACATTTTGTAGGGTTGTCATTTTTTCATTTAGCATGCAAAGTTCTTTTAGCAAGCTATCATTCAAGTGCTCTACTTTATTACTTAAGAACTTGTTTTCATTTTCCAACTTTTCATTTTCATTTTCTAAGGTTTTCTTAGCATCATCTAAGGCATGTTTCTCTTCCTTAAGGGTATCTACTTCTTTCCTTAATGCATTGCATGAAAGAAGCAAGTTATCATTTTCAATCTCTGAAGATTTGTTGTCCTTTTTAAGCTCTTTAAACTTTTTCTTAATAGCATTAAATTCATCATGCATTTGATCAAATTCATTTTCTAGTTCTTCTTGCGTGAATGAAAGCTCGCCAAATGTAAATCTTACCTCGTTGTCATTTGCCATGAGGCAAAGATTTGCCTTTTCACTCTTGGAGTCTTCTTCACTTGACGAAGACTCGCTTTCATTCCAAGAAGCCATCATTGCCTTCTTCATCTTCTTGTATTTGTCTTTCTTGTGAGGGATGGAAGTGGAAGACATCTTGAGAAGTGGGCAATCCTTCCTTAGATGCCCGCTTATGTTACAATTGAAGCATGTGTAGCCTCCTCTTCCCTTCCTCATGCCTCCTCTTATGAAACTCATGAATCTTCTTGCCAACATCGCCATCTCTTCAAACTCATCCGTCTCTTCCTTGGATGATGAGGGTTCTTCACCCCGGTGTGATGCTTTTAAGGCAATGGTCTTGCCTTTGGGAGCATCTTCCTCCTTGTATTGCTTTATATGGGTCTCATGTGTCATGAGAGACCCGATGAGCTCGGTGATCTTCAAGGTGCTCGTATCCTTTGCTTCCATGATTGCGATGACCTTGGGCTCCCAAGCTTTTAGAAGGGAATGAAGGAGCTTCATTACCTTCTCCTCTTCCCTTATATCTCTACCAAGGTTAGATAATCCATTTGTAATATTTTGAAAGCGAGCATACATGGCATCAATAGATTCATGTGACAACATCTTGAACATTTCATAATCATGCATGAGTAGGTTTATCTTAGATTCTTTAACTTGTGAACTCCCTTCATGTGTAGTCTCTAAGACTTTCCAAAGTTCATATGTAGACTTACACGTAGAAATTCTATTAAACTCATTAATTGATAAGCCACAATATAGTGCATTGACGGCCTTTGCATTTACATTAAAGAGTTTAATTTCTTCCAGATCCCACTCATCCATATCCTTAGTTGGTTGCTTATACTCTACTTGAATCATTCTTCATATATCCATGCCCAGTGATTGTAGGAAGCCATTCATGCATATCTTTCAATATGCATAGTTGTTTCAATCGAACAATGGTGGAGTATGAGTAGAGGACCTTTGAGCTAGTTGGATTTCACTAGTCATTCTAAATTGTAGGGTAGATGGTTAAATCTAATCCTACAATCGCTCTGATACCAATTGTTAAGTGAATGCCCACACTAGAAGGGGGGGTTGAATAGTGTTGGGTGACTTTTAACAATCTACTTCAATTTCTTTTAAGTCAATTCCAACTTCAATCGAAAGTAGGTGCAACTATATGATGTTCGTTAGCAAGTATGAAACACAATTATAAGCAATTACACAAGACAATGCAAACTCAAGAAATTATAGTGGTTCGGCCAACCGCCTACTCCACTACCTTGGTTCCACACCAAGAATTTCTAACCAAATCCTTTATAGACCTTGTGTTTCCCTTTGAATACAACCGAGGACTCGGTTCTCAATCCTTTGAGAACTCCTTAAAACTATTCACCTAGTCAAAACATAATTCTACAAAGTAAACCCTAAGTGTTTAGACTAGCACACCTAGCAAGCTAATCAATGAAAAACAAGTTCAAGCAACATGTAAAATTACAATGAAAAGAGCTAAAGATTAAATCACAAGTAATAGCTCTTTTCCAAGCCTTCAATGCCTTCAACTCCACAAGATTTGAGGTCGAATCAAAGCCGGAGTCGAGAGAAGATGAGCGCTTGAGAGTAATCGTCGAACGATGAAGCAAGCACGAGCGAATCAAGCTTTGAAGGCACAAATATCTCTTTGAAAGCTTTAATCAATGGTTAAGAAGGATTAATGAAGGTTGGTGAGGGGTATTTATAACCCCTCAAACGGGACAGCCCTCCAACGGGCATTTTTTTGCCCGTTGGACGCCGATCGGTCGATCGTCGGTCAACCAACCAACCGATCGACCGCCAGCGATCGCTGGCGTTCTGTCTTTCTGTAGCCATGTTCGGTCGACCGGATGGTCGATCGAATTGATCTCGATTTAAATCCTCTATTGTCTGGTCGATTGAATTAGCCACTGCCAGATTTTGGCCTTCCTCGGTCGACCGAAGTGGCTATTGTCATTTTTCTGCCTTGTTCGGTCGATCGACCGGTCGACCGAACTTGGGCTAAGGCTGATTTTTACATTTGCTTGGTTACACGCTTTTTCATGAGTTTTGTTACCAAGTTTGACTTGGATAACTTTACAAATAGGCTTGGGATGAGATCCTAGGGATACATTACAAGGAATCTACTTGATCTATATACGAGCCTTTCTTGACGATTTTACATCCGAGCGAAGTTCGCATGCTTATCACAACCTCAATCTGAACTCAAGACTACACACACATATTAAATACATATTTGTTATCATCAAAATAGAGATCGAAGCCTAGGATGAACCCTTGGGCCAACAAACACTTCTTGAGCTATCTTGTGATCATTATTGAGCTTCATTGACCCATCTTTTGTGCGAACCCTAGCTTTAAGCTTCTACCTCCTTGATTGAGCATTTATTACATTGTTTCACCATCCAAGGCATTAAGAGGAAGCTAAGATTTAGTTTTGGAGCTAAGTATTATATTGATTGTGTTTTTGCTTCATTTATACTTGTATTTTGTTGTTATTTTCATTGTATATTAAGTGTGTAAACCTAGGTTGCTAGGTTAGTTTGGTTTCGTCGTTGCCTTGGCGTTGAGGCCTAAATCTACTGGTGTGATTAATTAACTAGGATTAGTTCTTGTTGTCCTTTAGGATTAAGTTGAGAGAGTGCTCTTAGTGTGAATGTGGAGACTTCCGGGTGTGGAAGTACCTTTGGTTTGAGAGTTGTGGTTCTCCGATGTAAAATTCTCATTGTTAGGAAACATATTTAATCTAGTAAAACTAAGTTCAAAAATCCTAAGCACGGTGCTTAGGTAGTGGAGTAGGTATTGGAGCCGAACCACTATAAATCTCTTTGTTTATATTGTCATTGTGTTTGTGTGGTTACTTGTGTTTAATTGATTAATTTATCGCTTCCGCACTTGTTGATCTAGTTGAATTGAGAATTAACTTAATTAATCAAGCATCCAATTAAAATCGAATTTAGGTTGAACTTTTAGCAAAGAGATTATTCACTTCTCTCTAGTGTAGATCATTCGACTTACAAGCTATCCTCTACATTGGATCATGTACCAAGTGTATTAGTTTTATAGAAATCGCCATTAATAAAGAGATGGAGAAAGAATCAATCTTCACTAAAATAATGAGCCCATCTCCTAGGCGAGAAACCCCTTTCCAAAATGCAACGGTGGCATTCAAAAATCCCCAAAAAGAAAATTAATAAGTAGAAGACATCACTCTTCTTTCTCTCCGCTTTCTTCTTCACCCATCACTATATTACGTTTAAACATATTATAGTCAACTCCCCCATCACCCCTAGGGGTGTCCAGTGTTCGGTTCAAATCGAATAGAACCCAAAAACCGAATCGAATTTTTCGATTCGGTTCGGTTTCAGCGTTTGCAGGTTCGGTTCTTGACCCGAACCGAATCGAATATTGGGTTTCGGTTCAGATTCGATTCCCGAAATTCGGGAACAGACCCAAATCGAAAACCGAATAATTAAAAATAATATATTTTTTTCATTTTTAACCCAGATAATTAAATGGGTATTAGGAAATAATTTTTAATTTTTAATTTTTAACTAAATTAATTAAAATTTCAATTTTCGGGTTGAAAACCAAATCGAACCGAATAATTTCGATTCGGGTTAGATCGATTTAGACATAATTCGGTTCGAGTTCAGGTTAAAATTCGGGTATGAAAAAAATTTTGATTTAATTAATTTTGATTCGATTCGATTCGGATTAAACCGAATGAACAGACTTAATCACCTCATCCTACTCGGCTTAAACACAAGAGAACACCCGTTCTCTTTCTCAAAACCCTAGGACTGCATCATCTTAGTCACTCATCCTTTTTTTAATACTAAATTGGGCTGGACCACCCAACGTTTTGATTAATTGCTCGATGGTTTGGAGAGAAAAACATAAATAAAAGAGTTTACAAAGCAAAGCGAGGTTAGGGCCACGGTGGCCATTGTCATGTTGCTGGATATTAAGGAGTGTTGGTAATGGGATCAATAGCAGCCTTGAGGTTAACATTACTAACATTTTAACTCCTCACACACTATAACGAATAAATTGGGAAAGCCACATTGCATGATCCTATTCCTTGACATTAATATTAGTACGTTGATTCAATTTGAACCTAACTCGGATCCAAATTAGGTTTGGAATTTATTATTAGGATAATAAATTAAAAAATCACATAATTTGCAGAAATTTTACGTTTTACCCGCGTTTTCAAATTTTGCTTGTAAATACACAATATTTACTTCTGTTTATATCATCTATCAAATCTTCATGCATCGTCTCAACTTAGCTGATGTGGAGGTAAACTACGCTTGTTTGGCCTGACGGTGTCATACGTGGCCATGAATTTATCTGTTATTAAAAAGAGAAATATATATATATAGCTCCATCTTTTTTCTCTCTCTTCTCTTCTTCCTCCCACCTGCTGCCACCTCCTCCCCCTCCTCCTCCTCCTCCTCCTCCCCTGCCTCCTCCTCCTCCACCATTGACGGTGGTGCTTGATATAAGAGCTCCTATCGGCAAGTAGAACCTCCTTCTGAGCCCAAACCCACTTCCCACCGTAGCCGTCCATCACCATCATCCACCGCCACTATGTCTGTTTGCCCTCCTTGGTAAAGAAACTTGATGACTAAATTCCCAGGCCGTCGGCTCTTCTCCTCCTTCCAATGTCGCCGTAGCGCACCAGCCGCCGCCACAAGGCCCGACGTCAGGCTACCTCTTGCTCCAAGATGAGCAGCCGCAGCTTCAATAAGTTGTGAGCATAAAGGCAAAGAAAAATCTTTTGTTTTCTTCTTTTTTTATGATAAAGCACCACCAGTTTGACGCTGCAAGCAAAAATAATAAGTTGGTTCGTCAGAAAGAACTTCTGAAGAAGGTAAGAAAGGGAAAAAGTGAAATTGAACGAAACAAACATCAAAAATAGTTTCCTCGCCATTAATGGACGATAACATCTGCTGAAGGCCATTGTTGACCACGTTGGGAAAATCCATATGACTGACAGAGGTACTGCAATCCAAGTTCAATAGAGTCAGAAACAACAAGCCCAGTACAAAATTCCTCAATTTAAAGCAGGAAAGGAGCAAACTCTTAGAGTCCACTATTCCTGTTGTGAATCACAAGGCTGACGCAAGTGGTCGCCTCGCCTGTGCCCACCAGCTACTCAAAATCACAAATTACACATTGAAGTATAACTCGAGTGGAGAAAATGAGACATCTTTGAGGGAAGAACTAGTTGCATTACCTGCACGAGGGCGGGATCGACGGTGGCGTACTCTCGCTGGCAAATGTAGACGAGTCGGCGGGGGTCAGTTGAGGAGACGATCGTCCAGGGGTAGCCTTGGGGCGATCAATGGGTGCTCCAACAAGACAGAGTGTGGTGGGGATGAGAAGGTGGAGAGGGAGGAAAGTAGAGTGGGGTGTAATGGTGGTGGGGATGAAAAGGTGGAGAGGGTGGAGGAGTACAGAGGAGGAGCGGGTGGATGGAAGAGGTTCGGTTGCTATGAAGGTGGAAGAGGAGAAGAAGGAGTAGTGGGAGGAAGAAGAGAAGAGATGGCAGCAGGTGGGAGGAAGAAGAGAAGAGAAAGAGAAGAGGAAAAATAGATGACCTCGATTAAGTGGGAGTGAAGAGGAAAAATGACTAGATTGATCTTGTAAAGTGGGAGAAAGTTGAGGGCAAAATGGGATTTCGTAAAGTGGGAGAAAGTGGAGAGCAAAAAGTTGTGGATGACAGACCACGTATAGGCCACGTATGACGCCGTCAAGCCACGCAAGTGTCGTTTACCTCCAGGTTAGCTAAGTTGAAACTGTCGGGAGAAATGGCACACTAGAGAGGGGTTGAATAGTGTGTTATCTAAATTTATTAGCCTAAATTTAATATTAATCGTTTCTTGATTAGTTAGGCTAAGCACGATATTTATAGCACGCGGAAGCAATAAATACAAAGCAATAAGCACAAGCAACTGACAATGCTAACACAAGTATTTATAGTGGTTCGGCCAACCGCCTACTCCACTACCTTGGCTCCACACCAAGGATTTCTAACCAATTACTTTATAGAACTTTTTTTATTTATTTGAATACAACTGAGGACATAATTCTCACCTCTTTGAGAATTTCTCAAACCTATTTACCTAGGCAAAACACAAATCTACAAAGTCTAACCCTAAGTGTTTCTCTAGCACAACTAGCAAGCTATTACAGATAAAACATATTTGAAATAAATCTTAAAATACAAAGAAAGAGTTGAGAATTGAAAGAAGGACCAATGCTCTTTTTCCCAAGCCTTCAAGCCTTCAACACGACTAGTAGATGAACTTGAGTCGCAGCAGAGTTGAGGAGTAGTTGGTGCTTGAAGAAGAACGTTGAAAGAAGAGCAGACCGCACTGCAATCGATCTTTAGAAGGTTCAAAACTCTTTTTTTAATGCTCAATAATATTTGTCAGAGAAGAGAAGAAGAAATTAAAGGAGTTAGATGAGGTAAATTTATAACCTCTCAAAGAAACGACAACTCAACGGGTAGAAAACTATATGTTACAGCCGCTCGATCGATTGGCCGGTCGACCGACCTATCGACCACCAGCCCACTGCACTTAAATCGTGTTGTCCAGTCGGCCGGCGGGTCGACCGAATGAGTCGAGAGACTCGCGATCCGCAGTCCGATCGACCGACGCAATGAGGCCAGAGGCGCGATCTGCGATTTGAAATCTGATCAACCAATCGGTCGACCGATGCGCCCTCTGTCTAATTTTACCTTTGGTCGGTCGACCGACGTAGCCTTTACATGATTTCTTCCATATATTTGGTCGACCGATCGGTCCCCGACAAGGCTACTGCCAAGTTCTAACTACATTCGGTCGACCACCCAGTCGACCAAACCTACGCTGAACTTGATTTTTTTATCCTTCTTCTTCCGCGCTTCATTACCGGGTTCCGACATCAACCTGGAGAGCTTTTCTATGTGATCTTTGTACTCGTCCAAGTCGTCTTTGGTGCACACGTCGATCTTCGAGATATTTTCGCGATAAACTCGAGCGCGACGATCAATTTGCTTTCAATTTTTTTATTTATCCTATCGAGGACATCGGACGGTAACTGATATGGAACCTGAAAGATTTCTCAATGAAATATTAGTTCCATGTTTGTTATCATCAAAACCGAGATTAAGACCAAGGTTGAAAACCTTAACCCAACAATCTCCCCCTTTTTGATGATGACAAACATCCTTAAGAAAATATATTCATTAAAACATAGAGGATATCAAACATGGGATTTCTCCCCCTATCAACATGCATATCTATATAATAGAACTCCCCCTATCTATATGCATGGTCTTCCTATATTTTCCTCCCCTTTGCTTAGAATTTTCTCCCCCTTTACCTATAATTTTCTCTCCCTTTTGACATCAATCAAAAAGGGCAAGAAAGGTTAATCTACTCAAAGGGATGAAAAATAAATATTTTTTTATGAAGTTGAGACTATAAAGTTATTTTTCATGAAACATGACAATCTCAACCAAATGGATGAAAAACAAATATTTGATATGAAACAAAATCATACATGATATGTTCAAAACTAAATATTTCCATGATATTTTCAAAACAAAATCTGAATTCAAAATTAAATCTGTCACACCCCGACTGAGGGTAGTGTGACCGGTCAGGGCCCACATCCTGCCCTGTAGCCTACTGTTTACACTGACACCAAGAAAACAAAACATATCGATTGAAAGAAACTTAACATACTTTATAAAAGTTTGCAAGTCACAATATATAAGTTTTTCAAAACAAGAAGAAACATCAACATCAAATCCAAATAGTCAAATATTAAGTTTTACAATTCTTTTCAATTATAACCGTCAGTGCAGAAATAAAACCAACATAACTAGGACTAGTCTAAGACTCATGGATGCCGCTACGAGATATGGCACCGCCTCCGCCCTCCAGCTGCACCATGTCGACACCAAGTTATTGCTCATGCTCTGCAAAAATAAAAATAAACTGTGAGTCCACTTGGAACTCAATGAGTGGCTCAAATGAACCTCCACATAAGCCCCAGACATGCATATATATCATACAAGGCAATAAAGGAATATACAAGGAGGTAAAGCTGCCTTAAATCCCGGTACATCTTGGTAGCCCCCGATTGCATCGTGTAAGTGGAACGATGACCCAGTTCCAGGACTTGCCTGCGCACCTCAGCCATGTCTGGTACTACTATCCGGTCTCCAAACCTCAGTACACCTTCTGAGTCCAATCTGAAACCGTTCTCTGCATCACCTCTTTGTACGAGGTCCTTGGTCAGTGCACAAAAGGCATCTTCCCCCTGCGCGGCACGCAGTATGTCTACCAGCGTAGACTATACCCGCAGGTGGGCCATCAGGGCACCTGAAGCTGACACTGATAAGGTTGCACCCCCATCTAGGAATAATGCCAACTCTCGAGCTAGAGGCCTCCGCTTAGCTTCCAAAAGGGCCAAACTGCCCATGGATTTTCTACTCAGCGCATCTGCTACCATATTTGCTTTCCCCGGATGATACATAATGGTGCAATTATAGTCCTTTAGGAGCTCCAACCATCTCCTCTGCCTGAGGTTCAGCACCTTTTGGGTAAGCAAGTACTGGAGACTCTTAAGATCTATGTAGATTTCGCAAGTCTCCTCGTACAAGTAGTGCCTCCAAAACTTTAGTGCAAAGACCACTGCTGCAAATTCTAGGTCATGCGTCGGGTAGTTCTTCTCATGAACTTTCAACTAGCGAGACGCATAAGCAATCACTCTACCATACTGCATCAAGACGCAGCCCAGACCAACCCGAGAGGCATCACAAAAAACCACAAACCCTCCTAAGCCGGAAGGTATAGCCAACACGGGTGCAAATGTCAAACATGTCTTGAGCTTTTGAAAGCTCGCCTCGCATTTGTCATTCCAAATGAATCTGACCTTCTTCTGGGTCAATCGAGACAGAGGGGCTGCAATTCTGGAGAAATTCTCCACAAACTTCCTGTAATAGCCGACCAACCCAAGAAAACTACGGACCTCGGTCACATTAGCGGTCGCTTTTAGTTCTGAACCACTTCAATCTTGGCAGGATCTACCCTTATTCCTTCCTTAGACACTACATGGCCCAAGAACCCTACACTTCCCAACCAAAATTCACACTTGGAAAATTTGGCAAACAAGCGGTGCTCTTTGAGGGTTTCCAGGACCATTCTCAGGTGCTTAGAGTGCTCTTCCCCACTCTTGGAGTAAACCAGAATGTTGTCAATGAAGATGATCACAAAGCTGTTCAGGTACTCCTTAAATACCCTATTCATTAGGTCCATGAAGGCAGCAGGTGCATTTGTTAGGCCAAAGGACATCACTAGGAACTCATAGTGACCGTAGCAAGTCCTAAAGGTCATCTTTGGCACATCGCAGTCCTGGATTCTCAACTGATGGTACCCGAACCTTAGATCTATCTTTAAAAACCATTAAGCCCCCTGTAACCGGTCAAACAGATCGTCTATCCTTGGCAGTGGGTAGCGATTCTTAATAGTCACCTTGTTTAGCTGCCTATAATCAATACACATGCGCATCGACCCATCCTTCTTCTTCACGAAGAGAACCAGGGCACCCCAAGGTGACACACTCGGCCAGATGAACCCCAGGTCTAGCATTTCCTGCAATTGCACCTTTAGCTCCCTGAGTTCGGCCGGTGCCATCCTGTAAGGGGGAATGGAAATTGGTTTCACCCCGGGCTGCAGATCAATGCACAAATCGACTTTCCTTCTGGGCGGCAACCCTGGCAATTCCTCGGGAAATACATCAGGGAATTCACAGACCACGGGGGTTCCGCTGACATGCTTTGCTTGACCCCCATCCTTGTTGGCCACAGATACAAGGCCAGGAAAGATTGGCAACCGCCCCTAAGCAATTTGCGAGCCTTTAGAGCTGAGATGACCCCTATCGTCTTGCTACCTCCCTCTCCTTAGAAGGTGAACTGCAGCAGCCCAGGCTTATTAAACATCACTGCTTTGGCTCTACAGTCCAACATTGCAAAATGCTCTGCCAGCCAGTCCATGCCAAGGATGACATCAAGCTCAAGAGTGGGTAGGAGTGTCAAATCCACACTCAGCACATGGCCGTATATGAGCACTTCACACCCTCGATAAATTGAGTTTGCTAAGATTGCATCGCCCGTAGACATTGTTACCATCAATGGCCCATCATGCATAGAGAGTGCCATTGGCAAATGTGGCAGACACAAATGAGTGCTTGGCACCCGGATCAAATAATACATATGCAGCAGACGAATAAACTAAAATAGTACCTTTCACCACTGCTTTGGAAGCCTCTGCCCCATCACAGCTCATAGCATATACCCGCGCAGACGGCCTCTCTGAGTGACTAGTTTGCGGCCCCTTATTGTGGGTCTGTCATCTCTGAGCTACTGACCCTACTGACATAGGTGATTTACCCTTAGACTGCTCAAGCTTCTTAGCAGTTCCCTCAGGACAATCCTTCTTGAAATGTCTGACTCGACCGCACTTGAAGCAAGCATTAGTGCGGTTAAGGCAGGACCCCCAATGCCTCCGACTGTAGCTGCCACACTGCGGCGCCTCAGATATCTGAGAACCACCTCCTGACACTGTCGGCCTCACTCACCCGATCCTTGGGCCCCCACGGCCCCGGTTGCCATTCTGCCCCCGGCTTTGTTGCTGCTCAGCTGTGGGCATCGCCCCCTCGGAGTGCCAAGGCCGACTACCAAAACCCTGTGACCGAAACTTCTTCTTAGCTGGCCCGTCATTTCTCTCGAACGACACCAAAGCTTCTTTCCGCAGGGCTTCATCCACTGCCCGAGCCAGTGTAGATTCCTCAGTGTAATGAATAAGCCTACCAATTTGTGACCTCAATCCTGCCACGAACCTCTTGACCCTGGCGGTCTCAGATGCCATTGAGGTCTGATGATATTTGGAAAATCGGTGGAATTCTATCTCATACTCTGACACTGACATGCCACCAGACTTGCGCAGCAGCTCAAAGTCTCATGCCCGCTTATCGCGAACACTCATTAATACATGTCATGCTCATGAATGCCAAAATCACTCGGCCCATGCCGGCCCCACAGAAAGCATTACATTCATACGACCCAATCCTAGCAATCATACAAGTTGGCCGCTAGAATCTATCTAGCGAGCCTTCTACCCGGGCCCTCTCTGGTTGGGAATGGCCCACCCAACCAAATCCACTCGGGTATAAGGTTAGTATGGCTCCCCTTGGGTCTAACGTCAGTGTGGCTCACTCACGCAGTATCAAGACCCAAAATTCACTCACCGAGTCGGGACCAACTTGCCAAGTCGGTATGCTTCTCGGCTCGGCCATCTCTCATCCACAAGCATAAACACAATCAATATC
Organism: Canna indica; assembly: GCA_034359265.1. Taxonomy (NCBI): domain Eukaryota; kingdom Viridiplantae; phylum Streptophyta; class Magnoliopsida; order Zingiberales; family Cannaceae; genus Canna; species Canna indica. The sequence continues at coordinate 50,613,976 of CP136897.1, forward strand.
CCTGCACAGTACGCACAAGTACATAAAGAATATTTTCTACCGAAAATTGGGGGTACGCGTCTACGCCCCCCAACTCAACCCTCTCTTGAGTCTAACCTCTTGGCTTTATGTTTCATCACCCAATTCACTGCCACTGCCGCTCAATGCAGCATTGGGAGCCTCCATTACACTATCACAGAAAAGAAAAAGTTTCTAGTAACGTAATAAATTTTTAATATAAGCTTTTAAAATTTACTAACCGCATGGTGCGCTGAGTGCAGGAGTGGTCGTCCAATCTCATAGCATAACTATACCGTAAGTCGGCACGCTAGCATATGCCTCATACGGTACCCAACACTGAGTCATAGACAAAACCTAACCTAGTGCTCTGATACCAACTTTGTCACACCCCGACTGAGGGTAGTGTGACCGGCCAGGGCCCACATCCTGCCCTGTAGCCTACTGTCTACACTGACACCAAGAAACCAAAACATATCGACTGAAAGAAACTTAACATACTTTATAAAAATTTGCAAGTTGTAATATATAAGTTTTTCAAAACAAGAAGAAACATCAACATCAAATCCAAATGGTCAAATATCAAGTTGTACAATTCTTTTCAATTACAACCGTCAATGCAGAAATAAAACCAACATAACTAGGACAAGTCTAAGACACATGGACGCCGCTACGAGATATGGTACCGCCTCCGCCCTTGAGCTGCACCATGTCGACACCAAGCTACTACTTATGCTCTGCAAAAATAAAAATAAACTGTGAGTCCACTTGGGACTTAGTGAGTGGCTCAAATGAACCTCCACATAAGTCTCAGACATGCATATATATCATACAAGGCAATAAAGGAATGTACAAGGCTACTGCCAAGTTCAAACTACAAGGCAGGTGGCAGGAGCGTATATGGATTTGCAGATAGTGGTCATGCGCGAGCCGTGCCAGGGCTACTTGGGGCACCAACCCCTCCGGTCGCTGGTGAGCGGCCGTCCACCTCCAGGTCTAGTTATGATCAGAGTAACAGGATAAGGACACTAGAGGAGACGGTCACGCATAAGAGTGAGATGATGGAGCGTCAGAGTCAGATGATAACGGAGATCCATGCTATGCTACGCAATATGTCAGGTCATACCGGAGTAGGCATCCCTTCGGCATCATCTGATCCATCGTCCTCGAGTCATATAATGATCCAGACCATCCTCCATTGTCGTCGTGAGATTTTATTGTTTTGTTTAGATATTGACTTTGTTACTTGGATACTACTTGATTGACTTGTTTTGTTTGGATATTGATACAATAGTTTTGAATTTGAAGTTTTTATATGATTGTGGATAATTATAAATATAAGTATATCTATTTTAATGTATATCTGGGTGTATTTGTGATGTGTATGTAAATGGATGTGTGTATGGGTGTGTGAGTTATGTATCAGGTTAAATATATTAATGGAAATTAGAAATTTTAAAAAAATTTAATTACATGTTAACATCATCAGCAACGGCTTTCCCACGACTGTCCGTTGGAAAGCCGTTACTGATAGTGTATCGTATTTTTCGGGCCAAGTCGTTACTGATGTCCTACAGCAACGGGCTTTCACTAACGGCCTTACCACGGCGCCAGAGCTATTGTTGATGCAAGTATCTACAACGGCCTGCAGGCCGTGGCAGAACTGTTACTGATACTTTTATTAGCAATGGCCGCTTGGGCCGTTGCTGATCCGTTGCTAAGTTATCACCAACACGAGTTTCTGCAACGGCTCAGCAACGACTTTAGCCATTGTTGATGCTTATTATTTCAGTAGTGTCATGTCCTATCCTATCCTATCCAATAAAATAAATATATCATCACTGATTTGCTTTTTTTTCCTTGAACTATTCATTTTGTTGATTTTGTCTTTGGCGGTTTTGAATCTTGGATCCCTGCGAGAAGACTTATTTTTTTCCTAATATCTGCAATGAGTTCTCTAACCATAGCAAAGTCATTTGAAATATGATCATGTTAACTGTTTTTTTTATTAGATTTAATCGATCTTCAATCAGATTTATTAGTTCTGATGGATTTTTAACCCATTTGATTTTTTTTAGTGAATCAGCTCGGATTCAATATCAGTTCACAATCGGACCGGTGGATTGGGTCCGAATGTAATAAATCTGATTGCAATACTCGAGAGAGAGAGAAAGAGAGGAATCTAACCGAAGAGATGCACAGGAAAGTAAAGGGACGGTATTTTCCACAAAAGTCCAATCCAAGGGTACGGTGGAGGTCCACGTTTCCTTCTTTTGGCAATGTCAAGAGGGCCAGTGCTCGGTCTCTGATTGATTGCCCACCCACTCCCCCCACCCCCACAACCTCAGGTGCTGCTTCTTCTTCCTCCCTCCTGCACCACCAGCAGTACCACCTCGCATTCAATATATTGCCAACCTATCCAGCTCCAGAATCAGCATCTCTAGCCATCGACTAAGTGGCAGCCTGTCACTGCTGCTGAGTGAGTGAGCGAGCGAGGGAGGAAGAAAACAATTAAGACAAACATTGAGTGGTCCATCCATGTCTCCTTGCATTTGGTGCCATTCTGCTCAAAAGCATTTGGTGGGACATATCGACAAACATATCACTGTTACTTGTAATTTCGGCATATCACGTATACACATAATCTGAAAATGAAAAGGCCTTATTTATATCTTATGCATGGATGAGATCACACACAGTAATAAAAATGAGAGTTGACTAGGGAGATGAACTCAAAAATTACAACATGCATGTAGAGATGCCAGCAACTTGGTTAATTAGTACGATTAATGGTCTTATTAATTCCAAATAATTAAGAGAGACATATATGATATGCCAGGCATATTTAAATATATATATATTCTTAATTAATTAAGAATGAACTTATTTTAACTCTATATTAGCCTGTCCTTGAATTGATTTACTAGATATTGTACTTCCCGCTTAATATGATTGCATTATTGGACTGGATACTGGATAGCTATAGGGGTGGTAATTCGTGTCATGTCGTATTTAAACGTATCGTGTCTAAACGTGTCGCGTATTGTAAAAGGCTAAACCCGATCCCGACCCGTTTATATATAAACGTGTCCGAATATACAAACTCAAATTTGGCTCTTTTATTTCCGGATTGACACAACACGACACATTTAACCCGTTTAAGTAAACGTGTCTAAACGTGTACATGTGTACACCTACACGATACAACACGATAAACATAATTTCAATAGTGATCAAAATGAAAGCTACTGAAATTAAAAATTAAACATAGTAGAAAGACTTAATAACAAGACATACTCAATATCTGTAACTTTTTACTTTTTATTATATATATCCTTATAAACAAGTAAATGGATTAATTAGGTTCAGTAACATGATTAAATATATTTAGTTAAATGGATTTAATCGTGTTTATACGGGTTACATGGGTTCAACTCGGATTAACATGATTATGAACCCGTATTAACATGATTAAATAATCATGTTAATCCGGGTTGAACTTGTTTAATGAAAATACACATTTAGTCAAACTCGAACCCACGTAATTTCGTGTCGTGTCAGAAATTGCCAACCCTAGATAGCTATAAGGTTGTTCAATTGGGTCATATAGGCTGTGTCATATATATGAGGATGAATTCACCAATGCCATCACCTTCCACTCATGAATGGACACATGGCATGGGCCTTTAGAGGGAGAAAAGGGACCCTTAGGCCCAAAATTGATTGGCCCAAGAATATTACTAGCATTTGGATGGAATCACAACTTCTAGGTAAAATCTTAATTTGGGATACGTACGTTGACTGTTTTACTTCTTCTCTCTTGATCATCAAATAGAATTCCAACTTGGGGACTGTTTTGCTGCTCTTAGTGAACTAGTTTTAGATCGCTTGGATCTTTTTTTGAACCTTTTGCCATTCATCTGACTCTACATGCACTGTTGGAGTTCTTCAGCTAGATCAAATTGGGATTGAATCTTATGCTAACTTTTGGTTGATACCATCTTGGAAGATCAAAAATATCATTTTAGATAGTAGGCAATCATTATTATGCATAAGATTTGGACCTTCTCTTTGATTTGATTCTATCCAAGAAGTTCTGGTAACTGCTTGTTCACCGCGCGCATGGATAAAAACATGGTCTTTGGATGTTGCTGTTACTGCCAGTAGTAACTGATATTGTCAAAAATCATGTATCCTCGAATGCCTATAAGTTGACCAATATGTCCACAACCAACAAATTAAAATGAAGAACTCTGAATCCAACACAAGGCTAGCTAATTGAGAATGCAAGTTTAGTTGGGAATAACTCGTGGTAGCAGGGGCATTCAGGAATTTAAAAATATTAGACATATATAAATTTAAAATTAAAATTAGGATATTCAATTACAATTTGAGGGTGCAGGAGTTTGCCCCCGCGGTACAGTACAATATAATTGTATAAAAATATTTTTAACATAAGACAATCAAAATATATAGATCAACAAATGAGAAACAAATAAAAGTAGTATTTTATAATAAATAAAAATTAATCCATCAAAGTAATATTTAGTTTTGAGCAGATCATATATTTACCTTATAAAATTAAAATTGTATTCACTCAATCCAGAACTATATGATTGTTTAAATCACTTGAAGCTACCCGTTAAAGAGATAACATGTATTGTTTCCTTTAAAATAAGTAACAACACAAATTCAATGATTTATATATAGAAGATTAAATTTCATCAATCTTGAAATAAATACAAAATTAGAATTAACAACAAAAAATAAAAAATAAAATTACTTTTTAATAGTGAAGATGAGCGAAGAAATAGAAAGAAAGAAATTTCATGTTGTATACGCCCCTGCATGGTAGAGAGAATAGAAGAGAAAGAAAAAAAAGAGCACATTTTCATAGTGAAGATGAGCGAAGAAAAAAATAAAGAGGTCGAAGAAATAGATGGAGGGAAGAAATAATTTATATGATAAAGATGATAGGGTGGGCGAGAAATTTTCCACCGAGTGAAAAGAAAAATTAACCTCATTTTAGAACAATGGTGCTCTTGCCTGAAGTTGGGGTGATGCGGACTGGCTTGTCTCCTAGTCCGGTGCGGCTTCGGCGAGGGACCTGCAAAGACACTCCGACGATCAAGTAAGAAGGAATTTCAGATGTGGATATATGAAATCTGAATTTTGATATATCAGATGTGTGTTGTGTTTGTATATAGTACACGATTAAGGGATGGTTGACGATAATGCCTATGGAATCTCGTAGGGATGTACTCATAATGGGTCGAGGTTAATCTTGCAAATGTCGATCAAGTTTATAATTGATGAATCCCTTATAATTAATGAGGACGTAAGTGTCCTTATACGGCCGAGTGGAGCCCCCGAGCTAAGTAGCATCTAGTTTGACTTGAGTTTGGTTCATGAGTGAGGGGCGTTTCTAGGCCTGATCTGTCTGGGCCCAAAGTACTAGTCTAGTCCATAGCCCATGAGCTTGGTCGGAGCGAGGACTTCATGTTGAGCTCTACATAATGGGTCGAGGTTAATCTTGCAAATGCCGATCAAGTTTATAATTGACGAATCCCTTATAATTAATGAGGACGTAAGTGTCCTTATACGGCCGAGTGGAGCCCCCGAGCTAAGTAGCATCTAGTTTGACTTGAGTTTGGTTCATGAGTGAGGGGCGTTTCTAGGCCTGATCCGTCTGGGCCCAAAGTACTAGTCTAGTCCATAGCCCATGAGCTTGGTCGGAGCGAGGACTTCATGTTGAGCTCTAATTTATGTCGGTTCTTGACCTCGATCTGATAGATAGGCGTCGGTTGGGTTCTTTGGCTAGTACGCTAAGTAAGAGACCACGGCAAGCATTGGTGTTGTCGCTTCATGACCCTTCGGCTTTTGTAATAAATGTGGTGGTTGCGCAGATGGAAATGGTAACTTTTCATGTGCTCGTCGCCTACACAGTCATTAATCCTAATAGGAAGTAATTATGACCATAGATTAAGTTGTTAGTTTCTAAGGCACTCGAATGCTTGCTATCTACTGACGGTCGTGGCCCCGTTAGTAGGGAGGTGGCGAACAACTGTGAGTTTTCGACAAAGAGTTTTCGATAGATTTGTAGGTACCTGCTGTAGTTGGACCGTGGTAGGTTCACACCGCTGGACTTATGCCGGCTAATGCCCGAGGGTTTGTGAATCTTCTTCTTCCACCTCGACGTCGTCTCTCTTCTTTCCTTTCACCGTCGGGACTTCCTATATTCTGCAGGAAATTCAACTTGATATGCTGGTTGGGACCCCCGTCTTGAAGTCCTCAACCTCATACCTTGTGCGGGGGGATCGAGGCATGTGGTTTTATTTGGAGAAGGTTCCACTGTCTCATCTTCCTCCTCTTCTGATGGTGGTTCTTCGTTGTTGCATTGTCGGAATATTTTTCCTTCACCGGTTATTTTGTACTGCATATTTCAGTAACTTGTCTCTCTGTTTGTAAATCGCCCTTTTGTGGGTCTTTAAATATATGTTTCCCCTTTGTGAGGGTTGTATGAATAAAAACACACTTCTGCCTTTGCAATGACTATGTATTTTGTCTCTGTTGAGTTGATCGTCCTTCATTTGGCATGTATGTCGGGAGTCGCCGATGTCAAGTAGTCAACTAGTTTCATTGAAGTCGAGCGAGGATTCCTGCCAAAAATAGAGTTAATACTAGGGTTACTTGTTTGGTATTTGTTGTTTCCCTCGAAGGTGTTCTAGTTTGGGAGAAGTGGCACAAAGGTCGAGAGTAGTGGAGCTGAGGCCGAGGACCAGACTCGGTGAAAATTGAGCTCACGAGGAGCGCACTTCGGGGCGTTGAGGGCGGCGCGGGGCCCAAGTCTTCGATTGTGTTGAGGCCGAGGACCAGACTCGGTGAAAACTTAGCTCACGAGGAGTGCGCTTCGGGTCGTTGAGAGTGTGAGAGCACATTTAGAGCGAGCCGAACTCATAGGAGCCAGGTCCGCATTTAGGGCCGAGGACCGCGCCTGGGTCAAGCCGAGCTTGCAGGGAACGTAAAGTAGGACCATGCTTGGGGTCATGGTCATTTAGAGCGCGTCGGACTCATAGGAGCGGGAGGCCGCATTTAGGGTTGAAGACCATGCCTAGGGTCAAGCCGAGCTTGCAGGGAGTTTGGTCTACCGAGTTTCTAAATTATTTTGCTCGTGAAAGGTTGTTCTCCGAACACCTACGATCTCAACATGGATCACGGCCTCTGCTCTATAGACGAGCTTATAGGGAGTTTTTCGGGTGGATGGTTGGGCGTTTATGTTGTAGCCCCATAGCACCTCAGGTAGTTCTTTTGCCCAGTGCCCCTTAACTTGGTCAAGCTTCTTTCTGAGTCCTACTAGGATGACCTTGTTGGCTACTTCAGCCAGGCCATTGGTTTGTGGGTGCTCTATTGAGGAAAAGAGCTATTGAATGTTGAGGTCCGAGCAGAATTCTCAGAACCGTCTATACGTGAACTGTGTGCCATTGTCGCCAACGAGTTCGCGAGGTATGCTATACCTGCAGATAATGTTTTTTCATACAAACTTCTTGACCTTTTCGATTGCAATTGAGGCGAAGGGTTCAACCTCTATCCATTTGGTAAAGTAGTCGATCGCTACTACCTAATGTTTTACTTGTCGAGGTGCTTGGAGGAACGGGCCAAGGAGGTTGATGCCCCATTTATGGAAAGGCCAGCTAACCTCCGAGCTATGCAGCAACTCAGGATGTTTTTGTAATATTTTGGAGAACCTCTGGCACTTGTTGCACCTTTTGACATACAGACTACAGTTTGTTTTCGTAGTTGACCAAAAATATCCGGGCCGGAGAATTATAGCCGCTAAGGATCTCTCTCTGATCTGATTTTCGTAGATGTCTGTAAGTTGAATGGCCACACTAGAGGGGGTGAATAGTATGTTATCTAATCTTTTAGCCTAATTATGGTTTTAATCGTTTCTTGCTTAGTTAGGCCAAACACAATATTAATAGCAAGCGGAAGCAATAAATAAGAAGTAATTCAACACACAAAGTATCAATGCTAACACAATGATATTTATAGTGGTTCGGCTCCAATGCCTACTCCACTACCAAAGCACCCCCGGCTTAGGATTTCCAACTTAGCTTTACTAGATTATAATTGTTTCCTTACACTTGAGGACTTTTCCCGGAGAATCTCCGCTCTCACACAAAGGCACTTCCACACCCGGAGGTCTCCACCATCACACCGAGAGAACTCTCCCACCTCAAAACCTAAAGGACAACAAAAACAAATCCTAGTAAACTAAGTAAAGTAGTAGATTTAAACCTCAAACACCAAGGCTACCACCCAACTCAAACCTAGCAACCTAAGTTTTCACACACTTGTAATACAATAAAAATAAACACAAATAAAACAATAAATGGAGCAAAAAATAATAATAATACAACACTTAGCTCCAAACAGCAAATCATAACTCCTCTTGATGCCTTGATGATGAATCGATTAAAGCTCAAAAGCAAAATCAAAAATATAAGGCTCAAAGCTAGGGTTTAGAAAGAATATCTTAATCAAGGCTTAGTTTAGGATCATATGATGGCTGGGAAGGCTTTCTTATAGGCAGAACACAACTCAAGGCTCGGGCACAACGGAAAGAAACAACAATTTTTTGAGCCGTTGGCCCAACGATCGATCAGTCGGTTGATGGTTCAATCGATCGAACATTCGACTGAAATTGCACTGAGGGCAGTTTCAGCAATGTCCATTCTCTTATATGTCTTATTTAACATTTCTTAATGTTAATTAAGGATTACCCCCATTTGAATTCAATAAAAATATCTAAAAAATCAAAATTCTTAAGAATCAAAATCTAACTTTTGGGGTCTAATACAAAATTACAAAAACTAGAAATTTTATAATCTCCCAGATCAAATAAGGATAGGTTAAAAGTTTCCAAAAGTTCCTTAAAATTATGTCGTTAACTTGTTTCTCCCTAAGGAACAATTACCAAGACTTTTGGTGATAAGAAAATTTCTAATCATATAGCCCTCTAAGGAGCTCCCTAGGCTTAGAGAATTTCTAGACTGTTTTTTGATTTTCGAGTTTTCATATTTTGGGGTTTGGGTTTTGGTTTTTGGATTTTTTTGCATCATAATAAGGATTTACAAGATATGCTAGACACCCTAAGCCTAAACTCTATCTTCCCGACAAAATCCAAGCATTGACGATCGTCCTTTCCGATTTTTCTGATTTTTTCGACCAGGGACATCGTGCACTAATCGACTTGGAACCTGAAAATATTTCTCCATAAAAACATTAGTTCCATGTTTGTTATCATCAAAACCGAGATTAAGACCAATGTTGAAAACCTTAGGCCAACAATGTCGTCATGTACTTCTGCCATCACTGTGTCTATTAGTGATCATCCGATGCATTTGAGCGTTGGCTAGGAGTATCCTCTTTCGTAGACTTGAGCTGGCGAGTTGGATAATAGGTTGGCTTGAGGGTTTTCTTCTCGAGGTATGCGCTAGATCACACAATTATTAAAATTAGTCATTGAATAATGTACTAGGAAGAGATACCTTTCTAGGGAGGGGTCCCTCGCTTGGCAGTTGTCGCTAACTTGTCCTACGACAAGTTGTGTATCGCTTTTCATGATCACTTTCTAGGCTTTTACGTCCCAGACAAGCTTTAGCCCAACGATCAGGGCTTTATATTCTGCCTGGTTATTACTGGCTTTGAATTGGAACGACAGGAACTACTCTAGGGCGATTCCCTGACCATTCTCCAGGATGATGCTAGCTCCGCTTCCTTTTTCGTTGGAGGCGTCGTCCACGAACATCGTCCATGATTTGACTTGGTCGGGGGTGCCTTCTTGGTCTATGAATTTGGTGATGAAGTTTGTCGATGCATGGGCTTTGATTGAGCCTCTGGGTTGGTATTCAATGCTGAACTCTAAGAGCTCTACCAACAAATATATCATCCGTCAAGTGAACTAGGGTTTGGCCAGGACCTACCAGATTGATTGTTCTATGCGTACCTAGATATGGTGACTCTCGAAGTATGGCTTTTGTAAGTTGAATGGTCTACATTAGAGGGAGGATGAATCGTGTGTTAACTAAACTCTTAATCTAATTTCGGTTTTAATCATTTTCTTGATTACTTGGGTTAATGCTCAATTTGAACAAGATAAATGCGGAAGGTAATAATTAACAAGTAAACAATCACACTTGAAAACAATGCTAACACAATGAATTTATAGTGGTTCGACCTCAATGCCTACTCCACTACCTAAGCACCACTGCTTATGATTTCCAACTTAATTTTACTAGATTAAAGTGTTTCCTTACAATGAAAAATTTACACCGGAGAGTCTCCGCTCTCAAAGCGAAGGCACTTCTACACCCGAAAGTCTCTGTCTTCCTACCGAGAGCACTCTCCCACCTCAACCCTAAAGGATAACACAACTAATCCTAGCAAACTAAGTTTACACCGGTGGATTTAAGCCTCTACACCAAGGCTACCACCACACATACTTGACCTAACACACTTGGTCAATCACAAGTTGAGATACAATGAAATAAATAAGAAAATACACAAGAAAATGGAGCAAAATACAAACAATAATACTTAGCTCACCAACTATCACCTAACTCCTCTTGATGCCTTGATGATGAATCGAATCGGGTTTGAAGGCAAGAACAAGAGAAAGAGCTTCATAAGGCTAGGGTTTCAAGAGAATCTCAAGCTTATAGATTGGTATAGGATGGCTCAAGGATCATTAAGGGCTCAAAGGAAGGCTGTCAAGGCCTTTAAATAAGCAGAACACAAAGTTCTCAATGGAAAGAAATGACTATTTTTGTCATGCCCAAACTCAGGGTCACGTGACCGGCCAGGATATCTGTAAATACCCGGAAGCCTAACTCATGCATTTAATAACACAGATATATGAATGCAACGAAACTGACATGAAAAGCAAATGAAATCCACTAGAATATAAATAGGCTTTTGAAATTAAAGTTTACAAACTCCAAATGACATAACAACATGACTCAAATGTATGAAACATAACTCTTAACGTGACTACGACTCTCTAAACAACTTTCTATGAGATCATCGACGCCATTTTCCCTCCAGCTGTGCCACGCCAACAAGTCGTACCTCGCTAGTAAGGCTCTGCAAAAAAAAAATCAAGAAAATTGTGAGTCCATGAGAAACTAAGTGATGTGGTTCTACCTAACCTCCACCTAGATCCCCAGTATAAAAATCATGTAGTTAGCAGTATAACATGCGCATAAAAATCATACTGGTGTTAACACAATAACACATCAATTGGTCGCCTCCCTGCAAGGAATTATATCAGCCAATCATGGTTTGTACTATGAGTACCACTCGGCCACTATGGCCTTACCTGCAATAAAAAAGTCTCGGCCATACCCGGCCATCATCATACAAACACTCGGCCTTGCCGGCCCACAAAATCAATCAATATTTATATACAAACCATAGTAGGTTATATTTCACATAAATCATGCATTTAAGCGATTTCATCACTAGGTCTGTCAACTAGGATGGCCAACTAGGTTCTGGAGCCCCCACCAGGTTAGCGATAGCTCGTCCCACCCAACATACTCAGGTCTAATGTCAGCGTGGCCCACTGACGTAATCTCAAGACCCCTGCCACTCGGGTCTAACACCTAGCGTGGCCTACTAGTGTAATCTCAAGACCCTTGCCACTCAAGTCTAACACCTAACGTGGTCCATTGGTGTAATCTCAAGACCCTATATCCACTCACTTAGTCGGGCAATAGCTGTGCTGGCTAAATACGCCCTCAGCCCGGCCATCTCAACTACTATACACATACAAGGTATTCCTCAATTTTCTAAACACTTTCTAGGCTTCTACTCGCATTCGGCCCCTTTCCTGAGCCTTCTCAATCAATACCTTAAGTATTTACTTTCCCTAGGTGTGAGTACCTAATGTCTCTATGTCATATGTCTGTGCATAATTTCTAATGGTTTGTGACATCAACTAGAGAGGCTCCGCCTCTTACATTTAAGTTCACAAGGTTAGACAACCTCACTCGTATTTTCCTCTAATAAAACTCATGTCACATACAGCGTACCACCATTATTCTTTGGCACAAGATAAGCATGATAATTGCAAAAATTATTAAATCACAGCATGTAAATTATACAATAATTACATACTTAAGTCACCATATTTATCTACACAATTTCAACAATTAAACATTTATTTTCTGAATTTAAACATGTAATCTATGTTAAACAAATACCGCCTGGTCGATCGAATTAGCTACTGCCAATTTCTTGCTTTGTCCGGTCGACCGACCGATCGACCAAAATATGCCACTGCCAATTTTTCACCTTGTTCAGTCGATCGACCGGTCGATTGAACCTGGGCTGAGGCTATTTTTTTTCAGCCATCTTCTTGCGCGCTTCGTCTCCGGGTTCTGTTACCAAGTTTTGACTTGGATAACATTACAAATTAGTTTGGGATAAAATTCCTAGAGACACATTACATAAAATCTAATCCCAACTCTAGATTTTTCTACTTGCTCATTTTAAAGCTATTTTTGCATATTTTTGTATTTCTCCAAATGAACTCCGTGCGCGTATCGTAACCTCAACCTGAACTCAAAACTTAACAAATACATTAGTTTCTTGTTTGTTATCATCAAAATAGAGATCGAAGCCTAGGGGCAACTCTTGGGCCAACAATTTCAGCACATCTAAATTAAATTACAGCATTTACTAATCAATGTAGGAAGTCTCAAAGTAGATGAATTATGCAAGAAAACTATCCCAATGGAATTTCACATAAAATGCCCTACAAGTAAAACAACATGCTGATCTTTCATATACCAATCCCCTATTCATGGATCTGTAGGGAAACATAATTTCTAACCCAATTCCCCCCTTTCCTCCACTCGGCCGAACCCTGCACATGGGTTTATCATGTTCGGTGAACCCTTAGGGGTGAAGGAAATCATATTTCATGCAAGAACATGGTTCTCCACTATCTCTACCCTAATTAAGCATGCAAGAACTACAATATACAAGCCTTTACGACTCAAGAAAATTGGGGAAAATTTTAGCATGACCTTTCCCCTTTTTCCTTGGTTCGGCCGGCACCCCTCAACCATGAAAACAACGCGTAAAAATCATGATTTCATCATAGATCACAAGAAAAAACCAAGAGATTCAAGAATCGTCAAGAACACGAAAAGAACTCATGTCAATCGATGAGAAATCACATTACAAGGGTCGGCTAGAGCCTTCCCTTAAACCCTAGGTTCTATCACTCACCTTAGCCTTAAAGGAAGGGAAGGAAGAAGGATCGACGACATCCCCGACCTCCAGCAACGACCACGAGCTCCGGCGCCGATACCTAATCGCCCCTTTCTCTCTCTCTCGCCCTCTCGGTTTTCGTACGGCTCCTTTGATCCGTACGACGACTGGTGAGGTCTTTTATATTTTTTTATATTTAATTACAACAATGCCATTAGTTCACTTCAACCCCAATCTGACTCAACCTGTGTCCGAAATAAGCCTAGACTTAACCCACGAACCCGGTTCTAACCCGACTCGAGCCTGATATCAATTTATAAAAATACAAGAGCATAAATTGCATAGCCATACAAATTAAATTATACCCGATTGTACCTTCTAGTCGCGGCGATCTCATGACTCAACTCGGCTAGTCCCCGAACCGGCTCGCTGAACCAAACAAAAATTTATATTAGAAAATATTGGGTATTACAATCTTTCCCCCTTAAGAAAAATTCATCCTCGAATTTTGGTAAAGTATAAGGACTCACCAGATCCTCAAACAAAGAGGGCTAACACTCTCTCATGTCGTGCTCCACCTCCCAAGTAGCCTCCTGTCCGGTGTGGTGTTCCCACTTGACGTTTATCAAGGGAATTTCCTTGGTCCTCATCTTCTTGATCTGTCGATCAAGCACTTCTACCGGCCTTTCCTCATATGAGACTGCCGAATCCATCTCAACTGCAGTAGGCTCAATCACATGGGACTCATCTCGGATATATCTCTTGAGCATCGATACATGGAAAACCGGGTGAACTCTGTCCATGCTAGGAGGTAAGGCCATCTCATAAGCCACAGCGTCCCTCCGCTTGAGAATAGGTAACAACTTCATGAACCTAGGGCTCAACTTTCCCTTCTTCCCAAACCACACCACCCCTTTCATAGGGGAAACCTTCAGGAACACCATGTCACCCTCAACAAACTCCACCTCTTTGGTCTTTCCATCCGTATACATTTTTTGGCGAGTCTGAGCCGCCAACAGCCTTTCTTTGATTAGTTTCACCTTCTCAATCATCTCCTCACCCAGGTTAGGACCCACCATGAGTGACTTTCCCGTCTCAAACCAACCTACTGGCGACCTGCACCTTCGCCCATACAGGGCCTCAAAAGGAGCCATGCCAATGCTACTATGATAATTATTGTTGTAGGCAAACTCAATCAGCAGTAGGTGTTTCTCCCAACCGTCATCTAGGTCCAGAACATATTCTCTCAGCATATCCTCTAAGGTTTGGATCGTCCTCTCGGACTATCCGTCAGTCTGCAGATAAAACACGATACTGAAATGCACTTGAGTACCCAAGGCCACCTGGAAGGACTGCCAAAACCGAACTATGAACTGGGTACCCCGATCTGAGATGATCATAATAGGAATACCATGGTATGCCACAATCTGGTCTAGAAACAATCTAGCGTACTGCTCAGCTGAAAAGGTCATCTTGAACGATATGAAGTGTGCGGTCTTAGTCAGCCGATCCACTACGACCCAAATAGAGTCATTGCCCCCTCTAGACCTCGGTAGCCCGGTCACAAAGTCCATGGTGATGTTCTCCTATTTCCACTCAGGTACCTCCAAGTTCTGAAGCAACCCTACAGGCTTCAAGTGCTCAGCCTTCACCTGTTGGCAGACCAAACACTTGGACACGAACTCGCTACCTCTCTTTTCATCCCTTTCCACCAGTAATGTTGCCTCGGATCTCGGTACATCTTGGTGGCCCTCGAATGCATCGTGTATGTGGAACGGTGGCCCATCTCTAGTACCTTTTTGTGAACCTTCGCCATGTCAGGCACCACAATCCTATCTATGAATCTTAGGACACCCTTAGAGTCGACTCTGTAACCATCACCAGTGTCGCCTCTTCTAACTAGATCCTTAGTCAAGGAACAAAATGCATCCTCATCCTGTGTTATCCGCAACATATCTACCAGAGTGGACTGTACTCGCAGGTGTGCCACCAAAGCCTCAGAATCTGACATGGTCAGGACTGTCCTACCATCTAAGCATAGGGTCAAGTCTCGAGCCAGCGGCCTCCTCCCAACCGCCAAGTGGGCTAAACTGCCCATGGATTTTCTACTCAAGGCATCTACCACCACATTTGCCTTCCCAGGATGGTACATAACGGTGCAGTCATAGTCCTTCAGGAGTTCAAGCCACCTTTTCTGTCTCAGGTTCAGTTCCCTCTGGGTAAGCAAGTATTGGAGGCTCTTGTGATTAGTGTAAATCTCACAACCTTAGCCTATAAGTAATGGCGCTACAGCTTCAAAACAAATACCACTACTGCTAGTTCTAGGTCATGCGTTGGAAAGTTCTTCTCATGGACATTCAACTGACAGGATGCATAAGCTATCACCCTACCAAACTGCATTAGAACACATCCCAGACCGACCTGAGAGGCATCACAATAAACTACGAACCCTCCCAAGCCTAAAGGTACCGCCAACACTGGCGCTGACATCAAGCAACCTTTGAGCTTCTGAAAGCACTCCTCACACTTGTCGTCCCAACCAAAATTGAACTTTTTCTGGGTCAACCGAGTCAATGGAACCACAATCCTAGAGAAATTTTCCATAAACTTTCTGTAATACTAGGCCAACCCCAAGAAGCTACGGATCTCACTCACACCGGTTGGCCGCCTCCAGTTCTACATTGCCTCCACCTTCGTGGGGTCCACTCTCACCCCATCCTTCGACACCACATGGCCCAAGAACCCTATGCTCTCCAACCAAAATTCGCACTTGAAGAACTTGGCATACAACCGATGCTCACTGATGGTCTCCAAGACCGTCCTCAAATGCTCAAAGTGCTCTTCCCTGCTCCTGGAGTAAACCATGATATCGTATATAAAGACAATCACAAATCTGTCCAGGTACTCCTTGAACACCCGGTTCATCATATCCATAAAGGCTACAGACGCATTAGTCAACCCAAAAGACATCACCGGGAACTCAAAGTGACCATACTGAGTCCTGAAAGCAGTCTTGGGCATATCACAGTCCCAGATTCTCAACTGATGGTATCTGGATCTCATATCAATATTAGAGAACCACTGCGCCCCCTGGAGTTGATCGAACAGGTCATCAATCCTTAGTAGCGGGTAACGATTCTTAACAGCCACCTTGTTAAGCTACATGTAGTCAATCCACATGCGCATGGAGCCATCCTTCTTCTTCACGAAGAGCATAGGAGCGCCCCACGGAGAAACACTAGGGTGAATGAAGCCCAAGTCTAGCAGCTCCTGCAACTACGTTTTCAACTCCCTCAGCTCAACCAGTGCCATCCAATAAGGTGGAATGGAGATCAGCTTCACCCCAAGCTGCAAGTCGATGCAAAATTCTATCTCTCTTCTTGGAGGTAAACCTGGGAACTCCTCGAGGAATACGTCAGGGAACTCAGAAACCACATGTGTTCCCCCGACATCCTTTGCCATACCTCTGTCCTCCTCTGCCATAAAAACAAAGGTCAGGAATGATTGGCAGCCACCCAGAAGCAATTTGCGAGCCTTCAGAACTGAAATGACCCCCATAGGGTCTCCCCTTCATTTGGGCTTGCTGAAAGTAACAGTCTTAGCCCTGCAATCCACTGACGAAAAATGATCCGCCAGCCAATCCATGTCGAGTATGACATCAAGCTCAAGCATCGGTAGAAGTGTTAGCTCTGCCTTCAACATATGTCCACAAACGAGCACTTCGCAGTCCCGAAAGACTATCTCAGCTAAGATAGTATCGCCCATAGGCGTCGACACAACATACGACACATCAAGCAAGGAGGGTTTCCCCGGCAATCTAGCAGCACAAATAGCAAATACGAAAGAGTGTAGGAAGTCTTGGGCCAACAATTTTAGCACATCTAAATTAAATTCTAGCATTTACTAATCAATGTAGGAAGTCACAAAGTAGATGAATTATGCAAGAAAACTATCCCAATGGAATTTCACATGAAATGCCCTACAAGTAAAACAACATGCCGATCTATCATATACCAATCCCATATCATATACCAACCCCCTTTTCCTCACTCGGCCGAACCCTACACATGGGGTTATCATGTTCAGCTGAACCCTTAAGCATGAAAGAACTATAGTCTACAAGCCTTTACGACTCGAGGAAATTGGGGAAAATTTCGGCATAACATTTCCCCTTTGTCCTAGGTTCAGCCAGCACCCCTCAACTATGAAAACAACACGTAAAAATCACAATTTCATCATAGATCATAAGAAAAACCCATGAGATTCAACAATCGTCAAGAACACGACAAGAACTCATGTCAATCAACGAGAAATCACATTACAAGGGTCGGCTAGAGCCTTCCCTTAAACCCTAGGTTCAACCGCTCACCCTAGCCTTAAAGGAAGGAAAGGAAGAAGGATTGACGATGCCCCCGACCTCCGGCGATGACCACGAGCTCCGGTGCCGACACTTGATCGCCCCCTCTCTCTCTCTCTCTTGCCCTCTTGGTTTTCGTGCGGCTACCTAGAGCTGTATGGTGGCTGGTGAGGGCTTTTATTTATTTTTATTTAATTACAACAATGTCATTAGTTCACTTAACCCTAATCTAACTCAACCCGTGTCCAAAATAAGTCTCGACTTAATCCACGAACCCGGTTCTAACCCGACTCGAGCCTAATATCAATTTATAGAAATACAAGATCATAAATTGCATAGCCATACAAATTAAAGTATACCCGATTATACCTTCTAGTCGCAGCGATCTCATGACTCAACTCAGTTAGTCCCCGAACCGGCTCGCTGAACCAAACAAAAATTTATATTAGGAAACCTCGGGTATTACAATTTTTCTATCTGTTACAGCGTCGGTCGGTCGACCATTCGACCGATAGACGACTGAATAGCTACTAGATATTTCCAATAGCTTTTGGTTGAAGTTCGGTCGACCCCTTGGTCGACCGTACCATCGGCCGAACCATCGATTGAAACTACACTGAATGCAGTTTCAGCAAGGTTCTTTCTTCTGGTTCTGATTTCAGTTTCGGTTTGGTTCTTTAGGGATCTCTGCATCATAATGAGGATTTTACAATTGATCTAAACACCCTTAACCTATACTTTATCTTCCTGATGAATCTCGAGCGCGTCGACCAACGTCCTTTCGATTTTTCAATTTCTTCGATATTTTCGATCGCGGACGTCATGTGCTAACTGACTTCGAACCTGAAAATATTTCTTCATGAAAACATTAGTTTCATGTTTGTTATCATCAAACCTGGTATTAAGACCAAGGTTGAAAATCTTAGGCCATCAATCTCTTCCTTTTTGAAGATGACAAACGTCCTTAAGAAAATATCTTCAATTAAGCATAAATGATATCAAACATGGGATTTCTCCCCCTATCATCATGAATATCTACATAATGGAACTCCCCCTATTTATATGCATGATTATTCTATATTTTCTTCCCTTTTATCCTATATTTTTTTTCCCTTTAGACATTAATCAAAAAGAGCAAGAAAGGTCAACTATGGTCAAAGTTGGGACTTAAGAACTATTTTTCATGAAAACAAAAGACAACCAACTCAAGTGATGAAAATTACATACAAATATGAGACTATGTAAATATTATAGAATGATAAACATAATCCAAAACTAGAAATTATGTATAGAGTAATTACCCAAAAAAAAAATAAGAACCTTGGCCGCTTTCTCATTTTTAACAAAAACTTTTTCCGTTAGCAAGGAAATACACCAACTTTTATTCCGTTACCACTTTTAGCATGCACCGCCATTTTTGACGAATTTGGCTGATGTGGCACATGAACGGCGACGACGTGACAAATTTTATCCTACGTGGATTATTATTTTATTATTTTAATCAATTTTATTATTATTTCATTATCAAAAAGTTTATTGTTATTATTTTTCTTCTCTCCTCTGCTTCCTCCTCATCTTTTCCCTCGATGGCCGCCGCCATTGAGGTGAATCCGCCACCCACCTACTCCTCGTGGATCCGCCATCCACCTCCTTAACCTTGACGAGTATCCACACTAAGTCTCCCCGGTGCAGCAAGCTCTCCACGTAAATGTACCGGCCTCTGACAGCCGGCACCTCGTACCTTCATGGTGGCAGTCACAGCGCCGGCCCAGGACCTTCATGTCGGCAGGCAGGGCCATGATCCTAGCACCGATGATGGAGGTGCATGGCGAGGTTGAAGATGGCGCCGATTATACTGGATCCGGTGTTGGCGGCACGTCCGGCGCCAGCAACAACGAGGATGAGGGGTAGATCATCGCCAAATTCTTCCTCTAAAAGGTTCTTCGAGGGAGGATCATGAGGAGGGCTCGTGGAGTTTGTTTGTAGCTCTACGGAGGAAGTTATGGGAAGGGTAGAGTACGTGGAATGCATTGTTTGGGGAAGAGAAAAAAGGAAAGTTTTAAGGCGTAGACTTGGATATACGAGGAAGATTTGTGCTTTCTTTGGCTTCTTTGATTTGAGTCTTTGAGAGAGGAAGAAGTTACTCACCCAAAAGATTGGATCTTTCCTGTGCTTTGTCTTCACCAAAAAAATCTATGAGGTTTGGGATTGGAGAGGAACAAGCTGCTCATTGCGAAGATTGAGCTTTCTTTTGCTTCTTTCTTAATGGATGAGGAGGAAGATCTTCAAGCGCCAAAATGAGACGGATTTGATGCGATTTCTTTTGTCGTGAAGAGTTTCAAACCCTGCTCGATTTCTAGATCTAAATCTAACAAGAGAAGAAAGACATGTTGGATAATTAAACTTGACATATTTTCTAGATCGCATTGAAAGTTGATTGCATGTAGAAGATTGCGTTGGAAGTAGATTGCATGTAAGTTGATTGTGTGGTACATTGGGAGTTGATTGCATGTAGTTATTGTAATTGGGAGTTGTTGCATGGAGTCATTGTAATTGGGAGTTGTAGAAGAATTTAAGTATATATGACTACTATATAAAGTCATCTCCTAGTCATTGTGTACTAAGCAAGAAATTTGAGTGAAAAAAGACAAGTAAGAAATATTTTCTCCTCCACTCTACAAAGTGAGTTCCAGTATTCTATTTTTATTTCTAACAAGGTGGTATCATAGCCATTTTGTTTGGAGGTGATAAAACTCTAAGAAGATGTCGAATGGAGCTCCTTTCCAAGTTCCACTTCTCACCAAGGAGAACTATGAAATTGGTGCATACACATGAAGGCTTTTCTTGGAGCCTATGGTGTTTGGGAACCGGTGGATAATGGAGTTGCACAAGGAGAAGCGGTTGCTGCGAAGAGAGATCAAAAGGCTCTCTCTTTGGATTTCCCAAAGTTTGGACGACGATTGTTCAAGAAGGTTGCTAATGCAACAACTTCCAAGCTAGCATGGGACATTCTCCAAGCTTCATTCAAAGGAGTTGACAAAGTAAAGAAGGTTCGTCTCCAAACATTAAGGGGAGAGTTTAATCTTTACACATGAAGGAATACGAGTTCGTCTCGGATTATATTTCAAGAGTCTTGGCTATTGTTAATCAAATAAAGACATATGGAGAAGACATGAAGGATGATCAAGTTGTTGGAAAATTTTTGCGATCTTTGGATCCAAAATTTAATTATGTCATCATCGTCATCGAAGAGTCCAAGGATTTGGACACCATGACCATTGAAGAGCTTACTGGATCCTTACAAGCTCATGAGGAACGGTTGAAGCCGAAGCAAGAACCGGTGGAGCAAGCTTTGCAAGCAAAGCTTTCAATGAAATAAAAAGATGACAAGTGTGGCGCGTCCCAAAGAGGCCGATGGAGAGGACATGGTAGAGGCGGAAGAGACGGCAACCAACATTCAACCAAAGAGGAGAAATGCCAAGACTACTACCAAGGAAGAGGCCGTGGAAGAGGAAGGGGCAAAAATTCATGGCCAAATCAAGGAAGGTATGACAAGTCCAATGTTGAATGCTATACTTGTCGTGAATATGGTCATTATTCTTGGGAATGTAGAAATAATGTGGAGGAGACAAGTAATCTTGTGGAGAGCAAGGAAGATGGAGGTCCCACTTTGCTTCTAGCGTGCAAGAGTGTTGAAAATGAAGATGAAAATCAATGGTATCTTGATTCTTGCGCAAGTAGTCATATTTGTGGAAAGAATAGCCTCTTCATGGAACTTGATGAGTCAATTGGTGGCAATATCACTTTTGGTGACTCCTCTCAAGTTCAAGTCAAAGGGAAAGGTACAATCTTAATCCGGTTGAAAGATGGAAGTCACTAATTCATTTCTAAAGTTTTTATGTGCCGGATATGAAAAGTAACATTTTGAGCTTGGGACAACTTTTGGAGAAAAATTATGACATTCATTTGAATAATAAAAGTTTGATTATGAAAGATGAAAATGGGAGATTATTGGCTAAGGTGCCAATGACAAAAAATAGAATGTTCCTATTAAATATTCAAAGTGGTGTCCCAAGATGTTTGCAATCTTACATCAAAGGCTCTTCTTGGCTTTGGCATATGCGGTATGGCCATTTAAATTTTGATGGCCTTGGAGAAATGAGGCAAGAAAAACATGGTGAAAGGCATGCCATCCATCGATCATAAAAACCAACTTTGTGAAGGATGTCTCTTTGGCAAGCAAGGAAGGAGAAGCTTTCCTAAAGAATCAATGTCAAGAGCCCAATGCCCTTTGGAGTTGATCCACTCTGATGTTTGTGGTCCAATCAAGCCATCCTCACTTGCTAAGAATAATTATTTCCTTCTTTTCATTGATGATTATTCTTGGAAGACTTGGGTGTACTTTTTGAAGGAAAAATCGGAGGTGTTTGAAACTTTCAAAAAATTCAAGAGTATGGTGGAAAAACAAACTGGCTATGAAATCAAGGCTCTTCGAACCGATAGAGGGGGAGAATTCACTTCCAATAACCTCAAAGCCATTTGTGAGAAGCATGACATCCGTCGACCTTTGACATTCCAAGGTCACCACAACAAAATGGTGTGGCAGAGAGAAAGAACCAGACCATCCTCAACCTTTGGGCTATGTGGTAGAAGGACATGAAGATAAAGTCTTAAAATTGAAGAAAGCTCTTTATGGATTGAGGCAAGCTCCACGTGCTTGGAATAGTAGAATTGATAAATATTTCCGAGAAAATGATTTCTCAAAGTTCCCTCATGAGCATGCACTATATGTAAAAACTAACAAAGATAGTGACATATTACTTGTTTGCTTATATGTGGATGATTTGGTCTTTACAGGGAATAATCCTATGATGTTTGAAGAGTTCAAGAAAGTGATGGCTAGAGAATTTGAAATGACGGACATTGGCTTAATGTCTTACTATCTTGGCATTGAAGTGAAGCAAAAGGATGATGGCATCTTCATTCCCAAGAGGGATATGCTAAAGAAATTCTCAAGAAATTTGAGATGGAGAATTGCAAGCCGATGAACACCCCCGTGGAATGCGGAGTCAAATTATCCAAACATGAGAGGGAGAAAAGATAGATTCTACATTTTTCAAGAGTCTTGTTGGAAGCTTGAGGTACCTAACTTGCACAAGGCTTGACATTCTCTTTGGTGTTGGATTTGTGAGTCGCTACATGGAAAGTCCTACTACTTCTCACTTGAAGGTGGCCAAAAGAATACTCTGGTACATCAAAGGTACACTTGATTTCGGAATTAATTACTCATTCTCTCAAGACTTCAAGCTTGCTGATATTGATGATCGAAAGAGTACTATCGGGTTCGTTTTCTTTATGGGAAATTCGGCTTTTACTTGGAATTCTAAGAAACAACCAATTGTTACTCTTTCTACATGTGAGGTGGAGTATGTTGGAGCTACCTATTGTGTTTGTCATGCAATTTGGCTTAGAAGCTTGTTGAAGGAACTTCACCTAACGCAAGATGATTCAACAAAGATTTTTGTTGATAATCAGTCCGCCCTTGCATTGGCAAAGAACCCGGTGTTTCATGAAAGGAGCAAGCACATTTATACTAAGTATCACTTTATTAGAGATTGTATCACCAAGAAGGAAGTTGAGCTCAAGTATGTGAAGTCTCAAGATCAAGTCGCGGATATTTTCACCAAGCCTTTGAAATTTGATGTCTTCAAAAAGATGTGCATGGCTCTTGGAGTAATAAATCAAGTTTAAGGAGGAGTGTTGGATAATTAAACTTGATATATTTTCTAGATTGCATGTAATAGATTGCATTGCAAGTTGATTGCACGTAGAAGATGGCATTGGAAGTAGATTGCATGTAGTAAATGACATTGGAAATTGATATATTGCATGGTACATTGGGAATTGATTGCATGTAGTTATTGTAATTGGGAGTTGTTGCATGTAGTTATTGTAATTGGGAGTTGTTGCATGTTGTTATTGTAATTGGGAGTTGTAGAAGAATTTAAGTAGAGATGACTACTATATAAAGTCATCATTGTGTACTAAGCAAGAAATTTGAGTAAAAAAGACAAGTAAGAAACATTTTCTCCTCCCCTCTACGGAGCGTCGTCGGCGTCAACCGTCGAGGAAGAGCGACGCAATCGCTAGAGTTGATGAAGCGCTTCATGGGACTATGGTGGTTAAAATTACAAATCTACCCCCCGTCGCTTCATATATATTTAAGGGTAAAATCATAATAAATGTCACGCATGATAAAATTTGTCATGTCGTTGATGTTAACGTGCCACATCAGCCAAATTCGTCAAAAATGATGGTACGTGCTAAAATTGGTAACGGAATGAAAGTTGGTGTATTTCCTCTCTAAAGGAAAAAGTTTTTGTTAAAAATGAGAAAACGGCCAAAGTTCGTGTGTTTTTTGGGTATTTACTCTTATGTATATCCTTAAGTATTGAGATTTTCAAGTATCGGTCAAGGAGTGAAAAATTATTTTAGAAATGGTTTTTCTCACCAAATCAGTAGAGCGATACCAAAAGTGTATTCAAAATATCATACTTCAAGTCTCATTCGAGGATTGGATGAAAATTTGGGAAGAACGATACTTCAAAGTTTCGAAATCCAATTTCAAAATCCATATCAAATCATTCTTACTCAAGATTTTTGAAATTTTCACACAAGAAACTAAATTTTTTTGCTGAAAATGCAGTTTCAAGAATCAGTCAAAAATCAATTTTCTGCAGTTTTCAAAACATAACTAAAATCCAATGATATTTTCGTAAATATTAGTTATTTTTTGCAAAAGTTCTCATTTTTCATTTAAACTTTACAGATACCTAGATATGATTATTTAAAGCATGTATACCTAGATATGAATATTGAGGTATTATACTAGGATTTTGTGAAAATTGAAATCATACCTCATACTTGAAAATTTAGCCAAACTTTTCATTTCCTTCTCTATTCTTATAGCCTTCCAATTCTTTAGTTCTTATAACTTGTTATAACTTGCAAGTGAACTTCATTAGTGCTATAATGAAAATTCACCAAACAAGTTATCATACTAATTAGCAAAGACGAAAAATCAAATATCATTCTCCGAAACCAACTTTGCTAAAAGTAAGGATTCATTTCAAAATAAGATCAAATATGAAACCAAAATTAATCAAGAGATCTCAAAAATATGAAATTTTGAAAAGTAAGATCTCCAACCCTTCATATTGGTTGAAAACTGAAAGACCATAGTTAGCCGATGATTTAGAACCACAAGGTAGCATTGGCCCGTTATAGGATACATAGGTCTCCGGAGAGACCGAAAATCAAAAACAAAAATTATTTTTTTATAAAACATATCAAGAGCAGGGAAATCAACCAAAATAATTCATGTATCAAAATTCCAACTTTAATATAGAAATTAGAGTGATATGAATGATACCAAAGTACTTTTGATGCCAACCTTACTTAGGCATCAAGTTGATTGGAGGTTGTAACCTCATTGAGATTTTTTCATTTGAATCCGTGGTCAACTTCAATATTTCACTTCTCATTCATCCTTGTGTGGTAGCTCCCTTACAAAAGAGCATGAGACATTTGGTACCCAAATGGCTTTGGATCCTTGGGGGTTAGTTAGCCTAGGAATCCAAAGTGTGCTAGCTACACTTGGATTTCTTTTAAATGCACAATCATGGGTTGCATGGCCAAAGATACCACAACAATAACAATGTTCATTAAACTTTTTCTTTTGAGCATAAGGTTTAAGAGTACAATGCTTAGTATGTGAATGATGATGAACATTAGCATTCTTAAGTGAAACATTCCTATTTCTAGAATTCTTAAAAGAAGAAAGTTTGGTAAATCCATTAACCTTTTTACTCAATACTAAAACCTCATTTTTAAAGTCATCCATGGATTTATATAAACCATGCATTTGAGATTTCAATATATAATTTTCCTTTTTGATCTTTGAGTTTTCATTTTTTTAAATCTCATTCTCAATCTTTAAGTCCTTAAGCTCAAGTTTCAAAGTATCATTACAATAATCAAATGAGCTAGATTTCAATTTCTCATTTTCTAATTCTAGAGCATGCATATATGAACTAAGTCTAGAATTCTCCTTCTTAAATTTCTTGTTTTCTTTATCCTTTTTCAAAAGTAAGGCATATAATTTTTGACTTTCTTCTAATAATTCTTCATATGACATTTCAAGAGAACATGAAGAACTATTATTACTAATACTATCAAAATCTTTAACATGACTAGAAGGGGAAGAGTGTACCTTATCATTGAAATCCATGAGGCAAACTTTTGAAGTTGCTTCATAGTCATGGCAAGAGGATGCTTCACTTGAATTGAATGATGATGTGGAAGCATTTGACCGCTTCTTTGCCTAGTTCGTAAATGAAGGGCAATTCTTCTTAATATGGCACTTCTCTTTGCACAAATAGCAAATGACCTTTCTTTTTCGGCTCTTGGAGTTACTCCTTTGACTAGAAGAGCTATGGGCATCAAAATCAAGATTAGGGATAGGTGAATGACCATTGTCATCACTACATTCATTAAATGTACCAATCTCTTCGATTTTGACAAGATCGTATAAAACATTCAAGCTAGCCCATCTTCAGTTTTGACAAGATCGTATAAAACATTCAAACTAGCCCATCTTCAGTTTTGACAAGATCGTATAAAACATTCAAACAAGCCCATAAATCAAAAGCCGAATAACAATGCGTGACTTTTTCTAAAATGTCATTCGGTAATGTACAATATATGACATTCATAGCTCGTGCATTCAATTTAAACAAATCAATTTCACTTTGAGTCCATGCATTCATATCAATCATAGGTTCAACATATTTGATTTTAATCATGTTAAAAATACCGAAATCTTGAGTCTTTAGGAAGGTGTACATCCTAAACTTCCAAAGACCAAAGTGTTGGCATAAGGTTTTCAACCTTGGTCTTAATCTCGGTTTTGATGATAACAAACATGGAACTAATAATTTCATGAAGAGTT
Organism: Canna indica; assembly: GCA_034359265.1. Classification (NCBI taxonomy): domain Eukaryota; kingdom Viridiplantae; phylum Streptophyta; class Magnoliopsida; order Zingiberales; family Cannaceae; genus Canna; species Canna indica. The sequence goes on from CP136897.1 coordinate 50,640,621, forward strand.
ATTTTTAGGTTTCACATTGGGTAGCGCACGATGTCCGCGATCGAAAAATTCGGAGAAATCAGAAAAATCGGAAGGACGTTGGCCGACGCGCTCGGATTCATCGGGAAGTTAGAGTTTACGTTTAGGGTATCTAGTTTATATTGTAAATCCTCATGATGATGCACAAGAACCCAAAAATCAATCCCGAACCCCAAATCAAAAAAATCCGAAACTGCCCTCAAATTCACTAAGTCTAGGGAGCTCCTTGGAGGGCTATATGACCTAGATAGTTTCTTGGCACCAAAAGTCCCGGTAATTGTTCCTTGGGTCAAAACTAGATAACGATGTATTTTTAAGAATTTTTTGGAAGCCTTTAGCATACCCATATTTGACCTGGGAGATTAGGAAATTTTCGTTTCCGGAAAATTTGTACTAGACCCCAAAAACTAGATTTTGATTCTTAAGGATTTTGATTTTTTAGATATTTTTATTGAATCCAAATGGGGGGTAATCCTCATATAATATTTATATTTTAAAGTTATTAAGTTAAAGTTAATAAATGTTATATAAGTAGACTTAGCGAAGACGAAACCCAAACGAGTAGAAAACCAAGCAAACTAGCAGTCTGCCCAGTTTTCGATCGACCGGATGGTCAATCGAATAGTGTCAAAAATAGGCAATAGGTGCTTCGATCGACCGATCGGTCGACTGGATTGCGGATGAAAAGAATCGCGAATGCTTTGGTCGACCGATCAGTCGATCGGATTGCGGATGAAAAGAATCGCGAATGCTTCGGTTAACCGAATTGTGGATGAAAAGAATCGTGACACATTCAGTTGACCCGTTGATCGACCGAACAATGTGATTAAAGCACAAAAAGTCGCGGTCGCTCGGGCGGTCGATCCATCGGTCGACCGACAATCGAACGACAAGCGACCAAACGGCGGAAACGACTATTTTTTCACCCGTTGAGCCGCTCGTTTCATTCCATTTCTTCTTGGCTCTATAAATACCCAAGCCTAAGCCTTCCTTAGACACTTTTGATCACTCCTAAACTTCATTGAGCCATCCTTGATCAATTTCGATATTTCATTGAGCCAATTTTTAGAGAAACCCTAGCTTTGATATCTCATTCCTTTGATTGAGCTTTACCTTCATTGATTCATCATCAAAGGCATCAAGAGGAAGCTAGGAATCTTGTTGTGGAGTTAAGTACTTTATTGTTTGATTTATTTCTCCATTTATTGTTGTATTTTTTATTTATTTCATTGTATTTGAGATTGTAAGAAGACCTAGTGTTAGGTCTTGTGTGTAAGTGGTTACCTCGGTGAAGAATGTGTAAAGCCACTTGTGTAAACATAGTTTACTAGGATTAGTTGAGTTGTCCCTTAGGATTGAGGTGGAAGAGTGCTCTCGGTAAGAAGGTGGAGACTTCCGGGTGTGGAAGTCCTTAGGTTGAGAGTGAGACTCTTCGAGTCAAAGTCCTTTGTGTAAGGGAAACATCATTATTCTAGTAAAACTAAGTTTGGAGATCCTAAGCGGGGTGCTAAGGTAGTGGAGTGGGCATTGGGGCCGAACCACTATAAATTCTTGTGTTTGCAATGATATTCTGTTTGTGCTTAATTATTTTATTATTGCTTCCGCATTTAGTCACTCAACTTGTAATTTGCCTAAGTAACCAAAGAAACGATTAAAAATCAGATTTAGGCTAATTGATTAGTAAACACACTATTCACCCCCCTCTAGTGTAGCTATTTCACCCAATAATTGGTATCAAAGCGGGTTTGTAGCTTGAGATTTCACCATCTCTTCTACACCTTGTCTCGATCCAAGAATGGCACTAGAGTTGGTAACATCTTCACCTCCTAGGTTCGATGACTTAAACTTTGGTCTTTGGAAGTCTAGGATGTAAACCTTCTTAAAGACTCAAGGTTTAGGTGTTTTTAACATGGTAAAAATTAAAAATATTGAACCTAAGGAAGACATGAATGCATGGATTCAAGAACAAATTAATATGTTTGAATTAAATGTTAAAGCTACAAATTGCATATTTTGTTCCTTGGAAAATAACGTCTTTGAAATTTTCATGCATTGTACTTCCGCATTCAATATTTGGGCTACCTTAAACATTCTTTATAATTATACAAAAACCGAAGAGCTCAATATGTTTGATGAGGGGAGTGATGACAATTGTCATCCACCCAATACTAATATGGTTTTTGAAGCTCATAGTGCCTCTAGTCATAGGAGCACTAAAAATTGGAAAAGGAAGCTGATTTGCCATTTGTGCAAAGAAAAATGGCATGTGAAGAAGAATTGCCCTGCCACGAAAAACAATGCATCCTTCTTGAGCTTCCACATCATCCTACTCAAGTGAAGCATCCTTCTTTCATGACTATGAAGCCATCTCAAAAGAATGTCTCATGAATGATAACAATGAGGTACACTCCACTTCTTCTAGTCATGTTAATAATAATGATAGTATTAACTCATCTATCTCTCATGATTTTGATGAATTGATGGATGAGTATAAAATCATGTATGCCTTGCTCTTGAAAAAGGACAAGGAAAACAAAAGGATTAAAAATGAGAATTCTAGACTTAGTTCATTTGCATGCTTTAGAATTAGAAAATGAAAAATTAAAATCTAGCTCATTTGTTCCTTGTCATGATATGTTGAAACTTGAGCTTAAGGACGTAAAGCTTGAAAATGAAAACTTGAAAAATGGGTTCAAAATTGAGAATGAGATTTTGAAAAATGAGAAAATTATATGTTGAAATCTCAAATGCATGCTTTACATAACTCCATGATTGATTTAAAAAATGAGGTTCTAAACCTAAACAAAAAAATGAATGAAATGAAAAATATTTCCTCATTTAAGAATTTTAGTAGAAATGATTTTTCAAAAAGGACTGTTCATGATAATGTTAAATCTCATGTTAAACATTCTATTTTTAAACCTCATGATCATAAAAAGAGGAATAGTGTTTCTAAGAATGCTCATACTCATCATGTTTCACATGACAATCATTCTAATAATAAATCTCATGTCCATAGCAAAAACAAAAAGAAATTTAATGGACATTGCTTTTGTTGTGGTACATATGATCATGCAATCTATGATTGTGCATGTAAGAAGAATCCAAGTGTTGCTAAGACACTTTGGATACCTAGGCCAACTAACCCCCAAGGACCAAAGCCATTTGGGTACCAAAGGTTTCTTGCTCTATTGTAGGGGGAGCTACCACACAAAGGTAAAGAAAATTGAAGAATTGAAGTTAACCATGGACTTCAATGAAGAATCCATCTTTGGTTGCAACTTCAAGCCATCATGATACCATAGGTATGAAAATTGGCATCGAAGACTTTGGTATCATCTCCTATACCCTCTTGCTAAAATTATAGTTGGAGTTTGATATATGTTTAATATTGGTAGATTTTCCGCTCTTGATAAAGTTTTAAAAAATCTTTTTGATTTTTGATTTCCAGTCTCTTCGGAGACCTATGTAGCCTGTAATGGGCTCATGCGACCTTGAGGTTTTAAATCGTAGGCTAATTGTGGCTTTCGGTTTTCAACCAATAGGAAGGGTTGTTGATCTTATCTTTTAAATATTTCATATTTGAGATCTCTCAATTCGTTTTGAATTCACGATAATTTATTTTGAAATGGATTTCAAACTATTTAGCAAAGTAGACTTTGAAAATGATACTTGATTCTTCTCTTTCCTATTTGGTTTGGGTTGCTTGCTAGTAGCTTTAGTTTCATTAATTCGACTAATGAAGTCTACTTGCAAGTTGAGAATGTTAATGAAAAGCTATGTGATTTAAAAGAAAATAAAAAAGGAAATAAAAAGTTTGGGAAAATTTTCAGGAATGAGGTATGAGTTTGATTTTGCAAAAATATTAGTATAATATTTGAATACCTATGCTTAAATGATTTCTCTATGCTCATGATTGATTATGCATGATAGATATTTGAATTTTCATTAGGAAGAAAAATCTTGATAACTTGGCTCATTTCATGATATCATGATATTTATGAAATCATACTAGGTTCATATTTTTTTAGACTTCATTTTAAGTTAAAAATTTTTGAACATGTTTAGGTGTGTTAATGATTAGTTGTCATGTGCTTAAGATTGAAAATTTACGAGAAATTGAGCAAAATGATAACTAGTTCATTTTAGAGGACTTGAGCTTGGAAAGGTTTGACCCAAGTCAACAAATCGACTTGGACACTTCATTTTAAGTCCAAACTTCATAAACATATTTAGGAATAGATATGACATGTTTCCATGCATCTAGAATGAAAAAATCATATGAATATGAATAAAATAACATAGAGGTCATTTCATAATAAGCTCTTTTGAATCAAGTTGACCCAAGTCAACAAATTGACTTAAAGGTCTCATTTTCAATCCATTTTTGAGGAACATATTTTAGATTTACTCATGTTAGGGTGTCCATAGGTTTAAGTTAGAAAAATCATGAATAAATGATAAGATTGAAAGTTAGCAAGTTTCATGATAACTAGCTTAGTTTTGAATGAAAGCATGCTAGGTTGATATCTTGGCTTAAGGATATGATTTTCATTCCAAACTTGACATACACTCTTTACATGACCATTATGTGGTGTCATAAAAGTTTGAATGAAAACTGAACATGTTTTGCAAAATAACTAAAAATTATGGAATTGTCACTAAAATTTTAACATATTCAGTTATTTCTAGAAAAATATAGAAAAATTATTTTTAGATGATTCTTGAAACTGCACTTTCATTGAAAAATCTAGTTTGTTGTGTAAAAATTTCAAAGAAATTCATCAAGAATCTAATTTATAATGAAATTTTGAAGTTGGAATTCGGAAACTCAAAGTATCACTTACTTGAAATACTCATTTTTCCGATACTTTGATTTTTCTTCAAAAACTTCAAATGAAAACTCATGTATACCATTTTGATTCCATTTCTAATATCATTCACACCATTGCTTGAGTAAAATTATTTCTAGGAATAATTTTGATATCTTGAATGATAGCTAGAATTATCTATTTTTTCATTGAAATCAATATAGGATGAAAAATAAACTTAGACAATTCATTTTGAGCTCAAACTTGACACACGCATCTTAAATAACCATTCAGTGATATCTGGAAAGTTTGAATCAAAATTGACATCTTTTGAAAAGTACTTAAAATTTACGAAAATGCCCCTAGACTTTCAAGAATTTTATGAATTTATAGGAAACTGATTTTTGACTTATTCTTGAACCTGTAGATTCCTTGAAAAATCTAGTTTGTTCAGTTAAAGTTTCAAAAAAATTCGTCAAAAATATGATTTGGTAAGGATTTAAAAATTTGACTTTTGAAAATTTAAAGTATACTTTGACCTATATAAAAAAAAAGTGACTTAGAAACCTCATCTTCAGCCCAAACATGACTCGTATACTTAGATTCACTCATGTTAGATATCCAAGTGTCTAAGTTAGAGAAAACATGAGTAGATAGCAAAATTTGATACTTAGCCATTTTCATGCTTTCATGCCTACTTTGAATGAAATCGTTCAAAGTTCATATTTTGATCAAATGACATTAGTTTCACCTCAAACTTGATATACATGCTTTAAATGACCATATCTTGGTATTTTGAAAGTTTGAATGAAATCTAAAAATGTCATGAAAAGATATGATTTTCTTAAAAATATCGATACTTAAGTTACTATATGATTCTTGGTTTTGGATTTCATTTATCATTTCACGATATCATGTGTGACTTAGTCTCTTATTCGATGTTTGGCTTTCATCCCTTGAGTTGAGACTTTCACAGTTTTGAAAAATCTTTTAGAGTTTCAACTTTGACTTTTGATTGACTTTTCTAGCCCTTTTTGAGTGATGTCAAAAGGGGGAGAAAAATATAGGTAAAGAGGAAGAAAATATAAGAAAACCATGCATATAGATAGGGGGAGTTCTATTATATAGATATGCATGTTGATAGGGGAAGAAATCCCATGTTTGATATCCTCTATGCTTAATTATAGATATTTTCTTAAGGATGTTTGTCATCATCAAAAAGGGGGAGATTGTTGGCCTAAGGTTTTCAACCTTGGTCTTAATCTCAGTTTTGATGATAACAAACATAGAACTAATAATTTCATGAAGAGTTATTTTCAGGTTCCATATCGCTTAGCAAACGACGTCCGCGATAGAAAAAATCGGAGAAATCAAAAAATCGGAAGGATGTTCGTCGACGCGCTCGGATTCGTCGGGAAGTTAGAGTTTAGGTTTAAGGTGTCTAGTTTATATTGTAAATCTTCATGATGATGCACAAGAACCCAAAAACCAATCCCGAACCCCAAATCATAAAAATCTGAAACCGCCCTAAAATTCACTAAGCCTAGGGAGCTCCTTGGAGAGCTATATGACCTAGATAGTTTCTTGGCACCAAAAGTCCCGGTAATTATTCCTTGGGTTAAAATTAGATAATGAGGTATTTTTAAAAAAAATTTGAAAGCCTTTAGCATACCCATATTTGACCCAGGAGATTAGGAAATTTTCGTTTTCGGAAAATTCGTACTAGAGCCCAAAAACTAGATTTTGATTCTTAAAGATTTTGATTTTTTAGATATTTTTATTGAATCCAAATGGTGGGTAATCCTTATATAACATTTATATTTTAAAATTATTAACTTAAAGTTAATAAATGTTATAAAAGTAGACTTAGCGAAGACGGATCCCAAACGAGTAGAAAACCAAGCAAACTACCAGTCTGCCCAATTTTCGGTCAATCGGTCGATCGGATTGCAGATGAAAAGAATCGGGAATGCTTCGGTCGACTGAACGGTTGACCGAATTGCGGATGAAAAGAATCGCGACTCATTCGACCGACCCGTCGATCGATCGAAGAATGTGATTAAAGCGCAGAAACTCAACTTGTAATTTGCCTAAGTAACCAAAGAAATGATTAAAAATTGGATTTTGGCTAATTAATTAGTAAACACACTATTCACCCCCCCTAGTGTAGCCATTTCACCCAACACAAAGTTCGAGTCATTCTCAGATCGAGACTAGATGGAGGAGAGATGGTGAGATCTAAATCTACAACCCGCTCTTATACCAAATATAAGTTGAATGGCCTACACTAAAGGGAGGGTGAATAGTGTGTTTACTAAACTCCTAACCTAATTTTGGTTTTAATCGTTTTCTTGATTACTTATGTTAATGCTCAATTCAAACAAGATAAATGTGAAAGCTAATAATTTACAAGTAATCAACCACACATGAAAACAATGCTAACACAATAAATTTATTGTGGTTCGGCCCCAATGCCTACTCTACTACCTGAGCACCACCGCTTAGGATTTTCAATTTAATTTTACTAGATTAAAATGTTTCCTTGCATTGAGGAATTTACACCGGAGAGTCTCCACTCTGACACCGAAAGCACTTCCACACCAAACACACAGGGTCAATCACAAGTTGAGATACAATGAAATAAATAAGAAAATACACAAGTAAATGAAGCAAAATAGAAACAATAATACTTAGCTCCACCAAGTATCATCTAGCTCCTCTTGATGCCTTGATGATGAATCAAATCGGGTTTGAAGGCAAGAATAGGATAAAGAGCTTCACAAAGCTAGGGTTTCAAGAGAATCTCTCAATCAAGCTTATGGATTGGTATAGGATGGCTCAAGGATCATTAGGGGCTCAAAGGGAAGCTGTCAAAGCCTTTAAATTGGCAAAACACAAAGTTAGGGTCGGGCTCAACGAAAAGAAATGACTATTTTTCTATCTGTTACAGCGTTGGTCGAACCTTCGGTCACCCAACCATTCAACTGATGGTCGACCGAATAGCTACAGGACATTTCTAGCAGCTTTCGATCGAAGTCCGATCGACCCTTCGGTCGACCAAAACTGCACCGAATGTAGTTTCAACAAGGTTCTTTCTTTCGGTTCAGGTTTTGGGTTTGGTTCTTTAGGAATCTTTGCATCATAATGATGATTTTATAACTCATCTAGACACCTTAAATCTAGACTCTATCTGCCCGACGAATCCCGAGCGCATCGACCAACGTATTTCCAATTTTTTGATTTCTCAAATATTTTCGATCGTGGAACCTGAAAATATTTCTTCATGAAAATATTAGTTCCATGTTTGTTATTATCAAAACGGAGATTAAAACCAATGTTGAAAACCTTAGGCCAACAGCTTTAGTCTTGTGGTTGAGATGACGAGGGCGAAGGCAAGCTTCTCAAACCTATGGTATCTAATTTCGGGCCCTTGGAGGACCTTGCAGATGAAGTAGATCAGTTTCTGATTCTTTCCCTGTTCCTGGACTAGCATCGAGCTGAGGGCACATTTCGTGACCGTGAGATAGACGAATAGTGGTTCTCCCTACTATGGTTTTTCCAGAACTAGCTAGTGGGCTGGCGAGGAAACTCTTGAGCTCCTCAAATGCTTGCTCACACTTTTCGTCCTACTTCGAATCCTACTTCTTTCTTAGGATTTTGAAGAAGGATGCGGCTCTGTCGGCCGACTTGGAAACGAATCTTAACAGTGCAATCATTCTTCCTATAAGTAGTTGCACCTCCCTTATGTTGTGTGGGCTACGCATCTCTTGGATGGCCAGATATTTCTCAGGATTGGCTTCGATTCCCCGATTCATAAGCATGAAACCAAAGAATTTGCCAATGTGGACTTCGAAGGTCCATTTCTCAGGGTTCAATCTCATGTTGTAGTGCCTCAATTGGTTGAAGATCTCGATGAGATCACCACAGTGGTCTCCGGTGGCTGGAGTTTTGGCGACCATGTCGTCCACGTATACCTCCATATTTTGGCCAATCTATTGCTCTAAAACTTTGTTCATCAAGCGCTGGTACGTAGCCCATGCACTCTTGAGCCCGAAGGGCATCACCTTGTAGCATAAATTGGCATGCTCGGTGGTGAAGGTTGTTTTTTCCTCATCTTCAAGATGCATTTGGATCTAATTATAGTCTGAGTAGATATCCATGAAGCTCAACTATTGGAAACCTGAGGAGCCATCGACAAGTTTAATGATGCTCAGCAATAGGTAGGAATCTTTCAGGCAGGCTTTGTTGAGATCGGTGAAGTCGGCACACATTCGCCATTTTCATGAGTGCTTCTTTACCATCCTGACATTTGCAAGCCATGTGGTAAATATGATTTCTCTTATGAAATTTGCCTTCAGTAGTTTTCTAGTTTCTTTGAGAGATGCTTGTTGGCGCTCAGCTCCATGCTTTCTTATCTTCTACGCAACGGACTTGACTCAAGAGTCGATGGCGATCCTGTGGCAGATAACCTGAGGGTCTATACCTAGCATGTCGGCTGGCATCCATGCGAAGAGATAGGTGTTGTCTTTGAGAAGAGTGATGAGTTGAGCTTTGAACTCATAGGTGAGGCAGGTCCCATGTAAGTCACCTATTCGGGGGAGGCCCCAACTTGTACATGCTCCAGATTGTCGGTGGGCTGAGGTTGCTCCTGGACATCTCCTCTAGGGTTCAAATCTAAAATTTTGAGTTGCTATTCTGTGTGAAGAACTAAGAGTGCTAGCGGGGAGGAGATGTCTGGCACTTCTTTCGACTCAATCGATCTTAGCTTTAGGTAGTCATTGTAGCACAAGAGGGGCCTCCTTCTGGTCCGCATGGACCACGCCAACTTCTGTCTCTAAAACGGGGAACTTCATTGCTAAGTGAGGATTCGATACAATGGTTCCCAAGCTATTCAACGATGGTCGCCCCAAGATGATGCAATAACGGTTGGGGCATTTGACGACCAAGTATTGCACGTCCATCGACTTTGTCTTCGGTGGGGAGCCGGACGTCGTTCTTAGCCAAAGGTCTCCTGTGGTAAGGGTGGAGTGAGGTTTTGCTGATATGCATCTTCTTGAACATTGAATAGAATAGGATGTCAACTGAGCTTCCCTAGTGTACCGGGACTTTCCTAACAAGGAAATCGCCAGCAATTACAGAGATGACGATAGGGTCATGTAGATTTTTATAAATTCCCTGGAAATCTAATTCATAGAAGGTTGAGCTTGTCTCACCTCCTTCAGCGGGCGAGTTGTGTTGTCAATTACCATGGTGGCTCGGAATGACTACTTTCTGGCTGAGCTTGTCTCACCTCCTTCAGCGAATCCTCCTGCTATGTGGTCGATGACCTCACGGATCTTGGTGTTTGGCTAACCGGCTCTGTGGTCATCATGGTTGCTTGTCACACCACGTGGTAGTGGATTATGGCTCGGACTTCGGCGTTGGGAGTCGTAGTCTTGTTGGTCTCGATTGTGACTTCGCCTACGGCTGATGTAGAGATCAAGGTGACCTTCTCAGATCAAGCGCTTGATTTGATCTTTGAGCATTATGCACACTTTGGTGGTGTGCCCATAGGTGTGGTGGAATTCGCACCTTTTACTTTTCTCGAATTTAGGTGGGGGTTTCAACCTCCCCGTGCTGTCGGGAAACTTGAGCAGCTGTAGATGGCAAATCTCCTCAAGGATAGTCTCCCTCCTGGTATTCAGTAGGGTGTACTCATCGAATCTGAGGCCAGTTCAAGAAGGTGACCTTCCTCTCCTAATGTGATCCCGTTCACTACAATCACGGTCTTCTCCACTCTTGTTGGGCTTTTTGGACTTCTTGTCCTCAGTGTCGTCTCTAGTGGCTTGCCTGTCGGCTTTTTTGGCCTCTCAAAGTCCTTCCATCCCCATGTGGCATATAGCCTTTTCTCGAAACTTGGCCATAGTTCTCAGCTTGGCCAGGGCGATCTGGTTGCAAATTGCCCGGGCTTTAGGCCATATTTGATGGAAAATAGCTCGATGTGATCGAGGGTCGAGGTTTTGGATATCCATGGCCACCGCATGGAACCTTTTCATGTAATCTCTCACTGACTCGTGCTTCCCTGCTTGATGTAATGAAGGGTGTCTTCGGTCTTAGAGTAGTGATGGCTGAAGGGTACCTCCTTCATGCTTTATTCTCCTCATAACTATTTTGATGATAACAAACCAATCTAACAAACGCTTGAAGTATGGAAATTGCAGGATCGATGAAAGATACGTCCAGCATCACGTCTTTTCGATCAATTTCCAAAATAGACCAATGCGTGCACCAGAAATGACATGAAAAGCATGGAGAATCCTTTAATGATGAAGCACGCTCAAGAACGAAGCCGGAAAACAAAGCACGAAATGAGAAATCCAAGATAAAATCTTCTAGATCAAGTTCGGTTGATCGGTCGGTGGACCGAATGATGTTGTATTTTGGCAGTAGCCTATTCGGTCGACCGAATGATGCCAAAAAGCGGTAGTAGCCATTCGGTCGACCTGTCGGTCCATCGAAATGGGTGAAGAATTCGCGAAAGGCGATGTCGGTCGATCGACCGAAGCCAAAATTGGCAGAAGGCATGTCGGTCGACCGATCGGTCGACCGGATTAAAGATTGCCGATCGTGCGCCTGCCTTCCCTGCACCGGTCGACCGATTCGATCGATCGAATCTGGGATTAGGAAGCTGTGACTCATTCGGTCAACCGAATAGTGCTGAAATCACACAGAAAGCCAACGGTGCGAGTAAAGCACAGAAACGGTTGTAATAGCTATTTTTCTACCCGTTGAGCTGCCATTTCTTTGAGAGGTTATATATATCCCTCATCCAACCTCTTTAATTTTTCTTTTCTCACTAATACAAATTTTAATGAGCATTAAAAGGAGAGATTTGAGCCTTCTAGAGATTGATTTTGCTACGCCTTAAACTTTCGTCAAAATCCGCTTCAAGCGCACACTCTGTCTCAACTCGGGATTTAATTCGAGCTCTACTTCTTGGCGAGTTGAAGGCGTCGAAGGTGTCGAAGGCGTCGAAGGCTTGGAAAAGAGCACTGACTCTTGGTTTCATTTCTAAGTTTTTTTCATTGTAATTTTTAACTATTATTTGAACTGGTTTATTGGATTTGAGCTTATAAGAAGACCTAGGTTGTTAGGTCTTGTGTGGAAGTGGTTACCTTGTTGTGAAGGTGTAAAGCCACATGTGTAAACTTAGTTTTACTAGGATTAGTTGAGGTATCCCTTAGGGTTGAGGTGTAAGAGTGGTCTCGGTAAGAAGGCAGAGACTTCCGGGTATGGAAGTGTCTTAGGTCGAGAGTGTGACTCTTCGAGTCAAAATCCTCATTGTAAGGGAAACAAGAATTAACCTAGTAAACCTAGTTTGGAAATCCTAAGCGGGGTGCTTAGGTTGTGGAGTAGGCATTGGGGCCGAACCACTATAAATTTATGTGTTAACATTGTTATCTATTGTTATTTGTGATTAATTGTTTTATCTTGCTTCCGGATTCAATCATCAAATTGCAATTTGCCTAAACGATTTTAGAAACGATTAAAATTGGAATTAGGCGAAAGATTTAGATAACACACTTGGATGATAATTTCTCTTTGGTATGTTTACTGTAAAAATAAGTTTTTTTTTGAAAAATCAAAATGTCTCATGTTTTCTTCAAATGATTAAACTTTTACCTTTTAAAAAAAAATTAGTCAAGAACTAGTATTCTCTTGCCTTCTTTCATGAGCTTTTCTCAACATTCATTTTGCCCTTCTTAAAAGAATTTTTGTATTGGTCAAATAGAAAAATGTTTCTCATCCTCATCTAGCCAAAACAAGTTTTTTTAATGTATGCTCTTTTCATTTATGGATCATTTTATTCAATCTTACTTTCTTTCTTTTTTTGCTTATTCTTTATTTTGAAATTTAATGATAAAATCTTTTTGGCCTTGCATGAATCTATGCCGATCTTCAAAAAAAATATTTTTTTTGCTTCCTTTATTTGCGTTAAAAGCATGCATCTCTCATCTAGAGCTAATCATCTATATCATCATCATAATTGTCTTGCAGAATGGCACCCAAGACTAAACTCCCAACCTTACCCAATAACCTATTGACCCCTTTATGCAAGAAACAAGCTCCTAAGTTTGCAGATAGAGCTATCCTGCAGACACGTCCAGTCAAATTAGATGACTTAGAACAATTTGACATTAGAAGCAAACTTGTTAGCATGGGATGGGTAGAGTTTCTAGAAAAACAAGTACCTGTTTGCCCCATCTTGATAAAAGCTTTTTTCTCCAACCTTGTGATAGAAAAGGCAAGGTATGGTGATGAATTAATTCTTCGGTCTGAAATCCTAGAAAAATCCATAGTAATCACTGAATCCCACATTAAAGATGCATTTGGGTTTCCTCTAGTAGAAAGACCAGTTTACAAGATGTCCAGACATCGTTTTCATGAGGATTTTCCTACTCATGAAGTTGTATCAGCCATTTGTCCCGAGGGTTATCAGGGAATGATCCCTACCCAAAGCATCAAACTGTCAACCACTGCCAGGATCATGCATCTCATCATTTCGTATAATATCCTTCCCAGAGCAGGTCATTATGATGAGGTCACTACTATAAGTTCTAGGGTACTCTTCTTTGTCATGTCTCGCATTCCTATAGATGTCCATGATCTCATACTTAGGTATATAGCTGAAGTTCTGCCTCGAAAAAACAAGCTTTATCATATGCCTCGGTAATTTCTCACTTCATATATGAAGCTGGGGTAAATAGGTCTAGATTTGACATTGAGCCCATACCCAAACCCATAGATTCTTCCTCTCTGAGCCGCATGAAGATCCTTGAAAATCAGCACGGCAAAAGACTGCGAGGAGAACCCATGGAGGAGGCCGAGCATGACGTAGGCATGGATGAGGGCGATGCTGGTGGGAGTTCATCATCCAACACTCCCATTGGGCGACTAGGTCATATGGAGCATCACTTTGCTCAATTTCACATCGATCAGGTGGAATGGAACAAACGAACAACAGCGTGCATAGATGATTTCGGCCATCATATGGATGAGTATGGTATCAAGATCAGTGACCATGGCCGACGCATCGATGAGTATGGTCGTCAAGTTGATGAAATGTATGGGAGAGTAGATGAGATGTGGCAATACTATCAGTTACATCTACCACCTCCTCCACCACCTGAGGGCAAGTAGTCATCTTTGATGTATTGATGTTATTTATCTTATGAACATGTGTTTCATAATTGACTTTATATGTATTTGGGTGATTATGGTTGATAATTAGTGATGTAAGTGATATTTTCTTCATGTATGCTTACTGTGTTTGATATTTTTGATGGATGACAAAAGGGGGAGAATTAGAAAATATATGCATAATGATAGGGGGAGCACTAAAATGAATACTTCATTTCAGGTATTATATATAGTACGGCATGATGATAGGGGGAGAATTAGAAAATATATGCATATCAATAGGGGGAGCTCTAAATGAGTACTTAATTTCCTTTGATGCTTCCATGTATCCATTTAACAAGTCATGCTTCATAATAACTAACGGATACAATACTTCATCTTGATATTTATCGTCAATGGTTTATCTTCATCAAAAAGGGGGAGATTGTCGGCTGAATAGTACTTCCTTCATGCTTTATTCTCCTCATAACTATTTTGATGATAACAAACTGATCTAACAAACGCTTAAAGTATGGAAATTGCTGGATCGATGAAAGATACGTCCAACCTCACGTCTTTTCGATAAATTTCCAAAATAGACCAATGCGTGCACCAGAAATGACTTGGAAAGCATGGAGAATCCTTTAATGATAAAGCACGCTGAAGAACAAAGCCGGAAAATAAAGCACGAAAAGAGAAAGCCAAGATAAAATCTTCCAGATCAAGTTCGATCGACCGGTCGGTCGACCGAATTATGTTGTATTTTGGCAGTAGCCTATTCGGTCGACCGAATGATGCTAAAAAGTGGCAGTAGCCATTCGGTCGACCGAAATGGGTGAAGAATTCATGAAAGGCAATGTCGATCGATCGACCAGTCGACCGACCGAAGCCAAAAATTGGCAGAAGGCGCGTCGGTCGACAGATCGATCGACCGGATTAAAGATTGTCGATCGCGCGCTTGCCTTCCCTACATCGGTCGACCGATTCGATCGACCGAATCTGGGATTAGGAAGCTGTGACTCATTCAGTCGACCCGTCGGTCAACCGAACAGTGCCGAAATCGCATAAAAAGCCAACAGTCGACCTGTCGGTCGGTCGAACGATGCGAGTAAAGCACAAAAACGACTGTAACAGCTATTTTTCTACCCGTTGAGCTGTCGTTTCTTTGAGAGGTTATAAATATCCCTCATCCAACCTCTTTAATTTTTCTTCTCTCACTAATACAGATTTTATTGAGCATTAAAAAGAAGAGATTTGAGCCTTCTAGAGATCGATTTTGCTACGCCTTAAACTTCCGTCAAAATACGCTTCAAGCACACACTCTGTCTCAACTCGGGATTTAATTCGAGCTCTACTTATTGGCGAGTTGAAGGCGTCGAAGGCTTGGAAAAGAGCACTGACTCTTGGTTTCATTTCTAAGCTCTTTTCATTGTAATTTTTAACTGTTATTTGAACTTGTTTCTTGGATTTGAGCTTATAAGAAGACCTAGGTTGTTAGGTCTTGTGTGGAAGTGGTTACCTTGATATGAAGATGTAAAGACACTTGTGTAAACTTTGTTTTACTAGGATTAGTTGAGGTATCCCTTAGGGTTGAGGTGGAAGAGTGGTCTCGGTAAGAAGGCGGAGACTTCCGGGTGTGGAAGTATCTTAGGTCGAGAGTGCGACTCTTCGAGTCAAAGTCCTCATTGTAAGGGAAACAAGAATTAACCTAGTAAACCTAGTTTGGACATCCTAAGCGAGGTGCTTAGGTAGTGGAGTAGGCATTGGGGCCGAACCACTATAAATTTATGTGTTAGCATTGTTATCTATTGTTGTTTGTGCTTAATTGTTTTATCTTGCTTCCGCATTCATTCATAAATTGCAATTTGTCTAAACGATTTGAGAAATGATTAAAATTAGAATTAGGTGAAAGATTTAGATAACACACTATTCACCCCCCCCCCTACCTCTAGTGTGTCATTTCTCCAACAAGTAGATCTGTGACTATGAGAACTGGTTGGCAAAGGCTCGGGAGAGACCTTGAAAGGTATGTATAGACCTAGGCGGAGGGTGGAGAACCAAAGTAGTGTGGCCTTCTCCAAGAAGCACTACTAGAAAAATGGGCATCAGCAACGGCTGATGTCGTTGTTGAGCCATTGCTGAACATCTTCAGCAACGGCTGGCGCCATTGCAATGCAGCCGTGGCAGAAAATCGCGTTGCTGATAACTTAGCAACGGATCAGCAACGACCACTCGGGCCGTTGCTAAAAATATTATCAGCAACGGTTTTGCCACGGACGCGGAGCTATTGCTGATAACATTAATAGCAACGGCCGGTGAGCCCGGAGCAACGCCGTTAGTAAAAGCCCGTTGCTAAGTCGTTGCTGTAGGTCATCAGCAATAGCTTTCGATAAACTTTTAGCAACGGCTTTCCCACGGACGGCCATGGGAAAGCCGTTGCTGATGATGTGAACCTGGTAACGAAAAAATTTCAAATTTCATATTTCTATTGATACATTGATACATTATCTGATACATAACTCACACACCCATACACTCATACACACATTCATTCACACATCACAAATACACCAAGATATACATCAAAACAATTATATTTATATTGATAATTATCCACAATAGTATAAAAACTATTCAAATGCAAAATTGAAGTATCAATATCCAAACAAAATAAATTAAACAAGTCCAATATCTCAGTAACAAAGTCAATATAAAAAAAATCTCACGATGACGATGGAGGATGGCCTGGATCATATGGCGGGGTCTGGAGTGCTTGAGTGTACACCGGCGTGGACTGACTCGAGGACGATGGATGAGATGATGCCGAAGAGATGCCTGCTTCGAGATGACCTGACATGTTGCGTAGCATAGCATGCATCTCCGCCATCATCTGACTCTGACGCGCGACCGTCTCCTCTAGAGTCCTTATTCTGCTACTATGATCATAATTGGATCTGGAGGTGGACGGTCGCTCACCAGCAACCGGAGGGGTCAGTGCCCCAAGTGGCCCTAGTACGACTCGCGCATGACCACTATCTGCAAAGCCATATACGCGGCCATGGTCCCAGCCACCTGCGGCCTCGACCCACGTTGCTGCGTCAAAGTCCTCGGGGGTGCCCCCGCGCTACACCACCGTCTGGCTGTAGGTCTCCTACTCGAGTTTGATTTTTTGTTTAATATTTGTCATAAAACTTAAATTATAAATATATAATGAATAATTTAAACAAATATATAGTTACCATAATGTATGCAGCGCGGTTGTCGATGTACTCCCCCGTCCCATGTGCTCGACGGTGAGTCCGCTCAAACACCGCCATCGGGGAGGGTCGCTGGACAGTCCCGTCATCCGACACCGTCGTCTACATTTACAAAACAAATACATTAATTAGTACACATAGTAACAAATAAAATATATAATTAAAAGGTATACTTACCATACGGTTCGCGTGCACTGCAAATGCAACAGAGGCGCCGGGGTGACGCGCTGCTCCCCCCGACATTCGATTTCGCCGCATTCTGAGAAACCTCCTGCCATCGATCCGTCGACCATATTCCCATGAGCTGGTCCCATATATCCAGAGTAATCCAATCGGGGCCGTATCCCCGAGTCTCCACGATGTTAGTAGTCCCAGCTCGTGCCATCGCCTGGGATAGGGCCTGCCCCAGCTGCCCGTTGTACCTTGCCCGGGAAATAGCCTCCCAGGCAGCGTAAATGAAGGGCCTTAGGTGCTCAGCCCATGTATAGCGAGCCTGCAGAATAATAATATCAGTACCAATATTAATCATCATGCATGTAAAAAAAATAATAAAACGTGCCTCAAACTCGCGCAATAACATGTCTACATGCTCGCTAGGCACATGAGACCACGTAGGCCATACCCCGTGCATGTATCGTCGAATAGTAGAAGAAATGCTCCTCGGCACTTCTTATTGCTCGAACCTGCACAACAAAAATAAATTTTAATGTTATATTATGATATAATGAATTTGTAATGATTCATAATTCATGATATATTACCGCTTCCCAATCACGCTAATAAATCTACGTGACTCTGTGGCTGGTGGAGGCTGCCACCTGTTCGGCCCACGTGGCCGCCTGCGTCTGGATGTACTAGCCTCGGCAGTATCATCGGCATGAGGATCAGCAACAGGAGGATCAGCAGCATGAGTAAGTGTAGGAGTCTCACCGATCGGAGACTCCGAAGCTCTCCTGCGACGATAACCACGACCAGACATATATGTCGAATAGACATATAATCAGATTATTGTATAAATAGTAGAGATATATTTAATAAAATATATACTTTAAAATTATTTCTCATCATCTGAATAATAGTCTTCGAATTCTTCCTCTTCTTCCTCTTCTTCATCTTCTTCATCTCTAGCTTCCTCAATTTCATGATCGTTATCATCAGCATATTCAACTTCTAATTGAATTGACGTTGTGTCTGCATCCTCGATATTGGAATAATACGATCTACAGCAGGAGGATCATCTTCTTGATAGAAACCATGTGTCATATCAGGTATCAGCTCATTTTCTCCTACTATCGGATCAATTTTTCCTCTACCTTTTGTCTTACAAACTACACGCCAATCTGCTCTAGCTTTATTTCAAGCCATATACTTCGCGTAATATACTTGTTCGGCTTGTAATGCCAATATAAAAGGCTCATTTGCTGCCAATTTAGATTTGTAATTAACCTCAACAAGTTTGTATTTTGGATGAACTTTCATGCCCCTTTCTGTTGTATCGAACCAATGACATCTAAATAGAATAACTGATTTCAAGCCGAAGTAGTGCAACTCTATCACTTCTTCCACCAGTCCATAAAAATCCATATCACATTCAACATAGGTTGTCCCTTTCACACAAACCCCAGCATTCATCGTCTTCTTTGTAAATGCATATTCAACCGTGTGAAATTTATACCCATTAACAAAATATCCACTATAGCATGACACAAGTAGCGACGGTCCACTAACAAACTCAAATATTCTTTCATCTATTTCAGCTCTGTGATCTTCGCTGTAAGTCTGAATCCAAGTAGGTAAATCACGATTTCGTAATCTCTCCAATTCTTCATCATTGTGAATAGAGTATTTTTACACCATCTCAATGTCAAATATTTCAATGAATTGTTCAATCTCTGGACAATTGAGTAATACATACAAGTGTGTCAAATGATACTCTTCCTCGCTTAAGTGTCGAGATGGACGAGAACCAAAAGCACGACCAGAGTGACAAAATATATTTAAATGTCCATTTGAATGTCGAACACCCCCGTCGTCGTTACATGGAAGACGATCAAATCTTGTCTGTACTATCGATTCAAAGTAAAATGAGCAGAATGTTGAAATTTCTTGGATGATATACGATTCAGATATTGATCCTTCAACAGCTGCGGTGTTCTTTACTTTTTTCTTCAGACGATTCATGTATCTTTAAAATAAGTACATCCACCGATATTGAACGGGGCCACCAAATCGTGCCTCGTATGCCAAGTGTATCGGTAGATGCTCCATCGAGTCAAAAAATGCAGGAGGGAAAAACTGCTCCAGCTTGCATATGATTTCAACAATATTATTTTCAAGTGTTGACATATCTTCGACTCGAAGGACATTTGCACAGATATTTCTAAAAAATATACTTAATTCAGTCAACGGACACCAAATATTATGAGGTAGAAGATATCGAAATGCGATCGGAAGTAATCTCTGCATGAATACATGACAATCATGGCTCTTCATCCCTAATATTTTGCAATCATCGACGTTCACACATCGAGATAAGTTTGAAGCATATCCATCGGGTAATCTGAGTTCTTTTACCCACTGACAAAGATCTTTGATCTGTTGTTTATTTAACACATATAGGGCCTTCGGTTTCAGATATCGTCCGTTGACCTCTTGTAACTCCAACTCTGGTCTTTTACAAAGTATTTTCATATCATGTCGGGCTTTGACATTATCTTTAGATTTTCCGGAAATATCCATCAAAGTGTTGAAAATATTATCAAACACATTTTTTTCAATGTGCATGACATCTAAATTATGTCGAATCAATAATGAACTCCAATAGGGCAATTCCCAAAAGATACTTTTTTTCACCCAGTTATGTGTTTGACCAAAACCTGACACTCTTTCATTGCGATCAAATACTATATCTGGAAGTGCTGAAACACGTACTAACATTTGTTCACCAGACAACATCGGTGGTGGCCCATCTCTTTCGACTCTGCCCTTAGTAAATTTATTACGATTCCTTCGATACTGATGATTAGCCGGTAGGAATTGACGATGACAATCAAAGAATGAGATTTTTCGTCCGTTCTGAAGACTGATTGATTTAGAGTGTTCCATACAATACAGAGAAGAGAGTCGGTCGTGAGTGCTCCAACCAGACAACATGCCGTACGCCGGGAAATCATTGATTGTCCACAAGACCGTGGCCTTTAAATTGAAGTTTTGCTTCCGATGACAATCATAAGTGACAGCTCCCTCAGTCCACAATGTTTTCAATTCATCTATCAAGGGTCTGAGAAATATGTCAATTTCTTTTCGCGGACCCTTAGGACTCGGAATAATCATCGAAAGATAAATAAATTCATCTTTCATACACATTGACAGTGGCAAATTATAAACTGTCAGCAGCACTGGTCAAACTGAATAAGGAGTTGCAGAATGTCCAAACGGATTAAAACCATCTATGCACAATCCCAATCTTATATTTCTAGTATCCCTAGCAAATGAAGGATAATATGTATCCAAATATTTCCATGCTTCCCTGTCGGATGGATGAGTCATTACTGTATCATCACGACTTCTTGCATGCCAACTCATGTAGGGGGCTGTCTTTTCCGACATGAATAATCTTTGAAGCCTCGGTGTTAGTGGAAAATACCGAAGCACCTTAAACGGGATATTTTTCTGTCGGACCGATTTCTTCTCCTTGTAACGAGGATGTTGACATACAGGGCATTTATCCAACTGCACATTTTCTTTATAATATAAAATGCAGTTATTTTGGCACGCGTGTATTTTTTCGTACCCAAGCCCTAATTTTCTCATTAGCTTTTTAGTCTTATAAAAAGTTGGCTCAAACTTGTTATCAGTAGGCAGCATTCCATTAATCAATCCTGCAATCCGATCATACGCAACCCCGCTGATATTACAATTGACCTTGATGTTTAGGAGTTGTGTCATTGCTGAAAACCTAGTGTATTTAGGACAATTCTCATACAAAGGTTCATCGGCAGCTTTCAAAATCTCGTAAAATTCTGCAGCTTCTTTATTCGATAATTCAATCTCTACCGCAGTTTGTACTTCTGTGATATCAACCGTTGTAGTATCTGGTGGGACTGATGTCTGAAGAACTGGCCGATCAACATTATCATTCAGGTGGAATTGACCCCCAAGACTATCAAGTATCATAGTTCTATAGGGATTATATTGACTAGATGAAGAAGCACCAGCAGAGGAAGATTCACCATATGTCTTAAGGACAGGATTACTCGACGTCCCGACTTCACGTGACTCCCTGTGACAAGTCCATAGAAAATATCTTGGTGCAAATCCTTTGCTATATAGATGCAGAGTGACAGTCTCCCGATCCAAAAATCATCCATTCAAACAAATGCGGCACAGACATCGGATTTGATCACCGATGCTAACGAAATTTCGATTCGAATAGGTGAAATTTAGGAAGTACGTTATGCCTAATCGAAACTCATTCGTTAAAGCTCCACGATCAAGGCATCGGTACATCCAACTTCGATCAACCGACATGATTCTGTCAATCAATGACAATTTCTTTGGTTAATGTCTTTAGGTGAGATTGTCCTATTCCATTCGGGATTTATGTTATTTATATTGCACTAAGTACTTATTTTAACCGCTAACTTCATTCTAAATTTCGGCAGCATCTCCCTACAATTCTTCGAATACGCATATCATCTAGGCGCGTATCGGAGAACAAGAGAGATGTTGCCGAAATTTAGAATAATTAGTTAACAGTTAAAATAAAAACGTAAGTGCAGTACAAATAACTATATTCCCAAATTGTCCAACCAGGGACAATTCAAGAATTGTACGTCGTATAAAAGATCATCTACTTCTTTTACACGAACATACAATCCCCGAACGGATCTAAGGTTTTGCTAAATCATATCCGACTCGTCGATGCGTACGTGAAACATATCAACTCGTCGGATGGATGATTATTTTCTAAATGTTTCAAGACAGTTCGAGTCCATATTGGACAATTCTGACACGAGTCCAAATTAGACGATTTCGGCAAGAGTCTGAAGTGGATGATTCCGGCGCGCGTCCGAAGTGGACGATTCCGGCACAATGCCGAAGTGGACAATTCCGAAATTAATCTAAACCCTAAAAATTAATCTAACAAATTAAACAATTAATCTAAATAATTAATTAACATATAAATAAAAAAATAAAAAATAATTAATCTACTCTTTCCGGCGTCGGAGTACAGTGTCCGGACAGTGTGTCCGGACACTGTACAAGATCCGGTGGTGGCCATCGGCCGACCGCCGCCGGTCGAAACCCTAAAATAGTGGCGGCGAGAGGCGGGAGGAGGAGGCGGCGGCGGCAGCAGTGGGAGGAAGAAGGGTCGGGCGCGATCTGCGACCTATATAAACTTATCAGCAACGGCTCACTCGCCCGTTAGAAAGCCGTTGCTAATAAGTTATCATCAGCAACGGCTCACTTGTCCGTTAGAAAGCCGTTGCTGATAATTAAAATCATCAGCAACGGCTCGCGTGTCCGTTAGAAAGCCGTTGCAGATACAATATATCTGCAACGACTTGAGCGGCCATAAGAATGCCGTTGCAAATAGTAACGGCTTGAGCGGCCGTTGTTGATAGCCGTTGCTGAAGACTCAATTTCTAGTAGTGAAGGTCAGAAAGGCGCGACAAAGAATAGAATCGCTGCACCATTAAGGAGCATCATCGACCTGAACATCATCAGGTGAGTGGTCGGATCGCCCGTGCTGTCGTAGGCCTAGAGCGTGGTCGGCAGCTCGAAGTTGTGAGGAAGATGGGCTACGATGAATATTATCAATTAAGGGTCCCGAGTCGATGTTGGCAGGAGGAGTCGTCTCCATGACCCTGGTGTCCTCCTCTTCTCTCTGGTGATGCGTGCAGGAGATCTCATCCCGGAAGGAAGAGGTCGGCCTCTCGGATCTCTCTAGGTGATTATCTTATTCTTGCTCCGAGCGTCGATGCTACTGCTTGGCTGGGTGTTGTTCCCCATGTTGTTTCAAAGCCGCAATCTAGGCCGTTAAGCATTGGTTGTGCGCCTAAAGGTCCGCGAACATGCAGTGCAGTTATTCCTGTGTGAGGTTGGTGGTTACCGAAGCATCACTCCTCACCGTGTCAGCATCTCCAAGTAGGGGGGAATGCTGCTGCTAGGATATTGCCTATGTGCGGCGGCATTTGCCTAACTCCGGGTATCAACCATGCTGGGGTAGGTAAGATTTACTCGGCCGAACGGTGGGCGCCAAATGTTCTTGCCTGAAGTCGAGGTGATGCGGTCCAGCTCGTCTCCTAGTCCGGTGTGGCTCTGGCGAAGGGACTTGTAAAGATACTCCGACGGTCAAGTAAGAAAAAATTCCATATGCGGGTACATAGAATTGGAATCTTGATGTACCTGATGTGCGTTGTGTCGGTATATAGTGCAGGATTAATGGATGTCTGACGATAATGTCTTCAGTATCTCGTAGAGATGTTCTCAGAATAGGTCGAGGCTAATCCCGAAGATGTCGGATTCATAATTGATGAATTTCTTGTAATTAATGATAACGTAAATGTCATTGTATGGCCGGGTGGAGCCCCCGATCTAAGTAGCTTCTGGTTTGACTTCAGTCTGATTCATGAGTGTGGACACTTCTGGGCTTGATCCAACTGGGCCTAAATTACTAATCCAGTCCAAATAGTAATCCCAAAAGCACAGTCAAACAACAACAAATCCAAATGCATAGGTGAACAACAATAAGCACAAAACTGCACCACATAAATTGAAGCAACATAACCTATAAATGTAGAGCTATAAAGAGGCTACGAATAATAATATTAGGTAATCACCTCTAGTTCCTAGCCTAAGAAAATTAATTTTTATTTATCAACTAAACTGCAATATGACACCACAAAAACAATAGCCACAAAATCACACCATAAAGAACAATATTTCCAACACCAACACAAAATCACAACATAATATAATAGTCACGTCATCATTGATCATCAACCATAGCCACAGGAAGCACTAAAACAACACCTTAACTAAATGCATGCAAAGCAAACACAACCAAATAGCAAATGTAGCTAAGGAGCTTATGGACAACATTATGTTAGGGCCGTTGGAAGGTTGCATATCACCAATACTAGATGATCGTCTCTAGTTCCTATCCCAATTTAAACATTATTTTCAATCATCTACTGATCAACTAGAATAACATCATACATAAATTCACACAAGACTAACATTCGTGACATTAGCACACGCATTGGGCGTCCCTTGACATTTCACACACACCCCTATAATCGACCTAGGTTATCAACTATTTCGCTTATTCAAACTAGAGCCCGATAGCCACATGTTGGCATATAGAATTAATAATCCTTGAATGACTAATGGACTGTGTTGTTGAGGTTGTCATACTAATATAACAAAACACAATATTAGATATTGATGACATGTAAATTTTCTATCTTAGGATGTTTATTTTCATGCTGAATTCGAATTAAATGTTTCCTAATAAATAATTTTTGTTATCTTCAATATTTAGGTTGCAAGGTATGGAAAGAAATCAAAAAGAAGTCTCATTGCACATTTTTGAAAGTTGGAAATTAGAAAGAAAACTGAACCTGGTCACCCTTGTCTTAGGCATGCCCATGCCTTAGTGAAGATACATGTGACAAAATCAGAACTTGCCAATTTCAGGGTTGGAAAAATATTTCTAGATTTCCATACGAATTTGGACTCTCATTTTGTGTCAAAAACATTAAATACCCAAGTGGCATTGGTCGGAGGGTCTTTCTTGGCTGAGTTTTAGGGCACTGAGACTAGAGGGCTTTCCTAGCTCAGTAAGCCCGAGGCGGGGAGTTCGCTAGGGTGGCCAACCTAGTGAGCGACTTGGGAGTTGTATATTGTTTGGATAAGGATATTTCTTTTGGGTTGAATTGGGTCGGAGAGTGCGCAATGCGCACAAGATGATTTATGGAAACCTTACATGTTTCATATCAGTTCTTGATGACTATTTAAATGTTTTACTGTATTTTTATATGGATTGGCTTGGTAGTGGTTGAGACGGCCACTCACTGAGTTCTATGAACTCACCGCTCTTTTGGTGTTGTTTTGCAAATCGCGATCATTGAGGTATAGCGCAACTAGTGGCGGCAGACTCTGGTGGCGGTCTCGTGAAGCTAGTTGATGTAGTCGAGTCTTGTCGAGTCGTGTGTTTATTTTGAGCATGTGAATATTATGTAGTGTCATTAACTTTGAACATTTGGTTATGTTTTATCTTATGCATTTGGATTAGTATGTGAACTGATCATCTTTCATGATTAAAGTCTTTGAGTTAAGTTGACCTGAGTCATCTATTTTCACATGCATGGTTCGGTTGTATAGTTTAGGCTTCAGGGTGCTTGTCCGCACTCTAGCCAATCACGTGACCCAATTTTAGGGCGTGATAGTAGACCTGTAGGTCAATCGGTCGGTCGATCGACCGAACCATCAATCGATGGTCGACCGAATGTCTATTGCGGGTTTCTACCTCAAGTCGAGCACTCGTCGATCGTAGGTCGGTCGACTGACAATTCGACCAAAACTGCACTAAGGGCAGTTTCAGCAAAGTCTAATATTTCTAAGCCTTATTTAAATATTAAATAAGGATTACCCCCATTTGGATTAATTAAAAATATCTAGAAAATCAAAATCCTTAAAAATCAAAATCTAACTTTTGGGGTCTAGTACAAATTTGCGAAAACCGAAAATTTTATAATCTCCCGGGTCAAATATAGATAGGTTAAATGTTTTCAAAATTCCTTTAAAATAGGTCTTTAACTTATTTCTACCTAAGGAACAATTACCGAGACTTTTGGTGCCAAGAAAATGTCTAAGTAATATAACCCTCCAAGGAGCTCCGTAGGCTCAGAGAATTTTGGGTTATTTTTTGATTTTCCAGATTTTCATGTTTTGGGGTTCGGGTTTCGGTTTTTGGATTTCTTTGCATCATGATGATGATTAACAACACATGCTAGACACCCGAAACATAAACTCTATCTTCCCGACGAAATCTGAGCGTCGACGAGCGTCCTTGTCAATTTCTCTGATTTTTTCGATCAGGGACGCCGCGCACA
This sequence comes from Canna indica, assembly GCA_034359265.1. Classification (NCBI taxonomy): domain Eukaryota; kingdom Viridiplantae; phylum Streptophyta; class Magnoliopsida; order Zingiberales; family Cannaceae; genus Canna; species Canna indica. The sequence continues at coordinate 50,666,988 of CP136897.1, forward strand.
AACAGATATGGAACCTACAAATATTTCTCCATGAAATCATTAATTCCATGTTTGTTACCATCAATACACACCTTGGGGTTTGACTTGTGTGTAACTTTTAGAGTTGCTTAGGTTTGAGGTAGAGGCACTTTAATTGTGGAGAGATAAGCCCTTGATTGACTCTCATTTGTAGGAAGATAAAAGTTAATACAAATAGCTATGAAATCCTTGATGGTGAACCAAAGTAGTGGAGTAGGGAAGGTTCCCATACCACTCTAAATATCTTGTTAGCATTGTTTAATTGATATTTTGAATTGCTTAACTCATCACTTGTTCTCATTCTCATTATCAAGCATAATCAAATCAAACATACATCATAATTTAGAAACCTAGATGAACTTGAAATTAGTTGTGTTTAGGCTTGAATTGAAGTCAATCACCTTAGACTCACACTACCCCCCCCCCCCCTCTAGTGTGCATGAACGCCCTTCACGCCCAACCAACCGCTGCTCACGCCCAGGGAGCTTACAGCGGCTGCGACGATGAACCCTAAAATCATGGCAACGTTCGGGGTGATCATTTCGCAGCAAGATCCAGAGCAATTCGTGGAGCCATTCATGGAGATTCATTTGCTAACGACAGTAATACTAAGCGTGCATAGCTAAAGACGACCATGCAAAAATACCAATTTGCTCGTCCCTGATTAATATACATGAGTGGTTGGCGACGGGCAAAATGGTAATTTGGTTTTAAAACCCCACTCGGCTGGTGGGTGTGATACCATCTAGGACAATTACTTGCCACATCATCACCGTTAACGTGACAAATCAGCTATTTTTGTTAACATTGGCGGGGTATGCCAAACGTGGTATCGGATCTTAAGTTAGTATATTGTCTTGCTAACGAAAATAGTTCGTGCTAAAAATAGGAAAATAGTTAAAGTGCATGTTTTTTTTTGTATTTACCCTATTATATTATTTGAATATTAATGTGGCACTTATTAGAGTTTCATTTTGACATGATTTTACTATATAAAAGTTATATTTATTTGGCAAAATAGTTGTAGTTGTTTTTGTCTTGTATAAACTAACATAAAAGTCATTTATAAATTATAGAGTAATAAAGTAATGTGTAAATGATCTAAAAGTCTCTTTAATTATTAAACGAATGTTGTTGTTATATTTGGAATACATACTTAAGGGCTTGCAAAACTCTTTCTTCATCATTGTAACAACCCAGTTCTCTATAAACATAGATAGCACGAAAATCATAGGAGTTTTAGTCTTTAAGATTTACTTTGGGAGGTATTCCTTGGCATTGTGATTTGTTTGAACCGAAGTTTGTGTTGGAAGAGTTATTTGAGCCATTTGGGTGAGATTTGTGATTTCGTGTCATTTTGGGTCCAAGAATTTACACAAACTTTAGTAGGGAGCCTCCTTGGAGGGTTATATGATGTAGGCTTATTCTTGGCCCTAAAAGTCCCGATAATTATTCCTTGGACAGAAATAAGTTAAATATCGATTTTCGGGGAATTTTTGGAAACTTTTAACCCATCCATTTTTGACTCGGAAGATTTTAAAATTTTCAATTTTCGTAAATTTGTACTAGAACCCAAAATTCAAATTTTGATCCGTAAGGATTTTGATTTTTTTTTTTTTTTTTGAATCCAAATGGGGGGTATTTTCTTATTTAGATAGAGATATTAATTTAAAATTAAGAAATGTAGATAAGGTCAGTGTATTCTGTTTGTGGCCGACCACTCTCATGGTCGACCACTCTCAATGCGAACCTGTGTGCCGTCCTCCTTACCCAGTGTCGACCTTCTACTGCCAGCCTCATGTGGCAGGGGCATTCTTATGGCTACCGACCTCATAAGGCAGGGGTATTCTGGTAACTTCTGCCCTCACTACTCATCACCCTCTTTATAAACCCTCCCCCCTCATCTGTCAACCTATGATTATGCAACTCTCTTCAGTTGGCTTCTTCCCTTTCGACTCCACTCTCCGCTCCTCTCTGATTCACCTTCGTCCCACCATCATCTTGGCACCGGTGCTCACGCATCATCATGTCCGAGACCAACTTGTCATCTGTCGAGGCGAGCTCGGGATCCCCAAGCTAGGGTTCTTGATTTTCTACCTAGATTAGGTTCTCCACTTTGATTTCCCTCCTATTTTGGCTTGCAAAGGTACTCTCAACCCTCACACAACTTCCTATTTCATAGGTTTGGTTAAACTTCAGCTTCAGTATTTTAATTGGGCCTATAGATTGGCCTAAGAAGCTGATGGAATAGTTATTCCATCAATCGGATCGTAACAATCACCTTCTATTTGGAATCGACTTTTATAAATGTCAGCTCCTTCACAAATGCAATAGAGGAGGTGTGCAACAGTGAGGTCGAGGGAGAGGTGGTGCATACTTGGGATCGCCATAGACGACACCAAAGCCGAAGTTTAAAGGTAGGATTCTCTTCCTTTCTACTTGCTTTCGTCATCTTCGCAACTGATTTCTCTACTTAGGATCGATGGAAGCAATCTTGAAGTGAAGAGCTTGAGGGAGAGAGGGTCCGAAAGAACAAAATCAAGTCTGGTTACACATTAGAGAAGCTTCCCATATGACTTGGCATATAAAACTATGGATACTGTGCAAAGTTTTCACAATCGGGACAATGATTCACATATCGAGCTCTATTTCATTGGTTAACTCATTGGAATAGTAAATTAATTAATCAAATGGTTAATTTAAAAGTATATTTTTACATATAATAAATGAACAATTATTCTTTAAATTGAAAAACTAATAAATAGTAAATAATATTTATGTATATTATAGGGATAGCAATTGAAACTGATTAACCGTGGTTAACGGATAAATCAAACCGTAAAATTAAGTCTTGAACAATAATTTTGCGATTCAGTTACGGTTAATGAATTCAAAAATCCAATTTAATTCGATTTGATTTTGATTATCGATTATCCGGTTTCGGTTAAAAGTTTGCGGATAATCGATAACTAAAACTATTTAAGATTTATTATATAATATACATATATATAATTACAAATATTTTATTTTTTTTATTTTTTTTAGCAGTTATCCATTTAGGAATCAGTTAATCGTTTTAATAATTGGTCGATCATATCTATCTAAACTCTTTAAGATGGTCCGATTAACTGTTAGATATGGGGTGATGCGGTCCGGCGCGTCTCCTGGTCAGGTACGACTCCGGTGGGAGAACCTGCAAAAGACACTTCGACGCTCAAGTAAGAAAGGATTTCAGGTGGGAGGAATAGAAATTTGAATCTAGATATACCTGATGTGTGTCGTGTCTGTATATAGTACATGATTAAGGAATGTCTAGCGATAATGCCTTTGGAATCTCGTAGAGATGTTCTCAGAACGGGTCGTGGCTAATCCCGGAGATGTCGGGTTCATAATTGATGAATCTCTTGTAATTAATGAGGACGAGAATTTCCTTGTATGGCCAAGTGGATCCCCAGGCTAAGCAATGTCTAGTTGGATTTGAGTATGGTTCATGAATGTGGACGGCTGGGCGCTTCTGGGCCTGATCCAACCGGACACAAAGTACTAGTCCAGTCCACAACCCGAGCTTGGTCAGAGTCCAAGGACTTTGTGTCGAGCTCTAATAATGTGTCGGCTCTTGACCTCGGCCTGATATGTTGAACAGGAGACCTCGGAGAGTATCGGTGTTGTCGTTTCACAACCTTTTGGTTTACGAAGTAAATGTACCGGATGTAGAGAGAGAGGGTGTCTTTTCATGTGCTCGTAGCCTACGTAGTCATTAATCCCGATAGGAGGAAATTATGACTAGATATTTGATTTCCAATTTCCAAGGTTGTGGTGAGTTCATACCAATGCTTATGTCGTGGGTGCCTCCTTCACCACGAACTAGAGAGGAGTATTGCGCAGCTTTGCTTCTGGAAGCCCCTGGCCACCTCGTGCCTCCTCCTTTCTATCAATAATAGTTCCAGACCTTTTCGGGTTGGGCCTACTATTGGCGGCATCAAAGCTGATGGTTTTGGTCTGGGACACCTTAATCATCAACTATGTCATCTGATGGTAACAATGCCAACATCTGCTAGTGGTCTGTTGGCTTCCTGCTTGGGAAGTCATATGTGATTGTGTTCAAAGGAGGGTGATTTTTTTCTCTCATTGTCGAGTTTCCCTCCTTTTCTGATGGTTCTCCACTACTGCATTGTCGGGATGTTTTTCCTATAGTAACTATTTTTTGTTGTATATTTCAGTAATTTGTTTCTTTGTTTGTAAATCGCCCCTTTGTGGGTTTGTAAATGTATGTTTCCCCTTTGTGGGACTTTATGAAAAGAAACATATTTCTGCCTTTGTAATGTATTTTGTCTTTGTCAAGTTGATCGGCCTTCTTTTGGCCTGTATATCGGGTGTCGCCGATTTTGAGTGGTCGACTGGTTTCATTAAAGTCCAGTGAGGATTCCTGCCAAAAATAGATTTAAGGCTAGGGTTACCAGTTTGGAATTTGTTGATTCCCTTCGAAATTGTTCGAATCTAGGAGGAGAAGCGCTGAGGCCGAGAGTTATGGCGTTGAGGCCAATGACCAAATTCGGTGAAAATTGAGTTTGCGAGGAACGCACTTCGGGTTGTTGAGGGCGCAGAGTGTAATGTTGGCCTAAGGTTTTCTACCTTGGTCTTAATCTCGGTTTTGATAATAACAAACATGGAACTAATGATTTCATGGAGAATTACTTTCAGGTTCCAAGTCGGTAAGCGCAAGATATCCTCGATCAAAAATATCGGAGAAATCAGAAAATTGGAAGGACGTTGGTCGGCGCGCTCAAATTTCGTCAGGAAGATAGAGTTTAGATTTAGGGTGTTTAGATAAATTGTAAAATCCTCTTTATGATGCTAAGACCCTTAAAGAATCAAATTCGTAATCCGAAACCCGAACCGAAGAAAAAAATCAGCTGAAACTCACTGTAGAATATAGGTACACTACGTAGAATACCGGTACTCTACGGCCGGTCGATTGATCGATCGACCGAAATGAGCCCAGAAAGCACAATAGGGTTTCGGTCGCATGGTCGGTCGATCGACGATTGATTGGACCTACGACCGACGGGCGGAAATGGCTCTATTTCGAGCCGTTGAGCAATGTTTCACCCGAGCACACTTCATGACTCTATAAATACTGATGTCCCGGCCTTCCTTTGACACTTTTGATCACTCCTAAACTCCATTGATCCATTCTTGATCATTCCCAAGGTTTCATTGAGCCATTACTTGGAGAAACCCTAGCTTTCCACCTTGTCTTTCTTGAGTTTGCCTTCAAGCTTGATTTGATTCATCATCAAGGCATCAAGAGGAGCTAGGATTCATTGTTTGGAGCTAAGTATAAGTTATTTGATTTATTGCTCCATAAAGTTGTGTATTTTCTTGTTTATTTCATTGTATTTGATCTTGTGAAGATCTAGGTTGTTAGGTATTGAAACTGGGTGGTAGCCTTGGTGTTTGAGGTTTAAATCCACTAGTGTAAACTTAGTTTACTAGGATTAGTATTGTTGTCCTTTAGGTTTGAGGTGGGAGAGTGCTCTCGGTAGGAAGGTGGAGACTTCCGGGTGTGGAAGTGCCTTAGGTGTGAAAGCGGAGACTCTCCGGTGAAAACGTCCTCGTTGTAAAGGAAATAATTAATCTAGTAAAGTTCAGTTTGAAAATTCTAAGCGGGGTGCTTAGGTAGTGGAGTAAGCATTGGGGCCGAACCACTACAAATCATTGTCTTTGCATTTCTTCTACTTGTATTTACTTCATTATTGTATTTACTTTGCTTCCGCTTGCTACTCAATTTGTAATTTTCCTAAGTAACCAAAGAAACGATTAAAACCAAATTTAGGCAAAAAGATTAGTAAACACACTATTCACCCTCCCCCCCCCCCCCCCCCCTCACAACTCCTCTAATGTAGCTCATTTCACTAACACACAAGTCATCATTGGCGTTGAGGCCGAGGACCAGACTCGGTGAAAACCGAGCTCACAAGGAGCGCGCTTCGGGTCATAGAGAGTGTGGGAGATCATTTAGAGCAAGTCGGACTTGTAGGAGTCGGACGCCGCATTTAGGGCTGAGGACCGTGCTTGGGGTCAAGCCGAGCTCGCGGGGAGCGTAAGGCAGGACCGCACCTGGAGTCATACTCATTTAGAGTGAGCCGGACTCATAGGAGCCAAAGGCCGCATTCAGGGCTGAGGACCTCACCCGGGGCGAAGCCAAGCTCTTAGTGAGCGTAAGGCAGGACCGCGCTTGGGGCCGTTGTGAGCATGGGAGCTCAAGAGCGGCGCTGAGGTTGAGGACCAGACTCGGTGAAAACCGAGCTCGCAAGGACTGCGCTTCGGATCGTTGAGTGCGCAGGTTCCAAGTCTTCAATTGAGCTAAGGCCGAGGACCAAACTCAGTGAAAATCGAGCTCGCGAGGAGCGCACTTCAGGTCATTGAGGGCGCAAGGCCCAAGACTTTAGTGGAGCTGAGGCTAAGGACCAGACTCGGTGAAAACCGAGCTCGCGAGGAGTGCGCTTCAGGTCATTGAGGGCATGGGGCCCAAGTCTTCGATGGAACTAATGTATTCATGAAGAAATATTTTCATGTTCCAAGTCGGTTAGCACTTGATGTCCTCGATCGGAAATATTAGAGAAATCGGAAAATCGAAAGGACGTTGGTCGACACACTTGGGATTCTTCGGGAAGTTAGAGTTTAGGTTTAGGGTGTCTAGCATGTGATGTAATCCTCTTTATGATGCAAAGATACCAAAAATCAAACACGAACCCCAAAACATGAAAATCCGAAAACCACCCTGAAATTCACTAAGCCTAGGGAGCTCCTTGGAGGGCTATATGACCTAGATATTTTCTTGACACAAAAAATGATGGTAATTATTCCTTGGGTAAAACTAGATAACGATGTATTTTTGAGGAATTTCTAGAAGCCTTTAGCATACCCATATTTGACCCTGGATATTAGAAAATTTCTATTTTCCAAAAATTTGTACTACAAAAACTAGATTTTGATTCTTAAGGATTTTAATTTTTTAGATATTTTTATTGAATCTGAATAGGGGGTAATCCTTATATAACATTTATGTTTTAAAGTTATTAACTTTAAGTTAACAAATATTATATAAGTAGACTTAGCGAAGACGGAACCAAAAACTAAACAAACAAGCAAAGAAATCTGCCCTGCCCAGGTTCGGTCGACCAACCGGTCGATCGACTGAAGGAGAAGGCATTTCGGTCGACCAACTGAACATTACCCAAAAGTGGCAGATTGTCTTCGGTCGCTTGGTCGGTCGACCGACGATCGACCGAACAAGCGATCGACGATCAGTAACGGACAAAAATTCGCCCGTTGAGAAGAGGGAGCTCTCTCTTCTCTTCATGGCTTATAAATAGGAAGCCATGAGAGCCTTCCTTCACAATTGTGATCACCTCTAACCTCCTTGTGCCATCTTTTGATCAATTCTAAGCCTTCATTGGGTCAATCATGTGAAAACCCTAGCTTGAGCCAAAAATCTTGATCTTGCCTTCATATATTCCTTCATTGATTAACCATCAAAGGCATCAAGAGGAAGCTAGGAATCTTGTTTTGGAGCTAAGTATTTTATTTTTTGATTTATTGCTCCATTTAGTGTTGTATTTTCTTGTTTATTTCATTGTATTTGGGTTTGTGTAAGACCTAGAGTGTGGGTCTTGAAATTGGATGATAGCCTTGGTGTTTGAGGTATAAATCCACCGGTGTAAACGTGGTTTACTAGGATTAGTTGAGTTGCCCTTAGGTTGAGATGGGAGAGTGCTCTCGGTAGGAAGGCGGGATACTTCCGGGTATGGAAGTGTCTTCGGTTTGAGAGCGGAGACTTTTAGGTCTAGAGTCTTCATTGTAAGAAAACTAATTAATCTAGTTAAACTAAACTAGTTTGGAAATCCTAAGTGGGGTGCTTAGGTAGTGGAGTAGGAATTGGGGCCGAACCACTATAAATAATTGTGTTAGCATTCTTTACCTTGCATTTTTTATTGCTTATCATTTATATCTTGCTTTCGCTTACTACTCGATTCCTAAGTAATCTAAGAAACGATTAAAACTGAATTTAGGCAAATAGATTTAGTTAACACACTATTCACCCCCCCGCCCCCCTCTAGTGTGGCCATTTCACCAATAATTGGTATCAGAGCGGGTCATAGATTGAGATTTCACCATCTCCTCTACATCGTCTCTCGATCTGGAAAATGGCACTAAAGAGTTTAGAGTCTTCACCTCCTAGGTTCGATCCCTCAAACTTTGGTCTTTGGAAATATAGGATGTACATATATTTAATGACTAAAGCTTTTGGTGTCTTTAACATGTTAAAGTTTGAATTCATTGAACCTAAGGTTGACATGCATGCTTTGAGTGAATTAGATAAGAAAATATTTAAGTATAATGAAGATGTCATGAATTTTATTCTTTGCACGTTACCAAATGGCATCCTAGATAAAGTTATGCATTGCTCTTCGGCTTATGATTTATAATCCACTTTAAATATTTTATATGATTATGTCAAAACCGAAGAGATTGACACTTTTGATGAAGGTGGTGATGACAATGGTCACTCACCTACTACTAATCTCGATTTTGATGCTCATAGTGCTTCTAGTCAAAGGAGCAACTCTAAGAGTCGAAAACGAAAGGTGATTTGTCATGCTTACAAGGAAAAGGGGCATGTGAAGAAAAATTATCCTACCATGGTGAACAAAGCAAGGAATAGTCAAGTGCTTCCACCTCCACATCTTACTCAAGTGAAGCATCATGTTTTCATGACCATGAAGCCACTTCAAAAGTTTGTCTCATGGATGCTAATATATGATGAGGTACACTTTTCTCCTTCTAGTCATGCTAATGATAATAATAATGCTAGCTCTACTAGTTCTCTTGACATATCATATAATGAGTTAGTAGATGAATACAAGAAAATGTATGTCTTGCTTGTTAAAAAGGATAATGAAAATAAAAGATTGAAGAAAGATGATATAAGGCTTAACTCGCACGTTGATGAATTAAAATTAAAAAATAAGAGAATGGAATCTAGTTCTTTTGATTCTTCCCATGATAGGTTGAAACTTGAGCTTAAGGACTTAAAGTTTGAGAATGAAAATTTGAAACTTAAGAATTAAAAAATTATGAATCAAAACAACAATTTGAAATCTCAATCTAAAGTCTTATATCAATCTCTTGATTCATTGAAAAATGAGGTTGTGTCCTTAAATAAGAAAGTAAATGAATTGAAAAATATTTCATTTCTTAATAACAGTAGAAATGCTTATGTAAAGAATGTCAATGTTCATCATCATTTTCATGCTTTGCATTCTACCATTAGATCTCATGACCATAACAAGAAGAATATTTTTTCTAAGAATGCTTATACTCATCGTGTTTCACATGTCAAGCATTCTAATGATAGATCTAATGTCCATAGCAAAAATGAAAAGAAATTCAATGGACATTATTTTTGTTGTGGTATTTTTGGCCATGCTATTTATGATTGTGCATTCAAGAAAAATCCAAGTGTAGCTAGGACATTTTGGATTCCTAGGCCATCTATCCCACAAGGACCCAGAGTCATTTGGGTACCAAAAGTTTCATGCTCTTTTGAAGGGGGAGTCACCACACAAGGGTAATGGAAATTGAAGAGTTGAAGTTGATCATTGACTTAAATGAAGTATCATTCCTTGGTTGCAACTTCAAACCATCATGATGCCATAGGTATGGAAATTGGCATCTAGGTATATTTTGTATCATCTCCATACTTTGGAAGGCTAAAGAAAATTAGGAAAGAAAATGAAAATTATGCAATTTCTCAACAAATGAGGTATGAGTTTCATTTTGGCAAAAATTTTGCATAACATCTCTATTTTCTTGATAAAATAATTTCTCTATGTTCATGAATTTGCATGATAATTGATTGAAATTTCATGAGTAGATAAGATTTTGATACTTAGGCAATTTCATGAAATCTTGTTTGAATGAAATGAGCTCTAGGTAGATTTTCATCTTAGAGACTTCATCTTAAGTTGAAACTTGATAAACATATTTGAGCTTACTCATGATTTACATCCATGTGGTTAAAATTGAAAAAGCATATGTAAATTGATAAAATGACAACTAGCTCACCTTAGGAGACTCAAAATTGAAAAAGTTTGACCTAAGTCAATAATTTGACTTAGAAATTTTGTTTTGAGCTCAAACTTCACAAACATGTTTAGATTTACTCATGTTAGGTATTCATGTGTCTATGTTTGAAAAACCATGAGTATAGATTAAAGATTGATACTTAGCAATTTCATGTTAACATGCTTGTTTTTGAATGAAATCATGCTACGGTAAAATTTTGACCAAATGACATAATTTTTTTTCCAAACTTGACATACACTCTTTACATGATCATTATGTGGTGTCATAAAAGTTTGAATGAAAACTGAGCACTTTTTAAAAATAACTAAAAATTACAAAAATACCATTAAAAATTTAGTATTTTTAGTTATTTCTAGAAAAATGTAGAGAAATCATTTTTAACTGATTCTTATAACTGCATCTTCATTGAAATATCTAGTTTATTCAGTAAAAATTTCAAAAAATTTCATCAAGAATCGTATTTATAATGGAATTTTGAAGTTGGATTCCAAAAATGCAAAGTATCATCCTCTTGAAATATCAATCTTTTCGATACTTTGATTTTTCGTTGAAAACTTCAAATCAAACTTTGTGCATACTATTTTGATTCCATTTCTAATATCGTTCTCATTATTCTTTGAGTGAAATCATTTCTAAAAATGATTTTCATATCTTGAGCGATATCCTAAAAATGAGTTTTTGATTGAAATCAACATAGGATGAAAAATGAACTTAGAAATTTTCTCTTAAGCCCAAACATGATCAATATACTTAGATTCACTCATCTTAGATATCTAGGTACCTAAATTTGAGAATACATGAGTAGATAGCAAAATTTGATACTTAATCATTTTCATATTTTCATGCCTACTTTGAATGAAATCGTACTAAGTTCATATTTTGATCAAACGACACTATTTTCACTTCAAACTTAATATACATGCTTTACATTATCATAACTTGGTATTTTGAAAGTTTGAATGAAATATAGAAATGTCATGAAAGACTCACTTATTTACGAAAATGTCACTAAAGTATCACTCTTCTCAACTTACTATTTTTTTTGGATACTTTGGATTTTCGTTGAAATTTTCAAATGAGACTTGAAGTATGATATTTTAAATTCACTTATGGTATCATTCTACTCATTTGATGAGAAAAATCATTTCTAAAGTAATTTTTGACTATTTGACCGATACTTGAAAATATCGATACTTAAGTTACTACATGATTCTTGATTTTGGATTTCATTTATCATTTCACGATATCATGTATGACTTAGTCTCTTATTCGATGTTTGGCTTTCATCCCTTGAGTTGAGACTTTCACGGTTTTGAAAAATCTTTTAGAGTTTCAACTTTGACTTTTGATTGTCTTTCTTTGTCCTTTTTTAGTGATGTCAAAAGGGAGACAAAAATATAAGTAAAATGGAAGAAAATATAGAAAAATCATGCATATAGATAGAGGGAGTTTATTTTCATAGATATGCATGTTGATAGAGGGAGAAATCCCTTAGTTGATATCTCTTGTGCTTTAATAGACATATTTTCTTAAGGATGTTTGTCATCATCAAAAAGGGGTAGATTGTTGGCCTAAGATTTTCAACCTTGGTCTTAATCTCGGTTTTGATGATAACAAACATGGAATTAATGTATTCATGAATAAATATTTTCAGGTTCCAAGTCGGTTAGCGCTCAATGTCCTCGATCGAAAATATCGAAGAAATTGAAAAATCGAAAGGACGTTGGTCGACGCGCTCAGGATTCTTCAGGAAGTTAGAGTTTAGGCTTAGGGTGTCTAGCATGTGATGTAATTCTCTTTATGATGCAAAGAACCCAAAAACCAAATCCGAACCCTAAAACATGAAAACTCAAAAACTGCCATAAAATTCACTAAGCCTAGGGAGCTCCTTGGAGGGCTATATGACCTAGACATTTTCTTGACAAAAAAATTGGTGATAATTGTTCCTTTGGTAAAAACTAGATACCGAGGTATTTTTGAGGAATTTTTGGAAGCATTTAGTATATCCATATTTGACCCGGGAGTTTAAAAAAAAATTGTTTTCCGGAAATTTGTACTAGACCCCAAAAACTAGATTTTGATTCTTAAGGATTTTGATTTTTTAGATATTTTTATTGAATTCAAATGGGGGTAATCCTTATATAACATTTATGTTTTAAATTTATTAACTTTAAGTTAAGAAATGTTATATAAGTAGACTTAGCGAAGACGGAACCAGAAAATGAACAAACAAGCAAAGAAATCTACCCTGCACAGCTTCGATCGACCGACCAAAGGAGAAGGCATTTCGGTCGACCAATCGATCGACCGAACGTTGCCCAAAAGCGACAGATTATCTTCGATCGCTCGGTCGGTCGATTGACGATCAACTGGACAAGCGGCCGGCAGTCCGTAACGGACAAAAATTCGCCCGTTGAGAAGAAGCCATGAGAACCTTCCTTCACAATGTTGATCACCTCTAACCTCCTTGTGCCATCTTTTGATCAATTCTAAGCCTTCATTGAGTCAATCTTGTGAAAACCCTAGCTTGAGCCAAAAACCTTGATCTTGCCTTCATTCCTTCATTGATTAACTATCAAAGGCATCAAGAGAAAGCTAGGAATCTTGTTTTGGAGCTAAGTATTTTATTGTTTGATTTATTGCTCCATTTAGTACTGTATTTTCTTATTTATTTCTTTGTATTTGAGTTTGTGTAAGACCTAGAGTGTGGGTCTTGAAATTGGGTGATAGCCTTGGTGTTTGAGGTTTAAATCCACCGGTGTAAACGTAGTTTACTAGGATTAGTTGAGTTGTCCTTAGGTTGAGGTGGGAGAGTGATCTCGATAGGAAGGCGGGATACTTCCAGGTGTGGAAGTGCCTCCGGTTTGAGAGCAGAGACTTTTCGGTGTACAGTCTTCATTGTAAGGAAACTAATTAATCTAGTTAAACTAGTTTGGAAATCTTAAGCGGAGTGCTTAGGTAGTGGAGTAGGCATTGGAGCCGAACCACTATAAATAATTGTGTTAGCATTGTTTTCCTTGTATATATCTTGCGTTCTCTTACTACTCGATTTGTGAATTGCCTAAGTAATCTAATAAACGATTAAAACCGAATTTAAGCAAATAGATTTTGTTAACACACTATTCACCCCCCTCTAGTGTGACCATTTCACCAACATCCGCTTCGGGTCGTTGAGGGCACGAGGCCCAAGTCTTCGATGGCGTTGACGCCGAGAACCAGACTTTGTGAAAACTAAGCTCGCGAGGAGCGTGCTTCGGATTGTTGAGGTTATGGAGGATTGATATGCCGTGTAGGATGAGAGTTGTCGTCGTTGTTTGGCAATGTGCTTATCGCAGGATCATGGAGGTTTCTCCGTTGTGTGCTAAGGAATAGTTGTAACTAATTCTATACAGAGAGATGTGCAGAAAAAGGGAGAGTTGTATTCTAAAGACTAATTAGACTAAAAAATCACATAGTTTTGCTAAATTTTAAGATATACCATTTTTAAAAAAATTGGCCTATAAATTCACATAGTTTCAATTCGTTATGTCATCTATCAATTCGTCAAGGTCCGTTTCAAAATTGCTGACGTGAAGGAAATCGGTGCTCGCATGACTGACGACTTCATACGTGGCCGGCCTAGCTAGTTGTGGGTGGACGAATTCATCCGCTTTTAATATATATATATATATATATATTCTCACCTTATTAAAAAAGCAAAATAGATACTCGTGTCCCCTTCATCATGCGCCTCCAAAATGACCCTTCCGCCGACGACCCCCTGCTCCAGCTCGAGTGCCTGGGGGTCGAAGAAGAATTAAGAACTGGGAAATGCAATAATTGAATTAAGAAGAATGTATTCCTCGAAAAAATTGTTTGCAAAGAATACAAGAATGGCCTTTTATACAAGCCAAAAGAACTACCAGCTTACAACTGCTAAAGGTTAAAATGGTTACAGAAAAACTATAAAATTGAAATAATCAAGAAAACTATTACACGAGATATAACAGCTCTTAAGGAAACAATCTTTAATATAACCTTGATGTAAGCTACGCAGAACATGAGGCACACATTCTCAACAGTCCCTACCTCGGACTCCGCCGTCCCTGATGACATAAATGCTGCCACGCTGACATCGCAGGCGATAGCAAAGGAATCTCCAACATCCCCCTCACCCTCATTGTCAAGAAGAAGGGAGTACCCGACCTCACCATGCTCGACCTCCCCGACATCACCCGCGTCCCTGTCCAGGGACAGCTGGAGAACAGGTAGGAGAAAGAGGAGTTCAGATGTCGGGAGGTTCGAAGCAGCGAATAGCGATCGCAAGGGCTGTGCTGAAATCACCAAAAATTCTCCTTCTTGATGAAGCCACGAGCGCATTGGACTCGAAATCTGAGCGAATCGTTCAAGAAGCACTCGACCGAGCCTCCGTTGGTCAGACCACCAAGCCCATCGGCTCTCCACCATAAGGAATGCCGACGTGATCGCGGTGGTACAAGGCGGCCAAGTCGTGGAGCTCGGCACTCACGATGACCTGATCCGCAACGACGATGGACGCTACTCATCGCTCGTCCACCTCCAATAGACGACAACAGGGACTGGCGGTGAATCCTCGAGCACATCGGAAGCAACAATGGGAGCCTCTGCTCAGTAGAGCGGCAGGAATAGTTGACGGTTCTCGAAGTGCAGTAGATCAAGCGCCGCCAAGTCTCTGAGACTCCAAGATGATGATCATGACTTCAAGAAGGTGGCTCTGCCAAAGCCATCCATGTGGCGGCTACTGCAGCTAAATTCTCTGCAGTGGCCGAAGGCGATGTTGGGAAGCTTGGGCGCCATTTGCTTCGGCGCAATGCAACCACTATACTCACTCATGATGGAGAGCATGATCTCAGTGTTCCCCGCAAGTAGGTCGGCCACGTATGATGCCGTCAGCTATACGAGCATCGTTTTTCTTCACGTCATCAGTTTTGAAATGGCCATTGAAGAATTGGTAGATGACATAACGGATTGAAATTATATTGATTTTTTAGTCTAATTACCCTATTATAAATAACTGTCAAGCAATGATACATCGGGTCCCACGGAGTGGTGTGCTCGGCCTACGTGTGGTGCTACTTTGTTATAATCTTTCGAAGGGAGAATCCTGTGGGAGAAAGCCATAACAATAGAAAAAGAGTACATCGATCATATGTAGTTTAAAGGAAAAGCTTAGTTATAGTAGGCTCGCAAGGAGGACGCATTCCATGTTCGTGGGAGTTCTTGTCTAGAGAATTCGACAATTTTGTAAGCGCCTTTATTCCCGATGTCTTTGGTAACTCTGTAGGGGCTTTCCAAGTTCGGGGCAAGTTTCCTCTCTCCGGTTGACTTTCTTTGGAGTTCGATCTTTTTTAGCATTAGATCTCCTTCCTTGAAGCTTCTCAGTTTGATGTGTTTGTCCTATTATCGAGCTATTCTGAGTCTCATAGCTTCCTCCTTGATTCGGGCAACACTACAGTAATTTACTTAATTACTGGCTAATTAAAACCAACGCTTAATATAAGCGCCGGGTTTAATCAAAGTAACCTGTGTTAGAGAGTGATTAATAACGGGCGCTGGTGATGGAGCTAGTTAATCAAGAACCGTCGCCATCAGTTATGCGCCGGTATTTTTTGTGTTCCGTTGTTCTCTTCTCAACCCCTAGTTGTTCTTCGCTTCGCTTTCCCCGCTTCTTCGTTGTTCTCCAATCCGTTGTTCTTCTTCCCGCTGTTCTCCAGCTCCCTCCTTCCCGCATCTCCCATTTCCTTCTTCACCATTCCCATTTTACTCTCCGTACCTCTCTTATTTTTCTTCCCTCATCTCGGCTCTCCAACTCCCTCTTTCTTCCCCCATCTCGCCGATCTCCCTCCTTAGTGCCGATGAGTAGACTCTAGAAAGCAAAGCACAAAATCTTGCGATGGATCTACGGCTGGGATCGCACCAGGTCTTCTTCTCTATCGTCAGATCAGGCAACGTCACCGCCGTCTGCCACATCGACGAGAGCTTAGACGTCGGCGATGGCCAATGGGCCATAGCTGCCCCCCCCCCCCCCCCCCCCCCCCCCCCCCCCGACGACTACGCAGGTCATTAACTATTAATGTCAAATCTCTCTTCTCTTAATATGTTCTTTACCAACCTATTGCATATTCTTCTGTTCCATGCTTGTTTGGATAAAGAAAAATTCTTTGCTTAGTTAGGGTTTGGGTCAAGATTTAGAAGCTGACAGTAAGTTGCTAGTTGATTATAAAATGTGCCATTTTCATTTGGGGGACTGACATTACCAATTCAGCAAAAATCAACAATACATGCAACCATCTAATTCAAGAGAATCCAATGTTTTAAAAAAAATTGAGATTTCAAACAAGGTTTAAAATATCGATACCGGTCATCATCTCGTGGATGACCGGAATCGGTACGTACCGATACCGTACCGTACCGACACACGGTACGGTCCGGTACGGAAATTGTATACCGGTCCCTTTTTTTTTAATTTTGCTGTTAAAAATAACTACAATAATACATCATTGATCAAGAAATACTTAAAATTAATATTCAAATGTCAAATACATGAATACAATGTTTAAATATCCGTTAAGTACTTTTTGATATTGTATTAGGGTTTTTCATAGATACAAGAGAATCATTACATTGGAATTTATATAGTCGTGTATATCCCCAAGATATGTACGAGTACGACGGACTAAGATTAACATCGTATGTTGGGATGTGTAGCGACTGATTTGCCCTAAGCGTCTTATGTTGCGTTACGCAGAGTTTTCGGCGGTTCGGTCCAGTACGGAAATTGTATACCGGTCTCTCTCTTTTTTTTAATTTTGCTGTTAAAAATAACTCCAATAATACATCATTGATCAAGAAATACTTAAAATTAATATTCAAATGTCAAATACATGAATGCAATGTTTAAATAGCCGTTGGGTACAGTTTTGATATTGTATTAGGGTTTTTCATAGATACAAGAGAATCATTACATTGGAGTTTATATAGTAGTGTATATCCCCAAGATATGTACGAGTACGACGGACTAAGATCAACACCGTATGTTGGGAAGTGTAGCGACTGATTTTCCCTAAGCGTCTTATGTTGCGCTACGCAGAGTTTTCGACGGTCCGGTACGATACGGAAATTGTATACCGGTCCCTTTTTTAAAAAAAAAAAAATTGCTTTTAAAAATAACTCCAATAATACATCATTGATCAAGAAATACTTAAAATTAATATTCAAATGTCAAATACATGAATGCAATGTTTAAATAGCCGTTGGGTACTGATTTGATATTGTATTAGGGTTTTTCATAGATACAAGAGAATCATTACATTGGAGTTTATATAGTCGTGTATATCCCCAAGATATGTACGAGTACGATGGACTAAGATCAACACCGTATGTTGGGATGTGTAGCGACTGATTTGCCCTAAGCGTCTTATGTTGCGCTACGCAAAGTTTTCGGCGGTCCGGTCCGGTACGGAAATTGTATACCGGTCCCTTTATTTTTAAATTTTGCTGTTAAAAATAACTCCAATAATACATCATTGATCAAGAAATACTTAAAATTAATATTCAAAAGTCAAATACATGAACGCAATGTTTAAATAGCCGTTGGGTACTGTTTTGATATTGTATTAGGGTTTTTCATAAATACAAGAGAATCATTACATTGGAGTTTATATAGTCGTGTATATCCCCAAGATATGTACGAGTACGACGGACTAAGATCAACACCGTATGTTGGGATGTGTAGCGACTGATTTGCCCTAAGTGTCTTATGTTGCGCTATACATAGTTTTCGGCGGTCCGATCCGGTACGGAAATTTTATACCGATCCCTTTTTTTTTTAATTTTGCTGTTAAAAATAACTCCAATAATACATCATTGATCAAGAAATACTTAAAATTAATATTCAAATATCAAATACATGAATGTTATGTTTAAATAGCCGTTGGGTACTGTTTTGATATTGTATTAGGATTTTTCATAGATACAAGAGAATCATTACATTGGAGTTTATATAGTCGTGTATATCCCCAAGATATGTACGAGTATCACGGACTAAGATCAACACCGTATGTTGGGATGCGTAGCGACTGATTTGCCCTAAGCGTCTTATGTTGAGCTACGCAGAGTTTTCGGCGGTCCGGTCCGGTCCGGTACGAAAATTGTATACCTGTCCCTTTTTATTTTTAATTTTGCTGTTAAAAATAACTCCAATAAGACATCATTGATCAAGAAATACTTAAAATTAATATTCAAATGTCAAATACATGAACGCAATGTTTAAATAGCCGTTGGGTACTGTTTTGATATTGTATTAGGGTTTCTCATAGATACAAGAGAATCATTACATTGGAGTTTATATAGTCGTGTATATCCCCAAGATATGTACGAGTACGACGGACTAAGATCAACACCGTATGTTGGGATGTGTAGCGACTGATTTGCCCTAAATGTCTTATGTTGCGCTATGCAGAGTTTTCGGCGGTCCGGTCCGGTACGGAAATTTTATACCGATCCCTTTTTGTTTTAATTTTGCTGTTAAAAATAACTCCAATAATACATCATTGATCAAGAAATACTTAAAATTAATATTCAAATATCAAATACGTGAATGTAATGATTAAATAGTCGTTGGGTACTGTTTTAATATTGTATTAGGATTTTTCATAAATACAAGAGAATCATTACATTGGAGTTTATATAGTCGTGTATATCCCCAAGATATGTACAAGTATCACAGACTAAGATCAACACCGTATGTTGGGATGTGTAGCGACTTATTTGCCCTAAGCGTCTTATGTTGAGCTACGCAGAGTTTTCGGCGGTCCGGTCCGGTACGAAAATTGTATACCGGTCCCTTTTTATTTTCAATTTTGCTGTTAAAAATAACTCCAATAAGACATCATTGATCAAGAAATACTTAAAATTAATATTCAAATGTCAAATACATGAATGCAATGTTTAAATAGCCGTTGGGTACTGTTTTCATATTGTATTAGGGTTTTTCATAGATACAAGAGAATCATTACATTGGAGTTTATATAGTCGTGTATATCCCCAAGATATGTACGAGTACGACGGACTAAGATCAACACCGTATGTTGGGATGTGTAGCGGCTGATTTTCCCTAAGCGTCTTATGTTGCGCTACGCAAAGTTTTCGGCGGTCCGATCGGGTACGGAAATTGTATACCGGTCCCTTTTTATTAATTTTGCTGTTAAAAATAAATCCAATAATACATCATTGATCAAAAATACTTAAAATTAATATTCAAAAGTCAAATACATGAATGCAATATTTAAATAACCGTTGGGTACTGTTTTGATATTGTATTAGGGTTTTTCATAGATACAAGAGAATCATTACATTGGAGTTTATAAAGTCGTGTATATCCCCAAGATATGTACGAGTACGACGGACTAAGATCAACACCGTATGTTGGGATATGTAGCGACTGATTTGCCCTAAGCGTCTTATGTTGCGCTACGCAGAGTTTTCGGCGGTCCGGTTCGGTACGGAAATTGTATACCGGTCCCTTTTTTTTTAATTTTGCTGTTAAAAATAACTCCAATAATACATCATTGATCAAGAAATACTTAAAATTAATATTCAAAAGTCAAATACATGAATGCAATATTTAAATAGCCGTTGGGTACTGTTTTGATATTGTATTAGGGTTTTTCATAGATACAAGAGAATCATTACATTGGAGTTTATAAAGTCGTGTATATCCCCAAGATATGTACGAGTACGACGGACTAAGATCAACACCGTATGTTGGGATATGTAGCGACTGATTTGCCCTAAGCGTCTTATGTTGCGCTACGCAGAGTTTTCGGCGGTCTGGTTCGGTACGGAAATTGTATACCGGTCCCTTTTTTTTTTAATTTTGCTGTTAAAAATAACTCCAATAATACATCATTGATCAAGAAATACTTAAAATTAATATTCAAATGTCAAATACATGAATGCAATGTTTAAATAGCCGTTAAGTACTGTTTTGATATTGTATTAGGGTTTTTCATAGAAACAAGAGAATCATTACATTGGAATTTATATAGTCGTGTATATCCCCAAGATATGTACGAGTACGACGGACTAAGATTAACACCGTATGTTGGGATGTGTAGCGACTGATTTGCCCTAAGCGTCTTATGTTGCGCTACGCAGAGTTTTCGACGGCCGGTCCGGTACGGAAATTGTATAACGGTCCCTTTTTAAAAAAAAATAGAAATTGCTCTTAAAAATAACTCCAATAATACATCATTGATCAAGAAATACTTAAAATTAATATTCAAATGTCAAATACATGAATGCAATGTTTAAATAGCTGTTGGGTACTGATTTGATATTGTATTAGGATTTTTCATAGATACAAGAGAATCATTACATTGGAGTTTATATAGTCGTGTATATCCCCAAGATATGTACGAGTACGGCGGACTAAGATCAACACCGTATGTTGGGATGTGTAGCGACTGATTTGCCCTAAGTGTCTTATGTTGCGCTACGCAGAGTTTTTGGCAGTTCGGTCCGGTACGGAAATTGTATACCGGTCCCTTTTTTAAAAAAAAATTGCTGTTAAAAATAACTCCAATAAAACATCATTGATCAAGAAATACTTAAAATTAATATTCAAATGTCAAATACATGAACGCAATGTTTAAATAGCCGTTGGGTACTGTTTTGATATTGTATTAGGGTTTTTCATAGATACAAGAGAATCATTACATTGGAGTTTATATAGTCGTGTATATCCCCAAGATATGTACGAGTACGACGGACTAAGATCAACACCGTATGTTGGGACGTGTAGCGACTGATTTGCCCTAAATGTCTTATGTTGCGCTATGCAGAGTTTTCGGCGGTCCGGTCCGGTACGGAAATTGTATACCGATCCCTTTTTTAAAAAAAAATTGCTGTTAAAAATAACTCCAATAATACATCATTGATCAAGAAATACTTAAAATTAATATTCAAATATCAAATACATGAATGTAATGTTTAAATAGCCGTTGGGTACTGTTTTGATATTGTATTAGGGTTTTTCATAGATACAAGAGAATCATTACATTGGAGTTTATAAAGTCGTGTATATCCCCAAGATATGTACAAGTACGACGGACTAAGATCAACACCGTATGTTGGGATATGTAGCGACTGATTTGCCCTAAGCGTCTTATGTTGCGCTACGCAGAGTTTTCGGCGGTCCGGTCCGGTACGGAAATTGTATACCGGTCCCTTTTTTTTTTAATTTTGCTGTTAAAAATAACTCCAATAATACATCATTGATCAAGAAATACTTAAAATTAATATTCAAATGTCAAATACATGAATGCAATGTTTAAATAGCCGTTAAGTACTGTTTTGATATTGTATTAGGGTTTTTCATAGACAATAGCATCATTACATTGCAATTTATATAGTCGTGTATATCCCTAAGATATGTACGAGTACGACGGACTAAGATTAACACCGTATGTTGGGATGTGTAGCGACTGATTTGCCCTAAGCGTCTTATGTTGCGCTACGCAGAGTTTTCGGCGGCCGTTCCGGTACGGAAATTGTATACCGGTCCCTTTTTAAAAAAAAAAAGAAATTGCTCTTAAAAATAACTCCAATAATACATCATTGATCAAGAAATACTTAAAATTAATATTCAACTGTCAAATACATGAATGCAATGTTTAAATAGTCGTTGGGTACTGATTTGATATTGTATTAGTATTTTTCATAGATACAAGAGAATCATTACATTGGAGTTTATATAGTCGTGTATATCCCCAAGATATGTACGAGTACGACGGACTAAGATCAACACCGTATGTTGGGATATGTAGCAACTGATTTGCCCTAAGCGTCTTATGTTGCGCTACGCAGAGTTTTTGGCTGTTCGGTCCGTTACGGAAATTGTATACCGGTCCCTTTTTTAAAAAAAATTTGTTGTTAAAAATAACTCCAATAATACATCATTGATCAAGAAATACTTAAAATTAATATTCAAATGTGAAATACATGAACGCAATGTTTAAATAGCCGTTGGGTACTGTTTTGATATTGTATTAGGGTTTTTCATAGATACAAGTGAATCATTACATTGGAGTTTATATAGTCGTGTATATCCCCAAGATATGTACGAGTACGACGGACTAAGATCAACACCGTATGTTGGGATGTGTAGCGACTGATTTGCCCTAAGCGTCTTATGTTGCGCTACGCAGAGTTTTTGGGAGTTCGGTTCGGTACGAAAATTGTATACCGGTCCCTTTTTTAAAAAAAAATTGCTGTTAAAAATAACTCCAATAATACATCATTGATCAAGAAATACTTAAAATTAATATTCAAAAGTCAAATACATGAACGCAATGTTTAAATAGCCGTTGGGTACTGATTTGATATTGTATTAGGGTTTTTCATAGATACAAGAGAATCATTACATTGAAGTTTATATAGTCGTGTATATCCCCAAGATATGTACAAGTACGATGGACTAAGATCAACACCGTATGTTGGGATGTGTAGCGACTGATTTGCCCTAAGCGTCTTATGTTGCGCTACGCAAAGTTTTCGGCGGTCCGGTCCGGTACGGAAATTGTATACCGGTCCCTGTTTTTTTAAATTTTGCTGTTAAAAATAACTCCAATAATACATCATTGATCAAGAAATACTTAAAATTAATATTCAAATGTCAAATACATGAACGCAATGTTTAAATAGCCGTTGGGTACTGATTTGATATTGTATTAGGGTTTTTCATAGATACAAGAGAATCATTATATTGGAGTTTATATAGTCGTGTATATCCCCAAGATATGTACGAGTACGACGGACTAAGATCAACATCGTATGTTGGGAAGTGTAGCGACTGATTTTCCCTAAGCGTCTTATGTTGCGCTACGCAGCGTTTTCGAAGGTCCGGTACGATACGGAAATTGTATACCGGTCCCTTTTTAAAAAAAAAAAAAAATTGCTCTTAAAAATAACTCCAATAATACATCATTGATCAAGAAATACTTAAAATTAATATTCAAATGTCAAATACATGAATGCAATGTTTAAATAGCCGTTGGGTACTGATTTGATATTGTATTAGGGTTTTTCATAGATACAAGAGAATCATTACATTGGAGTTTATATAGTCGTGTATATCCCCAAGATATGTACGAGTACGATGGACTAAGATCAACACCGTATGTTGGGATGTGTAGCGACTGATTTGCCCTAAGCGTCTTATGTTGCGCTACGCAAAGTTTTCGGCGGTCCGGTCCGGTACGGAAATTGTATACCGTTCCCTTTTTTTTAAAATTTTGCTGTTAAAAATAACTCCAATAATACATCATTGATCAAGAAATACTTAAAATTAATATTCAAATGTCAAATACATGAACGCAATGTTTAAATAGCCGTTGGGTACTGTTTTGATATTGTATTAGGGTTTTTCATAAATACAAGAGAATCATTACATTGGAGTTTATATAGTCGTGTATATCCCCAAGATATGTACGAGTACGACGGACTAAGATCAACACCGTATGTTGGGATGTGTAGCGACTGATTTGCCCTAAATGTCTTATGTTGCGCTATGCAGAGTTTTCGGCGGTCCGGTCCGGTACGGAAATTGTATACCGATCCCTTTTTTTTTAAAATTTTGCTGTTAAAAATAACTCCAATAATACATCATTGATCAAGAAATACTTAAAATTAATATTCAAATATCAAATACATGAATGTAATGTTTAAATAGCCGTTGGGTACTGTTTTGATATTGTATTAGGGTTTTTCATAGATACAAGAGAATCATTACATTGGAGTTTATAAAGTCGTGTATATCCCCAAGATATGTACGAGTATGACGGAATAAGATCAACACCGTATGTTGGGATATGTAGCGACTGATTTGCCCTAAGCGTCATATGTTGCGCTACGCAGAGTTTTCGGCGGTCCGGTCCGGTACGGAAATTGTATACCGGTCCCTTTTTTTTTAATTTTGCTGTTAAAAATAACTCCAATAATACACAATTGATCAAGAAATACTTAAAATTAATATTCAAATGTCAAATACATGAATGCAATGTTTAAATAGCCGTTAAGTACTGTTTTGATATTGTATTAGGGTTTTTCATAGACAATAGAATCATTACATTGGAATTTATATAGTCGTGTATATCCCCAAGATATGTACGAGTACGACGGACTAAGATTAACACCGTATGTTGGGATGTGTAGCGACTGATTTGCCCTAAGCGTCTTATGTTGCGCTACGCAGAGTTTTCGGCGGCCGGTCCGGTACGGAAATTGTATACCGGTCCCTTTTTTAAAAAAAAAAGAAATTGCTCTTAAAAATAACTCCAATAATACATCATTGATCAAGAAATACTTAAAATTAATATTCAAATGTCAAATACGTGAATGCAATGTTTAAATAGCCGTTGGGTACTGATTTGATATTGTATTAGGATTTTTCATAGATACAAGAGAATCATTACATTGGAGTTTATATAGTCGTGTATATCCCCAAGATATGTACGAGTACGACGGACTAAGATCAACACCGTATGTTGGGATGTGTAGCGACTGATTTTCCCTAAGCGTCTTATGTTGCGCTACGCAGAGTTTTTGGCAGTTCGGTCCGGTACGGAAATTGTATACCGGTCCCTTTTTAAAAAAAAAATGGTTGTTAAAAATAACTCCAATAATACATCATTGATCAAGAAATACTTAAAATTAATATTCAAATGTCAAATACATGAATGTAATGTTTAAATAGCCGTTGGGTACTGTTTTGATATTGTATTAGGATTTTTCATAGATACAAGAGAATCATTACATTGGAGTTTATATAGTCGTGTATATCCCCAAGATATGTACGAGTATCACGGACTAAGATCAACACCGTACGTTGGGATGTGTAGCGACTGATTTGCCCTAAGCGTCTTATGTTGCTCTACGCAGAGTTTTCGGCTGTCCGGTCCGGTACGGAAATTGTATACCGGTCCCTTTTTTAAAAAAAAATTGCTGTTAAAAATAACTCCAATAATACATTATTGATCAAGAAATACTTAAAATTAATATTCAAATGTCAAATACATAAACGCAATGTTTAAATAGCCGTTGGGTACTGTTTTGATATTGTATTAGGGTTTTTCATAGATAGAAGAGAATCATTACATTGGAGTTTATATAATCGTGTATATCCCCAAGATATCTACGAGTACGATGGACTAAGATCAACACCGTATGTTGGGATGTGTAGCGACTGATTTGCCCTAAGTGTCTTATGTTGCGCTATGTAGAGTTTTCGGCGGTCCAGTACGGAAATTTTATACTGATCCCTTTTTTTTTAATTTTGCTGTTAAAAATAACTCCAATAATACATCATTGATCAAGAAATACTTAAAATTAATATTCAAATGTCAAATACATGAATGCAATGTTTAAATAGTCGTTGGGTACAGTTTTGATATTGTATTAGTGTTTTCATAGATACAAGAGAATCATTACATTGGAGTTTATATAGTAGTGTATATCCCCAAGATATGTACGAGTACGACGGACTAAGATCAACACCATATGTTGGGAAGTGTAGCGACTGATTTTCCCTAAGCGTCTTATGTTGCGCTACGCAGAGTTTTCGACGGTCCGGTTCGGTACGAAAATTGTATACCGGTCACATTTTTTTTAAAAAAAAAAAATTGCTCTTAAAATTAACTCCAATAATACATCATTGATAAAGAAATACTTAAAATTAATATTCAAATGTCAAATACATGAATTCAATGTTTAAATAGTCGTTGGGTACAGTTTTGATATTGTATTAGGGTTTTTCATAGATACAAGAGAAACATTACATTGGAGTTTATATAGTAGTGTATATCCCTAAGATATGTACGAGTACGACGGACTAAGATCAACACCGTATGTTGGGATGTGTAGCGACTGATTTTCCCTAAGCGTCTTATGTTGCGCTACGCAGAGTTTTTGGCGGTCCGATCCGGTACGGAAATTGTATACCGATCCCTTTTTTTTTAATTTTGCTGTTAAAAATAAATCCAATAATACATCATTGATCAAGAAATACTTAAAATTAATATTCAAATGTCAAATACATGAATGCAATATTTAAATAGCCGTTGGGTACTGTTTTGATATTGTATTAGGGTTTTTCATAGATACAAGAGAATCATTACATTGGAGTTTATATAGTCCTGTATATCCCCAAGATATATACGAGTACGACGGACTAAGATCAACACCGTATGTTGGGATATGTAGCGACTGATTTGCACTAAGCGTCATATGTTGCGCTACGCAGAGTTTTCGGCGGTCCGGTCCGGTATGGAAATTGTATACCGGTCCCTTTTTTTTTAAATTTTGCTGTTAAAAATAACTCCAATAATACATCATTGATCAAGAAATACTTAAAATTAATATTCAAATGTCAAATACATGAATGCAATGTTTAAATATCCGTTAAGTACTGTTTGATATTGTATTAAGGTTTTTCATAGATACAAGAGAATCATTACATTGGAATTTATATAGTCGTGTATATCCCCAAGATATGTACGAGTACGACGGTCTAAGATTAACATCGTATGTTGGGATGTGTAGCGACTGATTTGCCCTAAGCGTCTTATGTTGCGCTACGTAGAGTTTTCGGCGGTGGTCCGGTACGAAAATGGTATACCGGTCCATTTTTTTTATAAAAAAAAAAATTATCTTAAAAATAACTCCAATAATACATCATTGATCAAGAAATACTTAAAATTAATATTCAAATGTCAAATACATGAATGCAATGTTTAAATAGCCGTTGGGTACTGATTTGATATTGTATTAGGGTTTTTCATAGATACAAGAGAATCTTTACATTGGAGTTTATATAGTCGTGTATATCCCCAAGATATGTACGAGTACGACGGACTAAGATCAACACCGTTTGTTGGGATGTGTAGCGACTGATTTGCCCTAAGCGTCTTATGTTGCGCTACGCAGAGTTTTTGGCGGTCCGGTCCAGTACGGAAATTGTATACCGGTCCCTTTTTTAAAAAATTTTGCTAATAAAAATAACTCCAATAATATATCATTGATCAAGAAATACTTAAAATTAATATTCAAATGTCAAATACATGAACGCAATGTTTAAATAGCCGTTGGGTACTGTTTTGATATTGTATTAGGGTTTTTCATATATACAAGAGAATCATTACATTGGAGTTTATATAGTCGTGTATATCCCCAAGATATGTACGAGTACGACGGACTAAGATCAACACCGTATGTTGGGATGTGTAGCGACTGATTTGCCCTAAGCGTCTTATGTTGCGCTACGCAGAGTTTTTGGCGGTCCGGTCCAGTACGGAAATTGTATACCGGTCCCTTTTTTTTAAAATTTTGCTAATAAAAATAACTCCAATAATACATCATTGATCAAGAAATACTTAAAATTAATATTCAAATGTCAAATACATGAACGCAATGTTTAAATAGCCGTTGGGTACTGTTTTGATATTGTATTAGGGTTTTTCATAAATACAAGAGAATCATTACATTGGAGTTTATATAGTCGTGTATATCCCCAAGATATGTACGAGTACGACGGACTAAGATGAACACCGTTTGTTGGGAAGTGTAGCGACTGATTTTCCCTAAGCGTCTTACGTTGCGCTACGCAGAGTTTTCGACGGTCCGGTCCTATACGGAAATTGTATACTAGTCCCTTTTTTAAAAAAAAAAAAATTGCCCTTAAAAATAACTCCAATAATACATCATTGATCAAGAAATACTTAAAATTAATTTTCAAATGTCAAATACATGAATGGAATGTTTAAATAGCCGTTGGGTACTGATTTGATATTGTATTAGGATTTTTCATAGATACAAGAGAATCATTACATTGGAGTTTATATAGTCGTGTATATCCCAGAGATATATACGATTACGACGGACTAAGATCAACACCGTATGTTGGGATGTGTAACGACTGATTTGCCCTAAGCGTCTTATGTTGAGCTACGCAGAGTTTTCGGTGGTCCGATCCGGTACGGAAATTTTATACCGATCCCTTTTTTTTTTAAATTTTGCAGTTAAAAATAACTCCAATAATACATCATTGATCAAGAAATACTTAAAATTAATATTCAAATATCAAATTCATGAATGTAATGTTTAAATAGCCGTTGGGTACTGTTTTGATATTGTATTAGGATTTTTCATAGATACAAGAGAATCATTACATTGGAGTTTATATAGTCTTGTATATCCCCAAGATATGTACGAGTATCACGGACTAAGATCAACACCGTATGTTGGGATGTGTAACGACTGATTTGCCCTAAGCGTCTTATGTTGAGCTACGCAGAGTTTTCGGCGGTCCGGTCCGGTACGAAAATTGTATACCGGTCCCTTTTTATTTTTAATTTTGCTGTTAAAAATAACTCCAATAAGACATCATTGATCAAGAAATACTTAAAATTAATATTCAAATGTCAAATACATGAATGCAATGTTTAAATACCCGTTGGGTAATGTTTTGATATTGTATTAGGGTTTTTCATAGATACAAGAGAATCATTACATTAGAGTTTATATAGTCGTGTATATCCCCAAGATATGTACGAGTACGACGGACAAAGATCAACACCGTATGTTGGGATGTGTAGCGACTGATTTGCCCTAAGCGTCTTATGTTGAGCTACGCAGAGTTTTCGGCGGTCCGGTACAAAAATTGTATACCGGTCCCTTTTTATTTTTAATTTTGCTGTAAAAAATAACTCCAATAAGACATCATTGATCAAGAAATACTTAAAATTAATATTCAAATGTCAAATACATGAATGCAATGTTTAAATAGCCGTTGGGTACTGTTTTGATATTGTATTAGGGTTTTTCATAGATACAATAGAATCATTACATTGGAGTTTATATAGTCGTGTATATCCCCAAGATATGTACGAGTACGACGGACTAAGATTAACACCGTATGTTGGGATGTGTAGCGACGGATTTGCCCTAAGCGTCTTATGTTGCGCTACGCAGAGTTTTCGGCAGTTCGGTCCGGTACGGAAATTGTATACCGGTCCCTTTTTTAAAAAAAATTTGCTGTTAAAAATAACTTCAATAATACATCATTGATCAAGAAATACTTAAAATTAATATTCAAATGTCAAATACATGAACGCAATGTTTAAATAGCCGTTGGGTACTGTTTTGATATTGTATTTGGGTTTTTCATAGATACAAGAGAATCATTACATTGGAGTTTATATAGTCGTGTATATCCCCAAGATATCTACGAGTACGACAGACTAAGATCAACACCGTATGTTGGGATGTGTAGCGACTGATTTGCCCTAAATGTCTTATGTTGCGCTATGCAGAGTTTTCGGCGGTCCGGTCCGGTACGGAAATTGTATACCGATCCCTTTTTTTTTTAAATTTTGCTGTTAAAAATAACTCCAATAATACATCATTGATCAAAAAATACTTAAAATTAATATTCAAATATCAAATACATGAATGTAATGTTTAAATAACCGTTGGGTACTGTTTTGATATTGTATTAGGATTTTTCATAGATACAAGAGAATCATTACATTGGAGTTTATATAGTCGTCTATATCCCCAAGATATGTACGAGTATCACGGACTAAGATCAACACCGTATGTTGGGATGTGTAGCGACTGATTTGCCCTAAGCGTCTTATGTTGCGCTACGCAGAGTTTTCGGCGGTCCGGTCCCGTACGGAAATTTTATACCGGTCCCTTTTTAAAAAAAAATTTGCTGTTAAAAATAACTCCAATAATACATCATTGATCAAGAAATACTTAAAATTAATATTCAAATGTGAAATACATAAACGCAATGTTTAAATAGCCGTTGGGTACTGGTTTGATATTGTATTAGGGTTTTTCATAGATAGAAGAGAATCATTACATTGGAGTTTATATAGTCGTGTATATCCCCAAGATATCTACGAGTACGATGGACTAAGATCAACACCGTATGTTGGGATGTGTAGCGACTGATCTGCCATAAGTGTCTTATGTTGCGCTATGCAGAGTTTTCGGCGGTCCGGTAGGGAAATTTTATACTGATCCCTTTTTTTTTAATTTTGCTATTAAAAATAACTCCAATAATACATCATTGATCAAGAAATACTTAAAATTAATATTCTAATGTCAAATACATGAATGCAATGTTTAAATAGTCGTTGGGTACAGTTTTGATATTGTATTAGGGTTTTCATAGATACAAGAGAATCATTACATTGGAGTTTATATAGTAGTGTATATCCCCAAGATATGTACGAGTACGACGGACTAAGATCAACACCGTATGTTGGGAAGTGTAGCGACTGATTTTCCCTAAGCGTCTTATGTTGCGCTACGCAGAGTTTTCGACGGTCCAGTCCGGTACGGAAATTGTATACCGGTCCCTTTTTTTTAAAAAAAAAAAATTGCTGTTAAAAATAACTCCAATAATACATCATTGATCAAGAAATACTTAAAATTAATATTCAAATGTCAAATACATGAATGCAATGTTTAAATAGTCGTTGGGTACAGTTTTGATATTGTATTAGGGTTTTTCATAGATACAAGAGAAACATTACATTGGAGTTTATATAGTAGTGTATATCCCTAAGATATGTACGAGTACGACGGACAAAGATCAACACCGTATGTTGGGATGTGTAGCGACTGATTTTCCCTAAGCGTCTTTTGTTGCGCTACGCAGAGTTTTCGGCGGTCCGATCCGGTACGGAAATTGTATACCGATCCCTTTTTTTTTAATGTTGCTGTTAAAAATAAATACAATAATACATCATTGATCAAGAAATACTTAAAATTAATATTCAAATGTCAAATAGATGAATGCAATATTTAAATAGCCGTTGGGTACTATTTTGATATTGTATTAGGGTTTTTCATAGATACAAGAGAATCATTACATTGGAGTTTATATAGTCGTGTATATCCTCAAGATATGTACGAGTACGACGGACTAAGATCAACACCGTATGTTGGGATATGTAGCGACTGATTTTCCCTAAGCGTCTTATGTTGCGCTACGCAGAGTTTTCGGCGGTCCGGTCCGGTATGGAAATTGTATACCGGTCCCTTTTTTTTAAAATTTTGCTGTTAAAAATAACTCCAATCATACATCATTGATCAAGAAATACTTAAAATTAATATTCAAATGTCAAATACATGAATGCAATGTTTAAATATCCGTTAAGTACTGTTCGATATTGTATTAGGGTTTTTCATAGATACAAGAGAATCATTACATTGGAATTTATATAGTCGTGTATATCCCCAAGATATCTACGAGTACGATGGACAAAGATCAACACCGTATGTTGGGATGTGTAGCGACTGATTTGCCCTAAGTGTCTTATGTTGCGCTATGTAGAGTTTTCGGCGGTCCGGTACGGAAATTTTATACTGATCCCTTTTTTTTTAATTTTGCTGTTAAAAATAACTCCAATAATACATCATTGATCAAGAAATACTTAAAATTAATATTCAAATGTCAAATACATGAATGCAATGTTTAAATAGTCGTTGGGTACAGTTTTGATATTGTATTAGGGTTTTCATAGATACAAGAGAATCATTACATTGGAGTTTATATAGTAGTGTATATCCCCAAGATATGTACGAGTACGACGGACTAAGATCAACACCATATGTTGGGAAGTGTAGCGACTGATTTGCCCTAAGCATCTTATGTTGCGCTACGCAGAGTTTTCGGCGGTCCGGTCCGGTCCGGTACGGAAATTGTATACCGGTCCCTTTTTTTTAAATTTTGTTGTTAAAAATATCTCCAATAAGACATCAATAATCAATAAATACTTAAAATTAATATTCAAATGTCAAATAGATGAATGCAATGTTTAAATAGCCGTTGGGTACTGTTTTGATATTGTATTAGGGTTTTTCATATATACAAGAGAATCATTAAATTGGAGTTTATATAGTCGTGTATATCCCCAAGATATGTACGAGTACGATGGATTAATATCAACACCGTATGTTGGGATATGTAGCGACTGATTTTCCCTAAGCGTCTTAAGTTGCGCTACGCAGAGTTTTCGGCGGTTCAGTCCGGTACGGAAATTGTATACTGGTCCCTTTTTTAAAAAATTTTGTTGTTAAAAATAACTCCAATAATACATCATTGATCAAGAAATACTTAAAATTAATATTCAAATGTCAAATAGATGAATGCATTATTTAAATAGCCGTTGGGTACTGTTTTGATATTGTATTAGGGTTTTTCATAGATACAAGAGAATCATTACATTGGAGTTTATATAGTCGTGTATATCCCCAAGATATGTACGAGTACGACGGACTAAGATCAACACCGTATGTTGGGATATGTAGCGACTGATTTTCCCTAAGCGTCTTATGTTGCGCTACGCAGAGTTTTCGGCGGTCCGGTCCGGTATGGAAATTGTATACCGGTCCCTTTTTTTTAAAATTTTGCTGTTAAAAATAACTCCAATCATACATCATTGATCAAGAAATACTTAAAATTAATATTCAAATGTCAAATACATGAATGCAATGTTTAAATATCCGTTAAGTACTGTTCGATATTGTATTAGGGTTTTTCATAGATACAAGAGAATCATTACATTGGAATTTATATAGTCGTGTATATCCCCAAGATATCTACGAGTACGATGGACAAAGATCAACACCGTATGTTGGGATGTGTAGCGACTGATTTGCCCTAAGTGTCTTATGTTGCGCTATGTAGAGTTTTCGGCGATCCGGTACGGAAATTTTATACTTATCCCTTTTTTTTTAATTTTGCTGTTAAAAATAACTCCAATAATACATCATTGATCAAGAAATACTTAAAATTAATATTCAAATGTCAAATACATGAATGCAATGTTTAAATAGTCGTTGGGTACAGTTTTGATATTGTATTAGGGTTTTCATA
Source organism: Canna indica (assembly GCA_034359265.1). Classification (NCBI taxonomy): domain Eukaryota; kingdom Viridiplantae; phylum Streptophyta; class Magnoliopsida; order Zingiberales; family Cannaceae; genus Canna; species Canna indica. The sequence continues at coordinate 50,700,127 of CP136897.1, forward strand.
GATACAAGAGAATCATTACATTGGAGTTTATATAGTAGTGTATATCCCCAAGATATGTACGAGTACGACGGACTAAGATCAACACCATATGTTGGGAAGTGTAGCGACTGATTTTCCCTAAGCATCTTATGTTGCGCTACGCAGAGTTTTCGGCGGTCCGGTCCGGTCCGGTACGGAAATTGTATACCGGTCCCTTTTTTTTAAATTTTGCTGTTAAAAATATCTCCAATAAGACATCAATAATCAATAAATACTTAAAATTAATATTCAAATGTCAAATAGATGAATGCAATGTTTAAATAGCCGTTGGGTACTGTTTTGATATTGTATTAGGGTTTTTCATATATACAAGAGAATCATTAAATTGGAGTTTATATAGTCGTGTATATCCCCAAGATATGTACGAGTACGATGGACTAATATCAACACCGTATGTTGGGATATGTAGCGACTGATTTTCCCTAAGCGTCTTAAGTTGCGCTACGCAGAGTTTTCGGCGGTTCAGTCCGGTACGGAAATTGTATACCGGTCCCTTTTTTAAAAACTTTTGCTGTTAAAAATAACTCCAATAATACATCATTGATCAAGAAATACTTAAAATTAATATTCAAATGTCAAATACATGAATGCATTATTTAAATAGCCGTTGGGTACTGTTTTGATATTGTATTAGGGTTTTTCATAGATACAAGAGAATCATTACATTGGAGTTTATATACTCGTGTATATCCCCAAGATATGTACGAGTACGACGGACTAAGCTCAACACCGTATGTTTGGATGTGTAGCTACTGTTTTGCCCTAAGCGTCTTATGGTGCGCTACGCAGAGTTTTCGGCGATGCGGTCCGGTACGGAAATTGTATACCGGTCCCTTTTATTTTTTATTTTATTTTGCTGTTAAAAATAACTCCAATAATACATCATTGATCAAGAAATACTTAAAATTAATATTCAAATGTTAAATACATGAATGCAATGTTTAAATAGCCGTTGGGTACTGTTTTGATATTGTATTAGGGTTTTTCATAGATACAAGAGAATCATTACATTGGAGTTTATATAGTCGTGTATATCCCCAAGATATGTACGAGTACGACGGACTAAGATCAACACCGTATGTTGGAATGTGTAGCTACTGATTTGCCCTAAGCGTCTTATGTTGCGCTACGCAGAGTTTTCGGCGGTCCGATCCGGTACGGAAATTGTATACCGGTCCCTTTTATTTTTTATTTTTTTTTGCTGTTAAAAATAACTCAAACAATACATCATTGATCAAGAAATACTTAAAATTAATATTCAAATGTCAAATACATGAATGCAATGTTTAAATAGCCGTTGTGTACTGTTTTGATATTGTATTAGGATTTTTCATAGATACAAGAGAATCATTAAATTGGAGTTTATATAGTCGTGTATATCCCCAAGATATGTACGAGTACGACGGACTAAGATCAACACCGTATATTGGTATGTGTAGCGACTGATTTTCCCTAAGCGTCTTATGTTGCGCTACGCAGAGTTTTCGGCGGTCCGGTCCGGTACGGAAATTGTATACCGGACCCTTTTATTAAAAAAAAAAAATTCCTATTAAAAATAACTCCAATAATACATCATTGATCAAGAAATACTTAAAATTAATATTAAAATATCAAATACATGAATGCAATGTTTAAATAGTCGTTGGGTACTGTTTGATATTGTTTTAGGGTTTTTCATAGATACAAGAGAATCATTACGTTGGAGTTTATATAGTCGTGTATTTCCCCAAGATATATACGATTACGATGGACTAAGATCAACACCGTATGTTGGGATGTGTAGCTACTGATTTGCCCTACGCGTCTTATGCGCTACACAGAGTTTTCGGCGGTCTGGTCCGATACGGAAATTTTATACCGGTCCCATTTTTTTTTATTTTTTTTTGTTGTTAAAAATAACTCCAATAATACATCATTGATCAAGAAATACTTAAAATTAATATTCAAATCTCAAATACATGAATGCAATGTTTAAATAGCCGTTGGTACTATTTTGATATTGTATTAGGGTTTTTCATAGATACAAAAGAATCATTACATTGGAGTTTATATAGTCGTGTATATCCCCAAGATATGTACGAGTACGACGGACTAAGATCAGCACTGTATGTTGGTATGTGTAGCGACTGATTTGCCCTAAGCGTCTTATGTTGTGCTACGCAGAGTTTTCGGCGGCTCGGTCCGGTACGGAAATTGTATACTGGTCCCTTTTTATTAAAAAAAAAAAATTGTTGTTAAAAATAACTCCAATAATACATCATTGATCAAGAAATACTTAAAATTAATATTCAAATATCAAATACATGAATGCAATGTTTAAATAGTCGTTGGGTACTGTTTTGATATTGTATTAGGGTTTTTCATAGATACAAGAGAATCATTACATTGGAGTTTATATCGTCGTGTATATCCCCAAGATATGTACGAGTACGATGGACAAAGATCAACACCGTATGTTGGGATATGAAGCGACTGATTTGCCATAAGCGTCTTATGTTGCGCTACGCAGAGTTTTCGGCCGTCCGGTCCGTACGGAAATTGTATACCGGTCCCTTTTTTTTTAATTTTGCTGTTAAAAATAACTCCAATAATACATCATTGATCAAGAAATACTTAAAATTAATATTCAAATGTCAAATACACGAATGCAATGGTTAAATAATCGTTGGGTACAGTTTTGATATTTTATTAGGGTTTTTCATAGATACAAGAGAATCATTACATTGGAGTTTATATAGTCGTGTATATGCCCAAGATATGTACGAGTACGACGGACTAAGATCAACACCGTATGTTGGGATGTATAGCGACTGATTTGCCCTAAGCGTCTTATGTTGCGCTACTCATAGTTTTCGGCGGTCCGGTCCAGTACGGAAATTATATACCTGTCCCTTTTTTTTTCTTTTTCTTTTTGCTTTTAAAAATAACTCCAATAAGACATCATTGATCAAGAAATACTTAAAATTAATATTCAAATGTCAAATACATGAATGCAATGTTTAAATAGTCGTTGGGTACTATTTTGATATTGTATTAGGGTTTTTCATAGATACAAGAGAATCATTATATTGGAGTTTATATAGTCGTGTATATCCCCAAGATATGTACGAGTACGACGGACTAAGATCAACATCGTATGTTGGGATGTGTAGCGACTGATTTGCCCTAAGCGTCTGATGTTGCGCTACGCAGAGTTTTCGGCGGCCGATCCGGTACGGAAATTGTATACTGGTCCCTTTTTTTTTAATTTTGCTGTTAAAAATAACTCCAATAATACATCATTGATCGAGAAATACTTAAAATTAATATTCAAATGTCAAATACATGAATGTAATGTTTAAATAGCCGTTGGGTACTGTTTTGATATTGTATTAGGGTTTTTCATAGATACAAGAGAATCATTATATTGGAGTTTATATTGTCGTGTATATCCCCAAGATATGTACGAGTACGACGGACTAAGATCAACATCGTATGTTGGGATGTGTAGCGACTGATTTGCCCTAAGCGTCTTATGTTGCGCTACGCAGAGTTTTCGGCGGTCCGGTCCGGTACGAAAATTGTATACCGGTCCTTTTTTTTAATTTTGCTGTAAAAAATAACTCCAATAAGACATCATTGATCAAGAAATACTTAAAATTAATATTCAAATATCAAATACATGAATGCATTGTTTAAATAGCCGTTGGGTACTATTTTGATATTGTATTAGGGTTTTTCATAGATACAAGAGAATCATTATATTGGAGTTTATATAGTCGTGTATATCCCCAAGATATGTACGAGTACGACGGACTAAGATCAACATCGTATGTTGGGATGTGTAGCAACTGATTTGCCATAAGCGTCTTATGTTGCGCTACGCAGAGTTTTCAGCGATCCGGTCCGTACGGAAATTGTATACCGGTCCCTTTTTTTTTAATTTTGTTGTTAAAAATAACTCCAATAAGACATCATTGATCAAGAAATACTTAAAATTAATATTCAAATGTCAAATACATGAATGCAATGTAAAAATAGCCGTTGGGTACTGTTTGATATTGTATTAGGAAGATTCATAGATACAAGAGAATCATTACATTAGACTTTTTATAGTCGTGTATATCCCCAAGATATGTACGAGTACGACAGACTAAGATCAACATCGTATGTTGGGATGTGTAGCAACTGATTTGCCATAAGCGTCTTATGTTGCGCTACGCAGAGTTTTCGATGGTTCGGTCCGGTATGGAAATTGTATACCAGTCCTTTTTTTTTAAATTTTGCTGTTAAAAATAACTCCAATAAGACATCATTGATCAAGAAATACTTAAAATTAATATTCAAATGTCAAATACACGAATGCAATTTTAAATAGTCGTTGGGTACTATTTTGATATTGTATTATGGTTTTTCATACATACAAGAGAATCATTACATTGGAGTTTATATAATCGTGTATATGCCCAAGATATGTACGAGTACGACTGACTAAGATCAATACCGTATGTTGGGATGTGTAGCGACTTTTTTTCCCTAAGCGTCTTTTGTTGCGCTACGCAGAGTTTTCAGCGGTCCGGTCCGGTACGGAAATTGTATACCAGTCCTTTTTTTTTTTGGTTTTAAAAATAACTCCAATAAGACATCATCAATCAAGAAATACTTAAAATTAATATTCAAATATCAAATACATGAATGCATTGTTTAAATAGCCGTTGGGTACTGTTTTGATATTGTATTAGGATTTTTCATAGATACAAGAGAATCATTACATTTGAATTTATATAGTCGTGTATATCACCAAGATATGTACGAGTACGACGGACTAAGATCAACACCGTATGTTGGTATGTGTAGCGACTGATTTTCCCTAAGCGTCTTATGTTGCGCTATGCAGAGTTTTCGGCGGCTCGGTGCGGTACGGAAATTGTATACTGGTCCCTTTTTATTAAAAAAAAAAAATTGTTGTTAAAAATAACTCCAATAATACATCATTGATCAAGAAATACTTAAAATTAATATTCAAATATCAAATACATGAATGCAATGTTTAAATAGTCGTTGGGTACTGTTTTGATATTGTATTAGGGTTTTTCATAGATACAAGAGAATCATTACATTGGAGTTTATATAGTCGTGTATATCCCCAAGATATGTACGAGTACGATGGACAAAGATCAACACCGTATGTTGGGATATGAAGCGACTGATTTGCCATAAGCGTCTTATGTTGCGCTACGCAGAGTTTTCGGCCGTCCGGTCCGTACGGAAATTGTATACCGGTCCCTTTTTTTTAAATTTTGCTGTTAAAACTAACTCCAATAATACATCATTGATCAAGAAATACTTAAAATTAATATTCAAATGTCGAATACACGAATGCAATGTTTAAATAGTCATTGGGTACAGTTTTGATATTTTATTAGGGTTTTTCATAGATACAAGAGAATCATTACATTGGAGTTTATATAGTCGTGTATATGCCCAAGATGTGTACGAGTACGACGGACTAATATCAACACCGTATGTTGGGATGTATAGCGACTGATTTGCCCTAAGCGTCTTATGTTGCGCTACTCATAGTTTTCGGCGGTCCGGTCCGGTACGGATATTATATACCTGTCCCTTTTTTTTTCTTTTTCTTTTTGCTTTTAAAAATAACTCCAATAAGACATCATTGATCAAGAAATACTTAAAATTAATATTCAAATGTCAAATACATGAATGCAATGTTTAAATAGTCGTTGGGTACTATTTTGATATTGTATTAGGGTTTTTCATAGATACAAGAGAATCATTATATTGGAGTTTATATAGTCGTGTATATCCCCAAGATATGTACGAGTACGACGGACTAAGATCAACATCGTATGTTGGGATGTGTAGCGACTGATTTGCCCTAAGCGTCTGATGTTGCGCTACGCAGAGTTTTCGGCGGCCGATCCGGTACGGAAATTGTATACTGGTCCCTTTTTTTTTTAATTTTGCTGTTAAAAATAACTCCAATAATACATCATTGATCGAAAATACTTAAAATTAATATTCAAATGTCAAATACATGAATGTAATGTTTAAATAGCCGTTGGGTACTGTTTTGATATTGTATTAGGGTTTTTCATAGATACAAGAGAATCATTATATTGGAGTTTATATAGTCGTGTATATCCCCAAGATATGTACGAGTACGACGGACTAAGATCAACATCGTATGTTGGGATGTGTAGCGACTGATTTGCCCTAAGCGTCTTATGTTGCGCTACGCAGAGTTTTCGGCGGTCCGGTCCGGTACGGAAATTGTATACCGGTCCTTTTTTTTTAATTTTGCTGTAAAAAATAACTCCAATAAGACATCATTGATCAAGAAATACTTAAAATTAATATTCAAATGTCAAATACATGAATGCATTGTTTAAATAGTCGTTGGGTACTGTTTTGATATTGTATTAGGGTTTTTCATAGATACAAGAGAATCATTACATTGGAGTTTATATAGTCGTGTATATCCCCAAGATATGTACGAGTACGATGGACAAAGATCAACACCGTATGTTGGGATATGAAGCGACTGATTTGCCATAAGCGTCTTATGTTGCGCTACGCAGAGTTTTCGGCCGTCCGGTCCGTACGGAAATTGTATACCGGTCCTTTCTTTTTCTTTTTGCTTTTAAAAATAACTCCAATAAGACATCATTGATAAAGAAATACTTAAAATTAATATTCAAATGTCAAATACATGAATGCAATGTTTAAATAGTCGTTGGGTACTATTTTGATATTGTATTAGGGTTTTTCATAGATACAAGAGAATCATTATATTGGAGTTTATATAGTCGTGTATATACCCAAGATATGTACGAGTACGACGGACTAAGATCAACATCGTATGTTGGGATGTGTAGCGACTAATTTGCCCTAAGCGTCTGATGTTGCGCTACGCAGAGTTTTCGGCGGCCGATCCGGTACGGAAATTGTATACTGGTCCCTTTTTTTTTTAATTTTGCTGTTAAAAATAACTCCAATAATACATCATTGATCGAAAATACTTAAAATTAATATTCAAATGTCAAATACATGAATGTAATGTTTAAATAGCCGTTGGGTACTGTTTTGATATTGTATTAGGGTTTTTCATAGATACAAGAGAATCATTATATTGGAGTTTATATAGTCGTGTATATCCCCAAGATATGTACGAGTACGACGGACTAAGATCAACATCGTATGTTGGGATGTGTAGCGACTGATTTGCCCTAAGCGTCTTATGTTGCGCTACGCAGAGTTTTCGGCGGTCCGGTCCGGTACGGAAATTGTATACCGGTCCTTTTTTTTTAATTTTGCTGTAAAAAATAACTCCAATAAGACATCATTGATCAAGAAATACTTAAAATTAATATTCAAATGTCAAATACATGAATGCATTGTTTAAATAGTCGTTGGGTACTGTTTTGATATTGTATTAGGGTTTTTCATAGATACAAGAGAATCATTACATTGGAGTTTATATAGTCGTGTATATCCCCAAGATATGTACGAGTACGATGGACAAAGATCAACACCGTATGTTGGGATATGAAGCGACTGATTTGCCATAAGCGTCTTATGTTGCGCTACGCAGAGTTTTCGGCCGTCCGGTCCGTACGGAAATTGTATACCGGTCCTTTCTTTTTCTTTTTGCTTTTAAAAATAACTCCAATAAGACATCATTGATCAAGAAATACTTAAAATTAATATTCAAATGTCAAATACATGAATGCAATGTTTAAATAGTCGTTGGGTACTATTTTGATATTGTATTAGGGTTTTTCATAGATACAAGAGAATCATTATATTGGAGTTTATATAGTCGTGTATATACCCAAGATATGTACGAGTACGACGGACTAAGATCAACATCGTATGTTGGGATGTGTAGCGACTAATTTGCCCTAAGCGTCTGATGTTGCGCTACGCAGAGTTTTCGGCGGCCGATCCGGTACGGAAATTGTATACTGGTCCCTTTTTTTTTTAATTTTGCTGTTAAAAATAACTCCAATAATACATCATTGATCGAGAAATACTTAAAATTAATATTCAAATGTCAAATACATGAATGTAATGTTTAAATAGCCGTTGGGTACTGTTTTGATATTGTATTAGGGTTTTTCATAGATACAAGAGAATCATTATATTGGAGTTTATATAGTCGTGTATATCCCCAAGATATGTACGAGTACGACGGACTAAGATCAACATCGTATGTTGGGATGTGTAGCGACTGATTTGCCCTAAGCGTCTGATGTTGCGCTACGCAGAGTTTTCGGCGGCCGATCCGGTACGGAAATTGTATACTGGTCCCTTTTTTTTTTAATTTTGCTGTTAAAAATAACTCCAATAATACATCATTGATCGAGAAATACTTAAAATTAATATTCAAATGTCAAATACATGAATGTAATGTTTAAATAGCCGTTGGGTACTGTTTTGATATTGTATTAGGGTTTTTCATAGATACAAGAGAATCATTATATTGGAGTTTATATAGTCGTGTATATCCCCAAGATATGTACGAGTACGACGGACTAAGATCAACATCGTATGTTGGGATGTGTAGCGACTGATTTGCCCTAAGCGTCTTATGTTGCGCTACGCAGAGTTTTCGGCGGTCCGGTCCGGTACGGAAATTGTATACCGGTCCTTTTTTTTTAATTTTGCTGTAAAAAATAACTCGAATAAGACATCATTGATCAAGAAATACTTAAAATTAATATTCAAATGTCAAATACATGAATGCATTGTTTAAATAGCCGTTGGGTACTGTTTTGATATTGTATTAGGGTTTTTCATAGATACAAGAGAATCATTACATTGGAGTTTATATAGTCGTGTATATCCCCAAGATATGTACGAGTACGACGGACTAAGATCAACATCGTATGTTGGGATGTGTAGCAACTGATTTGCCATAAGCGTCTTATGTTGCGCTACGCAGAGTTTTCAGCGATCCGGTCCGTACGGAAATTGTATACCGGTCCCTTTTTTTTTTAATTTTGTTGTTAAAAATAACTCCAATAAGACATCATTGATCAAGAAATACTTAAAATTAATATTCAAATGTCAAATACATGAATGCAATGTAAAAATAGCCGTTGGGTACTGTTTGATATTGTATTAAGAAGATTCATAGATACAAGAGAATCATTACATTAGACTTTTTATAGTCGTGTATATCCCCAAGATATGTACGAGTACGACGGACTAAGATCAACATCGTATGTTGGGATGTGTAGCAACTGATTTGCCATAAGCGTCTTATGTTGCGCTACGCAGAGTTTTCGATGGTTCGGTCCGGTATGGAAATTGTATACCAGTCCTTTTTTTTAAAATTTTGCTGTTAAAAATGACTCCAATAATACATCATTGATCAAGAAATACTTAAAATTAATATTCAAATGTCAAATACACGAATGCAATTTTAAATAGTCGTTGGGTACTATTTTGATATTGTATTATGGTTTTTCATACATACAAGAGAATCATTACATTGGAGTTTATATAATCGTGTATATGCCCAAGATATGTACGAGTACGACGGACTAAGATCAATACCGTATGTTGGGATGTGTAGCGACTTTTTTGCCCTAAGCGTCTTATGTTGCGCTACGCAGAGTTTTCAGCGGTCCGGTCCGGTACGGAAATTGTATACCAGTCCTTTTTTTTTGGTTTTAAAAATAACTCCAATAAGACATCATCAATCAAGAAATACTTAAAATTAATATTCAAATATCAAATACATGAATGCATTGTTTAAATAGCCGTTGGGTACTGTTTTGATATTGTATTAGGATTTTTCATAGATACAAGAGAATCATTACATTTGAATTTATATAGTCGTGTATATCACCAAGATATGTACGAATACGACGGACTAAGATCAACACCGTATGTTGGTATGTGTAGCGACTGATTTTCCCTAAGCGTCTTATGTTGCGCTATGCAGAGTTTTCGGCGGCTCGGTCCGGTACGGAAATTGTATACTGGTCCCTTTTTATTAAAAAAAAAAAATTGTTGTTAAAAATAACTCCAATAATACATCATTGATCAAGAAATACTTAAAATTAATATTCAAATATCAAATACATGAATGCAATGTTTAAATAGTCGTTGGGTACTGTTTTGATATTGTATTAGGGTTTTTCATAGATACAAGAGAATCATTACATTGGAGTTTATATAGTCGTGTATATCCCCAAGATATGTACGAGTACGATGGACAAAGATCAACACCGTATGTTGGGATATGAAGCGACTGATTTGCCATAAGCGTCTTATGTTGCGCAACGCAGAGTTTTCGGCCGTCCGGTCCGTACGGAAATTGTATACAGGTCCCTTTTTTTTAATTTTGCTGTTAAAAATAACTCCAATAATACATCATTGATCAAGAAATACTTAAAATTAATATTCAAATGTCAAATACACGAATGCAATGTTTAAATAGTCGTTGGGTACAGTTTTGATATTTTATTAGGGTTTTTCATAGATACAAGAGAATCATTACATTGGAGTTTATATAGTCGTGTATATGCCCAAGATATGTACGAGTACGACGGACTAAGATCAACACCGTATGTTGGGATGTATAGCGACTGATTTGCCCTAAGTGTCTTATGTTGCGCTACTCATAGTTTTCGGCGGTCCGGTCCGGTACGGATATTATATACCTGTCCCTTTTTTTTTCTTTTTCTTTTTGCTTTTAAAAATAACTCCAATAAGACATCATTGATCAAGAAATACTTAAAATTAATATTCAAATGTCAAATACATGAATGCAATGTTTAAATAGTCGATGGATACTATTTTGATATTGTATTAGGGTTTTTCATAGATACAAGAGAATCATTATATTGGAGTTTATATAGTCGTGTATATCCCCAAGATATGTACGAGTACGACGGACTAAGATCAACATCGTATGTTGGGATGTGTAGCGACTGATTTGCCCTAAGCGTCTGATGTTGCGCTACGCAGAGTTTTCGGCCGCCGATCCGGTACGGAAATTGTATACTGGTCCCTTTTTTTTTTAATTTTGCTGTTAAAAATAACTCCAATAATACATCATTGATCGAGAAATACTTAAAATTAATATTCAAATGTCAAATACATGAATGTAATGTTTAAATAGCCGTTGGGTACTGTTTGATATTGTATTAGGGTTTTTCATAGATACAAGAGAATCATTATATTGGAGTTTATATAGTCGTGTATATCCCCAAGATATGTACGAGTACGACGGACTAAGATCAACATCGTATGTTGGGATGTGTAGCGACTGATTTGCCCTAAGCGTCTTATGTTGCGCTACGCAGAGTTTTCGGCGGTCCGGTCCGGTACGGAAATTGTATACCGGTCCTTTTTTTTTAATTTTGCTGTAAAAAATAACTCCAATAAGACATCATTGATCAAGAAATACTTAAAATTTATATTCAAATGTCAAATACATGAATGCATTGTTTAAATAGCCGTTGGGTACTGTTTTGATATTGTATTAGGGTTTTTCATAGATACAAGAGAATCATTACATTGGAGTTTATATAGTCGTGTATATCCCCAAGATATGTACGAGTACGACGGACTAAGATCAACATCGTATGTTGGGATGTGTAGCAACTGATTTGCCATAAGCGTCTTATGTTGCGCTACGCAGAGTTTTCAGCGATCCGGTCCGTACGGAAATTGTATACTGGTCCCTTTTTTTTTAATTTTGTTGTTAAAAATAACTCCAATAAGACATCATTGATCAAGAAATACTTAAAATTAATATTCAAATGTCAAATACATGAATGCAATGTAAAAATAGCCGTTGGGTACTGTTTGATATTGTATTAGGAAGATTCATAGATACAAGAGAATCATTACATTAGACTTTTTATAGTCGTGTATATCCCCAAGATATGTACGAGTATGACGGACTAAGATCAACATCGTATGTTGGGATGTGTAGCAAATGATTTGCCATAAGCGTCTTATGTTGCTCTACGCAGAGTTTTCGATGGTTCGGTCCGGTACGGAAATTGTATACCAGTCCTTTTTTTTTAAATTTTGCTGTTAAAAATAACTCCAATAAGACATCATTGATCGAGAAATACTTAAAATTAATATTCAAATGTCAAATACACGAATGCAATTTTAAATAGTCGTTGGGTACTATTTTGATATTGTATTATGGTTTTTCATACATACAAGAGAATCATTACATTGGAGTTTATATAATCGTGTATATCCCCAAGATATGTACGAGTACGACGGACTAAGATCAATACCGTATGTTGGGATGTGTAGCGACTTTTATGCCCTAAGCGTCTTATGTTGCGCTACGCAGAGTTTTCAGAGGTCCGGTCCGGTACGGAAATTGTATACCAATCCTTTTTTTTTTTGGTTTTAAAAATAACTCCAATAAGACATCATCAATCAAGAAATACTTAAAATTAATATTCAAATATCAAATACATGAATGCATTTTTTAAATAGCCGTTGCGTACTGTTTTGATATTGTATTAGGATTTTTCATAGATACAAGAGAATCATTACATTGGAGTTTATATCGTCGTGTATATCCCCAAGATATGTACGAGTACGATGGACAAAGATCAACACGGTATGGAAATTGTATACCGGTCCCTTTTTAAAAAAAAAATTGCTGTTAAAAATAACTCCAATAATACATCATTGATCAAGAAATACTTAAAATTAATATTCAAATATCAAATACATGAATGCAATGTTTAAATAGTCCTTGGGTACTATTTTGATATTGTAATAGGGTTTTTCATAGATACAAGAGAATCATTATATTTGAGTTTATATAGTCGTGTATATCCCCAAGATATGTACGAGTACGACGGACTAAGATCAACACCGTATGTTGGGATGTGTAGTGACTGATTTTCGCTAAGCGTCTTATGTTGCGCTACGCAGAGTTTTCGGTGGTCCGGTCTGGTACGGAAATTGTATACCGGTCTTTTTTTTTTTAATTTTGCTGTAAAAAATAACTCCAATAAAACATCATTGATCAAGAAATACTTAAAATTAATATTCAAATATCAAATACATGAATGCAATGTTTAAATAGCGAATTGGTACTGTTTTGATATTGTATTAGGGTTTTTCATAGATACAAGAGAATCATTACATTGGAGTTTATATAGTCGTGTATATCCCCAAGATATGTACGAGTACGACGGACTAAGATCAACACCATATTTTGGGATGTGTAGCGACTGATTTTCCCTAAGCGTCTTATGTTGCGCAACGCAGAGTTTTCGGCGGTCTGGTCCGGTACGAAAATTGTATACCGGTCCTTTTTTTTTAATTTTGCTGTTAAAAATAACTCCAGTAAGACGTCGTTGATGAAGAAATACTTAAAATTAATATTCAAATGTCAAATACATGAATGCAGTGTTTAAATAGCCGTTGGGTACAGTTTTGATATTGTATTAGGGTTTTTCATAGATACAAGAGAATCATTACATTGGAGTTTATATAGTCGTTTATATCCCCAAGATATGTATGAGTACGACGGACTAAGATCAACACCGTATGTTGGGATGTGTATCGACTGATTTTCCCTAAGCGTCTTATGTTGCGCTACTCAGAGTTTTCGGCGGTCCGGTCCGGTATGGAAATTGTATACCGGTCCCTTTTTTTTCTTTTTTTTTGCATTTAAAAATAACTCCAATAAGACATCATTGATCAAGAAATACTTAAAATTAATATTCAAATGTCTAATACATGAATGCAATATTTATATAGTCGTTGGGTACTGTTTTGATATTGTATTAGGCTTTTTCATAGATACAAGAGAATCATTATATTGGAGTTTATATAGTAGTGTATATACCCAAGATATGTACGAGTACGACGGACTAAGATCAACATCGTATGTTGGGATGTGTACCGACTGATTTGCCCTAAGCGTCTTATGTTGCGCAACGCAATGTTTTCGGCGGTCCGGTTCGGTACGGAAATTATATACCGATCCCTCTTTTTTTAATTTAGCTGTAAAAAATAACTCAAATAAGACATCATTGATCAAGAAATTCTTAAAATTAATATTCAAATTTCAAATACTTGAATGTAATGTTTAAATAGCCGTTGGGTACTGTTTGATATGGTATTAGGGTTTTTCATAGATACAAGAGAATTATTATATTGGAGTTTATATAGTCGTGTATATCCCCAAGATATGTACGAGTACGACGGACTAAGATCAACATCGTATGTTGGGATATGTAGCGACTGATTTGCCCTAAGCGTCTTATGTTGCGCTACGCAGAGTTTTCGGCGACCGATCCGGTACGGAAATTGTATACCAGTCCCTTTTTTTAAAATTTTGTTGTTAAAAATAACTCCAATAATACATCATTGATCAAGAAATGCTTAAAATTAATATTCAAATGTCAAATACATGAAAGCAAAGTCTAAATAGTCGTTGGGTACTGTTTTGATATTGTATTAGGGTTTTTCATAGATACAAGAGAATCATTACATTGGAGTTTATATTGTCGTGTATATCCCCAAGATATGTACGAGTACGACGGACTAAGATCAACACCGTATGTTGGGATGTGTAGCGACTGATTTGCCCTAAGCGTCTTATGTTGCGGTATGTAGAGTTTTCGGCGGTCCGGTCCGGTATGGAAATTGTATATCGATCCCTTTTTTTTTAATTTTGCTGTTAAAAATAACTCCAATAATACATCATTGATCGAGAAATACTTAAAATTAATATTCAAATGTCAAATACATGAATGTAATGTTTAAATAGCCGTTGGGTACTGTTTTGATATTGTATTAGGGTTTTTCATAGATACAAGAGAATCATTACATTGGAGTTTATATAGTCGTGTATATCCCCAAGATATGTACGAGTACGACGGACTAAGATCAACACCGTATGTTGGGATGTGTAGCGACTGATTTGCCCTAAGCGTCTTATGTTGCGCTATGTAGAGTGTTCGGCGGTCTAGTCCGGTACGAAAATTGTATACCGGTCCCTTTTTTTTAAATTTTGTTGTTAAAAATAACTCCAATAAGACATCTTTGATCAAGAAATACTTAAAATTAATATTCAAATATCAAATACATGAATGCAATGTATAAATAGCCATTCGGTACTATTTTGATATTGTATTAGTGTTTTTCATACGTATAAGAGAATAATTACATTGGAGTTTATATAATCGTATATATCCCCAAGATATGTACGAGTACGACGGACTAAGATCAACACCGTATGTTGGGATGTGTAGAGACTGATTTGCCCTAAGCGTCTTATGTTGCGCTACGCAGAGTTTTCGACGGTCGGTCCGGTACGGAAATTGTATACTGGTCCCTTTTTTTTTACTTTTGCTGTTAAAAATAACTTCAATAATACATCATTGATCAAGAAATACTTAAAATTAATATTCAAATGTCAAATACATGAATGCAATGTTTAAATAGCCGTTGGGTACTGTTTTGATTAGGGGTGAGCAAAAAAAACCAGTTTTCCGGTTAACCGAACACGTTTTTTCAGTTTCGGTTTTTTTTTTTAAATTGTTTTCGGTTTCGGTTTCGGTTCGAGAGGTAAAACGTCCATCGGTTTCGGTTAACCAACCGGTTGGATATAATTTATTAATTTTTAATTATATATATATATAATAATAATAATAATTTATAAATTATGAAAAATTATAAAAAATGACAGAAAATTATAAAAAAATTATAAAAAAATTTAAAATATTAAAAAAATATTAAAAAATCAAAAAAAATATTTAAAATATTTAAAAAAATCAAAAAATATTTTAAAAAATAAAAATAAAAATATTAGTTTTTGTAGAACATTATCTTTGTTCAATGGTTTCACTTTTTTTTCTTTTTTCTAAATGAGAATTTATTATTTATTTAGATTTTTCTTCATGATTTGCATAATATTATTATGTTTGTAGGTTAAAAAATTTTATTGGTTAGCCGAAAATTATCGGTTAATCGAACCGAAAAAACCGAAACCGAAATAGCGGTTAACCGAAGTTAATGGATCGGTTTACGGTTAATGATTTTGAAAAACCGAAGTTAATGGACCGGTTTTTTTTTTTGCTAATGGACCGGTTAACCGGTCCATGCTCACCCCTAGTTTTGATATTGTATTAGGGTTTTTCATAGATACAAGAGAATCATTACATTGGAGTTTATATAGTCGTGTATATCCCCAAGATATGTAAGAGTACGACGGACTAAGATCAACATCGTATGTTGGGATGTGTAGCAACTGATTTGCCATAAGCGTCTTATGTTGCGCTACGCAGAGTTTTCAGCGATCCGGTCCGGTACGGAAATTGTATACCGGTCCCTTTTTTTTTAATTTTGCTGTTAAAAATAACTCCAATAAGACATCATTGATCAAGAAATACTTAAAATTAATATTCAAATGTCAAATACATGAATGCAATGTAAAAATAGCCGTTGGGTACTGTTTTGATATTGTATTAGAATTTTTCATAGATACAAGAGAATCATTACATTAGACTTTATATAGTCGTGTATATCCACAAGATATGTACGAGTACGACGGACTAAGATCAACACCGTATGTTGGGATGTGTAGCGACTGATTTGCCCTAAGCGTCTTATGTTGCGCTACGCAGAGTTTTCGACGGTCCGGTCTGGTACGGAAATTGTATACCAGTCCTTTTTTTTAAAATTTTGCTGTTAAAAATAACTCCAATAAGACATCATTGATCAAGAAATACTTAAAATTAATATTCAAATGTGAAATACATGAATGCAATTTTAAATAGCCGTTGGGTACTATTTTGATATTGTATTATGGTTTTTCATACATACAAGAGAATCATTACATTGGAGTTTATATAATCGTGTATATCCCCAAGATATGTACGAGTACGACGGACTAAGATCAATACCGTATGTTGGGATGTGTAGCGACTTTTTTGCCCTAAGCGTCTTATGTTGCGCTACGCAGAGTTTTCAGCGGTCCGGTCCGGTACGGAAACTGTATACCAGTCCTTTTTTTTTTGGTTTTAAAAATAACTCCAATAAGACATCATCAATCAAGAAATACTTAAACTTAATATTCAAATATCAAATACATGAATGCATTGTTTAAATAGCCGTTGGGTACTATTTTGATATTGTATTAGGGTTTTTCATAGATACAAGAGAATCATTACATTAAAATTTATATAGTCGTGTATATCACCAAGATATGTACGAGTACGACGGACTAAGATCAACACCGTATGTTGGTATGTGTTGCGACTGATTTTCCCTAAGCGTCTTATGTTGCGCTATGCAGAGTTTTCGGCGGTCCGGTCAGGTACAGAAATTGTATACCGGTCCCTTTTTTAAAAAAAATTGCTGTTAAAAATAAATCCTATAATACATCATTGATCAAGAAATACTTAAAATTAATATTCAAATATCAAATACATGAATGCAATGTTTAAATAGTCCTTGGGTACTGTTTTGATATTGTATTAGGGTTTTTCATAGATACAAGAGAATCATTACATTGGAGTTTATATAGTCATGTATATCCCCAAGATATGTACGAGTACGACGGACTAAGATCAACACCGTATGTTGGGATGTGTAGTGACTGATTTTCGCTAAGCGTCTTATGTTGCGCTACGCAGAGTTTTCGGCGGTCCGGTCTGGTACGGAAATTGTATACCGGTCCCTTTTTTTTTAAATTTTGCTGTAAAAAATAACTCCAATAAGACATCATTGATCAAGAAATACTTAAAATTAATATTCAAATATCAAATACATGAATGCAATGTTTAAATAGCCAATGGGTACTGTTTTGATATTATATTAGGGTTTTTCATAGATACAAGAGAATCATTATATTGGAGTTTATATAGTCGTGTATATCCCCAAGATATCTACGAGTACGACGGACTAAGATCAACACGATATGTTGGGATGTGTAGCGACTGATTTTCCCTAAGCGTCTTATGTTGCGCTACGCAGAGTTTTCGGCGGTCTGGTCCGGTACGAAAATTGTATACCGGTCCCTTTTTCTTTAAATTTTGCTGTTAAAAATAACTCCAGTAAGACATCATTGATGAAGAAATACTTAAAATTAATATTCAAATGTCAAATACAGGAATGCAGTGTTTAAATAGCCGTTGGGTACTATTTTTATATTGTTTTAGGGTTTTTCATAGATACAAGAGAATCATTACATTGGAGTTTATATTGTCGTGTATATCCCCAAGATATGTACGAGTACGACGGACTAAGATCAACACCGTATGTTGGGATGTGTAGCGACTGATTTGCCCTAAGCGTCTTATGTTGCGCTACGCAGAGTTTTCGGCGGTCCGGTCTAGTACGGAAATTGTATACCGGTCCCTTTTTTTTTCTTTTTTTTTAATTTTGCTGTTAAAAATAACTCCAATAATACATCATTGATCAAAAAATACTTAAAATTAATATTCAAATGTCAAATACATGAATGCATTGTTTAAATAGCCATTGGGTACTGTTTTGATATTGTATTAGGGTTTTTCATAGATACGAGAGAATCATTACATTGAAGTTTATATAGTCGTGTATGTCCCCAAGATTTGTACGAGTACGACGGACTAAGATCAACACCGTATATTGGGATGTGTAGTGACTGATTTGCCCTAAGCGTCTTATATTGCGCTACACAGAGTTTTCGACGGTCCGATGCGGTACGGAAATTGTATACCGGTCCCTTTTTTTTAATTTTGCTGTTAAAAATAACTCCAATAATACATCATTGTTCAAGAAATACTTAAAATTAATATTCAAATGTCAAATACATAAATGCAATATTTAAATAGCCCGTTGGGTACTGTCTTGATATTGTATTAGGGTTTTTCATATATACAAGTGAATCATTACATTGGAGTTTATAGTCGTGTATATCCCCAAGATATGTACGAGTACGACGGACTAAGATCAACACCGTATGTTGGGATGTGTAGCGACTGATTTGCCCTAAGCGCGTTATGTTGCGCTACGCAGAGTTAGCGGGCGGGGGTCAAGGGGGCAGCGCCCCCTGCCAGGGGTGTGGGGGCGGAGCCCCCGAAGATTTTTTGGGCCCTTTGGGTTGTGGGCCTGTGTCGGCCTATATAAATTATAATGTAATAATTCTCTTATATCTATGAAAAACCCTAATACAGTATCGAACAATACCCAACGGCTCTTTTTAAGAGCTGTTGGATCATATCGGGCGGTATCGCCCGGTATGACAGCAAATACCGCCCGGTATTTGCTAAATACCAGAGCATACCGTGCGGTATTTATCAAGATATTGGTATTTTCCAATATCCGGTATGTTGCAACTGTACACAATGTCATACTGGGCGGTATAGCCCGGTATGATAGCAAATACCGGACGGTATTTACCGAGACACCCGGTATTTACCCATACCGGGTATCTCGTATACCGGTTTTTTCAAAAACCGGTATATACCGAGCTTACCACCCAGTACGGTACAAGATTTAAAACCATGATTTCAAACAATTATCTTCCACTGCTGGAATCTATTTTATGGTAGTGCTAAAAATAGGAGCAAAAGAGCAACCTATGCAATGGTCACTGACTTCTCTCTCTGCTGTTTGAGCTGATATAGCTGTAAGCATGCTTTCAAATTCTGAGGCTGCCTCCACCAATATCATAGAGCACCAAGCTTAGCCTGCAAATGCAGAGTCCAAGAAACACGAAGTTCCATCTTGGATGTTAGAGCTTCGATCTAGTGATAAATTGGTGAGCTCAGGAACATCATCATCTAATTCTTCATTGAAGTTATCTCTAAGGAACTCCACTGCCATGAAGGTGAGGGCTGAAGCTGGGACATACCACATTATTCTAGGTACACTCCCTTTAAACAAACCACTAAAGCCCTCAGCCAACCATATTCTTTTTAAAGCATCCAGCCATCCCTTGTACCTGCCAAATTCCATACTCCGTAAAACTAATTAAAACTAATCACTTAAGTATCTGCTAGAAGTAACCTACTAATTAACTAAGGGGGCACAAGCTTGCAGTTCAACATGATGATGTTGTTCAGAGAACAATGTCACCACAAAACAATGTCAGAGAACAACATGATACATGATGAGGTATTCTGATTTAGGGTGCACAAATTAGCATTCGTCGCTTTCGTGATTATTTGCTATCAATAAACAAAAATATTGGCAGTCTTAACGAAAAATAAGGATACTTAAATGGGAAAATATTGGTAGGAACGATGTAAACTGCTGCAACCATGTGCCAATTACAAATTATACTACTGCTTCAGAAGATATAGATGCAGCACTAAATATAGCTAATTTATTCTTAAGACAATATTTAAAACCAAGTATTGCACCTTATAGTTGATCCCTCTACTTGCAATCTTGTCTTGATCACATCCAGAGGAGTTGTAAGATATGCACTTAATCCTGCAAAACAAGAGCAGTAAAAATTTGGCAGTATGTACCATTATATTAAATATTACCATCCGATGTTAGTTAAATCACTGCATTGAAGAACCCATTATAGTGCTATTCTTATAATAGAAGAATAAATGAAGTTAGCTGTTGGATAAGAGATAGACAAACACTGTATCAGATAATTATTCTATGTTCTTTTTTGTTTCTAACTAGAAGATAGGGAAAACAGATAGATAAAACTATTAGTATAATTTCAATCCTACTATAAAACTAGGAGTTTGGTTTCATTACCTCTTATGTCTCTTTCAACATCACAAGATCTTGTCCTTGCAGTTCGAAGTGATTGCTTTTAACTATGTGCTCAAGTGTTGAAGGAGGTGCATGCACCAGGATAAGGCTAAATCAGATATCAAAACCTTCATATAATTAAGGTTAGTACTTATGGATTTATTCTATTTGTATATGTTTCGTATTGCTTAATTTTTTATAAACAGGATCCACTTGTTTCTTGCTATCTTTCTGACATGAAATGTATAAAGCAAAAAAGAAAATACAATAAAATGAATTAATTGGAAAACAGGAATGTTTAAGGAGTACAAAAGGAACTAGCTAGATTTATTTTATCCTGTAGTGTCCCTGAACTGAAAGGAACTAGTTAGATATATTTTATATGATTCCCAAACACCCATATTTGCTTATTCAGATTTGTTAACAAAAGCTGTATAGCTTAAATTGTATTAGGCTACCAAAAGACTTATTGTGGATTTAAGTTCTATCTTACTAGAAACTAGTAAGATAGGATGATAGTTGATAATAATTGTTTGTGCATCAATTCTTTTAATATCTTATACTTAATTTGCTTTTGCATTCGGATTAATGCATTCTACAATGATTGTTTTTGTATACCCTTTCTTTGTCACAACATTTTTTTTCTCTCATTTGTATACCTTTAGTTGGGGAGAATTTTGATAGTGGATAGTTTTGAATCCTCGAGCCATTTGTATCACCCCTTTCAAATTGTTACGTCTATAAATTTTGGTTTTATTTATTTCAAAATTTAACCCAACTTTACTTCATGTTAAGGTAACCTCTGTTCTTTTTTGTTTCTTTTTGCATGTTAGTTTCATATTGCTTACTCTCAACAATGATGTTTTCAGTTACAAACAAAACAAAGGTTTATTATCTTAACATGTATCATCTTAACATGTATGTTATCCCTATTATTTGAGTTTAGCATTCAATTATAAGAAGGATAGTAAGTACTAACCTTTAGGCTTTAGTTAGTGCTAAAAGTACGTTGCAACTTAAATTCACAAATCAAATTTATCATTCTTGCATCAATAGTAAAATTTATCAACTTAAGTTATTTTCTCTGGCATCATTGTCCTCTTGCTTTGGAATTGCTGTTTTTTTGGCCATGTATTTCTTCCTCTATTGTTAGATATACACCTGTAGGGCTATGGTGGATGTCTACCAACACTTGATGTTCAGTATGACGCACTGTGTGCACAGTGCTGAACAACGTGATGCTCTTGCACAGTGCACCATACTAGTATGGTGTACACCATACTGAACCCAGTATGGCCTTACTGAACGCATACTGTTCAGTATGGTGCATCACCGTACTGCAGTACCAGTACCAAAAACCGTACCGTACCATGTGTTGGTACGGTCCACTAGTGGTATTTAAATCCTTGCTCTATATTTAAATGTGTATAGGTTTTCAAATGTGGGTACTTACATAAACTGACAAGAATGTAAATGAGCGTCCCTCACTAATGGTGCTACATGCCAATGCAAGGTCTAGGAGCAAATGCTTTGTCTTAGCAGTGTACTGAGACTCATACTATTATGCTGGATGTGGTAATATCCTATGAAAATACAAGGCAAAATATTAATTTATCATAAATCAAAACAACTGCAAACTTTTAAATAATTGATTTAATTTCTTACCAGTCGGCAGCCAAGTATTCTTTGTACAAATAGTCTTTGGAAATTGCATGTCTGAGGCTTGTGCTGGCATCCAAGCCATTAAATACTATATAGGCTGTGCTATTCATGATATGATGCTCATACTGTGGTTTTTATGTTTTATTGTTGTTTATTGAATTTTTTCTAGTTTTAGATTCTTCTACATGCACACTAAATTTGTGGATTCAAGCTGTTTGCCAATTCCCAGTTAATTTCTTACAAATATATATTTTTCTATAGGATATTTGTGAGAAATCTGCTTCAGATCTACTTGGTAATGGTGCCGATTTAATGGAAGAAGATAAACCTAAAGGAAATCGTGTATCAGAAGTGAAAAGCCAAATGAATGAAGCTAAAAAGTATATAACATCCTTGATTTCTTTTGTTTATCATTTTTACGACCATTCAATTTATAAATGTGCCTATGAAAGTGGACATATCTGTATGTTTTCTAATGGTTTTTATTCTTGGATAGGTCAAGTTCTGTAGTTTCAGCTTGTACAACAAGTGTAGATGTGCTGATAGAAGAGGTGATATAATTTTCATAATAAATGTGCTTATTTTATCTGTAGATGTGCTTATTTTTTATTATGTATTTGTTTATCATAATAAAACCTCATTATGAAGGTCTATCAACATCGCGATGTTATAAATTGTATTTTACTCTTGATGCGTCATATTAAACAAGGGCGAGTCTGGATATTTCTGGTGTGGATATTTCAAAGGGACATGCTAGCTCAACTTTTCTGAAGGAGCCACTGGTTGAAATTCAAACAGATTTTGATCCCAAGGCATGCATTGTTTGCAAAAAACCTGAAACAGAGTTGTGAGTCACCTGAATCTCATATCAAATAAATAATTCTTTTTTTGTGCCATTGATGTTTGCTCGTTTTCAGATAGCTAATAAAGTATTGCCTATTATGTTGGCAATGATTAGCTCATAATGTTTGTGATACTAATATGGCGGTTATGTTTTGCCTTCTCTTCGTGGAGATGGCTATTTAGTTATACTTATTTTAGGCACACTTTTCTGTAATTTCAGGTCTTGCAGACGGAAAGGATGCAGTAAATGCTACCATCTTTCTTGTTTGGATCCACCCTTGCAAAATACACCACCTGGTGCTTGGCTATGTATTTTTTACATAAAAAAGAAAATAGAATTTGCGGTATACTCTGGATCTAAAGGAATTGATTCTGTTTGGAATTTTAAAGAGGGTGACAATGGTGAGAAGTTATTAGGCTAATTATCTTGGTAGCCTTCTCATCTTTATCTAACTTTTTCATGGGTCCATGTTTCCAGGAGGGCAGTAATGTTATGGGACAATTCCAACTAAACAACAGTGGCAGAATGGGTTTTTTTATTTTACTATTGATGATTTAGGACTAATATGTATAGGCAAAAAATAATGCTATTTCATTTTATTGATTATTGGTTGAAGACATCAAAACAATATATGTTGTTTATAGCTAGCTATTTGAGTTGGTAATTAATACCCGGGTAATTATTACCTTGGTAATTAAGAGTGTCGGGTATTAATTACCCGTCTTTATTAATAATACTGGGTATTAATTATTCGGCTCTTCACTACGCTAGGTAATTAATATCCGGTGTCTTCTATAAATAATACCTGGACTTTTTAATAAATGGCACAGGGTAATTAATATCCGGTGCCTTGTATTAATGGTGCCGGGTATTAATTACCCAGCGCCATTTATGGAAGGGCGCCGGGTATTAATTACCTGGCGCCTTACGCCGGGTACTAATTACCCAGCGCTTTCTATAAATGGCACCGGATATTAAGTATGCGGCGCCACTAACAGCGCCCGTTATTAAATTTCTTCTCCCTGTATTTTTTTATCCGATAACCGGCGTTTCTAAAAGGGCCTAAATTAAATTTTTAGGCTTCAAAAAGACGCCGGATTTTCTTAAACTAAGCGCCGGCTTCACTTTATTTTGTTGTAGTGCAAGCTCTCGTTATTCCTCAATGAGACTAAGTTCGACCTGATGGGTATCTGAGTTGTTTTGTTCCTCGAAAGTTATTTTGCAGAGGCCGGGCTCATGATCTCGACAAGGATCATGGCCTCTGCTCAGTAGACGAGCTTGGAGGGAGCCTCTTGAGTGGATGATTGAGCTGTCGTGTTGTAGCTCCATAACACCTCGGGCAGTTCTTTGGCCCAGTGCCCCTTGACTTGGTCAAGCTCCATAACACTTTGTTGGTTGCTTCAGCCAGACCATTGATTTGTGGGTGCTGAACTGAAGAGAAGAGTTGTTGGATGTTAAGGTTCGAGCAAAATTTTCAAAATCGTCTTTACATGAACTGTGTGTCGTTGTCGCTAACAAATTCGCAAGGTATCATTCAGACTTTAGTCCCATATAATGAAACATGCAAAATATACTCTACAATCTCCTACGTAAAAGTTAGATTCCCTCGAGACATCTAGTGAATTTACAATCAGTAAATTCATTCTCGATTTATCGAGTGGATTAAAGTTTA
Source organism: Canna indica (assembly GCA_034359265.1). Lineage (NCBI taxonomy): Eukaryota > Viridiplantae > Streptophyta > Magnoliopsida > Zingiberales > Cannaceae > Canna > Canna indica. The sequence continues at coordinate 50,725,059 of CP136897.1, forward strand.
ATTTGCTAAATATGAATTTTTCAAATAAAAATAAAAATAAAAGTTAATTAATTGAGTTTGATTAAAATTTCTAATTAAATAAACCAAACATCGATTAAGAATAACTAAACCAATTCAATAAAAAGAAAAATGACTTGCTAACCCAAGTTTGCAAAGTTCGTTTGATTCTAGAAAATCAATCAAGTCAATTGTAATTACTATCTTATTTTTTAAAGAAACCAACCTTATATTTAGGTTCAATTTTCTTTTGTCAGATAAACCAATCCCATTAGGAATGGCGGCAAATCACATATGCTGCGCTACGAATACTATATTATCCGCATCTGCATTTGCATCGCTGTTTAATAAAAATTTAATAAAATAATATATTTAATAAAAAATCAACAATGGTAAATATATAAGTTATAATATATATATATATATATAATAAAATAATATGAGTTATATATATAGCGTAAAATAATAATTATATATGTGAATAAATGCAATTCAAGTATGAAAGCAAATACAATGCGGCCGCATTCGCACAAATAAGAAATTTTTACATTCAGATTTCTTTTCGAAAAATAATTGATCCATACGATGCAAATGCATATAGTATTCAAGAGATGCGAGTATAATTGTCATCCCTAAATCTTATTGTTGTTCCTAGTTTAAACTTGTTAAGTCTATGGGAAAGCAGATAAGTTACCCATCCCATTGTTATTGGTCGATCCCAATTGATCTTGAGATTGATCAAACGTTGATTAGAAGCATGTCTACTCAACAAACAGTTGACCATCTGATCCAAAACCTTCATTATCAAGTTTGTTTTGTGTTGCAGCAGGTTTGGTCATAGCCAATTAGGGCTGTCCACTGTTCGGTTCAAACCGAACCGAACCGAAAAACCGAACCGAAATTTTCGGTTCGGTTCGGTTTCAACCATTGTAGGTTCGGTTCTTTGACCCGAACCGAACCGAAATTTATATTTCGGTTCGGATTCGGTTCCCGGAATTCGGGAACCGACCCGAACCGAAAATCGAATTAATTAAAAAAATATTTTTTTTTAATTTTTAACTGAATTAAGTAAATAAGTATTAAATAATTATTTTTAATTTTTAATTTTTAATCAAATTAATTAAAAATTCGGTTTTCGGGTTGAAAACCGAACCGAACCGAATTATTTCGGTTCGGGTTAAATCGGGTTAGGAAGTGTTCGGTTCGGGTTCGGGTTCCGGTTTGGATAATGAAAAAATTTCGATTTGGGCTTGTTCGGTTCGGTTCGAACCGAATGGACAGCCCTATAGCCAATGGCCTATGCATATGAAATCCTAAGTGAAGTTAAACCCTCGCAGAGGTATAAAGCAACTGATCACCAATTTCCCACTTTGCAAGCATGCTTTATCGGACTTGAATTTCTTTGCAAGATACACTATGAAGGATGCAAGAATAATACCCCGCAAAAATAAAACTTAAGCTTGCAGAATACTTGAAGGATAACCAAATCTAAAAAAATCAAAAAGATACCAGGAAATGCTTTTCATAAATGTAGTAATTTAGTAAAAGAGTTATTACATCTTACTTTCTTAAGGCTCGCTCCTTGATCTTAATTTGAGATGCAAGGGTGAATACTATTCGCATTTTTCGGATGCTCTCAGAGCAGTTGTTTTACATATGGGACATAAATTTTTAATCATTAACCATGTCTTGATACAAGCTGAATGGTAGTCATGGCCGCAATCCAAACGTCCAAGCTCCTCCCCTTCAATGTATTCTTCCTATCATAAGCGGCAGCACAACTTGTTAGTTTGTCAAGTCCGGGCATTTAAGAAAAGGTTATTAATGAATATAGTCAAATCTTTCACCATTTTGACAATCTAGCCACGTGTTAGGTTTTGCTAGTTTCTCCATTATTAGGAATTTAGGATCACCTTTCTAGTGAAGATGACACTAGAGATGGTTGACTAAATATTACAGAAACCCAGTATATCCCAAACAGAGCTCAAGTATTTCAATGGTTGCTCCTAGACCAACTATTTGGTCTACATGTGTACTGGAATTTTTAAAAATATGCTGGATCAATTATTCTTAGTGACATCATCATTGTCACTAACTGGTTAAATGATGTTTAGATGATCCACATCATCAAGTTGATGGAGAAGCCAAAATGATCCTAATGGATGGCTAAATGTAAGTTAAAATTTTGTTAGAGTAGCAAAAGAGATTTATCAATCGTGCCTTAAAAAGGCTTAACAAGCTTGAATTGGACTCACCCGACATATGCAACAAGGCTCGACTTCATCTGATGGTTCTGAGGCAACAGATACATACTTGCATTGTCGTAGGCATTTCAGGATTTTTTCCTCAGTGAGCCCAGTGTTGACACTACCAATACGTTCTCCCAGTGCCAGTAGTTCCTGCAAGTAGAATGTGGTTTTACTTAAATCAATCTACCACAAGGAAAAGCAGAAGAAAAGTTAATTACCTCATAGGACATATTATCCACATCCAGCCGCATATCTCTGTACCTATCCTGAAAATTGGCACCCCCAATATATGCTGACTGCTCAAGCAATAAAACATCCTGTCCAAATATCAAAGGAATAAAGCCTAGTCTCGTCATACCAAAAAGATTAATAGAACTTGACAGAACAAGTTGGGCAAGAATACTATCTTATTGCCCTTAACAACTCCCTAAGGATATCTAGCCTCTTTATATCTACAGGAAAATTTATGGCACTACGGCATGGTTGCTTGGTACTGGAATACACATACAATTAGTCAGTCATCCAACAACCAATTTCCATATTGAGTTCCATCAAAGTTCCTATCCTATATGCTACCTTGATCTAAACTTGCAGCTCTTGCCAGCGAACCAAAAATTTTATAGTATGGGCCAACATAATTTAGGGATCAAAGACAGATTTCAAAGAGGGCATTGATGAAAGTAACTTTCAGAAAATTGACAAGAAATGAGAAATGAGTTGTACTAGCAATATGCATATCTTGAGCATACTGAAAACCATGAAGACAAACTACCTCAGATGACGTGAAGCATTCTATCCTATCTATACAAAGATAAAAGATAATATCAGGTTAACTATCTATCTTCTTTCCACATAAACCATATAGCCCAAAATGGAAACACTAATGCTAGTCTCAGTCGAGTGGTGTAGCAAATCTTGGCAAAGCTTCAGGGGTTTATAGAATTATCTTAACAATCAACTGAAACTAATAAAGAACCATGGGATCTTTATCTAAATATTATGCTCAAGTGCAATATTTGCCTAAAAATGTTTATACTTGCATTTTGATGTTGAATTTATTTCACAAATTGAGTATGATCTGATAACCATACAATCAAGTATAGATAAAAACACTTTAAATAAGAGCTATTCACAGTTTAAGATATCAACAGATTGGCATCCATATGTTGTATCAGCATTAGATATGGAAGCTAGACCAAGACAGGTCTTGGCCTGTATTCTTCATTCTGGAAATAAAATACACTATCAAAGAATTCAATGTTGTCTTTTCCCAAACCCTACATGCAAGATGTTAAATCAAAGAACAGCCCAGCTACAAAGAGAAGGAAAAAAACATTCACCATTTACTCGTGTCTCATGTCAGCCATGATAAATACAATGACAAATATGTTGGGGAAGAAAGGGAAGAAAAAGAAGATCAGTTTTATGTGAATGAAAAGTAATGGTGGAAACTAACCTCAAGCAGTAAATTATCTCCACGGCGGATGAGATCAAAAACATTCCTAATCTGTTACAGAGAAAATCATCACAATCAATCTTATGCAACGAAAAAAAATCTGTTGAATGTTTTCTTATTAATAAAAAAAATAGATAGTTCATGATTACAACTAGTGAATCAATTATGAAGTCATTGGCCTCATGCAGAACTTCGAAAGTCAAATAATTTTGCTACAAAAGATGCAAGCTAGACAGAATGCTTTTGCCCTTGCCAGCTTTGAAAATGACATTTGGACATGCTTTAATATATTATAGCTACTAGGGTGCTGGTATATTTCTGCTGGAGTAACGAATAAGGTGAATTCACTGAGAGCTGAAATATAGAATCCTAAGAACTCAAGCTAACAAGAATCAGCAACTATATAGAACTTAATGAGGGGGGAAAAATGATAAAGAGAAAGAAGAGACTATGCTCCTGCAAGGTTTTAAAAGGTGTATACAGGTGGTTGGGCCAACTGATTAATCTAATGTGCATACAGTATGAGAATGTTAATACAAATGCAGATACATCGTATGTGTATGCACATGCAGTATATTTTAAAAAAAAATTATACTAATAATAAACATAATAGATATAGTTGTTAATAACTTAAATAACATAACTCAATAACAATGACGATTATACAATGATTTAAATGGTTGTTTTGTGTGATATAAACAAATTTATATTGCAAATATTACAATGATTTATTAGTATCGATCGTAATAGGGCCATTCAAAATTAATGAAGATATAAACAAGTGATATTTTTCATCTATAAACAAGAAGTTCCTAAACCTTAATTGAAAAGAAAAAGTTTCAATGCTTATGGAAAAAAGGTTTAATTTTATCAGCCAGACCTGACCACTAAATAGGCTTGATTCAGAACCTAATTGAATATGCACTGTGTCTTGCTGCAAATTGTTGTTGTATATTGATATGCGATGCAATATGGGGGTGCATAAGCATATCCGGCCCCATGCACCAATTTTTGAAATGTTGCTTCCTAGATACTCTTTTGTTTTCTATAGTTGCTAATATATATATTATCATGAGGACTCAACTTAACAGTATTGATTATGACTAGTTTTAAGTTTTTAGTGATTATATTTTAAATTAAGGATATCATTCTTGAGCCATTTGAGACTACCAACGTGACAAGATATTTTAAGTTAAGGATATTTTATATTTGCATGGTGTAGAGAACAAAAACTGGAGATAAATTAACAACCAAAAACCTTGAGATTTGCATCCCCAAATTAGAACTTAAATAGTCAACAAAAACTCTGATGGTCAGAAGGCACTACACAGTTAGGAACATGGAAAAGAAAGTACCTCTAATAATTCTTCTTCAGTAAAGCATTTTAATTATTTTGTTAACGGTCTGAAAAACTAACATTAAAGTTTACAAGATTGTTACAATTATGGTGAGCTATGGCGAGATTCAAAGTATGCTACCTGGTCAATATCAGAGCTGATATCCGCACCTTGAAACTTTGGCACTTGTGTCACATTGGATCAAGCCAAATTTTTTTGTCTTACCATTGTGCATTAAGAGATTGTTTCCGTAATTTAAACCATGGTTTTAAATCTCGTAGCGTACCGGGCGGTAAGCCCGGTATTTACCGGTTTTTGAAAAAAACGGTATACGAGATACCCGGTATGGGTAAATACCGGGTATCTCGGTAAATACCGCCCGGTATCCCCGGTATTTATCAAATACTGGGCGGTATTTGCTATCATACTGGGCTATACCGCCCGGTATGATATTTTGCACTGTAGCAAAATAACGATACTTTAAAAATACCGGTATACCGATAAATACCGCCCGGTATGCTCCGGTATTTAGCAAATACCGGGCAGTAAGAGCTATGATACCGGGCGGAGTTATTTTTAGCAGCAAAATCAAAAAAAAAAAAAGGCTCGGTATGCAATTTTCGTACCAGACCGTACCGTGTGTCGGTACGGTACGGTATCAGTACGTACCGGTACCGGTCATCCACCGAGATGATGACCAGTATCGGTATTTTAAACCATGATTTAAACTCTAATCATCTAAAGATGCAGCTAACATGGATAGCCCTCAACTGAAATACCAAGATATGGGTGACTTTTCATTTTTTACTTTGATATAAGCAATAAAATTTCAACTACATATCCAAAATTACTCCTAAAAGACTTGAAGTCTAAAACTAACAAAGTGAACGACTAAAAATGGAATGATAATTGAACAACTGATCAAAGATTCCTATTGTTAATTCATTAATCCTAGGATGGATCCTTTTTATTCACTTAAACTTCATTCTGTTTGTTGAAATGCTTTTAGCTCATGATTACTAAGACTAATTTCCAATATATTAATATGCATATTGAAAAATGTCAACTTGCTAAGGAGTTACCATGACTTGTGGAGGTGTGTATCTTCCCCTCCTATATAGAAAGTTGCTTTGATATTTATCGTTCTTCCTAGTGCAATGAAGGCATGTGGTTATTACAATCATTAATCCTAATATTATTATGTCATGGATTGTGGTCTATTAGTCTCTACTGTGAAGTATTTATTTAAAGAACATAAAGAAGAATGACAAATTGATCTATACCCTTAGTCCGGAAGGGATAATGCCACTCCAATAATCTATTCAGATTAACTCAACTACATTAGTATTGATTACAGAAACTTATCTAACTACCACCTTAAATAACTATGAAAGTTTATAAGTATTGCACAGATGACACATTGGGAGGGACTGCTGTTATTAATAGGCACACCTAACACCAGGTACTAAGGCACCAGGCATTAGAGGTAAAAGTAACACATTTATTAACCTGTGCGATGCACATTCACCTATGCACAAAGGGTATGTATATTCACTTATGCTCAGTCAACATGCAGTGGTGCACCTTCTTATAGTCCCTAAGGTGCAACAAAAGCACGCTTAAAAATTAATGGAATAGAGATTTATATGGTTTTCATTGTGTCAAACAAGCTGGGCATGAAGCATCTAAAACTTGACTATGATGGATTTTAAAAAACGAGTATGTAGTATACTGAGGTCATTATCTATGTGATAATATAGTTAACTATCAGGACTATAGGGAGTGTCTATATGCATGGAGAACTTGCTAACCATATGCAAGACTTGCACAGTGAGAAAGATCCATGAAGGCAACCCCGAACAGTTTGGACTTACATGGCTTCTTGTTGGTATTGTTCCCCCCTTGTTGCATGTCTTCATACACAAGCCTTCTTTCTATTTGTTGATAATGGTTGCAAGTGGATCAATATGATCGCACCTTTTTGCCTAGTGAGGATGATCGTTATGACTGTTTATGGGATACATTCATATTTTGATGTCAATTTGTTTTTTTTTGGGGGGATGGATTATGTTATCAAGAAATTTTATGGTGTTTTGAGTACTTCTGATTTGTTTATTAGCATGTGTTTTTGATAGTTACTTTTTGTGAATTTTCATATTATATTATATGTTCATTGCAAATGTAATTTAAATAATATTTTAGACGTGTGTCGTGTTTTCGTAGGTGCATGTGTGCACATTGGACCACAGAGCATCTAAGCATGCCTAGTGCCTAAATCTATGAGATCGAGAATATTCATGTCAATTAGAGGATTATGAGTGACATTATCAGCATAACCTACAAACAAACATGCCTTCCACATATGGATGCATACCTGAGTATCAACCTCAACAAGCCAAGAGAAAAGAATATGAGGATGAATTTCTTTATATTAAAAAATAAAAAAGATAAATGAACCAAAAACAGGAAATACCAAATATTAAATATTCCTAATGGATTTATAGTAAAATTAAGTTGCCATAATCAAATAAATCAATTATTACCAAATGTATGGTACATATTTCAGCAAAGCACATTACTTTTTGTAAAATCAACAAAATTAAAATAATTTAAAAAGAAAAAGCACCTCAGATATTTTATTAAAGAGAATTCCATTACATACCTCCGATATCCTGCTTCTTCCATCTCGTGCAGCTGCAAGAGTTCGTGTGTTCAGGGGAATGCCCAAAGCACCATTATTTTGCCTGTGCAACATATTTAATCTCATGTATGGTTGCTGGACACGAGAAGCGGCTCCAGACTGATGACGTCCAACCTCTTGTGATGTGGAAGAATTGTTCTGACGTGGGGGAAGGCTAGTGCTCCGACCTCTAGGTTCAGCTTCTGAAGAAAAGAAGGACCTACGTACAGCTTCAGATATACGGCGACGTTGTTGGTGAGATAACCAGTTTGCTCCTGGTGATTGATAAACCCCTATGTTGGTGCCAATTTGTGATGTAGGCACGGCATTTCCAGATAAAACTGTGTTACCTGTTGAGCCCCAATTTGCTTGGTCTTGCACCATATTCCTAGTGTTAATTGGGGGAACAAACACTTGCTCTGAGATATTGCCTGAAACACCTAATGAGTTTAGATCAACAGCTGCTCCATCAACTGCAATTGCTGAAGAACCTGAAGAACTGCCAACTTCTGTAGTGGAAATCCCACTCTGTGGGAAAGGATACAAGTCAGGAGGCAAGACAGGAATTGTGCGTACATGGCGTATCCTACGTGGTCCCATGTTGCTACCCAAAAACCTAGAATCCAATGGCTGATTTGATGGCCCTGACGTAGCAGAAGGTTGATGGGCAGGCCAGGAATTATAGTGAGTAATATTGTTATCTTGCGACCATAGATCGGGTGTAAAAGTATTAGCTGGATCTGCATGGCTGATTCTCACTCGAGCATTCCTCTGAAAGCTATCACTATTTCCTGCCCCACTACCGAAAGGATGGTGACGAGAAGCTATAGCTCTTGGGATTGTGCTCATTCTCGCATTTATTTCTTCTTCCACAAGATTTACACCTGATAAGTAGAACGTTAAGCCAGATTTTCTGCAGTGGTAGTAGCAAAAGGAATAAGCAGAAACAAAATGCAACAAATTATTCTAACCTTCATTTAAGCTACTAGAATTTCCACTTGCTGAGCATTCGCCACGAACTCTTTCAATGCTTTTCCTCTTATGTGAAGAGCATTGCGAAGCCTCTTGCCTGTCTCCCTCATTGTTGGAAAAAAAATCAATAGCCCTCGAAGAACTCCCTCCTGAAGAGCTGCCAGTGAAGGGAACATGTTGTTGTTGCACTATACCTGGATTATACAACCCTGAATGAACCCCTGATTCAAAAACTTGGCTACTCAATCCAACATGCTCCGGGTTGTAGACTGAATTATTTGCGAAACCATGAAAATCAAGAAATTGTGATAATTGTTCCCCATTGTTGACATGATTGTTGAGGTCAGTATTCTCATTTTCAAAAGAAAGAGTATTCACTGCTTCAGATCTACCATCTGCTATCCTTGGTCCACCTACCCTATTACCTACAACAGAAGATGTCCAACCACTTTCAAATTTTATTTCATCACGATTGGCTTGACTTAGCGGGGGCATGCTAGAGCTGGGACCAAGTGGATCCCAGAAATTTAGACTACCACTTCCTTGACCAGCTACATTCCCACAAGAGGTAGGTTCATTAGATGGTAATCCACTGCTAGGTAACTCCTCGTTCTCTGCCGACTCGGCGATAAGTTCATTCCAAAATACTTGTTGATCCATGACTGAATTGCCTGAACTAGATGCTCGATCTATTTCAACAACCTTACCAAAGGTCTGAAAAGTACTGCTCTGCCCCTGCATGAGAGTTTGTATGTTGTCAGCTTGCAACCTTTGAAAGTTGCAACTATATGTACCTTGTTATAGTCAATCACATATCACAATTCAGTAATAGCTTGAATATAAACATCTGACAAAAGAGAAAGGCAACTTTTTGGTAGAGTAGACCAATCATAGAATTGACAAAAAAGTAAATAATCACAAGTTATTCATGTCAACTATAATAGGGACTCACAACTCATGACATGCGTTTACAGGTTATGAAAAAAACTAAGAATCAGCAGAGATTTGCAAATTCAAAGTGGAACAATGATCAAATTCAATTGAAAATATTCCAATTTCATTGAATTATGAATTAGTGCTAATTCAACCAATAGACATAATTTATTCACAGCATTACAGAGAGTTACACAACAGAGTTATTCTCCCATTATTGCTAGCCTATGACGATATATGTGTTTTTTTAAACATGAGTTCAAGCATGTTTCAAATAAACAGGTCAGTCACATACAGGCTTTCTATTAAATAGAAGATTCTATGCATCCGCACTATTTCCCTATTTCATTTTTATCTTAAGTTGTCTATCATAAACTAGCAGTATAACCCACCAACATAAATTTATAAATATAATGTTTACTTGTGCAATTAAGATTTTTTTAATGTTTTTGAACAATGAAGAGTGAACAAAGATTACAGTAGATTCCGCAATTACTTCGACGTGATTCAATATTTCAATTGTTGGCCCTCTGCATTTTTTTTCAGACTTAATTTCCAACAGGATAGGACTGATTTGTCATTTTGTTCGTTAACAAAATAGTTGCTTTCAACAGAAATTTATCAAAACCACAACATATATGTAAGAATAAGGACTTAGCCAAATTCATGTTTATCGTGAAGGTAAAACACTGCAAAACCTTGGTCATATGTGTTGAGTATCATAGAGGGATCTAAATGTTGGCACTTTCAAGATTATGTAGTTCAAATACTTAATGGCACTCACGGAACGAGTAAATTGGAGTGCTATACTAATTCAACGTAAATATCTCTTTGATGATATAGATGCATATATAATTATTTAGCAGTGAACTATTTTTACAGTGCATGAAGCAATCCTTGCAGCAGCTGTGTATCATTAGAAATCAACTATGTATAATAGGTGCAATTTCCCTTAGTACAACTCATGCTATATCACAGTTCAAATCAATAAATTAAACAATCATGAAGTTTTATCAAGTAATATTAACAGCCATTTCCTCAAAATACTTATGAATTTTTGCCTGAATAATAGTTACCCTCTAGTCATATGCAATATAATATACAAATTTCCAACATAATCTAGAATAGTTATTAGTTGTAACTATTGGAACAAATTTAAATAGTACTATAAAAAAATAAATCCTAATATAGGCTTTCAAAGCATCACTACTCATAATACATGTATAATTCTTATTGAAAAATTAAATTCTTCATTTAATATAATAATGCCATTATTTATTATCTTTGACAATTTGAACTTCTCATAAAATTCCCATCATTTATTTATTGGCAGTTTATGTAATTTCGACTTAGATTCTTATGAACTATTTACAATGAAGAAATAGACATTTAACAGCAGAGAAAGCAGTAGCTAAGAATTCGTCACCAAGCAAAGATGTTCCAGAATGATTTAGATTCTAGTTATGAAATGACAACTATTCCCCATCACCTACCTGTAGAATCTAAAATTTGGCATGGCACCAAGGTAACAATTTAGTTGTTGTGATCCTCTTGAGCTACCCTCTATGAACAACTCAAAAAATAGCACTTTGTTACATGCAATTTCATCTGCTGCCTTTTCAGCCAACTCCCTCATATGTGTCTGTCAATATAGGGCATTTCTTGTCAAATGACAAACCTATTAGTCATAGCTAAATCAGATACTCCTGAAGCTGACCATGCATCATCTGTATGATGAAACTGAGACTATGAGTGCTGGACATAAAGTCTACCTATCAATCTTTAGATTAGCATTGCACCTGAACTAGCAAGTATCTCATTTCAAATAACATGAGGTCCGCACCTGATCTACTATGCATTTCGATGATATTGATAAGCAATGGTCAGAAACCCTAGAGATTAGTATCACACAACCAATCAACTAGCATATATAACCAGCAAAAGAGTTCTGTAAACAATAGCATAGAATAGCAAGCAATTACAAGAAGAAAAAAGTTGATGTAGGAATCTGATAGTAGTATAAGATAGGGACGGAACACAGAAGAACCAAAAGATTTTATGAAACAAGCGATAGTCTCCTACGCTTATCCTTCCATCTTCCAAATTATAGTTCAGTAAAGGAAAAAAAAAATCTAATCGCCGAAGAGAACGAGATGCAGCAACATCAAATCAAGCAATCGATAAGCTAAGAAGGAAACCAGAGAAAATTCAACGCCGATTCACTACCCGTCAAACCTCAGAAATACTGCACCAAAATCGTTCCTTTTCCGGAGAAAGACACAGGATTAAACGCTATTAATAAATAAATAAACCACCAATTTTTTTCAAGCGATCAGATTATCAGATCCTAAAGGCCTCACCTTTGCAGAGCCAGCCGATCGAGAAATCTCAAAGATCGGACAGCAAGAAGCCCCCTATCCCCCTTCCCTCCGGCCAAACACACAAACCACTCATCGGTCGCCGCTTGCGCCCCTCGCAGAACGATACGAAGACAGGAGGGCGAGAGGGCGCGCTTATATGGTCCGCGGGAGCCGATATGAAGCCCGATTGGATTAGGAAGCGGACGAGGGCGGTGGGGGTGGGGATTGGAAAGGAAAGGGGGAGAAGGAAGGAAAGGAAGAGGATTGATTTGGGGGAGAATTAGATGGCTTTTCCTTCTCTCTTATATTTATTTTTCCTTTTCTTTTTTGTTTCCCCTCCTTGATTGCAATGCTTTCAAGCCCACTACTAATTTTACGGACTTAAAATATGAAGAGGACAAAGCGATGAGCAGTGTGACGTATATGCCAAGGGGGGGGCACAAACCGAAGCATGCACTCTGTGACTCCATCTCTATCACATTGCCGGTTCATGTACGTCGAACCGGAATTGGACCAACCAAATCCAGATCCATCTTTGGCTCATGCCCTAAATCAACGACACATTTGGTTCAAATCGGAGTCAAATTAAACGAAGATCAATCTGAATTCCTAGTTTTAACCGACCCAGCTGTTGGTTCGGATTTTAACCTGGTCCACGTGTTCGGTTCTCCTGCTTCGGACTATGGTAATATGAGCAAGTTATAATCAATAGCAATTTCATTATATGTTTGGTTCATGCCTTCCAAGTTGCATTTAGAGTGAATCCAAGTTGTCATTCGTTTGCTTGAATAGGACAACAATAGCAATATAAAAAAATTGATATACATTTTGTTTTTTACTTTGTGCATTGGTTATTATTGGAATAAGCACAATCCTTGGCATATTTGATTCATATCCCGAGTAATTTTTTTAAATCATAATATGAATTAAGAAAATTCTTAAATTCATAATAAAAATATAAAAATTCTCAGATTCATAATATTTTTTTCAAAATCTTCTAAATGCCCTCAAGTTAAGTCTATTATTCGGTTTCAGACTGTTGTAAAAGTTTAAAAAATAGTAGATTCTTGACTTTCTCAAAAATGTAGAACTGAAACAAGGAAAATTAATTCATCATTTGTTTAATAATTATAACGATGATTACGGTATATATAATATGTTTAATAAATTTATTTCGTATATTATTGATAACATCTAGAACTTCTTGAGAACATTATAAAAGTCTGAAACTAAATATCAGACTCGATGACATTTCGATGATTTTGATAAAACGATTATGGATTTAAAAATTTTCGAATTCTTATTATGGATTCGAGGATTTTCCTTATCCATGTTCCGATTTAAGAAAATTGCTTATTTTTTGATGGTATAATTAGAAACATTCAATTGCTTATTTTTTGATGGTATAATTAGAAACATTCAAAACATTTAACATTTAACATGTGTGATTCTTGTGCTTTGAATTGTAACCTAAATGGTTGAATCCTTCCTAGGTCTGTTCATGTGGTATGAGTTTACCCTGTAATTTGGTTCACATGCTTGTAGATTATAAAAGGGTTAATTAATGAATATATTTTGATTTTTATCAAAAAAATTAAATTTATCATCATTTTTCATTTGTTTTAAATGCAAGCTTCAATTTTTAATTCCTTTCAATTGTAGCACACCATCGGTCCGGGGTTAAGTTTTCTATTTACCTGCTGACATGGCAAGGATGACGTATATAATAAGGTCTAGTCAACTAATATTTTAAATAATAATAATAATAATAACAATAATAATAATAATAATAATAATAATAATATGAAAATATTTTTCTTTGAGGTAGTTGTTTAAGGTCTAGGCAACCAGTATAATGAGGGAGTTGTTTGATTTTTTTTTCTTTTTTATTTTAAAAAATATTGGCTGACTGGACCTCATTATACATATCATTCTTGTCATATCAGCAGGTAAATAAGAAAGTAACCCCGCATTGACAATGTGCTACAATTAAACGAATTAAAAATTAAAGCCTACATTTGAAATAAATGAAAATTGATCATAGATTTGAGAATTTTGATAAAAATCGAAATATATTCATTAATTAACCTTTTATAAAATGAATAGTTAAATTATTTTACCATAATATTGTTCTTCAAATAAATTGCAATGTCATTTTACTTCACTACAATTTGTGTGATTTGCTACAATTGTTATGATTTTGTTAGAGCAAATCAACCACAAATATATTATGTGTCACGACCATTGATCATGAGATTTGAAAAGGATTGTTGTTGCTGTGAAATTTTCTTATTTAAGTCTAGCCCGATAAACCACCCGAAAAGGCACGTTTGGATAGAATCTTGATAAATAGCTCGTTGATGGATTGGAGCGCCTCTTGGGTCATCAAGGTGGGAAGCCCTGGTCTTTTCGATCATTCCCCGATGTCCATCGTGACTATGGACCAACAAAGAAATCACCTTTTTCGTATGGAGCACTGTTGGTCCGACTTCCCATCTTTCTATGTCATGGTTCATGATTATTGGACGGAGGGGGGACACGAGCAGGAGGTGGCGGTGGCCTCGCTAAACAGATGGATTCTTAAGATGAGAAGTCTTAGGGTGACCATTAAAGAATAGAATAAAATGCATAATGAATCATCGAGGGTGAACATCCTAGACCTTGAGAGTAGACTGAAGGATTGCCTCTCGGGTGTGGAACTTAGAAGTGCGGAGGATTGGGACGGTACAGAAATTCAAGAAATCAAGAAATAGCTCGATGACGGCTATCAGGCTGAACACGTGTTTTGGTGCCAACACGCTAAAGCAAGATGGTTGAAAGATGGAGACCGCAACACTAAATTTTTCCATAGAGTTGCTACTTACAGAAAGCATAAGAATTGGATTTCGATTTTGAGAATGGAGGAGCAGGTTGCTGATTCTCAGGATCAGATAGCGGATCTTTGCAGGGATTTCTTCCAAAATTCTCTATGGGTAGGACAGTCTCCTTTGATTCATCCGAACTGGGAAGCTCTCATCTCAGAACCTCCACCGTCCCTATCTTCACTTTGCGAACACTTGTCAGATGAGGAGGTTCTCAAGGCTATCAAGGCGCTGGGTAAGGATAAAGCCTCGGGGCCGGACGGTCTCACGACTGAGTTCTTTATTCACTCATGGAATATTTTAGGACAAGACTTCTTGGCTCTCTTAAAGGACCTTCTTTTCGGAAATGCTAACTGGTCAAGAATCAACAAAGCCTTCATATTGTTGATCCCGAAAAATGAAGGGGCAGAGGACTTCGGTAGCTTCAGGCCCATTAGCCTCTCGAACGGTGTCATCAGAATCCTTTCTAAAATTTTGGCTCTCAGACTGAAGCCATTGATGACAGAGATGGTGGGAGACACCCAGTGTGCGTTCTTGCCTCGGAGATCTACCCACGACTCTTATCTATCAGCAAATGAAATTATTCACCACTGCAAAAGACAAGGTACAGAAGCATTTCTTATTAAGTTAGATATGGCTAAAGCTTTCAACTCTATCTGTTGGAATTTTCTGTTAGATATTCTTCGGAAAAGATGTTTCCCTGCCCTTTGGATAAATTGGATTGGATGCTTGGTTCGGTTGGGTGAATCGGTAGTTATGCTAAACGGTAGCCCGGGGTAAGTGGTTCAAACACAAGAAGGGGCTGCGGCAAGGGGACCCCTTATCTCCTTACCTCTTTTTGCTTGTGGCAAACATCTTGGATAGAATCATGAGGAGGGCTAACAGCGAAGGGCTTATCTCGGGTATAAACCTGGGAGGGGGAAGAGAGGTTACAAACCTAGAGTTTGCAGATGATTTTCTTCTCTTTACTAAGAGAAGTGACGACGACCTAGAAAACATTCAACTGCTACTACGAGTTTTTCATCTCATGAGTGGCCTGAGGGTGAACCTTAGCAAGACTATGGTGGTGCATCTACCGAATGATCTCACAAAGGCATCTAGAGTGGCAAGCTTCTTAGGCTGCCAACCAAAACTCTTCCCACTTAGATATCTTGTATTGTCGCTTCGTGATGGTCACCTAAAAAGGGAAGACTGGAATGAGGTGATTGAACATACCGATAGAAAATTGGCGGCCTGGAAAGGGAGATCTCTCTCTAGGGGGGGAGATTAACTCTGATTAACAGTGTTCTCAGCGGCCTCAGTGGCCATTTCCTTAGCATTTTCAGAGCTCCAAAATGGGTTTTAAACCAAATTGACAAACAGAGGAGAAATTTCCTTTGGAATGGAGGTAGGGAAGAAGTGTGCAAAGCCCTGGGTACAATGGAGGATTGGGTATCATTGATCTCTCGAAGCATAACTTGGCTCGGCTCGAAAGATGGTTGTGGGGTTTGGCTTCGGGGGCCGGCTTGCTCTAGACTCATATTGTCTCTAGCCTTTACTTCCGACGGGTGGGATGGCAAGCAAATCATAACACGACTAGTTGGTCTGCGATTTGGAAGGGTTTCTATGGGGCCAAGCATCTGTTCTCCATGGGCATGGAATCCTCGGTGGAAAGGGGAAACTCTACGAGGTTTTGGCTCGACCGATGGATTTTAAACTCGCGTTTGGCAAATCGATTCCCTAGCCTATTCTCCTTGTGTCGCAAAAAGAAGGGAATGATTGAGTACTTCATCTCTACTAATACAAACGATTGGCAATTCAAATGGAGGGGAGAGGTAAATCTTCAGAAGGTTGCTTGCTTGCGGGACCTTTTAAATTCTCATTCATAGGAAATTCAGAGGACTCCCACCATTGGCGCTGGCACCCTTCGAGCACATTCACCACTTCTTCAATGTACAAAATTATGGTGGAAAGAGGGGTCTGTGACATTTTGGCTGTGAATATATGGAAGTGCAAAGGCCCGCTGAAGATGAAAATGGTCTTATGGCTTGTGGCAAAGAGAAGGCTCCAAACCAAGGACCGGCTCATCAAGCATGGGATGTTGGACCTCGACCCTAAATGCATCTTTTGTGTCAGGTCACAAGAGTACCTTTAGGGTCAGGTCACAAGGACATAGACATAATTGAGCTCCTAGAGCGGCATTGCCCACATGTTCCTTTTTCTCTTAAGGAAATACTGCAATGGAGCTGGGATAGGTCTTCGGTTCTAGAGTATGTAGGTGAGTCTAGAGTCTAAGACATTATTGCCTTGTTTGCTCGAGATATACTGATTTAGATTTTTCTATTGTGCATATAAGATGTCTTCATTGTTGGAAACGCTAAGTGTTTGTACGTGCTTGGTTGACGGAGATGCGGAGGAGTGCTTCGAGCGACAAGGGAAAGAGTCCACTGGTGGACAGTTTGCTGAGGCCGATGCAAGCTTAGGGATCTCAAACTCCAAGAGTCTCGGGGTCTTGGGTCCCAGAGGCGGCTACGTCGTCTATGCCTTCATAGTCCCCAACTCCTCCTAATTCACCTTTAAGGCATCAGAAGAGGGTCAGAGGTAGCAGTGAAAGCTTGCCTCCTCGGGCGGCCACGCATTCTGCGGGGGATGAGGTCATGACAACGGAGGCGGCAGTGGTGGAGAGTGCTCCACTGATGACTCGGCAGTCGGTTGCGAACCCATACAAGGGCAAATGTATCCATTTTAGCAGCCAAGCAAACTTTCTTGATGGAGCGGACCCATGGGAGTTCATCTAGGTTCAACTATCGGGCATGGTGAAGAGGCTGAGAGAGTCCATGTTAAGGGATTCTGAGATTTGGTCTTGGGAGATTGAGCCATTGATAGTTGAGCCGGTTGAAGCGAAGAAGGCCTTAGAGGCAAAAGTTGGCGCAGTCGAGCGCTTGAACATTGTTGTTTCCAAGTTTGCTTCTCAGGTGAAGGAGATGGAAGTTAAGTCCAGAGCAGAATTGGAAAAGCTCTATCGTGATCTTGTCATAACTAGGGTGGGAGGCTCTTGTTTAAAGACCGGGGCTGAAGATGCCAAGGCCAAGGCGAAGAGATATAATCTGACAATGCATGACCTTGAGGACGAGGCGAACCTCTTTCGAGATGCTGCCCTTGCCATGTATACTGAGGGTTTTGAAAGAGCGATAGAGCAAGCTAAGTTCTTTGCTTATGAGGTTAACTTTTCTAGAGTTGACATTCTCAAGGAAGTGAGGGATGGTGCTTTGATAAATCTCGAGATTGGGGAGGAGGTTCATGGGCCGCTTCAAGAGGTACCTTCGATTGTAGTTTGAGAGCAGTGCTCGTCTCCTCCAATAAATGTTAATTCTATAGGGAGGGATGCTCCTGTCATGTTTGCTGAGGCCAATGTAGCCTCTTCTTTGTAATGTTTTTAATTGCCCTTCTGTGAGCTGTCTGGATGGTTGCTTTTAACGAATTGCTGCCCCCTGAGAGCATTTGAAACTTTTCGCAGTGCGTGACAATTGTCCCTTTGTGGGCTTATATTTATGCCTTCGGTCTTTTGTTTTCTTTCTTATATTCTTGGTTGTTGGTGAGTTGTATTTTTCGATGGTTGGTTGTCGAGTTTCTTCATCAGACCTGGAGATGTTCCTGCCCGAGGATCGAAGTAGTCTGGTCCGGCTCGATGTCTCTCTTGATCAAGTGCAACTCCGATGGGGGGAGGGGGGAGGGGGGAGGGAGGGGAGGGGGGACTGCAAAAGATACTCTGACGCTCAAATTAGTGAGACTCCAAGGTGTGTTGGAGAAATGGCAACACTAGATGGGGGTGAATAGTGTGTTAACTAAATTAATTAGCCTAAATTCAATTTTAATCGTTTACTTAGATCACTTAGGCAAATTGCAATTTTACGATTGGATGCGGAAGCAAGATAAATATTTAAGCACAAATAGAGTATCAATGCAAACACACAAATTTATAGTGGTTCGGCCCCAATGCCTACTCTACTACCTAAGTAACCTGCTTAGGATTTCCAAACTAGGTTTACTAGATTAATTCTTGTTTCTCTTACAATGAGGACTTTGACTCAAAGAGTCACACTCTCGACCTAAGACACTTCCACACTCAGAAGTCTCCGCCTTCTTATCAAGAGCACTCTTCCACCTCAACCTTAAGGGACAACTCACTTAATCCTAGCAAACTATATTTAATTACACCGGTGAATTTAAACCTCAAACACCAAGGCTACCACCCAATTTCAAGAACTAACAATCCTAGGTCTTCACACGCACAAATCCAAAGTAAACACGTTCAAATAACAATAAAATTACAGTGAAAAGAGCTTAGAAATGAAACCAAGAATCAGTGCTCTTTTCCAAGCCTTCAACGCCTTCAACTCGCCAAGACGTAGAACTCGAATCAAATCCCGAGTCGAGGCAAAGTGTGCGCTTGAAGAAGTTGTCGACGAAAGAGCCGAGCGCTATTGATCGATCTTTAGAAAGCCCAAAAATCCCTTTTAATTGCTCAATAAAATCTATGAGAGTGGGAGGAGTTAGATCAAGGATATTTATAACCTCTGAAAGAAACGACAGCTCAACGGGGGAAAAACAGGTAGAAAACTAGCTGTTATCGTCGTTCGGTCGATCATCGATCGACCGACCTATCGATCGCTCGAGCGATCGCTGCCTCACTCTCTCTGTGCGATCAACCGACGGGTCGATCGCCAGACGCAATTCTTGCGTTCTCGCAATCTGGTCGACCGATGCAGTTAAGCCAGAGGCGCATAATCGCGATCTGCAATCCGGTCGACCGACGCACGCACTGCCCATTTTTTGCCTCTGTTGATCGACCGACCTGTTGGCGAAATGGCAACACTAGAGGGGGGGTGAATAGTGTGTTTACTAATTCAATTAGTCTAAATTCACTTTTAATTGAATTCTTAGATTAGTTAGGCAATTTACAATTGAATGCGGAAGCAAGATAAATGATAAAGCGATTAAGCACGAAATTAAGAATCAATGCAAACACAGAGATTTTCTAGTGGTTCGGCCCCAATGCCTACTCCACTACCTAAGCACCCCGCTTAGGATTTCCAAACTAGTTTTACTAGATTAATTTACATTTCCCTTACACACGAGGACTTTTCACCGAAGAGACGCACTCTCGACCTAAGGCACTTCCACACTCGGAAGTCACCGCCTTCTTATCGAGAGTCCTCTTCTACCTCAACCCTAAGGGATAACTAAACTAATCCTAGTAAACATTAAGTTTACACAAGTGGCTTTACTCCTTCTACACCAAGGATACCACTTCACCCAATTCAAGACCTAACAACCTAGGTCTTCTTACACTTAAATAAAAAATAGTTAAAATTACAAGGGAAAAGAGCTTGAAGTAAAACAATATTATCTACTCTTTTTCAAGCCTTTGGAACCTCCAACTCGCCGAGTGGTGGAGCTTGAGTCAATTTTTGAGTTGAGACAGCAGAGCTTACGCTTGAAGAATTTGGCAAAAGAACAGAGCGCAATCACTAATCTTTTGGAAGGCTTAATTCTTCCTCTTAATGGCTCAATAAACTCTGTAAGAATGGACGAAGAAGATTAAATGAAGTATATGATGGTGTATTTATACCCTCGTGAAGAAACGATTGCTCAACGGATAGAAAACTATTCATTGCAAACCGCTGGTCGATCGGTCTTTCGACCGTTTCTCTTTTCTCTGTGGTCGGTCGATCGACGGGTCGACCGCCAGACAAAAACCTATTGATCCCGATCTTCGATTGACCCGTTGGTCGACTGACGCGATCTGCGTCTTCGGGTATCAGCAGGTCGATCGACCGACGGGTCGACCGCTTGAGCTACTGCCTATTTTGGGCTTTGGTCGATCGACCGCCCGACATAAGAAACTTGTGATTTCATTTTTGGTCGACCGACACAAGCTGCGTCTGCAGCTAGCCTCAGTCCAGTCGACCGATCGGTCGATCGCTAGGGCTACTGCCCATTTCTTACCCTATTCGGTCGACCGCCTGGTCGATCGAATTTAGGCTGAGTTTATTTTTCAGCCGATTTCTTTCGCGCTTCATTTTCGGGTTCCGGCTTTCAACGCACATTATCTTGGAGAGCTCTCATGTGAACTTTGAGCCCGTCCAATGTGACTTTGGTGCACACGTCGATCTTCGAGAAACTTTGCACGACGAACCCGAGCGCGACGGTCAATGTCCTTTCGATATCCGATTTCTTTGATATTTCTGATCGAGGACATCGAACGCTAATTGATATGGAACCTAAAAGATATTCTCAATGAAATCATTAGTTCCATGTTTGTTATCATCAAAATCATCAAAATCGAGATTAAGGCTAAGGTTGAAAACCTAAAGCCAACAATTTTCCCCTTTTTGATGATGACAAACATCCTTAAGAAAATATATAATCATTAAAGCATATAGGATATCAACTTAGGGATTTCTCCCCCTATCAACATGCATAATTATATAATTAAACTCCCCCTATCTATATGCATGGATTTCCTATATTTTCCTCCTCTTTTCTTATAATTTTCTCCCCAATTATACCTATACTCTTCTCCATATTTCTCCCCCTTTATACCTATACTCTTCTCCCCCTTTTGATATCAATCAAAAAGGGCAAGAAAGGACAATCTAGTCAAAAAGATGAAGAACAAATAATTTTTCATGAAGCATGAAGATCTCAACCAAAGGGATGGAAAAATAAATCTTTAATATGAAACTTAAATCATACATGATTAAGAATGATAGATACAAATCAAAACTCAATCATGTATGCACTCAAGTATGAATGTATTCATATTTTTTTCATGATATTTTTAGATTTCATTCAAACCTTCAAAATACCAAGATATGGTTATTTAACTCATGTATATCAAGTTTGAAATGAAACTAATGTTATTTAATCCAAATATGAACTTAGCATGTTTTCATTTCAAATAAGCATGAGAACATGAAAATGCTAAGTCTCAATGTTTTTGCTATCTACTCATGTTTTCTCAAACTTAGGCATTTAGACATCAAACATGAGATAATGCAAGTCTATGAATTAAGTTTGGGCTTTAGATGAGATTTTTAAGTTAAGGTAAATACCTTAACACATCTTGAAATTTGAATATTTTTTCATTTGTGACCAAATCTGAAATAATACCAAATTACATCCTGAACTTTGATATTGATCTCAATTATAGCCTCCCGTCATCTCTCCGTCGTTTTCCCTGTTAACTGCATGACGTGGCATGCCCACGTGGAATAAAATATTATTATTTTTTATACATCATTAAAAAATATTTTTTTTTAAAAAAAATTATTTATTAATTTAAAATATATACTTATATATTTTTAAAAATATTTATTTTTTTAAAAAAACTTTATTTACCACGTGAAAGGATTTTTTTTAAAAAAATATTTTTTATTTATTTTTAATGATGTGTAAAAAATAATAATATTTTAGTTCACGTGGGCATGCCACGTCATGCAGTTAACGGAGATGACGACGGAGAGATAACGGGAGGCTATAATTGATATCAATGTCAAAGTTCAGGATATAATTTGGTATTATTTCGAATTTGGTCACAAATGAGAAAATGTCCAAAGTTCATGATGTATTTTGGTATTTATCCTTTAAGTTACTTTGCGGACTTAGGTCAACCTATACTTCAAGATTTGAAAAAAAATCAAACTTTTAAATCTATACAACATCATATTTTTGATGAAAAACTTTGGTACCAATTTTTGGATGAAAGTTTTGATACCAAGTATTGAATGGTCATTTGAAATACATGAATAAAGTTTGAACTCAAAAGAATTTTCAAAGACCATTTTTCATCCTATATTGATTTTAATAAACAAATGGATATTTCTAGCTATTATCCAAAATATTTTTTTAATAAACAAATGGATATTTCTACTATTTTCAAAGATCGGTCGACCGCTAGGGCTACTGCCCATTTCTTACCCTATTCAGTCGATCGCTCGGTCGACCGAATTTAGGATGAGTTTATTTTTTAGCCGATTTCTTCCGCGCTTCGTTTTCGGATTCCGGCTTTCAACGCGCATCATCTTGGAGAGCTCTCGTGTGAACTTTGAGCCCGTCAAATGTGACTTTGGCGCACACGTCGATCTTCGAGAAACTTTCCACGATGAACCCGAGTGCGACGATCAATGTCCTTTCGATATCCGATTTCTCCGATATTTCTGATCGAGGACATCGAACACTAATTGATATGGAACCTGAAAGATATTCTCAATGAAATCATTAGTTCCATGTTTGTTATCATCAAAACCATCAAAACCGAGATTAAGGCTAAGGTTGAAAACCTAAAGCCAACACGACTGGTCGACCGAAGTAGCCTTAGCCAATTTTTTACACCATCTTCGGTCTACCGACGGGTCGACCGATTGGCTACTGCCAATTTCCTAACTCTATTCGGTGGATCGAACATAGGCTGATATTGATTTTTCAGCCATTTTTCTTGCGCGCTTCATTTTCGGGTTCCGACTTTCAACGTGCGTCATCTTGGAGAGCTTTGCATGTGATCTTTGGACTCGTCCAAGACGTCTTTGGTGCACATGTCTATCTTTGAGAAATTTCCGTGATGAACCCGAATGCGTTGACCAATGTCCTTTCGACTTTACGATTTCTTCCGATATTTTCAATCAAGGACATCGAGTGCTAATCGATATGGAACTTGAAAGATTTTCTTAATTAAATCATTAGTTCCATATTTGTTATCATCAAAACCAAGATTAAGACCAAGGTTGAAAACCTAAAGCCAACAATCTCCTCCTTTTTGATGATGACAAACATCCTTAAGAAAATATATCTTTCAAGCATAAAGGATATCATCTAAGGGATTTCTCCCCCTATCAACATGCATATCTATGAAAATAAACTCCCCCTATCTATATGCATGGTCTTCCTATATTTTCTCCCCCTTTACCTATAATTTTCTCCCCCTTTTGACATCAATCAAAAAGGGCAAGAAAGGTTAATCTAGTCAAAGGGGTGAAAAACAAAGATATATATTTTTCATGAAGTTGAGACTCTAAAGATTATTTTTCATGAAATATGAAAATCTCAACCAAAGGGATGAAAAAAAATATTTGATATGAAACAAAATCATACATGATATGTTCAAAACAAAATATTTCCATGATATGTTCAAAACAAAATCTGAATTAAATCATGTATGTTCTCAAGTATGAATATTTTCATGAATATTGATTCTTTTTCATGACATTTTTAGATTTCATTCAAACTTTCAAAATATTAAGATAGGGTCATTTTAAAACATGTATATCAAGTTTGAAGTGAAACTAATGTCGTTTGATCAAACTTTTAACTTAGCATGGTTTCATTTGAATTAAGCATGAAAACATAAAAATGCTAAGTATCAAGTTTTGTTATCTACTCATGTTTTCTCTATCTTAGGCATCTAGATATCAAAACATGAGTGAGTCTAATTATATTGATAAAGTTTGGGCTTAAAATGAGGTTTCTAAGGCACTTTTTGACATAGATCAAAGTATACGTTAAGTTTTCAAAAAATCAAACTTTTAAATCCATACAAAATCATTTTCTCGACGAAATTTTTTGATACCAATCGTTGTACGAAAATTTTTGAAACTTTAACTGGACAAACTAGATTTTTCAAGGAATCTACAGGTTCAAGAATCAATCAAAAATCAGTTTCCTATAAATTCATAAGATTTTTGAAAGTCCAGGGGCATTTTCATAAATTTTAGATATTTTTCAAAAATTATCATTTTTTATTCAAACTCTCCAGATATCGTTGAATGGTCATTTGAAATGCATGTGTCAAGGTTGAACTCAAAATGAATTTGCAAAGTCCATTTTTCAATCGATCTCGAATTCTATTAAAAGCTAATTTTTTAAGATATCTCTCAAATTATCAAAATCATTTTTAGAAATGATTTTACTCAAAGAATAGAGAGAACGATATTAGAAATGAAATCAAAATAGCATGCACAAAATTTCATTTGAAGTTTTTGAAGAAAAAAACAAAGTATTGGAGAGATGAGTAATTCAAGAGGATGATACTTTGCATTTTTGAAATCCAACTTCAAAATTTTATTATAAATCAGATTTTTGAAATTTTTAAGTCTCATACTAGATTTTTCAATGAAAGTGCAGCTTCAAGAATCATCTAAAAGGATTTTTCTATATTTCTCTAGAAATAACTAAAAATGCATACCAATTGTTGGATGAAATGACATTTTCTTATTTTTTAATTATTCTTAAAACATGTTCAATTTTCATTCAAACTTTTATGACACCATAAAATGATCATATAAAGAGTGTATGTCAAGTTTGAAATGAAAATTATATCCTAAAGTCAAGATATCAACCTAGCATGGTTTCATTCAAAACTAAGCTAGTTATCATGAAAATTGATAAGTGTCAATTTTATCATTTACTCATGATTTTTCAAACTTAAACATATAGACACCTAACATGAGTAGATCTAAACATGTTCCTCAAATATGGATTGAAAATGAGACCTCTAAGTCAATTTGTTGACTTGGGTCAACTTGGTTCAAAAGAGGTTTTCATGAAACCACCCCTATGTCATTTTATCCATATTCATATGAATTTTTCATTCTACGTGCATGAAATATGTCATACATATTCCTAAACATGTTTATAAAGTTTGGACTTAAAATCAAGTGTCTAAGTCAACTTGGGTCAAACTTTTCAAGCTTAAGTCCTCTAAATTGAACTAGTTTTCAATTTGCTCAATGTCTTATGAATTTTCAATTCTAAGCAAATGACAACTAATCATTAACACACATAAACATGTTCATCCAATTTTCAACTTAAAATGAAGTCTCTAAAGAAAAAATTTCAACCTAGAGCAAGTTTCATTCAATCAAGATATCATGAAATTGCCTAGATATCAAAATTTTACCTACTCATGAAATTTCATATATTTATCATGCATAATCAATCATAAGTATAGAGAAATCATTCAAGCATAGGTATTCAAATATTATACTAAGATTTTTGCAAAATTAAACCCATACCTTATTTTTAGAAATTTTGCCAAACTTGTCATTTATACTTTTCAATTTTCTTCATGATAGCAAGCCTTCCATTAACATTCTCAACTTGCAAGTAGACTTCATTAGTAGATTTAATGAAAATAAAGCTACTAGCAAGCAACCCAAACCAAATAGCAAAGAGAGGAATCAAGTATCATTTTCAAAATGCATCTTTGCTAGATAGTTTGAAATTCGTTTTAAAATATATTATCATGAATCCAAAACGAATCGAGAGATCTCAAAATATAAAATTTTGAGACATAGATCTCCAACCCTTCCTATTGGTTGAAAATCGAAAGGTCACAATGAGCCTATGATTTAGAACCGCAAGGTCGCTTAGGCTCATTACAGGCCACTTAGGTCTCCGAAGAGACCGAAAATCAAAAATAAAAAACGTTCTTGAAACTTATCGAGAGCGAAAAAATCTACTAATATTAAGCATATATCAAACCCCAACTATAATTTAAGCAAGAGGGTATAGGAGATGATACCAAAGTACTTTTTGATGCCAACCTTACTAAGGCATCAAGATTACTTGAAGTTGCAACTTTGAAATGATATAGCTCTAAGTCCTCATGCAACTCCCATCAACTATCATCAACTCATCCTTGTGTGGTTGCTCCCCCTACAAAAGAAGATGAGATCTTTGGTACCCAAATGACTTTGGATCCTTGGGGGTTAGAGGGCTTAGCTACCCAAAGTGTCTTAACACCACTTGGGTTCATCTTAAATGCACAATCATATATGGTATGCCCATAAACACCACAACAAAAATAATGACCTTGAAATTATTTCTTTTTGTCATTTTTGTGAACATGAGGTCTAAAGTTAGAATGCTTGACATGAGGAGGATGATGAGCATGAGCATTCTTAAAGGAAACATTCTTCTTTTGAACATGAGGTTTAATGGTAGAAGGCTTAACATTTTGAACATGATGGACATTGCCATTCTTTACATAAGTATTTTTCATTCTTGCGTTCTTAGGAAATGAAACATTTCATAATTCGTTTACTTTCTTATTTAAGAACACAACCTCATTTTTCAATAAATCAAGAGATTGATATAAGACATTAGATTGAGATTTCAAATTGTTGTTTTCACTTATACTTTTTGAATTCTCAAGTTTCAAATTTTCATTCTTAAGCTTTAAGTCCTTAAGCTCAAGTTTCAACCTATCATGGGAAGAATAAAAATAACTAGATTTGATTCTCTCATTTTCTAGTTTTAATTCATCCACATGAGAGTTAAGCCTTATATTTTCTTTCTTTAATTTCTTATTTTCTTTATTCTTTTTCAAGAGCAATTCATACATCTTTTTGCATTCTTCTAGTAGTTCTTCATAAGACATGTTAAGAGATTTTGAGCTACTAGAATCACTATTTTGATCATGACTAGAAGATGGTGAATATACCTCATTCCGAAGACCCATGAGGCAAAAGTTCGATGTAGCTTCATTGTCATGTCTAAAAGATGCTTCACTTGATTGAGATGTGGATGAAGAAGCACACTTCTTTTTGGATTATTTCTTCAAGAGTGAACAATTCTTCTTCTTGTGTCCCTTCTCTTGGCAAAGGAAGCACCTAAGTTTTCTTTTCCGATTTTTACTTGTGCTTCTTTGGCTAAAAGTGATTTGGGCATCAAAACCGAGGTTAGTACTAGGGGGATGACCATTGTCATCACCACCCTCAACAAAATTATTAAGCTCTTCGGTTTTAGCATAATCATATAACATATTTAATGTTGCCCAGATATCAAAAGCGGAAGAAGAATGCATAACATTTTCAAGTATTTTATTTGCAAATGAGCAATACAGGAGATGCGTTATTTTGGCATTCAATTCAAATAATCTTACTTGTTCTTGAGCCCAATCATTTATGTCAATGGTGGGCTCAACATACTCATTCTTTAGCATGCACAATAGATCTAAACTTTGTATTTTAAGAAAGGTATACATCTTATTCTTCCAAACACCAAAGTTTTCTTCATCAAACCTAGGTAGTACAAATGCTATACTCTCTAGTGCCATTTTTTGGATCGAGGCAAGATGTAGACGAGATGGTGAAATCTCAATCCACGACCCGCTCTGATACCAATTGTTGGAGAAATGGCAACACGAGAGGGGGGGGGGGGGTGAATAGTGTATTAACTAAATTAATTAGTCTAAATTTAATTTCAATCGTTTACTTAGACCACTTAGGCAAATTGCAATTTTACGATTGGATGCAAAAGCAAGATAAATAATTAAGCACAAATAGAGTATCAATGCAAACACACAAATTTATAGTGGTTCGGCCCCAATGCCTACTCTACTACCGAAGCACCCTACTTAGGATTTCCAAACTAGGTTTACTAGATTAATTCTTGTTTCCCTTACAATGAGGACTTTGACTCAAAGAGTCACACTCTCGACCTAAAGCACTTCCACACCCGGAAGTCTCCGTCTTTTTATCAAGAGCACTCTTCCACCTCAACCCTAAGGAACAACTCATTTAATCCTAGCAAACTACGTTTAATTACACCGTTGGATCTAAACCTCAAACTCCAAGGCTACCACCCAATTTCAAGACCTAACAATCCTAGGTCTTCACACGCACAAATCCAAAGTAAACACGTTCAAATAATAATAAAATTACAGTGAAAAGAGCTTAGAAATGAAACCAAGAATCAGTGCTCTTTTCCAAGCCTTCAACGCCTTCAACTCGCCAAGACGTAGAACTCGAATCAAATCCCGAGTCGAGGCAAAGTGCGCGCTTGAAGAAGATGTCGATGGAAGAGCCGAGCGCTATTGATCAATCTTTAGAAGGATCAAAACTCCCTTTTAATTGCTCAATAAAATCTGTGAGAGTGGGAGGAGTTAGATCAAGGATATTTATAACTTCTGAAAGAAAGGGCAGCTCAACGGGCGGAAAACGGGTAGAAAACTAGCCGTTACCGCCGTTCGATCGCATGTCGGTCGATCATCGATCGGCCGAACTATCGACCGCTCGAGCGACCTATCGACCGCTCGAGCGACCGTTAAGCCAAAGGTGTGTAATCGCGATCTGCAATCCGATCGATCGATCGGTCGATCAACGCACGCACTGCCCAATTTTTACCTCTGTCGGTCGGTCGACTAATGCACGCATTGCCCATTTTTTGCCTCTGTCGGTCGACCGAAGTAGCCTTAGCTAATTTTTTACACCATCTTCGGTCGACCGACGGGTCGATCGATTGGCTACTGCCAAATTTTGGCAACATTCGGTCGACCGATGGGTCGACCGAATTGGCTACTGCCAATTTCCTAACTCTATTCGGTCGACCGATCGATCGAACATTGGCTGATATTGATTTTTTAGCCATTTTTCTTGCGCGCTTCATTTCTAGGTTTCGGCTTTCAACATGCGTCATCTTGGAGAGCTTTCCATATGATCTTTGAACTCGTCCAAGACGTCTTTGGTGCACACGTCTATCTTTGAGAAATTTCCATGATGAACCCAAATGCGTTGACCAATGTCCTTCCGACTTTGCGATTTCTTCCGATATTTTCAATCGATGACATCGAGCGCTAATCGATATGGAACTTAAAAAAATTTCTTAATTAAATCATTAGTTCCATGTTTGTTATCATCAAAACCGAGATTAAGACCAAGGTTGAAAACCTAAAGCCAACAAGGTGGAGGTAACAGAATATGAAACTTAGGGTGTCATGTTTGTATTTATTGCAGGTGGAGATGATGGCACCGCCCGACAATCTCGCGGGGATATTGCTCATAATGGGTCGAGGCTGATCTCGAAGATGGTGGGCTTGTAATGGCATATCCCTTATGATAAGGAAGGACATGGATGTCCTTGTATAGTCGGGTGGAGTCGTCTAGTTTGGCTTGAGTCGGGTTTATGAATATGGTCGGGTGAAGCCTCGGGCTGAGTCATCTTGTTTGGCTCGAGTTGGGTTATGGGGCGCCGCTAGGACTAATTCGATCGGGCCCAATACTTTTAGTACAGTCCACAACCCCCAAGCTCGATCGGAGTCTGAAAGACTGCGTACCAAGCTCTAAGTGATGTCGGCTTCGACCTCGGCTAACCACATGTAGGGTGCACAGCTTCTTATGTGACTCTTCGTTATCCGGGTTAGATGTGATGTTTAGATGGAAGAGGAGGGTTCTCTTCTCGATGTTTGCCTCTTGTATGGTAGATATATCTTGGCAAGAAAGTAATTGTGAGTAGACGATCTGGTATGCGATTCCCGAGGCATTTGAACGCCAGCTGTGAACTGATGCAACGTGGTTCCGCCCATGAAGGAATGAAAATTGCCCATCAGAGTGGCAACTTTTTGTTTTTGTATCTGATAAATAGCCCTGCATGTTGCATATTTTGGTAAGCATGTGGTAGGAGGTTTCGAGGATCATTGTCCCTCCTGAGGTCATTTTTGTCTTGTTGGTGAATGGTTCACCAGTCGCAGTGGGTTTGTACCATCGGGCTTGAGAGGAGGGTAGACGGCGAGAGGCTCGTTGTAAGTTCGCATTGCAGGGCTTATGCCGGGGATGCTTCCTTCGATGCTTACTTAAGGAAGGCGTTGTACAGACATGTGGGTAGCCTTCCTAGTTGGCTAGAAGATTATCCGTAATTTCGTGTCCCCTCGATAATCCGAACTGGGTAGGTTCATGCTGTCAGGGCTTCCATTTCTCGCCATCTCGTGCGTCTGGCCCTCCATAATCCTCCTACGGCTTACGAAAGGTTCGACCAAGTTAGCATATGGAGTTAAATCCTGATAGTAGATCATAAGTGTGGAATTCCATAGGCATGACTTGGTTTGATGTTGGTAATGGCACCTTGGTTGGAATGCTCTTCAAATCGCTTCGTCGGTGTATCTTTGTAATTTGTCTTTCTGCTTGTAGACTACTCTTTGTGGTAAATGTACATATCCCCTTGTGGGTTTCTTGTGAATAAAGAGGAATTTTCCCGCTTTTATCCTTTATGTGTTTAGTCGAATTTGCTTGGCTACTTAATCGCTGTGAATTTGTTAAGCGATTGTGAATGAGGTGTTGGGGCTAGGTTTACAAAAGGTTCGGAGACCGAAGGTGGTGGCTCTAGAGCTAAGGATCACGCTCGGGGGGTCAAGCCAGGCTCGCCGAGGGGCATGAGGTAGGACCGTGCGTGAGGAGTCGAATAAGGGCTCTAAGGCCGGAAGTAGTAGAGTGATAGCCAACGAGCGAGGCTGGTAAAAAATGAGACCTGGTCGTGTAAGGGCACCAAGGCTGAAAGTAGTGGCTTTGGGGGGCTGAGGACTGCACTCGGGGGTTCAAGACAAGCTTGCCGAGGAGCGTAAGGCAGGACTGTACGCTAGGGGTCGATTAAGAGCTCTAAGGCCGAAAGTAGCGGCGTGATGACCGATCAGCCAGGTGGTGAAAACCGAGTCTTGATTGTGTATGGGCATTGAGGCCGGAAGTAGCGGCTCTGGGTGTTGAGGACCGCACTCGGGGGTTCAAATCGAGCTTATCGTGGAGATCTCTTTCTGGCTGAGCTCAATTCTCCGCCTCTTGAAACTCTGTCGGCGATGTAGTCAATAACTCCTTGGAGTTCGTTTCCCGAGCGATCAGCTTGGCCATTCTCCCTCTGACCCGAGTAGGGATTCAGAGGTGTTCGGCTTCATCGTCGAGGGTCACGACTCCTGCTTTGACCTCGTTCTCTTTGGCGGTGGAAGTATTTGTCTAAGTGTCCTGCACGGACCAAATCTTCAAGTTGGTCATCGAGTACCACACAGTCCTCGATGGTGTGTCCATAGGTGTCATGGAAGGCACACTTCTTGCTCATATCGACGTTGGGTGGTAGCTTTTTCTTTCCCGCATTGGCAGGGCACCTGATAAGCTTCAGGTGGTAGATGTCACGAAGGATGAACTCCTTCCTAGTATTAAAAGGAGTGTATCTTTCAAATTGGGCGTTCGAGCGAGGTGGTGACCTTGGCCCTCTGCTATTGTTTTGCTCATGGTGGTTGCGGTCTTCGCTTTTTTTATCTGCCCTTTTGAGTTTTTTTATCTTCGACAACAACCTTCAAATTCTGCCTTTTGGCCATTTTGGCTTTTCAAATTTCTTCCATCTCTACGAAGCTAGCGGCTTTCTCCTGGAACTCAGCCATGTCCTTGGGCTTCATCAGGGTAATCTGATCGGCAAAGTGTTCGGGCTTCAATCCGAATTTAATGGAGAAGAATTTGACTCGGAGGGGTCGAGGTTGGGGATTTCGGCCGTTATAGCTTGAAACCTGCATATGTATTCCCTTAGGGGCTCATATTGCCCCTGCCTGACATAGTGGAGGACTTCCTCTGTTTTGTGGTAGACCCACTATGGTGAACCGATTGGGGAAGACACGGGAGAGGTCCTCGAAAGAATGAATAGACCTCGACAGGAGAGAAACAAACCACAACAAAATAATTTATCTCAAGAAAGTTGGAAAGACCCTGTAGAGAGCAGGGTTGGTCGCTCTATGATAGAGTATCATGGTCCTGAACATCGTAAGGTGTATTGTAGGATCACGCATATCGTAGTAAGGCGCCGGAGTGGTAGGAAACTTGCTCTTCGATGGGAGGTGGGTTCCCATTATGTTCTCAGCGAAAGGTCTCACGTAGATTTGAAAGTCAATCACGACCTCCATGGCTTTGGAGTTCTCTTTTATTTTTCCTGAAGGGGGGTGCTGGAGACCTCGTCGTGAAGGAGGAAAATCAGCCTCCTCTTGCCGTTGGCATGAGGGCTTGTAGTGGCATATCCCTCGTGATAAGGAAGGACGTGGATGTCCATGTATGTCCGGGTAGAGCCCCGGGCGGAGCTGTCTAGTCTAGCTTGAGTCAAGTTTATGAATCTAGCCGGGTGAAGCCCCCGAGCAGAACCATTTGGTTTGGCTCGAGTTGGGTTCACTACTAGAAACTTGGTCTTCAGCAACGGCTATCAGCAACGGCCGCTCAAGCCGTTGCTATTTGCAACGGCATTCTTACGGCCGCCCGAGCCGTTGCAGATATCTGTATCTGCAACGGCGTTCTAACGGAAAACCGAGCCGTTGCTGATTATTTTAATTATCAGCAACGGCTTTCGGACGGAAAGGCGAGCCGTTGCTGATTTTTTAATTTTCAGCAACGGCTTGCTAACGGATAAGTGAGCCGTTGCTGATGATAACTTATCAGCAACGGCTTTCTAACGGGCGAGTGAGCCGTTGCTGATAAGTTTATATAGGGCACGCTCTCGCGCCCGACCCTTCTTCCTCCCGCTGCTGCCGCCGCCGCCTCCTGCCGAGAACTTCGCCGCTGCTGCCGTTGCTGCCGACGCCGACGCCTCTCGCCGACGCCTCTCGCCGACGCGCCGCTGCCGCTGCTGCCGGTATGTTGATCGGCCGGCCTATACGGTTTCGGCCGGAGATGTTAAAATCCGACCGAAACCCTATTTCTAGGGTTTCGGCCGGCGGCGGTCGGCCTATGGCCGCCGCCGGACCTTCTACAGTGGCCGGACAGTGTGTCCGGCCACTGTACGCCGGCGCCGGAGGGTGGACTCCGGCGCCGGAATATATATATATATATATTGTTTTTGAAATTGTTAATTAATTATTTTATAAATGTTAATTAATTGTTTAGATTAATTGTTTAATTTGTTAGATTAATTATTAGGGTTTAGATTAATTTCGGACGCGCGCCGGAATCGTCCACTTCGGACGCGCGCCGGAATCGTCCAATTCGGACTCGCGCCGGAATCGTCCAATTCGGACTCGCGCCGGAATCGTCCACTTCGGACGCGCGCCGGAATCGTCCAATTCGGACTCGCGCCGGAATCGTCCACTTCGGACGCGCGCCGGAATCGTCCAATTCGGACTCGCGCCGGAATCGTCCACTTCGGACGCGCGCCGAAATCGTCCAATATGGACTCGAACTGTCTCAAAACATTTAGAAAATAATCATCCATCCGACGAGTTGATATGTTTCACGTACGCATCGATCAGTCGGATATGATTTAGCAAAACCTTAGATCCGTTCGGGGATTGTATGTTCGTGTAAAAGAAGTAGATGATCTTTTATACGACGTACAATTCTTGAATTGTCCCTGATTGGACAATTTGGGAATATAGTTATTTGTACTGCACTTACGTTTTTATTTTAACTGTTAACTAATTATTCTAAATTTCGGCAACATCTCTCTTGTTCTCCGATACGCGCCCAGATGATATGCGTATTCGGAGAACTGTAGGGAGATGCTGTCGAAATTTAGAATAATTAGTTAACAGTTAAAATAAAAACGTAAGTGCAGTACGAATAACATAAATCCCGAATGGAATAGGACCATCTCACCTAAAGACATTAACCAAAGAAATTGTCATTGATTGACAGAATCATGTCGGCTGATCGAAGTTGGATGTACCGACGTTTTGATCATGGAGCTTTAACGAATGAGTTTCGATTAGGCGTAACGTACTTCCTAAATTTCGCCTATTCGAATCGGAATTTCGTTAGCATGGGTGATCAAATCCGATGTCCGTGCCGCATTTGTTCGAATGGCCGATTTTTGGATCGGGAGACTGTCACTCTGCATCTATATACCAAAGGATTTACACCAAGATATTTTCTATGGACTTGTCACGGGGAGTCACGCGAAGTCGGGACGTCGAGCAATCCTGTCGTTCAGACATATGGTGAATCTTCCTCTGCTGGTGCTTCTTCATCCGGTCAATGTAATCCCTATAGAACTATGATACTTGATAGTCTTGGGGGTCAATTCCACCTGAATGATAATGTTGATCGGCCAGTTCTTCAGACATCAGTCCCACCAGATACTACAGCGGTTGATATCACAGAAGTAGGGGCTGCGGTAGAGATTGAATTACCGAATAAAGAAGCTGCAGAATTTTACGAGATGTTGAAAGCTGCCGATGAACCTTTGTATGAGAATTGTCCTAAATACACTAGGTTTTCAGCAATGACACAGCTCTTAAACATCAAGGCCGATTGTAATATCAGCGGAGTTGCGTATGATCGGATTGCTGGATTGATTAATGGAATGCTGCCTACTGATAACAAGTTTGAGCCTACTTTTTATAAGACTAAAAAGCTAATGAGAAAATTGGGGCTTGGGTACGAAAAAATACACGCGTACCAAAATAACTGCATTTTATATTATAAAGAAAATGTGCAGTTGGATAAATGCCCTGTATGTCAACACCCTCGTTACAAGGAGAAGAAATCGGTCCGACAGAAAAATATCCCGTTTAAGGTGCTTCGGTATTTTCCACTAACACCGAGGCTTCAAAGATTATTCATGTCGGAAAAGACAGCCCCCTACATGAGTTGGCATGCAAGAAGTCGTGATGATACAGTAATGACTCATCCATCTGACAGTGAAGCATGGAAACATTTGGATACATGTTATCCTTCATTTGCTATGGATACTAGAAATATCAGATTGGGATTGTGCACAGATGGTTTTAATCCGTTTGGGCATTCTGCAACTCCTTATTCAGTTTGGCCAGTGCTGCTGACAGTTTATAATTTGCCACCGTCAATGTGCATGAAAGATGAATTTATTTATCTTTCGATGATTATTCCGGGTCCTAAGGGTCCGCGAAAAGAAATTGACATATTTCTCAGACCCTTGATAGATGAATTGGAAACATTGTGGACTGAGGGAGCTGTCACTTATGATTGTCATCGGAAGCAAAACTTCAATTTAAAGGCCGCGGTCTTGTGGACAATCAATGATTTCCCCGCGTACGGCATGTTGTCGGGTTGGAGCACTCACGGCCGACTCTCTTGCCCGTATTGTATGGAACACTCTAAATCAATCAGTCTTCAGAACGGACGAAAAATCTCATTCTTTGATTGTCATCGTCGATTCCTACCGGTTCATAACCAGTATCGAAGGAATCGTAATAAATTTACTAAGGGCAGAGTCGAAAGAGATGGGCCACCACCGATGTTGTCTGGTGAACAAATATTAGCACGTGTTTCAGCACTTCCAGATATAGTATTTGGTCGCAATGAAAGAGTGTCAGGTTTTGGCCAAACACACAACTGGGTGAAAAAAAGTATCTTTTGGGAATTGCCCTATTGGAGTTCATTATTGATTCGACATAATTTAGATGTCATGCACATTGAAAAAAATGTGTTTGATAATATTTTCAACACTGTGATGGATATTTCTGGAAAAACTAAAGATAATGTCAAAGCCCGACATGATCTGAAAATACTTTGTAAAAGACCAGAGTTGGAGTTACAAGAGGTCAACGGACGATATCTGAAACCGAAGGCCCTATATGTGTTAAATAAACAACAGATCAAAGATGTTTGTCAATGGGTAAAAGAACTCAGATTACCCGATGGATATGCTTCAAACTTATCTCGATGTGTGAACGTCGATGATTGCAAAATATCAGGGATGAAGAGCCATGATTGTCATGTATTCATGCAGAGATTACTTCCGATCGCATTTCGAGATCTTCTACCTGATAATATTTGGGGTCCGTTGACTGAATTAAGTATGTTTTTTAGAAGCATCTGTGCAAATGTCCTTCGAGTCGAAGATATGTCAACACTTGAAAATAATATTGTTGAAATCATATGCAAGCTGGAGCAGTTTTTCCCTCCTGCATTTTTTGACTCGATGGAGCATCTACCGATACACTTGGCATACGAGGCACGAGTTGGTGGCCCCGTTCAATATCGTTGGATGTACTTATTTGAAAGATACATGAATCGTCTGAAGAAAAAAGTAAAGAACACCGCAGCTGTTGAAGGATCAATATCTGAATCGTATATCATCCAAGAAATTTCAACATTCTGCTCATTTTACTTTGAATCGACAGTACAGACAAGATTTGATCGTCTTCCACGTAACGACGACGGGGGTGTTCGACATTCAGATGGACATTTAAATATATTTTGTCACTCTGGTCGTGCTTTTGGTTCTCGTCCATCTCGACACTTAAGCGATGAAGAGTATCATTTGGCACACTTGTATGTATTACTCAATTGTCCAGAGATTGAACAATTCATTGAAATATTTGACATTGAGATGGTGCAAAAATACTCTATTCACAACGATCAAGAATTGGAGACATTACGGAATCGTGATTTCCCTTCTTGGATTCAGACTTACAGCAAAGATCACAGAGCTGAAATAGATGAAAAAATATTTGAGTTTGTTAGTGGACCGTCGCGACTTGTGTCGTGCTATAGCGGATATTTTGTTAACGGGTATAAATTTCACACGGTTGAATATTCATCTACAAAAAAGACGATGAATGCTGGGGTCTGCGTGAAAGGGACAACCTATGTTGAATGTGATATGGATTTCTATGGACTAGTGGAAGAAGTGATAGAGTTGCACTACTTCGGCTTGAAATCAGTGTTCCTATTTAGATGTCATTGGTTCGATACAACAGAAAGGGGCATGAAAGTTCATCAAAAATACAAACTTGTTGAGGTTAATTACAAATCGAAATTGGCAGCAAATGAGCCATTTATATTGGCATCACAAGCCGAACAAGTATATTACGCGAAGTATCCGGCTCGAAATAAAGATAGAGCAGATTGGCGTGTAGTCTGTAAGACAAAAGGTAGAGGAAAAATTGATCCGATAGTAGGAGAAAATGATCCTCCTGGTTTCTATCAAGAAGATGATCTTCCTGCTGTGGATCGTATTATTCCAATACTCGAGGATGCAGACACAACGTCAATTCAATTAGAAGTTGAATATGCTGATGATGACGATCATGAAATTGAGGAAGCTGGAGATGAAGAAGATGACGAAGAGGAAGAAGAGGAAGAAGAAGAAGAATTCGAAGACTATTATTCAGATGATGAGGAATAATTGTAAAGTATATATATTTTATTAAATATATCTCTACTATTTATACAATAATCTGATTATATGTCTGTTCGACAGATATGTCTGGTCGTGGTTATCGACGCAGGAGAGCTTCGGAGTCTCCGATCGGTGAGACTCCAGCACTTACTCATGCTGCTGATCCTCCTGTTGCTGATCCTCATGAGGATGATACTGCCGAGGCTAGTACATCCAGACGCAGGCGGCCACGCGGGCCGAACAGGTGGCAGCCTCCCCCAGCCACAGAGTCACGTAGATTGATCAGCGTGATTGGGGAGCGGTAATATATCATGAATTATGAATCATTACAAATTCATTATATCATAATATAATATTAAAATTTATTTTTGTTGTGCAGGTTCGAGCAAGAAGAAGTGCCGAGGAGCATTTCTTCTACTATTCGACGATACATGCACGGGGCATGGCCTACGTGGTCTCACGTGCCTAGCGAGCACGTCGACATGTTATGGCGCGAGTTTGAGGCACGTATTATTTTTTTTTTTACATGCATGATGATATATTAAGAATTGGTACTGATATTATTATTTTGCAGGCTCGCTATACATGGGCCGAGGACCAGAGGTCCTTCATTTACGCTGCCTGGGAGTCTATTTCCCGGGCAAGGTACAACGGGCAGCTGGGGCAGGCTCGGTCCCGAGCGATGGCCCGAGCTGGGACCGCTAACATCGCGGAGACTTGGGGATACGGCCCCAGTTGGATTACTCCGGATATATGGGACCAGCTCGTGGGGATATGGTCGACGGATCGATGGCAGGAGGTTTCTCAGAATGCGGCTAGAAATCGCATGTCGGGGGGAGCAGCGCGTCACACCGGCGGCTCTGTTGCATTTGCAGTGCACGCAAACCGTATGGTAAGTATATCGTTTAATTATATATTTTATTTTTTATTATGTGTACTAATTAATGTATTTGTTTTGTAAATGTAGACGACGGTGTCGGATGACGGGACTGTCCAGCGACCCTCCCCGATGGCGGTGTTTGAGCGGACTCACCGTCGAGCACATGGGACGGGGGAGTACATCGACAACCGCGCTGCATACATTGTGGTAATTATATATTTGTTTAAATTATTCATTATATATTTATAATTTAAGTTTTATGATAAATATTAAACAAAAAATCAAACTCGAGTAGGAGACGTACAGCCAGAGGGTGGTGCAGCGCGGGGGTACCCCCGAGGACTTTGACGCAGCATCGTGGGTCGAGGCCGCAGGTGGCTGGGACCATGGCCGCGTATATGGCTTCGCAGATAGTGGTCATGCGCGAGCCGTGCTAGGGCCACTTGGGGCACCGACCCCTCCGGTCGCTGGTGAGCGGCCGTCTACCTCTAGATCCAGTTATGATCATAGTAGCAGAATAAGGACTCTAGAGGAGACGGTCGCGCGTCAGAGTCAGATGATGGAGGAGATGCATGCTATGCTACGCAACATGTCAGGTCATCCCGCAGCAGGCATCTCTTCGGCATCATCTAATCCATCGTCCTCGAGTCAGTCCACGCCGGTGTACACTCAAGCACTCCAGACCCCGCCATATGATCCAGACCATCCTCCATCGTGATCGTGAGATTTTTTGTTTGGATATTGAACTTGTTACTGAGATATTGAACTTGTTAAACTTATTTTGTTTGGATATTGATACTTCAATTTTGCATTTGAATTGTTTTTATACTATCGTGGATAATTATCAATATAAATATAATTGTTTTGATGTATATCTTGGTGTGTTTGTGATGTGTGAATGAATGTGTGTATGAGGGTATGGGTGTGTGAGTTATGTATCAGATAAATGTATCAATGTATCAATGGAAATTAGAAATTTGAAATTTTTCTGCCTGCAGGTATAGGTCATCAGCAACGGCTTTCCCACGGCCGTCCGTGGGAAAGCCGTTGCTAAAAGTGTATCGACAGCCGTTGCTGATGACTTACAGCAACGGCTTAGCGACGGGTTTTACTAACGGCGTTGCTACGGACTCGAGGCCGTTGCTATTAATGTTATCAGCAACGGCTCCGGGTCCGTGGTAAAACCGTTGCTGATAATATTTTTAGCAACGGCCCGAGCGGCCGTTGCGGATAATGTTTTGAGCGACGGCCCGAGCGGCCGTTGCTGATCCGTTGCTAAGTCATCAGCAACGCGAC
The DNA here is from genome assembly GCA_034359265.1 of Canna indica. Lineage (NCBI taxonomy): Eukaryota > Viridiplantae > Streptophyta > Magnoliopsida > Zingiberales > Cannaceae > Canna > Canna indica. The sequence continues at coordinate 50,764,958 of CP136897.1, forward strand.
TTTCTGTCACGGCTCTATTGCAACGGCTCAGCCGTTGCTGATGCTCTTCAGCAACGGCTCAGCAACGGTATCAGCCGTTGCTGATGCCCATTTTTCTAGTAGTGGTTGTAGGGGGCACTGCTGGGTCTAATCCGACCGAGCCCAATAATTCTAGTCAAGTCATGGAGAGTATCTTGGTAGTTCTCGGTCGAGGCCATTGGCTGTAGCCAAACTCCTTGTCAGGGGGTGCACGACGGAGTGCATGTCAAGAGCATGGGAGCTCGTCGTTGGCAGCTAGGGTCGTATGTCGTACCTGAGGTTAAATCCCATATTAGAAGTATGATTCTTTTGAATGCACCTTTGAGGTAGTATGACGATTGTTAAAGCAAAACTGTGGCGACTGTGGGCGTGAAGTTGAGCGCTTGGATGGGGCACTGAGGCATGAAGTAGGGAGGGTTACAAAACCTGTAATAATGGCACTGAGACTGAGTAAGGGCTCCGAGGCTGAAAGTAGTGGCGCTAAGGCCGAGGACTGCGCTTAGGGGGTCAAGCCGAGCTCGCCGATGAGAGTAAGGTAGGACGACGCGAGGGGTTGGTAAGGTCTCTGGGGTCGAAAGTAGCAGCGTTGAGGCCGAGGACCGCGCTTGGGGGGTCAAGCCGAGCTCGTCGAAGAGCATAAGGTGGGACCATGCGAAGGGTTGGTGAGGGCTCTGAGGCGCAAAGTAGTGGCACTGAGGTCGAGGACCATGCTCGGGGGGTCAAGCCGAGCTCGTTGAGGAGCGTAAGGTAGGACCCGCACGAGGGGTCGGTAAGGGCTCTCAGGCCGGAAGTATCAACGTTGAGTCCGAGTAAGGGATCTGAGGGTAGAAGTAGCGGTGCTGAGGCGGAGGACCGCGCTCGGGGGGTCAAGTCGAGCTCGCCGAGGAGTGTAATGTAGGATAGCGATGTTCTTGTCCCTAGTTGTAGGACATTCTCTCGGACGATGAGATGGCCATAAAATTCCTGGGCAGACATACAGAAATGTAAAGACACGATCTTTATTATTGCAAACGAAAATTGTTGATATAATAAAGTTTTCAAATGTGAGGTGCTTGGCCTGAGCATGGCTACGCTTGTCAAGGCAAGGGAGAGCTAGAGGAGAGGAGAAACCAATTGTTGTCTATGGTTTGGTCCAAGCCTAGCTAAACTCTGGCTGATGTCTTTACTCTGAGTGGTGCTCGGTTTTCAAGTTGCGTCGGGTTGGGATCGTTTATGGATGCCTCTGCTTGGGTCTCGTTCGGGGGTTCCCGCAGAGTTCACCCGCGGGCGTTAAGAGTGCATGATGAGGCGGAGTGTCTGACTCCTTCTTTGGTTTGGTTGCCCTTTGTCTACAACATTTGTTGTAACATCAACGAGCTTCTTTTTGGTCGACGTAGAGTAAGTCTACTTACATTTCTAAAATGAAGAATTTTTGTGCTAGGGGGGGGGGGGGGGTCGATATGATGGTTCCCAAGCTATTTGATGCTGATCGTCCTAGGATCATGTGGTAGGGATTGAGGATGTCGATGACCAAGTAGTGCACGTCGATTGTCTTTGCTCTCGGCTGAGAGTTGAACATTGTCCTTAGCCATATGGAGCCTTGGACGTTGACTCTCTCTCATGAGAAACCCACCAATTATCCCTTGTAGAGTGAGAGTGAAGCTTCGGTTAGCTGCATTTTCTCAAACATAGAGTGGGAGAGGATATTAACTGAACTACCTTGATCCACTAGAACTATTTTAATGATAAAGTTTCCCGTGATCACAGAAATCATGACTGGGTCGTGCAGGTTTTTGTCAATTCCCTATAAATTGGATTCATAGAACGATATTATTGGGGTTCTAGAGATAGGATCCTACATGCGAGCAATGTCTTTCTTGCCGAACTCAATTCGTCTCCTCCTGCAGATCTGCCGACTATGTGGTCCCTCGGACCTTGTTTCATGAGCGGTTGGCCCAGTCATTGTCTCTTTGTCCTGCCTGATGGTTCGAAGGCGTCCGACTTTGACCTCAGCGTGGTGGTCTTGGCTCATGCTCTGACCACGTTCCTGTCCGCGATTGATGTATCGATCGTGGCATCTTGCGTGGACCAAGTCCTCGAGTTGGTCTCTGAGCACCACACAGTCTTCTGCGGTATGCCCATAGGTATCATGGAAAGCACACTTTTTGCCATGTCGGCGTTGGGTGACAGTTTCTGCTTCCCAACATTGACAGGGTGCTTGAGGAGTTTCAAATCGTAGATCTCGCAAAGGATGGTTTCCTTCTTTGTGTTGGATGGAGTGTACTTCTCATGCCGGGTGTTAGGGCGAGGTGGTGACCTTGCCCTCCTATCGTTTTCTCACTCACAACTATTTCGATCCTCGTCATTTTTGTTAGTTTCTTGGATTTCTTGTCTTTTGAAGTATCTTTAACATTCTGCCTGTCGGCCTTTTTGGCCTCACAGAGCTCCTCCATCTCTTTGTAACTTGAGGCCTTCTCTTGGAACTCGACCATCTCCTTCGGCCATGTCAGGGCGATCTGGTCTGCGAAGTGTTCAGGATTCAGCTCGTGTTTGATAGAAAAAAGCTTGACTCGTGGGTCGAGATTTTGGGTTTCTGCGGGTGTGGCTTGGAATCTCTGTATATAATCCCTCAATGGCTCATATTACCCTTGCTTGATGTAATAGAGAGCGTCCTCGGTTATGGAGTAGATTCGGGATGAGGAGAACTAGTTTGCGAAGGCACGAGAGAGTTCCGTGAAAGTGTGTATAGAGCCCGATGGGAGGGGGGAGAACCACAATAACACAGCCTTCTCGAGGAAGGTTGGGAATGCTCTGTAAAGGACTGGGTCGATTGCTCCGTTGAGGAGCATCATGGACCTGAACATTGTTAGGTGTGTAGTTGGGTCGCCCATACCATCATAGGGTTTTAGCGTGGTCAACAACTTGAATTTGGGTGGAAGGCATGCCGCATGATGTGTTCGACGAAGGATCCCAATTCGACGGGAAGGGGAGTGGTAGCCTCCGTGGCCCTGAGGTATTTCTCCCTTCTCTGGTGAGGTGTGTTGGAGACCTCGTCTTGGAGGATGGAAATTGGTCTCCTCTTCCCAGAGTGATTGTTTTCTTCATGCTTTGAGCGGTGGCGCTCGTATTCAGCCAGGTATTGTTCTCGGCACCGCGTCAGCATCTTGACCTAGGCTACTAACCGTTGGTTCTCTGCTTGAAGGTCGTTTATTCGACGCTGGGATTCTTTTGGTGTGGGATTGACTGGCGCGGGAGTGTTGCTCCCCACTGTTTCAGCGTCTCCAGATAGCGGGGGTACGTCGCCGCTAGGGTGCTACCTGTGTGCGGCGACGTTTGCTTGACTTCGGATACCAACCATTGCGGGGCATGTAAGATTTACTCGGCCCCACGGTGGGCGTCAAATGTTCCTACCCGAAGTCGGAGAGATGCAATTCGGTCCAATGTGTTTCTTGGTTAGGTGCAACTCCGACGGGGGACCTGCAAAAGACACTGTGACACTCGACTCAGGAAATGTCGAGGTAGAGGTAATAGAAATTAGACTCTAGGGTACATGAGGTGTGTCATGTCTGTATTGTTGGATGAAGGAGGATTGGCGATGATGCCGCCCGGTAATCTCATATGGATGTTGCTCGGAATGGTTCAAGACTAATTCCAGAGATGTCGGGCTTGTGATGACGAATCTCTCGTAATTAATGAGGATGCAAATGTCCTTGACTTGAGTATAGTTCATGAGTGTGAGCACTTCTCGGCCTAATCCAACCGAGCCCAACATGCCAGTCCAGTCCAATAAGTATTTGGGATCAATCTGCATGTTGTGTGCTAATAGTCTATTTTGGATGGGTAGTCTTCGACAATTAACAAACTAGTTCAAGGTAGATATGCTCTTTGGGCAAGCTTCCATACAGATTTAGTTGAAGGGTCTTCGAGTCCTCTAAAGGTGAGTATGTTGTAGAACAAGCTAGTGCTGAAGTTCTCGTGGGAGATTCATTTTCAAGAGACTTGATCTTTCCCGTTCTGTATAGCTACAACGCCGAATTGTTTGCCGAAAGTAGGATGTCCTCATGCAGTTGATACGAAGTTAGTAAACAATATGCTCCATCCCGTGGCCTTTTCATGTTGATCACGCTCTTTAGCATGGGCAATAGTTATTAGGGGGTCCAAGGACTTCAACGATTCAATCCTTATTTTATGCATTTTCCATCAAAACCCCAGTTTGTTATTGGTACCAAGGTCTATTATTGAGTTACATACTTACATGCATGCCCTATAATTGAACTTTATGCTAAGTTTAAACATATGCTCCCATGCACCTCCCAAGTGACAAGCCAATATACAGTGATTAACATCCAGATTACCATTAATTAATTTAATCAATTAAAGGGCTGACGTAATATCACAATTTAAAAATTGCAACATTATCTTAACATTATCTTAATATTATATTATTTTGAAATGTATGCAACACGAGAAATAAGTATAGAAAAAATTAATTAAGTATATAATATTATTCTAATTAGACCTACTCTGTTGCTCACTAATTACAATTAATTAGATTAGATATCATATTTTTTTTAAAAAAATTTATATATATACTTAATTAATTAGATTATAAATCATGAGTCAAAACTAATTAATTAAACAACGAATTAAATTTCAAACATATTTGGTCCATATAGCAATCATATGATACAGTGATTCTCATCACAAATTCACAATTAACTAAGGCAATACAAACAGTCCAAAATTATCATCTTAATTGAGAGAGAAAGCTTACACTTGTTCCAAAGAAAATTATCGATTGATATGACTGCGAATAGGCCTGTTGCAGTTCGAGTCCAATGTGTTGATTTTAGAAGCTTCGTTGTTTAGCAGCAGCTGTCAGAGATTTCCGTCGACTCATTGCAGATAAATATTTGGTTAAACATTTAAATTTTTTAACATATTTAGTTCATGTGCTAAAAGTTTGAACTCAAACAATTATTATCTCTACATTACAGTGAGTAAAATATCTAAAATTAATTAGGAGCTGAAATAACCATAAATAGTCGTTAGCAAATTTGATCAGCTGATAAATATTAATTATTTGAACAAATATATTTGAAAAAAAAATTACGTTGGATTGACATGGGCATGACGAACACAAGAAAATATGGACTTCAATACGATAATTCTTATAAAATAGAGAACAAATATGATCGCCATGTCAATTATATATATGTTAAAAATAGGCTCATGTTATAATTAACAGGGTAATTACTTAAAGGTTACTTTGACAAAAAAAGAAAAAATTACTTAAATGTTACATTGGAGCTTGAGATGGGAAGATGCCTTCGGGGTGAATATTATACGCTTTTGGTATAAATTTTCTTAGAGGAACCTTAAATTTTAGTGAATAGATTGAAATCCTAAGCGTAGAGCTTGGGTATGCAAGTCAAATGGCCTATACTAGAGGGGGGTGAATAGTATATTCACTAAAAACTTAACCAAATAGCAAACGGAAATAAAGTAAATATAACAAATGAGCAAACACAAATAGAGACAATGCAAACATAGTAATTTATAGTGGTTCGGCCCCAATGCATACTCCACTACCTAAATATCCCTCTTAAAATTTTCAACTTAGTTTTACTAGATTAATTTATTTCCTTACAATGAGGAGAATCTTCGCTCTCAACCCGAAGACACTTCCACACCCAGAAGTCTCCGCATTCCTACCGAAAGCACTCCCATCTCAAAACCTAAAAGATAATAAATTCAATCCTAGTAAACTAACTAAACTGGTGGATTTAAGCCTTACAACCAAGGCAACCACCCAATCAAACATACCTGACATCCTAGGTTTATACAAGTTAAAATACAACAAATAAACCTAAAAAATATACAAGCAAATAAAGCAATAAACCAAACAAATTATACGTAGCTCCAATATCGAATCCTTAATCCTCTTGATGCCTCAAACTGATGAATTGATGAAGAAACAAATCTCAATTAAGGATAGATGATGAAACTAGGGTTTAGAATGAAAAGTGGCTCAATCAAATCTTTAATATCACATATAATATCTTAATGAGTGTTAAATTGAAGAAGGAAGACTGGGATGAAGTATTTATAGAGAGCCAAAGGGGTAGGCTCGGGTAAACCACACACAACGACACAAAATAGAGTTGTTACCTTTCGTTGGTCGATCTCTGATCGATCCTCGGTTGGCCAACAATCGGCCGAGGGTCGATCGATAACTTGCTGTTAAGGCAGATTGCTGATTTTTCACAAGCCTTATTTATATTTCTTAATTTTAAGTTAATGTCTCTATTTATTTTCATCCTTAAATAACTTTAAAATATAATTGTTAAATAAGAAAATAGCCCCCGTTTGGATTCAATAAAAATATATATAAAAAATCAAACTCCTAAAAGATCAAAATCCAAATTTTGGGTTCTAGTATAAATTTGCGAAAATAAATTTTTTTAAAATCTCCCGGATCAAATATGAAAATGTTAAAGGTTTTAAAAAATTCCTTTAAAAATCAGTATTTAATTTGTTTTTACCCAAGGAATAATTACCGGGACTTTTGGTGCCAAAAAAAGTCTAAATCATATAGCCCTCCAAGGAGCTCCCTAGACTTGAAAAATTTCTAGGTTGTTTTTTGATTTTTTGATTTTCAAGTTTTCGATGTTTGGGTTTCGGTTTTTTGGGTTCTTATGCATCAAATAGATGATATACATATAATCTAGATAATCTAGACATAGACTCGACCTTCCCAATGAATCCCGAGCGTCGACGAGCATCCTTGTCAATTTTTCTGATTTTTCGATCGGGGATGACACACGCAAAACGACATGGAACCTAAAAATATTTCTCCATGAAATCATTAGTTCCATGTTTGTTGTTATCAAAACTGAGATTAAAACCAAGGTTGAAAACCTTAGGCCAACAAGATAGTGGATGTAGGTTTGGTTAGAAGCCGAAACACTATAACACTTCTGTAATTTGAACCATCATTGATGACCGCAACCATTGCTAAATGTTGTGGCTGATGCAATCGTCGTTGATAATTTGCAATGGCCGCCATGCATAGTCGTTGTACGTAAATAATATTAGCAATGGCCCTAGCGACCGTCACTAGTATGTTTTAGAACCACGACGGCTGGGGCGGCCGTTGCTGATGGTTCCTTCCCATTACCGACGGCCCCGGCCATCATTAATATAAAAGATTTAATTTAATTTTAAAAAAGCATCTTTAAAAATTTAAATACACACAAATTGTACCACACAAAATACGAAATATAAATTAATTTATATTTATATAAACCAAAATTAAGTATCATCGTCGTCATGCAAAGTATTTTTAGAAGTATTCAAAACAAGTATTTTTAGAAGTCCATCAAAAATAATCAAAACAAACATCAGAGATCTGGTGGAGACTCGATCGAGGAGGACGAATCGGACGAATCGGACCTCCATCTGCAAGGGATGGTGGATTGTCCCCTCCTCCTCGATCCGCGTCTACATTTAGAAAAGAAATACGTTAATTTATACAACTTCTATATAAATAATTAAATTAAATTGTAATATAAACTTACCATGTGACGCTCATGCACGACGAATGACACATAACCCCTGGTGTGGCGAGCCCCCGGGCCCTCCTCCCCGGACATACGATTTTTAGCCGCAGTCTGAGAGTCCTCCTGCCACTCCTCCGACGAGCAATGATCCACGAGTTGCTCCCACACATCTGCTGGAATCCAATCGGGCCTTTGTCCCAGAGTCCGCGCGATGTGGGTGGCACCCAACTTTCTCATCATTGTGGGTCGGGCTTGCTTCAGTTGCTCGTTCTAACGAGCACGAGCAACTACCTCCCAAAAGCCCACTATAAACGGCTCCTGATCAGTGGCTCACGTGTAGCATGCCTACAAAATAAAACTATAACATTAGTACATATATAGGCTTATAATAAGAATTAAGTTTAGTTAGGTCATACTTACCTCGAACTCACGCATAATAACTATATGCTTTAAAATAGAATGAACAAAATGTTGAAGTTTCTTGAATGATATATGCTTCACATATTGAATCTTCAATCGCCACATTATTCTTGACTTTTTTTCTCGAGACAATTCATGTATCTCTCAAAAAGGTACGTCCACCTATATTGAACGAGACCACCAACTCATGCCTCATAAGCCAAGTGTATCGGTAGATGATCCATCGAGTCAAAAAATGCCGAAGGAAAAAATTGCTCTAACTTGCATATGATTTCAACAATATTAGTTTCAAGTGTTAACATATTTTCTTTTCGAAGGATATTTGCACATATATCTCTGAAAATATACTTAATTCGGTTAATGGACCCCAAATTTTGTCAGGTAGAAGATCACCAAAAGTAATCGAAAGCAATCTCTGCATGAATACATGACAATGATGGCTCTTCATCCTCGAAATTTTGCAATCATCGATGTTTACACACCGAGATAAGTTTGAGGCATATCCATCTGGTAATCTCAGTTCTTTGATCCATTGACATATATCCTTCATATGTTCTTTACTCAACTCCTACGGCGCCTTCGGCTTATGAAGTCGTCTGTTGACCTCTTGCAACTCTAACTCCAGCATATTACAATATATTTTCAGATTATGTCGGGCCTTCACATTATCTTTAGTTTTCTCGAAAACATCCATCAAAGTATTAAAAATATTTCAAAAATATTTTTCTCAATATGCATTACATCCAAATTATGCTGAATCAGTAATGAACTCCAATACGACAATTCCCAAAAGATACTCTTTTTCACCTGTCTGACCAAAGCCAGACACTCTATCATTCCAACCAAACACAATATTCGAAAGCAAGGAAACACGTGCCGATATCTATTCACCGGACAATATCGGTGGTGGTTCATCTCTTTCGATTTTGCCCTTGATATTTGATGGTTAGCCAGTAGGAATCGACGATGACAATCAAAAAAGAAATTTTTTTACCCGTTTTAAAGACTAAATGCTTTAGAGTGTTCCATACAATACAGACAAGATAGCCTCTCATGCGTGCTGCAACCAGACAACATGTCGTAAACAGAGAAATCATTGTTTGTTTACAAGGCAACGACCCTTAAAGTAAAATTTTGCTTCCGGTGACAATCATAAGTGATAGTTCTCTGAATCCACAATGTTTTCAATTCATCAATTAGGGGCCAAAGAAACACATCAATTTATTTTCATGGACGGTGGACCCCTAGGACCTAAAATAATCATTGAAATAAATATGAATTAATCTTTCATACACATTGTCGACGATAAATTATAAACTGTTAATAACACTAGCCAAACTGAATAAGGAGTTGACGAATGACCAAACAGATTGAAACCATCAGTGCACAATCTCAATCTCGCATTTCTTGCATCTCTAGCAAACGAAGGATAATCCCTATTCGAATGTTTCCACGCTTCACTGTCAGACGGATGAGTCACAATCGTATCATCACAACTTCTTGCATGCCAACTCATGTACTGAGTAGTCTTTTTCGACATGAATAACCTTTGAAGCCTCGGTGTCGATGAAAAATAGCAAAGCACCTTAAAAGGAATGTTTTTAAGTTGGGACGATGTTTTCTTCTTGTAACGAGAATACTGACATTCGGGGCATTCATTCAACTATGCATTTTCTTTAAAATACAATACACTTTTGTAAGGGTACACATGTATCTTTTCGTACTTGAGTCCCAATTTTTTCATCATTCTCTTCGTCTTATAGAAAGTTGTTTCTAACTTGTTATCTTTAGGTAATGCTCAATAGAAAAAAGCCCGCAAGCCGATCAAATACAACCCCACTGATATTGCAATCAGACTTGATGTTCAAGAGTTGTGTACGGATTATCTGCACGAACATTACCGACACTAGAAGATTCACCATCAATTTTCACAACAGGATTGCTCGACGTTCCGACATCATATGACTCCTCATGAAAAATCCACCGATTACATCTTGGTGTGAATCCCTTTGAATACAAATGTAGTATGATAGTTTCTCGATCTAAAAATCTTCCGTTCGAGCAAATGCGGCACGAACATCAAATTTTATCGCGGCTAACAAATTTTCTATTCGAATAGGCGAAATTCAAGATATAAGTTACGTCTACTCGAAATTCATTTGTGATCCACGATCAAATCGCCCGGTATATCCAACTTCCATCGTCCGACATGATTCAATCAATCAATCACATCTTCAGTTAATGTCTTTAAGTGGGATGGTCCCATTCCGTTCGGAGTTCATGTTATTCATATCACATTAAGTATTTCTTTTAGCTGTTAACTTCATTCTAATTTTCTTCTTCTGAGCATGTACCGTGAGAGATTCACTACCTGAAATTTAGAATGAAGATATAAAGGCTAAAAAGAAAAACTAAGTGTGATACTGTCCGATTAAAGACAATTCAATAGTTGTATATTGTGTAAAAGGCTATTTTACTTCGTTTACACGAATATAGAACTCTCGAACGGATCTAAGATATTGGGTAATCATGCCTACTCGTCGATACATACGTGACACGTATCAACTGTTGTGTGAAATGGTCACACTAGAGGGGGGGTGAATAGTGTGTTTACTAATCTTTTTGCTTAAGTATGATTTTAATCGTTTCTTTGGTTACTTAGGCAATTCACAATTCTAATATTAATTGCAGAAGCAATAAGTAAGACAATTAAGCAAACACAAAAGAGACAATGCTAACACAATGATTTATAGTGGTTCGGCCCCAATGCCTACTCCACTACCGAAGCACCCCGCTTAGGATTTTCAAACTAAGTTTACTAGATTAAATCGTTTCCCTTATAGAGAAGACTTTGACTTGAAGACTCTCACTCTCAACCTAAGGCACTTCCACACCCGAAAGTCTCCGTCTTCTTATCAAGAGCCCTCTTCCACCTCAACCTAAGGGACAACTCAATTAATCCTAGTAAACCAAGTTTACACCGGTGGAATTAAACCTCAAACACAAAGGCAACCACCCTATTTCAAGACCTACACTCTAGGTCTTACACAAACTCAAATCCAATAAGTAAACAAGTTCAAATAACAATAAAGATTACAATGAAAAGAGCTAAAGAATAAAACCAAGAACCAAAGCTCTTTTCCAAGCCTTTAAACCTTCAACTCGCCAAGTCGTTGAGCTCGAATCAAAGCCCGAGGAAAGATGAGCGCTTGAGAAGATGTTGAAGGAAGAACCGAGCGCAAGCAATCGATCTCTAGAAGGCACAAATCTCACTTCTTTAAGCTTGTATTAGATGTTAAGATATGTAAAAGAAGTTAGGTGAGGGGTATTTATAATCCCTTAGCCGAACGGCTCCTCAACGTGCGTTTTTTCGCCCGTTGAACGTCGTTCGATCGCTTGCCGGTCGACCGACCGATCGACCGCCGAGCAACCGCTAGCAATTCTTGCTTCTGCCGCTTTGTTCGGTCGACCGGAGGGTCGACCGATAGCATCGTGATTTTGCCTCTCTGCTATCTGGTCGACCGACGCAAGCACTGCCAGTTTTTGGCCTTGGTCGATCGATCGCCCGATCGATCAAAGTAGCCATTGCTAGTTTTTAACCATCTTCGGCCGATCGACCAGTCGACTGAATTGGCTATTGCCAATTTTTAATACTATTCGGTCGACCGACCGATCGACCGAATTGGCTACTGTCAATTTTTTAACACTATTCGATCGACCGACCGATCGACTAAACCTAGGCTGAACTTATGCGACACCTTGGTGAGCTTTTCATGTGTTCTTTAGTGCATACGTCAAACTTCGAGATATTCCACGATGAACCCGAGCACCATGATCAATGTCCTTCTAATTTTTTGATTTCTTCCGATATTTTTGATCGAGGACATCGAGTGCTAACCGATATGGAACCTGAAAGATATCTCAATGAAATATTAGTTCCATGTTTGTTATCATCAAAATCGAGATTAAGACCAAGGTAGAAAATCTCAGGCTAACAATCTCCCCCTTTTTGATGATGATAAACATCCTTAAGAAAATATCTACGATTAAGCATAAATGATATCAAACATGGGATTTCTTCCCCTATCAATATGCATATCTATATAATAGAACTCCCCCTATCTATATGCATGATTTTCCTATATTTTCTTCCCCTTTACCTTTATTTTTCTCCCCCTTTTGACATCAATCAAAAAGGGCAAGAAAAGTCAACCTATAGTCAAAGTTGAGACTCTAAAATTAGTTTTCATGAAGCATGAAGATCTCAACTCACGGGATAAAAAATTGATATTATAGAACAACCAAGTGTAAACATTAACATGTTTCAAATATAACAAGTCATTCAATCATCACATAATCCTTACAGATAAGGAGTTTCAAATACAAATATAAAGTCGATCAAGCAAAGTGTAGTGTTAATACAAGTCCATACAAAAGCTAACATCAAAACAACAAATGATACTAATCATCCTCAGGTGGTGGTTGAGGTGGTAGATGAGACTGATAGTATTGCCACATCTCATCCACCCGACCATACATCTCATCATACCGTCGATCGTACTCATCCACTTGCTGACCGTACTGGTCAACACGTTGATCGTACTCATCCATACGCTAGCCATGCTTATCGATCATCTGACCATACTCGTTGATCCGACGGCCGTACTCGTCTAGGCGCTCTCTTGTGTCTCTGTTCCATTCCACCTGGTCGATATGAAACTGAGCAAAGCAATGCTCCAGATCACCTAGATACGCAATGGGAGTGCCGAATGATGAACTTCCACCAGCTTCGCCCGCCTCCATGGCCATGTCATGATTAGTGAGTTCCTCAGGAGCCCCTTGCATTCTCTTACCATGCTGATTTTCAAGGATTTTCATGTGGTTAAGAGAGGATGAATCTATAGCTTTGGGAACAGACTCTATTTCATATCTAGATTTGTTGACCCAGCAGCATATATGAAGTGAGAAATCAATGAGGCATATGGTAGGGCTTGCTTCTTAGAGGCATGAACATCCGCTATATACCGAAGCATGAGATCAGGGACGTCTATGAGTATGCGAGACATGGCAAAGAAGAGTACCCTAGAACTCATAGTGGTTACTTCATCATAGTGACCTGCTCTAGGAAGAATATTATATGTAATGATGAGATGCATAATCCTAGCAGAGGTTAAAAGTTTGATGCTTTGGGTAGGGAGCATTCCCTGATAGTCCTCAGGACATATAGCTGATATAACTTCATGAGTAGGAAAATCCTCATGAAATAGGTGTGTGGACATCTTATATATTGGCCTTCCTAGCAGAGGGAACCCAAAAGCATCTCTAATGCCTGATTTTGTAATTACTATGGATTTGCCCATAATTTCGGATCGGAGAACTAGTCCGTCTCCCAGTCTAGCCTTATCTATTACTAGGTTGGAGAAAAAGGCTTTTATGAGGATGGGACACACTGGTACTTGCTTTCCTAAGAACTCGACCCAACCCATGCTTGCAAGTTTACTCCTAATGTCAAACTGATCTAGGTCACCTAAGTTAACTGGACGAGTCTGTAGAATGACCCTGTCTGCAAACTTAGGAGCTTGTGTCTTGCCTATAGAGGTCAAAAGGTTATCAGACAAACTTGGGAGCTTTGTCTTGGGTGCCATTCTGCAAGACAATTAGGATGATGTGTAGATGATTAGCTTTGATGAGATATGCATGCTTTTAAAGCAATGAAAGGAAGCACTTTTAAGATCGACATAGATTCATGCAAGACCTCTAAAAAAATGGACTTTAACACTACATCTCAATATGTGAGTCCAAAAAAAAGAAAAAAAATAAAAAAAATAAAAATAAAAGATAGGATCCAAAAATATAAAGTGAGCCACAAATAAAAGAACACACATACATTAGAATCATTTATAAAGAAAAACTTTTGTTTTGGCTAGATAAGGATGAAATTTTATTTTTCTAATTGACCAAAAAAAATTCTTTTAAGAAAGACAAAAAAGTGTTGAGAATAACTCATGAAAGAAAGCAAGCTTTTTATTACTCAACAAAAGAAAACATGAGATATTTGATTTTTCTTCCCTAAAAACTTGTTTTTGAGGTAAACGTGTCAAAGAAAATCATCATCCAAGAAAAAGAAACATAAATCATGATTTTTATGGATGAATCAAGACATTGAGAGAAGAAGAGATGAAGAATCCACTCAACATTGAGTATAAACTCATGAATGGTAGCTAAAGATCAAGTATTTTACCTTGGAGAGGAAGTAGAAAGTCTAGAATCAAGGGAAGAAGGGTTGAGTAGCCGGTTGAATGGGCAAGAAAGCCCTAGTTTCGGGCTTAAGAACTTGAGTTGAAGGGTCTAGATTAAATCTGGCGGAAAAATGGACGAACCAAATGGTTTTCCGTCCGCCGGTCAATCGGGTGGTCGCACGTCAATCGACCACTCGATCTGCCATGAGTTTTTAACCCTTAAAAAATTATTTTTGAGAGATGTGTATATTCAAGTTTTATGAAATTTTTTCCCACATGAACTACAAGTTTTTAGTGGCATTTTTGTAAATACTAGTCGTTTGTCCAACAATTTCAGATTTTGTTCAAACTTTCTAGATACCAACATATGATCATTTAAAGCATGTATGCTAAGTTTGAGACAAAGATAATATCATTTGGTCAAAAAATTTATCTTAGCATCATTTCGTTCAAAGGACACCCATATTACTATGAAATTGCTGATTATCAATCCTTAACTTATACTCATGGTTTCTCATATGAAGCACTTAATATGAGTAAATCTAAATATGTTTTCCAACTACTAGCTCAAAATGATAGTCTCTAATGTGAATTTTAACCTAGAGCAAATTTCAATCGATCAAGATATCATGAACTTTCTTAAGATATCAAAGTTTTACATACTCATGTAATTTCATAGATTTGGCATTCAAAAATAATCATGAGTATAGAGACATCATGAGAGCATGAATATTCAATATTATGCAAAGATTTTGCCAAATTTAAACTCATACCTCATTATTGGAGTTTTGCCAAACTTGTCATTTACATTTTAATTTTCTTCATGGCAGTTTAGCCTTCGATTAACATTCTTAACTTGCAAGTAGACTTCATTGGTAGATTTAATGAAACTAAAGCTACTAGTAAGCAACCCAAACCAAATAGCAAAGGAAAAAAATATCAAGTATCATTTTCAAAATCCACTTTGCTAAATAGTTTGAAATCCGTTTCAAAATATGTTATCATGAATCCGAAATGAATTTTTAGAGATCACAAATGTAATATTAATGAAAAATTGATCTCCAACCCTTCCTATTGGTTGAAAACCGAAAGGCCACAATGAGCCTACAATTTAGAACCACAAGGTGGCTTAGGCCCATTATAGGCCTCATTGGTCTCCGAAGAGACCGGGAAATCAAAGATCAAAATCATTTTTCAAAGGACTCTTATCAAGAGCAGGAAAAACATCTCAAGTTAAACATGTATCATACATTCTAACTTAAATGATACCAGCTAAAGTAAGGAGATGATACAAAGTGTACCTAGATGCCAATTTCTATACATATGACATCATGATGGTTTGAAGCTGCAACCAAAGGATGAATCTTTATTTAAGTCCATGGTCAACTTTAACTCTTCACTTCTTTTTATCCTTGTGTGGTAACTCTCCCTACAAGAGAACATGAAATCTTTGGTACCTAAATGGCTTTGGGTCCTTGGGGGTTAGAGGGCTTAGCTATCCAAAGTGTCTTAACACCACTTGGGTTCATCTTAAATGCGCAATCATATATAGCATGCCCATATGTACCACAACAAAAGCAATGTTCATTAAATTTCTTTTTGTTTTTGCTATGGACTTGAGATTTTTTATTAGAATGCTTGACATGTGAAGCATAATGAGTATGAGCATTCTTAGAAACAACATTCTTTTTCTTATGATCATGAGATCTAGTGGTAGAATGCATAGCATGAGAATGATGATGGACATTGGCATTCTTTACATATGTATTTCTAGTGTTCTTAAGAAATGAAGCATTTTTTAGTTCACTTACTTTCTTATTCAAGAGAATAATCTCACTTCTCAAATCATTCATAGATTTTTGAATAGCATGCAATTGAGTTTTTAACATGCTATTTTTATTTTTTAAATTATCATTTTCATGTTTCAAAGTTTTAAGCTCAAGCTCTAAGTTATCATGGCATGAATCAAAAGGCCCAGTCTTTAATTTTTTATTTCCTACTTCTAAGGCATGCACATGTGAACTAAGCTTAGAGTTTTCTTTCTTTAGATTTCTATTTTCCTTGTTCTTTTTCATAAGCAAGGTAGACATTTTTTGACATTCCTCAACTAGTTCTCCATATGACATATTGAATGAACTAGAAGAGCTAGCATTTTCATTTGCATTAGCATGACTAGAAGGAGAAGACTGTACCTCATCATTAGTGCTCATGATGTAAGCTTTTGAAGTAGCTTCATAGTCATTGCAAGAGGATGTTTCATTTGAATATGATGATGATGTAGAAGTTTTTGACCTCTTCTTTGCCGTGTTCTTCATGGAAGGGCAGTTTTTCTTTACATGCCCCTTTTCCCTGCATACATGACACACTACCTTTCTTTTTTCGGCTCTTGGAGCTACTCCTTTGACTAGATGAGCTACGGGTATCAAGATTAAGATTAGTAGTATGTGAGTGACCATTGTCATCACCACCTGTTTCGAAAGTGCCAATCTCTTCAGTTTTGGCATAATCATATAAAACATTTAAAGTAGCCCATAAGTCAAAAGTCGTTGAACAATGCATGATTTTTTCAAGAATGCTATTTGGTATGACACAAAATATGCAATTCATGGCTTCTTCATTAAATTGAAACATTTTCTTGTCAAGTTCGCTCCAATCATGCATGTCAACCTTAGGATAAGTGTATTCAAATTTTAATATGTTATAAACACCAAAACCTCTCGTCTTAATGTAGGTGTACATCCTAGACTTCCAAATACCAAAGTTCGATTCATCGAACTTAGGAGGTGAAGATGCTACCAACTCTAGTGCCATATTCAGATCGAGACTAGATGTATACGAGATGGTGAAATCTCAGACTACGACCTGCTCTGATACCAAATGTTGTATGAAATGGCTACACTAGAGTGGGGTGAATAGTATGTTTACTAATCTTTTGCCTCAGTCTGATTTTAATCGTTTCTTTGGTTACTTAGGCAATTCACAATTCTAGTATTAAATGCGGAAGCAATAAGTAAGATAATTAAGCAAGCACAAAAGAGACAATGCTAACACAATAATTTATAGTGGTTCGGCCCCAATGCCTACTCCACTACCTAAGCACCCCGCTTAGGATTTCCAAACTAAGTTTACTAGATTAAATCGTTTCCCTTACAGAGAGGACTTTGACTCGAAGAGTCTCACTCTCAACCTAAGGCACTTCCACACCCGGAAGTCTCCATCTTCTTATCGAGAGCACTCTTCCACCTCAACCTAAGGGGCAACTCAATTAATCCTAGTAAACCAAGTTTACACTGGTGGAACTAAACCTCAAACACAAAGGCAACCACCTTATTTCAAGACCTGCACTCTAGGTCTTACACAAACTCAAATCAAATAAGTAAACAAGTTCAAATAACAATAAAGATTACAATGAAAAGAGCTAAAGAATAAAACCAATAACCAAAGCTCTTTTCCAAGCCTTCAAGCTTTCAACTCGCCAAGTCGTTGAGCTCGAATCGAAGCCCGAGTTGAGGAAAGATGAGCGCTTGAGAAGATGTTGATGGAAGAACCGAGCGCAAGCAATCGATCTCTAGAAGGCACAAATCTTACTTCTTTAAGCTTGTATTAGATGTTAAGATATATAAAAGAAGTTAGTGAGGGGTATTTATAACCCCTCAGCCGAACGGCTCCTCAACGAGCATTTTTTTGCCCGTTGAACCACGTTCGGTTGCTTGCCGGTCGATCGTCGGTCGACCGACCGATCGACTGCCCAGCGATCGCTGGCAATTCTTACTTCTGCCGCTATGTCCGGTCGACCGGAGGGTCGACCGACAACGTTGCGATTTTGCCTCTCTGCTATCCGGTCGACCGACGCAAGCACTGCCAGTTTTTGGCCTCGGTCGATCGACGCCCGGTCGATCGAAGTAGCCACTGCCAGTTTTTAACCATCTTCGGTCGACCGAATTGGCTACTGCCAATTTTTAATACTATTCGGTCGACCGAACCTAGGCTGAACTTAATTTTTCCAGCCTTCTTCTTGCGCGCTTCATTTTCGGGTTCTGACCTTCAACGTGCGATACCTTGGTGAGCTTTCCTTGTGTTCTTTAGTGCATACGTCGAACTTCGAGATATTGCACGATGAACCCGAGTGTGATTATTAATGTCTTTTCGATTTTCCGATTTCTTCCGATATTTTCGATCGAGGACATCGAGTGCTAACCGATATGAAACCTGAAAGATATCTCAATGAAACATTAGTTCCATGTTTGTTATCACCAAAACCGAGATTAAGATCAAGGTAGAAAACCTTAGGCCAACATCAACTCGTTAGTTACATGATTATTTTCAATTTATAGTTAAAAATCAATCAACCTAGCTAGCTAATTAACATTAATTCAACTAATTAATAATTAACATAAATAAATTACATTAATTAATTCAAATAATTAATTAATAAATAGTTAACTTTTATATATATATATATATATATATAGAGAGAGAGAGAGAGAGAGAGAGAGAGAGGTTGGGAGCAAATGAGATGATTCGACTGATTTCGGCCTTATATACGCTATCAACGACGGTTGACGCGGCTTTCGTGCCTGTCGCTGATATTAGGTTATCAGCAACGGTCGGGGCGACCGTTGCTAGTGTCAACAATGGCTCAAGCAGCCGTTGCTAATATCAGCTACGACTCAAGCGATCGTCGCTAAGTTGAGCAACGGCTTGGGTGATCGTCGCTATATTGAGCGATAGCTCTATGCGGCACTTGTCGGGTAGTCACGGATGAGTACATTATCCATGACGGCCGAATCAACCCTCGATACGCCATTGCTAATGATGTAACATTAGCAACGACCGCATCGGCCTTGTCTAAGTCATTGCTGGTAGCAATGACAAAATCGGTCGTTGCTATTTGCTCGTAGAGTCGTAGTAGTTAGACTAAATTCTAGTATTGTTCGTTTAGTTAACCAAAAAAGTGGGTTTTGGATAACAGTTAAGGATATTCTGGAGATTTTGATGAATTAACCAATATGGTCCAATTAATTAACCGAATTGACCAATGCTCAACCCTAATGAGTGGATTGACCTTTCTAGTAAATTACTTCTTATGTGATTATAAACAATAAATATGATTATACGACAAATTTAAAGTTTTCAACTTTTTTTAGTGAAGTTTACTACGGGTCGCTGTCAAATATTTTAGGTACTGTCAGGTTACTACACACCTGCGATACGTCGATGGCAAGGTCTGTGTACGATGAGTTGATCGAGAGGGAGATCCCAGTGCGATCAGGAACTCCACGAGATCCCAGTGCGATCAGAAACTCAACGCCATTTCCTTTCAGATCTGGATCACAAAAAGAAGGTGATGGTTGTAATAACGCTCATAGTGTTAACCGAATCAGTTGAGGGAAAGAGAGAGAGAGAGAACATGAAGAGAGAACAAAGAGAATAGAGAGTACAGAATCAACTAGATCAATCTTATCCATGCGTTTCTTTCTTCTCGTATTTATACTGTTTACATTTACATCTCAAAGTCCTTAAAGTGATGCGGCATCCTCCGCACTCGCTTCTCATTAACACGTGGCTTCGCCATGTCTTCCGCCACGTCATTAGTTGGTGTTGGACTGCGCGTCTTCACGTCATTTCCACTCGATGTTTCCTCATCCCACAGGTACCCATATATTTGACTCGATTTTTGGCCATTTCAATTACCCCACAGATAATTGGTATAATAATGATTTCGATTTTGGTTAAAAAAAATACAATCCAAATGGTTTCAGTTGCTATTTTGGACAATAGGTTGGCAAATAAGAATTTGAAAATCAAATATTTTATTGGAAGCTTTTAAGTCCAAACAACCAAGACAACTACAGGCTTATCCGTCAATAATTCTATTATGGCCTTATTTAATTGAAATTTTATTCGACTAAAATTTCATCCAACTAAACAAATGCGTCATGTATGCAAAGAGTGCAAACAAGGATATTATTTTCAAAAAGCAAATATTAAGCATCCGTATGCTTCTTAATGCATGTACGTACAAGATTCAAAGAAGAATTAACTTTCTTCGAAACACAAAGGTAATTTATTAGGTGTTAATAGGTAAAACAAGGACAATTTTATTAAAAACACAAACGTAGTCAGGCTTCACACGTTCAAGACCAAGCAGTTCAGAAGTATAATTAGTCAACTGAAAGAACTGCTGTCGCTAAAACTGTGCGAAAATACAAAAAATAATGATCAAGAAAATAGCATTTTCTAGGAGAATCAATTGAATGATCTAGCGTAGTACTGAAGATAAACAATATTATCTTCTCAGAGTCAGACGAAGGAACCACGAGTCATGGTTCCATGCTGGTTAAATATTGAGTGGTTCATACTTGATATCTACTCTTGGCATATCTATCTTGCCTTTTCGCATCTTCCTGATACAAGATAACAATGCCAGTATTCAGCAATTTCCCAACAATGACAGTGAAAAGAAATATGCAATAATAGACTTACGTGAAGTATAAAACCAATGGTGTCATTATAATCCAACTGCTCCTTCCATTGCCTCCCGATGCTAGTCTGTGAAAATGTACACGGAAGAAAACCAGAAACATCAGTAATAACGTGTTAAATGAGGTAGAAATGAAACAAGGAATGACTAAAGAGTGCGTGAAATTCTTAGAAAAAAAGAAAAATCTTTATGATGGATGACATATATGAAGCTTGGAGCTACAGAGGCTGCTTCTGGAACAGATCATCTTCCAGTCAAAAACAATGTGTAATAGATCAAGAAAAATAAGTCTACAATGAGCATAGGACAACAATACAATACTGAAATGGATAAGCATCATAAGCTTTTAGAATGTGCATTTGTTTTGCGAAAGATTCCAATGTCAGTAAGATGGCAATGCAACTGCATAAATATATTGGTACGTGCAACAAACACCTCTTGATTGTTGGACTTTGTTATAGATTATGCTGTTAGCTCAAGAAGTGAAGAAACAACTAAAACGAAAACGACTAGGGCACATGATGACGATTATAACTTAACTGGTATACAGGTACAGACCAATAAAGCTTATTCATGCAGTCAAAAAACTATCAAAGCATAGTTAAACTTCTAAACATTAAATTGAATACTATGATTACAAACGTGCATCATGAGATTGGAGGGATTGGACAGTCAGCTGCTTAAACTTTTTTACCTGAGTAACTTCATTTAGACCATTCTTTGTCCATATAGAAATTTTTTCCGCCTTTGCACGTACATTCACAACTGCCCCACATATATCATCACCATGGTCAAATTGCTCACCAATCATAGCCAACAACTGCAGATACATGGAGAACTGGTAAGAATATGAAAAAGAAACCAAGTTTCAAGACTACTAGATAAAGAAAAGATAAGGAACGCATACAGTGTGCAACCACAGGTGATCAACTTTTCCCCTAGAGCAGCTTAGAGTCCATTTTCCTCCATTTGCACAGACAGGGTCCTCCCACTTTGGTTCTATTCCTTCTTTGAAACAATGGAAGTCTGATCCAATAGACAACTTGCTTGGATGATTTATATTGTTGTAGACACTGCAAAGTAACCCATTGATATAATTTAGTATATTAGAGAAATTGAGAGACAGACATCAAAAGCATAATAAAAATATTCCCAAATAATTAGCATATATAAACAAAAGAAAATCAGAAACAGGAAAGGATGGTGTACCATTGTAGTATAAAAAGATTTATACTTCTCTCAGAATATAAGCAGGACAAAAATGATGCATGAATTATTTAAGAAAGAAAATACATGTTCTGCATATGTCATATGCCTTTAAAAACCCAATATCATGTAAAGAACCAGATTCAAGACCCTGTGCTTCAATTATTCATCTAAACATGCAATGTAACAAGGCAAATAACAAAGAAAGAAAAAAGTATGAAATTATGATAAATTATTGTAATGAAAATCATGTCTTCTTCAGCCTGGAAAAGTGTTGTATTTGAGTTGATAATTGAGCATTACAAGAAAGAGAGGAAAATACCAATAATCCTTAAATGTGTTCTATAAGACTAATGAAAAACATGTGTTAAGATATAAATGAATACACCGAGCTCTTTCCTAATAAGTTAAACTTTTGAAATAAGTAGTGACCTAATCAAATCTTAACATACGAAATCCTGTGTCAAACTCATGTATTAATTATTTAAAACTCCCTAATTCTGTCAATTCATGTGTTGAACTAAGGTCATTCTAGCACTCAAGTCTATAAAATCTCCCACAGAAGAGCATGTGTGTTAAAAATATAAACATTAGATTGAGGTTAAGCTTTTGGGGTAAATGGTCACTCGACCAAACTAGATATGATATATATCATGAATCAATTAGTTCAACCATTTCTAACCCCAATCAATTCCTCTTTTATGCGCTTAAAGAATAAAAGGAGGAAAAAACAAACAGAACATGCAGTCACTGAGGTAGATTTTACATCCATGAAACACATAATCAACTTGAGATATTGCACATTACAAAAGATCAAACTTGTACAAAAGTAGCCAACAAATGCATATATATATATATATATAAAATTCTAAATTATGTGCAAGTTTAAGAATCTGATGTCTTGAACCAATCGAAAAAGTCTATTTACAGCCAAATGATAGTTTCACAACACATGTTGGTCACCATTCAGTTAAAGTTTTTCATCAGAGTTGTTTGATGCCAAATCATGAGTCATTATGTGAGAGTCAGCTCTTAGATCCAAATCCATGCAAGTCTATCAAATGTTTAACAAACACTACCGTTTCTCGGAATCAGTATAAAGTAAAGCTACACAAATAATTGTTTCCCAAAATATGAAGGTACAAATAGAATTACAGGATGATGCTCAAAGATATAAATTATGGTCAAAAGATGTTATAGCTTCTATTGTTATTCAAGTGTCACAGATGAAAAAGCATTTCGTTGATCTCTTTCCATATTGTGGAGAGCAAACCTCTAACTACCATATTAAGGAGAAGGCTTAGTTGAGAAAGGAAATCTTGGCTACTGCACAATACATTGACTGCCAATTTTAATCCCCACATTTTCCCCTACAATAATAACCATGGCCATGCCATGAGAAAAACAATAGTTCCATCTTTTGTTGATAATAAATTCATAACATAATGTTGGCGTAACATAAGAACCTAATCTATCTAACATATATATACATATGTTAGAAAATAATGTTCATCACCATCAGTGCTTCGTCCGTTGTCACCTAAAAGTTTCCAGATTACAACAAGCTTCTTCGAAAATATCAACCATTAATCAATTAGATGAATGGTATATGTTCCCGAAGAATCATTGTCAATAATAATGCTCGGGCATCTTTTGTCTAATTGGTGATTCAAAAAACTATACACATCCTAGCAAAAAACATCACTGAGTACAACGATGACGATTATAAAACAAAAGGAGAAACATTTCTCACCAACAATAATTGCATATTAATCAAGCCAATCAGGTAAACATAAATATTTAATGTTAGAATACCAAGACGGATATCAGAGATTACCCCCAGAATTCTTCGGCGGAAGAGAAGGTGTAGATGGATCGGATGGAGGAGCCCCAAGGAATCTGCTTCGATTTGCCGGAGTGATTATCAAACCAGAAAGTCCAAGCATTCTCAAAAGGGTGGATCTCCACGGCCTTCATCGGCGCTTCGCCGCTATCTCGCTCGCCCGCGGCGTCGTCCTCATCGTCCTTCTTCACCCGCCTCTGCGTCAGAAGCAAGGAATCCTCCCCTTCCTCCGCATCCTTCTTCACCCACTTTGCCTCCTCAGCCGCCGGATCAGCCTTGACTATCGCATCGTCGCCGTTTTCAACCGCCATGCTCGCAGTTGTTCGCCTCGATATATTAGAACTATCTCTCTGTCTCTCTCCCCCCTCCGATTCCAATTTGAATTAGAACCCTATCGCGATCCACTGGACCACTCGATCTGGGCTAATTAACCATTATATAGTGGCCCAAGTTTGGTCCACCAAAAAGTATCCCGTGAGCAAACAAGCTTGGCTACGGATTAATGTAAAAATATTTTTATAAGATAAAAGATTTATTATGTTATAGTGTATTATTTTAATAGTATTTATGTATTTTAAATTTATCATTTAAAGATAAATATATTTTTATAAA
This sequence comes from Canna indica, assembly GCA_034359265.1. NCBI lineage: Eukaryota > Viridiplantae > Streptophyta > Magnoliopsida > Zingiberales > Cannaceae > Canna > Canna indica. The sequence goes on from CP136897.1 coordinate 50,789,321, forward strand.
TGACTAAAATATAAAATGAATAAAATTAAATGATATAATAATCAAATATACAATCAAAACTTTTATTATTAGCATAAATTTAAATATTTTTCATAACTAAGAATTGATTAATATTTTGTATCTTTCAATTAAAATTAGAATTTTATTGAGGATAGTTTGGTTTGTAAAAGAACTCAAAAGCTCCATTTGAATTTTTCATCCTCTTGATAATGTCAATAGATGTATAAACTATAAGCATTGATGATATCACCAAAATATATAGTATTCTACTATCAGGATGTCATGCCCCAACTCAGGGTCACGTGATTGGCCAGGATATACGTGTCTATACCCTGCAGTCTAAATCATGCACATGCCAACTTAATAATAAAATATTACAGAAAAAAATAACAAGTTTTATTTCAAATGAAAAGTCAAACAGAATTCATTATAAGTAAGTTTAGTAAAAATATAAAGTGAGAAAATAATAAACCAAGTTCAACTTGTTCAATTACAATTAAATCCGAAATAAAGACATGAATATCCCTAAAGGACTATAACTCCAAAATACTGAAACACAAGTGCATGACTAACTACCAAAAACTCGACTACGACCCCTAACTAGGACCGCTGTGAGATCAAACAATGTAGCTCCTCTGCCCTCCAGCCACGCCAAGTGCTCCAGTCCTCCTCACCGGTCAGGCTCTGCAAAATAAAAATAACGACAACGGGTGAGTTCAAAAAAACTAAGTGAGGGATTCTACAACCCTCACGGAAAATCAAATACAGATATGATGCATAAAGCAAAACTCCTAACTCAAGTAGGAGAGGTCACAAGGGAGTGACTAGCTAACATGCCATTTGACCACCACCTGCCCGTAGGTAGCCAACACCCAAACTGTGAAGATCAACAAGCCTAAGCCTACCATGCCCTAAGGCAACAAAACATACTAGGATAATCGGGAAGGCCCTTCGAACTTATCATAATATAAAGAAACTCGGGAGTAATTAGGAAGACCCTCCAAACTTGCTCCACGAGACACGAAGAAACAATTGGGAATCGCCCATCCGAACTTGCCCCTTTAAGATATCACAGGAATAATCAAGTAGACCCTCCGAACTTATTTCATAAGTCCAAATCGAAACAATCGGGATTTGCCCATCCGAACTTGTTCTACAGGTGGGAAATTAGTCATCCAACCTTCTGAGCCTAGCCCGCAATCCGGCTCCTCAACGAGCCTCTCCGCCATCCATAAAGGTATGGCGCAACATGACCAAAGTTAAGTCTCACCTACAATGTCTTAGGGGTGTCAACCTTATTGGGAAGCGTCTCAACACTCTAATACCCGACCCCAACACCTAGAGCTGTAATGTCATAAACCCGTAAGGTTTTATTTCATGCATAGCTTTATTTGTTGGTTCATAATCGATTATGATGACCCCTTACTCAATTTTAATTATGCAATTAAAATTTAGATGACCAAGATTAGGGTTTTGTTATAGATTACTGTTGTGCCCGATATTGATGTACCTAACCAGAATCTGATTTCCAGAGTGAGTCCTATATTTTCAAACTATATTTTTTGATCAAAACGATAGGTTACACGACTATGTTCAGAGAAATACATACACCACAACAAGTATTTTAAAAATAACACAGATTCATCACCTCAGCATGAAATTCCAGCAACACTTAGTTTCTCAACATATCATGAAAATTAATCCAAAATTAACAGAAATTAGATCCTTAATTATCATTAAAACATAATACTAATCTTGAGATAAATTTCTCAAATTTCATGCTTATTAAACAAGATTAACAAGTATCAACAACACCTTAATCAAGAAACAAACATCATGATCAAGAACCCTTCTTCAAGAGCCTTAATGGCATCAATATCAAGATCTTAATTTTATAAACATGATTCATATCCAAAAATCACAGATTAATTACAAGGCATGCTTGAACATGTAGGAACTCAAGGCATGGATCTCAAGAACACAAAAAATCCTCACTTAGGTATTTCACCGAACACCTTGAGGGCATCCTCACCTCCATTTTGGCCGAGCACCCATAGGGTCATCCTTGGGCTGCTGAACCCCCTAGGGGAGGATTTAGGGCCTCATCAGACACAGCAGTAAAAAAGAACGGTGAAAACTCGAGAGATCGACGGAAAATAAATCGAAACATCCTAGCATTCAAGAACATCTTCAAGAAAATGAAGAAACCCGAAAAGAAGGAGGGTAAAACCACTCACTCGAATAGGAAGGATGATGAGAGAAGAAATCTCGGACGACGGCCCTCGAATTCGGCCTCAAGAATCGGCGGTCGACTCAAGAAGGGGGAAAAAGGGGGCGGCGGCTCACTTCAAGCCACCGGCTTAAAGTGAGGGAAAGAGGGAGAGAGAGGGACTGGCTCGGCTTCAAGCGGCTCCTCTCGGCTCGGCTCCAAAGAGAAGGAAGTAGAGGAAGAAGAGGGGAAGGGGCTCAGCGGCTCGGCTCTTGAGGGTGGCGGATCCAAAGATGAGGAAGAGAGAGCGGGGGTTGGCTGGCGGTTGGCTTGGCGGCTGGATGGCTGGCTCCTCTTCTCAATCGGCTGGTGTGGCTCCAATAGGGAGCCGCAAGCCAAGGGGAGGGGGTTTTATACTCCCTCCTCAACCCTAACTCCACTAAACCCTTTATCAAACCCAAATCCGCCTCAAGCAGAACCCGAACCCGAACCCGCTAACTTAATTAATCATATTATAATCCCATGCTAAATTACAAGCAACAAACATACGCACATCCACGTTCAACATAATTAAACAATCGTGCATACACAATATAAAATTAAATAAATTTATCTATGCACGCAAAATTTTCATAACTCATAATCCTACTTACCCGAGCTCGCAAGCTCGTACCGGACCATGAGTCGACTCGGCTCGACCTAGAACTAGTTCACTAGGCTAGCAAACACAAACCATAAAGGAAAGAAAAAGAAAATATAATTAAAATATCTATGATATTACAATCCTCCCTCAAAGAAAATTCATCCTCGAATTTCAGAAAGAGAAAATTAAGGACTCACCAAATTATCAAACAATGAAGGATAATGCTCCCTCATATCTTGCTCCACCTCCTAGGTGGCCTCCTGCCCGGAATGGTGCTCCCACCTGACCTTAACCAATGGAATTTCTTTAGACTTCAATTTTTCTGATTTGCCGATCTAGCACCACCACTGGTCGCTCCTCATATGAAACTACTGAATTCACCTCCACTGCGGTAGGCTCGATCACATGATGAGACTCATCTAGAATGTACTTATTCAGCATAGACACATGGAACATTGGATGCACTCGGTCAATACTAGGAGGTAAGGCCAACTCATAGGCTACAGCTCCCCTGCGCTTGAGAATAGGAGACGACCCAATGAACCTAGGGCTTAACTTCCTTTCTTACCAAATCTCACCACCCCTTTTATAGGGGACACCTTGAGGAACACCATGTCCCCCTCAGCAAACTTTACCTCCCTGGCCTCTCCATTGGCGTACATCTTCTGGCGACTCTGAGCTGCCAATAGCCTCTCTCTGATTAGCTTCACATTTTCTACTGACTCCTCCACCAGGTCAGGTCCCATCATAAGGGAATCCCTTGTCTCAAACCAGCCTTTGGGCGACCTGCATCTCCGCACATACAATGCCTAAAATGGGGCCATCCCGATGCTTGTGTGATAACTATTATTATAGGCAAATTCAATTAGGGGTAAGTGCCTCTCCCAACTGCCCTCCAGATCCCATGCTCTCAGCATATCCTCTAGCGTTTGAATAGTCCGCTCTGACTGACCATTTGTCCGAGGGTGAAATGCGGTACTGAACCGAACCTGAGTCCCCAATGCCTCATGGAAAGACTGTGAGAATCGAGCTGTGAACTGAGCACCCCATTCTGAGATGATCATAATAGGAACACCATGGTAAGCGACGATCCGATCCAAGAACAACCTCACATACTGCTCGGCTGAAAAGGTCATCCTGACTGGTATAAAATGCGACGTCTTTGTTAGACGATCCACCACTACCCAGATGGAATCATTGCCCTTCCCTGACTTTGGCAACTCTATCACAAAATCCATGGTTATCTTCTCCCATTTCCACTCTGGTAGTCCTAAGTTCTGGAGCAACCCTACTGGTTTCAAATGATTAGACTTAACCTGCTGACACACCAAACACCTAGATACGAACTCGGCCACTTCTCTTTTCATGCATTTCCACCAATAATTCTGCCTTAGGTCACGATACATCTTCGTGGCTCCCGAGTGCATAGTGTATTTATCTCGATCCACCTAAAATCTGACACTACAATCGCATTCAGCGCGCAAAAACCTACAACTTTGATATTTATCTCATCTACGTCCGACAAATCTAAGTCGCCAAAATTAATTATTTTCTAATATTTAAATTATTGCATTTGTAGCCTGCAATCTTGTATTGCGGGCTTTTTGAGCTGCAATTCTATTTGCAACCTGCAAATGATATTAGAAACAAAAATTATAACTACTAAATGTTGCAAAAGAATTTTGCAGTCAACCAAATAAACTTTTTGTCTAAATGCTGCAACTAGAGTTATAACATTTGCATTTGCAGACAACCAAACGCCCCCTCAATGACGTAGTTTGTCCTTCCATACAATGCTGATGTTTTTGCTTATTTTACGTTGGATGTATTTGGCAAAATTATTCCGATTAATATGATGCAGTGGAGATTATTGATGGATATGTAGTATATATGTGTGTGTGTATTTATCTATACCTATTTTGTGGAGACTTGGTCATTCATTTGGTGGAGACGTGGTCATCATGGGCTAGGCGTTTTGTGGAGTAGTGGTTGGGCTAGGAGTTCGTGGAGTAATGACACAAAGTGTCAGTTATGTATTATGATTGTGTTTTGTTTATATAAAAGAAGAGAGAGAATGTGTGGAATCTTTATCCACTCCTATGTGCTAAAATAGGGTTGCCGAAATTCCGATCTAGAGGAGATTGCTCTATTGAGAGTTTGTGTATCGTAGGCAACAAACTTCTACTAGCAATTTCATATCAAGGTTGGATCTAGGCTGTTGAACTCGCTACAACACGAAGAACATGTGGAGGACAAAACTCCATGATTGAGTTGTCGTAGAGAGGCAAGTGGTTAGTACTTGTAATAACAAAGAGGTGTTTTGTTATTTCCGATTCACTTTAGTACAAAAAGTAGGATTTTTGTTGTGTGAAATCCTAATACTTGTAGCGTACTTGCATCTGTCTGGTGAGGGCCCCGCAGATTAGGTGATGAGATTATCACTGAAATGCGTAAATAAATCTCTTGTGTGTTTGCATGTTTCGGTGTTAAATTTTTTATCTACTACTCACTCTATCTTAAGCCAATTCTAGTATCAGTTGCAACTCAATACGCAACTGACTAATAGCAGGAAGTTTCCATAGAGACAATGTACATTGACAATTGGTATCAGAGCAAATTGTGCTAAATTCTACCAGCACGGATCCTTGGAGTGTCTCTAGTATTCAACATCAAAAATAGAAGGAATGCCAATGAAAAACTCAGTGAACGTTCCACCTTTGCTCATATGAACTAATTATGCTTATTGGAAGGCTCGTATGAGGGCATTTATAAAGTCACTGGATGATCGTTGTTGGGATGCTATTGAGATAGACTATACTCCTCCTACATTCACTGTTGGAATTAAAACGAAGTAGAAGACAAAAAGTCAATACACTGACGCAGAAATCAGTACAACAAATTTTGACAACCGAGCCCTTAATGCAATATTCAGTGGAGTTGATCCCTCCTGTTGGTGAAATGGTCACACTAGAGGGGTGAATAGTGTCTTATCTAATCATTTAGCCTAATTTTAATTTTAATCATTTCTTAAACTACTTAGGTAATTTATCAATTAACACAATAGGATGAAACAATAAAAATGACAAGTACAACCATAATTATCCAATGCAAATACAAATATTTATAGTGGTTCGTCAACACCGCCTACTCCACTACCTAAGCACCATGATTAAGATTTCACTCACAAATCCACTAAATTAAGAGTAGCTTACAATCGAGGACTTTTTCACCGAAAAGACCCTACACTCACTTCGAAGGCATTTCCACATCCGGAAGTATCCACCTTTACACCGAGTGAGCTTTCCCACTCAATTCCTAAGGAATACTCCTAACCTAGCTTACACACGTGGATTTATACCTTCTATACCAAGGTGACCACCAAATCACAAGATCACACACTAGGTCTTCTTACACACTTGAGTATATCAATTTAAAACCAAACAAAAACAACTTTAACACAAGAGGAAAGTAAAGATGACTTATCACAACAAGAACACCCCCTTCTTCTTGAGCCTAACAACCTTGAATGACCCTCCAATGATGATGCTCTTTGGAATGAGGGATCAAGAGCTAGAGATTAAGGATCACGACAAATGAGAGCTTAGGATGCAAAGATTAACTCAATATAGGCATAGGGTATAAGTGAGTAAGTAAGGAGAGAGTTTTGAGGATGTATTTATAACCCCTCACTCAAAACAGCACACTAACGGGCGTTCTTCTGCCCATTGGCGCCGCCCGGTCGACCGGCCACCGACCGGAGCCCACTGGAATTTTTTGGGCTCTGCCGATCGATGTTCGACTGATGGCCAGTCGATCGGTCGTGTTTTGGGTTTCGAAGTTCTGCGAAGTGCATGCATATTAGAGAGCTACCCAAGTGTTTTTACATTTACTCTAAGCTCTTCTTCCTAAATTTCTTCGGTGCACTCATCTAACGTTTAGGAAGCGACATGGAGACTTATTGTATCGAGACGATGCCCCATGCGACGGTATTAATTTCAACCCGATTTCAACATGCGACTTTCATGCTTAAAACTTGTTAAATATAGTTTGTTATCATCAAAATAATTATTGAGAGAATAGAACGCAAGGGTGAAACCCTCGGCCAACATTCTCCCTCTTTTTGATGATGACAAACCAATGGCGATAAGTATATAAAACAATAGTCATTTAAAGCATGAAGCATGAATTCATAATGCACAAGTGAGAGCAATACAAGATTATACTAGATATTCCACGTGCTCCCCCTATCAATATGCATATCTATAAACTTTAACTCTCCCCCTATCATCATGCCATAAACTACATGTTAAGAGTTATAAAGACTAACATGATGATCATATTCTTCTCCCCTTTTGACATCAATAAAAAAGGGTGCATAAAGAAAACTAAATAAGAACTAAATCATACACGACAAGATGAGACCATAAGTATAAACCATAAATCCATACAAGGTGCAAGTCCATACAGGATTTAACCATAGGCAAAACTACTACATTTTGGTTTATACAAGTCTACACAGTGCATAAAAATAACAAGCAAACATACAATCATACAAGTCCAAATAGTCCAATTAAGGCAACACTGAACATGAATAACAATCATCAATCCTCAGGTGGTGGAGGTGGCTGATGCGTCTGATAATATTGCCACATCTCGTCCACATGGTCGTACATCACATCTACACGACCATAGATGTCATCAACACGAGTACCGATCTGCTCAATGTGGTCAGTCGTGCGGTTGTTCCACTCAACTTGATCAATATGAAGTTGAGCCAACCTAGACTCAATCATCTCAAATCGCTCGTCTGCTGGGGGCGTGATGAACTGCCACCGACATCATCCTCCTCCTCCTCATCACCATCATTTGGATCTATGGACCTCCTCGAGCACATTTGCCACGCTGATCTCCAAGGAACTTCATACGTATCAGAGTCAAGGTGTGAATCACTCTAGGAATGGGCTCTATCTCGAATTGTGATCTATTTACCCCGGCTAGGTAAATGAAGTATGAGATGAAAAATTCATAAGGGAGTGCTTGTTTCGGGGAAGCATGGACCTCAGCTATGTAGTTTAACATGAGGTCGGGCACGTCAATCACTCTACGAGTCACGACATAGAATAAGACTCTAATGCTAGTGATAGTGACCTCATTATAATGCCCAACTTTAGGAAGTATGTTATGTGTGATAATGAGATGCATGATCCTAGCGGCTGTGGATAGCTTGATGGTTTGAGTGGGGAGCATTCCATGATACATTTCAGGGCAAATGGCTGAAACTACTCGAAAAGTGGAAAAATCCTCATGGAATGTATGAGTGGACATGTTATATACTGGAGTACCAAGAAGAGTAAAACCAAAGGCTTCCCTAATGGCCAAAGCGGTGATAACTATAGGTTTCCTGAGTATCTCGAACCTTAGAGCTAGAATGTTATCAATGGGAGGGCATTCTATTGTGAGATTCACAAAGAAGGCCTTAATAAGGATAGGACACACTGGGATTTGTTTCCCAAGGTATTCTACCCATCCTAGTGCAGCTAAGTGGCTCCTTATATCGTACTGCTCAAGGTCCCCTAGATTTACTATACGGGTTTGTAGAATATATAGTGTGGGTGGTAAAGCGAGCGGCTTGAGTTTTTCCTATGGCTATAAGGAGGTTGTCTGGAAGATCGAGTAGGTTTCTTAGTTCTTGGTTCTATCTACAAAACATTTTAGAAAATGCATAAATGATTATTCTTATAATGAATGGTTACCTACATCTAATGTAGGAGTGCATTTTGAAATCAAAGTGAATGCAATCCTTTTCTTGACCCCTCTATTTTAACAATAAAAAAAAATAAGAGAAACAAAAAAAAGAGCTCTTCATATTTTTGAAATAAAGTTTGCATGATAATTTCGATTTTGTAAAGAAAAAATCAAGAAAAATCTAAACTTTCATTTTGTTTTTCTTCCCTCATTTTTGTAAATTTCCCTTCTTTTATACTTCAAATATCAACAAAAAAATTTCATGAAGATGGTAAAGATGAAAACTTCTAAGCATCATACCTTAAATCATTTCAAAATAAAAGATTTCATGTAGATGTTTTAGGCGAAACTTTAAAAGAAAACAATAAAAGTATAACTATAATGAATGTTGAAATGTCATGAAATGAGCCTTTTTATGTGTAGATTTTATCACGTGGGAGAGAAAGATGATGAATCTACACTAGTATGATGAAGAAACTTGAAAGAGAAGGCTAGGGCATGGATTTTTCACCTTGAGAGTGGAAGAGGATCCGGAGCTTTAAAATCCAAGCAAAGAGGAAGGGTGGTCGGCTGGTATGAGCATAGGAACCCTAGTTTCGGTCTTAAGAAGCTAGGGTGAAGGGTAGGGATGAAATCACTCGGCTAAATGGACGGACAAGATTTTTTTTCTGTTTGTCGGTCGATGGTCGATAGCTTGTGGAGCGATCGGTCGTGACCTGATGGGTTTTCTAGCCTATGTTCGAAAATTTTTCTAGAGAGATATATATATATATATATATCATAATTTTATAAAAATTTTACCACATAAACTAGACTTCATGAGGATTCCAAGAAACCAAGAATCACTCAAAAATGACTTTCTTACATTTTTCTAAAAATCTCTGAATTTGTAGTGGCATTCTTGTAAATATTTGGATTTTGCGCAAATTCTCAAAATCGGATCATAACGTCTATGAAATCGATAAGATATTGTCTTGACCTTTTATGATAGAATTTTTGGTCATGTAAAATTTTCAACGAGAGTTTTGTGCGATTTTAGTCACGTTGTCAACATGTCATTCTAGCGTATTTCTTATTCAACCTTAAGTGTAATGTCGCTAAGTATCGCTGTTGATGGTTCTTCAAGCTTAATCGCTTGTAGATAACACATTAACAAATCGAACCATGTTCATCAAATCGTAACTCAAGAGAGAATTCTCTAATGTTAAATTCTACCTTGAACACATTTCAATCAATCAAGATTTTATAATTTTCTAAGTATCAAAATTTTATCTACTTATGCGATTTCAATCAATTTTCATGTAAACTCACTCATAAGCATAAGAGAATCATTTCATCAAGAGAAATTGAGGTGTTAAGCAAGAACTTTGCTGAATTGAAGTTCATATCTCGTTTCTTGAAAAATTCTAAAATTTCATTTTCCTTTCCAATTCCTTCCTACTATGCTTCCATTATAAAATCAATAACTTGCAAGTAATAATTGTTAGAGGTCACAAGTTATTTTACTAAATTAATTGTTAGAGGTCACAAGTTATTTTTACTAAATTAATTGTTAGAGGTCACAAGTTATTTTACTAAATAGCAAAGATGGAATAAAATATTGATTTCAAAACTCTACTTTGCTAAGTAGATTACAATTTCATTTCAAAGAGGATCGTCGTGAAACCAATTCAAACGAATCAAGAGATCACAAAACATGAATTATTTGAAAATTAGATCTCCAACCCTCCTTATTGGTTGAAAATCGAAAGGCCACAATAAGCCTACGATTTAGAATCGCAAGATTGCATTAGCCCTTTATAGGCTACATAGGCCTCCGAAGAGATCGAAAATCAAAAATCAAAATTATTTCAAAAACATTATCTAGAGCGGAGAAACCAACTCAAGGTTTTACATGTATCATGTACTCCAACTTAAATGAAATCTAGGAAAGTGAGGAGATGATACCAAATGTACTTAGATGCCAAATTCCATACCTATGACATCATGATGATTTTGAAGTTGCAATATTGAGTTTGTGTAGCTTTGAATCCTCATGCAACTCCCATCATCAACTCATCCTTGTGTGGTTGTTCCCCCTACAAAAGAACATGAAATTTTGATACCCAAATTGCTTTGGGTCCTTGGTGGTGAGTTGGTCTAGGGATCCAAAGTGTCTTAGCAACACTTGGATTTCTCTTGAAAGCACAATCATGGATAAAATGACCATAGATACCACAACAGAAACAATTTTCATGAAACTTTTTGGTTTGGACATGAGGTTTGAGAGGGGAATGCTTAACATGGGGATGATGATCAGTGTTAGCATTCTTACTTGAAACATTTAAACTTATAGAATTCTTAGGGAATGAATTAATAGATAAATTATTGACTTTACTATTTAGATACAACCTCATTTTTTAAGTTGTTCATGAATTTATGAATAACATGCAATTGAGTTTTCAACATGCTATTTTCATTTTTTAAGATGTCATTTTTGTTTTTCAAATCATTGGTGTCAATACTTAAAACATCATGACATGGATTAGAGACACTACTTTTTAGATTCTCATTTTCTAATTTTACATCATGTAAATGAGAGCTAAGAGTCAAATTTTCTTTCTTCAATTTTTTGTTCTCTTTGTCCTTTTTAACAAGCAAAGAATACATGTTTTTACATTCATACAATGCCCAGCCCGCCCATGAGCAATGTTGGCCTTGGACTTGGCCAACACAAGGATGAGCGACCTGACCAAGGCAAATGAGTGCATCAAGCAAGGTGTGGTACACTAAGGGTGTGAAGGACTTGAACTTGAACTCAACTCAACTCAAGTTGACACATGGACAACCAAGATGGAGCCCAAATATGCACAACCTTTGGGGAAAGGCTGAGATCACTCTAAAGGGGATGTGTCTCCCCCAAGAAGGGGTGCAACTAGCACCGTAAATGGACCCCAAAGGCCTTTTGGTCGTTAGGGGCTGTTAGTGAGGAAAAAGTGAGATAACTTAGAGACTACTTGTAAAGGCAATAGCCATTAACACTTAGTGAAGCTTAACCAAGAGTGGAGGCACGAAGCACGGCTGCGAAGTGCATCTTGGTGTGTGGCGAAGGAGAGTTTCTTTGTACTTGTAAACTTTCGTAAATCAATGCAAATAAGCTTTCCTACATTCTGCCTTGTTCCTCCTTGCTGTGATTTTGGTGAACCTTGGATTGGTACTTGTCTGAAAATGCTTCCATTTGCTGCGAAGAACATCCTGCATTGTTGCACACAGAACATTGTTTGGTTGGCACTATGCTGGCTAAAAGTTCAAGAGACTACTCACCAAGCGGGCTGCTACGTTGTGGCAACGTTCGGGACTGCGTCGGTGAGCAAGACTTGGTAAAGTAGTGGGTTGTTCAGCGCCATCATAGAGTCAAAAATTTGAAGGCAAAATTGACCCTGTGACAATTTGGGCAGCCCGAGGTTCACACCAATTCACAGCGAGAGAGATGAGGAAGCAAAGACCAATACTTGAAGGAATACTATATGCATTGATTCACAAAGGTTTATAATTACAATAGATCCCTTACATAAGTGCACACCAAGATCGCACTCCGCAACCCACTTCATGCCTCCAACTCTTGGTTAAGCTTACTTACTCAAGTACTAATGGCAATTGCCTTACAAGTAGAGTTACTCACTTAATATTCTCACTTTTTCCTCTCCTACATCTCATCCTACGATATGCACTTCGGTGGCCTTGGCCCTGCCAAGAACCGGCTGGCTTTGTGAGTTCACAGCTTTGATGTAAGTAGAGTGTGGGTGCACTTTTAAGTTGAGCTTGTCCACCACTCTTTGTTGTTCACCTTCATGTTCACATATATCAAGCCATCTGCTTGGGATCTCCTTCCCGCGCTAAGTGCACCAAGGACTTGCAAAGGCACCATGCGAGAAAGACCATCATCCTCACCGGAGTCTTCCTCTTGATGCAACAATGCTGTTAATTGTCCTCTTTTGGGGCAGTCAGATGCTAGATGCGGTCCGCTATAAATGAAGCATCCACCATGCTATTTTGGGTCCTTCTTGAATGATCCTCCGTTCATCTTCGCCTTCCCCGTGAAAGGCTTCTCCTTCATGTTTCTGTTGTCCCCTTGCCGGGCTTAAGAGACTTGTCAACGATGCGTCCCTCCTTGGCAGTGCTGCCCTCCTTGACTCGCAAGTCCACCAAGACTTTTGCGCACGCCATGGCAGTGGTAATATCTATCAAGTCCTTGGAACTTCTATCTCCACTAATGTACCAAGTCTCCAAAACCTTCAGACGAGTCCTGGAATTTCCTATCTCCGTAGCGCTGAGCGCTCTGCGCAGAACAACAATTTCTGCTTGGAGGTTGGCCATCTCCGTGGCAATCAGCTCGATTGTTGCCTCCAAGGCCACGACGCATTCCCTGAGCGCATTCACCCTTGTGTATGCGACTGCCACTGTGGGGCTGAGTATGCCCGAACTCGGGTTCTTAAGGAAGATGTTGCCCGTCAACAAGTTCCAGTATAGTTGGGTCTTCGACTGTGGTTGGAAGTCCATCACCAACCTACGCCAAATATGGTCTTGCACCAATTAAGTATGCTATGATACCAATTCTCACAGGGACAATTTTGCCTTCAAATTTATGAATCTGTGATGGCGCTAGACAGTCCACTTCTCTACCAAGTCATGTGCACCGACGTAGTCCCGAACGTTGCGCACAGAATAGTGCTTGGTTGGCACTAGGCTGCCTGAAAATTAAAGAGACTACTCGCCAAGTGGGCTGCTACATTGTGGCAACGTTTGGGACTGCGTTGGTGTGCAAGACTTGGTAGAAAAGTGGACTGTTTAGTGCCACCACAAAGTCAAAAATTTGAAGGCAAAATTGACCCTGTGACAATTTGCGATATGATACCAACTTGTATGCTGCGCAAGGTACAAGGAGGGGCTGCCCAAAGATGAAGCTTGGTGGGGGAGGTTTGTTAGACCCCTAAATCCCGTGATGGACAACAGCCATGCATGATGAGCCTCAGGCCCGTGAGTGGTGGGGAATTTCTGGAGCGAGGGCAGTCTGAGCTGTGTTTGGTGGGACAAAACCCCGCCATGGCTGGGCCATGGCGAGAGACTTGGCGGAGCGAAAAGTCATGAAGATGTGTTCACACTTGGCAGGACAAAACCGCGCCACGATTAGGCCGTGGCGAGAAACTTGGCGAGCGACGAGTCATGAAGTTGTGTTCACATTTGGCAGGACAAAACCCTGCCACGACTGGGCCGTGGCGAGAGACTTGGTGAAGCGACAAGTCATGAAGATGTGTTCACACTTGGCGGGACAAAATCGAACCACGGCTGGGCCGTGGTGAGAGATTGGCAGAGTGACGAGTCATGAAGTTGTGTTCACATTTGGCAGAACAAAACCCCGCCACGGCTGGGCCGTGGGAAGAGACTTGGCGGACTGACAAGTCATGATAGCCCATGCGCGCGGAGGCATGTGCGAGGCGCGCAACATTGTGGGGCAATGGATGACATGTGTGCGCAAAGGCACGGGCTTGGCGTAGCGAAGGCGTGGCGAGGAAACATTGAGCATGGAGCGGTGCGCGATATGTTCAGATTGCCATGGTGAGACAACGACAAAGGCGGACCATGGCGGAGACGAGATGCGGAGAGAGTGGGCTGCAGTGTGCGAAGCATGCACTGCCCAGGCCGCCCTCAAGTAGTGTTGGCCTTGGACTTGGCCAACACATGATGGGCGACCAGATCAAGGCAAATAGTTAGAGCCACCATGATGTGGTGCACTGAGGGTGTGAAGGACTTAGACTTGGACACAACTAAAGTCAAGAGGACACATGGACAACCAAGATAGAGCCCAAACATGCACAGCCTTTGGGGAAAGGCTGAGATGACTTTAAAGGGGATGTGTCTCCCCAAGAAGGGGTGCTACTTGCACAATAAATACTGCTAAGACCAGTGTGGTTGACCCATGAGATGTAGGAGAGGAAAAAGTGAGAATACTAAGTGAGTAACTCTACTTGTAAGGCACTAGCCATTAGTACTTAAGTGAGTAAGCTTAACCAAGACTTAGAGGCACGAAGTGGGCTGCGGAGTGCGATCTTGGTGTGCGCTTGTGTAAGGGATCTATTGTATTTGTAAACCTTTGTGAATCAATGCATATAGTATTCCTTCAAGTATTGGTGTTTGGTTCCTCATCTCACTCATTGAGCATGGGGAATCAGTTACTCCTAGTGAGAGGTGATAATCTCTTATGTGTCCCTTCAAGTGTCGACTCGGAAATCTCTGACCATAGTAGATATAAAAGTCAGAAAGATGTTTCTAACATTTTCATTATTGAGACGACATTTTGGGGGGTGAAAAACATATGAATTGGTATTATGGTTTGACACTTCTTCCGTACCCTAGCCGACTTCGGGACATTGTAATCGAGGGATTTAGTTGCACGGTAATTAATCACTGAATGGCGTTCAATCCCTGTAGATTGAACCTCACACTATCTGGGAAGTCATAACACGTTGCTAGAGAGTGGAGTCTCTCACGACCACACTGAAGGGGTTTAGTGGTGGCTCGTAAGATTCGAATAGAAGTCGTTATATTGAATCCGACTCTATGTTATGCACAACTCACTATTGGCTTAGTGTGGGGCCCAATGAGTCACACACAAAAGGCTAATCTCGTAACAGACATTATGAGATAAAGTTCGAATGCGGCATTATATGCCTACTAGCATAGACATGCTACAACTCAATCACGGATATCATTTATGGACATAAAAGGAAAGACATTTCCTCTAGGAATGAATACGCGAGGAAGGAGTTCCTCGGTAACCCTAATTTATAGGGCATCCCTAAATTATAGGAATTGACACATGATAAAGCCTAATCAATGAGAATTTATTTTATAGAGATAAATTAAAGTTTATATTTAGTTGGATTTAATTAATTTTGAATTAATTATAAATCCATGAAATATAAATTATTGTTAAGGCAAACCCCATAATTTTGAATTCCGGGAAGATGATTTACAAGGGGGGGGGGACGGGTCTACCATGGGTGGCCACCTACTCCCCTTATAAATAGATGGCCTAACCTCCATCAAGGGGGTTAAGAAAATTGTTTACTCATCTTGGAGAAGGTTAAGGATTGGATTCTTGAGAGGCTTCTTGAAGAGAAAGACTCCAAAGAGCTCCTCTTGATCTCCATGGGTGGCCGGCCATCAAGTTCCTCCTTCCCTGGGTTTGTGACGCCGAATTGAAGGTCTCTTCCTCTTGGGTGTGTCATCTCCTTCATCTTCTTGGAGGAGTCCAAGAAGGACAATGAGGTTTTTTACTTCATCTTCTTTCTCGTTCCGTGATTTTCTCATCCTCTCTTCCTTTCTTTTGGTGCTCGGTTCTTAGTGGAAGGGCCGGCTTTAGTTTGGTGCATTTCGTGGTTAGAGATTGCCTCTCCGTTGAGCCACAACGAGTCTTGGTGTTCGCTGTCCCTTGGTTGCGAGGCACCTGGTGTGGACCTTCCTTGGAGGATGTGCGCGTGTGAATCTTGAAACAGGGATAGGGGCAGCGTTACCATCCGCGTTATAAGATATATTTTCTCCTTCTACTCGTAGATTAAATTTCTTAAAGATTGCTAAAGTAGATCACTATTTTCAAGATAGTTTGAATTTTTTAAATAGCTATTTCCACTGAATTTTTGATTCCTATTCCAACAGTGGTATCAGAGCCCCCTTTAGCAATTTTTGGAATTTTTATTACGCGTTATTGTTGCGTTTACGAACCGTTCGCTCCCTAAATGTAATGCTGCCCGCTTTTTATTTTCGGGGGTTCTTGAGTCGTTCTTTTGGCTCCACGGTTCATGTGATGAATCAGGGTGGTAGCCTACTGTCCAAACTTATCTTGGACAGATTTCGAACTCAAGAACCCCATGGATTTATGGTTGAATAGCCCCGAAAACTAAAATTTTCAGCATGTATTATTTGGACTATTTTGGGTGGAAATGTAACCCGATTAGCACGTTTTTGGATTCTATTTTTTCCTTTCTTTTTCTTAATTGTTAAGATGGATGAAAGGATGATTACGGATGAGCCCTATGTGCCATGACTGTATGTAAAACGTGGATGTGTTGATTGCTTGTAAATTTATGAAATTTTAGCATTGTAACTTTTAAATAGGGTATGCGTACCCCTGCCTTCCTCTTGAGAATTCTAATTGTAATCTTCTCCTCCTCCCTCTACTTAAACCTTTCCCCAAGGGTCGTTTGGTCTTCTTCTTTTAGTTTTGTAAAATTAGATGTTTAGGGGCAGAGTCACGACGAGCACGCTTGCTGCCCTGTTTTGGTGCGCGCACGGAGAGGAGGTGTTCGACGCCATGATGATGACGGCTTGGACCCCGGGAAAGCACTGATGAAGCCGGCAACCTACAAGGTATTTTTGGGCAGTGCCTTGGCGAGACGGAGCTCCCTAAAACCCTAGAATGATGGCCTTGGTTCGCCCGGTGGCTCGGGTGGAACCCTTAGAACATCCATAATCATCCTTATTTAGTTTATTCTTTTATTTATTGCTTGTGCTTCAATTGTTGATAGCTTAGATAATTTTAATTGCATAAAGAATCCCTCCATTAATATTTAGTCTGAATGGTTAAGGTATTTAGAATATCGGTCATGCCTTCCATCGTTATGGGGTACAAGTGTGTCTATTGTCACAACGGATTTGTTGTGCAAACACAAGGTCTTTTGTGCTAATAGACATGTTGCATCTCATATGGCACATACCCTTGTGTCTCTACTACTAACTTGAATGTGACTTACCTTGTTGAGCAAACTCAAGGGTGGTTGTTTTCTCGCTAGGGTATACGAACGATGGGTCCGACTCAACTAGGGCTCATTGGTTTGTTGTGCAAACACAAGGCCATGGTAACCCTAGAGGCAAAACTTTATAGAAGTCGCATAACGATGTGATCGGTAAAGAGTTATCTACCCATGGACTTATTAGGGTTTGTCATGTTAAATGCGAGACCCGAGTAGGAGAAGTGGGGTTCCATCTTCCCCTAAGGAAGTCTACCAACGGGGGCTTCCTACTTCCCAACAAGAGGGTCATTTGGGAACCGCAAAAATTAGTGGGAGCCATGATTAATCATACGACCTTAATAATCATGCATATAACATATCTACTCGTTTATGTCTCTCTTTTCATAACATGTCATCTTCACCGTCGTTGCGTTGCATTCTTGATACTAATAAATTAATTGGACAAAATTACATCGATTGGTTGTGAAATTTGAGGATTGTCCTCACCCAGGAGAGATTTTTCCATATTCTTGATAATCGGTCACCGGATGTCCCATCTCAAAGGGCTATCGAGGATGTGAGAGCCACTTACAAGAAGTGGCAAGATGACATTATTACTATTTAGTGCATTATGCTCGCCTCTATGTTCGATGTGTTAGAGCGACAACATGAAAAGATGGATGTTAGGGCCATCCTCTCTCACCTCAAGGAGTTGTATGGTGAAGATAGCTGGACTACTAGGTTTGATCTGTCAAACAAGTTATCCAGACCAAGATGACGGCAGGGACCCCTGTTGAAACCCATGTCCTCAAACTAATCGATTTGATCGAGAGGTTAGAGAAATTGGGCGTAAGCATTGCTAAGGGGCTAAGTTAGGACTTAGCACTCCAATCCCTCCCGGATTCATTTCCATAGTTTGATGATAACTTCCACATAAACAAGCAGGATGACTCGCCTCCCAAAGACTATTGAGTCCCACCTTATGAAGGATAAGGACACAGTCTCATTAGTGGGAGATGCCTTTGAGGCAAAGTTATACTCTGTTAAGAACAAAGTGAAAAACAAAGCTATGAAACCTTTGATTAATATCAAGAAGAAAGGGAAGTTGTTCCTAATGGCACCTACTACCATTATGGTAAATATGGCCACTGGAGGCACAACTACAAGTTGTATTTTGCAGAGATGAAACTGAAGATGGTTTTTAAAACCGTAGCTTCAAGTGCGTACGTTATAAGAATATTTCGTCATTAACTCTACCGAGTATTTGATTCTTATCATCATCTGCAAGGTGTTGCAAGATAAGAGAAAAAGTAAAAGACTAGACAAAAGGCAACTACGACCTTCGGGTAGGCAATGGTGTAAGAGTTGCAGCCTTAGCTGTAGGAACCTATTGTATAAGTCTTCTATTCGACAAGACCGTTGATATTGATTTATTCCAATGTTAATAAAAGAGCACTCTTTTCCTTTGTTCTCTGAAAAGGTTGTGAAAAGTTCTTAAATAGGCAATAGTTGTCACATGGACCATTCTGATGAGTTACATGCGACTGAACCAAATTTAAATTGGTTTAATGGTTTTTAGAGCAAATGATAAATATTTTTGAACAAACGCACAAAGAGATAGAATTAACATCACATACTTCTGACTTTTATGACTTTGGGTGATTATGAATCATAGCCAGAACTTGAGAAGTGTGTCTCAAGGAGATTCTGATCGAGTCTCTGTTCACCAGACCTGGCGAAAGGCTCGCTGAGTTGATTAGAGTTGGCCTACATAGGTGTATGCAGGCTGATAACAACTCAAGCCAGAAAAGGATACTCCTATAATATGATTAGGCATGGTTACGCCCACCTGTTTTGGCACAAACCCGATACATTTGAATTGTTTAAGGGGTATGAAAGGTGAAGTTAAAGAAACATATTGGAAAAGATATTATAGCCCTTCAATTGGATCGAGGCAGAGAATACTTATCCACTAAGTTGGTGAATTATCTCGAAGATGATGAGATTATCTCTATATGGACCCCTCCTGACACAATGGTGTGTCTGAAAGGAGGAATCACACCTTATTCGATATGATGAGATCCAGACTTAGCTTCCAATCTATTTTTAGAGGATAAGCTATTGTAGCAGCCATAATTTTATCTATCTCTGATACACCATATAAGATATGGAATGACAAAAAACCAAGTCTGAGACATCTCGTGATTTGGGGTTGCCTAGCGTATGAGAAACTTGACTAGGTGCAAAATTTTGAGGAATACCCTTAAAATTATTTTGGGTATCAAGTTCTCTTTACTGGACAAAAGGAGTTTTGTCACCACTTTCTTAGAAAAGGAGTTTGTCGAGGAGAGTGGGAGAGGAAGATATGTTGAACTTGGTGAAGTTCAGCAACCACGAATAAATTCGCGACAACTAGTGGAAAGTTCACAAGTTAAATCAATTCATGTAATTATTACTTTTCATCACTCTTCTAGGAGACTACATAGACTGCCTGAGTGATGATATCTAGCCATAGGGTATGACATAGATTCAGGCAATTTGCAATATCTTAATGGTCAAATGTGTTGACACCATGTAGTGGCATTATGCAAATCCAAACTGGACGCAAACCAAGTGCGGACTTTGGTTGACCGACTCCAAAATGATGACTCCTATAGGGTGCAGGTGGATCTTTAGGAAAGATCTAAGTAGTTGGCAAGGTGTGGACCTATAAGACCAAACTGGTTGTGAATAAGATCTAACATAGATAATAGGTTGTCTGCAATAAGACATTCTCACTAGTTCCAACGCTCAAGTTCATCAGGATATTGTTAGCCATCAGTGCGTACTATGAATACGAGATCTAGCTAGTGGGTGTCTGGACTGTGTTCTTCCATTATAAAGAAGTCTATATTACATAGCCAGAGGAGTTTGTACCCTCGGTTGGACCGAGTAAGGTATGCGAGCTGCAAAGGTCCATTTATGGACTACAACTAGCATCGAAGAGTTGAAACATCCGTTTTTGATGAGATAGTCAAAAAGGGTTTTGATTTTATAAAAAATGTGGATGAACCTTGTATAGATAAGGTGTTTAGTGGGAGTGTAGTCATATTGTATGACATATATGTGGGAAAAGCGTTCTCATGCTCCAGTTATTTCCCATACTGATTCTCTATGGTACATTTGGGAAAGGCCTCCAGTATGCTTAACATTAGGATCTATATGGATAGGTCTGAAATGATGCATGGTTTACCCCAATCCATGTATGTTGATATAGTGCTAAAAGAGTTTTAACATAGATCGAAGGTTGTAAAAGAGGTTACTTGCCTAAGAGTGATTGCATCAGCCTTTCTAAGATGATGTCTGCTAAGACACCTGAGGAGAGATAAAAGATAAGTGAGATCCATTATGCTTCGGCAGTGGGATCCATCATGCGATGCTTTGCACTTAGCTTGATATTACTTATACCTTAGAGGTATCTAGCAAATTTCAAGCAAATGGAGAACTCTCTCAGACACTTGAGAAGGATGAGAGGCATTCTATACGACAAAGAAACCATATGATGGTATGAGGATACATTTAATGGTGGTGCAGTAAGCAAGAAAGTGTTCCTAGTTGGGTACTGTAACCGGTAAGGTGACCAAGGCTTTGTGCTTTGCTACTTACTTTGCCGCTTAGGATAGCACCAGATAAAGGATTTTATCATTCGGTGGGAGTTGTTCCTGAGGTTGCTAGTTGAGCATCGGTATTGTATGTCAATACTAGGACTATTGCTCAAAGTTAAGAAACTAAGATCCCTTGAAGATCATTGCTTCTCTTAAAAGGCAGTATCACCTCGTCGTTGGAAAGAGATGATGACTGAAAGATATTGATGTAGATTAAACTAATTATTACAACAGCTGATTCGATCACCACTAAAATTTGGTATACAAATATTAGGTTGATTGGCTAAAGTGCAAGTGAGAGATTGAAAGGAATAGTTCCCTTGAGCCAATCACATGTCAATGTGTTTAGAGACTATTCAAGGGTAATCAATTTAATAAGACAACCTTTTCATCATACGCTGCATCTTTATTTATAAAGATTGTGATGAACCCCATGAACCCGGGCAAATGATTTCGAGGCCATGATGAATTCATGCCAGTGAGACTTGGAATCCAAATGCTCATGTTCTAAATGTTCCTAGTCATAGGATCACCAATTAGGGGATCAGTGATTCCGGATAGACTAGTGCACTTGGTACATGTCCTATACGATAAGGGTTAGCTGATCTCACAGTTACCTATGAGCCGTCACTAATGTACAAGTGCAGGTGCTCATTAGGGAATGAGTTCACTGAATAGACCCGCACGAGGAGCACAAAATGGAATCCTTACATGAGTGTCAATAGTATGTTCCTCGGGTGATAGTAGGTGTAAGCAGTCCTTGGACTTGAGGTTGTCATGGTTACCTTGTGAGTGACAACCCATTGCTTTGGTTCTATCCCTATGTGGCCCTCGGCATCATGTCCCGGGTATTACTGAGCATGGGGAAGCATTCATGTAGGTAGGTGAGCGACCAACATGGAATCGATTACTCCTAGTGATAGAAGATAATGTCCTATGTGTCCCTTCAAGTGTCGACTCAAAAATCTCTGGCCAGAGTAGATATGAAAGTCAGGAAGATGTTTCTAACATTTCATTATTGAGACGACATCTTGGCAGGTGGAATACATATGAATCGTTATTAGGGTTTGACACTTCTACAGAGTAGATATGAAAGTCAGGAAGATGTTTCTAACGTTGCATTATTGAGATGACATCTTGGCAGATGGAATACATATGAATCGGTTTTAGGGTCTGACACTTCTTTCGTACCCTAGCCAACTTCGGGATATTATAATCGAGGGATTTAGTTGCACGGTAACTAATCACCGAAGGGCGTTCGATCCAGGTAGATTGAACCTCACACTATTCAGGTAGTCATGACACGTTGCTAGACGTCAATCTTGACTTGTTAGAGGAGTCTCTCATGACCACACTGAAGGGGTTTAGTGGTGGCTCGTAAGACTCGAATAGAAGTCATTCTATCGGATTCGACTCTTCATTATGCATAACTCACTACTGGCTTAGTGTGGAGCCCAATGGGTCACACACAACGGGCTAACCTCGTAACGAACCTTATGAGATAAAGTCCGAACGCGGAATTATATGTCTACTAGCATGGACATGCTATAACTCGATCACGGATATCGTTTACGGACATAATAGGAAAGGCATTTCCTATAGGAACGAATACGCGAGGAGGAGTTCCTCGGTAACCCTAATTTGTAGGGCATCCCAAAATTATAGGGATTGACACGTGATAAATCCTAATAAATGAGAATTTATTTTATAGAGATAAATTAAAGTTTATATTTAATTGGATTTAATTAATTTCAAATTAATTATAAATCTATTAAATATAAAGAGGATTTAAAAGGGGTGGTGGTGGTCTACCATGGGTGGCCACCTACTCCCCTTATAAATAGATGGCCTAACCTCAGGCAAATTGGTTACTCATCTTGGAGAAGGTTAAGGATTGGATTCTTGAGAGGCTTCTTGAAGAGAAAGACTCCAAAGAGCTCCTCTTGATCTCCATGGGTGGCCGGCCTTCAAGTTCCTCCTTCCCTGGGTTTGTGAAGCCGAATTGAAGGTCTCTTCCTCTTGGGTGTGTCATCTCCTTCATCTTCGAGGAGTCCAAGAAGGACGACGAGGTATTCCTTCATCTTCTTTCTCGTTCCGTGATTTTCTCATCCCCTCTTCCTTTCTTTTAGTGCTCGGTTCTTGGTGGAAGGGCCGGCTTCACCTTAGTGCGTTTCGGGGTTGAGATTGCCTCTCCGTTGAGCCACAACGAGTCTTGGTGTTCGCTGCCCCTTGGTTGCGAGGTACCTGGTGTGGACCTTCCTTGGAGGACGTTTGCGTGTGCATCTTGAAATGGGAGTATGAATAGCCTTATCATCCGTGGTATAAGGTATATCTTCTCCTTCTACTCGTAGATTGAATTCCTTAAAGATTGCTAAAGTAGATCGCTGTTTTCGAGATAGTTTGAATTTTGTAAATTGCTATTTCTGCTGCGTTTTTTATTCCTATTCCAACACCGGCCCTCATAGAGATGATGGGGCCAATGGCCACGGAGATGGCTGAACAAAGGCGGCAAGGGGCAGCAGACCTTCCCACCTCCATGACGCGTTCAAAAGACTTGGTGGACTTGCACGTCAAAGATGATAGCACTGCCCACCAGCCCGATAATGTGTTGTGTAGAACTGTGAAGGAGCAGCCTTTCACAATGAAGGCGACGGTGAACGACAGATCGTTCAAGAAGGACCCAAAACATGTTGAGATAATTTTGGATTCTAACTTCATGGTCCAGGCAGGAGAAACTCTAATGCCCCATTTAGTGGGCATGACGATCGTTGTCCCGACGAAGCCTTGTGTCATTCAAGACTTCATGAGGAGCGGACAATTGGGCAAGAGGCCTGCATCAATCATATCGGCCATATGACTGGCCGAAGGCTGGACGGAGGACCAGCCAATATCCCTTGCAGCAAGGTACGAAACAGACCCAGGAGGAGCCAACATGGACACTGAAAGTTCAAAGTCTGAACACGACATCATGGAGCGGTTTCAAGATGTCATGCCGGCAGAGTTATCGGCAGAATTTCCATCAAAGGTGATGGTGGTTGATCACAGATTTGTGACAAAGCCAGAGGGCTCGCTGAAGGATGATTACCTCTATTTAGGACCAACGAGAGAAGCACATTCCTCAGGAGGAGGGGTCTTGGTGGACCTCTAAAAACTACAACAAACATCGCAGTGCGTAGTGAGCCTCGGGCGCGCTTTGGGCGATGACAAAACTGAATCGAGGAGAGTCAAAATGCAAAATGGACTTGGAGGAACTTCAACGGTTGATGTTCCATGGTGCAGCAGGAAACAAAATTTGGTTGGTGAAGACGACAGAAATTGGTCGGAGGATGACGATCCTTTGCTACCAAGGCGGATGCCAACGCTTCCATGATCTTTGCTGCTGCAGATTGAGCAAAGTCACATGACGAACAATGTGCGACTAGTCGAGTGTTTGGTGGCACTTGGGCAGATCTGAAACAACTCCAACTTGGTGAAATTGGAGAATGATGGGCAAGATCTAAACCAATTTTGGTTGAGCAGTAGTGTTAAAAATTGTTATGTCTTGTATTTTGGCTGTTGTTTGGCCACTATTCAGATCTCAAATTATGTTGTAAGACCCTTGTGTTGGCAGTAAACTCTTGTATGTAATGAAGAGAGTCAAGTGAGAAGCACAAAATGTTGTGGAGCAGCATGAGGTGTATACTTGACATGTCAAGTGAGGAGCGCAAGCACGATGAATGTGTGAGGCGTATACTTGATTGTGCGAATGCAATGATCAGGCCATGAAGACATGTGGTTGTCAGCTCGTGTAGGATAAGATAAAGTACGGAATGCAAGCGCTATGAAGGAGCGTGGGACATTGTCATGCCCCAAGTTCAGGGTCACGTGACCGGCCAAGGTATACATGCCTATACCCGCAGCCTAAACCATGCACATGCCAACTCAATCATAAAACATAGCGAAAATAAATAAACAAGTTTTATTTCAAATGAAAAATCAAAACCAGAATTCATTATAAGTAAGTTTAGCAAAATATAAGGTGCAGAAATAACGAATCCAGTTCGACTGATCAATTACAATGAAATCTAAAATAACGACATAAATGTCTCAAAGGGACTACAACTCCAAAACACTAAAACATAAGTGCATGACTAACTACCAAAACTCGACTACGACTCCTAACTAGGACTGCTATGAGATCAATGTAGCTCCTCTGCCCTCCAACCGTGCCAAGTGCTCCAGCCCACCTCACTAGTCAGACTCTGCAAAAAAAACAACGACAACAGGTGAGTTCAAAAGAACTTAGTGAGCAATTCTACCAACCCCCATGAAAAACCAAACACAGATATGATGCAATAAGTAAAACTCCTGACTCAAGCAGGAAATGTCACAAGGGAATGACCATCTAATAGGCCATCTGGCCATCACCTGCCCGAAGTCAACCAACACCTAGACGGTGAAGGTCTACAGGCCTAAGCCTACCATGCCCTAAAGCAACAAAACATACTAGGATAATCGGGAAGACCCTTCGAACTTATCCTAATATAAAGAAGAGAAATTACCTAAATATATCTTGTACTTTGGGGTTTTTCGCATTTGTGGCATGTACTTTTATTTATCTCAATTAAATCTTATACTTTCGAATTTATTTCAATTGAATCCTACCGTCTAATTTTCGTCATCAGCCCCGTTAAACTGATGACGTGACTCGCTGACGTGTAATAAAAAGTATTTTTTAATATTAAAATTTTATAAAATGAAAACTTAATGTTAAAGGATCCCACCTCTCTCTCTCTCTACGTTACGATCTTCCACCTCATCTTTCTTCTTCTTCTTCCTCTCTCATCCTCGTTAAGGACCACCACTCGGGCTCCCCATCGCTGATGCCCATAGGGTACACCGCATCGAGGCCCGTCGCCCCGTAATGTTCTCCACGGCGACCACGACATCTGCGGTGCCAAGACAACAACGACCTCGGCAATCATGACTCACTCGTACGATTGCCGCTTGCACCGGCTCTTGTTTCTGCAACGATGTTGTTCTCAAAGCTTCTGATGATGGACCTCTAAATCCAGAACCACGAAGTGCCTCCAGCATAATTAAGTTGATACGAAGGAGAGTATGCAACACTGAAATCCAACTTGTTCTCAAAAGAGAACTCAGCAATGCATCTCTCTACATCCAAAGAAGCCTGCGGCCTCATTGCAATGCTTCCTGTAAGACGTTTTGCGACAGGGGGTGAGCTCTCTGGTGGGGGCATAAGCACTCTTGTATTTGAAATATAGGAGATCTAGTTTCTGTTACTCTTTGCTTTTTAGCAGTGGAAACTTCCTTTTCTTCTTCTTTCATTGCTATAATAGCTTTCCCCTTCTCAATAACTTCATCTGTGACTATTGTGCATGGATGTACACCTTTCCTTGGCAGCCGAAATAAGTGAAACTTCAATATGCTAATGCATGCCCCCATTCATTACTTTAAAGTAGAATTTGCATCTCACCTTGTTTCCGTCCATCTTGTCACAATATTCCTAGCATACATATTTTCTTGAACCACCAAGGCATTAGAATATCATAATCAACCATTTTTAAAATATTAGTGTAGTGTGAAATAGTTAAAACATCTTTTTGGGACCAATATATAGAGGTAAGGCTGAAAGTTGGATGCTATATATTGATCCAAACATGTTTTGATTGAGTGTGAAATTAATTCATAGTCTCCGGTGTATTGCAAGTCTACTAGAAATGATGCCTTAATGATCCTACTTAGACTGCGTGACTAAAAGGAAATCATACTTGACTGAGAAACTTACTGGTGGCAATGGAACATTCATCCAAGATTCTATCTGCATAATAAAAATAAAAGAAGATTACTAACTAAATATTTCAGATTGAAACAAATGCAAAATACCGTACGTAGTAAATACTTGACAATTTCAATTTTTTGAATTCTTAGGCATTAGAGAAGTGCGATGACTAGGAGTTGAGCGGGTTGATAATGAACTCGGGTCACACAAGTGGGAACGAGGCAGAGAGTAGCATCGACGAGAGTGGTGTTGGTGGTAGCATTAACATATCCAAAAAAAGTAAGAGGTGCTCTGACCTCACTTGGGTCAAATGCCGGAGGTACCGTGGAAGCAATGCGACCCGTGTCTTCCGCCCCGAGGCGTCGTCGACGTATCCCGTGCTCGTTGGACATGTGCAAGGCCTCGCTGCCCTTCTCGTTGACAATGTGCCCGACGCTGGCGAGCCCATGTGCTTACGACTATGGGTAACTTAGAACAAAATAATTATGAAAGAGCAGTAATAATATTACGTGCGAGCAGAAATAATATATATGTCTGGCTGATAAAAGAAGGCTTTCAAACTAAGAAAAGCAGCACTTCACGTTGAATGTTTTATGCACTTCGAGTCCCTCGAGCTTCAACTTAAAGACAGCAGAAGTAGCCCATCTTCTTCTTTTGACAGGCCTTTTCATGCATAAAAATGGGATTATTTATGGACAAATTAAGCTTACCTTAAACATTCGCAGATCCTCTTATCTCCTTATGTCAGCGGAGCTCGAGTCGGCGGTCGGCATCGCCAGGACTTAGCGGCATGGGGGCTGGACGAGTGAGAAGCTCCACCATCATTCCTCTCTTTGGTTGTCGGCTTTGGCTTCTTCTTCACAAAGCCAGAATTAATCCTGTCCTCTATATATCATGTGTGCCCCCCGATTTGCAGAATGATGATGAGCATGATGGTGACGAGGATGACGAGGATGATGACCAGGATGATGAGCTAGAGGCAGCAGGAGCAGTAGAGACGGCGACTGCGGCGACGGGAGGCCTTGGAGGGCTGAGGGCGGTAGGAGAAGCGGGTGGCGCAGTTGTCGCAAAAGAGAGAGAGATAGAGGTGGGTGGGTCCATTTAACTTAAGTTTTTAATTTATAAAATTTTTATATTAAAAAAGTATTTTTTAATATATGTCAGCAAGCCACATCATCAGTTTAACAGGGCTGTTGACGGAAATTAGACGGTAGGATTCAATTGAAGCAAATGTTGAAGTATATGATTGAATTGAAACAAATAAAAGTACGGGCCACAAATGAGAAAAACCCTGAAGTACATGATATATTTAGGTAATTTCTCTATAAAGAAACTCGGGAGCAATCGAGAAGGCCCCGAACTTGCTCCACGAGACACGAAGGAACATTCGGGAATCACCCATCTGAACTTACCCCTTTAAGATATCATAGGAGTAATCGGGTAGGTCCTTCGAACTTACCCCTTTAAGATATCACAGGAATAATTGATGTATCTAACCTGAATCTGGACTCCAGAGTGTATCCTCTGTTTCCAAACTATATTTTTTGATCGAAACGATAGGTTACACGACTATGTTTAGAGAAATACACACATCACAACAAATATTTTAAAAATAACACAAATTCATCATCTCAGCATGAAATTCCAACAACATTAAATTGTTCAACATAACATGAAAATAAATCCGAAATTTACAAAAAAATGATCCTTAATTATCATTAAAACAGAATACTACTCTTGAGATAAATTTCTCAAATTTCATGCTTATTAATCAAGATTATCAAGTATCAACAACACCTTAATCAAGAAACTAGCATCATGATCAAGACTTCTTCGAGAACCTCCATGGCATCAATACCAAGATCTTAATTTATTAAACATGATTTCTAACCCAAAAATCACAAATTTAAATCTAGGACACGCAGCCAAAGTTCAAAAACCTAATTAGGCAAGCAAATCAAGATATAAACTTCAAGATAAACAAGATCTCTCACTTGGGCATTTCATCGAACACCTTGAGGGCACCCTTGCTTCACCCTTGGCCGAGCACCCCTAGGGTAAACCTGGGGATGTCGAGCACACAAATCGGCACAAGAAGACGGCGATCAAACCCACAATTCGGCGAAAATCACAAGAAACAAGAAGATGCCCAAATTGATTCAAGATCATGAGAGAACCCAAAAAAGAAGAGGTAAAACCACTCACCTAAATAGGAAGAATGATGAGAGGTGAAATCCCGGACGACGGCCCTCGAATCTGGCTTCAAGAGATGGTAGCTCGACTTAAGAAGGGGGAAGAGGGGGCAGTGGCTCCTCCTCAAGCCGCCAGCTTGAAGAGAGAGGAGGAGAGGGAAAGAGAGGGGAAGGCTCGGCAGCTCCTCTCGGCTCGGCTCCAAAGGGAAGGAAGAAGGAGAGGAAGGAGAGGAGAAGGCTCGGCAGCTCCAAGGGGAAGGAGAGGGGCAGCTGGCTGGTTGGCGACTGGCTAGCAGGTCCTCTCTTCAATTTGATTTGTGCGGCTCCAATGGGGAGCCACAAGCCAAGGGGAGGGGTTTTTATACTCTCTCCTCAATCCTAACTCCACTAAACCCTTTATCAAACACGCATCCGCCTTAAGCTGAACCCGAACCCGCTAACTTAATTAATCATATTCTAATCCCATGCTAAATTACAAGCAACCAACATACACACATCCACATGCAACATAATTAAACAATCATGAATACACAACATAGAATTAAATAAATTTATCTATGCAAACAAAAATTTTATAACTCATATTTCTACTTACCCGAGCTCTGAAGCTCGTACTAGACCATGAGTCGACTCGGCTCGACCTCGAACTAGTCCTCTAGGCTAGCAAACACACACAATAAATAGAAATTAGAATTAATATCTAGGATATTACATGCATCTACTTGGACTGTCAGATGAGAAGAACAAGTGCAGGGACGCACAAGGTGTATGCTTGAAAGATTTAACACTATGATCAAAATTGCATACTAGTGAATTTCAAGTGGGGAGCACAAGCATTGGAATGCAAAGGTGTATACTCGGAGAAAATATTTTTTAAACTAACTATTGTCCAGGAACTTGTATGCTGCGCAAGGTACAAGGAGGGGCTGTCCAAAGATGAAGCTTGGTGGAAGGAGTATCTTCACTCTATCCCGATGAGGGCACCGACTTCAAAGGGTGGGGGAGGTTTGTTAGACTCCTAAATCCCATGATGGACATCAGCCGCGCATGGTGAGCCTCGAGCCCGTGCGTAGTGAGGAATTTCTGGAGCGAGGACAGTCCGAGATGTGTTCACACTTGGCGGGACAAAACCCCGCCACGGCTAGGCCATGGCAAGAGACTTGGCGGATTGACAGGTCATGAAGATGTGTTCACACTTGGCAGGACAAAACCCCGCCATGGTTGGGAGTTGGCGAGCAACGAGTCATGAAGTTGTGTTCACATTTGGCGGGACAAAACCACGCCATTGCTGGGCCGTGGCAAGAGACTTGGCGGAGCGACAATTCATGAAGATGGGTTCACACTTGGCGGGACAAAACCCCGCCATGGTTGGGCCATGCCGAGAGACTTGGCGGAGCGTCGAGTCTCGAAGTTGTGTTCACAATTGGCGGAACAAAACCCCGCCACGACTTGGCCGTGGTGAGAGACTTGGCGGAGCGACAAGTCATGGCAGCCCATGTGCGCGGAGGCATGGGCCATGTGCACTATCTTACAAGTAGTATTGGCCTTGGGCTTGGTCAACACATGATGGGCGACCAGATCAAGGCAAATAGGTGCAGCCGACATGTTGTGGTGCACCAAGGGTGTAAAGGACTTAGACTTGGACTCAACTCAAGTCAAGAGGACACATGGACAACCAAGATAGAGCCCAAACATGAACAACCTTTGTGGAAAGGCTGAGATGACTCTAAAGGGGATGTGTCTCCCCAAGAAGGGGCGCTACTTGCACCATAAATACTCCTAAGACCAGTGTGGTCGACCCATGAGATGTAGGAGAGGAAAAAGTGAGAATACTAAGTGAGTAACTGTACTTGTAAGGCACTAGCCATTAGTACTTGGGTGAGTAAGCTTAACCAAGAGTTAGAGGCATGAAGCGGGCTGCAGAGTGTGATCTTGGTGTGCGCTTGTGTAAGGGATATATTGTATTTGCAAACCTTTGTGAATCAATGCATATAGTATTCCTTCAAGTATTGGTGCTTGCTTCGTCATCTCTCTCGCTGTGAATTGGTGTGAACCTCGAATTGGTACTTGGCTTTGGACAGTTCTTTTCGCTGCAGTGTGCGTTCTGTGTCATTGCGCGCATAACAGTGCTAGCACAATAATTGGCTGGCTAAAAGTTCAAGTGTTCACTCTTCAAGTGGGCTGCTACTTTGCGGCAATATACGGGACTGTGTTGTTGCGCAGAACTTGGTGGAGTGTTGGACTCTTTAGCTCCACCACAGAGTCAAAAATTTGAAGGCAAAATTGACCTTGTGACAATTGTTGGCTTAAGGGTTCCCCTTAAGCTTTGATCCTCATTTTGATGATAACAAACAAGTATTTAATCTATGTGTCAAGTTTTGAGTTCAGGTTGAGGTTGCGATAAGCATGCGAACTTCAACGAACTTCGCTCAAAGAAACGAAAGAAAAGAACGTCTAGAAAGGCTCGGGTGTAGGTTGAGTAGATATCTTGTAATATACCCCTAGGATCTCATCCCAAGCCTAATTGTAAAATTATCCAAGTTAAAACTTGGTAACTAAACCCATAAAAAAGCATGCATCAAAGATAAGTTAAAAATCCGCCTCAGCCTAAGTTCGGTCGATCGGTCGATCGACCGAACAAGGCAGAAAAATGGCAGTAGCCACTTCGGTCGACCGAACAGATGTAAAAATTGGCAGTGGCTACTTCGATCGACCGATCAGTCGATCGACCGAGGCCAAAAACTGGCAGTGCCTGCTTCGGTCGACCGATCGATCAACCGGATAATAGAGGAGCAGAATCATGACTCAGTCGATCGACCCTCTGGTCGATCAGACAGAGCAGCAGAAGTAAGAATTGTCAGCGGTCGCTGGGCGGTCGATCAGTCGGTCGACTGACGATCGACCGACAAGCGATCGAACGGCGTCCAACGAGCAAAAAAATGCCCATTGAAGAGCTGTTTGGTTGAGGGGTTATAAATACCCCTCACCTAACTCCTTTAATACCACTTGACAATTGAATAAAGCATTCAAGAGAGAGATTTGTGCCTTCTAGAGATCAATTGCTTGCGCCCGCTTCTTCGATCAACGTCTTCTCAAGCGCTCATCTTCCCTCAACTCGGGCTTCGATTCGAGCTCAATGACTTGGCGAGTTGAAGGCTTGAAGGCTTGGAAAAGAGCATTGGTTCTTGGTTTTATTTCTTAGCTCTTTTCATTGTAATTTTAAGTGTTGTTTAAACTTGTTTTAATTGGATTAGCTTGTTAGGTGTGCTAGTGTAAACACTTAGGGTTTACTTTGTAAAATTGTGTTTTGCCTAGGTGAATAGGTTTAAGGAGTTCTCAAAGAGGTGAGAATCGAGTCCTCGGTTGTATTCAAAGGGAAACACAAGTTCTATAAAGTAGTTGGTTAGAAATCCTTGGTGAGGAGCCAAGGTAGTGGAGTAGGCGGTTGGCCGAACCACTATATTTCCTCGTGTTAGCATTGCCTTACTTGTTTGTTTATTGTTGTGCTTCATATTTGATAACGAACATTATTTAGTTGCACTTGCATTTGGTTGAAGTTAAAATTGACTAAAAAGAAAATTGAAAAAGAACACACACTATTCAACCCCCCATTCTAGTATGGAATTTCACTTAACATTTGGTAGCAGAGCTAGGTCGTAGGATTAGATTTAACTATCTTCCCTACAAGTTAAAATGACTAGTGAAATCTAACTAGCTCAAGGATCCTCTACTCATACTCCATGGTTGTTCGATGGTAATAACTATGCCTACTAGAAGATTCGTATGAATGACTTCCTACAATCACTAGATATGGATGTATGGAGAATGATACGAGTAGAGTATAAGCAACCAACTGAGGATATGGATGAGTGGGACCAAGAAGAGATTAAACTCTTTAATGCAAATGCAAAGGCCGTCAATGCATTATATTGTGGCCTATCAATTAATGAGTTCAATAGGATTTCTACTTGTAAGTCCACATATGAACTTTGGAAAGTCCTAGAGACTACACATGAAGGTACTTCACAAGTTAAGGAATCTAAAATAAACATACTCATGCATAATTATAAAATGTTCAAATTGTTATCGCATGAATCCATTGATGCCTTGTATGCTAGATTTCAAAATATTATAAATGGATTACCTAACCTTGGCAAAGAGATAAGGGAAGAGGAGAAGGTAAGAAAGCTTCTTCGTTCCCTTCCAGAAGCTTGGGAGCCCAAGGTCATCGCAATCATGAAAGCGAAGGATATGACCACCTTGAAGGTCACCGAGCTCATTGGGTCTCTCATGACACATGAGACCCATATGAAGCAATACAAGGAGGAAGATGCTCCGAAAGGCAAGACCATTGCCTTAAAAGCATCACACCGAGGAGAATCCTCATCATCCGAGGAAGAGATGGATGACTATGAGGAAATGACAATGTTGGCGAGAAGATTCATGAGCTTCATGAGAGGAGGCATGAGAAAGGGAAGAAGAGGCTACACATGCTACCATTGCAACAAGACCGGGCATCTAAGGAAGGATTGCCCACTTCTCAAGATGGCTTCCACCTCCAACCCTCACAAAAAGGACAAATACAACAACAAGAAGAAGGCAATGATGGCTTTGTGGGATGAAAGCGAGCCTTCATCAAGTGAAGAAGACTCAAAGAGTGAAAAGGCAAATCTTTGCTTAATGACAAATGACCATAAGGTAAGATTTACATTTGGTGAGCTTTCATTTACTCAAGAAGAATTGGAAAATGAATTTGATCAAATGCATGATGAATTTAGTGCTATTAGGAGAAAGTTTAAAGAGCTTCAAAAGGACAATAAATCTTTAGAACTTGAAAATGATAGTTTACTACTCTCATGCAATGCTTTAAGGAAAGAAGTGGATACCCTTAAGGAAGATAAACATGCCCTAGATGAAGCTAAGAAAAACTTAGAATATGATAATAAAAAATTGGAAGATGAAAACAAGTACTTAAGTGACCAAGTAGAGCACTTGAATGATAGCATGCTAACATTAAAAAAGGAACTTTGCATGCTAAATGAGAAAATGACAACCTTACAAAATGTCATGCCTAAGGTTGTCCATGCTAAAAAGTCATCACACTTCCATGCTCACACACACAATAGAATGAAGTTTAATGGAAATTATTTTTCATGTGGTATATTTGGCCATATGGCTAAAGATTGTGCATTAAGGAGGAACTCACATGCTTGATTTACTTGGGTTCCTAAGATGACTAACACTCAAGGACCCAAGAAAATTTGGGTACTTAAAATAATTTCTTCTCATTTTGTAGATGGAGAAGCATCCTCAAGCAATTAGAAGCACATGAATATTGAATAGTGGTTGCTCAAAACACATGACGGGTGATATCAACCTATTTGCAACCCTATCAAGCTAAGATGGAGGACATGTGACATTTGGAGACAATGCCAAAGGTAAGATTGTTGGCATTGGTGATATAGGTATACTTCCTTACCCATGCATTAAAAATATTTTACTAGTTGATGAGTTAAAGCATAACTTGATTAGCATATCTCAATTGTGTGACAATGAATATGTAATTATTTTTGAAGCATCTAAATGTATCATTAGGAGTGCACCGTCTAATGACATTATGTTTATTGAAAGTAGGCAAGAAAATATCTACACATTAGATTTAAATGTCTTACCTAATCCCCATGTTAGATGCTTGGTTGTTATGAAAAATGACTCTTGGTTGTGGCATAGAAGGCTAGGACATGCTAGCATGAGCCTCATCCAAGAAATATCTAAGAATGAACTAGTTAAAGGATTACCCAATATAAAATTTGAAAAAGATAAACTTTGTGATGCATGTCAACTAGGCAAGCAAGTTAAATCTTCATTCCATAGTATTAATCAAGTAAGCACATCTAGAACACTTGAACTTGTGCACATGGATCTTTTTGGTCCATGTGATGTAGCTGGTCTAGGTGGAAAACTATATTTCTATGTGCTAGTTGATGATTTCTCGAGATTTACAAGGGTTTTCTTTTTATCTAAGAAAAATGAAATTTTTGATTTTTTCAAAAAAATTACTAGGAAAGTTAGAAATGAGAAAGGAGTTTCCATTTTGAAAATTAGAAGTGATAATGGAGGAGAATTTAAAAATGAAAAGTTTTTCGAATTTTGTGATGAATTGAGTATTGAACATATATTTTCTTTCCCTACGACCCCTCAACAAAATATGGTGGTTGAGAGGAAGAATAGAACCTTACAAGAGATGGCTAGGACCATGCTTTGCGAAAATAATTTGCCCAAGTATTTTTGGGCCGAAGCCATAAATACCTCTTGTTATGTGCTTAATCGCGTTTTATTGAGATCTAAAATTAAGAAAATACCTTTTGAGCTTTGGAATGATAAAATCCCAAGTGTGGGATATTTTCGTATTTTTGGATGTAAATGTTTTATCTTTAACACTAAGGAGCATTTAGGAAAATTTGATTCTAAATCCGATGAAGACATTTTCCTAGGTTACTCCAATAATTCTAAGACATATAGAGTATATAATCATAGAACCATGATTGTTGAAGAATCTATGCATGTCACATTTGATGAAATTAATGATTCTTATAGAAATGTTAAGATTGTGAATCTAGGTGAGGAACTTGAAGAACTCACTTTTCATGACAAAGAGGTGGAGGATGAAGACAATGAGGAAACTCAACATGAAGAACCACCATCCTCAACTCTACCTCAAGATGAAGACGAAGAAGAGGAAGCTCTACCACCCCTCCCTAAAGGATATCGGTTGAGAAGGGATCATCCAATGGATCAAGTCATTGGAGAACCATCAACGGGAGTGGTAACGCGCTCTAAACTTATAAATATTTGTCAATATGTAGCATTTATATCTCAAGTAGAGTCTAAGATCATTAAGGAAGCAATAGAAGATGAATTTTGGGTAATAGCTATGCAAGAAGAACTCAACCAATTTGTTAGAAATGAAGTATGAGATTTAGTACCTTGACCTAGCGGACAAACCGTGATTAGGACTAAATGAGTGTTTAGAAACAAGTTAGATGAAGGAGGTTTAGTCATTAGAAACAAATCTAGGTTAGTGGCCTAAGGGTACAATCAAGAAGAAGGAATAAATTATAATGAAACTTATGATCTCATAGCTAGATTAGAAGCAATTCGAATGCTTTTGGTATATGCTAGTTTTAAAGGTTTTAAACTTTTTCAAATGGATGTCAAAAGTGCATTTTTAAATGATTTTATCGATGAAGAAGTATATGTTGAACACCCCCCTGGATTTGAAAGTTATGAGTTTGCATACCATGTTTTTAAACTTAAAAAAGCGTTATATGGTTTAAAACAAGCCCCTAGGGCTTGGTATGAAAGGCTTTCAAATTTTTTAATTGAACAAGGTTTTAATGTTGGAAAAGTAGATGTTTCACTTTTCATTAAATGTTATGAAAATGACACCTTATTAGTTCAAATATATGTTGATGACATAATTTTTGGTGCTACTAATGAAACCCTTTGTGAGTGGTTTGCTAAGTGTATGCAAGATGAATTTGAGATGAGCATGATGGGAGAGCTTTCCTTCATGCTTGGTCTGCAAATCAAGCAATCAATAAAGAAATCTTCATCAATCAAGCCAAGTACACAAAGGAGCTCATCAAAATGTTTGGGATGAATGAAGCCAAGATAGCTTCTACACCAATGAGCACATCCATCAAGCTTGACAAAGATGAAGATGGTGTCAAAGTAGACGAAAAACGATATCGAGGTATGATTGATAGTCTTCTTTACTTAATCGCAAGTAGACCCGATATCATGTTTAGTGTTTGTGCATATGCTAGGTTTCAATCTTGTCCTAAAATATCTCACTTAAGTGCGGTCAAACGCATATTGACATATTTGAAGGGCATGGTTGACTTAGGACTTTGGTATCCATGTAATGCATCTTTTGAATTAATCGGTTTTTCGGACGTGAATTTTGCCGGGTGCAAAGTAGATAGAAAAAACACTAGTGGGTGTTGTCAATTCCTAGGAGTGAGTTTTGTCTCTTGGTTTTCAAAGAAACAAAACTCAGTTGCACTTTCAACTACCAAAGCTGAATACATCGCTGCGGCTAGTTGTTGTGCACAAGTCCTATGGATGAAACAAATCCTTTTGGATTATGGACTTAAGTATTTTTGCATACCTATACATTGTGATAATACTAGTGAAATCAATTTAACGAAAAATCCTATTTTACACTCTAGGACTAAGCATATTTATCTAAGACACCATTTTCTTAGGGATAAGTTGGAGTTATGATACATGTTTAATTTGAGTTATTTTCTCCGCTCTTGTTAAGAGTCTTTTGAAAAATGAATTTTGATTTTGATTTCCGGTCTCCTTGGAGACCTTTGTAGCCTATAAAGGGCTAATGCAACCTTGCGGTTCTAAATCGTAAGCTCATTGTGGCCTTTCGGTTTTCAATCAATTGGAAGGGTTGAAGATCTAATTTTTTAAATATTTCATATTTTAAGATATCTTTGATTTTATCACGCCCCATCTTAGGGTCACGTGATCGGTCAGGGTATACGTGCCTATACCCCGCAGCCTATCCCATGCACACTACCTAAGCACCCCGCTTGGATTTTCAAACTAGTTTTACTAGATTAATTTTCGTCTCCCTCAGATAGAGGACTTTGACTCGAAGAATCTCACTCTCGACCTAAGGTACTTCCACACCCGGAAGTCTCCGCCTTCTTATCGAGAGCACTCTTCCACCTCAACCCTAAGGGACAACTAAACTAATCCTAGTAAACATAAGTTTACACAAGTGGCTTTACACCTTCACAACAAGGTAACCACTTAATTATACGCACCAGACCAAACAACCTAGGTCTTACAAACTCAAATTAAACATGTTCAAATAACAATTAAAAATACAAGTGAAAAGAGCTTAAAATAAAACCAATAAAAAATGCTCTTTCCCAAGCCTTTGAAACCTCCAACTCGCCGAGTCATAGAGCTCGAGTCAATTTTCGAGTTGAGGCAGAGTGTGTGCTTGAAGAAGTTGTCGCCGGAAGAATCGAGCGCAAACGATTAATCTTTTGGAAGGCTTAGATCTCTTTTCTTGATGCTCAATGATTCCTATAGGAGTGAGAGAGAGAGGTTAAATGAGTTATCTAAGGTATATTTATATCCTCACGAAGAAATGACAGCTCAACGAACAGAAAACTATCTGATGCAGTCGATCGGTCGATTGGTAGATCGACCGACCGATCGACCGCTCAAAGTGACCGCCGCTTCCTCTCTGTGTGCGGTCGACCGACGGGTCGACCGCCCAGACGCAAATCGCTCGATCCCACATTCGGTTGACCCATCGGTCGACCGACTCATGGAGCCTGGGTCGCGCGACTGCACGATCCTTAATTCGATCGACTGGTTGGTCGACCGATGAGCATTCTGCGCATTTTAGGCCTCTATCGGTCGACCGAAGTAGCCACTGCCGGTTTTCGGCAGAGTTCGGTCGACCGAAGTAGCCACTGCGCATTTTATTTTTAAGCCGATTTTCTTCCACGCTTTGTTTTCGGGTTCCAGCTTTTAACGACCATCAACTTGGAGAGCTTTCATATGATCTTTGAGCTCGTCCAAGACGACTTTGGTGCTTATGTTGATCTTCGAGAAATTTCGCGACGAACCCGAGCGCGACGATCAATGTCCTTCCGATTTTTGGATTTCTTTCGATTTATCCGATCGAGGACATCGAACGCTAATTGATACGGAACCTGAAAGATATTCTCAATGAAATATTAGTTTCATATTTGTTATCATCAAAACCGAAAT
The DNA here is from genome assembly GCA_034359265.1 of Canna indica. Classification (NCBI taxonomy): domain Eukaryota; kingdom Viridiplantae; phylum Streptophyta; class Magnoliopsida; order Zingiberales; family Cannaceae; genus Canna; species Canna indica. Next base: position 50,828,114 of record CP136897.1, read on the forward strand.
TAAAAGATTAAGACCAAGGTTAAAAACCTAAAGCCAACAAATAGCACATGATTCCTATACTTAAATTGTATATATAGATCGTCATGTATGGTGGAATCAGAGTTTCTTTGTTAGTGGCACTGATTTTATTGAACCGATATACTTCAAAACCTAAAAATAGGATTGATGAGAATTGTGTTTGTGGATCGATTCATACCAATCGATCATGATTTATGTTTTTTCCTCTTCTAAAAATATACTTTACCTATCAACATTGCTTTGTGTATCCAGAAGCAAAATTACTATCTTCTATGCAAACTAGCAAAATCATCCGAGGATTAATCAAGTCTATCTATTTATGTCCAGGAATAGTAATTAGTAAGCATTAATATAGGAAAGGCCTATTGTTCACTCAATCATAATTGATTGGGTAGACCCAGTATTGGACTAACAAAGTTATATATTTATGCACAAATACAAACTGACAGCTTGACATTGGAGTCACCACCGCCTGTTTCTCCTGCAGAAATTTGTCATTCCATATAGGTATTAGAAAGATATACCAGATAGGAATTAGGGACAGTTGTTATCTTGAGTTGGTGCCTGAAATAGTTTTGGATTACTTAAGCAGATGCCCAAAATTTGCTTTAGAATGGATTTTTTATCACAGGTGATATATACCACTATTATCAGGCACTCAGGCAGTAAGAAAAATATTATGGAGGGACTGAAGAAGGGTAATGAATAGTTAAACATGAATAGTGTTTCACAGTCCATGTTTAACCCTAAACCCTAAACCCTAAACCTTTCCTTCATCCAACCCTCTGTCCTCACTCTCTTTTCTTCCCATTCTTTCTTCTTTCCACTTATGAAATTTCTGTCCCACTTGGGCACAATTTCCTAGGTCAGGCTTGACGCACTACCACGCTGCGCTACATTCTTTTCCAAATTGTTGTACAGTGTCATTGTACAAAATTCCTGTCTTGTTTTCCATATCGTTATTTTCTCATCCATCTATATACAATATCTTTCTCTTGCCATTTTCTTTTTTTTTTTGGTCTTCTTTCCTTCTTATGTTGTTTTTATTTATTTCAAAAAATACTCATCATCATATTTATTACTTCACTTCATTCCCTCCATAAGATTTACTATGTAGGGTAGCAGTGGCATATCTATTTATACAAATCTTTCTGTTTGTCATTTTGCTACATAGACAAGAATACCAATTTTCTCTGTTTTATCCCATTATAAGTTTATAACTCTTTCATTCTGCCAGTAGATTAAATTCATGACTTTTGATATGATGGAGAAGTAGTTTTATTTTATCTCCTTCTAGTATATGATTTTGATATGCGAACATGATGTGTGCCTCATTTGCAAATATTTCATGATATGAACGATCTTATTGGGAAATCAAATCCAATAAAACATATAGGGTTGTCATGGACTATCTTAAGATCCAAGAGAGAAACTATTGACGATTTCGAGAAACATGATTTTGGAACTGCTCTTAGGAACCGTAAGAAGCTCCATTTAGTATAGAAACTATTGCATGAATGCTTCGTGACTATTATTGAACCTACTACCCAGAGCGATCTTCTATTTGATCTTATCTTGGTCTTCTTATCTTCTTACGAACAAAGAGTGAGATCATCCTTACTTTTCCTACATTGTTTTTTAACTTTGTTTTCTTCATATTCATCTTTTAACTCTGGGTTGCGTTTAGCATATAGTACTTCCAATATTCTTCTGTCTAGGTTATGTGTCCGGTTACCGGATGGACCTTTGCAAAAGAATACTTCAATATTTCATTTGAACCTTGAATGTTTTATATTAGTGTCGGTGTTTAGGCAAATTAATTCTTGTTTGAATAAGCATATACAATTATAAAATAAAAAATGGATGAAATATGTTCTTAATATTATATCCTGTTACAAGGATGATAACCAGAACCTACTGTTGAATAGAAAAGAAAATCGAAGTCAATGATAACAAAGAAATAAAGGTTGGAATAGAAAAAGAAAGTCGAAGTCAATGATAACAAAGAAAAGAAAGGTTAGAAACATGATTGTATGAAAAGAGTACATGATGGCCAAGAATAGATGTTTGTTCTGTACTCGAGGAGGTGTGTGTAGTTTTGCTTGATAAAAGAGTAGAAACATGATGGTCAAGGTCAAGATAGAAATTCTAAGATGATTCAGTAGTAAATTTATTGTGGCAAGGAAGTACAGGAAATTGTCTTGGTTGCCTAATGAACTTGCAAGTAGGGTGGTTCATGGGTCAAATCCGACCCAATGAATCCAAGAAACCGATCCGACTCAAATCAATCAGGTCGGGTCGGATTCGGATTTCAATATTTAAAACCTGATGACCCGAGACGTGTCCCGATTACTCAAATTTTTTATATTTTTTAATTATTTTTAAAATATTTATATTAAAAAAATATTTATTTTTAATTATTGTTAAACTCTTTTTTTCCTAAACAGGTAAACCCAACTACCCGACCCGACCTAGGTCAGGTTGGGTTGGGTCGGGTTTGAGAGGTGAAAATTTTTCAACCCGACCCGATTATACTTGGTCGGGTCAGATCGATTTTTTTCTTAAATCCGACCCGACCCGACCCGTTGACACCCTTGCTTGCAAGGAAATTTATTGTGGCAACTAGCAAGGAAGTAGTTGCATTTGAACTTCGATATCATGATGATGACAAGATTTATCTTGTTGGTAAGTGAAAACAATTTGATTTTATTTTTATGGACAATTTGTTGGTAATAGTATTACTAACGGATTTTTAACTATTACCAACAGATTTAATCCGTTGATGATATCCTATTTTTTGTAGTGGTTGGAGGTACACATATGCAGATACACTTTTATTATACTTGTTATCATTTGATATTGATACGAAAGCATAAAAATTTAGAAACTTGCTTTTTATTTGAACATATATATTTTTTTATAGGTTGAAATGTGTGTTTAATGATATTCGTAAATCAATTGCAGCTCGAAGAGCCATGGAGAAGCCCAAGAGCAAGATTTAGCATAACAAGTCGTTGCAAAAGAAGAATGAAAGACACATCTATCTTTAATTGATTATTTAAGATTGTTCGTAGATAGATCTCAAACATATGGCAATATCAAATTTGAAAAGTATATAATATAATATTTTCTTTGCAAAATTTAGCGGAACAAGTAGTTGCAAAAGAAGAATGAAAAAGGCATCTATCTTTAATTGATTATTTAAGATTGTTCGTAAATCTCAAACTTGCGCCAGTATCAAATTTGAAAAGTATATAATATAATATTTTTTATGCAATATTGTTGTATTAATATTATGGTATATATCTTCCTAAATAAATTTAAATGATTGTATTTCTTAATTGTTTGTAGCCGGTGTCAGCTTGAATAGAATTGTAATTTTATTTTTTAAAATATAGCTATAAATAGAAAATTTTATTTAAAAATAAAATAAAATTACTATCTGCTACGGCGTTGTGATGGCGAAGCCGTAGCATAAGGTTATTCTGCGACGACGTTGGCGACGACTGTTAGCGGTAGCAACGCCGTCACAAAACGATCGCGGTTAATGTTATCTGTGACGGCATCGCGGTCGCAGATACGACGGCGAAAGCAGACTTTTTACGACGAAGCCATTTGCGACAGAACTTTGTGTCGTCGCATAAAGTCTTTTGCGATGGCTTTGCTACCGCTTAAGTCGTCGCAGAAGACCATTTTTCTAGTAGTGTTTGCAGATCGCCCCTGTTGGAGTTGCACCTGACCAGGAGAAACACCTAGCAGGATCAAATTACTCCAATCCTCAGGCAGGAACATATACTATTTCTTAAACATAATAAATTATTTTATTAGTTATAACACATCAAACTAAATTACTTACGAGAGATGACTCAAATTAGTCTGAACTGAATCCAACAAACCTGACCAGACCCAAATTAAAAATTGTTTTCATCATGATATAGTTGAACCAAATTCCAGTTTTTTGAACCAAGCTGAACCACGCATGATTTATTTAATTAAACCAGATGTTATTAAATCAGACCTTATTAATGTTGAGAAGTTGTTTAATTTTTGGCTTGGAATGATTTATTAATAATACTATTCGGGCTTGATTCCTTGCACCAAGCCCATTCGGGTTGATATGTGGATGTAGGCCGATTTCAACCATTTATGGATGCAGCAGTGATCATAAAAAATACACATCAGTTTTTGGGAAAAAAAAGAGGCAGAATGGGTCCTCCCATTCAATGAACCAATGGAAAGTTTTTCATGAAAAAAATTTACTCATCTCCTTCCTCGAACAGAGGATTTGTGTCTACCCTCTTTGTAGCCAATCTCAACAGATTTTTACTTCAACGATTTTCATGGTGGACTAAGGCGAGTACAACTCTTATGGAGGCAGACTCCACCAAAATTCCTATGGAGTGATACATAGGAGCGAACATAATATTATTAAGACTGAATCTCAAATACAAGTTAACATACACTGTCTAAGAGTGAACCTAACACTTATACTCTAGGTTCAATGTTAATAATACTAGGTTAACTCTTAATAATGCTAGGTCCACTCTTATGTGGGGCTTTATAGTAATTCCTATGAAGTTTGACTCCATAATAGTTTTTTTCGACTAAGACCAGGCATCCCCTCTCATCTAAGGATCTCGACCAGTAAGGTTTTTCGTCTCTCCGCAGCCCTTGAAGGAGAAAAGCTTGGTTGAAAATTCAACCTTCTTGCACCACCTATCTCGGCAACAAACGGGTGGATTTCTCGGCAATTCTCGGTCCACCCGACTAAGGAAAGGACAACACAAGCCTCGACAACTAATAAGGTTGTTAATCTCATGTTGAGGTTGGCTCAAATTTTTTAATTGTTATTGCTGTTTGACTTCTTGAAAATGTGCAGTAATGGGCAGCAATTGGAGTTTTTTTTCTGGTGAATGTTTCCTTGCATGTTTGGGGCATTTTTCTGACCATTTTTGTGGCTCCATTTTTTGTAGAAAAAGATATTATTTTTTCTTTTTTGAGGGAGAGAGGTAGTGCAGGAATAAATTTCCCTTTGTCCTCATTGCTTCATTGGAGCATCTTGAGGATTTTATTGTACTCTACCTTCTAGATAGTGAATTCTTTGCTCGTCGTTGCACGTGGTTTTTCCCGAATTGGGTTTTCCACATTAAAATATGTGTCTTCTCTATTGTCTTTCTTATTTTCTTCTTGATTGTTTTACATCCATCTTGCTTCTGCTGTATGCTTAAACTCAACAAGTGGTATCAGAGCATAAGAGCATACTTCAAGGATGTCTACTGTAACCAAGTTTGATATCGAGAAGTTTGATGGAAAGATTAGCTTTAGTATCTGGAAGATCTAGATGAAGGATGTTCTCACACATAATGGATTGAAGAAGGCTTTAGACGGCAAGTCAAAGAAGCCTGAGTCTATGACTGTCGAACAATGGGAGGAGTTTGATGAAAATGCACTTTTAGCTATTCAACTCTGCCTTTCCAAGGAGGTTCTACGGGAGGTTGTTCCTGAGACTACTGTAGCGAGTCTTTGGTTGAAGCTTGAGTCTCTCTACATGACCAAAAGTCTTGCCAACAAAATCCATCTCAAAGAGCGTCTGTACACGCTTCGTATGGCCGAAGGTACTCCAATTCAATCTCACCTTGATGTGTTTAATTCAATTTTAATTAATCTGGAAAATTTAAAAGTTAAAATTGAGGATGAAGATAAGGCTGTGTTGTTGGTTGTCTCTTAACCATCTACCTATAAACACTTCAAGGAGATTATGTTATACGGAAACAATGATACTTTGGCTTATGAGGACGTTAAATCTAATTTGTTGTCCAGAGAAAAATTCGATCTTGAAGCTCGTTCTGAGGATAAAGCTGAGGGTTTGTCTGTTAGATGTAGATCACAAGATAAAGGAAGTACAAATATCAAGAAATTTATATCTAAAGGACGTAATTTCAACAAGACCTGTCGTTATTGCAAGAAACTAGGGCATGAGATTTCTGAATGTTATAAATTGAAAAATAAAAAGGAGAAAGAAGAAATGAACAAATCACCGTAGAAAATTATTGAGGCTGGAGTGGTTGAAAATGCTTCTAAAGGTGACATTTTGTTGGTTGTTTCTATTGATAAGAGAAGCTCTTCTAGATGAGTTCTTGATACTGGATGTACATATCATATGTGTCCTCATAGGGATTGGTTTTCAACCTATGAGAAAGTTGACTCTAGTGTTGTTCTAATGGGAAATGATACTAGAGGTGGCAATGGACCGTGCTTGGCATGACCCGACAACTCAAAGGGGTAACCTGAGCATGAGCCCGTCCCTTCGGGCTCGGGCTGGCCTGAAATATCAAAAATACAAATTATTAAGGCCAACGGTGAGACTCAAACCGCCAACCTTTAACTTTATTTATGGTGAACTAACCACCACACCAAGGCTCTCTCTCTTTCTTTCTATATATATATATAATCACAAAGTAAAGTACCTATTGCTCAAGCCTGACATAGAATACCAGGCTAAGCCTAGGTGCAGACCAGGCTAGGCTTGGGTGGCCTAGCCTGCGAGTGCAGGGGCAGGCCTGGCCGGGCCGAGCATGGCCCACGTGCCCAAGGGGTGAGCCCAGCCCAGCCCAGCCCACCCCTTAGGCATAAGTGGGTCATGCCCGGCCCGGCCAAAAATGTTGGCTTTAGGTTTTCAACCTTAGCCTTAATCTCGATTTTGATGGTTTTGATGATAACAAATATGAGACTAATAATTTCATTGAGAATATCTTTCAGGTTCCATATCAATTAGCGTTCGATGTCCTAGATCGAAGATATCGAAAGAAATCGGAAATCGAAAGGACATTGATCGTCGTGCTCGGGTTCATCGCGGAAGTTTATCGAAGATTGATGAGTGCACCAAAGTCGCTTGGATGAGTCCAAAGATCAAGTCAAAAACTCTCCAAGATGTTGCTCGTTGAAAGCCAGAACCCGGAAACCAAGCGCGGAAGAAATAGGCTGAAAAAACAATTTCAGCCTATGTTCGGTCGACCGCCCGATCGACCGAATAGGGTAAGAAAGAAAGGCCCAGCCATTTCCGGTCGACCGAACACTGCCGAAAAACGGCAGTGGGCACTTCGGTCGACCGACAGTGGCTAGTTTTGGGCAGTAGGCTTGGTGGTCGATCGGTCGGTCGACCCACCTGCTGAAAGCTGAAGACGCGAGATCCCGTCGGTCGACCGAAGTCCGAGGATGAATAGTCACGTATGGGCGGTCGAGCCGTCGATCGACCGATCACAGACAGAAGAGAAGCAGACGAAAGACCGATCGACCAGTCGGTCGACTGACTATTCGATCGGCGGCCTGTAACGATAGTTTTCTATTCGTTGAACAGTCGTTTCTTCACGAGGGTATAAATACACCCTCGTATACTTCATTTATCGCTTCCGAAATCAATCATCAAATTGCAAATTGCCTAACGATTTAAGAAAACGATTAAATTGGAAATTAGGCGAATAATATAGTAAACACACTATTCACCCCCCTCTAGTGTTGCCATTTCGCCCACATTTGGTATCAGAGCGGGTTCGTAGCTTGAGATTTCACCATCTCGTCTACACCTAGTCTCGATCTAGAAATGGCTCTAGAGACTGTAGCGTCTTCACCCCTAGGTTCGATGAATCAAACTTTGGTCTATGGAAATCTAGGATGTACACATTTCTGAAGACTAAATGTTTTGGTGTATTTAACATGTTACATTGGGAATTTATTAAACCTAATGTTGATATGCATGCATGGAGTAAAATGGACAAGAAAATGTTTAAGTATAATGGAGATGTCATGAATTGCATACTTTGCACATTACCAAATGGCATACTAGAAAAAGTCATGCATTGTTCTTCGACTTTTGATTTATGAGTCTCGTTAAATATTTTATATGATTATGCCAAAACTGAAGAAATTTGCACTTTTGATGAAGGTGGTGATGACAATAGTCACTCACCTACTACTAATCTTAGTTTTGATGCCCATAATGCTTCTAGTCAAAGGAGCAATTCTAAAAGCCGAAAACGAAAGGTAAAATGTCATGCTTGCAAAGAAAAGGGGCATGTGAAGAAAAATTATCCAAGCATGAAGAACAAAATAAGGAAGAGGTCAAGTGCTTCCACCTCCACTTCTCACTCATTTGAAGCACCCTCTAGCAATGACTATGAAGCTACTTCAAAAGGTTGCCTCATGAGTACCAATGATGAGGTACACTCTTTACCTTCTAGTCATAATAATGAAAATATTAGTACTAGCTCCTCTAGTTCATTCAATATGTCATATGAAGAACTAGTTGATGAATGTCAAAAAATGCATGCCTTCTTGTTAGAAAAGATAAAAAAAATGAAAGATTGAAAAATAAAAATGTGATACTTAATTCTCATTTGCATGAATCCAAACTAGAAAATAAAAAATTGAAATATAAGTCATTTGATTCATGCCATGATAATGTAGAACTTGAGCTTAAGGATTTGAAGCTCAAAAATAATAATTTAGAAAAAGAGAATTGTATGTTAAAATCTCAATTACATGCATTACATAAATCTATGAATGAGTTGAAAAATGAGATATTGATTTTAAGTAAAAAAGTCAATGCTTCTTCTTTTAATTTTAAACATCAAAATATCTCATTTAGGAAACCTCAAAAAGGGAATGCAAATGCTCATCATCATTCCCATGCTAAGCATGTTACCATTAAACCTCATGCTCAAAAGAAAAATAATTTATCTAAGAATCCCCATGCTCATCATGCCTCTCATGCCATGCATTCTACCATTAGACCTCATAATTATAAGAAGATGAATGAGGTTTCTAAGAATGCTCATACTAATCATGTTTTACATGACAAGCATTCTAAAAATAAATCTCATGTCCATAATAAAAATGAAAAGAAGAAATTTAATGGATATTATTTTTATTGTGGTATTTATGGCCATGCAATTCATGATTGTGCATTTAAAAGAAATCCAAGTGTTGCTAAGACACTTTGGATTCCTAGGCCAACTCACCCCTAAGGACCCAAAGCTATTTGGGTACCAAAGATTTCATCTTCTTTTGTAGGGGGAGCTACCAGACAAGGATGAATGAGAAGTGGTGTATTGAAGTTGACCTTGGATCTAAATGTGAAATCTTCAAGAAGTTGCAACTTCGAATCTTCATGATGCCTAAAGTATGGAAATTGGCATCTAGGTATATTTTGTATCATGTCCTTAATTCTTTGGTTGTTCTATTCAAGTTGGAGTTTTGATATATGCTTAATTTGAGTTATTTTGCTCCGCTCTTACTAAAGAGTTAGTTCAAAAATGTTTTTGATTTTTGATTTCCCGATCTCTTCGGAGACCCCGGTGGCCTGTAATGGGCCTAGGCGACCTTGCGGTTCAAAATCGTAGGCACATTGTGGCCTTTCAATTTTCAACCAATAGGAAGGGTTGGAGATCTTATGTTTTAAAATTTTATATTTTGAGATCTCCTGATTCATTTTGTTATCATGAATAATTTCTTTGAAAATGAATCCATGCTATTTAGTGAAGTTGAAGTTGATAAATGATACTTGGTTTTTCTCTTCACTATTTAGTTTAATAGCTTGCATGTAGAATTGGTTTCATTTTCTACTTAAGAAGTATACTTGCAAGTTATAAGTTTTTAGGAAGGCTATTTAGGAAGAAAAATATTAGTTTGGCTAAATCATCATGAATAGGGTATAACCTTGATAATTTCAAAATCCAAGTGTTATACCTCATTGGTTAAGATAAAATCATGTCTCTATACTCATGACTAGAATTGCATGTAAAATCCTTGAATTCTCATGAGTATGTAGAATATTAGCACTTAGGCAAATTTCATCAAATGAAACTTGCTCTAGGTTGATACTTGCTATTAGAGATATTTCTTTAAGTCCAAACTAGTTAAACATAGGTAGAGATCTTATTCCTCAAATGTTTCACATCTTAGGATCTCTTAGATTCATTTAGATATCATGAAAATTCATTTAAAATGAATATTTACTATCTAGCATAGGTTAAGGTTTTAAAATAAAATTTTGCATTGAACCTTGCTATGTAGTATGTTAGCTTCCTAGTAGTAATATTATTTCATTATGATACTAATGAAGTCTACTTGTAAGTTAAAAATTTGAAAGGCTATGCTATCTAAAAGAAAAAGAAAAAGAAAAAGAAAAGTTGGGCAAATTTTCAAGAAATAAGGTATGAATTTAATTTTGCAAAAATCTTAGTAAAATAATTAAATTTTCATGCTTAAATGATTTCTCTATGCTCTTGATTGATGTTGCGTGATAAATACTTGAAGTTTCATGAGTAGGCAAAATTATGATAACTTAGCTCATTTCATGATATCTTGATATTTATGAAATCGAACTAGGTTAAAATTCTTCTTTAGAGACTTCATGTTAAGTTAAACTTGAAATGAAATTAAATTTCTAAAAATAAGGTATGAATTTAACTTTACAAAAATCTTAGCATGATGATTGAATATTAATGCCTTAATGATGTCTCTATATACTCATGATTGATTTTGCATGATAAATGTTTGAATTTTCATGAGTAAGAAAAATTTGGATAACTTAGACAATTTCATGATATCTTGATTGAATGAAACTTGCTCTAGGTTAAAACTCATATTAGAGACCTCATTTTGAGTAAACATTAAACAAACATGTTTAGACACACATGATATGACTCTAGGTGTTCAATCTTGAAAATTATATGTAAATGAAAATGTGATAACTAGATCACATTAGTGGACTTAAGCTTAAAATGTTTGACCCAAGTCAACAAATTGACTTGGACACTTGATTTTAAGTCCAAACTTAATAAACATGTTTAGAAATAAGTATGACATGTTTCCATGCATTTAGAGTGAAAAATTCATATGGATATGGATAAAATGACATAGAGGTTAATTCATGTTTACCTCTCTTTGAACTATGTTGACCCAAGTCATCAAGTTGACTTAAATGTCTCATTTTCAATCCATATTTGTGGAACATGTTTAGATTTACTCATGTTAGGTATCCATAGGTTTAAATTTGAAAAATCATGAGTAAATGTTAAGATTGAAACTTAGCAAGTTTCATAAAAACTAGTTTAGTTTTGAATGAAACCATGCTAGGTTGATATCTTGACTTAAAGATATAATTTTTATTTCAAACTTGACATATACTCTTTACATGATCACATTATGGTGTCATGAAAGTTTGAATGAAAATTGAACAAGTTTTAAAGAATAACTGAAAATTACAAGGATTGCCATTTGTTCAACAATTGGTATCACCAATTTTAGTTATTTTTAGAAAAATATAAAAAAATTCTTTTTAGATGATTCTTGAAACTACTCATTCACTGAAAAATCTAGTTTTATCAGTAAAAATTTTAAAAAGTTTCATCAAGAATTGGATTTAAAGTGAATTTTTGAAGTTGGTTTTCAAAACATAAAGTATCATCGTTCTTGAAACATCAATCTTTCCGAAACTTTGATTTTTCTTCGAAAACTTCATATAAAAACTCATGTACACCATTTGGATTCCATTTCTAATATCATTCACACAAATTCTTGAGTAAAATCATTCCTAGAAATGATTTTGATATTTTGGATGATAGAAATATCCATGTGTATATTAAAATCAATATAGGATGAAAAATGGTCTTTGAAAATTCTTTTGAGTTCAAACTTTATACATGTATTTCAAATGACCTAATATTTGGTATCAAAATTTGATGAAAAAAAATTGGTTTCAAAAATATTTTTCAAAAACATGATTTTGTGTAAACTTAAAATGTTGATTTTTGACATCTTGAAGATAGGTTGACCTAAGTCAACAAAATAACTTAAAATTTTTCATCTTAAGTCCAAACTTAATTCATAGACTTACATTATCTCATGTTTGATGTCTAGATACCTATATATGATAAAATATGAGTAGATAGGAAAACATTAAGACTTAACATTTTCATGTTCTTATGTTTATATAAAATGAAAACATGCTAAGTTTTTATTTGGATTAAATGACATTAGTTTCTCTTCAAACTTGATATACATGTTTCACATGACTAGATCTTGGTAATTTGAAAGTTTGAATAAAACTAAAAATGTCATGAAAGAGAACTATATTCATGAAAACATTCATATTTGAGATCATACATAACTTAATTTTGAATTCCTATTGTGTTTTGAAATATCATGTATGAATTAAGTTTCATGTTAAATACTTGTTTTCCATCCCTTTGGTTGAGATTTTCATATTTCATGAAAAATCTTTAGAGTCTCAACTTCATGAAAAAATACTTGTGTTTCATCCCTTTAACTAGATAGACCTTTCTTACCCTTTTTGATTGATGTCAAAAGGGGGAGAGAAGTATAAGAAAAAGGGGGAGAGAAGTATAAGAAAAAGGGAGAGAAGTGTATAAAAAAAAGGGGGAGAAAAGTATAGGTAAATAGGGAGGAAAATATAGGAAATCCATGCATATAGATAGGGGGAGTTAATCTCATAGATATGCATGTTGATAGGGGGAGAAATCCCTTAGTTGATATCCTATATGCCTTAATGATATACTTTCTTATAGATGTTTGTCATCATCAAAAAGGGAGAGATTGTTGGCTTTAAGTTTTCAACCTTAGCCTTAATCTCGGTTTTTATCGTTTTGATGATAACAAGCATGAGACTAATAATTTCATTGAGAATATCTTTTAGGTTACATATCAATTAGCGTTCGATGTCCTAGATCGAAGATATCAGAAGAAATCAGAAATCAGAAGGACATTGATCGTCGCGCTCGGGTTCATCGCGGAAGTTTATTGAAGATCGACGAGTGCACCAAAGTCGCTTGGATGAGTCCAAAGATCAAGTCAAAAACTCTCCAAGATGATGCTCGTTGAAAGCCGGAACCCAAAAACCAAGCGCAGAAGAAATAGGCTGAAAAAACAATTTCAGCCTATGTTCGGTCGACCAGGCGGTCGACCGAACATTGCAAAAAATGGCAGTGGCTGGTTTTGGGCAGTAGGCTTGGCGATCGACCGGTCGGTCGACCGACCTACTGAAAGCTGAAGACGCGAGATCCCGTCGATCGACTAACGGGTTGACCGAAGGTCGGGGATGAATAGTCACATCTGGGCGGTCGACCCGTTGATCGACCGACCACAGACAGAAGAGAAGCGGTCGAAAGACCGGTCGACCGACTATTCGACCGACAGCCTGTAACAAATAGTTTTCTAAAGCCTTCCAAAAGATAAAGTGCTTGCGCTCGATTCTTCAGGCAACAACTTCTTGCGCACACTCTGCTCCTCAACTCGGCTTCTACTCAAAGCATTTCTTCTGACGAGTTGGAGGTTACAAGGCCTGAAAAGAGCATTCATTATTGGTTTTATCCTTAGCTCTTTTCATTCTAACTTTTATTATTATTTAAACTGTGTTTAATTTGTGCATCTGTAGAAGACCGGGTGTTTGGTCTTCTGTGTGAAGTGGTATCCTTGGTGTAGGAGTAAAGCCACTTGTGTAAACTTAGCTTTTACTAGGATTAGTTTAGTTGTCCCTTAGGGTTGAGGTGGAAGAGGACTCTCGATAAGAAGACGGTAACTTTCGGGTGTGGAAGTGCCTTAGGTCGAGAGTGCGTCTCTTCGGTGAAAAGTCCTCGGGTGTAAGGGAAACAAAAACTAAGTTAGTAAAACTAGTTTGAAAATCCTAAGCGGGGTGCTTAGGTAGTTGAGTAGACATTGGGGCCGAACCACTATAAAATCTCTGTGTTTTCATTGATTGATTGATCATTTTTAATTTATCGCTTCCGAAATCAATCATCGAATTGCAAATTTCCTAACGATTTAAGAAAATGATTAAATTAGAAATTAGACGAATAATATAGTAAATACACTATTCACCCCCCCCTCTAGTGTTGCAATTTCTCCCACATTGATATCAGCTCCCAGGACTCCGGCGCTAACCAACGACCCCCAAACCAATTGGTGTGAGGGAAGGGCACACCTTCACCTTATATCGTAGCAGACCTGAGCGCCCTCGGCGTTCGAGTGTGACTCGGCCCGCCAGGCCTACACGCCAACAATCTTCCCCTTAGCAATCGCCAGGCAAGACTTGAACCCGAGACCCAGGCTCTGATACCAGCTCCCAGGACTCCGGTGCTAACCAACGACCCCCAAACCAATTGGTGTGAGGGAAGGGCGCACCTTCACCTTATACCGTAGCAGACCCGAGCGCCCTCGGCGTTCGAGTGTGACTTGGCCCACCAGGCCTACATGCCACGAGGCGATTGATGACTCAGCCCGCCAGGCCTACACGCCAACAAGAAATTCTTCGGGCCGGGCCCGGCCCATTGCCACCTCTAAAGATACCCAATGCAAAGTTATTGGCATTGGTACTGTTCAAATTAGGACACATATTGGTGTTATCAAGACTTTGATCAATGTTCATCATATTCTTGACTTGAAATGTAACCTGATCTCTTTGGGCACTCTTGAATCTCTTGGGTGCAAGTATTCAATTGAAGGTGGAGCTAGTTCTAAAGGTTTCTAGAGGTGCTCTGATCTCGATGAAAGGTAAAAGATATGAGAGTCTCTACTTCTTGCAGGGTTCAACTGTGTTAGGGTATGCATCAATTTCCACTTCCTTATCTGATGGTGATCTCACTCGTTTATGGCATATGCGCTTGGGTCATATGAGTGAGAAAGGTATGAGTCTTATGAGCAAAAGAGGTCTTCTTGGTAGCCAAGGTACGAAAAATTGGATTTTTGTGAACATTGCATATTTGGGAAACAAAAAAGAGTCAGTTTTTCTACAACCACACATTGTAGTATTCTTGATTACATATATTCATTCTGATTTATGGGGGCCTTCAAGGGTCCCTTCTCTTGGAGAAAAACACTACATGATGACCCTTATTGATGATTTCTCTCACAAAGTCCAGGTTTATTTATTGAGACATAAGAATGAAGTTTTTTCGATGTTCAAGAACTTTAAGGCTATTGTTGAGAACTAGACTGGGAAAAAGATAAAGAAGCTCAGGATTTGATAATAGCTTGGAATTCTGTGAGTCAGATTTCAATGAGTTATGTGCAAGTCATGGTATTGCTAGACACAAGACTCTTGTTGGGAAGCCCCAGCAAAATGGAGTTGGGGAACGTCTTAACATGACTCTTCTTGAGAGAGCTCGTTGTACGCTCTCAAATGCTGGACTTTGGCATCGTCGTGATATATGGGTTGAGGTTGTTTCCACAACTTGTTATCCTGTCAACTGATCTCCACACTCATCCATTGACATCAAAATTCCAGAAGAAGTTTGGTCAGGTAACCCTGTTGACTATTCTAATTTAAGAGTTTTTGAATGTCCTGCTTTTTCCCGTGTTAATGATGGAAAGTTAGCTCCTAGGGATGTTAAATACATATTTCTTGGTTATGCTTTCTGAGTCTAAGGGGTATCATTTATAGTGTCTTGAATTTAGGAAGATCATTTTGAATAGAGATATTACCTTCAATAAAAATGCATTGTTATCTTCTGGGAAAGAGTCTTATATTTCTTTTCCTAGTATAGGTGATCAGCAAGGTGTTAATGAGAAGGTGGAGTTAGAAGTGAGAGCTAAAGCTCCGGAGGTTGATTCTACCTCTTCCACAGTTCCACAGTCTAGCAGTGAGGTTCATGTTGATGAACATAGCTCGAGTACCACTAGTCTAGTTGAGCCATAATCTACCGATGATTATTTTATTGCTCGTGATAGACCAAGAAGAGTTATTAGAAAATCTGTAAGATACAATGGTGATGATAGTTTGGTTGCCTATGCACTAGTGATTGCACAAGAGATTTCCGAAGGGGTTGAACCTACTTCGTATTCTGAGGCTATTTCTAGTCCTAATTCATCCCAATGGCTTGTAGCAATGCAAGAAGAAATTGAAAGTTTGAATAAGAATGGAACATGCGATTTATGTGAGCTTCCTAAAGGTCGTTGTACATTGAGTTGCAAATGGATCTACAAACAGAAAGAAAGAATTCCTGGGGTAGAAGACGCAAGATGAAAAGCTTGTTTAGTTGTTTGATGCTGTAATCAAAAGTAAGGTATTGACTTTAATGAGATTTTCTCTCGTGTTGTTCATCATACCTCTATTAGAATGCTTCTTGCATTGATTGCGCTATTTGATTTGGAATTGGAGGAACTAGACGTTAAAACTGCTTTTCTACACGGAGAATTGGAAGAAGAAATCTATATGGAGCAACCTGAGGGCTTTGTTGTTCTTGGCAAGGAGCAATGTATTTGTCGTTTGAAGAGATCCTTGTATGGTCTTAAACAAGCTCCTAGGCAGTGGTACAAGTGGTTTGATGCTTTTATGATTGGACAAGGTTACACACAGAGTTAATATGATAATTATGTGTATTTTAAACAGTCCTCAAATGGTTCTTTTATCTACTTGTTGTTTATATGTGGATGACATGTTGGTTGCTTCAAAAGACATGTCTATCAACAAGTTGAAGTCTCAACTTAGTAATGAGTTTGAGATGAAAAACCTTTGTGCAGCAAAGAAGATTCTCGGCATGGAGATTCATAGGGATCAAAAACTTTACTTGTCTCAAAAAACGTACATTGAGAAAGTTCTTAATAGATTCAATATGAGTGAGAGAAAGCCTATTTCTACTCCTCTTACTGCTCACTCTAAATTATCTTTTGAGTTTAGCCCAAAATCAGAGAAAGAGGTTGAGAGGATGTCTAGTACTCCCTACTCTAGTGCAGTTGGCAGTCTCATGTATGCCATGGTTTGCACTAGACCTGATCTTGAATATGTTGTGAGTATGGTGAGTCGGTATATGCACAACCCTAGCAAGTATCATTGGAATGCAGTGAAGTGGATATTTCGCTAGTTGAAAGGTACTATTGATTTTGGCTTGTTTTTGATAGGAACAAGGTGTGACGTCTAAAAATGTTGTTGGGTTCATTGATTCTGATTACGGTGGTGATCTTGATAGGTGTAGGTCTCTCTCCGGGTACATCTTTGCTTTATGTTCGGGTGTTAGATTACAGCTCTATCCACTACAGAAGAGGAGTATGTTGCAACTATTGAAGGTGTGAAGGAGGCTACATGGTTGCGTGGTCTTGTTCTCGAGCTTGGTGTTTGACAAGATACTACTATTGTGTTTTCAGATAGTCAGAGTGTTATTCATCTCACTAAGAACGATGCTGATCATTCTAAGACCAATCATGTCAGTATAAAATACCATTATATTCAAGATACAGTTGTTGTAGGAAAGATTGTGGTTAAGAAAGTTCACACTTTGGAGAATCCTGCGGATATGCTTACCAAGCTACTTCCTGTTGCTAAGTTCAAACATTGTTTGGACTTGGTTGGTGTTCACAACACTTGATTGCCCTTCGGGGTATGGTAATGATGAGCATCTATCAAATTTGAGCCAAGGTGGAGTTTGTTGAGGTTGCCTCAATTTTTTTAATTGTTACTGTTGTTTGACTTCTTGAAAATATGCAGTAATGGGCAGCAATTGGAGTTTTTGTATGCATGTTTCTTTGCACCTTTGGGGTAGTTTCTACACATTTTTGTGGCTCCATTTTTTTTAGAAAATATACTATTATTTCTCTTTTGAGGGAGAGAGGCAGTACAAAAATATATTTCCCTTTGTCCTTATTGCTTCCTGAACCCTCTTGAGGATTTGATTGTACTCTAACTTCTACATAGTGAATACTTTGCTCGTTGTTGCCCGTGGTTTTTCTCGAATTGGGTTTTCCACATTAAAATATGTGTGTTCTCTATTATCTTTCTTATTTTCTTTTTGATTGTTTTTTATGACATGTATATTTTCCATCTTAAGTTGCCTATTTTTATGCTAAATTCGAATTAAATACTTCATAATATGTGGTTATTGTTATGTTTAATATTTAGGCAATAAAGTATGAAAAGAAATAAAATAGAAGCCTCCTTGCACATTTTTGGAAGATGGAAATTGGAAAGAAAGCTGGTCTTAGTTGTCATGCCTTAGACGTGCCCACGCCTTAGTGAAGATACATATGGAAGAATCAGAAATGACCAATTTTAGGGATGAAAATTTATTTCCAACTTCCCATACGAATGTGGACTCTCCTTTTGTGTCTAAAATATTAAACCAAGATATTTGGTTGTTAGTTTATTACCTTGTAGGGTTGATTTAATTTTTCTTTCTATTTTAGTTAGGTTTGTGAATTCTCCTATAAGAGAAGAAAAGTTGTAGTCAACAAGGATCCAATTTTTAGCTTTAGTTTTTATGCCTTGTTTTGCTCTTTTATTTTCAGTTTAGAATTAAGTTTGAATTCAACAATGATTTTTGGAGAACGAAGATGTTTGTGTTTGCGATGTTTGTGAATTCAACACTTGAAGGAATTCCACATTGTATGCTCAACAATGAAACCACACGGGCTATTCGATGAGCAAATGAAACTGTGAGCTTTTCCTTTTTCCTTAGCAAATGAAGCCAAGGAGTGGTTGTTCTTCCTTCCTCCTGGATCAATCAACGCATGGACAGATTTACTAAGGCTATTCTTGGACAAATTCTTTCCAGCTTCACGAGCCGTTGGAATTAGGAGGAAAATTTATGGAGTTAAACAAAAAGATACGAAGACTCTACATGAATATTGGGAAAGATTCAAACGATTATGTGCAAGTTGTCCTCAACATGGTACTTCTGAATAATTACTAATCCAATATTTTTATGAAGGTTTGCTGCCTATGGAAAGGAGGATGATGGATGCAGCAAGTGGTGGGGCTATAGTGAACAAAACTCCTAAAGTCGCTAGAGAATTAAACTCCATCATGGCTGCCAATTCACAACAATTTGGGCTTCGACAGGAACCATGAAGAGGAGTAAATTAGGTAAATGTGTCCTCCCTTGAATCTAAAATTACTCATCTAACTACTATGTTCAGAATTTGGTTGTAGGAAACATATCACAGGGTAAAGTACGTGGGATTTGTGTCGTCGCTGGTTATCTCACCGACATGTGCCCTACACTTCAAGAGGACACACAAGAACAAGCTAACACCGTTGGAGGATTCCCAGGTCTTCCACAACGGAAACCTGATCCCTATTCAAACACCTATAATCCAGGTTGGAGGAATCACCCAAATTTAAGTTACGGGACAAGACAACCAAATTTTCAACAACAAAATTTCTAACAATAAAATTTTCAGCAATTTCAGTACAAACCACCTATCCCACCACAACAATTCCCTTCAAATTCAAGTACATCTCTTGAAGAAATTGTTAAATCACTTGCAATTAGTACACAATAATTTCAACAGGAAACAAAAGCAAGCATAATGGAAACAAAAGCAAACATTCAAATTTTGGAGATTCAAATGGGCCAATTGGCGTCATCCTTAAGCAAGCTGGAATCATAAGGCAAGATGCCCTCACAAACTATCATCAACCCAAAACAAAATGCTAGCACAATAACTCTGAGAAGTGGGAAAGAGTTAGCAGAATCCAGTTTGCCAAGACGTGGGCATGCATTAGAAATAGAACCTAGTCAGCCAAAGCGTGGGCACGTCTTAGAGACAGAAACTGAAACTGAAGTTACTGCTAATCAGAAACAAAATGAATCAGAACACTTGAGAACATTGATGATCAAGCATCCCTTTCCAGGAAGATTGGCCAAGTCTAAGAAGGAAAATGAAGAAAAAGATATTCTTGAAACTTTTCGCAAGGTTGAAATAAATATTCCCTTACTTGATGCCATTAAACAAATACCTCGGTATGCCGAATTTCTCAAAGAATTGTGCACTAATAAGAAAAAGTTGACTGGTAATGGAAAGGTAAGTGTGTGAGGAAATATTTCCGCTGTACTTCAAAGAAAATTATCTCCCAAATGCAAGGATCAAGGTATGTTTGCTATTTCTTGCAAGATAGGCAATGTTGGTATAAAAAGAGCTATGTGTGATTTAGGAGCATCTATAAATGTCATGCCATTGTCTATTTATTCATCTTTAAATATTGGTCCATTGAAAAAGACATGTGTTGTTATTCAATTAGCTGACAGGTCGGTCGTTTACCCCGAAGGGGTGTTAGATGATGTCTTAGTTCAAGTGAACAATTTAGTCTTCCCTCTAGTTTTTTTTGTGCTTAATATGGAGGAAGATACTTCTTCCAACTCATCTGAAATTTTACTTGGGAGACCATTTCTTAGCACAGCTAGGACAAAAATAAATGTACATGATGGTATGCTCACTATGGAATTTGATGGGGAAGTCATCAAATTCAATGTTTATGATGCCATGAAATTTCCTAGCGAAGAGCTTTGTGTTAACAGTATTGATTTCTCCTTAATTTAAAGTTATCAGAAGATCACGGCTCTTAGCGCTTGTCTACGACCAAATCGATTTGATAAAAATTAAGGGACTCGTCCTCGCATCCATGATCAACCCTACAAATCGAAACCGGGAACGTATCTTTAGCTAGACCTCCCTCTCATTGATTTATCCTTAATTTAAATTACCGTTTTTAATTACTATCTTTATTTATGTCTTCTTGCATCTAATCAAACCCCCTCTCTTTTTCCTTTCTTTTAATTTTTGATTTTCAAAGAATTTGAAACTAACCAGTCTTTGTGGATTCGATCCCACTTGTCACGACTACAAAATCTCAAGGAAGTAGATATTTATTTTTGATGAATTCGACACCCATCAAATTTACATCCATCTTGCTTATGTTATATGCTCAAACTCAACATCTAAGCTACTTGTGGTGGCAGATCAAATACTGCCTCCCTTCTTCTCTCCCCTTTTGGACTAAATCAAGTACATATTGCGGCCAAGTCGGCAATCCTCTTAGGCGAATTCTCCATAGCACGACACTTGTTCTCATGGATTGATAAGGGAGACATTCACATATAAAAGGGTTGCAACCTTCATCCTTAAAGACAACTAGATATAATTAGAGGTGGCAAAATGAGCCGGCCTGGCCCGGCTTGCTAACTCCGTGGGCCGGAAATTCCCAACCCAGCACGGCCCGTAATATTTTGCAAGCCGCCCGGCACGGCCCGCAAGCCCGCATAATTTCACAAAATTATATTTTTTATCCACGTTCATAGATTTCAAGGATGATAGAGTTATGTTTTTATCTTCATTCACGAATATCATATAATCATGTTTTTATCCTCATTCAAAATGATGTTCAAATCAAACATCATTTGCTTAATAAAATAACAAAACCAAACATCATCAATTTTTTTTAATACTTAACGGGCCAAATGTGCCGGCCCGACATGATAAGAGCCGGCCCTCGTTGGCTCGCAATGTTATTGTGTCGGGCTGGCCCAGCCTATAAGCTTATCAGGATAAATTTTTTGGCCTGGCACCGCAGTTATCGTGCTGTGCTTGTGCCGTGCCCATTTCTGCCGCCCCTAGATAGAATTTTAGTAAGGCTTGATAAAGTACAACGATTTTAACCTTGCATCATTGAGACAGAGCCAAAAGAACATGTTCATGCAGCTCTACCCTTTTTTATCACTTTAGCTTTAGGGATTTGAGTGCACTGCTAAGGTGATATTGCATGTATCTAGGTGTGGCTAAATTGTAACACTGCTTTGGTATAATAAGAATAGTCTCTTTTTTCTCCCCGTGGACGTAGGAGTGACACATCGTGGTCTCTGAACAACGTTAATCCCGTGTGTTCATTGAGTTATTTGTCGTTTCCGATTTTCATTTCCATTTTGGTTTGTTGATTTGGGTAGAAAATACAGATATTTTCTAACAAAACAATCATGAAATAAAAATGCGAATGTTCACATAAGTTGCCAATCATCTCTTGCTAACACATGAAATTGCATAATAAATGTTACATTAAATTCAAATGTTAAATAAACATAAAACTCACTTGCATGAAATTAAATTTAACTAAAGATATTAAAATAGTACTAAATAAACTCTGCTCGATTAAGTAATTCATATATATATATATATATATATAGTACACATATGGAACCATTTTTACCACAAGTGTAAATTGATACATGTTCTATATAACATTGGTTTTTAAACCTTATGTTAATTTCTTCTAGTGATTATTGGTCCCCGATTACTAAATTCTAACTATTGAAGAATGATGTTTTTGAAAATGTAATTTCCAATGTAGTAAGTTTCTTTAAAAGAATACTATTGCTTTTTAAACTTTTAGTTGAATTTACCTAAATATCTATTAATTTTATTGTTTTTAATTAATTAGTATCACAAATGAATAAAGGCTAAGCATGCACAAAATGAATCACAATGCTAACACAAGAATTTTAGAATAGTTCAATTTCTAACCTACATACACTACTTAAGTTCTCTACTTAGGATTTCCATATAATTCACTAAGTAAATATTTTTTCTCCTAGTACACCAAAGATTTATTCATCAATTGGATGCCTCTACCTCTAATTTTTGATATGCCTTGACATCGAGCATCGATTTCTTTAAAAATTCCTTCTTGAAATTCAAAACTAACTTAGTGCGCTTACCATTCTACAACCTAAAACCACCACTTGATAAATATATTTAAATATATTTGTTATCATCAAAATCAAGATTGAGACCAATGTTAAAAACCTTAGGCCAAAACACTCTACACTCTACACTCTACTAGTATTTACCAAACATTTTTTTTGTTTGAGAATTAGATTCAAAACACTTTGAAAAGGATTCTTAAGGTATATAAAAAAATTGGGGTTATTAGAATGCCGAAGTTGAATCTTAAATTATAACTAAAAACAATATAAGCTCATGATTTTTGTAAAATCATATTTGAAAATTCTAAAAATTCAAAATTAAAAAGTAATTGGCATGAGTTATTTATTTATTTATTTGAAGTACTACCCATTTAATTTCTTTTTTTCTAACCCAAAAACTTTAATCAAGTCAAGTTTTGGGGAAAATTGAGCCTTATGCCCCCTAATTTTAGAGTATAATTTCTATGGTGATAGGCTCCATAGAAATTCTATGGAGCCCCCTCACAAGAATTAACCTAATCTTATTAAAATTGAACAAAATATAATTTACACTGAACATAAAATAAGAGTGAACTTGTATTGCAAACGAGTGAACATAGCACTCCGACTTTAGATTTAGTATTAATGATGCTAAGTTCAGTATTAGAATACAAAATTCATTCATACGTGGAGCTCCATAATAATTTTTTCCCCTAATTTGCTATGGTGTTTTAATAACACTTCAAGAAAATATGTGAAAGCAATGTCGAACCACATCTAAACATTACTCCTTTGAGCTGTTAGAAGTACAACATAATTGAGTAGCACAAACTTCTATTACAAAAAAACACTAATGCTCAGGAGAAATAGTGCATTACAAAGTTCAAGAGGAAGCTGAATTATCCACATTCAATTTTCGACAATATGTAATCTTCCACATCTCCAGGTCTTTTCCTCTATCATACTCTTTTATGTACTGAGGAATCACAGTAAGATCAATCTGCTTGCCAAGAAAACGGGGTAGCATTCCATTATTATCTTTTCCATGATCTGCTTCCCACACATCAAAAACACAAAAAGCTAGAACTGAGAATATGAGAGAAATATTACAAACAAAAACTACCCTCTAGTTGTGGATTGAATACCTCCATCGTCGAAAAAGCACCGGAAGTATGAATAACCATTAGCAACAACGTCGAGTTCATCTAAGCTAAAGTTATATCTCTTCTCCAAGGCTAAGTACAGAACCTAATGGCACAGCCATAAGAAATGCAGCTTTAGCAATTGTTAATTATCTCCCACTTTTCTATTTATATATCTGGCTATTTTTCTCTTTTGTAAGTGATGTACTCTGGTAAGGCTACCTTTTCGGAACCTCTTGACATTAACTTCTCCAACATGCTGAAGAATGAGTCCGTAAGCTCATCACTATAAATCACATCAGCTGCTAAAAGGACTGTGGCACTCTCAGCCTCCTCAATTTCCAAAGGGTTCCACAGGTATCTTGACTTGGGCAACCTGGGAACAAATGTAGTAGCCAACTATCAGGGATTCACTATTTGAATCAAAATGTCAGGGAAATATTTCATCATGCAGTAGTCGCAGTTGTTGAGGAAATATTGAATTAACTCAATCTTTTGCTGAAAACTCAAGGATAGGAATATTTAAACAAAACATTTTAGAATGAACTGCTTAATAAAAAAAATTTATGGATAGAATTTTAGAGTGAAAAGGCTTGGAAGGGTAAAATCAATAAAAATGCAGCATCCCAACATTGGTATTTCATTCTGTAAATATGCTAGAAATCACCTATCCCGAGATGGAAAATTAACTGCCATATTGGGAGGCCATGAGTCCTTCCAATCAAGCTCCCTTATGCGAACAGAGTTCTCTTGAAACTTAAGCAAGCTAGAGTTCAGATGAGTGTTGGTGTCACAATTATCTAGTATGTGAACACCTTTATCTGCACAAGAAGTTCATAAATCTCTCAAAACAAGCTTAATATGAAAAAAAAATTAAAGACAACAGTTTTGTTTTCAGAATTTGGTATGGAAATTTCAGCTCTTCTAAAAGCATCATTTAAAGACTAAGATGTAATTTCAATAAAAAAAGTTATTTTATATCACATGTTAAGGTATTGAGGTCAAAAGTCTGCCCAATGCATACTCTCATCTTAAGCTATAATTCATGCCAACAAAAAATGCCCGTGCTGTCAGACTTGGAGTTCAAGTAACGTATCACTCATGTCAATTTAGTTCTTCGTGAAATGCTATTATAGGTAAAATGTCAAGCATGATTATATTATATTATATGATTAAGCGCATCCTCCAGTTTTCCTCGTGGATAATATATTATGCTTATTTCTCATCAAAATATCAGATATATAATAGCTTCTGGTTTCCAAATTTATTCTTACATGCAGTTGAAGTGGAGAAAATGGAGATAGTTTCGAAAACAAGAGCAGATGGAAGAAAACAATTGGACAAACTAAAAATTCATGAAAATGTCTGATAACTAAGTATTCATTCTGTCCCCTCCTCCAGAAGTTTCTATACGACTAAATAAATCATGAACCATAACCTAAAGCAAAAATTTTTAGCTTATGTGAAGATGTACGGGATCCTTTTTGTTTCATGAAATGAAAATCAGTACTAAGGCGAATTTTTTCTAAAGTTCCTTAGCGCATAACTTTTGCATGAGAATTTAGTTAGTTGAAATTAGTGTGGGCGAAATGGCGACACTAGAGGGAGGGTGAATAGTGTGTTAACTAAATTGATTAGCCTAAATTCACTTTTAATCGTTTCTTGGATTGTTTAGGCAATTTGCAATCTTACAATTGGATGCGGAAGCTATAAATGATTAGGCAGATAAAACAATCAATAATAACAATGCTAACGCGCTAATTTATAGTGGTTCGGCCCCAATGCCTACTCCACTATATAAGCACCTCACTTAGAATTTCCAAACTAAGTTTTACTAGATTAATTAGTTTCCCTTACACATGAGGACTTTTCCCCAAAAAGACTCCGCTCTCCAACCGAAGGCACTTCCACACTTGGAAGTATCCCGCCTTCCTACCGAGAGCTCTTTCTCATCTCAACCTAAGGGACAACTAGAACTAATCCTAGTAAACACTAAGTTTACACAAGTGGCTTTACTCCTTTTCACCAAGGACACCACTTCACACAACAAGACCTAACACCAGGTCTTTACACGCACAAATCAAACCGTTAAAATAACAATAAAATTATAATTGAAAAGAGCTTAAAATAAAACCAATGTTTGCAAGCTCCTTCATAGCCTTGGCACCTCCAACTCGCCGAGGGAATGAGCTCGAGTCAGTTTCCGAGTTGAGGCAGCAGCTGGCGCTTGAGAAGGTGTTCGCAGAAGGAACAGAGCGCAAGAAATCTTTCTTTTGGGAGGCTCAAATCTCTCTTCTTGATGGCTCAATAATTTCTGTAAGAGTGTGAGAGAGAGATTAAAAGATGAGTATGAGGTGTATTTATACCCCCAGCTGAAACGGGGCGTCAACGAGATTATTTTCGACCGTTACAGACGCTCGGTCGATGGTCCGGTTGAATCATCGGTCGACCGGTCATTTGACCGCTGCAATTTTTTCTCTGGTCGGTCGACCGGCAGGTCGACCGAAGATCGCGGATCGCGCAATTTGTGTCTGGCAGTCGACCTGTCGGTCGACTGACGCGATCTGCGTCTTCGGCTATTCGCAAGTCGGTCGACTGCCAAGCCTACTGCCCTTTTTGGGCTTCGGTCGGTGGACCGGGCCGGTCGACCAACAGAGGCAAGAAGCTTGCGATTTCTCTTTCGGTCGACCGACGCAAGCTGCGTTTGCAGCTAGCCTCAGTCCGGTCGACCGCTAGGTCTACTGCCCATTTCTTACCCCATTCGGTCGACCGCTCGGTCGACCGAATTTAGGTTGAGATTGTTTTCTTCAGCCTTTTTCTTCCGTGCTTCGTTTCCGGCTTTCAATGAGCATCATGTCGGAGAGCTTTCCATGTGATCTTTGAGCTCGTCCGATGCGACTGTGGTGCACTCGTCGATCTTCGATAAACTTCCGCGACGAACCCGAGCGCGACGATCAATGTCCTTCCGATTTCCGATATTTTTGATCGAGGACATCGAACGCTAATTGATATGGAACTTGAAATATATTCTCAATGAAATCATTAGTCCCATGTTTGTTATCATCAAAACCATCAAAATCGAGATTAAGGCTAAGGTTGAAAACCTAAAGCCAACAATTAGCTCAACAAAAGGTTTGCCCAAATCATCTAATACTTTTTGTACTCTATCAACTGAAGTCCAAATCATAAAATCTAAGGCCTCATGGAAGTATGGAACTCCATTTTTAAGTCCCATGCCACTTCTACTGAACTAAACCTAAGAATTCAGACCACTTTCACTAAAGGACCATGTGGCAGCCTTGGCGAATGACGTGGTCCACGGCCGTTGGTGCTCCACCGAAAGAGGGATGTCGGGCAGCGAGGTCTCCCCACAGCCAACTTCGGCTTGAGTAGGAGAAGAAGGTTTCTTCTTCTTCTTCCCAATTGTAGCAGTTAAATCTCAGCAAGGACAGTTGAAGATGGCTGGTGATATGGTCTCTCGAAAAAGAAAGAGAGAGAGAGAGAGAGAGAGAGAGAGAGAGATGTTTGTAATTGTTCTCAAAAGCTGCCTTGTTTTGTTCATTCCCTAGGCATTTATACAAGTCCTCTGTTCTCATCTAAAGGTGAAGTGGTCAACCCATGTTTCACGCGACAGCTCACTCTCTCCACTACTTGATAATGATAGACTTAATCAAACTAATGACAGCTCAACTCTCTCCACTACTTGATAATGATGGACTTAATTAAACTAATGACACAGTACTTATCCTCTAAGAATCATCCTTACGTGCTTCGTTCTCTTAGCTGCCACTCTCCATAAGCCTCCACTTCTTCCTCAGGTACTGTTGACCCCAACGCATGCCGGAAGGAGTGGGCTCGATCTCTTGCTGACCTAGAAACTCTCCTTGATGATGTGGAGGCTGCTGTCCTAGGGACATTACATCATCCTCCCCTTCTTGCTGGAGCTTGTCCCCAAGCTTAAAGGATGGGAACCGAGAACTAAACTCCAGATATGGCTCCCAGGAAGCTTCCGCAGGAGACATTCCCTGCCAATGAATTAATACCTCATCATGGTTTAAAATCTTGGTTTGGTTTTGGCACCGATTTCGGTACCTGGCCGAAACCGGTACCGTACCGACACTCGGTACGGTCCGGTACGGAAAACACCATATCGGTTTTTTTGTTTTTTTGTTTTTTGTTTTTTTGTTTTTTTTTTTTTTTTAAAGAGTTAGATATAACTCTAATAAAACATAATTGATGAATAAATGCTTAAAATTAATATTCAAATGTCAAATATATGAATACAATGTTTAAAAGTTATTTGGTACTGTATTAGGATTTTTCACAGATACAAGAGAATTACATTAGAATTAATATAGGGCAACACATGGTATTCATCATCTTAGTTGATGGTGCACTACGTCTTATGTTGCGCTACGCAGAGTCTTCGGCGGTCCCTGCCAGGGGTGTGGGGGCGGAGCCTCTGGAAATTTTTTAGACCTTTTGGGTTGTGGGATTGTGTCGCCCTATATTAATTCTAATGTAATTCTCTTGTATATGTGAAAAATCCTAATACAGTACCAAATAGCTTTTAAACATTGTATTCATGTATTTGACATTTGAATATTGATTTTAAGCCTTTATTCATCAATTATGTATTATTAGAGTTATATCTAACTCTAAAAAAAAAACCGATATCGCGTCATACCGGGCGGTATGATACATATACCGCCCGGTATACCATATATACCCGGTATTTTCAAATACCGGGTATATCGAATACCGGAATCCCCAAAAACCGATAAATACCGGGCTTACCGTACCGTTTCGGCCGATGTACCTCATAACCATTTTTAGTACGTCGTGAATCCAAGACGGCCTGGGGTGAGGGAAGATAGTCTTGGTCTTGTTCCGGAGGTAGTACCGTTTCAATGTGAACAACCCCTTGCTTGTATGGCTTTAGCAGCGACACATGAAACACGGGATGAATGCGGGCGGTGGTGGGCAATTCTAATTCATAAGCCACGAAACCAATTCTCCTTTGAATTTTGAAAGGGCCATAGAATTTTGGTGAGAGCTTCTGTGATTTCTTTTTGGCCAAAGACCGTTGCCGGAAAGGATGTAGTTTCAGCAATACCAAGTCGCCAATTTCAAACTATACATCGCGGTGCTTCCCATCATACGCTCTTTTCATGGTTGCTTGAGCATCTAGCAATCGTTGTCGCAGTAAGCTGATGATTTGATCACGCTCACGAAGTTCAAAGTCCACCACCTCTAAACGAGCAAGGCCAGCTGTGTACGGGATGAGCCGAGGGGGTGGCCTACCGTAGACGACTTCAAATGGCGATGTTTTAAGTGCTGAGTGAAAAGCAGTGTTATAACAATACTCTGCCCAAGACAACCAACGCACCCACATTTTTGGTTTGTCCCCTGTAAAAGCATCGAAGATACATTTGGAGGCCTTTGTTAACAATCTCAGTCTGTCCATCGGATTGGGGATGGTATGCTGAGTTGAAACATGACTTGGTTCTGCAAAGACTAAATATTTCCTTCCAAAATGTGCTTGTGAACACTACATCACGGTCACTTATAAAGGTCTCCGGAAGCCCATGTAATCGAACCACATTGTCAAAGAAGGTGCGGGCGACAGTAGGGGCAGAGTATGGGTGTGATAGAGCAATGAAATGTGCATATTTGGAAAACCGATCAACCACGACCAAGATGACTGATTTGCCAAAGGATGGTGGCAGCCCATCAATGAAATCCATTGAGATATCAGCCCATATTTGTGCCGGAATGGGCAATGGTTGGAGAAGTCTAGCTGGCTGTAGATTTTGTAATTTGTTACGTTGACAAACCAAGCATGATTGGACGAATTGATGTACATCCTTGTTCATTTTAGGCCAATAAAATTCAGATTTCATACGTTGTAATGTCTGTTGATATCCTTTGTGAACTGCATTGTGGATGGTAGCTAAGATCTCTTGACGGAGAGGGGAATGAAGGGGGATGTACAGTTTTGTTTTGTAGAAAATAAGACCATCCTGCGCCGTCCATATTGATGGTTTGGGCCCTGTGGATATGTCTTGTAATCTGGTTTGGAGGTCCTGATTGTGAAGAGCTTCAGCGCGTAGTGATTCAATGATGGACGGAAGTGGTTCAGATAGGGCCATCAAGGTATCCTATTATTCACTTGTGGTCGTCTAGAAAGTGCATCTGCTGCCTTGTTTTGCTTGCCCGCCTTGTATTGTATGGTGAAGTCAAAGCCCAACAATTTAGAGATCTAATGTTGCTGAGGACTTGTGGTAATGCATTGATCAAGCAAAAATTTAAGAGCATAGTGGTCAGTTCTTACCACGAATGAGTTTCCCCATAAATATGGTGCCCAATGTCGAATTGCTTCGGCCAATCCTGATTAATTCCTTCTCGTAGGCGGGAAGGTGTCGATGGCGATCAGCTAGACACCTACTGAAGTAAGCAATGGGCTTCTCGCCTTGTTGTAGGACTGCACCAATCCCTTGGTCGGCGGCGTCACATTCAACCACAAAGGGCTGGGAGAAATTTGGAAGGGCCAACACTGGAGCAGTGGTAAGTGCTTCTTTAAGATGAGCAAAAGCATGGTCAGCTACCGGTGTCCATACGAAAGAGTTCTTCCGCAACAAGGCTGTGAGGGGAGCTGCAACGGACCCATAATTTTGGATAAATTTTCTGTAGTTCTAATGGAGAGTCGGTGTTGGCCACTCTACCACGGCTTGAAGCTTCTTGGGGTCGGTTGCAACTCCACTGCAAGATATAATGTGTCCTAGGTAACTCACAGATGGGGCGGCAAATGTACACTTGGATTTTTTTACAAAAAGTCGGTACTGCCGCAAGAGGTTGAAGACTTGATTAAGATGATTCGCATGCTCTTCACTTGTTTTGCTGTAAACAAGTATGTCGTCGAAGAACACTAGGACGAAGCGTCATAGCCATGGGCGAAAGATATCATTCATCAAAGCCTGAAAGGTAGAAGGTGCATTAGTGAGTCCAAATGGCATTACCATGAATTTGTAATGTCCATGATGGGTGCGAAATGCCGTTTTCTCAACATCTTCATGGTGCATGCGGATTTGGTGGTAACCGGCTCATAAATCCAATTTTGTGAAGAGGGAGGCTCCATGTAACTCATCTAATAGTTCATCGATAACCGGAATAGGAAATTTATCCTTCACCGTCACTACGTTAAGGGCATGGTAATCTACACAAAATCTCCATGCACCATCTACTTTCTTGACCAAGAGGACCGGAGCCGAAAAAGGGGAGGAGCTAGGTCGAATTAATCCCTGTTGCAGCATCTCAGCACATTGACGTTCTATCTCGTCCTTTTGGTGGAATGGGTAGCGATAAGGTCTAACGGCCACAGGTGAAGTGTTAGGCCATAGTTGGATGTGATGCTCTCGATGACGAACGGGAGGAAGCCCCTTGGGTTCTGCAAAAATTTCAGCATAATTATGAATAGTTGTTGTGATCTTAGTTTGAGCAGGGTGCTCACAGGAGTGATGCATGGCTTGTAATTTTGCATCCGATGTTGCTGATTCTAGTCCTTGGAGATGTACACGGCGTCCGTCAACAGTGAAGTGCATGGACTGCTCTTCAAAATCCCAAGTGATGGGACCTAGTGTCCTCAGCCATTGCACGCCGAGCACGACGTCGAAGCCTCCAAGTGGCACCATGTAAAATTCAGCCTTGATTTGTTCAGATTCCAGCCACAATATTAATGGTTGATTCACTTTGATTCCTTGTAGTTTGGAGCCGTTGGCCACTGCCACCTTGATGCCTTGGCTAGCGTCGATGGGAAGGTGCAATTTTGTGCCTAGGTGGTTGCTAATGAAATTTAAGCTGCTGCCTGAATCAATTAAGATGCTTACAGGTGTCTCTCCAATGTGTCCCACCAGCTGCATTGTCCGAGGTTGGTGTACTCCTTGGCCAGCCATCAAGGAAAGCTGGAAGGTGGGGTTCTCCTCGGGTGTTTCTAACTCTTCCGCTTCATCATCATCCACTGTTTGGAGGAACATTTGCATTTGTGGGTGGGCGACCATTTCTCGTCACAGTGGAAGCAAAGTCCTTGTGCCCTCCTTTGAGAGACTTCGGCATTAGTGAGCGACGAACGGGTAGCCGTCGGTTGGGAGGAATGGTTGTTGCTCCTCGCAATGGCGTGGAAGTCGGCCTCAGCGGAGGATAATTTTGCTCAAATAACCTTGCCAAATTCATGGCACGAAGAAGGTCGGACGGTTGCTGAGCTTTGACATGAACTCGGATATGAGGCTGAAGTCCACTGACGAACATCGAGGTGAGATAGGACTCCGGCAAGCGGCTAGCCTGGGGTAGAAGATGTTCAAACTCCCTTTGGTATTCGGAGACTGTCTTGTGGTGGGTTAATTTGGAGATCTCACTAAACTCACCTCCGTGATTGGGACGTCCGAAGCGAGTAATAAGGTATTGAGGGAATGTTGCCCAAGTAAGATCTGGGTGGTGTTCCTCGAAGTAACAAAACCAAGTTTGGGCTTCACCGTCCAAGTTAAAGGCTGCCATTTGAAGTCGTTCTTCGTTGCCTACCTGATGATGGCGAAAAAAATAATCGTAGCACGAAATCCAATTGGTCGGATCTCCCTTCCCATCGAATCGAGGGAAGTCAAAATGGGGCCGAGGCGGGGGTGGTGCTGCCCGTGGCGGATAGCCAAGGAGGGAGTCATCTTCGTGTCACCTATTCATGAGCAGAGGGCCTCCATTTCTGTTGTGTTCCACACGTGCGTAGGGATGTGGCTCTTCCGGCGGCACTTGTCGTGTGGTTCGACTGCTCGACTCTTCGTGGTGACGCTGGAAGAGTTGAACCTCCTCCATATCTTTGGAAATAGTCTCCAACTTGGCTACTAGCAGCTCCCTTTCCGCACGTTCTTGGGCACGATCTTCCTGCATGGATTGAAGCATGGAAAGGAGTTGTTGTTGTAGCTCATCTCCCATGGCTCGACGGGGCTCTGAAACCAAATTTGTGGCAGCCTTGGCGAATGACGTGGTCCACGGCCGTTGGTGCTCCACCGAAAGAGGAATGTCGGGCAGCGAGGTCTCCCCACAGCCAACTTCGGCTTGAGTAGGAGAAGAAGGTTTCTTCTTCTTCTTCCCAATTGTAGCAGTTAAATCTCAGCAAGGACACTTGAAGATGGCTGGCGATATGGTCTTTGGAAAAAGAAAAAGAGAGAGAGAGAGAGAGAGATGTTTGTAATTGTTCTCAAAAGCTGCCTTGTTTTGTTCATTCCCTAGGCATTTATTCAAGTCCTCTGTTCTTATCTAAAGCTGAAGTGGTCAACCCATGTTTCACACGATAGCTCACTCTCTCCACTACTTGATAATGATAGACTTAATCAAACTAATGACAGCTCAACTCTCTCCACTACTTGATAATGATGGACTTAATTAAACTAATGACACAGTACTTATCCTCTAAGAATCATCCTTACGTGCTTCGTTCTCTTGGCTGCCATTCTCCATAAGCCTCCACTTTTTCCTCACGTACTGTTGACCCCAACGCATGCCGGAAGGAGTGGGCTCGATCTCTTGCTGACTTAGAAACTCTCCTTGATGATGTGGAGGCTGCTGTCCTGGGGACATTACAGACCACTTCATGATTTAAAGTGGGCATGTTACAAGCTTTTGTGTAGGCAAAAGTACACGGGTGATTGTAAGCTTCAGCACCTCGTTAAGCCTCAGCGCACATTGTGACCTATGCTGGCTCAAGAGAAGGATCTAATTCGAGCTTAATTGATTAGAGAACACTCAATACCTCAGTGGATTCATTGAAAATAATGAATATAGGAGAACTGTAATTTGGTGTCTTGTTCATTTGATGTAATGCATTCTTATAGGCAAAAATAGAATAGTGAGAACAAAATATTATAATCACAATTCTTCTAAATATGTTGTTGGCTTAAGGGTCTCTCTTAAGCCTCGATTTTTATTTTGATGATAACAAACATGTATTTAATCCAAGTGTGAAGCTTTGAGTTCAGGTTGAGGTTGCGATATGCATGCCAAATCCGTTCAAATAGGACGAAGGAAAAGATCGTCAAAGAAACGGAAGAAGAAATCGTTGAAAAAAGGCTCGGGATTAAATCAAGTAGAATTAATGTAATATGTCCCTATAATAGTTTATCCCAAGCCAAAATTGTAAAGTTATCCAAGTTAAAACTTGGTAACCAAACTCATAGAAAAAGGCATGTAAAAATCTAAGGAAGAAGTCATCCTCAGCCTGGGTTCGGTCGACCGGTCGGTCGACCGAACAAGGCAATATAATGGTAAGCAGCCTGTTCGGTCGACCGAAATTGGCGAAGGCAAAAGTGCAGGGCTGCGTCGGTCGACCGACAGACGGCGAAAATGGACAGAACGCTAGCGGTCGACCAACCAGTCGACCTAACTGGATATAGCCAAATCGCGACACTGGCTTCAGCCAGTCGGTCGACCGACGGGTCGACCGAATGTCGAAAGAAATGTAGCCGATCGACCGAGCTCTCACAGGTTGCCAGCGGTCGCACTGGCGGTTGTTCTGTCGGTCAACCGACTGATCGACTGGCCCTGCGACCGAACGGCTTCAACGGTCGATTTTTCACCCGTTGAACAGGCTGTTCGGGTGAGGGGTTATAAATACCCCTCACCTAACTTCTTTACAGACTTTAACAAGTGTTATTGAGCAATCAAAGAAGTCCTTTAAGCCTTCATACGATCAAGTTCTCGCGCGCCCTCTACTTCCTTCTTCGACATCAAAAAAACCAGGCGCTGCTTCTGTTTCTTCAACTGTGCTGCAATCTTTGGAGTCATCATCTTGCAAGTTGAAGACAAGAAGGCGGTGGAAAGAAGCTTGGTTCAATCTTTTATTCTTTAGTTCTTTCCTTGTATTTGAACTTTATTGCAACTTGTTTTCAAAGTTGAGATACCTTGCTAGGTGTGCAAGGAAACACTTAGGGATAGCTTTATAGAATTGTGTTTTGCCTAGGTGAATAGGATTGAGGTGTTCTCCGAGTGGTGAGAAGGGTGTCCTCAAGTGTATTCAAAGGGAAACATAAATTCTATAAAGTAGTGGTTAGAAATCCTTGGTAATGAGCCAAGGCAGTGGAGTAGGCGGTTGGCCGAACCAGTATAAATATTATTGTTTGCATTGCTTCTTTATTAGCTTTTATCGTTGCTATTGAATTGTGATCACATTAACCATTAAAGAACAATTGATATAAGTAGAGTTAAAATTGAGTAAGGAGAAAATTCAAAAAGGGGACAGACACTATTCAACCCCCCTTCTAGTGTCCGGTTTCACACAACATATGTGCCTACTAAATCTGGTATTTCCATATTAATGCACTTTAATACAGTTCCTTGAATGACATAACTAAATAAAGAAGCAACATGATTATGAAATTTAACGAGGGAAGTATGACTTGATTGATTGCGAGCTTATGTTTTCTTTAGGTGTGATTTGCATCTGCTGAGTTCTCACCCTCCACCTTCCTTCATTTACCATGAGTATAACGGTGATAAACTCTCTGTTATGATGATTCTGCATCATCTTGACCGAGTTCTTAGGAAGGGTTGCTGCTGTAGCATCATGGCCGAGCTCACCCGAAGGGTTCCTATCATTACCCTTCCCCTCAAAAGCATGCTGGACCTTGTCAGTATTGACTAGTCGGTCCAGAATGAAAATGAACCATACAGATACACCCCTATTTTTCTTTTTTAGATTATGTTTTCCAGTGATAGTGGGAGGTGAAATTAAATAATTAATATACAACTAAGTATCTAGTGAAACTGTTTTCAGAATGATTTTCAAAGCCTTGAGGTAGTACTTTTCTTGAAAATTCTACGTAGCTTTAACACTAACATCTTCAATTCATGTTCTCTAAACAAAGTTGTGTTGACAAATTATTAACATGGTTTATTACCTCAGTTGTCAAATTGATTTTCTGCTTATCCTGCATTCGTCTTTGTACTCAAGCAAACTCAATTTTCTGAATCTTTACCCTCTTTTTATTAAAAAGCAGAAAGTTTGCACCAGACAATTTAGCAAACACCTCATATATCATAAAAACAGAGAGACAGGTTTCAGCTGGCACGTGCATGTAATGTTCTATAAAAGAGCCATGGAACTTCAGGAATTTAAAATCTAAATATCATGCTGATCTTATGGATCTATGTCTAAAAGAGTAAACTCTGCATGACCATTGACTGGTCTACTTTTCCTTCATGTCTCCAAGGAAGCAATTAATTAACTAGCATAACCTGAATTGCTCCATAGAGTGACTTAATATATCAATACATTTCTACAAACATGGCAGATGTGAAGATATGTGAAAGTGTGGTGGGAAACTTGATCCAACTTGGATCTTGATATCTAGTATAACTGATGGCGATAACTCAATTTTGGTGTAAATCGAAGAGCTGTATACTGAGATAAATGAGGAACCTGTTATGAAGACTGTCTTAGCAACCCTTGCTAGTGCAATACCCACCAAACCTGCTCAACATTGTAAAGTAAAATGAAAGAACTAAAGCACTCAGCATATATAACAAAGTCTCTAAGAGGACAAGTACAGCTTAGAACTCCCTAAACAACTGAACTTGTAGGAATGTTCTGGTTTACCTGTTCCAGCACCAAGGTCTATTGCAATGACATCATTCAAGTCAGTTGAGGTAAAACTTTTATGAAAAATGAAATCAGTTAGAACCAGTGCTGCTTTCCATACCTAAGAGAAACAAGACAGATAGAATAATTAAGACAAAGGCAAAGGTATTACTTATTTAAAATATAGAACTATGTATTACTTGTAATCCAACTTCCAGAAGTGATGAGGTAATATTATGTTGGATAGTTAAGCCAAAATTCAAGCATCTATCTGCAAGCACGTACAGTTCCAAATAGGTGAAGGAATCAAGCAAGATAGATGACAATTATTTCAGGATCAATTACAAATAAAGAATGTTAAACAAACAAAATAGAGATGAGAAATAACACAACTCTGACAAAAGCAGCCTGTACTTACTATTAGGATTCTTCCTCCGAGTTAGAACAAGATCACCATCCTCATCCATGTTAAAAAATTCATGCGACATATCTTCTAGAGGGGGATGATAACTAGATTCAGGATCATTCTGTTCAGCTAAGCATCACAATCAGATCCATCAGCAAATGCAAAACTTATCCATGTGAAATAAACCTAAAGTGCTAACACTTACTAGAAGATATCTTCTGAATCTTTTGAGGATGACGATTGGGAGCACTCAAGCTAAGCATTTCTCTAGAAAGCACTCCCGTTTGGAGATGATCACTACAATCTTTTCATAGAACTCATCATTAACTAAGAAAACAAGTACGTCAGGAAAGAAGGGCTTCTTTTTTCTCATTGAGAAAGTATAGCATGAAAATCTTCAAGTTCAAATGAATGAAGGGAAAATAAAATGTAAAGTAACCAACCATGGGATAGTGTTTCATATACCATCCAATCAAACTCATGTTATGCTAAAATCTGAAAAGTGTGATTTATATAAAGGAAGCATTTTTCTGCTAATAATTCCAGGAGGAGGATTCACAACAAGTTGGAGTTGATTTGTTCATCATCCTATTTAAGATTGCTCGCAATAGGAAAACATAAAAGCGAAATCTTTTGACACAAAGTTTCTCTCTTTCAGATTAGAAATGTGATATTTCTAACTCTTCGTTGCCCCTAATCTTCGATTATTTCTGGTGAAAGCAATACAGGCACCGATATAAGATAGGAAAAAAAAACACCAAGAGGTGTCAATAGAACCAGATCTCATGCAGCAGCTGAAACAATGCAACACAACTGTATGACGAAATGTCCTAAAGAACATTATGCTACCATAAGGAAGAGAGAGAGGTCGCTGGTTTTAGTTACGTGTTGCAGGCAGGCAGACGGTGAAGTGAGAGACATAGGGGCCGGAAAGATGAGGCGGGCAGCCGAGGTGCACCTCGCTCATCACTTGCTCTTCTCGCTCTTCTTCCTCCATGGCGAGTTGGCGACGGAGTGAATGATGCAACTCGGTTGGCCCACTGGCCAGGTTTTGTATTCCCTGGCCGGCTCGACTGTGTAGCGAGAATGGGGCCCAGGAAATGGACAACTTGGAGCTGATGTGTCATTCTTTTATTGCGTAGCAACAGTGGGCTTCATCCGGGACCTCACGTAACTCCATTGTTTAAACTCGGACACATGCTCTTAATAACGATACACGTTACGATTTAAGTCACCCTGGTATGCAGTTTTGTCGTGATTTAAATCGCGACGTTAAGCAACACCTCTTCTTCTGGTCCCTCTCCCATTTCCGAACTCGATCTCGCGGCCATGCTGTGAACTCATTTCAAGTTTCACTCTCCGTTGACGGGTGGAGTGGGTGTTTGCGCGTTTGCCTCTCGCCTTCTTGAGGTAGGGGTATATCTGCAACCTTAGGGATCCAATTCATCCGCTTCTTTTCTGGATCCCATGCTTCGATGCCTTTGTCTGCGTATTTTCTAATCTTTTTGCCCTTGTAATTTTTGCCTTCGTTGGGGTTTCCAAAGTTTTCTAGCTATGTTTTCAGGTTCTCTACTTTTTTTGGCAAATGTTTGGACTTCGTTCCACCAGACATTATTTGGGCAATGAATTCGATTATTCACTGCCTCTTTGCTTTATTTGTCGTTAGGAATTCGAAAATTCGATGTCGATTTGTTACGTTTAATTTGTTGGTTTTATCGACTCGGCTTTCCCCCCTTAAATTTGTGGCTGGTGGTGTTCGATTTATTGCTTATCTCCGGTCTGAAAGCTCTCAGTTTGTCCACAGTATTTTATGTGTTCTGGAACCCTAAATTCGGTCTTCGTTCAATTAGATATTAGACCTGTTAATTGTAGTCGCAATTTTCCCGGTAGAAGTAACAACAGATGGAGCACTGTAAACCCATGTTTATTTCCACTTAAAATCATCAACTACTAATTTGGGTATGTAGGTAGGCAATATCTGAATTTTTGTATGGATCAGACATATTTCCAATGAATGGTCGGAACATGACCCGTGGATTAAAATTTGATTCAAGAATATACCATACTCAGGAAGAAAAATAACCATCATAGCATCTTTCTGTAGGTCAACATAGATAATATGAAGTGATATCCTAACATGGAAAAAGTTAGCTAACATTACTCAGTCCTTGCTTGGGTTGACAATACTTTATCCCGGTTAAAGTATTGTCATTTCGTATTATTGCACAATGAAAAATTTGACATCGCATCTCATAGGTGGGGTAAATTATCCCACTCAAGTCTTATCAATGGGATAATTTATTATCGTAGGTAAGAAAATTTTCTCGATCCAAACATGAGATTTTATTATGCCATCAATATCCAGGGATGTGAAAATTTTTATCCTATATCCAAAGGCCTCATAGTTAGAAAATTTTAAAATTTGAACTTTGTATATCGTTGCTAATGAGTAGGCTTTATGCAACCATGTCTAGCTCCACTGAGATATACAAACTGATTCAAATGGTCAAACTTCTGTATTAGTATGCCCAACAGTGCTGCTTAATGTCATTTTTTGATTTCTATAGTTTATGGTGCTGTCAAACATGAGTGAATCAAATGCATTGAGAATTCAAGCATGTTTCTGTTATCACTTTGTTCCGGTATATTTTTTTAATCAATTTCTGACTCTCTTCTCCGAAAATGTAGACAGTCATTTTCAGTTTTTGTCAGCGTATGCATTAAGAGTTGATTTATATAGGCTGATAATGTAACAATAATTTTTTTATTTTTTATTTCATAATAACAATTATAAATCTAAATAGGTTTATATTTTTGGAGGCAAAAAGAAGTACAAGCTATAAGCCTGTAATGTCTAGTCCTTTGTATATATTGGCCAATAGAGTCCCTTCGGTGGTTCTCAGTTTATCTGGCAGATGCCATTTATTTTTCAGGGCGACCAAGGCATTGTAAAAATGAAAAGTTATGTGACCAATGGTCGAAGATTCAAGTTACATAAGCGATAGATTATTCTTTGAGGCTGTATATTGTGGGTGATCGTCAGGTTACTTGATTTTAAGCCATCATCTCTTCAACATCCTCTTTCTTGACAAAAACACTGATTTAAATAATTATACTGAATTACTGATTACTGCATTGTGATAACCACATAAAATCAGAAACCATTGAATATAAAGTGGCATTTCTGTTGTTTAGTTATAGATAGGTGTACCATAATCTCTTAGAAAAGAAGGGAGTATCTAGCAAATTAGCGATAACATTGTGGTGTCTTTGTGCATAGGTTTGTCTATTCAAAAATTCCTTTGTAATCTTGGACTTTAGATTCTTCACCTTTGTTGAATCTTGGACTATGTCTTTGCCTTTGTTGATATCTTGAAATTTTTTAAAAATATGTATCTTCTTGGAGAGTCACCTTATTCTGAATGTTGCCTCGGTTAAATTGTCTCGTGGATATAATTTGAACTTTGAATTTTTCATGACCTTTTGGATTCTTTGTTCCCAGGCTCCCAGCATTGTTTTGATCAATAACTTTCCTTCTGATCAACAACCATTTTGATCCCCTAACTCTTGGCAGTTTATCTTGCTGCATATTTGAATTATAAAATTTTATTCATAGGGAACAATCTAATATAAATGCAATTCAACTACTGACTTGTTTATCTCTTTGGATTTGTAGATATTTCCCAAGGTTTTAAAAATAGTAGCTAGATGTAATGTAGTTGCGCCTTGCATAGTGCATATGCAGTCTATATTTTTTTTAAAAAATGAAAATATTATATATTAACAAAAATATAATATAAATAGTTGTTAAGTAATTAATCAACATAGTTCAAGAGATAAAATCTATAATATGATGATTATCTTATTAGATGATGATATGATATGAGTAAGTGAAGATAGGAAATATATTGCATCTACAAATAAAAATTAAGTTTTTAATACTTGATGAGCAAAAAGATTGGTGTTTATGCAAAAGGTTTCAACTTTCAAGCATCTTTATCTTCCCCGGGAAGAGATTTATATGGTATTATGCCATCATCTTCAAAAACAACATATAATAAATAATTTACGGGCCAACGTTGGCGATTTAATAGTGTTAAAACCCAATTGCATATACCGCATATGTGTTCATGAGATATGCGGCCTTAGTGCTCTAGTGCATAGACTGCATATTTAATATGTAATGCACCAAAGTGGTGCATAAGTACATGTGGCAGCCGATTTTTAAAGCATTGATATTTTCTACAATTTAACACACTCTTTTTGTAGCTTTTTGTTGACTGTGGAATACAAGTTTATATTGATTTTTTTGTCTCTATTTGATTTATAATAACGAGATAGAATAATATTAATAAGACTTGAGAACCAGTTTCAATGATCTGGCTCATGCAATGACTTGGATGCAAAAGTATCTTGAATTTGATTGGAATGTGCAACTTAGTACACAATTCTCGGAGTGGGGTGGATAGATTGGTCTCCATGTGATGTGAAGATTATATTGTTTATTTTGACTAGTATTGTAAGAATACATGATTATTTGATCAGTAACTTATTCTTTCCATTTACTATATAATATGCTTAAGTTGATTCATTACGATTTCTTGTTGTTGCAGGTTTCCCCTCACCAGCTAGTTTGGCACAATGGTTTCATTTGAGATGAATGATATGAAAAGTATGAATTTTTTAACAGTGCATATCAATGTTTGTTTAGTCATATCATCTCTAATGTGCTATAAGTTTGTATAGAGTTAAAGGACTCCACTTATCTTCTAAAATCTTTACAATGCATAATTGAAGTTAGTTATGAATCATGTGCATTCAGTATGATATATTATGATATCTAAGACAAATTCTGAAGTAAGGGCTCCAAAGTCAACCATTCAAGAATTGGAAAATGGATTCTACTTTTGTCTTTATACAGCATACTGGAGAAGAACTTCATAATTCTGCATGATGTTTCTTGTGGTCTATTGCATCAATTGCCCCGAGTATAACTAGAAATATGACCTTAGATCTCATTGGCAGACAGAAATACATGTAGTGACCCTAGATAGTTGGGACTTTGTGGCTTCTATTGTATCTCAGTTTTTCTTGTGTCCTGGAAACCTGGCTCCTTATGACGACTCCATGATTACTCTCTGTGCAAGTGTGTAGCATGCTGCTCTTGACTCAATGATGTGGTCTAGCAGCATCAATAAATTGCATGGAATAAAACGTGATACTCAGTTTTTTAAACTTGATATTTTTAGTTGCAAACAAAATCAAGTGGTTGAACCTAAGTTGAGACCTGTCTGAGATGGAAAGTTGTTTTCAAAAGCCTAAAAACTTTGGGTATCACCAAATCAAGTTTTAAATATCACACCGTACCCGGGCAGTACAGTCGATATTTATCGGTTTTTGAAAAATTTGGTACAAGTACACCCTAGTACAGCCTAGTTACTGGGGTGTACGGAATGTACCACCACCTGGCAGTACCAGCCACAAACAACTCTTTCAATCATTTGGGTCAGGTTTTTTATGGTTTTCGGGCTATATAAAGCTCCCAAACCTCTCATTTACCCCAGTCACCTATACTCCGTTACTTATACTCTCTCAGATCTTACAATTACATTGTAACTTGAAGATTAAAATCATCTTTTCAATTTATTGGAACATGATTGAGAAGATTGTGTTTTTTTTCATCATCTATTATGGGTTATGTGTGTTTTTTTCATCATTTTAATGATAAAATAATGTGTTTAGAGCTTACATTTAGAAAAAAGAAACGAAAAAATCTGATACCCTACCTGTTTGTATTGAACCGTATCATGTGCTAGTATGGTATTGTATGTAGGTTTCGTACTGATCATTCACCGGGATAAGTACTGGTATGAGATTTTAACCCGTGCACCAGATTAACAGTTCAGATTTCCAACAAAAAGAAATATTGCTATGCTGATTTGGAAGAAGTTTGTATCAGGTCAAGATTTGTTGGCATTAACCTGCCGCATAAAACTCAGTCGTGGGTTGAATTTGTGAAGAAGAAAATGATAATGAATTAATGGGTGATGTCCTTGTTGTTTAATTTCTTTTCCCTTTTGATTTATCAAAGCATCTTATATTTTGGTTATCCTCTTCCCTTTGAAATGTGATGCCATTCTTCTATAAATTAATCTAGTTTGATTCTTTTATCTTACTAGAAAAAGTGTGAAACAAAGACCACTAGAAGGACTGTTTTGTAGAATGTAGAGTGACACCTTCTAAGAATTGATGCTTTTGAATTGCTCATGAGGTATTCATGTACCTTATATCTATCTTGGTCAATATTTAAACCTGAGCCAGCTTTTAACCCATTCCTCCCATCTGAGACTAAAACATCCCCTCTAGGAGTGTCCCCTTCCGATTTATTAATTGTACTTGTAGTAGATTGTCAAAGTTGGTATAATCCGCCGAAAGTCGTGATGCTTTGTCTTCAGGTCCTGAGCCTTTGTGGTGTAGGGCTCTCAGTACTCGCCGCTTTGTATGATTTGTCCCAGGGCTTCGTGGCATTGGATGAGTGACATAATGTTATTATTCACCGGCCCAATGGCATCTCTGGCCCAGTTATCCTTGCTGCTCCACTGCTCAAGTCAGGCCTTTTGAAGATATGTTATGGCCAGAAGGGTTTCCATCTCTTCCAGGGTTTTTCTTGCCTGGTCCTTGCGGATCCTTCCGGCTTTCGCTATAGTCTGATGTTCCCAATGCATTGACCGGGAGTAATTGAATAACAGGTCGTTGGTCAAGCGCTCTAGTACTTGGAGCCCTGTGGCTCCGCAAATAGTTCCCCAAAATTGGGCAGAGGAGACGTCCCTCTTGGTTTGTGGCCTCATCAGGCTGTTGCCTAGCACTGCATCTTTCAACGCTTCCAGAACCATTTTCTGCAAAAAAAAATTAATTTACAGTAATTTACGGTGTGGTGGGTTTTCACCACTTTCGCACTTTGGACTGCCGATTTGAATCATGTTGGCAGTTAATCTTGAGAGCGAATCTGCCAGTATGTTCATTTTTCCGTCAATATGTTCAAACTTGATTTGGACCCCTGTTCCTGTTACAAAGTCCACGAAATTGATCCAGCGAACTCTTGAGGGTTTATTTTGTGACGACTTGTTATAGAAACTTATTATTGCCTGACAGTCTGTTCTCAGAGTTATTTCTTCTTGATCTAGGTAATGGATCTTCAGTGACCTTAGAGTTTCCATGCAGGCGAAAATTTCTGCATCTATGGTTGATTTAACCACTGGGAATTTCCCACTAGCGTAGGCACAAACTCTCTCAGTACTTCTTGGGTCGCCTTTCTTCCTTTTCCACTTGCACACTCCACCCCAACCTTCCATACAACCATCGGTTTCTAGAATAATATAGGAATTCGGAGGGGGTAGCTCTAGGTCTGGGAGGTTCTGGACCAGGTCTTTTATCCTTTTAATCAAGAGATGATCAGACTGTTTGATTCTTTTGTCTCCATGGGGGCTCGTTTTAGAGTAAAGTGGCCCTAGGAGCGTTCCTAAGTTGGGAATATAGGCTCTGGCG
Source organism: Canna indica (assembly GCA_034359265.1). Classification (NCBI taxonomy): domain Eukaryota; kingdom Viridiplantae; phylum Streptophyta; class Magnoliopsida; order Zingiberales; family Cannaceae; genus Canna; species Canna indica. Next base: position 50,872,307 of record CP136897.1, read on the forward strand.
TAGTTGAGAATGCCAAGCCAGGATCTCAGACCTGCCTTCTCTTTGAGTTTTTCTTCGTCAAAGCTAACGATCTTCTTTATGATGTGGGGCTGAAGTTTTATCCTCTGGTTACCGATAACAGCCCCTAAAAACTCAACCTCCTCTGTTGCTATTTTTATCTTAGTGGGGGATAAAACTAGTCCCCATTCTTCACAGATTGTTAACATCTTTTCCAGGTGTCTCGCGTGCTGCCTTTCGTCTTCTGAAAATACTAAAATATCATCAATATATACCGCAATAAAACTCTCTGTACCTTGGAAGCATTTGTCCATCATCCTTTGAAATACTGCAGGTGCATTCTTCAGACCAAAGGTCATTACCAGCCATTCGTATAATTCTCCTGGGACCACGAATGCTGTCCAGGGTATGGACTCTGGGTCCATAGCTACTTGGTGGAAACCACTCTTTAAGTCGAATTTCGAAAATATTTTGCTGTTCCCGATCCTTTTTAATATAGTATTAATGCCTGACAAACTATACTGATCTTTATGGGTGTTAACGTTGAGAGTTTTGTAATTAAAAATCATTCTTTCCTTCCTTTTTATTTCTTTCCCTGTGATCGGATCTATAGTGGTTCCTGAATTCACAATGATGGCCATTGTTCTATGCCTGCTTGAACTTGGCCGAATGACTCCAATTTTTAGCAGCTCTTGGATATGTCTGCTAAATTGCTCATTCATTTTGGGGGTGACGTGTTTAAGGGGCTTATCCTGTACTGTGAGATCTGGGTTTATTATGTCCAGTTTGCAAGTCACTTGATTTTTAGTCCAGTGTTTCGCTGGATCGTCACCAATGTAACCTTGTTCCCTTAATTTTGCTAATAAGGAGGCAAACTTCTGCTTGAATTGCTGGGATTCTGTGCCACAGCTGTACGCAACGTCTCTTTGTACCTCTATGTATTCTGTTTCTGTGAGGTCTAGTTCTCCTACTGCGGCTGCCGCTGTTACTTCAGCGTCTATTTGTGCCGTAATTGTGGTTACATTCTTATAGAAGGTCACCGATTGACCTTCGATCCTCAAGCCACCCTGCATGGCTCTAATAAAGTTGCTACCAATTAGCATTTGTATGCCATCCCGTTTCCCCATTGGGAAGGCATAAGTGAAGGGTATCCGAAAGCGGTTCTCTTCGATGGTCCGTTGATTGGTAAGGAGCTTGAGCAAGCTTACGTTGAAAAGCATCCCGGAAACTCGCTGGGAGTCTTTCCGAGGATTCACTTCACCTATCAATTCTTGGCGGAACAGTGCAAAAGGGCAGCACTACAAAGAAGCTTGAAGGACTTAAGCTTCTGTAGCAAGATCCCTATACCGGGATATTACCAAAAGACCAAGAAATACGGCCTCAGAAAGGCCAAAACATACAGAGGAAAGCCACATGAGACCCATGTGCGCGTTTTTAAGACAAAGTATTTAGATAAGGTGAGAAGATGTAAATGCTTCATATGCGGAGAAGAAGGGCACTTTGCCCGAGAACGTAGAAAGAAGCAAGGGAATATTGCCAGGGCGGCAATTATAGAGAATTTAGAGCTATCTGAAGACTGGGATGTCATATCTGTAGAACAGAACGAACCAGATAGTGAAACCATCTGCTCGTTTTCAGAAGGAGAAGCAGGGATGGTAAAATCCCTCACTACTGAACTGAATGACCTCCCCTATGAAACAACCATGATGTTAACAGAAGAACAGGCTTACACATGGAGGAAGCAGGTAACCCTTCCTGAGCCCATGAAAGATTGCATACATAATTGGGAGGATAATAGCCCAGTCCCTAAGGGACATGAGAAATGCACATTGTGCAAAGAGCAGACGAACCCGAAGATGAGAGCCCACTACAAGGGGTGCCATCTCACCGTCTGCCCAATGTGTTCCAAATTCAACTTAGGCAGAAGAATCATCATACAGAGGTCAAGTATTGTGCCGTATGATGATAAAGACTCGCTGATCGGTGAACTGTTGGATTACATCAAATATCTGCCGGCAGAAAACCAAAGGTTGAAAGAGGAGATCCAGAGATATGAACTAGCTCAGGAGATGGTCGAGCTAGAAGAAAGAGCAAAAGAAAAAGGAAAATCCTTAGCTAGGGATGACAGTGAAGGAGAAAGCTCACAAGGAAACACTGGAATCCACTTCAGAGAATCTGCAAATAAATTATCTGACGAAGAGTTGCTGAATGTAGTACCCGAACCAAAGATAGGAAAAAGGGTGCTAAACCGACTGTATAACATGGAAATACAAATGGATATACCAGGAGTCAAGGTATTCAAAATACAAGCTATTTTGGACACTGGCGCAACGGTATGCTGCATAAACCAAGAGATGGTACCTCCAAAGGCAATGGAACCTAGCGCATATCCTATTCAGATAAACGGAGTTAACTCGCAGCAGACTGCGAGACTCAAATTAAAGGGTGGACAGATATTCTACGGATATTCTGTTTCTGTGACTCCCTCAATTCTACTCTGACTCCCTGACATGGGTCTCAATTCTACTCTGACTCCCTCAATTAACTCGTATCAGACTGCGAGACTCAACTCTACGGATATTTTGTTTCTGTCACCAGTACTCTTTCATCAGAGTAGTGCTGATAAACTCTTTCATGGGGCCCCATCGTCCACTAAATATTAGCTGTCCACAGTTGGGATTCGTCCTTGATGTGACTTAATGGGCATAATAGTACAATAATTGTCCTAAAGAGATGCCTTTACAGTCTGGCATATAGACTTAGTGGGTTGCTTTAAAGATGCTCTAGTACAATAATTACCTACATTATTGAGATAGTGGTGCCGAAAGTCGTGATGCTTTGTCTTCAGGTCCTGAGCCTTTGTGGTGTAGGGCTCTCAGTACTCGCCGCTTTGTATGATTTGTCCCAGGGCTTCGTGGCATTGGATGAGTGACATAATGTTATTATTCACCGGCCCAATGGCATCTCTGGCCCAGTTATCCTTGCTGCTCCACTGCTCAAGTCGGGCCTTTTGAAGATATGTTATGGCCAGAAGGGTTTCCATCTCTTCCAGGGTTTTTCTTGCCTGGTCCTCGCGAATCCTTCTGGCTTTCGCTATAGTCTGATGTTCCCATTGCATTGACCGGGGGTAATTGAATAACAGGTCGCTGGTCAAGCGCTCCAGTTCTTGGAGCCCTGTGGCTCCGCAAATAGTTCCCCAAAATTGGGCAGAGGAGACGTCCCTCTTGGTTTGTGGCCTCATCAGGCTATTGCCTAGCACTGCATCTTTCAACGCTTCCAGAACTATTTTCTGCAAAAAAAAAAATTAATTTACAGTAATTTACGATGTGGTGTGTTTCACCACTTTCGCACTTTGGATTTTTAGGTTGAGCTTTCAGTGATCATCAAGCTAGCAATCCTCCTGATAACTTGATCTAGTTCCCTGATAATTTCTGCTGGAGCATGTTCCACTTCTGTGATTGCCTTTTCAAGCTCCATCAGGTGTTCTGAGACCTTATCAGGACTGCCGATTTGAATCATGTTGGCAGTTAATCTTGAGAGCGAATCTGCCAGTATGTTCTTTTTTCCGTCAATATGTTCAAACTTGATTTGGACCCCTGTTCCTGTTACAAAGTCCACAAAATTGATCCAGTGAACTCTTGAGGGTTTATTTTGTGACGACTTGTTATAGAAACTTATTATTGCCTGACAGTCTGTTCTCAGAGTTATTTCTTCTTGATCCAGGTAATGGATCTTCAGCGACCTTAGAGTTTCCATGCAGGCGAAAATTTCTGCATCTATGGTTGATTTAACCACTGGGAATTTCCCACTAGCGTAGGCACAAACTCTCTCAGTACTTCTTGGGTCGCCTTTCTTCCTTTTCCACTTGCACACTCCACCCCAACCTTCCATACAACCATCGGTTTCTAGAATAATATAGGAATTCGGAGGGGGTAGCTCTAGGTCTGGGAGGTTCTGGACCAGGTCTTTTATCCTTTTAATCAAGAGATGATCAGACTGTTTGATTCTTTTGTCTCCATGGGGGCTCGTTTTAGAGTAAAGTGGCCCTAGGAGCGTTCCTAAGTTGGGAATATAGGCTCTGGCGTAGTTGAGAATGCCAAGCCAGGATCTCAGACCTGCCTTCTCTTTGAGTTTTTCTTCGTCAAAGCTAACGATCTTCTTTATGATGTGGGGCTGAAGTTTTATCCTCTGGTTACCGATAACAGCCCCTAAAAACTCAACCTCCTCTGTTGCTATTTTTATCTTAGTGGGGGATAAAACTAGTCCCCATTCTTCACAGATTGTTAACATCTTTTCCAGGTGTCTCGCGTGCTGCCTTTCGTCTTCTGAAAATACTAAAATATCATCAATATATACCGCAATAAAACTCTCTGTACCTTGGAAGCATTTGTCCATCATCCTTTGAAATACTGCAGGTGCATTCTTCAGACCAAAGGTCATTACCAGCCATTCGTATAATTCTCCTGGGACCACGAATGCTGTCCAGGGTATGGACTCTGGGTCCATAGCTACTTGGTGGAAACCACTCTTTAAGTCGAATTTCGAAAATATTTTGCTGTTCCCGATCCTTTTTAATATAGTATTAATGCCTGACAAACTATACTGATCTTTATGGGTGTTAACGTTGAGAGTTTTGTAATTAAAAATCATTCTTTCCTTCCCTTTTATTTCTTTCCCTGTGATCGGATCTATAGTGGTTCCTGAATTCACAATGATGGCCATTGTTCTATGCCTGCTTGAACTTGGCCGAATGACTCCAATTTTTAGCAGCTCTTGGATATGTCTGCTAAATTGCTCCTTCATTTTGGGGGTGACGTGTTTAAGGGGCTTATCCTGTACTGTGAGATCTGGGTTTATTATGTCCAGTTTGCAAGTCACTTGATTTTTAGTCCAGTGTTTCGCTGGATCGTCACCAATGTAACCTTGTTCCCTTAATTTTGCTAATAAGGAGGCAAACTTCTGCTTGAATTGCTGGGATTCTGTGCCACAGCTGTACGCAACGTCTCTTTGTACCTCTATGTATTCTGTTTCTGTGAGGTCTAGTTCTCCTACTGCGGCTGCCGCTGTTACTTCAGCGTCTATTTGTGCCGTAATTGTGGTTACATTCTTATAGAAGGTCACCGATTGACCTTCGATCCTCAAGCCACCCTGCATGGCTCTAATAAAGTTGCTACCAATTAGCATTTGTATGCCATCCCGTTTCCCCATTGGGAAGGCATAAGTGAAGGGTATCCGAAAGCGGTTCTCTTCGATGGTCCGTTGATTGGTAAGGAGCTTGAGCAAGCTTACGTTGAAAAGCATCCCGGAAACTCGCTGGGAGTCTTTCCGAGGATTCACTTCACCTATCAATTCTTGGCGGAACAGTGCAAAAGGGCAGCACTACAAAGAAGCTTGAAGGACTTAAGCTTCTGTAGCAAGATCCCTATACCGGGATATTACCAAAAGACCAAGAAATACGGCCTCAGAAAGGCCAAAACATACAGAGGAAAGCCACATGAGACCCATGTGCGCGTTTTTAAGACAAAGTATTTAGATAAGGTGAGAAGATGTAAATGCTTCATATGCGGAGAAGAAGGGCACTTTGCCCGAGAACGTAGAAAGAAGCAAGGGAATATTGCCAGGGCGGCAATTATAGAGAATTTAGAGCTATCTGAAGACTGGGATGTCATATCTGTAGAACAGAACGAACCAGATAGTGAAACCATCTGCTCGTTTTCAGAAGGAGAAGCAGGGATGGTAAAATCCCTCACTACTGAACTGAATGACCTCCCCTATGAAACAACCATGATGTTAACAGAAGAACAGGCTTACACATGGAGGAAGCAGGTAACCCTTCCTGAGCCCATGAAAGATTGCATACATAATTGGGAGGATAATAGCCCAGTCCCTAAGGGACATGAGAAATGCACATTGTGCAAAGAGCAGACGAACCCGAAGATGAGAGCCCACTACAAGGGGTGCCATCTCACCGTCTGCCCAATGTGTTCCAAATTCAACTTAGGCAGAAGAATCATCATACAGAGGTCAAGTATTGTGCCGTATGATGATAAAGACTCGCTGATCGGTGAACTGTTGGATTACATCAAATATCTGCCGGCAGAAAACCAAAGGTTGAAAGAGGAGATCCAGAGATATGAACTAGCTCAGGAGATGGTCGAGCTAGAAGAAAGAGCAAAAGAAAAAGGAAAATCCTTAGCTAGGGATGACAGTGAAGGAGAAAGCTCACAAGGAAACACTGGAATCCACTTCAGAGAATCTGCAAATAAATTATCTGACGAAGAGTTGCTGAATGTAGTACCCGAACCAAAGATAGGAAAAAGGGTGCTAAACCGACTGTATAACATGGAAATACAAATGGATATACCAGGAGTCAAGGTATTCAAAATACAAGCTATTTTGGACACTGGCGCAACGGTATGCTGCATAAACCAAGAGATGGTACCTCCAAAGGCAATGGAACCTAGCGCATATCCTATTCAGATAAACGGAGTTAACTCGCAGCAGACTGCGAGACTCAAATTAAAGGGTGGACAGATATTCTACGGATATTCTGTTTCTGTGACTCCCTCAATTCTACTCTGACTCCCTGACATGGGTCTCAATTCTACTCTGACTCCCTCAATTAACTCGTATCAGACTGCGAGACTCAACTCTACGGATATTTTGTTTCTGTCACCAGTACTCTTTCATCAGAGTAGTGCTGATAAACTCTTTCATGGGGCCCCATCGTCCACTAAATATTAGCTGTCCACAGTTGGGATTCGTCCTTGATGTGACTTAATGGGCATAATAGTACAATAATTGTCCTAAAGAGATGCCTTTACAGTCTGGCATATAGACTTAGTGGGTTGCTTTAAAGATGCTCTAGTACAATAATTACCTACATTATTGAGATAGTGGTGCCGAAAGTCGTGATGCTTTGTCTTCAGGTCCTGAGCCTTTGTGGTGTAGGGCTCTCAGTACTCGCCGCTTTGTATGATTTGTCCCAGGGCTTCGTGGCATTGGATGAGTGACATAATGTTATTATTCACCGGCCCAATGGCATCTCTGGCCCAGTTATCCTTGCTGCTCCACTGCTCAAGTCGGGCCTTTTGAAGATATGTTATGGCCAGAAGGGTTTCCATCTCTTCCAGGGTTTTTCTTGCCTGGTCCTCGCGAATCCTTCTGGCTTTCGCTATAGTCTGATGTTCCCATTGCATTGACCGGGGGTAATTGAATAACAGGTCGCTGGTCAAGCGCTCCAGTTCTTGGAGCCCTGTGGCTCCGCAAATAGTTCCCCAAAATTGGGCAGAGGAGACGTCCCTCTTGGTTTGTGGCCTCATCAGGCTATTGCCTAGCACTGCATCTTTCAACGCTTCCAGAACTATTTTCTGCAAAAAAAAAAATTAATTTACAGTAATTTACGATGTGGTGTGTTTCACCACTTTCGCACTTTGGATTTTTAGGTTGAGCTTTCAGTGATCATCAAGCTAGCAATCCTCCTGATAACTTGATCTAGTTCCCTGATAATTTCTGCTGGAGCATGTTCCACTTCTGTGATTGCCTTTTCAAGCTCCATCAGGTGTTCTGAGACCTTATCAGGACTGCCGATTTGAATCATGTTGGCAGTTAATCTTGAGAGCGAATCTGCCAGTATGTTCTTTTTTCCGTCAATATGTTCAAACTTGATTTGGACCCCTGTTCCTGTTACAAAGTCCACAAAATTGATCCAGTGAACTCTTGAGGGTTTATTTTGTGACGACTTGTTATAGAAACTTATTATTGCCTGACAGTCTGTTCTCAGAGTTATTTCTTCTTGATCCAGGTAATGGATCTTCAGCGACCTTAGAGTTTCCATGCAGGCGAAAATTTCTGCATCTATGGTTGATTTAACCACTGGGAATTTCCCACTAGCGTAGGCACAAACTCTCTCAGTACTTCTTGGGTCGCCTTTCTTCCTTTTCCACTTGCACACTCCACCCCAACCTTCCATACAACCATCGGTTTCTAGAATAATATAGGAATTCGGAGGGGGTAGCTCTAGGTCTGGGAGGTTCTGGACCAGGTCTTTTATCCTTTTAATCAAGAGATGATCAGACTGTTTGATTCTTTTGTCTCCATGGGGGCTCGTTTTAGAGTAAAGTGGCCCTAGGAGCGTTCCTAAGTTGGGAATATAGGCTCTGGCGTAGTTGAGAATGCCAAGCCAGGATCTCAGACCTGCCTTCTCTTTGAGTTTTTCTTCGTCAAAGCTAACGATCTTCTTTATGATGTGGGGCTGAAGTTTTATCCTCTGGTTACCGATAACAGCCCCTAAAAACTCAACCTCCTCTGTTGCTATTTTTATCTTAGTGGGGGATAAAACTAGTCCCCATTCTTCACAGATTGTTAACATCTTTTCCAGGTGTCTCGCGTGCTGCCTTTCGTCTTCTGAAAATACTAAAATATCATCAATATATACCGCAATAAAACTCTCTGTACCTTGGAAGCATTTGTCCATCATCCTTTGAAATACTGCAGGTGCATTCTTCAGACCAAAGGTCATTACCAGCCATTCGTATAATTCTCCTGGGACCACGAATGCTGTCCAGGGTATGGACTCTGGGTCCATAGCTACTTGGTGGAAACCACTCTTTAAGTCGAATTTCGAAAATATTTTGCTGTTCCCGATCCTTTTTAATATAGTATTAATGCCTGACAAACTATACTGATCTTTATGGGTGTTAACGTTGAGAGTTTTGTAATTAAAAATCATTCTTTCCTTCCCTTTTATTTCTTTCCCTGTGATCGGATCTATAGTGGTTCCTGAATTCACAATGATGGCCATTGTTCTATGCCTGCTTGAACTTGGCCGAATGACTCCAATTTTTAGCAGCTCTTGGATATGTCTGCTAAATTGCTCCTTCATTTTGGGGGTGACGTGTTTAAGGGGCTTATCCTGTACTGTGAGATCTGGGTTTATTATGTCCAGTTTGCAAGTCACTTGATTTTTAGTCCAGTGTTTCGCTGGATCGTCACCAATGTAACCTTGTTCCCTTAATTTTGCTAATAAGGAGGCAAACTTCTGCTTGAATTGCTGGGATTCTGTGCCACAGCTGTACGCAACGTCTCTTTGTACCTCTATGTATTCTGTTTCTGTGAGGTCTAGTTCTCCTACTGCGGCTGCCGCTGTTACTTCAGCGTCTATTTGTGCCGTAATTGTGGTTACATTCTTATAGAAGGTCACCGATTGACCTTCGATCCTCAAGCCACCCTGCATGGCTCTAATAAAGTTGCTACCAATTAGCATTTGTATGCCATCCCGTTTCCCCATTGGGAAGGCATAAGTGAAGGGTATCCGAAAGCGGTTCTCTTCGATGGTCCGTTGATTGGTAAGGAGCTTGAGCAAGCTTACGTTGAAAAGCATCCCGGAAACTCGCTGGGAGTCTTTCCGAGGATTCACTTCACCTATCAATTCTTGGCGGAACAGTGCAAAAGGGCAGCACTACAAAGAAGCTTGAAGGACTTAAGCTTCTGTAGCAAGATCCCTATACCGGGATATTACCAAAAGACCAAGAAATACGGCCTCAGAAAGGCCAAAACATACAGAGGAAAGCCACATGAGACCCATGTGCGCGTTTTTAAGACAAAGTATTTAGATAAGGTGAGAAGATGTAAATGCTTCATATGCGGAGAAGAAGGGCACTTTGCCCGAGAACGTAGAAAGAAGCAAGGGAATATTGCCAGGGCGGCAATTATAGAGAATTTAGAGCTATCTGAAGACTGGGATGTCATATCTGTAGAACAGAACGAACCAGATAGTGAAACCATCTGCTCGTTTTCAGAAGGAGAAGCAGGGATGGTAAAATCCCTCACTACTGAACTGAATGACCTCCCCTATGAAACAACCATGATGTTAACAGAAGAACAGGCTTACACATGGAGGAAGCAGGTAACCCTTCCTGAGCCCATGAAAGATTGCATACATAATTGGGAGGATAATAGCCCAGTCCCTAAGGGACATGAGAAATGCACATTGTGCAAAGAGCAGACGAACCCGAAGATGAGAGCCCACTACAAGGGGTGCCATCTCACCGTCTGCCCAATGTGTTCCAAATTCAACTTAGGCAGAAGAATCATCATACAGAGGTCAAGTATTGTGCCGTATGATGATAAAGACTCGCTGATCGGTGAACTGTTGGATTACATCAAATATCTGCCGGCAGAAAACCAAAGGTTGAAAGAGGAGATCCAGAGATATGAACTAGCTCAGGAGATGGTCGAGCTAGAAGAAAGAGCAAAAGAAAAAGGAAAATCCTTAGCTAGGGATGACAGTGAAGGAGAAAGCTCACAAGGAAACACTGGAATCCACTTCAGAGAATCTGCAAATAAATTATCTGACGAAGAGTTGCTGAATGTAGTACCCGAACCAAAGATAGGAAAAAGGGTGCTAAACCGACTGTATAACATGGAAATACAAATGGATATACCAGGAGTCAAGGTATTCAAAATACAAGCTATTTTGGACACTGGCGCAACGGTATGCTGCATAAACCAAGAGATGGTACCTCCAAAGGCAATGGAACCTAGCGCATATCCTATTCAGATAAACGGAGTTAACTCGCAGCAGACTGCGAGACTCAAATTAAAGGGTGGACAGATATTCTACGGATATTCTGTTTCTGTGACTCCCTCAATTCTACTCTGACTCCCTGACATGGGTCTCAATTCTACTCTGACTCCCTCAATTAACTCGTATCAGACTGCGAGACTCAACTCTACGGATATTTTGTTTCTGTCACCAGTACTCTTTCATCAGAGTAGTGCTGATAAACTCTTTCATGGGGCCCCATCGTCCACTAAATATTAGCTGTCCACAGTTGGGATTCGTCCTTGATGTGACTTAATGGGCATAATAGTACAATAATTGTCCTAAAGAGATGCCTTTACAGTCTGGCATATAGACTTAGTGGGTTGCTTTAAAGATGCTCTAGTACAATAATTACCTACATTATTGAGATAGTGGTGCCGAAAGTCGTGATGCTTTGTCTTCAGGTCCTGAGCCTTTGTGGTGTAGGGCTCTCAGTACTCGCCGCTTTGTATGATTTGTCCCAGGGCTTCGTGGCATTGGATGAGTGACATAATGTTATTATTCACCGGCCCAATGGCATCTCTGGCCCAGTTATCCTTGCTGCTCCACTGCTCAAGTCGGGCCTTTTGAAGATATGTTATGGCCAGAAGGGTTTCCATCTCTTCCAGGGTTTTTCTTGCCTGGTCCTCGCGAATCCTTCTGGCTTTCGCTATAGTCTGATGTTCCCATTGCATTGACCGGGGGTAATTGAATAACAGGTCGCTGGTCAAGCGCTCCAGTTCTTGGAGCCCTGTGGCTCCGCAAATAGTTCCCCAAAATTGGGCAGAGGAGACGTCCCTCTTGGTTTGTGGCCTCATCAGGCTATTGCCTAGCACTGCATCTTTCAACGCTTCCAGAACTATTTTCTGCAAAAAAAAAAATTAATTTACAGTAATTTACGATGTGGTGTGTTTCACCACTTTCGCACTTTGGATTTTTAGGTTGAGCTTTCAGTGATCATCAAGCTAGCAATCCTCCTGATAACTTGATCTAGTTCCCTGATAATTTCTGCTGGAGCATGTTCCACTTCTGTGATTGCCTTTTCAAGCTCCATCAGGTGTTCTGAGACCTTATCAGGACTGCCGATTTGAATCATGTTGGCAGTTAATCTTGAGAGCGAATCTGCCAGTATGTTCTTTTTTCCGTCAATATGTTCAAACTTGATTTGGACCCCTGTTCCTGTTACAAAGTCCACAAAATTGATCCAGTGAACTCTTGAGGGTTTATTTTGTGACGACTTGTTATAGAAACTTATTATTGCCTGACAGTCTGTTCTCAGAGTTATTTCTTCTTGATCCAGGTAATGGATCTTCAGCGACCTTAGAGTTTCCATGCAGGCGAAAATTTCTGCATCTATGGTTGATTTAACCACTGGGAATTTCCCACTAGCGTAGGCACAAACTCTCTCAGTACTTCTTGGGTCGCCTTTCTTCCTTTTCCACTTGCACACTCCACCCCAACCTTCCATACAACCATCGGTTTCTAGAATAATATAGGAATTCGGAGGGGGTAGCTCTAGGTCTGGGAGGTTCTGGACCAGGTCTTTTATCCTTTTAATCAAGAGATGATCAGACTGTTTGATTCTTTTGTCTCCATGGGGGCTCGTTTTAGAGTAAAGTGGCCCTAGGAGCGTTCCTAAGTTGGGAATATAGGCTCTGGCGTAGTTGAGAATGCCAAGCCAGGATCTCAGACCTGCCTTCTCTTTGAGTTTTTCTTCGTCAAAGCTAACGATCTTCTTTATGATGTGGGGCTGAAGTTTTATCCTCTGGTTACCGATAACAGCCCCTAAAAACTCAACCTCCTCTGTTGCTATTTTTATCTTAGTGGGGGATAAAACTAGTCCCCATTCTTCACAGATTGTTAACATCTTTTCCAGGTGTCTCGCGTGCTGCCTTTCGTCTTCTGAAAATACTAAAATATCATCAATATATACCGCAATAAAACTCTCTGTACCTTGGAAGCATTTGTCCATCTTCCTTTGAAATACTGCAGGTGCATTCTTCAGACCAAAGGGCATTATCAGCCATTCGTATAATCCTCCTGGGACCACGAATGCTGTCCAGGGGATGGACTCTAGGTCCATAGCTACTTGGTGGAAACCACTCTTTAAGTCGAATTTCGAGAATATTTTGCTGTTCCCGATCCTTTTTAATATAGTATTAATGTCTGGCAAACTATATTGATCTTTATGGGTGTTATCGTTGAGAGTTCTGTAATTAAAAACCATTCTTTCCTTCCCTTTTATTTCTTTCCCTGTGATCGGATCTATAGTGGTTCCTGAATTCACAATGATGGTCATTGTTCTATGCCTGCTTGAACTTGGCCGAATGACTCCAATTTTTAGCAGCTCTTGGATATGTCCGCTAAATTGCTCCTTCATTTTGGGGGTGACGTGTTTAAGGGGCTTATCCTGTACTGTGAGATCTGGGTTTATTATGTCCAGTTTGCAGGTCACTTGATTTTTAGTCCAGTGTTTCGCTGGATCGTCACCAATGTAACCTTGTTCCCTTAATTTTGCTAATAAGGGGTCAAACGTCTGTTTGAATTGCTGGGATTCTGTTCCACAGCTGTACGCAACGGCTCTTTGTACCTCTATGTATTCTGTTTCTGTGAGGTCTAGTTCTCCTACTGCGGCTGCCGCGGTTACTTCGGCGTCTATTTTTGTCGTAATTGTGGTTACATTCTTATAGAAGGTCACCGATTGACCTTCGATCCTCAAGCCACCCTGCGTGGCTCTAATAAAGTTGCTACCAATTAGCATTTGTATGCCATCCCGTTTCCCCATTGGGAAGGCATAAGTGAAGGGTATCCGAAAGCGGTTCTCTTCGATGGACATCTGTCCACCCTTTAATTTGAGTCTCGCAGTCTGCTGCGAGTTAACTCCGTTTATCTGAATAGGATATGCGTTAGGTTCCATTGCCTTTGGAGGTTCCATCTCTTGGTTTATGCAGCATACCGTTGCACCAGTGTCCAAAATAGCTTGTATTTTGAATACCTTGACTCCTGGTATATCCATTTGTATTTCCATGTTATACAGTCGGTTTAGCACCCTTTTTCCTATCTTTGGTTCGTCATGTTATACATTCTGCAACTCTTCGTCAGATAATTTATTTGCAGATTCTCTGAAGTGGATTTTAGTGTTTCCTTGTGAGCTTTCTCCTTCACTGTCATCCCTAGCTAAGGATTTTCCTTTTTCTTTTGCTCTTTCTTCTAGCTCGACCATCTCCTGAGCTAGTTCATATCTCTGGATCTCCTCTTTCAACATTTGGTTTTCTGCCAGCAGATATTTGATGTAATCCAACAGTTCACCGATCAGCGAGTCTTTATCATCATACGGCACAATACATGACCTCTGTATGATGATTCTTCTGCCTAAGTTGAATTTGGAACACATTGGGCAGACGGTGAGATGGCACCCCTTGCAGTGGGCTCTCATCTTCGGGTTCGTCTGCTCTTTGCACAATGTGCATTTCTGATGTCCCTTAGGGACTGGGCTATTATCCTCCCAATTATGTATGCAATCTTTCATGGGCTCAGGAAGGGTTACCTGCTTCCTCCATATGTAAGCCTGTTCTTCTGTTAACATCATGGCTGTTTCATAGGGGAGGTCATTCAGTTCAGTAGTGAGGGATTTTGCCATCCCTGCTTCTCCTTCTGAAAACGAGCAGATGGCTTCACTATCTAGTTCGTTCTGTTCTACAGATATGACATCCCAGTCTTCAGATAGCTCTAAATTCTCTATAATTGCCGCCCTGGCAATATTCCCTTGCTTCTTTCTACGTTCTCGGGCAAAGTGCCCTTCTTCTCCGCATATGAAGCATTTACATCTTCTCACCTTATCTGAATACTTTCTCTTAAAAACGCGCACATGGGTCTCATGTGGCTTTCCTCTGTATGTTTTGGCCTTTCTGAGGCCGTATTTCTTGGTCTTTTGGTAATATCCCGGTATAGGGATCTTGCTACAGAAGCTTAAGTCCTTCAAGCTTCTTTGTAGTGCTGCCCTTTTGCACTGTTCCGCCAAGAATTGATAGGTGAAGTGAATCCTCGGAAAGACTCCCAGCGAGTTTCCGGGATGCTTTTCAGCGTAAGCTTGCTCAAGCTCCTTACCAATCAACGGAGGCATTTTCCTGAAGAATTTTTCCGACAGTTTCGGAGAAATATACATACGGCCCGACTTAGCTGCCAAAATCTTGTAGTCATTGATGTATCCGAACAGATCTTTTACATGATGGCAGGAAAGACGTTCAAGGTCGTTGTAGGCTCTGTTTTGTTCCTCTGTTGAGCCAGTCACTGGGTCTTCTAATAAGAACATCCTTCTGATTTGAAAGAGGACATTCTGTGGATCGTCCGATATGTTCGTCAGTTCTTCATACTCAGCGGGAAATGCCATTCTCCACTGGATCCATGTCTTTTTCTCTGTTTCACCCAGAAGGTTTTCTATATAACACATCTTGGCCCTATTGTCTGCCCAGTTTCTTTCTTTGATTACATTTAACGTGATCGATTCCCAGCGAGATATCACGTCACTGTACTGGCCTATGTCTTCTGGTAAGACCAATATTGCTCCTTGTCCCATTTGTGCCGAAGGCAAGTTGAATCTTTCGTTATGCTGTTTTGAGTACCCCCCCCTTAGGTTATTCACACGAGCCTGGATGTTTGGAACATTCATCTGGGCCGGTTGCCTAGTGCTGGGTGGATACATTGCTAGGCCCATTATGCGCTCCGTTGGCCTTGTTAAAGCAGACTCTGCTGTTGAGAATGCTGCTTCTGTTTTTCTGAACAGGTTCCTCAAGGTTGGGTATTCGGTCTCTGCTGTGTATGCTATTTCTTAGCTAAAAACAATTAAAGATGCAGCTGGATATCCATTAGTGTGAAGAATCCAGATATGTACATTCGCCAGGGCCCAAATTTTGTTCTAGATCTATGAAGCTTTAGTCATTTTGAAATGATTGTAAGATAAATGTTTACAGTTACTTGCTATCGTATTCTGAACTCATGTCTGTTTCCATGGACTCTGTTTGGCAAAGATATCTGATGTTTCTTAAACCTATCATTGTCATTCATCAAATTTGTTTACAGTTTTAGAACTAAAGATATGAGCATGCTGCAATGTCAAATGATCTATTTTTGGCAGCAAATTCAATTAAGTAAAACTTGATCATCATTATTATTTTATTATCATCTTATCTTTTAGTTTTTCAACAGAAATTGGGATAGGGTTGACAGGCTTTGGGATATTTTTCTCATTTCTGGGAATAATTTTCTTCTTTGATGAGGGACTTCTGGCAATGGGGAATGTAAGGTTTTTCTCTTTAGACTCAAGATGTCGGTTTTCTTTATTGTTTATCTGATCTTTTTCTTTTCTTAATACTGCTTAACAATTTGCTGTTTCTGCTTCAGATTCTTTTTCTTTCAGGTGTGATGTTGACCATTGGTCTGAAATCAACTATGCAGTTCTTTGCCAAGCCAAAGAACTACAAGGTTTCCTATTGTAAAACTAATATAAGTCAGTTTATAGTGGTACTCATAAGCCTTCATGATTACTTAGTTTTCAACTCATTTGACAGGGCACAATTTCATTTGGAGTTGGGTTCTTTTTAGTGCTGATTGGATGGCCTGTTATTGGAATGATCATGGAATCATACGGTTTTATTATTCTCTTCCGGTAAGTAATGTTTTCTTCTGCACACTTGTCAGACATACACTTTGGTCTAAATATTGGCATTTCTGCTCTTCCTTTCAAGTATTTTGAAAAATAGCTTCATAAGTTTGGGATTTCGTGTCATCTTCAATTTACTTTGTAGTTCAATATTGAGATAGTTTTATTTTTGGGTAAACCCCCCTCTAAACTTCAAAATTGCTTATAGACCTCTTTAAAATCAGTCAACATGCCCTTTTGCCCATGTGACATTGTATAAAGCAAAATATATTTTTTGGAAGTTAAATAATGCATATCAGCCTTGAATAGGTTGACTAGTAATTACTTTATGTGAACCTGCAAATATTGATGAACCAATGAGTAAACCAATATGGGGACTGCAAACAATCACAGTCAAGCTGAACTTACTCAGGCTCTGTTTGCTAGATTTAGATTGAGGTCGAGTGCTAGCTTGCAGATAGATTTGTATCAATGAGGTCGAATTAGAACTATATATACGTGAATTAAATATCATTTTGTGATTAATTTCAGTCATGTATACATATATTAATATCTAAATGACTTGTTATTGAGCTTATAAACTGTTTGTTCACAATTCTTAACGAGCCAAACTTTGCAATGTTATCACGAGTTTCATGGTCTTAATGAGCTGTTCGAGGTTGTCTCATCTAGGAATTAAGCCTAAAACTTTAAGATCTAGTGTTGCTTATTTAGTGATTGAGCCTAAATTAAATGGACTTTTTTCCAGCAGATCTTAGTCTGGCTAGGTGGTTCAGATGGATGAATCCTACTGATCCCATTCAAAGCTAACTTTAAAAAATATTTATGTTTATCTATAAAATGTGCTGGAGTGATATTGATTAGATTTCAAGGGGTTCTACATGTAATTTCGAAAATTGGAGAGCGTTCATATGTGATTAGTCTTTAGTGCACCATGTAATGTATCCTTCAATTTACCTTTGTAAAGCTCATTCTTATTGCTCACTTGGTTTTATGGCAGAGGTTTTTGGCCAACCCTTGCAGTATTTTTGCAAAGACTCCCTATTGTTGGTTGGCTATTTCAACAGCCTTTTGTGACATCAGTAAGGAGATTTAAAACAAGAAAATTTTACTTAATGTTTCATCAAAACTCCTTTTTCATTTCTCTCTCTTGGGTTGCAGTTTTTTGATCGTTACAGAGGTAAAAGAGTGCCAGTATAATTCTTCAGAATTGTTGCTATAGCTACAAATACAAAAGCTGTCCAGTTTCTGCTGATAAAGGTGAAGTAGGGCTTCATACTGATGATTTCTCGTAATCACATTGTTTTATTTTTATATTAAATTTCAGATTTGAATTTTTGTCAGATTTCTTCATACTTTAATCAAAACCTAGTCCTTGTAAATTATCGTCTGGGTGTTGATTGTTAGATATAGGCATCGTTTGGTTGACATGGGAAGTAATTTTATGCAGAAAGTTATAATTCCCATGAGTTAATTTTCCATGTATGTTTATCGGGAAGTACCAAAAATATATTTGATTGACAAGAAATCAATTGGTAGGAAGTGTAACTTCAACATGTTTGGTTGATATGAGTTCTTCCTGTGACCAATATATTCTTCTTCTTATCAATTAATATTTTAATTTATATATATTAGTATATATGAAAAGTTAAATTTTATTTGTAAATTAATATTTTAATATATATATCTAAAATATAGTATAATTTTTTCATATATAACTAATATAATATATGATTTATTATATAGGAAAAATTAATTTTTATTTGGAGTTAATTTAAAAAATTACATATTTTGCTTAAAAATAAATTAAAATAAAATAAATAATTCAAGAATTCATAGATTATCTAATCTTATAATGTTAGCAACATAAATTATAAATTTAACATTAAATGTAAATGTGATGATAAAATTATTATTTTTCTTTCAAATACCACGCATTTTGTGAAAAGTTATAATTTTTTGAGAAAGTTGTCAATCAAACAAGATTAACTTTCCAGGAAGTACAACTTTAAGCATCTAGTTAAAGTTGTGGTGTATTTCATGCAGGAAGTTGTGTCAATCAAACGACACCTTAGTTTGTCACCTTTCATGAAATGATGACCATCTCATATATGTAGTGTCTAGTGTCTGCTAACCTAGCAGTAATCTGCATTTTAGATTTGCTATGATGCTGACACAACTGAATCAATCCGTTATTTATAGTTGAAGCTGATACTGATCTTGTCAAATGACATGCCTTTCTTCTTTTAGGCATAGCTTGGTGGATTACTATGTTTCATTGGTCTATCCGGATTCTCAACAGAATTTGAATGGCAGGTTCGCGGTTGAACATGATATAGAGTATCTGAAGACTAAAATCCCTCGAATAAAAGGAGGATGAACTATTTTTGTTTTTAGCTCAAGAAGCTGCTTGTATCATTCAGGATACCAAAGACTAAATATCAGATAGAATAATCTGTTACTTTTGCTAAGAACTTTTTCAGCAGTTTCTCCATTCAGAGGCGTTGAAGGTTATATAATCATAATGTGTACCACACAGCATCGTCTGTTGTACTCTTCACAGCCAAAAAGATCTTCATCTCATTTTAATTGCAGAAAAGAACAGGATATCTGTTTTGCATACATGTAAGCAGTTAATGTAGGAAGCGGAAAAATAATGGGAAAATGAGGAAATCAATGGATAGATAGGCCATTGAGGGATCACATGTAAGTATAACAAATCTAAATAAAAGAAGATAAAGAGTCACCCCAAAAGAATAAAAGACCAGTGACGTGAATGAACTATGGAGGACGGAGATGAGGATGGGGAATCGCCTTCCAAGAAAAACAATATTTAATTTAGAGGAAAAAAATAAAAATGATTGAATTGATTGAAAAGAAGGGTTTACAATAGCTTAAAAGGCTCCTAATATCCATTAAAACATTTCAAAGTCAATTAATTACAATATTGGACGTAATTACAATTTCATGGGTTATTAGATCCATTAGAACCTCTCATGTCCGGAACCATGAGTATAACAAAATTTTCATATGCAAACGGCATGACATTTGGAGTGTTCTTGAAACCATAATAGAATTTTCATATGTATAACTATGAGTTATTTAGAATGTCTAGCCATGAATCTATTGATGATATTTATGCTAGATCTCAACACATCACTATTGGTCTATCTAGTATTGGGAAGGAAATTAAGGAAGAAGAAAGGGTAAAAAAATTACTTCGATCTTTGCCTCTATTGTGGGAACCAAAAGTGATAGCAATACAAGAAGCAAAAGATCTTTTAACCTTGAAGCTTATAGAGCTATTTGGGTCCCTAATAACCCATGAAATTTACATGAGAAGTCACAACGAGAAAGAAGCAAAAGAAGCTTCAAAAGGGAAGAACGTTGAAGACTTCCCATCGAAGAATATTCCTCCACCTCCGAAGAAGAAGTGGGAGTTCCTGAAAATGTCAACATGCTAGCCAAAAGGATGTGGAAGCGAACTTACAAGGGCAAACCACATGACACTCATGTCAGAATATTTAAGAAAAAGCACTCTGATAAGGTTCGAAAATGCAAGTGCTTTATATGTGGTGAAGAAGGACACTTCGCGTGCGACTGCAAAAGGAAGCAGGGAAATATAGCACGAGCAGCCATAGTAGAAAATCTCGAGCTATCCGACAACTGGGATGTCGTCTCAGTCGAACAAAACGAGCCAGACAGTGAAGCAATTTGTTCCTTTTCCGAGGGAGAATCTGGCATGGCACAAACCCTCTTGGCAGAACTAAGAGAAATGCCCTACGAAACTGCCTTAGTAATCATTACGGAAGAAAAATCAGGAACTGAGGAAGAGAAACCTAACTCTTGGAGATCCAAAGTGACTCTTCCCGACCACATGAACAAATGTGAGCACGCATTGTGAGAGATGTATATGCTGCAAAGAAATCACCAATCCCAGTATGAGGGCACATTGCCGAAAATGCTTGATAACGGTATGCCCAATGTGCTCAAGATTCAGTCTAGGCCGAAGAATCATAATCAGAAAAATGAGGTTCCCACCTTATGATGATAAGGATAGCCTCATTAAAGAGCTATTAGATTAATGTTCTGCAACTCTGAACTAAGTTGCCTTATATAGGCAAAGAGGAAGCTTCCCGAAGAAGCTCAAGATCCATTTTTCTTTGGAATACCGCAGGCGCATTCTTTAGTCCGAACGGCATTACAAGCCATTCATATAATCCACCTAGTACTGTGAAGGCAGTCCATGGTATTGAGTCTGGATCCATGGCTACCTGATGGAATCCACTTTTAAGGTCGAACTTGGAGAATATTTTACTGTTGTCGATCCTCTTCAAAATAGTATTGATACCGGGTAAGCTGTATTGATCTTTATGTGTATTGTTATTCAGAGACTTGTAGTTAAAGACCATTCTTTCTTTTCCTTTAACTTCCTTTCCTGAGGGTAATTTCCTTCTGGTCTAAATAGTGGATTTTTAGAGCCCTCATTGTTTCCATGCATGCATGGATTTCAACATCAATTGTCGACTTAAGAATAGGGAACTTTCCACTGGCGTATGCGCATACCTTTTCAGTACTCCTGGGATCATTCTTCTTGGGCTTCCATTTGCAAACACCGCCCCATCCCTCCATACATCCATCAGTTTCTAGGACTATGTATGAACCTTGCGGTGGCAATTCTAAATCAGGCAGTTCCTGTACTAGTCTTTTTATCTTTTCAATCAGCAGTTGGTCTGATGGCTTAATGCGCTTATCTCCATGTGGGCTTAGCTTCGAGTATAATGATCCTAATAAGTTAACTGGGAAACTTTTGTTCAAATTCCCAAGATCGATGGATAAAGATCACAAATGGGCTCAAAAGGTCTATCAGATCCACCATGCTCAAACCCTGAAAACCATTGAAGAAATGGAGAAGTTACTAGCCATGGCATATATGCAAAAGGCCAGGCTGGAGCAAGCTGCCACTAAGGACAATTGGGCATCTGATGCATTGGAACCAGTAACGTACCATATCAAGAACTTAGTTCAATGCCACAAGATGCTAAGCAGCAGCAAGAAAGCTTCGAAAGGGAAGAACGAGTGGACATGCTTCCAATGGAAGAAGCCGGGACACCTAAGGAAGGATTGACCTCTACTCAAGATCTCCAACTCCACCTCATCATCATCCCAAAAGGACAACAGGAAGAAAAAGAAGAAGGCCTATGTTGCAACTTAGGATAAAAGTGAATCTTCATCAAGTGAGAAAGATTTTGAAAGTGAAGAGGCAAACCTTTGCCTTATGACTTTGAATAATGAGGTACTTCATACCATTACTATTAATGATGAAGTTTATACACAAGAACAACTTGAGCATGAATTTGACATGATGCACGAGGAATTTAGGATTGTTAGAAAAACTATAAAAGAACTTGGAAAGAAAATGAAAATGCATCCCTGATTTCGTTATATGATTCACTTGAAAAGAAATTTGACAATTTGAAGAAAGAATGCAAACCTTTAGATAATGAACTACTTGTTTCCTATAATTAATGCCTTGAAAAATGAAATTGAAAATCTTAAGGTTGAGAAACTCATGTTAGAGAAGAAGAATATTGATTTACAAAATGCAAATAATTTATGTGAACAACAAAATGAACTTTTAAGCATGTAAGTTGAGCACTTAAATAATGACATACTTTCATTAAAGAAAGAGTTATTTACTTTGAATGATAAAGTGGAAATGGTAGAAAATTCTCCATCTAGGAATTCTCATGTGTGACATGCCAAGAATCCTAAAAATTAGTTTCACTTTCCTAGACCATCATATGCTCATGTACACACTAGATTCCATGGACATTAATTGTTATTATTGTGGTACTTATGGGCATATGATAAAAGATTGTGCTTTTAAGAGGAACTCTTATACTATCAAGGTATTATGAGTTCCTAAGGATATTAACACCCAAGGACTCAAGATTATTTCGGTACCTAAAGTATCTTTGTATCCTATTGTAGATGAAGACATCTCCTCGAACTACTAGATGCACATGGGTGTTGGATAGTGGTTGCTCCAAGCATATGATGGATGATATCAATCTCTTTGCAACCCTATTAAGTAAAGGAGGTTTTGTGACTTTTGGAGACAATGCCAAAGGTAGAATTGTTGGAATTGGAAATATTGGTATACAACTCTATCCCTTAATTGAGAATGTTTTACTACTTTGTGGTTTAAAGCATAACTTACTTAGCATTTCTTGACTTTGTGATAAGGGGTATCTTGAAGTTTTTAATACTTTAAAATGTTTGATTAAAGATGCATATACTAATGATGTTATTTTCATGAGAAGTAGAAGTGAAAATGTATATACTTTGACATTAAATGTTTTTCATAATCATAGTGTTAGATGTCTTGTTATGATAGATGATCGATATTCCTTGGCTTTGGCACCGTAGATTAGGTCATGCTATTATGGGTCTTATCTAAGAAATATCTAGGAAAGAACTTGTAGAAGGGATTCCTAAACTAAAATTTGAAAAGGATAAGTTGCGTGATGCATGTCAAAAGGGAAAACAAATCAAATCCTCATTTCATAATATCAACCATGTTACTACATCTAGACCCCTTGAACTAATTCATATGGACTTAATTGAACCTGGTGATGTTACGATTCTAGGTGAAAAATTGTATATTTTTTGTTTTGGTTGATGATTACTCTAGATTTACTTAGACTTATTTTTTTGCAAAGAAAAATGAAACTTTTGATTCCTTTAAATAATTTGCAAAGAAAGTTCAAATTGAAAAAGGAAGTCCTATTTCAAAAATTAGAAGTGGTAATAGAGGGAAGTTCAAAAAACAAAAAATTTCCGAAGTTTGTGATTCTCTTGGGATAGATCATATTTTCTCTTCTCCTAGAACCCCCAACAAAATGGGGTGGTTGAAATTAAGGAAAAATAGAACATTGCAAGAAATGACACGAACTATGTTAAATGAAAATGATTTACCAAAGTATTTTTGGGCTGAGGCCATTAGTAGTTCATGTTATATCTTGAACCGTAAGTTGAT
Organism: Canna indica; assembly: GCA_034359265.1. Classification (NCBI taxonomy): domain Eukaryota; kingdom Viridiplantae; phylum Streptophyta; class Magnoliopsida; order Zingiberales; family Cannaceae; genus Canna; species Canna indica. The sequence continues at coordinate 50,895,590 of CP136897.1, forward strand.
AAGCCCTAAGTTAAAGAAAACTCCTTAAGAATTGTGGCATGAAAGAGCTCCTAATGTAGGATATTTTAGAGTGTTTGGTTATAAATGCTATATTTTGAATACTGGACTAGCACTTTAGGCCCAGAAGCGGCCACACTCATGAACCAGACTCAAATCAAGTCAGACGGCTCAGCCTAGGGACTCCACTCGGCCATACAAGGATTCGTCATCAGGAGCCTGACATCACCGGGATCAGTCTCGACCCATTACGAGCAACATCCCAGCGAGATTAGCTGCATTATTATCATTCCTTCCTTATCTTACAATATATACAGACACGACACGCCTAAGATAATATAGATTCTAATTTATATACCTCTACCTCGATCACATAGCGACTTGAGCGTCAGAGTGTCTTTTGCATGATCCTCCCACGGAGTTACACCTAACCAGGAGACACACCGAACTGGACTGCACCGCTCCGACCCTCAGGTAGGAACATTTGGCACCCACCGTGGGACGTAGTAAATCTTACATGTCCTATAATGGTTGGAACCCGGAGTCAAGCGAACGCCGTCGGACGTAGGCAACAACCTAGTGGCAATGCACCCCCACTGCTTGGAGACGTTGAAACAGTGAGGATCGACGCTTCGACACCAACCAATCCCCTATCCGAAGCATCCCAGCATCGAATAAACGACCATGAGGCAAAGAACCAACGGTTAGCAGCCTAGGTCGAGATGCTGATGCAATCCTGGGAACAACACCCAACTAGTTACGAGCGTCATCGTTCATAGCATGAAGAAAGCAACCACTCGGAGAGGAGGCGGCCAGTTCCATCCACCGAGACGAGGTCTCCAACACACCTCACCTTAGGAAAGAGAAAGTCCTAGGGTCACAGAGGTTACCATCCCTCTTCCCGTCAACTCGAGACACTTCGTCGAACACATCATTGTGGCATGCCTTCTACCCAAATTTAGGTTGTCGACTACGCTGAAGCCCTGCGATGATATGGGTGATGCAACTACACACCTGACGATGTTTAGGTCCATGATGATCCCCAACTGAGCGACCGACCCCGTCCTCTACAGAGCCTTCCCGACCATTTTGGAAAAAGTCGCATTATTATGATTTTCTTCTCTTTCACCGAGGTCCATACTCTCCTTCGCAGAACTTTCCGACGCCTTCACTAGCCGATTCTGCTCATCCCGAATCTACTCAAGAACCGAGGACATCCTCCATTACATCAAGCAAGAGCAACATGAGCCCCTAAGGTATTATATGCAAAGATTCCAGGCCGCGACCGCAAAAATTCTGAACCTTGATCCCCAAGTTGAGCTCTTTTCTATCAAACACGGGTTGAAACCCGGACACTTCACAGACCAAATTGCTCTGGCAAAGCTGAAGGACATGATTGAGTTCCAAGAAAAGGTCACGAGTTACATAGAGATGGAGGAGTTTCGAGAGGCCATAAGATCGACAGCTAAATCACCAAAGACGCTATCGAGGATAAGAAGGGTAAAAGGCACGACACAAGGGGCGAAGACAAAAAACCGTTGCGACCGAGGCTACAATAGGAGAGGAAGATTGCCCTCCAAGCCTTTTCCCAGGTTTGACGAGTACACCCCCCCTAACACCAGATGAGAAACCATTCTCCCAAAGGTCTAGCAACAACGTTCGATTTCTCACCGAGAACGAAGATAGTGGATATACAATTCCTCATCGTCTAATGTTCAAGTCTCTATCGTATGATCTTGGGTCGACCATCCTTGAACACTCTTGGAGTTGTGATGTCGACTCCTCACCTTGCCTTTAAATTCCCTATCTATGAAACATAGGTAGGAGTGGTACATGCGGACCAGAAGGAGGCCCACGTCGGTTATAATTAATGCCTAAAACTTAGGCCAACTGAACCAAAGAAAACCCAAGACACTCTGCCTCCGCTAGCAGTACCAATTCTTCATACAGAACACCAACCTCAGATAACAGAATTGGACCCCAGAGGGGATGTTCGAGATTAGCCCAACCCGCTAACGATTTGGAAACTTTACAGGTCGAGACCTCCGTCGAGCACGTAACCTACATGGGAGCCCACCTCCCTACCGAACTCAAAACCCAACTTGGCACTTTACTCAGAGACAATGCCGACCTCTTTGCATGGAAGTCATCCGACATGCCAGGGATAGACCCTCAAGTCATTTGCCACATATTCACCATCGATCCTCGGGTAAAACCTGTGGCCCAAAAGAAGAGAAAGCTCGGAACCGAGCGCTAGCAAGCATCCCTCGAGGAAACCAAAAAACTGTTGAAAGTAGGATTTATCAAAGAAATTAGATTCACCACATGGCTTGCAAACGTCGTGGTGGTCAAGAAAATTTTAGGAAAATGGTGAATGTGTGTCGACTTCACGGACCTCAACAAAGCATGTCCGAAGGATTCCTATCCATTGCCGAGCATAGACAAACTTGTTGATGGCTCCTTGGGTCACTACAAAATAAATGACATCTACTAACAAAAAATACTACTAACGGTAAAAAAATTTGTTAGTAAATGTAACTTTTACAAATGGAAACAACAGTAGTTGCTGAAAGTCATACCCTATACCAACGGACAAGCTTTGCCATTGGTATAGAGCAAACAAATGCTAATAGATTATTTATCCATTAGTAAAGATGCTCACGAGTCTTATGGGTTGTTTGTAAAGTATCTTCTATACTTACATATATTTTTCTTATAATGAGATCAATTAATTGTCTGTTAGAATATGTGCATCACTATACCAATGACTCCAACATCCACTGGTACAAGTCTATACTATCGCGACTTCTACCAACAAGTGCATATGCTCTTGCAATCGAAAGAGGGAAGAATTTGCTAGTGGACGATTCTCCATCAGGGCTAGCCAACCGTCGACGCTGTTGGCTCACTACAAAAAAAAACAAGAATTTGTGGCAAAATTTTGGAGTGGCCAACAATAATTGGCCACAAAAGATGTAATCTGCGACGAAATTTGCAACAAAATTATTTTTGTGGTTAAAAGTGCAAGTTCGAATAATTTGCGATAATTTTTTAAAATTTGCCATTATGTTTGCCACTAATAATTGAGTCAATGTTCAAAAGTTATAGTACTTTAAATTTATGACAACATGTTTTACCACTAATTCAAAACATTCTATCGTGACAAGGGTTTGTGACAAAAATTTTGCCACAAGTTTGTCACTATATTCTGTGGCAAATATTTGCGACAAAATATTTGCCACAACGTTGTCACGATATTCTGTGACAATTATTTGCGACAATATATTTGTCATAGACATGGAACTATTTATCGTGATAAATTACGTATCCCATAAATAGTAAAATAATAAAAAAATAAATTTTTTTGGCATTCCCTCTTCTTTTTCGTCGGACTAAAAAAATCCCTCATTTTCAAACTATCTCTTGACCAAAAAACCCCTCCACTTATAATACCCAACTTATAATACATTCTCCTTGTTATCTGCTCAAACCCTAAGACCCTTTTCACCCAAACCCTCGACCCTTGTTCTCTGCTCGCCTCCGCAGTCGTGCGACCTCCTCGACGAGTCGATGACTCGACGCGTCGACACCAAACACCCAGTGCTCGACGAGTCTTCCTCATCGACGCCCAGCCCTCAACGAGCCTTCCCCACCGAAGCCTAGTCGTCGACGAGTTCTCGATGAGCCCAAACACTAGTCCTTCCTCACCGACGCCATCGTCCCTACTTCGGTACTCCCTAACCAGAAAACACCCTCCTTCCTTAGCTCCTCCCCAAACCCTAGTCTAGTACATCTTCTAACCCTCATCATCTGCTATCGAGTTAGGGTTGTTCTACAGCTGCTGCCCTCCTTCGTCGTCCCTCCTTCCTGTTACTGTTCTGATCTAGTAGGCAACAGCTACCTAGTTAGTCTGCCCGCCACTCCCTGCTGACACTGCCACTCCCTTTTCACGGCGAATCTAGGTAATTGCATTCTGATGACAAGTGACAAGTAACACCATCTTCTATATCATTCTGCAGTGAAAATGTTAATGAGTTAACTATGATGAAATTTGAGTACAATTGTAAGATGTGTGCACAGCTCCCTATATTAATTTATTTTCAAAGTGTTAATTGAGTAAAATTACTTTCTCTTGGTTATCTTAATCTATGTTCAGTTTTTAAAGAGGTAGAATCATATTATTCTTTGTAGATCATTCTTTGTTTATGATGTGTGCACTGCTGACTCCTGTTTACAAGTATTACATATGAGTTGAACTAGAGTAGCGCAACATAAAAGATATTTGAACTAGAGTATATTACTTGTGTAAGATGGATGTTGCAAAGTACAATTATGTCAATTTTATTTATTCATCTATTACCAATGCTTTTTATTTTACAAACCAATTATGTCTCTATACGATTCCGTCGAAAACTCTGCGTAGCGCAACATAAAAGATATTTGAACTAGAGTATATTACCTGTGTAAGATGGATGTTGCAAAGTACAATTATGTCAACTTTATTTATTCTTCTATTACCAATGCTTTTTATTTTACAAACCAATTATGTCTCTATACGATTCCCCATTCACCTGTTTATAGCAAACCCATTAATCAGTTAACATCCATATTGAAATGACTAATATATTATTTTAGCTTGACTAATCAGCAAACCATTCTCCATTCTCAAATTAAAAGAAGACGTATTGGCATAGGCATATTAGAGTTTGGGGTTTTTTGTTTCTCCTACAAATTGGGAGAAGCACAAAAGAGATTTGATGAAGGGATTTAGTATGATGAGTAGACTCACCTCCTGAGATAAACCTTTTGCGCCACCATATTGGTCATCCCAAAACATGGTACCAATCCTGTAAATTTGAGGAACACTCAACCTGGAACCAAATGTAGTTGACCTTGTTAGATTCAGGAGCATATTTTGATATAGATAATAAAACTTCTGACTTACTGGGCAGATTTCGTTTCTGATCTCCTCTAAGGTTTTTTGGGACTTCTGATGCAAAACCTGCCATAATCCGTGTGTTCCAATTACCTGTCTAAATAGAATATGGAATTATGACAAATATAATATTGAACTTACTAGAAATTCGACTGCATGCCTTATATGTTGGAGTTGCTCCCATGCGGTCCCAACAAGGTATAGATTATATAATCGGAATTACCACCGCATTAGTACCTTCCATGTACCATTGTAGGTACTATGTGTGATGCTTTTGGTAGTGACTTACCTGTTCTATTGTTTTGGAGCACCACTGTTTCAAATCCCGCAAACCATCTTTGACAAACTCAGCATTGCTAAATGAGCAGAATTCCCAGCGGAGTAGCAAGCTGTAGATCAATTGTAGCTTGTTTATATGAGTTGCAAGTTCTGATTTCTTTTGATAAATCACATACACAAATATTCATCTTCTCATTGTAGATAATCAATAATAGAAGAGATAGGGATTGCTTACCTATTGAATAATTGCACATTGATGAATGAAAACACTTGACTGAAAGTTTTCCTTATTATCATAGACGGTACCTGCATTGATCGGATTTAAAACATTATATAATTCTTAATGATGTCTTAAGTTGTCATCTATTAGATTTAGCATGTATATTAAGTTTTTATATGATGTGTTAAAAGAAGATATAGGCCAACTTACTTAGTTATATGTTAAAAGAAGATATAGGCCAACTTACGTAGTTTTCACATAATATATTCAATGTACTATCCAAGCTCTTGACAATGCTTTGCCAATGGACGTTCGATGCTTGCTTTGCCATATTATTGGAGAGAATGCTCTTTGGTGATTCCCCAATTGTTCCAGATCTAGCAAACCTTGGTGCCTATTGATGAGAATTCTTATGTCATTCATTTAGCACCAGATAATAGATCATACTTATTAATGTTATTTATATAGTCCTGGGACAGACCCTGTATGCACAATGTTAAGGACAGACTGATCTCTTTCTTCAAATTGTCTCGTATAATTGCATAGAGCCTTTCAACATAAGCTGTAAGTTGTTGCTTAAAGAGTAGAGCTGGGTACCTGGCTTCTATTCTTGATTGGCTCCCAGGTTTGCCTAGCATTCCACTGTAGCCACTTGAAATGCCCATTATAGATGAAGATGAACGGGCATTCTGAAATTATATTTTGAGCCAACAATTTAATGTGGATTAGTGGATTATAAATGGTTAAAAACATAAACAATTTTGGATCCTTTCAGAAATCTGTTTAGAACAGGTCTTCCTGGAGTTGGATCATGCAAAAGAAAAAACATGATATGCACCAAATCTATCATTGCTTATTATGGGCTCGCTTAAGATGGTATACTAAAGGTGTTCGATGACAAAATCAGTTATGACCAAGATCTAAACTTCTGAAAGTATCATGCATTGATCACTATGGTTCTTGAATACAAATCTAATTGCTGGAGTAGGTTACTTACTTGTGCTATTCTACTAAAAAATGAGCTTGTTGTTGCTCGACTGCGATATGATCCAGTACTAGATGCATTGCTTGCTCTAAGATTTTTTTGCAAAAGAAATAGAAGAGTAGATGTTGTTGAAAGCCAATATGCTAGTTCACCAATATTCTCCTGGTTCTGTGTATAAAAATATTAAAAATTAGCCACATATATGGTTGTATCTTATACGTATCTAGCAGAAATTTTGTGGGAGTTTCAAGTGATTAAGTCAATACTAACAACCTCAACAAATGACCTGATTGTTTGTATGATTAGCTCAAATATGTTCGTTCTCTCTACTTCAAATGAGTGCCAGTGAAACAGTGACTTGTAGACAATCAATGTTGTTGCAGGTCTCTTATTGTGAAAGCTCTTGTATTCCTTCAAACACTTGATAAGTGCTTCATGATTTTCCTGTAAGTAAGAAAGTAACAAAGCATATATATCTTTAGAGAAGAGAAGTGGACAATTCAGTGGTACTTCTGAAAATTATTGATGTGGAATTATTCAGGATGTAGGTGTGTGCCAGCATGGTGCCACACCACTACTGGAACATGAATCCAACAAGATTAACATCCATGCCACTTTGAACTGTTCTTATAAGCATAAGGCATGCTTGGTAGCTATACCATTAAGTCATTTCTGAGAAATGATACACCCTAAAGTGTACAAGTTAATTTTGGAACATATTAATCCATCATTGTCTTTCTAAGTTTAGGTTTCTAGTACATACTTGTTGTCTCTCTGTTAGAGACTTCATTTTACTAAAAGCCGGTGCAAGGGGTGCAACTGCTAGCTCATGCAATTAATGACTTTTGTCAGTTGGTGATTTTTTTGACTAGATAAGATTTTGGTACCTCATGTTGATGAATTATTTCAGTAGAATAATCATTTGGCAAACCTTTTTTCTTATTTTAGATTCTCCATCTGCATGTCCATTCACCATATTCTGCATCACTACTAGAACACATTATTTGCCATGTGATTTTGAATTGATTAGCTGTATTTTCTTTCATAGATTGCTGATTAATATACCTTGGCTGTTATTGGTTCAGTTAATTCAGAAGTGACAGATGGCTGATAAACTATCGCTTGCTTATCGTGAACCAACTCATTTTCTGATGGTGGCTTAATTACTTCGGAAGAATTAATTGGCTGGCAATCTATCTTCTGTTGATTGCGGAGCAAATCATTATCAGATTCCAGTGTGGTAATCTTGCGTTCTGATAAATCTTCATTTGTTGAACCAAGTAAAGTTTGCTGCCTTAGAACCTTGTTTTCAGACTCGAGGACGGACAAGTTTGTTTCAAGTCTGCATGATTAAATAGGTAGTTAACTAAAATTTATTCTTCAATGAAGTTACGTTTAGACATATCACCACATTACTTCTGTATCATGTCTTGCAGTTTCACTAATTTTTGAGTTGGATTCTTCTGTGCCTTTTTGTAATTCTTCCACCTGTTTTGAACCTTGATATATCTTTCCTCAAATTCTTGAGCCTTTGACTTCAATTTACTTAATTCATCCTGTAAAGAATCAAAATACTTATTCAAAATAGTAAAACATGTCATTGTGGTACACATATGCATATAATTTCCTTCATCTTGGTGTGTTCTTGGGCTTGAAAAGCCATTAATGTAGAAGTTCAGTAGATATATCTAGTTTAGGTTGCTGAGCAGAATTACAGGAACTCTATATTTTCTTTTACCTCTAGCTCTTTATTGCGAGTTGTCAACAACTCTAGCATGGAGTTCTCCTCCACTAAAACCTCTTTAGTGATCGGTGGTGCTTGTTCAATTGCTATTCTAGCACCTTCTATTTCTTTGGTCATTGCTTCATGCGCTTCATCAAGCTTCACTTTGTAGCTTTGCAATTTCCTGCCCTTTAGCTTCTTCAAGGTCAATCTAAATGCATAATGATAGACAAACTCTCCTTAATTTTGGATTATGACAGTATCCTGTGGATATTGTCTATTTCAAATGATGACATACCCTCATACGCTTTTCAACTAATTCTAATCTCCAAGTGAGTTCTTCAACCTTTTTTTCTAGCTTGTCCTTGGCCTCTTTGAGTGCTCCCGTCTCTCTAGCAGCCTACAAACAATTTTTGTCAGTATTTTTTTTTTACTTCTATTTCTCTTTGACTATAAATCCATAGTTAAGCATCTTCCTATTTGACTATATATGGATCTAGTCAGTTTCCCTTTTACTAAATGCATAACTAAGCATATCTAATTGCCAATTGAAATCATCATGAGTTAACCATTGATTGATTATCTAAGAACAATTCATACCATTCTTAATTTTCAAAGTTCCTTTCTCCCAATACGTCCTCTCCATAGGTAGTACCACAGTTGCAACTTATCATGTGAATGTGTCGCTTTCTTTAACACATGTTAACTATGATTGCTTGCTCGCTTTATTTTATAAAAATGGATACTTTGGTGAAGTTTCAGTTTTAAATATTTTATACTTTTAAAACCATAATGATCCATTTCGCTTGAGCATATGTATATATCCAAATGCTCTTAATATTTTTCGTTAGCTAATTAGGATGCTAAGATGCTAAGATGCTCTTCATATACTTTTTATGACTATTTCTCTTAATTTGAAAATAGTATATTTATTTGGAAATAGTATATTAATAGAGTAGATGACTCCTCTATTGTGACTCCTTTTAAAAATGTTAGCACTACTCCTAGTAGTGTTGTGTTATGAATGTTCTGCCATGTCATTTGATTGATAGTAAATAACTTGGTTTAATAATTATATTATATGCTAAGTCCTAGTATGTTAATACAAGTTTTTCATCTCATATTTTTTGGAAAATGTTATCATTATCATACTAAAATTTTAGATGGATAAGGGATGAATCGAACTCATGGATATAGGAAACAAAAATATGTAATATGTAAACCAATATAGAAAATTGAAATTTTGTTCTTATTTTAGATAGATAAGGGATGGATGAAACTCACAGATAGATTCACATCGGATTATCTTAATGGTGTAAAGAATTTTCTCGATTTTGTATACAAGCACGTTGAACTAGGTGCTAAGATTCGTTGTCCCTGTACGAGATGCAACAACATCAATAAGCATAAGCGAAAAGTTGTAGAGCAACGTCTTATTGTACATGACATCGAGCAAACTTATGACACTTGGATACATCACGGAGAATTAACCGCGTCCAATCGCTATGATGATCATGAAGATGAAGAAGAGCAAGAGCGAGATAATATGCAGGGGATGCTAAATGATATATTTAGAGGTCCATATGGAGAGGAATTTGGTCAAAGGAATACAAGTGAACAAAAAGGAGTAGAAAAATTGCTTAGTCTTACTAGGGATGCTAATAAAGAATTGTATCCGGGCTGTAAATCATTTACAAAATTATCTTTCATTGTCAAATTGTTACACCTCATGTCCATGAACAATTGGACTAAAAAATCTTTTAACATGCTTCTTCAACTATTTAAAGAAGTCCTTCCAGATGACTCTAATGTCCCTAATTATTTCTACGAAGCAAAACTGGTGATGCGGGACTTGGGGCTGACCTATACTAAAATTGATGTTTGTAAAAATGATTGTGTCCTATATTGGGGTGCAAATGAACATTAAGTAACATGCCCTACGTGTCACGAGTCAAGATGGATAGACAAAAAGGCTAATGAGCATAACTTTCCTCATAAGATATTGCGTTATTTTCCAATTAAACCAAGGCTGCAAAGATTATTTCTAAACAAAGATGTCGCTTCGGATATGAGGTGGCACAAAGACAAGCGTGTTGAGGAGGCTAATATCTTGCGGCACCCTGCTGATGGCTTAGCATGGAAAGAATTTGATAAAGTGAATGCTTTATTTGCAATTGAGCCTCGTAATGTTATGCTTGCACTTTCAACTGATGGGTTTAATCCTTTCTCTAACATGATGAGCACATCGTATAGCATGTGGCCTGTGTTGCTTGTAAATTACAATTTACTACCGTGGAGATCGATGAAACAACCATTTCTTATTTTGCCAGTACTTATTCCCGGACCCAAGTCTCCGGGAAACGATATTGATGTGTTCCTACAATCGTTAATCAAAGACTTGAGATAATTATGGCAAGATGGATTGGAAACTTTTGATGCCTCGGTTGGGAGTATGTTTCAGCTACGTGCCGCACTTTTATGGACCATTAGCGATTTTCCTGCGTATGCTAACTTATCAGGTTGGAGTACCAAAGGAAAATTAGCTTGTCTAGTTTGCAACGAGAGTACATCTTCAATGCGGTTAAGTAATGGACGTAAGACATGCTACATGGCTCATCGTCGCTTTTTACCAATTGATCGTAAATGGATGGAAAATAAATCCTCCTTTGATGGTACAAAAGAGCATCGCCAACCTCCAAAATTCTTGAGTGCTGATGATACTTTATGTCAAATAGAGAAGTGCAGACCTGTTGTGTTTGGAACGGGTAAGAATGGAACAGAAAAGAGGAAGCGTGAGGAATACAAATTAAATTGGACAAAAAATTCAATATTCTTCACACTCCCTTACTGGAATACGTGTTTATTGCGTCGTAATCTTGACGTAATGCATATAGAAAAGAATGTGGCTGAAGCTGTATTGGGGATCTTATTGAATATTCCTGGAAAAAATAAGGATACACTTAATTCTAGGCTAGACTTGCAAGTATTGAGAATTAAAAAAGATCTACACCCTGTCTTGAAAGGCAAGAAATTAGTGATGCCTCCAGCATGTTATTCCTTGTCTAATGATGAATGAAAGAGCATACGCGAATTTTGGTAGTCACTGAAGTTACCAGAATGCATCAAATTTTTCTCGATGTATCAATTCTGATGGACAATTGTCTGGTTTGAAAAGTCATGATTATCATATCTTTTTGCAACGGTTACTAGCACCCACAATACGTGCGTATCTACCAAAAGAAGTGTGTGAACCAAAAATTGAGCTTGGATTATTCTTTAAAGAGTTGTGCTCAAAGACATTGAGGTTGGATAATCTGGAACGCTTGGAAAAAGGGATAGCCTTTACTTTATGTAAGTTGGAAAGGCTATTCCCTCCATTAATTTTTGATATTATGGTTCACTTACCCATTCATCTTGTAAAGGAGGCCGTTCTTGGGGGACCAGTACAACCTCGGTGGATGTATCGTATGGAAAGGTAACATTACCTTACTTGCTAAGTTGGTGTGACTTGTGAATTAAGTTACAACTGACATGTTGAACTCTTTGTGTAGATGCATGCACACTTTCAAAAAGTACGTGAGTAATAAAGCTCGTCCAGAAGGGTCAATAGTAGAAGCCTATATTTTTAATGAGGCTCTCTCATTTTGCTCAATGTATGTTCATAGCATTGATACCAAACATGATACAGGAGGGAGAAATTTTGATGGCAGTATTTGCAAAGAAGGATTCTCGATTTTTTCATACAATGGCCGTCTGCCCAAACACTTCAGTTATTAGACTTTGTCTAAAGCTGAAATTCATAAAGCTCATTTCTATATTTTGGAAAACTGCGATGAAGTCCAAAAATATGCTGAGTATGTGACATTTGGTACTTCTAAGTTTATTACAACTTATTTCTATTACCTTCTAAGTTTAAAATATCTGTAATTTTATAATTTAATATCACAGAGAGCATAAAAACATGTTAAAGTCAACCAGTCCACTTAAAGTGAATGAGAGACACGAGCAAATGTTTCCAAAGTGGTTTGAAATGCGGGTAACTACTATATTTTTAGGTAATAATGCTAGAACTCTACATATAATTAATTGTTTTTAAATATCTACTTTCTAGGTGAAGGATTTAGAGCATCAAAGTCATGGTGAAGTTAATAAATAACTTCGTGCTTTATCTTGGGGTCCGGATTGGCGAGTTCAATATTACAAGCGTTGCATCATAAATGGGTTTAGGTTCAATACGAAAGACATTGAAGAGTATAGAAAAACTCAAAATAGTGGTGTTGTTGTATCGGGAGAACATGAAGGAAATGATATTGATTTCTACGGTGTTTTGAATGACATTGTTGAATTAGAATATCAAGGTGAAAATACAGTGGTTCTCTTCAAGTGTGATTGGTGGAACCTCGGGTCAAGAAAAGGGACATCTGGAATTTACAAAGATAGTTATGAACTTACAAGTGTAGACACAAAGTCAACATGGTATAAACAACAACCTTATGTTCTTGCATATCAAGCCAAACAATGCTATTATGTGCTGGATATAAAGTTAGGTAATACTTGGAAAATTGTTATTAAAAATACTCCAAGAGACGACTTCGATTTTCCGGATGAAGAAGATGATGAATTGGATAAGGAGCCGTACCAACAACTGGTGGGAAGTGATTACAATATGTCAATGGATGTTGATGATAATGATATGCAGCTACGAAGATTTGATGTTCCATTGAAAGAGGATGATGCTTTTTGCAAGGATATCCCAAGTGAAGATAGTGAAGAGGATGAACTGATCATTCCATATGAAGACGATGAGGATGACCATGTGTTCTCTTAGTTAGTTCTCATAATGTAGAATTAATATTTTGGATTTTGATGTATCAAGTAAAGTTGTCTAATATTTTGGAGTTTGTTCTCCTAGTGTTTCACCTTGCCTTACACAAGTTGAGAAATGTTACCAGGAATGTTTCTTAAATACAGTTCCATACTTTCTTAAATACATTATTATCCATGTAAATCTAGTATCATGAATGCAACATCATTAAGTTGTATATAGAAATTAATACATATGCATAATCATTAAATAGTCTAATTCAACAAAGATCGTCTTAGTTCCTTAAATACTAACATTTTTCCAAAGAGCTTATTACTCTATCTAGTTTTAGATTTGTAGTTATTGAACCAATGTTGTATAGTTAGCATATAAGTATATAAGTATGCAATTCTAGATTAGTGGATGTTCATTAATGGCATGAATTTTAAGATTTGGATACTGTGCTCTCCCCTTGTGTTGATCATCAGTGTTGTTCAAACATGTTAATGACATGAATATAAGTGTAATATGCATGTTTTCCCCTATTTCAACACTAGTACAATACTAGGCAAATAAACTATTGTCAGGAATATGCATTTTGTTGTTCAAATAAACTATTGTCAGGAATATGCATTTCCAACATAACATAGCTCTTTAAAATCCATGAATCTACTTTATGCCATGTTATATTTTTATTTCCATAAAAATATACTTTATGCTATGTTTATTAGCTTTACTGCAGCACCTTTCTTTTTTATGATCATCACCTATCCTTTTTATGATCACTAACATTTATTTTGTTGTTGTTTGTTTTGTTTTTTACAGTGACAACAGCTATGAGTGATATGATTAAGATTGTTGTTAACTACGCCGGAAGGTTTGTCAATAGACCGACGAAGCACTATGTGGGTGGTTTCAAGTGGTCATCATTTCAAGATCCCGATTTGATTATGATGAGAGGAATAACTGAAACTTTGACGGAACATCTCAAATATCACAAAGACTCTAAAGTATACTACAAAAATGATGGGGAGACCTTTGTTAGTGGACTGACATATGTGAAATATGATGAGGATGTTAGGAAGATTGCACAACTTGGTTTGAGGAGATCAAACAAAACAATTGAGCTTTATGTAGACCATCAACTTAGTGTGAACCATCCAGATTTTAATAAAAACCGACAAATGGTTCAGAATTTGGAAAGGATGGAACCTGATGATAACGCTGGACAGTGGTCAAATATGGAACTGGCAATGGACAAGAATATTCCGCAAGAACCAATCACTAATGCAGGTATGCAATTACAAGCTTTCAAATAATTGTTGTTTAAACCATATTTCTTTTTTAATGAATTTTTTTTAGTACACAAGTCACTAATTCATTTATGTTTTCATTTTGCAGCCCCAAATTCTGAAAACTATGAGAAAGTGAGAGAAAACCAAATGAAAGATAATGATAAGAAGATGCGTGCACTTGGGATAATAAAAAAGGCAAAACAACTGCAATAACCTGTTCGTCGCAGTCCTCAAAATGCTGGAAGGAGTCAACACCAAACAACAATTGAGAGTCGACCTACATCTGTCCGTCATAAGTTGGTAACCGAGCCGGAGAAAGGAAATGAAGATTTTGTTGGATCCAATCAACTTAATATGGAGGTAAGTTCTACAGTTGGAGAGAAGGAAGGCGCAGAAAAAAAAAAGAGGGGAGCGACTCGCGGGATCAAACTCGCTAGAAAAAGAAAGCACAATTCGTCACTCGATATAGTGATCCCTACAGATAGGATGCACATTTGTGGGGAAGATGCATGTGATCTATTAACTGAATGCGGCGTAACTGTCAGAAACTTCGCTCCATTACAATATGCTACTTGGAAAAAATTGCCAGAAGAAGAAAAGTTGAAATTGTGGGAGATTATAAAGGTAAAGTGTCCCCTTAAGTTACATCTTTCAACATTTTGAACCTCCAAGTATGAATATCAACATGCTTTACCTCTAAGTTTGTTTAAGAAACCATACTTGTGTCGTCTTTAGAGGTTAAAATGTTGATAACTATACTTAAGGATTAAAATCGTCAAAGGTTATAAATTAATTGGACATTTTATTCTCTATAATTAACACACTAATTGAGCAATCATTTTTATTTATATTATTTGTACTACTTTTATTTATATTATAACAACTATTTTTTTTCCAATCAAGGATAAATTTAAGATGGATGATGAAGATGAATTGGTGAAAAATGTGGTGTACAAACAGCTAGCTAACAGTTATAGAAACTGGAAAAATAAGTTGCATACCATGTACTACTTGCCAAATGGAAGCATGGAGACAACACTTCAAAATTGCCCTCCAGATATTGATAGTGATAAATGGGTACAACTATGCCAAATATTTAATAGTGAAGAATTCAAAGTGATATCGATAACTTTGCTTCATATTTACTTTTTATATATTACTTATTCTTAGGTGTTTACTTTATAATTTTCTGATGTTGTTTTACTTTTAATTTTTTGTCAACTTAGATGCAAAGTGAAATCAACAAAAGCAATCGTGCTTGCCAAACTTCAACACATGGAAATGGGAGCATGGGTTTTGCTCGTCGAGAATTTAAATTGGTAAAAAAGTCAAATATTATATACTATTATCTTTCTTAAAAATTTATCCTTAATGTATTTTTTGCTTGTTGCGATATATCCTTATTGTTATTTTTATGGCAGACCAATAAAGATACAATGGAGCGGCCTTCCATGTCCAAATTATATTATGAAACTCATTGGAGTAAGAAGAAGAATGATTGGGTCAATGAGCCAGGCTAGGACAAATTATGTAAGTTTAGTTGATATATAATTCTCCTTATATAGTAAAATATTAGTTCTAATGGGTTTTAGTTGTAATCCATTAATTTTTTGCTTTTTAGGAGGCTGCGAAGGCAATAATTGAATCTTTAGAAGAAGCCGGCGAGGAAGTTGATGAAGATAAGATATACGCTGAGGTTCTTGGACAGTCCAAAAATTATATACGTGGTCGTCGGCCAGGACCTAAGCCTACTGGATTGAGAGTCCAACAATTAGCTGCGAAGGAGAAAGAATTGGCTGAGCGAGAGAAGACACTATTGGAGAAAGAGCTTTAGCTTGCGGAGAAAGAAGTACTTGCGGTGAAAGAATCGGTTGAAAAAGAAGTTGAGGCATTAAAGGAACAAGCGGGAAAAGAGGTCCAAGCATTGAAGGAACAAGCCGAGAAAGGAAAAATGGAAGCCGAGGAAGCACGGAAAGAGGCAGCCCTTACAAATAGTAGAGTCGAGGAGATGGAAAAAAAGTCAAGATGAGATGTCTGCTCAGATTAAAACAATGATGATGATGTTATCGAAACTGCAAAATACCCCTAAGGTAAGAATTTCTTCCATTTGTTCCAGCTCAACACTCACATATCAACTCTTTAATTGCATGCTTGTATGATATTTTTTTGAAAAATAGAAAACATATTGATATTGAATTGAAGTAGATAAATTCAATACTAATGTATAGTGTGTGACTAAGCCAAATGGCATGTTATGAATGATCATCAGATAGTTCGGATTATCTATATCTTAATCAAAAACCATAAGAACTATAACTTGGGCTCATAATTATCATGTTTGAAGTTAAAAAAAAAAGAAATCACATATAACCTGTAAGATATAGTACGGCATCAAGAGTTACATGATTAGTCTCCACTGAAAGATCTCAATAGTACAAAGTAGAGTACATATCATTTAAGGCAAATGGGCTTGAGTCTTTCAACCATGATGTTCTTTAATTAGGACAAGTCTGTCATAGTAAATTGGACTTTTCACTATGGTTAATAGTTTTACATCAATTTATCAAAATGGAAATATATGATTTCGAATTCACCAAAAATATATGTATTAATTGTGTTGTAAGGTGGACTGTGCTAGCTTGTAAATCATAGTTAACTGATACTTCAATGCTTAGTTTAAGGTCACATATGCTGAATATGTATCTTTTCCAATTATGGTTTGGTTTTGACCAATTGTTTATATCTTTGCTTAGTTAACTGGTATCTTTTCAAGGAAAAAACATGAAAGCATGAGTATGAATGGATGCAATTTGCTTTAACTCCATAAATAAGTCAACAATGTAATCTCCATTATGATGTGGAATAAGCTAACAATAGCGGTCATCTTCTCAACGCATGCCATCTTGCAACAACTTGTAGCAAAATGATCAAATTTTCATGAATCACGATTGTACTTAAATCAGGATATCTTAACTGTTTCTTTCAACTCATACATGCCAGGAAACCACATAATCACATCTCCCTATATATGTGTTTTTATCTCCATTCAGACAGCTAAACTAACTTGTATGGCTCACATTGCCTATATGTACCTTGTACTATTTTTTTCATTCAGACAGCTAAACTAAATTGTATGGTTACTAAAGGAAATATCTATTCACTATTTAATCATAATTAGTATTACTTAGTAAAATAAACTATTATCTTAAAAACTTGGTCTAACAGTCACAAACTTCCAATGTGATTCTAGGAACATCAAGTTTACATCTAGCAAGAAACAATTTTATTAGGAAGTCCTTGAAGGTCTGCATGTGAAAAAATAATTTTATTATGATTCCAACTCATTCACTTATGGCTTTATCAGCTTCAAATCATGCATGTGAAAAAATAATGAATCTTTCAAATGATTTCTTCTAGAGATCTGATACAAAATAATGAATCTATCAATAAAATTATCATTCCTATTAGGAATCATAATGACAAGTGGGTCTTGACTTTGAGTCATGATGGTAATCTAAGGGCTAAGCATGCTTACTCCTTTCTCAGTATGAGACAAATTCAGTATAGGAATGAAATCTATTTATATATTTGGAAACATAGAAATGAAATCTATTTCAATGATAAGGCCAAAGGTATCAGGTTCTATATTCAAGCCATTTTGGTTGAAACTAATTCTTATGATAAGGAAGTTTCTCCTCAAATGAAAGCTAACACTAGCATTCCTGAGCTGTAAAACATTTTTGTCCCTATTGATTCAAATATATGCTTCTGCGATGGTTCTTGGTATGAGACACATTCAAAAACTGGTGTAGGTTTTGTGATTGTCAATGCAGCCACTAACAAGGTGTTAATGGTAGGAATGAAGTTTTTTCTTTGCAATGAAGCTCTCTTAGCTGAAACTGAGGTTATCATAATAGCGTTAATAGCTCTCTTAGCTTGTTTTTTACTCTCTTTAGAGGCAAAGATTTCTTTAAACATCTTAAATCCTTCTTTGTATGATAATAAGAAAATGTATGATGTAATTTCTTTATTAGACAATGTATGTTTGATTCATGAGTAATGATTGATGTTTTTCTTTAAAAAAAAAGAGTACACTGATGTTCCTTGTGCATTAAGATATCATTTCTAAATTAGTTTGATTCTTTGATGTAATAGTTTTGACTTGTGTTCTTACTTCCCTTCTTTTGCAGGAGAAAAAGAAGAAAAAATGAGGCATACCTAGAGGACCTACTAGAACTTCTTTTTATTCGAGCGGTGTTTTTTTTTTTTTGGCATACGGATTATCTTGTGGTACCTTTGGCGTACAAACTATCTTGTGTAATTATTGGATATTAGATACCTTAGAATATCTTGTGTTGGATATTAGATACCTTAGAGTATCTTGTGTTGGTGAACAATATTGTTTTTGATGTATTTGGATTAATGTTAAACTTATTTTGGATTGTCGATGGTTGGATTTGTAGATGGTTGTATACCTGTTAAGTTGCGGGTTTCGTAATTAGCATGTGGATTATTATTTTAATGAATGATTAATTATTAAATTTTGTGTTTGTGGCAAATTTATTCATTACAAATTCTTAAAGTTGTGGCAAAGTCATCATATATTGTGGCAAAATCATCACTAATATTGTGACAATAATCGAAATTTGAAATCGTGTTAATGGCAAAATCATCACTGATATTATGGCAATAATTCAAATCAGAAATCGTGTTAGTTGCAAATTCATTTTAACCTTTAATGACAAAGGATCAAACTTGTAGTGACAAAAATTTTTATAGCAAATTTGATATATAATGACAAAATGTAACACGATATTAGCGACAAATTTCATATATTTTTACCACGAAAAGAATTCTAGAAAGAGTATGATGATGGCAAACATTTATTAATAAATGGCAAAGAATTTTTGCCATAAAAGATATGTGATGTTAGCAAGCTCCGTTTGCCACAATAGAGTGGAGGTAGTTTGACTTTTTCGTTTGCCACTAAAGAAATTGCAATTCGTGGCAATCCGCTAAATCTCGCCACGAAAGCCAAAAATAACTTTTAGCGGCGGCCCTAACGTGACAAACGGGTGACAAACACTTTTTTGCCACTATATATCACTACTGTGGCAAAAACAGTTTGTTACTAATTCCAATTTTTTTTTGTAGTGGCTTTAGAGTTTCCAGTATTGGAGGTCTTAGAGGTCTAAGACGTAGGAGTCCCTAACCCTTGGTCATCGGGCCTAGTGGAGTTCTTCAGTCCTTTTGGCTTGACTACTTCTGTTCTGCTTTTACGATTGGAGGAGCAGTTTAGGAGTCCTAGCTTCAGCAGAGGTTCGTCATTCTACGAAGGTATGGCTTCAGCATGTAATGAAGCCTTGACGTCGATCATGGAGTACAAGAAGCTTCCCGTCGTTACCTCAACGGCTGGCCATGGTTCTGTATACGGATGGTTCTTTTCGCCAAGGGAACCTGGTGTTTTCACCGGAGGAGACAGAGATGTGGACCTAACTGTCGGCCTTCGTTGGCAGGCTGAGGCAGTTCGGGTTAGATAAATATGAGGAGATGCCTGTTTAATCTTGTATAATGAAGGTTTCAACAAGGCGATTGAGCATGCTCAATTTTTTGCTCCAGAATCTGACTTTTCTGGAGCTGGTTGTTGATGAAATTGCCACACTAGAGGGGGGGGTGAATAGTGTGTTAACTAAATCTATTTGCGTAAATTCAATTTTAAATGTTTTCTTAAATTACTTAGGCAAATTGCATTTTATCAACTAAATGCGAAAGCGAGTAATGAAGATAAACAATGCGATACACAAAAAGAACAATGCTAACACAATTGTTTATAGTGGTTCGGCCCCAATGCCTACTCCACTACCTAAGCACCCCGCTTAGGATTTTCAAACTAGATTTACTAGATTAAATCGTTTCCCTTACAAAGAAGACTTTACAACGGAAAGTCTCCGCTCTCAAACCGAAGGCACTTCCACACCCGGAAGTATCCCGCCTACTTACCGAGAGCACTCTCCCACCTCAACCTAAGGGACAACTCAACTAATCCTAGTAAACTAAGTTTACAATGGTGGATTTAAGCCTTAACACCAAGGCAACCACCAACTCAATCAAACCTAGCAACCTAGGTTTACACAAGCTTTAATATAATGAAATAAACACCAAAATACAACAACTAATGGAGCAAGAAATCAAATAACAAATACTTAGTTCCAAAAGAATCTATGAAGTTTGAAGGCTAAATCAACAAATGGAGATCAAAACTAGGGATCTTTGCAAAGATGGCTCAAGAATTCTTGTAGAGATGCAAGGAGTGGCTCTTTGAGGCTTAGAAGCATCATTGAAGGCTTGGAAGAGAGTTTGGGGTGGGTATTTATAACCCCCCCAAACAAAATGGCTCGTCAACGGGCTAATTTCTGCCCGTTGGCGACGCCCGGTCGCTTGCCGGTCGATCATCGATCAACCAACCGAGCGACCGCCGAGCGACCGAAGGCATTCTGTCGGTCGGTCGATTGAACCTGGGTAGGACGGACTGCTTAGGCTAGTTTTTTTTTCTGCTTGTTTGCTCATTTCTGGGTTTCGTCTTCGCTATGTCTACTTATATAACATTTCAAGTTAATAACTTTAAAACATAAATATTATATAAGGATTACCCCCCATTTGGATTCAATGAAAATATCTAAAAAATCAAAATCCTTAAGAATCAGAATCTAGTTTTTGGGGTTTAGTAGAAATTTTCGAAAAACAAAAATTTCTAATCTCTCGGGTCAAATATATATGGGTATGCTAAAGGCTTCCAAAAAATACTTAAAAATACCTCGTTATCTAGTTTTTACCCAAGGAACAATTACTGGCATTTTTTGTGTCAAAAAAATGTCTAGGTCATATAGCCCTCCATGGAGCTCCCTAGGCTTAGTGAATTTCAGGATCGTTTCCGATTTTTCGGTTTTTCATGATTTGATGTTCGGGTTTGGTTTTAAGGGTTTCTTTGCATCATCATGAGGATTTACAATTTATCTAGACACCCTAAACCTAGACTCTATCTTCCCGAAGAATCCGAGCCCGTCGACCAATGTCCTTCTGATATTCTATTTTCTTCGATATTTCCAATCGTGGACGTCGTGCGCTAATCGATATGGAACCTGAAAATATTTCTTCATGAAAATATTAGTTCCATATTTGTTATCATCAAAATCGAGATTAAGACCAAAGTTGAAAACCTTAAGCCAACACTGGTTATTTTAAAGAGATACAGGATGGGGCTTTAGTGGATCCCGAGCCTGAGGAGGGGTTGCCAGCCGTTTTTCCTACACCGTGCATTGTTTCTCTAATGGACGAGGACGTTCTGGAGAAAGAAGCTTCTGTGGAGTTGGCCAATGCCAAGGTGCCTCCTCCCTTATGAATACTGGCATATTTCAAATTGCCCTCGTGTGGGCCAAGCATTGTCTGTAATTGATTGTCGCCTCTTGATGGCTGCTAAAGTGTTTGACTATTACCCCTTCGTGGGCCTATTTATGCATACATGTTTTTCGTTTTGCAACATATTTTTTGTTGACTTGGTAGTCTAGTTTTTGGTGCCGGTAATGTTTGGCTTCCTTTGAAGGGAGAATCTTTGTTTGAGGCTGAACCTCCTGTAGCAGCTCCGAAGTTGTTTTGGGGGTTAAGTAGTAACAACGAGGTCTCGTGTCGAGCTAGGCTCGTTTCAGGATCGAGTGGTCTTGTGTAATGGTGGTAAAGTCAGAAGTAGTGGTTCTAGGGCCGAGGACCACACTCGGGGGTTCAACCTGAACTCGCCGAGGAGCGTAAGGCAGGATCGCGTGCAAGGAGTCGAGTAAGGGCTCTGAGGCCGGAAGTAGTGGGGTGAAAGCCAATGAGCCAGGTTGGTGAAAACTGAGTCGTGGTTGCGTAAGGGCATTGAGGCCGAAAGTAGCGGCTCTAGGGGCCGAGGACCACACTCGGGGATTCAAGTTGAGCTCGTCGAGGAGCATAAGGCAGGACCGCGTGCGAGGAGTCCAATAAGGGCTCCTAGGTCGGAAGTACTTGCGTGATAGCCAATGAGCCAGGCTAGTGAAAATTGAGTCTTGGTCGTGTAAGGGCGATGAGGCCGAAAGTAGCGGCTTTGGAGGCCGAGGACTGCACTCGGGGTTTCAAGCCGAGCTCTCCAAGGAGCGTAAGGAAGGACCGCACATGAGGAGTCGAGTAAGGGCTCTGAGACCGGAAGTAGTGACGTGATAGCCAACGAGCCAGACTGGTGAAAACCGAGTCCTGACCATGTAAGGGTGCTGAGGCCGAAAGTAGTGGCTCTACAAGCCAAGGATTGCACTCGGGGGTTTAAGTCGAGCTCACAGAGGAGCGTAAGGTAGGACCGCACCCAAGGATTCGAGTAAGGGCTCTGAGGCCAGAAATAGTGGCGTGATAGCCAACGAGCTATGCTGGTGAAAATCTAAGTCGTGGTCGTGTAAGGGTGCTGAGGTAGGAAGTAGTGGCTCCAGGGGCCGAAGACTACACTAGGAGGTTCAAGCCAAGCTTCTCGAGGAGCGTATGGCAGGACAGTGCGCGAGGAGTTGAGTAAGGACTCAAAGATCGGAAGTAGTGGCGCGGTGACCAACGAGCGAGGTTGGTGAAAATAGAGTTCTGGTCGTGTAAGGGTGCTGAGGCCGAAAGTAGAGGCTCTAGGGGCCGAGGATTGCACTCGGGGGTTCATGCCAAGATCGCCGAGGAGCATAAGGCAGGACTGCGCGCGAGGAGTTGAGTAAGTTTTGAATAGTGGAATATTCATGAAAGTGGTGAGATGCACGTAGGATAATAAAAGGAATTTATTCGTCAAAGTTCCGAATAGAAAGATGCGAGAAATGTAATTTTATTGGATAATAAAAGGAATTTATGCGTACAGGAAAGTGTTATGTCTGAGCTTTATTTGTGCATGTTGAGGTGAGTTGAGCATGATTTGAGTCATCTTTCAAGCATGGAGTCGGGGTTGTTTTCGCATGTCTCGACCTAGGTCTTGCTTGGAAATTCTTGTCGCTTGTTCGCCTGCGACTGTGGATGGTGCTTGTGGGTTGTTAGGCCCTTTCTTTGATTCAGCCATCCTTGGCTTAAGACACTCATTGTAGCACCGTCGAGCTTCTTTCTGGTTAGCGTGGGGCACGGCAGGAAATTTTAATGCTAGGTGGGGAGTAGATGCAATAGTTCCGAGATTGTTCAAGGAAGGTCGTCCCACGATCATATGACACAAGCTGCAGTTGTTGATGACCAAGTATTGCACATCAATCGTTTTTGCCTTTGGCTAGGAGTTGAATGTTGTCCTTAGCCATATGGCACCTCAGACGTCAACACTTTCTCCCGAGAAGCCTACCAAGTCTCCTTTGCAGGGGGTGAGTGAGGCTTCGGTTAGCTGCATTTTTATGAAGGTAGAATGAAAAAGAATGTCGGCAGAGCTACCTTGGTCGACTGGGACCTTTTTGACAATGAAATTTCCTGCAATCACAGAGATTACGACTGGGTCGTGTAGGTTTTGATTAATTCCTTGAAAATCAAATTCATATAACGATATTACTAGGGATTTGGAGAAGGGTTGGTGTGGGCGAGTAGTGCTGTCAACCGCCATGATTGCCTGAAGAGACCTCTTTCTGATCGAGCTTGATTCGCCACTTCCCATGAATCTGTCGTTGATGTAGTTGATAACTCCTTGGAGTTCATTTTCTGAGCGATCAACTCGACTACTCTCCCTCTGACAAGAGTGGGGGTTCGGAGGTGTTCGGCTCCATCATCGAGGGTCGCAGCTTCTGCTCCAACCTTGTTCTCTTCGGTGATGGATATACCTGTCTAGGTGTCCTCCATGGACCAAATCCTCAAGTTGGTCGCCGAGTACCACAAAGTCCTCGGTGGTGTATCCATAGGTGTCATGGAAGGCACATTTATTGCTCATATCGGCGTTGGATGGTAGCTTTTGCTTTCCCGCATTGGCGGGGTACTTGATAATTTTCAGGTTGTAGATGTTGCGAAGGATGGTCTCCTTCCTAGTATAAAAAGGAGTATACCTTGAAAGAAATAGTGCCCTTGAGCCAATCGCATGTTGATGAATAATATGAGGTAATTTTTCATCATATGTTGCATCTATATTTTATATATATTAGATTGTGATAAACCCATGAACTTGGGCAATTGATTCCAAGGCCATGATGAGATCATGCCAATGAGACTTGGAATGTAGATGCCCCTGTTCTAAACGTTCCCAGTCGTAGGATCACCAATTAGGGGATTGATGATTTCGGATAGACTGGTATACTTGGTACATGCCTTATATGAAAAGGGATAGCTGATCTCATAGTTACCTATGAGCCGTCATTAATGTACAAGTGCAGGTGCTCATTAGGGAATGAGTTCACTGAATGGACCTGCACGAGGAACACAAAATGGAATCCTTACATGAGTGTCAATAGGATGTTCCTCATGACGTTGTCATGGTTACCATGTGAGTGACAACTCATTGCTTTGGTTTTATCCCTACATAGCCCTCAGCTTCATTTGTCGGGTATTACTGGGCATGGGGAAACATTCATGAAGGTAGGTGGGCAACCAACATGGAATCGATTACTCCTAGTGAGAGGAGATAATGTCCTATGTGTCCTTGCAAGTGTCGACTCGAGAATCTTTGGCCATAGTAGAAATGAAAGTCAGGAACATATTTCTGATGTTTCATTATTGAGTAGACATCTTGGTGGGTGGAATACATATGAATCGGCATTAGGGTTTGACACTTCATCCATACCCTAGCCGACTTCGAGCGTTGTAACCGAGGGATTTAGTTGCATTGTAACTAATCACCGAAGGGCGTTCGATCCCTGTAGATTGAACCTCACACTATCCGGATAGTCATGACACGTTGCTAGATGTCAATCTTGACTTGTGAGTGGAGTCTCTCACAACCACACTGAAGGGGTTTAGTGGTGGCTTGTAAGATTCAAATAGAAGTCATTTCTATCGGATCTGACTCATCCATTATGTACAATTCACTGCTGGCTTAGTGTGGGGCCCAATGGGTCACACACAACAGGCTAACCTCGTAACAGACCTTATGAGATAAAGTTCGAACGCGATACTATATGTCTACTAGCATGGACATACTGCAACACGCGCGATCATAGATCTCATTTACGGACATGATAGGAAAGATATTTCCTATAGGAATGAATACGCAAGGAAGGAGTTCCTCGGTAACCCTAATTTATAGGGCATCCCTAAATTGTAGGGATTGGCACATGATAAATCCTAATCAATAAGAATTTAATTTATAGAGATAAATTAAAGTTTATATTTAGTTGGATTTAATTAATTTTGAATTAATTATATACTCATTAAATATAAATTATTATTTTGAAAGCAAACCCTGAAATTTTGAATTCCGTGGAGAGTGTGAGGTTAAATAGATGGCCTCACCTCCTTTGAGAGGGGTTAAGCAAATTGGTTAGAGATCTTGGAGAGAAGCAAAGACTTGGATTCTTAAGAAGCTTCTTGAAGAGCAAGACTCCAAAGAGCTCCTCTTGATCTCCATGGGTGGCCGGCCATCAAGCTCCTCCTTCTCGGGTTTGTGAAGCTGATTTGGAGGTCTCTTCCTCTTGGGTGTGTCATCTCCTTCATCTTCTTGGAGGAGTCCAAGGAGGACAGCGAGGTATTCCTTTATCTTCCTCCTCGTTCTATGGTTTTCTCATCCCCTCTTCCATCAATTTGGTGCTCGGTTCTTGGTGGAAGGGCCGGCTTCACCTTGGTGCGTTTTGGGATTGAGATTCCCTCTCTGTTGAGCCGCAACAGGTCTTGGTGTTCACTATCCCTTGGTTGCGAGGCGCTTGGTGTGGACCTTCCTTGGAGGACGTGCGCTTGGAAATCTTGAAATGGGGATAGGAGCAACCTTACCATCCGCGGTATAAGGTATATCTTCTCATTCTACTCGTAGATTGAATTCCTTAAATGTTAATAAAGTTGATCGCTGGTTTTGGGATGATTTGTATTTTTTTGAAATCATTTTTTTCCGCTATGCTTCTTCTTCCATTCCAACATACCTTTCATATCGGGCGTTCGGGCGAGGTTGTGACCTTGGCCCTCTGCCATTATCTTCGACAACGGCTTTGAGGTTTTTCTTGTTGGTCTTTTTGGCCTCTCGGAGTTCTTCCATCTCTATAAAGTTGACGACTTTCTCCTGGAACTCGTCCATGTCCTTGGATTTTTTCATGGCGATCTGATCAGCAAAGTGTCAGGGCTTCAGCCCGAATTCGATGGAGACGAATTTGACTCGAGGGTCGAGATTAGGGATTCCATCCGCTATTGCTTGAAACTTGCATATGTACTCCCTTAAGGGCTCATGCTGCCCTTACCTAACATAGTGAAGGACGTCCTCAATTTTGTAGTAGACACGCGATGTGGTGAATCGATTGAGGAAGACGCGGGAGAGATCCTCGAAGCAATGAATAGACCTCGGCAGGAGGGAAGCAAACCACAACAAAGAAGTTTTTCCCAAGAAAGTTGGAAAAGCCCTACAGAGAGCGGGGTCGATTGCTCCGTTGTAGAGCATCATGGTCTTGAACGTCGTTAGGTGTATATTATAGGATCGCTCGTACCGTCGTAGGCTGTCAGAGTGGTAGGCAACTTGCTCTTCGATGGGAGGCTTTGTTGCCATGATGTGCTCGACGAAAGCTCCTGCGTTGACGAGGAGGGCAGTCGCTGCCTCCCTGGCCTTCGAGTCCTTCTCCTTTTCCTGATGAATGATCTTTATTACTTATTTATGAAAGACTATCTTTTTTATAGCAAAGATAGTGTTTACTGGGGTTTGAATCCCAGATCTCTAGGAAATATCCAAGATGTTCCCACCAATTGTGCTACTCACAGTTGGTGTATGAAAGGCTATCTTTATTTCTTAGTGCTCATGTTAATTCATTTGCTTGCATAAAGACTTAAACTATATAATAAAGTCCTTGGTATATGACACAGTGCAATGGAGATCATGAAGAGTTCATGATGTGAGATTCTTATTGGATGTAAATGTGTTTATACCTAAATTATCCCTAGTCATAGTATTAACATGATAGGACATTGTTAATACGGATAGACTAGCACATATTATACTTCTTGACTTGTTCAAGCAATAGTTCTCAGTAGTTGTGAGCATTGCGATGCTTAGAGTTACTGGATGCTTGTTTGAGAAACAAGTTCATTGAAGACCAAATCATGAGATCTTCACATGAATATTCAATCTATGTATGTGAAAGCATCTCATGATATCAGTGGTGCAAGTATCCTTGGACTTGAGATCACCAAAGTTTCTTAAGTGCCTAGTATTATACTTTGACTGCATTACTTATGGTTCATCTTTGGGTGTTCATAGCTTGGAGATTGGGTATAGCATGAATCACTTGAAAATAATTGAGTGATCAACATAGGATTCACCACCCCATATTTAAGTGGGGAGTGTATCTCACTCTTCTTGTACAATCTCTTTATCCAAGAGTCTCTGGCCAGAGCAGTATACATTTATGAATGTGATCCATAAAGGGCATTTTTGGAATAAAAATTTAAGATATAAGAATCTTCACATTCAGGACTTGATTAACCTGGATGAGATAAAGAGCGGTGAAAGGAGTTGATTGCACAGTAACTACATATGGAAGGGTGAAATGGTCAAACCACCGACCTTCTGACATTTGGATAGTCATGATGCTTGGCTAGAAGCCTCTCTTGACTTGTATAAGTGAAATTATTTATTGAGAATGAATAATAATTTAAAGAGTTTAAATAATGTAATTCCACTTCAGTGAGAATTATAATTCATTGTATACCGCCAACATATTTCAGAAGTCCATAAGGTCACACACATATAGGAAGGATACAAAGGTAAAATAACAATGACATGAATGATATGTCATTAGGTCCATGAGAAAGTAGAGAGTAGATGGCTTGTGAGGCACTCGTTGGGTCCACTTATTGGACTTAAACCCGTTATATGGATTTGATCCATCTTGCTTTAAACCCGTGGGCCTATGAGATGGATTTGATCCATCTCGAGCCCACTTATTGGTTTGAAACCCTAAACCTAGGAGTATTTATTTGTACTCCTAGAGTGTAGCCGAACACAATATATGAGGAGGAGCAACAAAATCAATTGTGTGCATCTTCCACTCCACTCCACTTTTCTCCTTTGCCAATTTCTGTTGCTAGCATATAACGAATTTTGGCTATTGTTGCTACCCTTGAAGCATTCTTGGATCCTTCCTAGTGTGGATACTTTGGAGGTGATCTGATTTGGATCATTGTGGTTTACGATAGCTCGGTGATGAGAATGTCCTTCATTCATCCTTTTGGGTAACATATCTAACCTTCTCTTTGTATTTCTTTTCTATTATTTTAATGATGCATCTAGATCTTGGTTTTGTTAATCAAAGGCACATGAAATTTTTGTTTTCCGCTGCTCCGTGTGCCAAAGATTACCAACACAGTCCAGTATACTTCAAGTTTACAAAAACAACCTTTTAAATCCTTATTAGATCACATTATTGACTAAAAATTTTGAAACTTTAACTAGATAAACTAAAATTTTCAAAGAATCTACAAGTTCAAGAATCAAACAAAATTAAGTTTTCTGTAAATTCATAAAAATCCTGAAAGTTCAGTGTCATTTTCGTAAATATTGGAGTTTTTTTTCAAAAGTTACTAGTTTTGATTCAAGCTTTCTAGATAGCTGAATGATTATTTAAGATGCATGTGTCAATTTGAACTCAAAATGAATTCTCTAAATTTATTTTTCAACCCATTTTGATTTCAACCAAACACCGATATTTAAAGTTATCGTTCAAGTTATCAAAATCATTCCTAGAAATGATTTCACTCAAATAATGATGTGAACAATACTAGAAGTGGAAACATAATGACATACCTAAGTTTTCATTTGAAGTTTTAGACGGAAAATCAAAGTATCAAAAAAATCACCATTTCAAGTAAGTGATACTTTATATTTATGAAATTCAACTTCAAAATTCAAATAAAAATCATATTCTTGATGAAAATTTTTACACAAAAAACTAGGTATTTCAATCAAGGTGCAAATTCAAGAATCATCTCAAAATCAGTTTTGTACATTTTTCTAAAATTAATTGAAAATGCTGAAATTTCAATGGCATTTCCGTAATTTTTAGTTATTTTTCAAAACGTGTTCAGTTTTCATTCAAACTTTTATAATATCACATAATGGTCATGTAAAGAGTGTACGTCATGTTTGAGATGAAAATTATGTCATTAAGTTAAGATATCAACCTAGTATTGTTTCATTCTAAAATAAGCAAGTTATCATGAAACTTTGCTAAGGTCAATCTTATCATTTACTCATGGTTTTACAAATTTAAACCTATGGACACTTAACATGAGTAAATCTAAATATGTTCCTCAAATATAGATTGAAAATGAGACGTCTAAGTCAATTTGTTGACTTGGGTCAACTTGGTTCAAAAGAAGTTATTATGAAATGACATCTATTTTATTTTGTCCATATCCATATGAATTTTTTATTCTAAATGCATGGAAACATGTCATACCTATTCCTAAATATGTTTATGAAGTTTGAACTTAAAACGAAGTGCCTAAGTCGATTTGTTGACTTGGGTCAAATCTTTTCAAGTTTAAGTCATCTAAAGTGGATAAGTTATGACTTAACTCAATTTCTCATGAATTTTCAAATTTAAACACACAACGACAAATCATTAACCACCCAAACATGTTCATCCAATTTTCAACTTAAAATTAAGTCTCCAATGAAGAATTTCAACATAGTTCGATTTCATTCAATATCAATATCATGAAATCACCCTAGTAGGGGTGGAAACAGGCTAGGCCAGGCCAGACTTTCACCTTAACAAGCCAGGCTTGTATAGTAAAAAATTGGCTTGAGCCTGGCCCGTGGCCTGTTATAGGCTTTTTTTTATCTTGAGTCTGGCATGGCCTATGACCTGTTTATAAAGCCTATTTTCAATATAAAACCTGAAACCTATTTATAAAACCTATTTCCAATAAAGAAATGATAACAACAAATTACAGACAAATTTTTGGTTTAAATCAAACTACTTTCAAGTTCCAAAATAAATTATAACAATAACAACCAAATTACGAAAAATACAAATTTAACAAGTTAACTAATAGTACCAAATTATCCAAACCAACATCTAAAATTCAAAATTTCCAAAGTACTAACTTAAGAAGATAAACCCAAACATAACATAACATGATAACAACAAATACAATAATTTAAACCAAGGCAAAGTAAAGCTGATCTCTCTCAACAAGGCGTCAAATCTTCAATGTAATTTCTTCTTCTTATTTGAACACCTTAAAAAATAAGAAATCAAATATATCATTAGATCATAACACAATTTAACAAGTAATAGCTATAAGAAAAAGTAATATCTATGCAATATAAAATGTACCTTTGGTTTTTTCTTTAAACCATACTTGTTACGAAGCCAATCCCCACCACAAATAAGTGCTTCAACTAACTCTTCACTTAATTTGGAACGATATTCATCTATAACTCTTCTCCCAGCACTAAATGTGGACTCTGATGTCATTGTTGAAATTGGAATAGCTAATATGTCAGCAGCCATTTTAGATAAAATCTTTCCATTCCAAGGCACTAAAGGAGTTAGAACTTCCCTCGGGAATGTAAATACCCTCCTCAAGGTAAACTTCCAATTCTGATTTCATTGATGGAATTGCTTGTTTTTCATGAACGATGTTCATGATTTGATCAAATCAAGTAACTATTGAACTAGTTACATTGGAGGAAGAGTTGTTGCCATTAATGTCAACTTCATGACTAGTAGTTGTCTCTCCCCTATACTTGTCAACATACTCATCATACATCAATTGCAAACAATTCATCACTTTATCCACATTCTCAGAAGCCACATAATCATGTTTATATATCAAAAGGAAAGCAATAATTAATAACATATAATTTGCATCTAGGATCCAAAATACTTGCAAGGGTCATTACCATATTGCATTCTCCCCAATATTTGTCGAACATCTCCTTCATTGAGATTGCCATGCTTCTCATGAAGGAATCGTCATCCTATGTGGCATTGTCAATTACTTGTTTCACTCCCAAACTTCAGGAAGATACAAATTTACAGTATGATAGTCGCTACCTGAAATGACATAAGTGGCTAGATTGAACACCTCAAGAAGCTTACAAATTTAAATTTATAGTAGGATAGTTGCTACCTGAAATGACATGAATAGCTAGATTGAGCACCTCAAGAAGCTTACAAATTTTCTCAACCTTCTCCCAATCCTCTTCTGTGATTGTGCATACTTGTAGTGTGGCTCTCTTTCCTTATAAGCGGGAAAGATAGTTTTGAACTTCAAAGCAACATATAACATCTTATATGTAGAATTCCACCTTGTTGGACAATCAATGATGAACTTCTTCTCTTTCAAACATTTTTGCTCAACAATATCACAAAATGATTTTAGCCTTGAATCATTATAGTTGATATACTTGACACTCTCACGAACATTATGAATAGTGTCCTTAATTCTACCAAGGCCGTCTTGCACCAGCAAGTTCAAAATATGCACACAACATCTTACATGAAACAAGCTACCACTAGCAGGTAATGAACTACTATCTGATATGCTCCTTAAGAGCCCTTAGACAAGAATCATTATACGAAGCGTTATCAACTGACACTGAAAACACCTTGTTTTCTATCTCCCAGGCCTTCGAACACTTGAAAATGGCATCTGCCACATCTATTCCACGTCTCATAGTAGGCACTTTCACAAAACTTAAAACCCTTTTTTGTTAATCATGTATTCAGCTGCTTGATGACTTGATCTCCACATATCAGTAGTTAAACTGATCTTGCCTCGTATATAGCTAAACAATCACTTCTAGCTATTTTGCGAGAAATCTTCCAAAATTCAGAATATGCATACTGAAAGCCCCACATCCTAGGCTTTATTGTTAATTTGTAGATATGCATGTCGATAGGGGGAGCATTAGGCTTGATTGATACATGACTTTATATTTTCTCTCACTCATGCATTACAAATGCAAATACATATGTTCTTGCTTATATGATGCCTAAGTGTCTAATTAAGAATGTTTTTATATAAGGGTTTGTCATCATCAAACAGGGGGAGAATGTTGGTCGAGGCCTTCATCCTCGCACTCTATATTCTCGATAAATGTTTTGATGATAACAAACCATGTCTAACAAAGACTTTAAGCATGAAAGTCTTAGGTTAAAGTTGACGTTGAAAATGCTCATGCGATATCATTCGGAAACTCAAGCGTTTTGGCGTTTCTCAATTAGTGACGACCTAATCAAGGAATTTAGTATTTTTTTAGTTAAGATTGTCTATATACTATTTGTAACCTGTTTGGGCAGGTCTCCAGGGTGTGTGCACTTCAAAATTTCGATACCTAAAAATCAAAACACAAAACACCAAAAAATCAGCCTGATATTGATTTTCGGCCGAGTCTTCGGTCGTAGGTCGATCGAGCAAATGGTTGACCGGACTTCGATTGAGAGTTGTTGGAAACATCCAGTAGTCATTTGATCGATCATCAATTGAATGGTCGGTCGATGGTTCATATCGACCGGCACGGTAACATATAGAAAAAATAGCCGTTGAACCGTTCTCTATCCAACTTCCCTCCTTTCGTAAACTACAAAAACCCTTCTAAAAGTCAAGACCTAAGTCAAGATTCTCCTACGGTATCCTAGGAGTGTTCTCATCATGAAGCGTCTCAACACTCCAAACCCGACCCCTATCCCTTTGACCCAAGGTCATGAACCCGTATGGTTTTATTTCATGCATACTTTACAAGTTCGTTCATAACAGATTATGCGCACCCTTTAACCTAATTTTAATTATAGAATTAAAATTTAGATCATCTCAATTAGGGTTTTATTTTAGGGTACTGTTCTGCCCAGAACTGCTATGTCTAACCCGAATCTAGTCTCCAAAGTGTGTCCTATGTTTCCAAACTATGTTTTCTGGTCGAAATGATAGGTTACAAGACTATGTTCAGAGATCTAATCACATAATAACAGAGTAAACAAGAATCAGCACAGATTCAATAAACAGCATATAAATTTCAGAAAAGCTGAAATTTTCAGCACATCATGAAATAAAAATCCGAATTTTACAAAATTAAATTCCTAAATTTCCAACATCACAGATTCATGTTATCATGCCAATCATGCATACAATCTCATAATTTTTACTAAATAAAAGCTAACATATATATCAATTAAGAATCAAGGAAATTAATTAATTAATAGCATCAAGAACATCTAAAACTCCAAGATGAGGTTGCATCCAAGATTCACAAGATTAAATCATGAAAATCATAGATCTTCCATTAATTATATGCCCCATGATATGAGATCTAAATTTAAAATCTAAGCATGGCATGGAAATCAAGAAAAGTTTCAAGACCATAAAAAGGATCATCAAGATCATAAAGTCTTCAAGGCGGCTTCAAGAATATTCGAAGAAAACCCGAAGAGGAGGGATAAAACCACTCACCTAATTAAGGAAGGGATTGGAGACGAGAATCCAATCGACGGCCTCCGATTTCGGCTTCGAAATCCGGCGGCTCAACCCCAAAGAAGAGGAAGCAAGGGCGGCGGCACACTCCAAGCCGCCGGCTTGGAGAGAGGGAGAGAGAGGAAGAAGAGGGTGGCTCGGCTGGCTCCTCTTGGCTCGGCTCCAAAGAGAAAGAAGAGAGGAAGAGAGGAGGAAGGAGAAGACTTTTTGGCTCGGCTGGCTTGGCTTCACAAACGGCGGCTCTAAGGGGAAGGGGGGAGCCGGCTACTGGCTTGGCGGCTAGCGGCTGGCTCTTGTCTCTCAAAACTTGGGTGGCTCCAAAAATTGGAGCCACAACCTAGGGGAGGGGGTTTTATATCTCCTCATCAGCCCTAATCGTTCTAACTTAAGCCCAAACCCGCATGCACTTAAGCCAAGTCCAACCCGCTAACCCAATAGACTTAATTAAATTAATTAGGCTTGATTAAACACAAAATTAAATCATAAGCATTTAATTAATGCACCTACATGAGCATATTTAATAATTATACACACCCCACAACAATTAAAATAATTTCAACCACTCAAGCCTAATTTCATAAATTCAAAAAATTTATATCCTACTTATTCGAGCTCGCAAGCTCGCTCCGGACCATGAGTCGACTCGGCTCGACCACGAACTAGTCCGCTAGTCTGGCAAACACACGCTACGGAAAAAATAATAAATTAAATATCTAGGATATTACAAAACTAGAGTTTGGAAATCCTAAGTTGGGTGCTTAGGTAGTGGAGTAGGTATTGAGGCCGAACCACTATAAAACTCATTATGTTAGCATTGATTCATTGTGTGATTGATTACTAGTTATTTGTTATCCTCTGAATTTATCTAGTTTAAATTGAGAATTAACCCAAGTAATCAAGAAAATGATTAAAATTGGAATTGGGTTAAGAGATTAGTAAACACATTATTAACCCCCTTTCTAGTGTGGCCATTTGACTCACATGTTCCTGCCCGAGGATCGGAGCGATGTGGTCTGGTTCGGTGCTTCTCCCAGTCAGGTGTAACTCCTAGGGGGGGGGGGTCGGGGAAAAACACCCAGACGCTCAAGTCAGTATGTGATCGAGGTGAAGGTAATAGAAATTAGACTCTATGTTACCTGAGGCGTGTCATGTGTGTATATAATGCATGATGAGGTTGGAATGGCGACAATGCCGCTCGGTAATCTCGCTGGAGTGTTGATCAGAATGGGCCAGGGCTGATCCCGGAGATGTTGGGCTCGTGATGATGAATCCTTCGTGATTAATGAGGGTGTAGATGTCCTTATATGGTAAGGTGGAGTCCTTGGGCTGAGACGTCTGGCTTGGTTTGAGTCTGGTTCATGAGTGTGGGCGCTTCTGGGCCTAATCTAGTCGGGTCCAAAGTGCTAGTCCAGTCCACAGTTGCCAAGCTCGGTCGGAGTCTGAGGCACTTTGTGATGAGCTCTAAGTAGTGTCGGCTTCTGATGTCGGCTCGATTACCTTCACGCGCTAGTCATGAGACCTCTTCTGTGACCCTTTGTCATCTACGACGGTTGCGTGTGAAGGGAGAAAGTATCTTTCCGCATGTTTGCCACCTGTATGGTCAATATCGTTGGTAGGAATGTTATTATGGTCGAAAATGCAGCGAAAATAGCAATTTAAAAAATTTAAACCATCCCGAAAAAAGCGATCTACTTTAGCAATATTTAAGGAATTGAATGTACGAGTAGAAAGAGAAGATATACCTTATACCGCGGTTGGTATGACTGCTCCTATCCCCATTTCAAGACGCGCACACACACGTCCGCCAACAAAAGTCCACACCAAGCGCCTCACAACAAAGGGCCAACGAATACCGGGACTTGTAGTGTCTCAACCCTGAATCACACCAAGGCGAAGCCGACCCTTCCACCAAAAACCAAGCACCAAAAAGGGAGGAAGAGGAGATGAGAATGTTGGGATGGGAATAAGAAACATAGCGGAAATAGCGATTTAAAAATTCAAAATATCCCAAAATAGCGATCTACTTTAGTAATAATCATGGAATCGAATCTATGAGTAGAAGGGTGAAGGTATACCTTATACCCCGCAGCTAGGGTATACGTGCCTATACCCCGCAGCCTAAACCATGCACATGCCAACTCAACAAATAATATAGCGGAAATAAATAATAAGTTTTATTTTAATGAAAAGCGAACCAAGACAAAGTTTAATTCAAGTAGCTCAAATGAAACAAAAAGTGCGGAATAACATTTTAAGTTCAGCAGTTCAAAAGTTTAGATACAATAAAACTTGAAATAAATGACATAAATGCCATCAGGGCTACAACTCCAAATCAAGCTAATACAAGTGCATGACTAGTACCAAATGACTCGACTACGACCCTAACTAGGACTGCTATGAGATCATGAGACTCATTTTCCCTCCAGCGGCGCCAACTGCATCCGCCCACCTCATCGGCCAGGCTCTGCAAAACAGAAATCAAGCGACAACGAGTGAGTTCAAAGAACTCAGCGAGCGATTTTACCAACCCTCACAAAAAAAAACCACATAGATGACAAGAATAAAATCTATCTCTAAAGAGGACAATGTCACGAAGATGTGACTAGCTAACAGGCTAATAGGCCACATATGCCCCACGGCATCTAACCCTCCAAAGTGGAGTACATCAGGCCGAAGCCTACCATTCCCAAAGGCAACAACACATACTAAGATAATCTGGAAAGGCCATCCGAACTTATTATAGTATAAGGAACCTCGGGAGAAATCGGGAAAGGCCATCCGAACTTGCTCCACGAGACGTGATATCACAAGAGTAACCAAACAGACTTTCCGAACTTACTCTTTAAGACATCACAGGAATAATTGAGAAAGGCCCTCCAAACTTGTTCTGCAGGTTGGGAATTTGGCGTCCAACCTCTCGGGCGTAGCCCGCAATCCGGCTCCACCATTCGCAAGGATATGATGCATCATGACCTAAGTCAAGACTCTCTTCCGGTGTCCTAGGGGTGTCCTCATTATGAAGCGTCTCAACACTCCAACCCGAACCCTATCCCTTAGACCTGTAATGTCATGAACCCGTGTGGTTTTATTTCATGAATACTTTATAAGTTGGTTCATAACAGATTATGCTCACCCTTAATCCAATTTTAATTATATAATTAAAATTTAGATCACCATGATTAGGGTTTTGTTTTAGGTTAATGTTCTTCCCAGAACTGATGTGTCTAACCCGAATCTAGTCTCCAAAGTGTGTTATATGTTTCCAAACTATGTTTTCTGGTCAAAATGATAGGTTACATGACTATATTCACAGAAATACACACACCACAACAAATAAACCAAAATAGCACAAATTCATCATCTCAGCATACAATTCCAGCAACATGAAATTTTCAGCATACTATAGAATTAAATCAAAAAATTAACAGAAATTAACCCCTAAATTATCATTAGGACAGAATACTAATCTCAAGAATTAATTCACAGAAATCATGCTTTTAATCAAGATTAACAAGAACCCACAACACTTACATCAAGAATCAAGTATTAAGATTAAAAAACCGTTTCTCAAGAACCCCTAAAGCATCAACATCAAGATCTTAATCCTACCACATGATTTCTACCCAAAAATCACAGATTTAATTCTAAGCAAGAAATCCACAATCAAGAATACCAAATTAGGAGAATAGATCAAGATTTGCATATCAAGGGAAACAAGAAACTCATTCGGACTTTTCATCGAACACCTTGAGGGCGACCCCGGTTTCCCCCTTGGCCGAGCACCCCTAGGTTTACCCTAGGGCTGCCGAGCCCCATAGAGGAGAGATTAGGGTCTCCTTAAGCACAACTTCAAGAAAACATGGCAAGAACTCGAAGAAAAATCCAAGAACGAACAAAAACACCGAGCCGCCAAGAACGGCTCCAAGATTTCGAACAAAACCCGAAGAGAGGGGGGTAAACCACTCACCTTAATTGGAAGAAAGATTAAAGAAGAAATCCCAAATGACGACCCTCGAATCCGGCTTCAAAAGGGTGGTGGCTCGACTCAAGAAAAGGGGACAAGGGGGCGGCGACTCACTCCAAGTCGTCGGCTTGGAGAGAGGGAGAGAGGGGAAGGAGACGGGTTGGCTTCGGCTGGCTCCTCTCGGCTCGGCTCCAAAGGAAAGGAAGGAGGAGAGGAAGAGGAAGAGAAAGCAGGCAGCTCGGCTCGGCTCTCGGTGGCGGCGGCTCCGAGAAAAGGGAAAGAGGGCTGTCGGCTTGTCTTGGCTTGGCGGCTAGCTCCCTTTCTCAATTCTTTGGGTGGCTCCAAAATAGGAGCCACAAGCCACGAGGTGAGGGTTTTATACTCCCTCCTCAACCCTAACCCCTTAAACACCTTAATCCAAAACCTACATCCATCTTAAGCCAAAATCAAACCCGCTAACACGATAGACTTAATTAATTTAATTAAACTTATTCTAATAAATCACAAGCAATTAATTAAATACACCCACATGAACATAATTAACAATTATGCACACACAACATCAAATTAAATAATTTTAATTATCAAAGCCTATAATTCATATCCTACTTACCCGAGCTCGCAAGCTCGCTCCGAACCATGAGTCGAGTCAGCTCGACCACGAACTAGTCCGCTAGGCTGGCAAACACACATAAGAGGAAAAATAATAAATTTAAATATCTAGGATATTAGACGGGCTCCAAAATGATAGAAAGAGGAGATGAGAAAAAAATGGAATGAGGAGGTAGATCAAAGAACACTAGAGGGGGGGGGGGGAATAGTGTGTAGCCTATATACGCTAAGTTCAATTCCGATTTTTTTCTCAAGTTGGCCTAAGTATGGATTTTTGCTATTTTGAGTTATATGCTTTTAAGATGCAAATATAAATGACTAATGATTAATACCAAGCAAGATTTAATAGATAAACAATGCTAACATTTAAAATTTAGAGTGGTTCGGCCACACCGCCTACTCCACTACCTTGGCTTCTCACCAAGGATTTCTAACCTTAAATCTTTATAACTTGAATGTTTCCTAAGACGTACAAAGAGGGCTTATCCCTCAACCTTAGAGGATGCCTCAACTACTATTCCAAAGCAAAACACTCAAAAATAAAGAAACCTCGGTGTAACACAACACCACACTTAATAACTTGAAATGAGAAGCAAATAAGAAAGAAAATACAAGTAAATGAGCTATAAATTAAAACAAACTCAAATGAGCTCCTCCAAGTTTCCTTCTAGTACTCTAAGGCCTCAAGATGATGAAGAAATTTGGATTGAAGACTTGAAATGGAGTTTTGAAAACTTAGAGAATGAGAAGTTGAGGTTTGCACTTTGAATCACTCTTTAAGGCTCAAGAAAATATTTTGGTAGCTCAACGGAATAGTTGGGAGCCTTAGGAAGGGAGTTTTGGGTGTATTTATAGAGTTGGTATTGGATTATGGAAGTAAAGAGCCGTTCAAACCTTGTCTAATTTGAAAAAGAGACATTTGGGGGCATTCTGGGAATTTTGGATAGTTTTTTGGGGGCATTCTGAGAATTCTTGGTAGTTTGGAGATTTTTAGTCTTTCAAGCCTTATTCTTTTAGATTAATGATTTCCAAAAATTCTTTAAAAATAAGTCTTTAATTTGGTTTTACCTAAGAAACAATTATTGGGACTTTTTATGGAAAGAAAATATCTAAATTATGTAGCCCTCCAAGGAGCCCCCTATAATTTTAGAAATTTTCAAGACCATTTTTTGATTTTTTTAGTTTTCGGGGTTCGGGTTTTGGTTTTTTGGTTATGAATTCAATGAGGACATCAAACTGTGGGTTAGGAACATTTACAATAAAAGAAACTAAGTCGTAAACTAATTTTGACATGCTTGACTCTGAAGCCTCCGATTCTTGATTTTTCCAACAAGCTTGATGAAACTATTAGAACCATGTTTGTTATCATCAAAACTAAGGGTGTTGCCAAGGTTGAACCATTGGGCCAACATTCTCTTCTTTTTTGATGATGACAAACATTTCATTAAAAATACTACACCAAAGGTTCATTTTAAGAATCCAATTTTTGATTTTAATGAACTTGGTATCGAAAGCTAGCTTAAGCTCCCCCTATCTATATGCATCGCTAAAACGAAGTGTGACCAAGTCTTCTCTCCCCCTTTTGACATCAATCAAAAAGGCAAGAATACAAGGTTCTATTAATGATATGATCGTGAAAACCAAAATCTCACTAAAACCGAGTATCATCAAACACTATAGTCATTCCTACCGATGGATGCATATAGTAGGCAAACACCAATAAGTTGCAAAGCCACATTACAAGGCATATACACAAGTGTGAGGATACCATGAAAACCAAATTTTCAAGAAAGCTCAATATTACATGCAATTTTCCAAAATTCAAATATTCGGAAGGTACAAATTCCTAATTGCATTCTTACGTTTATAAAACTTTCTTCATTTAAAGGGTTAGTAAATATATCCGCAAGTTTCTTATCAGTAGGCAGAAAATCAACAAAGATATTTTTCTTAGCTACATTATCTCTAAGAAAATTGTGTCTTAAGTCTATATGTTTTGTCCTAGAGTGCAAGATGGGATTTTTTGTCAAATTTATGGCACTAGTGTTATCATAATAAATGTGTATACATGAATAGTTCAATCCAAAATCAAGTAGGGTTTGTTTCATCCAAAGGACTTGTGCACAACAACTAGCCGCCGTGATATACTCTGCTTCGGTAGTTGAAGGTGAAACTGAGTTTTGCTTCTTGGAAAATCAAGAAACTAAACTCATCCCTAGGAATTAACAACACCCACTAGTGCTTTTTCTATCAATCTTACTACCGGCAAAATCCGCATCGGACAAACCAATCAATTCAAAGGATGCACTACTAGGGTACCAAAGGCCTAAGTCAAAAGTGCCCTTTAGATATCTCAATATGTGTTTGACCATACTCAAATGAGACATCTTAGGACAAGATTGAAACCTAGCACAGTGACATTTACTAAACATTATATCGGGTCTACTTGTGGTTAAATAAAGTAAGCTACCAATCATACATCGGTATTATTTTTCATTAACTTTGATACCTTCCTCATCCTTATCAAGCTTGGTATACTTAGTTTGATTGGTGTACTCATGGGGGTTGATGCAATCTTTGCTCCATCTATCCCAAATCTTTTGATTAGCTCCTTTGTGTACTTAGCTTGATTGATGAAGATCCCCTTCTTGGTTTGCTTGATTTGAAGTCCAAGCATGAAAGAGAGCTCTCCCATCATGCTCATCTCAAATTCATCTTGCATACACTTAGCAAACCACTCACAAAGGGTTTCATTAGTAGCATCAAAAATTATGTCATCAACATATATTTGAACTAATAAAGTGTCATCATCATCATGTTTAATGAAGAGTGAAATATCGGCTTTTCCAACATTAAAACCTTGTTCAATTAAAAAATTTGAAAGCCTTTCATACCAAGCCCTAGGGGCTTGTTTTAAACCATATAATGATTTTTTCAATTTGTAAACATGATTTGGAAAATCAAAGTTTTCAAAACCGGGGTTGTTCAACATAAACCTCTTCCATAATAAAACCATTTAAAAAGATGCCTTTAACATCCATTTGAAATAGTTTGAAACCTTTAAAACTTGCCAAAGCCAAAAGCATGCGAATAGCCTCTAATCTAGCTACGGGAGCACAAGTTTCATTGTAATCAACACCCTCTTCTTGGTTGAAACCTTGGGTCACTAACCTAGCTTTGTTTCTAACAACTAAGCCATTTTCATCTAACTTATTCCTAAAGACCCACTTAGTTCCAATTACCATTTGTTCACTAGGCCTAGGCACTAAATCCCAAACATTATTCCTAACAAATTGATTTAGTTCCTCTTGCATGACCATAACCCAAAATTCATCATCTATGGCTTCCTTAATATTTTTAGGCTCTACTTGAGAAATAAAAGCAGCATGTTGACAAATGTTTTTTAATTTAGAACGTGTTACCACTCCCGTTAAGGGTTCTCCAATGATTTGTTCAATGGGATGATCTCTTATGACTCGGTTAGCTTTAGGAAGTGGTGGTAAAGCTTGTTCTTCAAGTTGAGGTATATAGGGAGGTTGAGGATGAAGGTTCTTCATTACGAGGTACTTCATTAGGCTCATCTTCAACTTCTTCTCAATTGAAAGCTAAAGCCTCAAGTTCTTCACCTACATTCACTATC
This sequence comes from Canna indica, assembly GCA_034359265.1. NCBI lineage: Eukaryota > Viridiplantae > Streptophyta > Magnoliopsida > Zingiberales > Cannaceae > Canna > Canna indica. The sequence goes on from CP136897.1 coordinate 50,937,644, forward strand.
TTAACATTTCTAGAAGAATCATTAGTTTCATCAAAAGTTACATGCATGGATTCTTCGACAATCATAGTTCTATGATTATAACTCCATAGGCTTTAGAACTAGATGAGTATCCTAGGAAAATGCCTTCATCGGATTTTGAGTCAAATTTTCCTAGATAATCCTTAGTGTTTAAAATAAAGCACTTACAACCAAAAACCTTGAAGTATCCTACATTTGGAATTCTATCATGCCAAAGCTCAAAAGGAGTTTTCTTTGTTTTAGGTCTCAATAAAACATGATTTAAAACATAGCATGAGGTATTTATGGCTTCGGCCCAAAAATACTTCGGTAAATTATTTTCACAAAGCATAGTCCTAGCCATTTCTTGCAAGGTCCTATTCTTCCTCTCAACCACTCCATTTTGTTGAGGAGTTCTTGGGGAAGAAAATGTATGTTCAATCTCAAAAATTTTACAAAATTTGGAAAACTTTTCATTTTTAAATTCACCGTCATTATCACTCCTAATTTTTGAAATTAAAATCTTTTTTCCATTGACAACTCTTTTAGCAAACTTTTTAAAGAAATCAAATGTTTCATTCTTCTTTGCTAAAAAGAAGGCTCATGTAAATCGAGAGTAGTCATCAATCAAAACATAACAACATAGTTTACCACCTAAGCTGGCAACATCACAAGGACCAAAAAGATCCATGCGCACAAGTTCAAAAATCCTATAGGTAGTAACTTGATTAACACTATGAAAAGATGATTTGACTTATTTTCCATGTTGACAAGCATCACAAAATCTATCTTTTTCAAATTTTATTTTAGGGATTCCTTTAACTAGGTCTTTCTTGGTGATTTCCTGAATGAGGCCTATGCTAGCATGCCCTAGCCTACGGTGCCATAACCAAGAATCATTGTCCATTACTACTAAGCATCTAACATGAGGATTAGGGAAGATATTCAAACTCAAAGTGCAAACATTCTCATGTCTATTTCCAATGAATACTATATCACTAGATTATGCATTTCTAATGAGACATTTAGATACTTCAGAAATCACCATATATTCATTATCACATAATTGAGAAATACTAATCAAGTTATGTTTCAAGCCATCAACTAGTAAGACATTCTTAATGCAAGGGAATGGAAGTATACCTATATCATCATTGGCAATGATCTTACCATTGGCATTATCTCCAAAAATAACATACCCTCCATCTTTGCTTGATAAGGTTGCAAATAATTTGATATCTCCGATCATGTGCTTTGAACAACCACTATCCAGCACCCATGTGCTCCTATGTGATCGAGGATGACTCTCCACCTACAAGTGGAGAAGAAACAACCTTAGGTACCCAAATTTTTTGGGGTCCTTGAGTGTTAGTCATTTTTGGAACCCAAGTAGATCTAGCATGAGGGTTCCTCTTGAGTGCACAATCCCTAATCATGTGTCCATAAATTCCACAACAAAAGCAATAACCATGAAACTTAGTGGAATAATGAGTATGAACATGAGTATGGGAATGAGGATGTGATGGTTTTCTAGTATTTCTAGCATGTGATACATGATCATTTTTAGTATTTTGTAAGTCATGCATTTTTTCATTCAAAGTACATAAGTCCTTCTTCAATGAGAGCATGCTATCATTCAAGTACTCAACTTGTGAACTCAAAAATTTGTTTTCCTTTTCTAACACATCATTTGAATCTTGTAAATCATTTTTTGCCTTTTCCAAAACGAGTTTTTCATCCTTAAGAGTTTCTACTTCCTTTTTCAAAGCATTGTATGAAACAAGTAGTTCCTCATTTTCCGCTTCTAAAGACTTATTTTCCATTCTAAGTTCTTTAAACCTCTTTCTAATAGAATCAAACTCAACATGCATTTGTTCAAACTCATTTTCTAATTCTTCTTGAGTAAATGTAAATTCACCAAATGTAAAGGTTACCTCATCATCATTTGCCATGAGGCAACGGTTGGCTCTTTCATCCTTGGAGTCTTCCTCACTTGATGAAGATCCACTTTCATCCCAAGAAGCCATCAATGCCTTCTTCTTCTTCTTCTTGAGCTTGTCCTTCTTTGTGGATGAGGTGGGTGTGAGCTTCAATTATGGGCAATCCTTCCTCAAGTGCCCCGGTTTGTTGCAATTGAAACAAATGTACCTTTTGCCACCCTTTATGAACCTCATGAACCATTTTGCAAGCAAGGCCATCTCCTCATAGTCATCAAGCTCCTCTTCGGATAAAGAAGTGTCATCATTCCTATGTGATGCTTTTAAGACAATACTCTTGACTTTGGGGGCATCTTCCTCCTTGTGTGCCCTCATATGGATCTCATGTGTCATGAAGGATCCAATGAGTTCGGTGAGCCTCATGGTACCAAGATCCTTAGCTTTCATGATAGCTATCATCTTTTGCTCCCAAGCTTTGGGAAGTGACCAAAGTAGCTTTCTCGCCTTTTCTTCTTCCCTAATATCTCTTCCAAGATTACATAAGCCATTAGTAATGTTTTGGAATATAACATACATTTCATCAATAGTCTCATGAGATAGCATTTTAAACAATTCATAATCATGCATGAGAAAATTGATTTTTGACTCATTTACTTGAGAGGTCCCTTCATGAGTAGTTTCAAGAACTTGCCAAATTTCAAATACGGATCTACATGTAGAAAACTAGAAATTCTATTAAACTCATTAATTGATAATCCACAATGTAATGCATTCATGGCTTTAGCATTAGAATTAAAGAATTTAACTTCCTCTTGTGTCCAATCATACATGTTCTTAGTTGGTTGCTTATAATCATTTTGAATCATCCTCCAAACCTCTAGACCTTGTGATCGAAGGAAAATATTCATTCTAATTTTCCAATAAGCATAGTTATTTCCATCAAACAGAGGAGGTGCATGGGTAGAGGTCCCTTGAGCTAGTGTGTTTTCAGTAGTCATTCTAAGTGTAGGGTAGATGGTGAAATGTAGTCCTACTACCAAGCTCTGATACCAAATATAAACCAAATAACCACACTAGAGGGGGGGTGAATAGTGTATAGCCTAAATACGCTAAGTTTAATTCCGATTTTTTTCTCAAGTTGCCCTAAGTATGGATTTTTGCTATTTTGAGTTATATGCTTTCAAGATGCAAATATAAATGACTAATGACTAATACCAAACAAGATTAAATAGATAAGCAATGCTAACATTTGAAATTTAGAGTGGTTCGGCCACATCGCCTACTCCACTACCTTGGCTCATCATCAAGGATTTCTAACCTTAAATCTTTATAACTTGAATGTTTCCTAAAGAATACAAAGAGGATTTATCCCTCAACCTTAGAGGATGTCTCAACTACTATTCTAAAACAAAACACTCAAAAATAAAAAAACCTAGGTGTAACACTACACCACACCTAACAACTTGAAATGAGAAGCAAATAAGAAAGAAAATACAAGTAAAGAAGCTATAAATTAAAACAAACTCAAATGAGCTCCTCCAAGTTGCCTCCTAGTACTCCAAAGCCTCAAGACGATGTAGAAATTTGGATTGAAGACTTGAAATGGAGTTTCGAAGACTTTGAGAATGAGAAGTTGAGGTTTGCACTTTGAATCACTCTTTAAGACTCAAGAAAATGTTTTGATAGCTCAATGGAATAGTTGGGAGCCTTAGGAAGGGAGTTTTGGGTGTATTTATAGAATTGGTATTAGAGTATGGAAGCAAAGAGCCGTTCAAACCGTATCTAATTTGAAAAAGAGACATTTGGAGGCATTTTGGGAATTCTGGGCAGTTTTTTAAAAAACTGGCTGGGGGTATTCTGGAAATTTTGGATAATTTGGAGTTTTCTAGCTTTTCAAGCCTTATTTTTTTAGGCTAACAGTTTCCAATATGTATTTAATTTGTTTTTACCTGAAGAACAATTATTGAGACTTTTTATGGCAAGAAAATATCTAAACTATGTAGCCCTCCAAGGAGCCCCTATACTTTTAGAAATTTTCAAGACCATTTTTTGATTTTTCTAGTTTTTAAGTTTTCGGAGTTTGGGTTTTGGTTTTTTGATTATGAATTAAATGAGGACATCAAACTAAGACTTATGAGCATTTACAATAAAAGAAACTAAGTCCTAAACTAATTTTGACATGCTCGACTCCGTAGCTTTCGATTCTTGATTTTTCATGATTTCACTATTAGAAAAATGGGCATCAGCAACGGCTGATGTTGTTGCTGAGCCGTTGCTGAAAATCATCAGCAATGGCGTGCAACGGCTGGCGCCGTTGCAATGGAGCCGTGGCAGAAAATCGCGTTGCTGATAACTTAAAACGGATCAGCAACGGCCGCTCGGGGCGCCGTTGCTAAAAATATTATCAGCAATGGTTTTACCACGGACGCGGAGCCGTTGCTGATAACATTAATAGTAACGGCTGGTGAGCCCGTAGCAACGCCGTTAGTAAAATCTCGTTGCTAAGCCGTTGCTGTAGGTCATCAGCAACGACTTTCGATAAACTTTTAGCAACGGCTTTCGCACGGATGGCCGTGGGAAAGCCGTTGCTGATGATGTGAACTTGGTAACGAAAAAAATTAAAATTTCAAATTTCCATTGATACATTGATACATTATCTGATACATAACTCACACACCCATACACTCATACACACATTCATTCACACATCACAAATACACCAAGATATACATCAAAACAATTATATTTATATTGATAATTATCCACAATAGTATAAAAACTATTCAAATGCAAAATTGAAGTATCAATATCCAAACAAAATAAATTAAACAAGTATAATATCTCAGTAACAAAGTCAATATAAAAAAAATCTCACGATGACGATGGAGGATGGCCTGGATCATTTGGCGGGGTCTGGAGTGCTTGAGTGTACACCGGCGTGGATTGACTCGAGGACGATGGATGAAATGATGCCGAAGAGATGCCTGCTTCGGGATGACCTGACATGTTGCGTAGCATAGCATGCATCTCCGCCATCATCTGACTTTGGCACTCCATCATCTCAGTCTGACGCGCGACCGTCTCCTCTAGAGTCCTTATTCTGCTACTATGATCATAACTGGATCTGGAGGTGGACGGCCGCTCACCAGTGACCGGAGCGGTCGGTGCCCCAAGTGGCCCTAGTACGGCTCGCGCATGACCACTATTTGCAAAGCCATATACGCGGCCATGGTCCCAGCCACCTGCGGCCTCGACTCACGTTGTTGCGTCAAAGTCCTCGGGGGTGCCCCCGCGCTGCACCACCGTCTGGCTGTAGGTCTCCTACTCGAGTTTGATTTTTTGTTTAATATTTATCATAAAACTTAAATTATAAATATATAATGAATAATTTAAACAAATATATAGTTACCATAATGTATGCAGCGCGGTTGTCGATGTACTCCCCCGTCCCATGTGCTCGACGGTGAGTCCGCTCAAACACCGCCATCGGGGAGGGTCGCTGGACAGTCCCGTCATCCAACACTGTCGTCTACATTTACAAAACAAATACATTAATTAGTACACATAGTAACAAATAAAATATATAAATAAAAGGTATATTTACCATACGGTTCGCGTGCACTGCAAATGCAATAGAGCCGCCGGTGTGACGCGCTGCTCCCCCCGACATGCGATTTCTAGCCGCATTCCTAGAAACCTCCTGCCATCGATCCGTCAACCATATTCCCATGAGCTGCTCCCATATATCCCGAGTCTCTGCGATGTTAGTAGTCCCAGCTCGTGCCATCGCCTGGGACCGGGCCTGCCCCAGCTGCCCGTTGTACCTTGCCCGGGAAATAGCCTCTCAGGCAGCGTAAATGAAGGGTCTTTGGTCCTCAGCCCATGTATAGAGAGCCTGCAGAATAATAATATCAGTACCAATATTAATCATCATGCATGTAAAAATAATAATAATGCGTGCCTCAAACTTGCGCCATAATATGTCGACGTGCTCGCTAGGCACGTGAGACCACGTAGGCCATGCCCCGTGCATGTATCGTCGAATAGTAGAAGAAATGCTCCTCGGCACTTCTTCTTGCTCGAACCTGCACAACAAAAATAAATTTTAATATTATATTATGATATAATGAATTTGTAATGATTCGTAATTCGTGATATATTACCGCTCCCCAATCACGCTAATAAATCTACGTGACTCTGTGGCTGGTGGAGGCTGCCACCTATTCGGCCCACGTGGCCGCCTGCGTTTGGATGTACTAGCCTCGACAGTATCATCGGCATGAGGATCAGCAACAGGAGGATCAGCAACATGAGTAAGTGTAGGAGTCTCACCGATCGGAGACTCCGAAGCTCTCCTGCGACGATAACCACACCCAGACATATCTATCGAATAGACATATAATCAGATTATTGTATAAATAGTAGAGATATATTTAATAAAATATATACTTTACAATTATTCCTCATCATCTGAATAATAGCCTTCGAATTCTTCCTCTTCTTCCTCTTCTTCATCTCCAGCTTCCTCAATTTCATGACCGTCATCATCAGCATATTCAACTTCTAATTGAATTGACGTTGTGTCTGCATCCTCGAGTATTGGAATAATACGATCTACAGCAGGAGGATCATCTTCTTGATAGAAACCATCTGTCATATCAGGTATCAGCTCATTTTCTCCTACTATCGGATCAATTTTTCCTCTACCTTTTGTCTTACAGACTACACGCCAATGGCCGCTTGGGATGAAAGTGAGTCTTCATCACCTTCAAGTGGGGAAGAAAGCACAAAGGAGAATGCAAACCTTTTCATGACAAAGGACAATGAGGTACCCACTATTACTATAGGTGATAATGTTTTTACCCAAATAGAATTATAAATGAAATTGAGCATACGTATGAATTAAGAATTCAATATTGTCAGAAAAAGATTTAAGGAACTTAAAAGGAAAAATAAAATGTTAGAACAAGAAAATGATGATTTCTTGCTTTCGTGTAATGATTTGAAAAGAAAAGTTGAATTCTTGAAAAATGATAAAAGTTCCTTAGAAAAGAAAAATGTAGATCTACAAAATTTCAACAACTCATTGAAAAATAGAAAATGTCTCATTATGCTTACAAATTGAAATTGGCATGCAATATTTAAAAAATGAGTTATCTTCTTTAAATGATAAAATGAAACATTTGCAAAAAATTTCTTCTAAGATTACTTATGGTTCACGTGCTGAAGCATCCTCTCATGCTCATTCTCATATTCATGTCCATTCTCATGCATCCACTAGATTTAAGGGTCATTGTTTGCATTGTGGCATGTATGGGCATATAATTAGGGATTGTGCCTTGAAAAGGAACCCTAATGCTAGATCTCTTTGGGTTTCAAAAGTTTCTAACCCCCAAGGACCCAAAGCAATTTGGGTACCAAAGCCTTCATGCTCAAATGTAGGGGGAGACACTTCACTTGGATAAAGACACATTGAATGCTTGAAGTCAATAAAGAATAATAATTTTGGTTGCAACTTCATGACAAGAATAAAAGTTTTGAGACTCATGCTTTCGGTATCAACTGCTATACTTAACCTCACTTTTATTATTCTTGGAGTTGTAATACCCGCAAAATTTTTAAATTTTTATTTAATTATTTAAGCAAGAAAAATTTGGAAGTGCGTTGGGCCGGACGAAATTCCGGAGGGTGTGAATTTAGAATTGGCCTTTGCACATGAGGTAATTAGATTATTTAAGTTTGATTAGTCCTTAGATGGGTAGTTGGGTTCGAGACGAGTCCGGAGGTTCAAACGGAACACGAATCATACTTGAATTGGTTAAGCTATGGCTTGTTTAAAACATAACTTAAGTTCAGGGGCATTTTGGTCATTTGTCAATCGGGTCATAGTATTAATACCTCACCCATCAGGAGCGCACGGCTCATAGCAGCAGCCACACACCCTTGGGTGTCCATAGGAGGGAGAAGGTGAGGACGCTTCGGATTTCGTCGATGCGGGAACGCGGAGGGCCATATTCCTTTCCGATTCCTATCTTCGGTGAGTGGCTCCCTTGTTCCCAACAGTAGATTTCATATCTTGACAGCCGCCCCTTATTCATAAGGAATTTTCAGAGATTTTTCATGTTTCGTCGTGATTTATTGGATGTTAGCTATTGGAATTGTCGTATTTTTGCGGTCCTTGTTCCCTTGTGGGATTTGTTAGGGTTGGCAGCCCCTATTAGTGGCCCTAAAGATTAAGGGCCGGCCGAACCAAGAAAGAGGGATTTGCCTTAGGTTTCTCGACTGTGATTTAGGTAGTTTTCATTCCCTCCATGTCGTACAAATTCAATACCCTAGGAGGAAAGACAAGGGGGTCGGCCGCATAGGGCTACCCTACATTAAGGGTATGGCCGAATGGTTTAGAACATGAAAATTCACAGAAATAATTCCTAGAAATTTTAGATATATTCGTTATGTTGTTCATAAATTTACTTGTATTCAATTGCATGAAATTGGGATTTTATAGGGCCGGCTACACTAAGACTACCTGAGATTAAGGATAGGCCGGGTAGGGGTATTTTCATAATTTTTGAGACAACTACGACACCTTGTAATGACATTATACACTCAAGGTAGATTATGAAAATATTTTTGGGGTCGCATGTATGCAAAACTCTTAGGTTCTACCCTATACTTTAGGGCCAATACCGTAAAACATGAGTTATTGGAAGAACGGTAAAAATTTGACTTTTCTACTTTACATGAAATTTATAATACCCAAAAAAATACAAACTTTAGACCTTTTCTCATTTTTAGCATAAACATTTTCCGTTAGCAAGAAAATACATGAACTTTGATTCCGTTACCTCGTTTAGCACGCACCGTCATTTCTGACGGTTTTTGTTGACATGACCGTCAACAGCGACGATGTGGCAAGTTACTTTGCCAACGTGACATATAATTCAACGGACGAGTAAAGGTTAACATAAAATTATGAAATTACCCACCCCCGGTGCTAATGTTTTTTGAAACGGGGACGGGAAAAATGGTAATTTTCCCATCATCTCCAAGTTGGGCGCGCTCGATGCCCTAGTTCTTATTTTACCTGCTCGCCTGCTCGAACACTGCGAAGAGGGGGATTTTTGTCGCCTTTGTCATCGGATTAGGGCACGAAGGGACAATCATGTCAGGAAGGGAAATCGTGGGACAAATGGGGAATCTTCAGTGAATTCATCACAGGTTGTTGTTCCGCACTGCTGCCATAATGTGCGAGCTGTTCTGTTCACCGCATGGAGCCAAAGAAATCCCGGAAGAAGGTTTTGGGGATGCAGACATTGGAAGGTATGATCTTTTGTAATCACCTCACTCCAAAGTCCTATCTTTATTTTAATCACTCACTCCTATCTTTTAACAGGAGAATGATTACAACTTCTTTGCATGGCATGATCCTGAGGATCACGACCACACAAAGATATTCTGCGAGGTTTTATTGAGGAAATTTTTTTTTTCTTGAGAAACTGAAGCTAATGGAAGAAATGATAGAATTGAGCAAGATGAAAGAAATGACATTTCAAGCAAGAATTGCAACACTTGAAGATGACATAGCTCAACTGAAGAATGACAAAAAACAAGTCAATTTAAGGAAGGGTAGTGTGTGTATGTTATTTTTTGTTGTATGTATCGTATTTTCTAGTATGTTATTTGGGGGTGGGAACAAAGACAATAGCCTAAAGCTACTACCATGAAGTAGTTTGGTTTATGTATTTTGATGTTACCCTCTCATGTATATTTGAAGACAATATATTTGAGCATGTTTCAATCTGTTAGTGAACTGTGCACCAAAAAATATGAACTTTCACATATTTGCGAGAAAATACATGAACTTTTCTATTTTAGCCTAAAAAAATATGAACTTTACCACTTTTAATGTAAAAATTCATGAACTTTGCTACTTTTAACATAAAAATACATGAACTTCGCTACTTTTAACCTAAAAATACATGAACTTTGTTACTTTTAACCATAAAATACATGAACTTTGTCATTTATAGCACATCTATTTATTGCACAGTACGCAATTCAACTAGTACACATCATTTCACATACATAAAATTTAGAATTCCATATGCCACATACATAAAACTTAGAATGATACATAATTCATACAAAATCAAGTAATGGTTACTACATATAATCCACATATCAATCCATATAAATCTACATACAATCCATGACTGATCCACGTACAATCCATAAACATATCAATCCACATATCAATCCACATACAATTTGATCCACATACAATTCATAAACATATCAATCCATATATCAATCCACATACAATCCACATACAATCCACATACAATCCATATCAATCCACGTCAATTCTAACACTTGAAGATGATTGATTGCCTGGCTTTTTTTTTTCCTTGAGTCTGTTGCTGCTCCTTACTGAGGTGGTGTTCCTACTCCTTAAAGAGGTGGTGTTCCTACTCCTTAATGTGGTGGTGCTCTGTTGAGTGCCTTGGGTGGGTTGGGTGCCTTAGGTGGGTTGGGTGCCTTGAGTGGGTTGGCTCACCTGGGTGCCTTGACTGGGTTGGCTCACTTGGGTGCCTTCATGGACAAACTACCCTCCTCCAAATCTTCCTTCATGGAGTATTCTAACTTTTGTATTAGGCATCTACATAAAACTTAGAATTAGATAACTAAAATCTATAATTTATAACTGGAATTAAATAACTTACATGCAAATATGTATTTCCTGTTTCAGTGCCAATTATTACTCCAAATCCCTTTGCTGCCATAGCCCTCTCCTTGTGCACAAGCTTCTCATAACTAACAGGTCTCTTAATAACAACCATCTTTGGTCTCTTTGCAGGTAACTACACACACTGGTTCTCCAAATTGATTTGCACACCTTGGTTCTTATGTGGTCTCCCCCTTTTCTTCCCCTATGTCAAAATAGATTTGTTAGTAAACAGGTAAGGACAAATATTAAGTTACCTGACTAGATGATGGTTGACTTGATAATGGTCTTTTATCCTTGTTTTTGCATGACCTTTTGTTATGGCCATATGTATTGCACTGTGTACATTTCATCTGCACCCCCCTCTTACTCATCTTTGTTGTACTTGCTTGTTCAATTTCCTTCTCACTAATATCCTTGTTCCTTGCTCTTTTTTGGTCTCCCTGCTTGTCTTCTCACAATGGGAGGTAAGGTAGGTTCAGACTCAACCTTTGCCCACATTTTTTTCCCATTTATTGGCTAAATAAGATGCTCATATGCCCTTAGGTATGTGGACTTCTTAAAATATTCATGAACATATTCTGTGGGATCCTCTCCCAACCAATGAATTGATGAAATGACATGAGGACAAGGGATGCCACTAAGTTCCCACATCCTGCATGAGCAACTATTTTGTTCTAGCTCTACAACATAGTTGTTAATCATGTGTTTAATCTCAAACTTCTTATATCCAGCATGTGTTGCTATGCAGAAGCCACTAACAACTTTGTTCTCTTCTACTTTTTTCCTAATTTTATGGCATGTGGTATCATCACTTTTCATTATCATCTCCCTCTTTTCTGTCATCCTTTTTATTATTGTCCTTCTAATGTCCTCTAACATGTCCATCAAAAGCCTATTTCTTGCCCTCAAAGTGTATCCATTAAAACATTCAGACATGTTATTGTCAATGACCTCACTTTGGCAATGTACTGATTTTAAACCTACAAAACTTGTCCGAACCAATTTTAATGAAATCATCATGTGCAACTTGAGAAAGTACCTTCATCTCATACATGTGTTCATTGAATTGAGCTTCTGTGGTGCTCTTTGCAGCCTTCTAGAAAAGGTTCTTCAAAGCATAACCCACATGCTTCTTCTTCCAGTTAGCATATAAATGCCTTGCGCAGTTTCTATGTTCTGCATTAGGCATAAAAGCCCTAATTGTATTTTGAAGACCCTACAAGAGACAAACAAACATAAGTAGAGTATACATGAGATAAAAAAACAAAGTCTAAGTGTTCACTTATACCTTTTGCTGATCACTTATAATTGTACATCCAAAACCATCTACAATGCCTAAGTGTTTAGTTAATCTTATCAAAAACCACCTCCATGAGTCTTCATTCTCACCTTCAACAACAGCCCAATATGTTGGCTTAAGGTTTTCAACCCTGGTCTTTCAGGTTCCATATCGGTTAGCGCACGACGTCCTCGATCGAAAATATCGAAGAAATCAGGAAATCAGAAGGACGTTGGTCGATGCGCTCGAATTCGTTGGGAAGATAGAGTCTAGGTTTAGGGTGTCTAGTTTATATTGTAAAATCCTCATAATGATGCATAAGAACCTAAAAACCATCCCCGAATCCCAAAATATGAAAACTCGGAAATTGTCCTAAAATAACCTAGGGAGCTCCTTGGAGGGCTATATGACCTAGACATTTACTTGACATAAAAAATGACGGTAATTATTTCTTGGGTAGAAATTAGATAACGAGGTATTTTAAAGGATTTTTTGGAAACCTTTAGCCTACCCATTCTTGACTTGAAAGATTAGAAAATTTCCGTTTTCCAAAAATTTGTACTAGACCACAAAAAACTAGATTTTGATTCTTAAGGATTTTGATTTTTTAGATATTTTTATTGAATCCAAATGGGGGGTAATCCATATGATCAAAAGTATCCAAATGGATCACAGTATCGTGACTCATTCGGTCGACCCGTTGGTCGACCGAACAGAGTGTTTAAGGCACAGAAAGCCAGCGGTCGCTGGGCAGTCGATCGGTCGGTCGACCGACGATCGACCGGCAAACGACCAAACGGCGGAAACAACTAGTTTTCCGCCCGTTGAGCCGGCTATTTCGTTCCATTTCCTCTTGGCTCTATAAATACCCAAGCCTAAGCCTTCCTTAGATACTTTTGATCACTCCAAAACTTCATTGAGCCATCCTTGATCAATTCCAAAGCTTTCATTGAGCCAATTCTTAGAGAAACCCAAGCTTTGATATCTCATCCTTTTAATTGAGCCTTACCTTCATTATTTCGTCATCAAAAGCATCAAGAGGAAGCTAGGAATCTTGTTGTGGATCTAAGTACTTCATTGGTTGATTTATTGTTCCATTTATTGGTTATTTCATTGTAACTGAACTTGTGTAAACCTAGGTTGCTAGGTTTGATTGAGTTGGTGGTTGCCTTGGTGTTAAGGCTTAAACCCACCGTTGTAAACGTAGTTTACTAGGATTAGTTGAGTTGTCCCTTAGGTTGAGGTGGAAGAGTGCTCTTGCTAAGAAGGCGGAGACTTACAGGTGTGGAAGTGCCTTAAGTTGAGAGCAAGACTCTTCGAGTCAAAGTCCTCGTTGTAAGGAAAACAACATTAATCTATTAAATCTAAGTTTGAAAATCCTAAGCGGGGTGCTTAGGTAGTGGAGTAGGCATTGGGGCCGAACCACTATAAATCATCGTCTTTGCATTGCTTCTTGTTGTTTTTGCTTAATTAGCATATTCACTTTGCTTCTGCTTATTATTGAATTTGTTAAATTGCCTAATTAACTAAGTAAATGATTAAAACTGGAATTAGGCAAATTGATTAGTAAATACACTATTCACCCCCCTCTAGTGTGCCATTTCACCCAACACAACAGACTGGAAATATCTTATTGTTTCCATCCGTACCGACTGCAGACAGTAGTTGGCCTCCAGCTTCTGATTTTAAAAAGCAGCTATCCAATGAAATCACGGGCCTATAAGCACCCAAAAACTCTTCTTTCAATGCATCAAAACCAACAAACATTCTCTTGAATCTATTATGATCCTCAACCCTTGTGGAAAATAGCCCATGTTTGTACACCTTCTTCTTATAATGATCAGCCAATGAGCCTGATAAAGCTTTCAATGCCCTTGCTCTGGCACTATAACATACATTCTTAGTGACTGATATGACAAATTTTTTGGAATATTATCCCTTTGCATTTCAAGTACATTCCAATCTGGTTTTTCCCTAAAAGTTTCCATGTAGTGCCTTGCAAGCCATTTAGATGAGGCTTGCTTGTTTCTTGCTGGTCTAGAGCATTTATGCTCTGAATCATATATCCTAATCACAAATGCTTTATTCTTTTGTCTTAAGCTTCTATAAATCCTCCAAGGACATTTGGCACTACACCTAGCCTCTACATTTTTCTCACCAGACCTAGTAAACTTAATAGTCTTCCCATTCTTCAAAGCATAGTCTTGAACAGCTTGCCCGAACTGTCCTGCTGACTCAAACCTTATGTTAAGACAAAATTCATTAGATTTTTTGCCCCGAAATCCTTTACCCTTCGGTTTTCTAAATTTTTTTCTATCTTCATCATCACTACTACTAGGTTTCTGCATTGATTCAGTTGAAGTATCACTTGATGATTCATCAGAACTTGATGAATCATTGTTCCAACCCTCAGCTTCCCTGTGCTGATCTCCTCCACCACTGGTACCTTGCTCATCTTTACTATGCTGATCTCTTTCACCACTGGTACCTTTCTCATCTTTACTATGCTGATCTCCTCCACCACTGATACCTTGCTCATATTCCTTGTGCTCATCTCCTCCACCACTAATACCTTGCTCATCTCCTCCACCACTAGTACCTTGCTCATCTTTAAAAATTCTCTTCTTTCTCAACACTATTCTGTATTCCTCATCATCCTTATCACTTGTGCCAACATCTCCATCAAAATCAGTATGTTCATGAGCAACATCCTAGTCAGCTCCTTCATAATCAGGCTCCAAATTCTCATCCTGGTTCAGAGTTTTGAGAGCTTGTTCTAGTTTCTTTTTTCTCAATTCATAGTCTCTAACTCCTTCTGAATAGAAGTGTATAGACCCACAACTTATCGCTAATTTATACATCTCCTTAACTTCAGTATCGGTCTTTATCTCCACCAGTCCAGAAGATAAGGACTTCTTAGGGTCTTTGTACCACAATTTAGATCGACAGTAACCTAATGTCCCTACCAAGAGTCTCATGTCAGACAATGTAATTGTATTTGAAATCATATCATCTTCTCTGACAAAGAGCAGTTCACCCCCCACATAGTGTACATGGGGTTCAAAAATTATTTGACCACCGTGATGTACTACAATCTCAAAATTTCCATCCTACATGAAAAAGAATATGCGACAGATGGCAAAGAGTGAAAAAATAATGAAAAAACTGGATTCACATAATATTAGGACCACAGCACATGAATTAAAAAATAAGATGGCACATGCGAAAGAAACCAAAAGTATACTTGTTGTTTTTGGGACCACAGCTTCACAATGTCCCCACCGTTCGTCCATTCGTGTCCTAATCCGGTGACATAGACTCCAGAAGACGTGCCCTAGTCCAGTGTCAAAGGCGATAAAAATCCCCCTCTTCGTAGTGTTCGAGCAGACGAGCAGGTAAAATAAGGGCTAGGGCATCGAGCGCGCCAAATTTGGAGACGATGAGAAAATTATCATTTTGCCTATCCCCATTTAAAAAAACATTAGCATCGGGGGTGGATAATTTCATAATTTTATGTTACCCTTTACTCGTCCATTGAAATTATATGCCACGTCGTCGCCGTTTACGGCCATGTCAGCAAAAACTATCAGAAAAGACGGTGCGTGTTAAACGGGGTGACGGAATCAAAGTTCGTGTATTTTCTTGCTAACGAAAAAAGCTTGTGCTAAAAAGGGAAAAAGGTACAAAGTTCATGTTTTTTTGGGTATTTACCCTTTTTGTTAAATTCATGATTTAAACAGTAGGTATATATATATATTCGGGATTCCGGGTTTTGTTGAAGGCTTTGCATGTTTTATCCTATGTTTTAGAGCATTAAAATTTTAGATAAACTCAAGATTCCTATCTTACCATCCTAATTAAGATTATGTGCCCATTGTCTAATATCTATAATGACCAAACCAAGCATGCATCCAAGTTCAAGATATAAATTTACTTGCATCCATTATTTCCTAAATATGTGAAACAATGACACTAATAAAATAATTTTTTTATCTTATGCAGTTCTGGAATTGGAACTTAAATGGTGAAAGCACTTGGAGCAAGCTACTTTTGTTTTATAAGAAAATTCAATCTACTTTTGTTGACTATAACAAACTAGCTACTGTGTACACTTAATATGTTATATACTTTTGTTGATATTGACTAAATTCGGATAATGTTATGTTCTAGTAGTTTGGATTTATGTAATGTACTCTTTATTTAATATAAAAATGTTTTTTATATATTGATCTATGAAATATTCTTGATTTTAGTATATTAATATGATAGCTTTAGTAGTTTGTATGAGAGCTTTAAATTGCTCTCTTTAGTGAAAGTTCATGGTTTGAATATATGATAACTAAACAATATTGCTATTGTAAAAACAATTAATAGCATCTCAAGAATGCTATAACAATAGTATATAATAACGATTTGCAAATGTTATATAAATATATATGATAACAAACTAATTATGCTATTGTAGAGAGAATTAATGATAGGTAATGAATGCGATAAAAAAATAATAATAACAGATAAAAGATGTTATAAAATAACATTCATAAGATAGCATGCGATTTGACAGCGTTTCGTATAATGCTATACACTACCTATGATAGTGTTTATGGCGTGCTATTAATGATGATTATTGCTGTAGTAAAACCAGTTCTCCGTTGGTAACCGATTCCACAATAGCTTCCATATAAAGATTTTTGCTCTTTTTGGAATTATGAGTTTCCAAACACTTGGCCAATCAACATGCACTTCTTTACACTCTTCTTCCTTTCCTTTCCTTTCATATAATAATATGCCATCTTTGCTATGTATCCATACTCATTTATACTTTCCTTCCTCTTCATTTATGCAACTCTCTTCTATCAGGTTTTTTAGACTTCTTCCAAAACAATTGTTCAGGAGATCTACATTCCACTTCCCGTTCTTTATCAGCTCAAACACCATTTCATGCTTTTTCTAATTCCTTTACATTTATGAAGGTTGGCCAAATTTCCAAAGGTATAGTACCTATCCAAGGATCTTTCCAAAGATTAGTATTTAACCATTGCCAATACAGACTTTTAGGCCTTCATTTAGGGCTATCATGCAATCTGCAATTGCCTTTCAATTCTTTGATAAATCCTTCCCTGAGCCTCTCATCCAAGGGTGCCACCTTTTACATTGCTGGTTTAGTATCTCACACATTTATTGTCTTCCTTATTTAGCACAGGCAAAACTCTTTTTGCCATTGCTATCGTCCTCACAATGTGCAGGTCCCTTATTCCCAGCCCCCCATACCTTTTGTTCCTTGTTATAGTCTCCCAACTTATAAGTTTAGCTGATCTCCTTTCATTTTGTCCACCCCAGAAACAATTTCTTTCTAACTTTTCCATTTCATTTATCACTTCAACATTAATTGAAGAAGATAGCAAGGTATGCATAGGGACTGAACTGATAACTGAGTTCAACATGATGCACTTTCCTACTTGAGACAACTGACTTCCTGCCCAAGAATCCATTTTTGCTTTTGCCTTCTGCACCAGTTTCAACTGAAATTTTTTCTCTAGTCTTTTTGGAGATGTGAATGTACCCAGATATTTCATTGGGTATTTTCCTTTCTTTATTTTCAATATTTGCTCCACCATATGCTTTGTTTCATCTTTGACCTTCTCAGGATAGAACACTTCAGATTTGTGCAGATTTATCTTCTGTCCTGTTTCATAGCAATAGTCATTTAAAAGCCTCATCAAGTTCCCACATGATTTCTTATTTCCTTTTACAAAAAACACAATGTCATCTGCATAAATAGCTTTCATAAAGAGTATGACTCAATTCAATATCTCCCATCCTGAAACAGTCAATCTTTTTCTCTTTCACTGCATTCTTCAACATTTCAGTGAGAAGTTGTTCTAGGATTATAAATAGATAAGGAGACAAGGGGTCTCCTTGCCTTATCCCTTTACTACTTCCAAAACTCCTTGATTTTGTACCATTTATTTTACAATGAAAGCTGATTCCTTTCATGCAATCTTCTATCCTTCTTCTCACTTTCTCTCGAAAACTCATCTTTTCCATAATCTTCATTATTACTCTCCAATTCACCCTATCATATGCTTTTTCTAAATCTATTTCCACCAATAGAATAGGGTACCTTGATCTTGATTTATTTACTACACAAACAATTTCATTCAACATAACTATACTGTCATGCAAATTCCTCCCTAGTACAAAAGCATTTTGTTCCTCACCAATTATTTCACATAAATTCTTCCTGAATCTATTTACGAGCATTTTGGCAAAAATTTTGTAAATGACCTTACATAATGCTATAGGTCTTAACTCAGTAATTTTCTTTGGCTTTTCAACTTTCGATATCTTGGCCAACATTGTCTCCGTCCACGCATTAGGAACTTGGCCTGTTCTATGAATTCTATTCATTTCCTCCATTACTGGTTTCTTTATCTCCACCCAACAATGAATATAGAATTCTAGAATCGCTACAACATTTAAGATTTTTTATAGCATTTAACAATAGCGTTCTACCCGAACGCTATTGTAAACTATGGCTAAAATTAAAATTCTCTCCCAAAAAACTCCCTCTTCTTTTTCCCTCTCGACCAAAAAATCCCGCTGCAAAAGCCCTCCATTTTTTTCCCTGCGCCTATGAAACCCTCCTTCCCATTTATTTTACTGCTCTTGGCGCTGAAACCTTCTCCAAATCCCTGCACTGCTCCTCCACTTCCCCAAATCCCTCGCAACTCCAATAAGCACGGCTCCCCGTCGAGTTCCCCTACAAGCCCTCGACTCCCAGTCGCCTTCATGGGGCGCATCATCTCGGCCCTTAACCGCGCTCGCCGACAGGGCCACTGCCATGCCCTCCTCGAGTCCTCCACTAGCAATGGTAAATCACTCTCCTTCCTTTGCTCCTCCCTCGCCTGGCAGTGTCACCAGCAGAGTCGCTTCCTGATTAGGGTCGCAGATCCATCCCGATATCCCCCATAGCCCGGCCCCAATCATCTTGTTAGTTGCATCAGATTCATCCCCGAGACTCGGCCTTCAAGTAAACATTGATTTCATATCTATTGTCCCTCCCAAACTTTTGTTTCTTGATCAAAAAGATCCAACTGTTGGAGAGATTGACTGTCTTAGATGGCATTTTTTCTACTAAAGGTGGTTGTGCCCGGAGATATCTCTGCTGGATTTGGATTCTTTGAAGCAATTCGACAAGAAGATCGATTACATAGAGAATCTTTCTCTTTGAGGAAAGAAGGGAAGCTCCTGCGAAGGAGGCGGAAATGGAATCCGCAATCGCTGAGGTGGTGCTGAAGCAGGCAACACTAGTGAAGGTTTATGATGTGGTGCTGAAGCAGGAAACACTAGTGAAGAAGTAGCTCAAGTCAAGCACTGCTCTTGAATTGAAGCGAGATGTTCCGATTCATGTATCGCTGAGCTTATTGAAGGTGGCTTATGATAGGTGTGGAGAGGTCTGTGCAGAGTATGCTAAGACATTTTACTTGGGTTATCTCTCATATCTATTATTTGATTCTTTAATTGCTTACTCTGGATTCACTCGGTGTTCAATTAAATTCTTCTGGCAATAAATTTCACCCATCTTTACTTCAAATTTCTCTCTTCTTTAGGAACTTTGCTCATGACCCGTGAGAGGAGGAGAGCCATTTGGGCAAAATATGGTAAAAGTAGCTCTGGATTTCCATTCAACTTTATAAGCTGAATCGTTATGTGGTCCAATCATAGTTTTGGTGTATGAAAATTATCTATTAATGGAGAATCCTAAAGTTGGATGTATAAAAGATGTGGCTTGTTCTCTTCAGAAACGTATGGATTTGAATTTCTGCTCCATTGTCTGTTCAGTGTGGTGCAAAAGATAACTTTTTAACCTAACCTACATCTGATAATGCTAATTGCTCTATGCATCTGTTTTACATTATGATGTTTGCCACTTATGGGATTCCTCATGCCCTCTACCTAAATTCTACTTAGAAACCTTCTTTGAAATTGCCCTCTACCTAAATGCATCAAGAAAGCACTACTGCACTAACAAGAATGTATGCACTAAGGAGAGTGTGGATGAAGACTGGTAAGACCTTGACTCAACCTGCCCTTGCTGTACTTCTATGTTATCTTTACTATTTTATGATTCAGAATGCCCTATTTTTCTTTAGTAAATTGCTTCTGAGGGATGAAAGACTTGGATGCTATGAATTTAAGTGAGTTGCTCCTCAAGACATGCACATTTTCTTCTTATACTTTAGTACTCATGGCATTCCATATAAATTTAACCAACTTCTAATCCAAACAGAAATGCAAACAAAGTCAAAAGTCATCCTTCTGTTAAAAAAGGTGGCTGTTATGAGGTCCATGACACTGAAGATATTGTAAAAGTTGGGCAAAGTGTGAAAGGTTTGTTGCCTATAGCTTTAAATATGACTAAACTTAAAGTGGTATGTCCAATGTTACATTTTGTTTCCTTCATAGGTTGTTCATATTTTGTTGCATAAACATTGGCAGAGGAAGCTCAGCTCATTTTTTGTCCATATAATTATATTGTAAATCCAATAGTTCGCTATTTGAGTAGAAGCTGAACGAAGGAAAGATTGACTATTTTTCCAGCCTCCTTTTTCTTCTAAGTGAACAAAGAAAAGGAAGAATTTTAGCTTCCTTCCCCTCTTCTTTCTTTTTCATTCCTTCATTTTTTTTCTTCCAAGTAAACAAATTCTTATGGTCCTTGCATATTGCTAGTGGATTTGCAGAAAAAATATATGCTATATGCTCCTGTTTAATAACTACTTGCTGTAGGTAAACCTCGTTTCTTTGTATTTTCTGAGCTATGCCGTATTTCTGAGCTATGCCCTATTTTTTCTGTGCTATGCTCTGAATAAGGTTATTTCTTACTGATTAAGGTTATTTCTTACTGATTAAGGTTATTTCTTACTGGTTAGATTATTTCTTACCGATTAAGGCTCTGAAACTTTGATCCCATACCTGGAAGAGGATAGGATTTGAAATGTCAAGGTGGGGACATCTCATTCTAATATAATGTCTCTTGCTTTGGTGTATTATTATTTTTGCCTAGCTTAGCCATTCAGAAAACTCTGTGACTTCATACCTTGTTGAAGAACTTGTTTTCCATGATCTAGAGCTGCTTCAGCACTTGAGTTTGTTAATGGTGAACCTAAAACAACCACATATACTAATAGATTAAGAGGAGAAAATAAACAAGCTTCAGATACAGAGGCAACTAGAGCTGATTTTAATAAGCTTTGGATACAAATAGGTAACTGATTTTAATAAGCTTCAATCACAGCACTTGTTCAAAAGCTGGTAGAACTAGATCAGAAGTGAACTATCTAGAATAACTTTTCATCATATTGCAATTATTTTAGGTTAAGTATTGAATGCAATTGACTTTTATTCTGCAGCAAGGGAGACTTTCTCAAGGTGAAACAACTATGAAGAAACTTTATGGTAAAGAAAAAGTTGTTGAAGTTATGTGTGGCTTAGGAGCAGGGTGGTCAAAGTTCAACTGGAACTTGATGCTAGTTGGAAGATTACAATTGGTCAAGGGTCAGATATCTGGAAGCTATGTTGGACGATTTCATAACTTTAACAAGCTAGCTACTTTTGTTTTAGAAGACAATACTTAATTTACTTTCTTTTTATTATTAGAAGACAATATTGATCTATGTTTAAGTTCATTAGTTGATATTTTACTAAGTTTGGATTAATGTTATGTTTTAGTAGTTTGGATTTATGTAATGTACTCTTGATTTAATATAAAAATGTTTTTAAATATTGATTCTTATATTGTTAATAAATTGAAAAATAAAAAATTATTTCAGTAACAACAACAAGCTGAGATTAAACCTACTTTTGTATGATAGTTTTAAAATGCTCTCTTTAGTGATAGATAACTGTTCGAAAAGCTATATAAATATATATGATAACTAAATATTATTGCTATTGTAGAATGAAGTAATAGCAGGTTCATAATGATAAAAAGAACTAATCATAACGAATATAAAATGTTATAAAATAACATTCATATAGCATTCCCAGAAACGCTATTGTAACCTCCCAACATAAGATAGCATTTGATTTGACAACGTTTTGTTTAATGCTATGCACTACGTACGATAACGTTGATGACATGCTATTAATGACGATTTTTGTTGTAGTGAATGTAGCCATCAGATCCAGACTTTTGCCACTTCCTAAAGAATTAATAGCCATCCAAATCTACCCTTCACTGAATTCTTTCTCAAGAGCAGTTCTGTCCATTGTGTTTATACTAACCCATTCAAAACTATCCAAGTCCACTATACTCCTCTCCTCACCAATAGTCCATATCTTTTCATACCAATTGGCAAAACAATATGCCATTTCTTTATCATCTTTAATGATTTTTCCTTCTACTTCAATCTCCTCAACCCTACTTCTTCTTCCCTTCATCTTTACCAAATTATGAAAAAAATTGATATTTTTATCTTCCTCCCCTATCCATTTACTCTTTGCCTTTGACCACCACTTAAGATGTATCTACCTTACCAATGCATTAGCTTTTTTGACTAGAATATCTAGTTGCAGTAAGTCCCCTTCTGATATCCATCCTTCCACATCTTTCCTTTCCAGATTATCTATCTTGCATAGAGTTTCTTTAAGGTTTCCTTCCAAATCCATCTGAAAGCATTACAGATAATCTTTTTTGCTTTTCCTCCATTGTTTCCATCTCATTGTTCATCCCTGACCAATTCTTTTTAATCATTTCTTTAAAACCTTCTTGTTCAAACCAAAAATGCTCTACAAAAGTCTTTTCTCTCATCTGACTCCTTCCTTCTTTTTCACAAATTACCAGTATGGGTCTATGATCTGATTCTACTCTTTGCAAATGCTTCACTTTGATTTCCATATTTCTATCCAACCAAAACTCATTATAAAGAGTCTTATCCAGTCTTGCTTGTATGCATGTTTCACCTTTTCTATTATTTGTCCATGTATACTGTGCTCCTGTAAAGCTTACTTCAAATAACCCATTTTGCTCAATGAAACTATTAAAATCTCTGCTTGCCTTTGAATTATTGAATTCTCTGCCTCCTACTTTTTCTTTTCCATCTCTAATACAGTTCATATCCCCAACAACTATTCATGGCAACTGTTTAACACTGATTTCACTGAACAAATCCCAAAGTAGCTTCCTCTTTTTGTAATTAGTATTGGCATACACACTTGAGATGAAAAAAACTGTTCCATTAAACTACTTCACTACATAGTTTATGCTTTGATCATTCTTATAAACACAGTTTACATCAAAGTCATTTTTCCTCCATAATAAAAGGATTCCTCCTGATCTACCAATACTTGGAATAAATACAGCACCCCAGTTCCTTTTGTATCTGAGTATAAAACTTTCAGCCTCCTCTTGAATCAAATGAGTCTCCTAGAGGACGATCATATCTATCTTGTGATGTTTCACCATAAACCATAAGAAAGCTAGTGTTCCCTTTTTTTGTGCCCCTCTTATATTTCATGACAACTTTCATTTTAAACTTTCATTACTTGCTAAATCTCCAGCTATCTCTTTGCCTGGGTCTTCATCACCCTTTAAAGCATCACACTCTTTCGAGCATCATGTTTTCTTTATTTTTACTCCTTTATATTCTACATGTATATTTATAAGCTTTCTACATGTATTACTCCATCTTCTATTTTTATTTTCTCTAGTTGCTTCAGGACAATAACCAGCCTCCATGAAATCCTCCATTACATTTTCATTGTCCAAAATCTTTTTAAAAGACTGAAAATCTTTCTAATATGTTGTCCATCTCTTTTCCTTCCTTCTCACGGGTCATTTCTATCTCAATATGTACTCTTTCCTTCTTTTTTGCTTTAAATTCATATTCTGCCACATCCATCCTGCTATCTTGCCCATCATTCTTTTCCAGACTTCCTTCTACTCTTACTGATTCAACTTCCATCACTTGTTGTTCCTTCTGAATTGTGTCATAAACTCTTACTCCCACATGCTTTGATGATCCTTCTCTGCAATTTGTACCAATACCAGCACTATCATGCTTTAATCTGCTTCCTTCAACTTTGCTTTGAACAGATGCTTGAGTAAATTTTAAGGACTGGTTTTTTTTAAGGACTGTTGATGCTATGATTTGAGAAATATTTCTGTTTTCCCCTGTCTTCATGCCACTATCATCTAGCATATTTTGCTCTTAATTGTGTTTAAAGCCTCAAAACTGTTTCTGCCTTTGGAATCAACCTCCTCATTCCTCTTCCCTTGAGCTCTTTTCTTTTTGTTCACAACTTACCATGAACCAAATACCCCTGATGGAGTATTACTTTCCACTATCCCCTTATCAATTTTTTGGTTTATCGA
Organism: Canna indica; assembly: GCA_034359265.1. Lineage (NCBI taxonomy): Eukaryota > Viridiplantae > Streptophyta > Magnoliopsida > Zingiberales > Cannaceae > Canna > Canna indica. The sequence continues at coordinate 50,961,961 of CP136897.1, forward strand.
CATATTGTTTGTCTGCTTTTTCAACTCAGTAACTCCATTCTTCCCATTAATACATCTATCTGTCAAGTGACCAATTTTTCCACAATTAAAACACAGTCTTGGGATGTTCTCAAAAGCTATTGTCTGCCAAAACCTCCGGCCATCAGCATTTATCGAAGTTCCAGTAGGCACTTGCTTACACAGTTCCCATAAGATACAAAGCCTTGCATACTTTGCTCTCTACCCCTTCAATATAAGCTTACCAATTGGTTTGGCAATAACTTCTAGTATGTCTGTTTGGAGAAATTCCAAAGGTAAACCAGGCAATTGCACCCAAACTGGGATGGTCTCTATCTTCTCTAACATTGGCTAAAAGTTGGCTCTCCATGGGATTAGTAATAATGCTTGGCCACCTAAGAACCAAGGCTCCCCTGTTAACACCTGCTCCAAATCCTCTCTACTTGCAAACTTGAAACAGAAGAAACCTGCAGCTAGATCCATTGTCTGTACATTGCATTTAGTTCTCCAAATTCTCGGCATAACCTGTTGCACTACCTCCAATGTTGGTGTTCTACTATAGAACTTCCCATACAAACTATTTGCCCATTTAGCCCCTGCTCCAGCTATCAACCTCTCATCAATTATAACCTCATTGTTCGATTCATTTTGAATGCTTTTCAATTTTTCACTAGACTCCTTTTTTTTGGCATTTCATCGAACAACTGGGCTTCACTGAAAAGTGCGGCCCAAGAACTCAGTAACTTAATTTGCCTCCTCTTCTGAACTTTTCTGGCTTTGGCTATCCAATGCACCCCTTATTTCCCCACCGCCCTTATTCCCCACAAACAACAAATTCTCTGCCTCCCTTAATTCCCCACAACCCTTATTCCCCACCAAAGTAAAAGTAAGAAATACATCATCCACAAGTTTAAACACAGGAGATTCAACATTCACAAGCTTAACAATAGGTAAAACATCATACTTAACATTCGTAGAATTGATGAATAGAGGATTACTAATAGTAGTAAAATCCCCACTATTAGGACTAGGGTTCAAGCTTTCCATACCTAATGCAGATGAATCCAAGATTCCCAGCTTGAGATTTGATCCAGAACCTCCTCTTCGTCATTCTCCAGGATCGGGCGGCCTCTTTGGCCTGATGGCTCGCCGTCCTCTGCCAGCGATCTCCAGGAATTGGCACTTGTAGGAATCATGTCATCTCCTCCTTCTCCCTTGAATCAATCAGCGATCTCCACGATCTGGCAATTTCAGCTAAATTAAGTTTTAATTGCAATATTATCATTGGTATTCCAGCATGGCAATTTATGAGCTATAGCTCAAGTACAATAATTTTTTTTTTGCAAATCCTTAATTATGTGTCCGGGAACATAAGGCAATTTAAAGCCACCGAAACATAGTAGGGGATCAATGGTCATCATTAGCAAAATATCCTATTTATTCTATTGAGTTATTTGCTATCACCATTTCAAAAAGGAAAAATTAATAAAAATGTCTTCAACTATTGAGTTTTTAACAAATCTGACTCATACTTTTATTTGCAACTAATTTATACTCGAACTTTCATTTTGGTATCAATTGTATACTCCCGTCAGTTGGGTGTTAAAGTAGCTGTTATATGATGGCGTGGACTGCACAGTCAACATAAATAAAATATTTTTTTATTCAAAGTTGCCTCGTCACCAAAGTTGCCTCGTCAGCATAAATGATCCACGTCAGCAAGACCATTTTCTTTTAAATAAAAAAACTCTTCAATTGTTTTTTCCCTCTCTTTTTTAAGGTATGACAGATGTGACATTGAAGAGTTTTTTAATATTTTTTTAAACTGATCTTGCTTACGTGGATCATTTGATGATGAGGCAACTTTGAATAAAAATTAATTTATTTATGCTGATTGTGCAGTCCACGTCAGCATATAACGACTACTTTAACACTCAGCTAACGGGAGTATACAATTGATACCAAAATGAAAGTTTGAGTATAAATTAGTTACAAATAAAAGTATGGGTCATATTTGTTAAAAACTCAATAGTTCGGGACATTTTCATTAATTTTCCCTTTCAAAAATATGTGTTGTTCCATTTCTTCTAGAATTCTAATTACTTGTATTTCTTGAGGGAATTAGTTGCTAATGTGCTTGCTCTTTTCTGTTATATTTCTATGTCATAGTAACAAAAAATCACTGTGTAAATAGAATGTTAGTGGTTAACAAACCGGGTTATTGCCGATGAAGGTTGACCTTTTGTATTATGATTACTAATGCTCTCTTGTCCATCTAAAAAATTAAGACAAACTTTGTTTTTAGCAGGAAACAATATCTAAAAAATTAAAGGGATACCAGTTCTTGTTAGTTCTGATGGCTTACTAATTAGTATACCGGTGAGTTCATGAACCTCTACTTTTGAACCATAGTTGAATATCATTATATCATTTATATTTTATGAATATGAAAACTCATAAATTCTTTTTTATGTTGAAAAATTGTTTGAGTAAAGCATTTGAATCATGAATCAAAATTATCATTTCTAACAAACTAACATGAATCACTCTTTTTTTTTTTTCTTCAGAGCATTTGCTTCGGGTGTTGCCCTTCCCTTTCAATAGCCTCAACATTCAAGCCTAGGGTTCCCCTTGAAGGTGATTACACTTCTTATATGTAAGAATTGCATATGAGCAAAAAATATAATTTTCTTTAATCATTCTACATCAAGTGATTTTGTAATACCCGAGATTTACCTAATATAAAATTTTAATTGGTGCAACATACCGGATCGGGAATGAATTGAACAGAGTCGCAAAGTCACCATGTGTAAAAGGTATAAATTAGTCTTTTAAGTTGTTGATAAGAGCTATTTTATTGCCTTGAGTTGAGTCAACTTAGCTGGATTAAAACTGTGTTCCCGAATCGGGTCGGGGGGCTCGAATCGGGGTTAGATTGAGTCAGGTAGGGGCCACTTAAGTGAGAAGGGCATTTTAGTAAATAAAAAATACTTATCCCTAACACCTCAGCCGTCGTACGGCTCAAGGAATGAGCCGTACATAGCCCGAAGTGTAGAGAGAGAGGGGAAGACTCGAGTGGTGGCGCTAGGAGTCGGTCTTGTCGCCGAAGATCAGAGTCATCGTCGCATAGATCGTCTTCCTCTTTGATCAAGATGAGTGGTAAAACCTTGGTTGTGACGGAAGGCCCTAGCCAATCCTTGTGATTTGTTTTTTTTGACGATCGAAGTCGATTCTCATTGAAATCGTGTGATTTGTTGATCCGCATTTATTCCTTGTTGAATCTTTGATGTTTCTACGATTTTTTAGTATGGTTTTATGCTTTAGGGGCCAGCCGAATTAAGAAAAAAGGGGGGAGATCATGCCGAAATTTTCCCCGATTTCGTCGAGTCGTGAAGGCCCAAAATTGGAGGTTCTTGTTAGTGAAATGGCCACACTAGATGCGGGGGTGAATAGTATGTTAACTAAATCTTTTCACCGAAATTCGATTTTAAATGTTTCTTAGATTACTTAGGCAATTCACGATTGAATGACTAAATGCGGAAGCGATAAATGATAAAGCAATTAATACAAACAAGATATCAATGTCAACACAATAATTTATAGTGGTTCGGCCCCAATGCCTACTCCACTACCTAAGCACCCCGCTTAGGATTTCCAAACTAAACTTTACTAGATTAATCTTGTTTCCCTTACAACGAGGACTTTGACCCGAAGAGTCTCGCTCTCAACCTAAGGCACTTCCACATCCGGAAGTCTCCGCCTTCTTACCGAGAGCACTCTTCCACCTCAACCTAAGGGACAACTTAACTAATCCTAGTAAACTAACTTTACACCGGTGGAATTAAGCCTCAAACACAAAGGCAACCACCCAATTTCAAGACCTAACAACCTAGGTCTTCACAAGCTCAAATCCAATGAAATAAACAAGAAAATATACAAGTAATGGAGCAAAAATACAACAACACAAATACTTAGCTCCAACACAATGAATCCTAGCTCCTCTTGATGCCTTGATGATGAATCAAATCAAGCTTGAAGGCAAACTCAAGGAATGATATATCAAACTAGGATTTCTCCATGTAATGGCTCAATGAAAGCTTGGAAATGATCAAGGATAGGTCAATGAAGTGTAGGAGTGATCAAAAGTATCAAAGGAAGGCTGAGACATAGGTATTTATAGAGCCATGAAGAAGGCTCGGGTGAAGCACCACTCAACGGCACGAAAACTAGTCGTTTTCCTTCTTCCAGTCGATCGTCGGTCGATCGACCGAGCAACCGCCGAGTGACCGAAGTCAATCTGCCGCTTTTGTGCAGCTTTTTGTCGACCGGTTGATCGACCGAAATGCCTTCTCCTTCGGTCGGTCGGTCGATCGAACCTGTGTAGGGCAGATTTTTTTGCTTTGTTTGCTCGTTTTCAGGTTCCATCTTTGCTAAGTCTACTTGCTTTGTTTGCTTGTTTTCGGATTACCCCCCATTTGGATTCAATAAAAATATCTAAAAAATTAAAATCGTTAATAATCAAAATCTAATTTTTGGGGTCTAGTACAAATTTCTGGAAAATGAAAATTTTCTAATCTCCCGGGTCAAATATGGGTATGCTAAAGCTTCCAAAAATTCCTTTAAAATACCTCATTATCTAGTTTTTACCCAAGGAAGAATTATCGCCATTTTTTTGTGTCAAGAAAATGTCTAGGTCATATAGCTCTCCAATTAGCTCCCTAGGCTTAGTGAATTTCAGGGCAGTTTTCAGGTTTTCATGTTTTGGGGTTCGGGTTTGGTTTTTGGGTTCTTTGCATCATAAAGAGGATTACATCACATTCTAGACACCCTAAACCTAAACACTAACTTCCCGAAGAATCCCGAGCATCGACGAGCATCCTTGCCGATTTCTCCAATTTCTTTGGTTTTTCCGAACGGCGACGTCAAGCACTAATCGACTCGGAACCTAAAATTTTTTTCAATAAAACATTAGTTCCATGTTTGTTATCATCAAAACTGAGATTAAGACGAAGGTTGAAAACCTTAAGCCAACAGTTCTTGTTTGTTCTATTAGGGTAGAGATTGAAGAGAACCATAGTGAACCAAGCATAAGTTCGTCCCCATCTCCAAGTGCACGACCAAATGGGAGAAACCCATGAACAGGGTTCAATCGTGTTATGCCCAAAAATCCTAAATAATATTTTATTCCTTAGCAGGGACTGTGGGGCCGAGTTAGCGCGAATTGACATAGTTTCACGAAACTAAATTCGGGTAAGCGTTTTAATGAAGAATAATTTAAATGAAGAACGGGTTAGATACGAGCTAGTTTAGTCGGTTAAGTTAAGCGGGGGAATTTTGGTCATTTGGACCAAACAGAAGCCTATAAAATCGAACTTGGGGCTTGTGCCCAGGGGTTTTTGCCACACGCCACCCAAGGCTCAAGAGAGGAGGAGAGGTGCCATCGAGAGGAAGAGGAGGGATTCCGGTGCTGGATTTCGCAAGATCGTCGGCGTTCAACGTAGGAAGACCCTTAGTTTCTTCTTCCTTCCCGTTTTCTTCAAAAGAGGTGAGTAGATTAGCCTTCTTTCTCCTCTTTTCTCCATCAGCCATGCCGCCCCTATGTCACGTGGTTCTTAACGATTTCTGTTGGGTTTTTCGTGGATTGAATCGGATATTCGCGTTGAGGTTTTTATCGTGATCGCAATGATTCTATTGGAGTGATTTTTGGGGCAACTTGGCTGCCCCTTTTCCTAGTTATGTCACCTCCTTTTCTTTGAATTCTTGATGGATTCTTTGTGTAATATTGATGTTTGTTGAGGGTTCTTGGTGATGGTTGGGTATCTTGAGGAAAGGAAGGGTTTTGGAGAAGAACTACGGTAGGCTGGCCCTTTAGGACCCCTTTTGGTGCCCTAGGGTGGCCGGCCAATTAGGGACAGCTTGGGATAAAAACAAAAAGAGGATTTTTACACATTAGGGACATACTTTAGGGTACATTAGATCCTTCTACACTTTAGAGAAATTTTAGAGACATATATATAGGGAATTGAGTGCCCTAAGGACACCTAGAGACCCTATAACCCTAGGACGACCTTAGGCTAAGCCGACCTGTAGGGAACCGAAGGGGGGCCGAGCCCTCTATGCCCCTAGAGTATCCGGATAGAGGGGAAGGTCGGCCCTAGGGTACAAGTCTTGGGGAGGGCTAAGGTCGGGTCTAAACCGCATAGGAAAATTAGGAGAGTTGCATTGTTTACCTCTTATACATGCATGTTTTTCCTACGATGATTGTAGGTGTTGTACTTAAATTTTATGCTCATTATGTACGCTGTGAATTCATGATTTGAGCATCATTATATATGTATATTGAGTTGTGTGGTTGTGATATATTGCAGGTGGAGGTGAAGGTATGCATAGACATACTCTTGTTACCTATTGTGCACATTATTGTTATGCTCATTAAATCTGTATATACCTACGTGTGTGATGTTGTGATGTGCATGATGCATTTCCCGGAAGCCTCACTGGGGCGGGGAAGGTGTGCCCCAATGAGACAGCGTTGGCCTTATTCCGGAAGTCCGGCTGGTGCGAGGAGATCATACCCCAAGGATGTTGGCTTTAGGTTTTCAACACTAGATTTAATCTCAGTTTTGATAGTTTTGATGATAACAAACATGGGACTAATGATTTCATTGAGAATATCTTTCAGGTTCCATATCAATTAGAGTTCGATGTCCTCGATCGAAAAAGTAAGAGAAATCGAAATCGGAAGGACATCGATCGTCGCGCTTGGGTTCGTCGCAGAAGTTTCTCGAAGATCGATGAGTGCACCAAAGTCACTTGGACGAGTCCAAAGCTCACATCAAAAGCTCTCCAAGATGATGCTCCTTGAAAACGAAACCCGGAAATCAAGCGCGGAAGAAATCGGCTAAAAAAATAATTTCAGCCTAAATTCGGTCGACCGGGCGATCAACCGAATGTAGGTAAAAAGGGGCAGTAGCCATTCGATCGACCCGTCGATCGACCGAACAAAGGGAAGAAAAATCGTAGGGCTACTTCAGTCGACCGGGCGGTCGACTGATCGAAGCCTAAATTGGGCAGTAGCTCGGGCGATCGACCAGTCGATCGACTGACCTGCATTTGCTGAAGATGCAAGATCGCGTCGGTCGACCTGAAGTCACGAATCGAAGAATTTCCTCAAGCGGTCGACCCGTCGGTTGATCGCCCACAGGGAGAAAAGAAGCGGTCGAATGATCGGTCGACCAAATGATCGATCGACAAATCAATCGACGGTCTGCAATGGATAGTTTTCTATCCATTGAGCAGTCGTTTCTTCACGAGGGTATAAATACACCCTCATATACTTCATTTAACCTTCTTCCCTTAATCTTACATATTTTATTGAACATTCAAGAAGGGATTTAAGCCTTCCAAAGAGTGATTGCAGTGCGCCCTGTTTCATTCCGCGGCAACCTTTCTAAAGCGCCTGCTGTTGCTACAACTCGGGTTTTGATCAAGCTCATCTCTTGACGAGTTGAAGGTGCCAAAGGCTTGCAAAGGAGCTTTTATTATTGGTTTATTCTTAAGCTCTTTTGATTGTAAATTTTATCTGTTATTTAAACTATTTTGGATTTGTGTATGTGTAAAGACCTAGGTTGTTAGGTCTTGTTTGTGAAGTGGTATCCTTGGTGTAGAAGGAGTAAAGTCACTTGTGTATACTTAGTGATTACTAGGATTAGCTCTAGTTGTCCCTTAGGTTGAGGTGGGAAAGTGCTCTCGGTAGGAAGGCAGGATACTTTTGGGTGTGGAAGTGCCTTCGGTTGGAGAGCGAAGACTTTCCGGTAAAAAGTCCTCGTTGTAAGGGAAACTCTAATTAATCTAGTAAAACCTAGTTTGGAAATCCTAAGCGGGGTGATTAGGTAGTAGAGTATGCATTGGGGCCAAACCATTATAAATATCTTGTGTTTGCATTGTTATTATTGCTTGTTTTTATTGTCTTATCATTTATCACTTCCGCATATAATCATCCAATTGCAAATTGCCTAAACGATTTAAGTAAACGATTAAAATTGGGATTTAGGCCAATTGTATTAGTAAACATACTATTCACCCCCCGTCTAGTGTCGCCATTTCGTTAACAATTGGTATTAGAGCGGGTTCGTAGATTGAGATTTCACCATCTCCTCTACAAACGTCTCTCGATCGTAAAATGGCTCTAGAGTGTGTAGCGTCTATACCCCCTAGGTTCGATGAATCTAACTTTGGTCTTTGGAATGGTAAAATGTACTCCTTCCAAAAGACTCAAGGTTTAGGTGTTTTTAATATGGTTAAGATAAAATACGTTGAACCTAAGGAAAATATGAATGCATGGACCCAAGAACAAATTAGCGTGTTTGAGTTAAGTGCTAAAGCAACAAATTGCATATATTATTCTTTGGAAAATAATATATTTGAAAAGATCATGCATTGTACTTCCCCATTTGATATTTGGGCTTGCTTAAATGTATTATATGATTATGCTAAAACCGAGGAGTTAGAAACTTTTAATGAAGGTAGTGATGACAATGGTCATCCTTCCAATGCTAACATGGTTTTTGAAGCCCAAAGTGTCTCCATTCATAGGAGCACTAAAAGCCGGAAGAGAAAGGTGATTTGTCATGTGTGCCAAGAGAAAGGGCATGTAAGGAAGAATTGTCCTACCATGAAGAACAAGGCAAAGAGAAGGTCAAATGCTTCCACATCATCATCATATTCGAATGAAGCATCCTCTTCCCATGGCTATGAAGCAAATTCAAAAGAATGCCTCATGAATGATGACAATGAGGTACTCATCTAGCTCCCATGATTTTGATGAATTGATGGATGAGTATAAAATCATGTATGTCTTGCTCTTGAAAAAGGATAAAGAGAATAAAAATTTGAAGAAAGAAAACTCAAATCTTAGCTCTCAATTACATGATGTAAAATTAGAAAATGAGAAGCTAAGAATTAGTGTCAACAATCCATGTCATGATACTTTAAGTATTGATACTAAGGATTTGAAAAATAAAAATGATATATTGAAGAATGAAAATAGCATGTTGAAAGCTCAATTGCATGATATTCATAAATCAATGAATGATTTGAAAAATGAGGTTGTTTTTCTAAATAAGAAAGTTAGTAATCTATCTAGTAATTCTTCCTTTAAGAATTCTAAAAATGCAAATGTTTCTTTCAAGAATGCTTATGCACATCATGCTTCTCATATCAAGCATTCTACAACTAAACACATGCTCAAAAGAAGAATGTGTCTTTTAAGAATGCTCATGCTCATGCTAGTGTTGTTAGGACATTTAATGGACATAACAAAAACAAAAACAAATTTAAAGGACATTGTTTTTGTTGTGCTATTCATGGGCATGCCATATATGATTGTGCTTTCAAAGTGAACCCTAGTGTTGTTAAGACACTTTGGGTACCTAAGCCCATTAACCCCCAAGGACCCAAAGCTATTTGGGTACCAAAGGTCTCATCTTCTATTATAGGGGGAGCTACCACACAAGGGTGAGAGATTGAAGAATTGAAGTTGACCAATGAGTTGAAGGAAGGATCCCTACATGGTTGCAACTTCAAAGTCTTCATCTATACTAGATGCCTATGGTAAAATTGGCATCAAACATTTTGGTATCATCTCCTATATCCCATTGCTTAAGATTATAGTTGGAGTTGATATATGCTTAATAATAGTTGATTCCCCCGTTCTTAATTGGCATCAAAAATGTTTTTGATTTTTGATTTCCTGGTCTCTTTGGAGACACAGGTGGCCTGTAATGGGCTCATGCGACCTTGCGATTTTAAATCGTAGGCTCATTGTGGCCTTTCGGTTTTTACCAATAGGAAGGGTTGGAGATCATGTTTTCATCGATATTATATTTATAATGTCTTGAAAATTCATTTTGGATTCATGATAACATATTTTGAAACGGATTTCAAACTATTTAGCAAGTAAATCTTGAGATCGATACTTGGTTTTCTCTTTGCTATCTAGTACGATAACTTGTTAATAGTTACATTTCCATTATGTTACTAATGAATATTGCTTGTAGGTTATAAAAAATGTGATGGAAAGCTAGTAGAGCCAAATTGAAAAGGAAATGAAAATTTTGGAAAATTCTCAAGGGTGAGGTATGAGTTCAATTTTGCAAAAATATTTGTATAATAATTGATTGTTCATGATTAATGAAGTCTCTATGCTCATGATCGCTTTTGCTTGATAAATATATGAAATTTCAAGAGTAAGTTAATGTTTGATAACTTAGGCAATTTCATGTGTTGATTGGATGAAATTTACTCTATGTTAGAATTTTTATTAGAGACCTCATTTTTTATGGTAGGCAAACATGTTTTGAATGCATATATCTCATGAGTCTAGGTTGTTACACTTATCACATGAAGACTCATAACTAGATGAACAATGTGATCACTAGATTTGTTCATGAGACTCAAATTGGAAATAATTGACCTAAGTCAACAATTTGACTTAGAAATCTCTTTTTGGGTTTAAATTTTCACAAACATGTTTGAATTCACTCATGTTAGATGTCCAAGTGTCTAAGTTAGAGAAAACATGAGTAGATAGCCAAGTTTAATTCTTAGCACTTTCATTGTTTCAAGCATATTTTGATTAAAATCGTGCTAAGCTCATAACTTGACTAAATGATATTAATTTCAATCCAAACTTGATAAACAACTGTTAAACGATCATATCTTGATATCTAGGAAATTTGAGCAAAATCTGAAATCGGTGGATAAATAACTCAAATTTACAAAAATGCCACTGATATTGTAGAATTTTTAGAAAATTATAGGGATATCCTTTTTAAGTGATTCTTGAAATTTTGGAACCCTCATAGGGTCTAATTTGTGTAAAAACAATTTCACAAAATTTGGATGATCACACCCTCTCGAAAAACAATTTGTTTTTAAGGGGTAAAAACCAAGGCAGATCGAGCGGTCGATCGGCATTCGACCGCCCGATCGACCAGCGGGCGAAAAATTGCCCAAATCGCCCGATTTCTCGTCCAGATTGAATCCTAGCCATTCAATCCATTTATTTAAGCCTAAAACTAGGGCTTCCTTGCCCATTCGACCGGCTGCCCCATCCTAAGTCCTATCTTTTCTTCTTCTAGGGATCTACCTCCTCTCCAAGACTCCCTTTCAAGGTAAAAATCTTTCCTTGTCCATCACTCATGAGATTATAGTCAAAAACATGATTTCTTCATCTTTTACTCTCAATGTATATTGTTTCATACACAAAAATATGATTCATGCCTATTTTACATGAATGATAACTTATGTTTAGCATGTGTTCTCCAAAAACAAGTCTTCTTCCAACAAAAGTCAAATATTTCATGTTTTCTTCAATTGATTCATCATTTACTCTTTGATAGAATTTTATTTTGATCAAAAAAAAAAACATTAGTCAAGAATTTTCTTGTTTGCTTTCATGAGTTTTTTTCTCAACTTTAAACTTATGTCTTCTTAAAAGAATCTTATTTTGGTCAAAAATAAAAATGCTTTCTATTCTTCTCTAACCAAAACAATTTTTCTTCTTTTTTATTTATGGATCTTCATGATTAATCCTTCCTTTTTAGTTTTTTTTTTATTATTTTTTTCTCATTATTTATCTTGAAACTTAATGAGAAAATCTTTTTGTTTTTTTTTTGCATGAGACTATGCCGATCCTTAAACTTTTTCACTCTAATCTTTTGCGTTAAAAGCATGTGTTTTTCATTTAAAACTAATCATCTACAACATACTCAAATTTGTCTTGCAGAATGGCACCAAAGAACAAACTCCCATCCCCACCTGATATTCTTTTGACCCATAGGAAGGAAAAAGCCTCTAAGTTTGTAAATAGAGCCATCATGCAAACACAGCCTGTTAATTTAGATGACTTAGAATGATTTGATATCCGAGGGAAACTTGCTAGCATGGGATGGGTAGAGTTCTTAGGAAAACATGTACCGGTATACTCCATCCTAGTGAAAGCCTTTTTCTCTAAGCTAGTAATAGAAAAGGCAAGACTTGGTGATGACTTAGTTTTACGATCTAAAATTTTAGGAAAATCCATAGTCATAACCAAATCCCTCATTAGAGATGCTTTTGGGTTTCCTCTATTAGGAGCATGAATTTATAAGATGTCCGCCCACCTTTTTCATGAGGAGTATCCTCCTCATGAAATTGTATCTGCCATATGCCTTGAAGGTTATGAGAGAGTGATCCCTACCCAAAGCATCAGCATCACCCATTGCTAGGATTGTGCACCTCATCATTGCACATAACATTCTTCTTAGAGCAGGACACTACAATGAGGTCACCACCATGAGTTCTAGGTTACTTTTCTGTGCCATGTCTAGCATTCCTTTAGATGTCCCTGACCTCATGATTAGGTATATAGCTGAAGTCCATTCCTCCAAAACCCAAGCCTTACCATATGCCTCAATGATCTCTCATTTCATAGATGAGGCTGGGGTTAATAGATCTAGGTTTGAGACAGAGCCTATTCCTAGACCCATAGATTCTTCCTCCCTTAGCCGCATGAAGATTCTTGAACATCAGCGCGGCAAAAGAATCCGAGGAGATCCTGTAGAACAGGCTGATGATGAGATAGAGATGGAGGAAGATGAAGCTGTTGGAGGATCATCATCCGGCCCTTCCTGTGCGAGTCAAAGTGATCTGGAGCATCGCTTTGCACAATTTCAGATTAATAAGATGAATGGAACAAAACATCATCAGCGCACATGCAATCGATCGACTGTCAGATGGACGAGTTTGGCACCATGATCGGTGACCATGACTGGCGCATCGACGAGTATGGTCAACGTGTTGACCTGTATGGTCAGCAAATAGATGAGTACGATCGTCGAGTTGATGAAATGTATGGAAGAGTGGATGAGATGTGGCAGTATTATCAGTCGCATCTACCACCTCCTCCACCGCCTGAGGACGAGTAATACTCCTTGATGCTCTGATGTATTGATATATTGACATTAGTGATGATTGATGTATTGGTATTTTTCATCCTATGAACATGTCTTTGATTAACTATGTAATGTATTGACACCTTCATCTTTATGAACATGTGTTTAGTTAACCTTATGTTGATTAGTAATGTTCATCTTTGCTATGCTTACTATATTTGTTTTTTGATGGAGGACAAAAGGGGGAGACTACATGGATATATGCTTATCGATAGGGGGAGTAAATATATTGATAAGGGAAGTAGTATAATTGAATACATTCATGACAAAGTATCACACAAAATGATAAAAGAGAATTTAGAAGATACATGCATATAGATAGGGGGAGTTTATTCTCATAGATATGCATGTTGATAGGGGGAGAAATCCCTTAGTTGATAACCTTTTATGCTTTAATGTATATATTTTCTTAAGGATGTTTGTCATCATCAAAAAAGGGGAGATTGTTGGCTTTAGGTTTTCAACCTTAGCCTTAATCTCGGTTTTGATGGTTTTGATGATAACAAAGATGGGACTAATGATTTCATTGAGAATATCTTTCAGGTTCCATATCAATTAGCGTTCGATGTCCTCGATAAAAAAAGACGGAGAAATCAAAAATCGGAAGGACATTGATCGTCGCGCTCGGGTTCGTCGCAGAAGTTTCTCGAAGATCGACGAGTGCACCAAAGTCGCTTGGACAAGTCCAAAGCGCACGTCAAAAGCTCTCCAAGATGATGCTCGTTGAAAGCCAAAACCCGGAAACCAAGCGCGGAAGAAATCGGCTGAAAAAACAATTTTAGCCTAAATTCGGTCGATCGGGCGATCGATCGAATATAGGTAAAAAGGGGCAGTAGCCATTCGGTCGACCCGTCGGTCGACCGAACAAAGGGAAGAAAAATCGTAGAGCTACTTTAGTTGACCGGGCGGTCGACCGATCGAAGCCCAAATTAGGCAGTAGCTCGGGCGGTCGACCAGCCGATCGATCGACCTGCATTTGCTGAAGACGCAAGATCACGTCGGTCGACCAATGGATCGACTGGAAGTCGCGGATCAAATAATTGCGTCAAGCGGTTGACTCGTCGGTCGACCGCCCAGAGGGAGAAAAGAAGTGGTCAAATGACCGATCGACCAGACGGTTGACCGACAAATCGATCGGCGGTCTAAAACGGATAGTTTTCTATCTGTTGAGCAGTTGTTTCTTCACAAGGGTATAGATACACCCTCATATACTTCATTTAACCTTCTTCCTTGAATCTTACATATTTTATTGAGCATTTAATAAGGGATTTAAGCCTTCTCAAGTGCCCTGTTTCTTTCCGTGGCAACCTTTCTCAAGAGCTAGCTGCTGCTTCAACTCGGGTTTTGATCAAGCTCATCCCTTGACGAGTTGAAGGTGCCAAAGGCTTGCAAATGAGCTTTTATTATTGGTTTATTCTTAAGCTCTTTTGATTGTAAATTTTATCTGTTATTTAAACTATTTTTGGATTTGTATCTGTGTAAAGACCTAGGTTGTTAGGTCTTGTTTGTGAAGCGGCATCCTTGGTGTAGAAGGAGTAAAGCCACTTCTGTATACTTAGTGATTACTAGGATTAGTTCTAGTTGTCCCTTAGGTTGAGGTGGGAAAGTGCTCTCGGTAGGAAGGCGGGATACTTCCGGGTGTGGAAGTGCCTTGGGTTGGAGAGCGAAGACTTTCCGGTGAAAAGTCCTCGTTGTAAGGGAAACTCTAATTAATCTAGTAAAACCTAGTTTGGAAATTCTGAGCGGGGTGCTTAATTAGTGGAGTAGGCATTGGGACCGAACCACTATAAATATCTTGTGCTTGCATTGTTATTATTGCTTGTTTCTATTGCCTTATCATTTATCGTTTCCGCATATAATCATCGAATTGCAAATTGCCTAAACTATTTAAGTAAATGATTAAAATTGGGATTTAGGCCAATTGTATTAGTAAACATACTATTCACCCCCCCTCTAGTGTCGCCTTTTCGTTAACAAAGGAGATAGCCCGGAGACCCGAGCAAGTGAGGGGAACGTATGCTCCAACAGGCTAGCGTGGAAGAGCCAGTGATGATGAGGGGAGAGCATACCCCAATAGGTCAATACTGAGCTGTGAGGTAGTGCGGCGGCCACCCGTCTACCTGCCCCATGTGGCTAAGTGGGACCGACGGGTCCGGAGGTGATTCATGTGGATTATTGCATAGAGCATGTGGATGGTTGCATGGAGCATGTGGATGATTGCATTGAGAATATTATATGTTGTGGTATTTTCTACAGGGCTACTATGCATTAATGAGGATGATTGCGCTGCTAAAAATAAATGCTCAAAATAAATATATTTGTTTATTATTGCATGATGATGTTGATGTGTTGAAAATTGAGGACTAATCTACTCACTAAGTCCCAGTGGACTTACCCCTCATTTAATTGTTTTACAGCACCTGAGCTATATCAAAGAGGTACCAAGGTGCAGTAGCACGGTTGGTGGCGATAGGACATCGGGTCTCGTGACATGTCGTGGTCGAGGGGGATACCGAGTCCTTTTTCTTTGTTTTCTTTGAGTCATTGAGTCATGTCGACTCGGTTTATTTGTTTTCGCGTTTTTATTACTTGTGATGTCTTGATTAGAAATTGAACTTTGAAACTGATCAAACTTTTCTATTATTGGGTTGGTGTTCTTGGGTTTATTTGAAATTAAATATTTCTTTTTAAATCCTTGAGTTAGTATTAAATGTTCAGGTTTGAACCGGGGTTAGGCTTCGGGGTACGTGGCGTACCCTGGCCGGTCATGCCGGATTTGGGGTCTGACAAAGTTGGTATCAGAGCGGGTACGACAATAGGATAGTAGGTATCGTATGGGCATTGCTAGCGTGTCGTCATATAGTATGTCCTAGTCACGTGATCGACAACTGAACCTGCGCACCAACGGTGGTACGCGTTTTCTTTTGTTGATTTCATTGATTGTATATATGTTAAATTATGTGGTGCTGGCTTTCTTATTTAATAGCAATGGAGGCGCATGAGGATATCTTAATGAATGGAAGCGGAAGTAACACCACTGGCAGACGAGGCCGGGGTCGCGATCGAGGCAGAGGCTGTGCTTCCAGCCAAGCAGCTTAGGAGGAGGCAGTGCAACACCCGAGGGTTGCACTGCTAGAGACCCTCGTGGTGGAGCTGACCGAAGAGCTTCGCAGAGAATGGGATGAATTCTGTAAAGAACGGGACGAGTTCCATAGGGAATGAGAGGAGCTTCGTAGGGAGCGGGAGCTGGCGCAGCAGCAGACCCCACTTGTACCACCAGTGGCACCCGCAGCGATTAAGCCTGTCGAGCCGGTTCAGTCTGGAAACATGGAGCAGGTTTGGAAAGAACCAGTGGTACGTAGCTCATTGTACAAGGACTTCGTAGGGCTGAAGCCGCCAGTATTCAGAGGCGAGGATCAAGTAGTGGAGGTGACGACATTCCTAAATGACTGCACAGAGTTATGCTCGGTCTTGGAGTATTCCTCTGAAGCGATGGTGCACATCGTTGGGCTACAGCTTAGGGGCCTAGCGAAGGAGTGGCACCAGTCGTGGAGGGCATGTCGGAGGACTCATGCACTAGCCCCTACGTGGGGAGAGTTCCAGACGGCTTTCATCGAAAAGTACCTACCCAGGAATATCCACGAGAGGCGGGCTAGGGAAGTTTGAGCATCTTTGCCAGACAGGCACCATGATGGTGTTAGAGTACAAGATCGAGTTCACACGGCTTTCTAGTTACCACCCATCTTTGGTGGCGACCGAGATAGACCGAGTTAGGAGGTTCATGGAGGGTCTGAGGGTGCAAATTGGCAGGCTCATACATTACACCGAGGACACTACCTTTGTTCAGGTGGTGGAAGAGGTTTCGGCCGCACCGACAGTGGGACAAGCACACCCAGTCTGAGGGTGCCGACCCTTGGGTGGCGCGCTCGCAGAGCTAGGGACGGGGAAATTTCAGAGGTCATGCATCGATGAGATCACCAATGACTACTCAGAGTGCCATAGTACAGGAGGACGGAGAGGCGAGGAGCCAAACTACGGGCAGTGCGGGAGGAGGCACAGAGGAGCGTGCTACGGTCCGAGTATCTGCTTTGGGTGTGGCCAGCCTGGTCACATCATGAAGAACTTCCCTACAGGCAGTCAGGCAGTAGTACCACCCATAGGGAGAGATCCTATGTCGACGGCTTCGATGTCACAGCGGACTCAGACTCATGGGACAGGGCAGCAGTGCACGGCGGGCCAAGGGAGGCCACCTGCTCGTGTTTTCACATTGACTCCTGAGAGCGCAGAGGCATCCAATGCAGTATTGATAGGTATCATTTCAGTTAGTACATTACCTGCTTATGCATTGTTTGATCCAGGTGCTACTCATTCATTCTTATCTGAGTTGCTAGCATTGAGGTTGGGAAAAGATAAGAGTTGGTTAGCTCAACCATTAGCAATGTCTACACCTACGGGCAGTACTGTTGTTGCGAGGACGGTCTTCAAGTACTGCGACATTTCCATAGGTGGGCACGATCTGAAAGTGGAGCTGATGCTACTACCGACTTTAGAGTTGGATGTAATTCTGGGCATGGAATGGCTATCAGCCCATTATGCATCGGTTAATTGCAGGACAAAGGTGGTGACATTTTGTAAGCCAAAAATATCACCCTTTACCTTTCAGGGCGATGGGCGAGGAGACTCTATCACGGTGATTTCTGCTCTTCAGACCCGAAAACTTATGATGGGTGGCATTGAGGGTACCCCAGTCGTCATGGACTTCCCAGATGTGTTTCCAGAGGAGTTGTCGGGGCTACCACCAGTGATGAAAACCGAGTTCTGTATTGACCTACAGCCAGGGGTGAAGCGCCAGGGGTGAAGCTTATATCGATCCCTCCATACTGAATGGCACCCGCTGAGCTGAGAGAGCTTAAAGTGCAGTTGCAGGAGTTGTTAGACATTGGGTTCATCCGCCCAAGTGTCTCACCATGGGGGGTGCCAATGTTGATCGTAAAGAAGAAGGATGGGTCTATGTAGATGTGCATCGACTACCGGCAGCTCAACAAGGTGACGATTAAGAATCGATACCCGCTTCCCAGGATTGACGATTAATTTGATCAATTGTAGGGGGCTCAGTGGTTTTCAAAGATCGTTCTGAGGTCAAGGTACCATCAGTTGAGGATCAGGGATCAGGATATCCAAAAGACTAGTTTTAAGACGCGGTATGGACACTATGAGCTCCTGGTCATGTCCTTTGGGCTTACTAATGCCCCGGCAGCCTTTATGGAGCTGATGAATCGGGTGTTCAAAGCCCATGGAGCTCTTCGGGGTAGTTCTGAAGACACTTAGGCAGCACCAGCTCTTTGCAAAATTCTCAAAGTGTGAGTTCTGGTTGACCAGCGTAAAATTTTTGGGGCACATTATATCCCGCGATGGTGTGAAAGTTGATCCTGCAAAGATTGAGGCAGTTCAGAATTGGGAGAGGCCGACCAGTGTGACCGAGGTTCGCATCTTCTTGGTCGGTCGGCTACTACAAAAAGTTTGTGGAAATTTTTTCCAAGATTGCCGCCATGCTCACGCACCTAACTCAAAAGAAAGTGAAGTTTATCTGGGATGACCGTGGTCCGTAGCTTCTTGACTATCGCTCTTGTACTAGCCCTACCATCTGGGTTGGGAGGATTTGCAGTCTATTGTGACGCTTCTGGAGTCGGGTTGGGGTACGTTCTGATGCAGCACGACAGAGTGATCGCATATGCATCCAGGCAGCTGAAAACCCATGAGAAGAATTATCCAACTCATGATTTGGAGTTGGCGGCCATAGTCTTTGCCTTGAAGCTGTGGCGTCACTACTTATTTCGGGAGGCATGTGACATATTCACCTATCACAAGAGCCTCCAATATCTACTTTCTCAGAAGGATCTGAACTTGAGGTAGCGGAGATGGCTTGAACTATTAAAATATTATGACTGAACCATTCAGTATTATCCAGGAAAGACAAATGTAGTAGCAGATGCGTTGAGCATGAAGTCGATGGTAAGTCTAGCCCACTTGGCCGTGAGTAGGAGAACCCTGGCCATAGCTCTGGTAGTGAGCCTGGGTCCAGGGGATTTGTTATTTGTGGCTGATTCGGGTGGATTAGTGGCACACATGCGTGTACAGTCCACTTTGGTTGACATGCTATGAATGGCTTAGGGCGAGGATGCTTTTTGTTCTCTAACGAGAGATCTAGCTGTGAGAGGTGACGTAGAGGGCTTCAGAGTGGACTCCGAGGGGATTCTTAGATTCAGGGACATGATCGTGGTACCAGACATGACAGAGCTCCGTAGGTGGGTAATAGAGGTGGCCCACTGTTCCACTTTCACTATGCATCTTGGCGGCACCAAGATGTACCGAGATTTGAGGCAGCACTACTGGTGGAAATGGATGAAGTGGGAGGTGGAAGAGTTTGTATCCAGATGTTTGGTCTGTCAGCAGGTAAAGGCCGAACACTTGAGGCCCGCAGGGTTGTTGCATAATTTCGACGTTCCAAGATTGGAAATGGGAAAAGATCACCATGGACTTTGTTATCGGGTTACCGAGATCAGAGAAAGGAAATGATTCTATATGAGTTATGGTGGATCGTCTAACCAAATCAGCGAACTTTATTCCGGTGAAGACCACCTTCTCTGCTGATCAGTATGCACGGTTGTTCCTCGATTGTATCGTGGCTTACCATGGTATCCCAATTATGATCATATCTGACCGAGGCACTCAGTTTACCGCTCGGTTCTAGTAGTCATTTCAGAAGGCTCTGGGACGCAGGTGCGGTTCAGTACGACTTTTCATCCTCAGACAGATGGACAGTTGAACAGGACCATTCAGGCCCTTGAGAACATATTGAGGGCGTGTGTGATGGACCTGGATGGAAGCTGGGAGAGGCATCTACCTTTGGTAGAGTTCGCCTATAATAACAATCACCACACACACTACTAGAAAAATGGGCATCAGCAACGGCTGAGCCATTGCAATGGAGCCGTGGTAGAAAGTCGCGTTGCTGATAACTTAGCAACGGATCAGCAACGGCCGCTCGGGCCGTTGCTAATAATATTATCAGCAACGGTTTTGCCACGGACCCGGAGCCGTTGCTGATAACATTAATAGCAACTGCCGCTGAGTCCGTAGCAACGCCGTTAGTAAAATCCCGTCGCTAAGCCGTTGTTGTAGGTCATCAGCAACGGCTTTCGATACACTTTTAGCAACGGCTTTCCCACGGACGGCCGTGGGAAAGCCGTTGCTGATGATGTGTACCTGGTAACGAAAAAATTTCAAATTTCAAATTTCCATTGATACATTGAAACATAACTCCCACACCCATACACCAAGATATACATCAAAACAATTATATTTATATTGATAATTATCCACAATAGTATAAAAACTATTCAAATGCAAAATTGAAGTATCATAAAATTTATCATAAAACTTATCCACAATAGTTTGATTTTTTGTTACCATAATGTATGCAGCGCAATTGTCGATTTACTCCCCCGTCCCATGTGCTCGACAGTGAGTCCGCTCAAACACCGCCATCGGGGAGGGTCGCTGGACAGTCCCGTCATCCGACACCGTCGTCTACATTTACAAAACAAATACATTAATTAGTACACATAGTAACAAATAAAATATATAATTATAAGGTATACTTACCATACGGTTTGCGTGCACTGCAAATGCAACAGAGCCGTCGGTGTGACGCGCTGCTCCCCCCGACATGCGATTCCTAGCCGCATTCCGAGAAACCTCCTGCCATCGATCCGTTGACCATATTCCCACGAGCTGGTCCCATATATCCGGAGTAATCCAATCGGGGTCGTATCCCCGAGTCTCCGCGATGTTAGTGGTCCCAGCTCAGGCCATCGCCTGGAACCGAGCCTGCCCCAGCTGCCCATTGTACCTTGCCCGGGAAATAGCCTCCCAGGCAGTTTAAATGAAGGGCCTTTGGTCCTCGGCCCATGTATAGCGAGCCTGCAAAATAATAATATCAGTACCAATATTAGTCATCATGCATGTAAAAAAAAAAAAATACGTGCCTCAAACTCGCGCCATAACATGTCGACGTGCTCGTTAGGCACGTGAGGCCACGTAGGCCATGCCCCGTGCATGTATCGTCGAATAGTAGAAGAAATGCTCCTCGGCACTTCTTCTTGCACGAACCTGCACAACAAAAATAAATTTTAATATTTTGATATAATGAATTTGTAATGATTCATAATTCATGATATATTACCGCTCCCCAATCACGCTAATCAATCTACGTGACTCTGTGGCTGGTGGAGGTTGCCACCTGTTCGGCCCGCGTG
Source organism: Canna indica (assembly GCA_034359265.1). Taxonomy (NCBI): domain Eukaryota; kingdom Viridiplantae; phylum Streptophyta; class Magnoliopsida; order Zingiberales; family Cannaceae; genus Canna; species Canna indica. The sequence goes on from CP136897.1 coordinate 50,983,271, forward strand.
GCCGCCTGCGTCTGGATGTACTAGCCTCGGCAGTATCATCGGCATGAGGATCAGCAATAGGAGGATCAGCAGCATGAGTAAGTGTAGGAGTCTCACCGATCGGACACTCTGAAGCTATCCTGCGATGATAACCACGACCAGACATATCTGTCGAATAGATATATAATCAGATTATTGTCTAAATAGTAGAGATATATTTAATAAAATATATACTTTACAATTATTCCTCATCATCTGAATAATAGTCTTCGAATTCTTCCTCTTCTTCCTCTTCTTCATCTTCTTCATCTCCAGCTTCCTCAATTTCATGATCGTCATCATCAGCATATTCAACTTCTAATTGAATTGACGTTGTGTTTGCATCCTCGAGTATTGGAATAATACGATCTACAGCAGGAGGATCATCTTCTTGATAGAAACCATGTGTCATATCAGGTATCAGCTCATTTTCTCCTACCATCGGATCAATTTTTCCTCTACCTTTTGTCTTACAGACTACACGCCAATCTGCTCTATCTTTATTTTCTACTATCGGTTTTTCTAAATCATATCCGGCTCGTCGATGCGTACGTGAAACATATTAACTCGTCGGATGGATGATTATTTTCTAAATGTTTCGAGACAGTTCAAGTCCATATTGGACAATTCCGACACGAGTCCAAATTCGATGATTCCGGCGCGCGTCCGAAGTGGACGATTCTGGCGACCGTCCGAAGTTGACGATTCCGGCGCGCGTCCGAAGTTGACGATTCCGGCGCGCGTCCGTAGTGGACAATTCCAAAATTAATCTAAACCCTAATAATTAATCTAACAAATTAAAAAATTAATATAAATAATTAATTAACATATATAAAAAAAATTAAAAAAATATAAATCTGCAATTTTCGGTGCCGGAGTCCGGTGGACTCCGGCGCCGACGTACAATGTCTGGACAGAGTGTCCGGACACTGTAAAAGCTTCGGCGGCGGCCATCGGCCGACCGCCGCCGGCCGAAACCCTAAAAATATGGTTTCGGTCGGATTTCCCGCCGGTCACAAGCGGTAGAGACGGCCGAACGGCGATGATTACCTGAAATCGACAGTCGAGGACGGACGGCAGTGTCGACAGCGGCAGCTCGGCATCGTCGGCGTCGGCAGCGGCGGCGAGAGGCGGCGGCGGCAGCAGTGGGAGGAAGAAGGGTCGGGCGCGATTTGCGACGTATATAAACTTATCAGCAACGGCTCACTCGCCCGTTAGAAAGCCGTTGCTAATAAGTTATCATCAGCAACAGCTCACTTTTCCGTTATAAAGCCGTTGCTAATAATTAAAATCATCAGCAACGGCTCGCGTGTCCGTTAGAAAGCCATTGCAGATACAACATATCTGCAACGGCTTGAGCGGCCGTACGAATGCCGTTGCAAATAGCAACGGCTTGAGCGGCCGTTGCTGAAGACTCAAATTCTAATAGTGACAGTAGTATCGGTATGGCCCATTTGAGGCTTTGTACGAGCGCAAGTGCAGGTCGTCGATAGGCTGGTTTGAGACCGGTGAGTCCTAGATGCTAGGGCCAGACGTGTTTCATGACACCATTGAGAAAGTAAAGCTGATCAAGGAGCAACTTCTAGCAGCTCAGAGACATCAGAAGATGTATGCCGATGGTAAAGCCCGTGACATGGAGTTTCATGAAGGGGATTCGGTCTTCCTGAAGGTGTCCCCTATGAAGGGGGTTGTGCACTTTGGGAGAAGAGGAAAGTTGAGGCCCAGATTCATCGGGCATTTCCCTATCTTGTGGCGCAGAGGAGTGGTTGCTAATGAGTTGGCTCTACCGCGTAGAATGGATCGAGTGCATCATGTCTTCCATGTCTCCATGCTTAAGCGATATGTTCGGGATGAGTCCTATATTCTAGATGTCGCTGTAGTAGAGGTCGATCCGACCATCTCTTATGAGGAGCAGCCTATAGAGATCCTAGTCAAGCAGGTGAGGAAGCTGAGGCCCAAGGAGGTCCCCTTGGTGAAGGTTCGTTGGGAGAGCAACATTCAGGGCAGGAGGCCACTTGGGAGGTCGAGCAGGATATGAGAGAGAAGTACCCGTACCTTTTTGATTCGAGGTGAGCTTCCCTCCTTCATCTCAAAATTCGAGGACGAATTTTATTTAAGGGGAGAGGAATTATTATGCCCAAAAATCCTAAATAATATTTTATTCCTTAGTAGGGGACTATGGAGGCGAGTTAGCATGGATTGGCAAAGAGTCGCGGAACTTAATTCAAATAAGCATTTAAATGAAGAAAAAATTAGGAAAAATATAATTATTTTATTTTTGTGATTTAGAATGATATTATGATAGATGGTTCTGAGATGAATTCAGCGGTTCAACCGAAACTCAAATCAGAGTTAGAACAGGTTAGATACGGGCTAGTCTAGTCGATTAAGTTAAGCGGGGGCATTTTGGTCATTTGGACCAAATAGAAACCTATAAAATTGAAGTTGGAGCGTGTGGCCAGGGATTTTTGCCACACGCCACCCAAGGCTCAAGAGAGGAGGAGGAGAGGTGCCGCCGAGATGAAGAGGAGGGATTCTAGTGCCGAATTTCGCAAGATCGTCGGCGTTCAAGGTAGGAAGACCCTTAGTTTCTTCTTCCTTCCCATTTTCTTCAAAAGAGGTGAGTGGATTAGCCTTCTTTCTCCTCTTTTCTCCATCAGTGATGCCGCCCCTATGTCACGGGGTTCTTGACGATTTTCGTTGGGTTTTTCAAGGATTGAATCAGATATTTGCGTTGAGGTTTTTATCGTGATCGCAATGATTCTGAGTGATTTTTGGGGCAACTTGCCCGCCCTTTTTCCTTGCTGTGTCGCTCCCTTTTCTTTGAATTCTTGATGGATTCTTTGTGTAATCCTGATGGTTGTTGAGGGTTCTTGGTGGTGGTTGGGTATCTTGAGGAAAGGAAGGGTTTTGGGGAACAACTAGGGTCGGTCGCCCCCTTTAGGAACCCTTTGGTGGCCGGCCAATTAGGTGGAAAACATAGTTTGGAAACATAGGGCACACTCTGAATACCATATTGGGGTTAGATACATCAGTTTCGAGCATAACAGTAAGCTAAAACAAAACTCTAATCTTAGTGATTATAATTTTAATTGCACAATTAAAATTCAAAAGGGGCTGCATAATCTGTTATGAACCAACAAATAAAGTTTATCCATGAAATAAAACCTCACGGGTTTATGATGTTTCGGGTCTAGGGGTTGGGATCGGGTATTGAGTGTTGTAACGTTCCCAATTAGGGCATCCGTGAGACGCCGTAGGGGACACTTGACTTAGGTCATGTTGTGTCATATCTTTATGAATGGCGGAGAGGCTTGGCTTAGGAGTCAAATTGTGGGCTTGGTCTGGAAGGTTGGATGTTTAATTCCCAACCTGTGTTTAAAGGAATAAGTTCGGATGGACGAATCCTGATTATTCCTACGTTATCTTTTCAGGAATAAGTTCGGATGGGCAAATCCCGATTGTTCCTATGCTTCCTCGAGGAACAAGTTCGGACGGGCAAATCCCGATTGTTCCCGAGTTTCTTTCAAGGAATAGGTTCGGACAGGCAAATCCCAATTATTCCTGTGATATCTTAAAGGGGTAAGTTCGGACAGGCGAATCCCGATTGTTCCTACGCATCTTGTGGAGCAAGTTCGAATGGGCCAATCCTGATTGCTCCCGAGTTTCCTAATGTTAGGATAAGTTCGGATGGGCCAACCCTGATTATCATAGTATGTTTTGTTTCCTTCGGGCATGTGTGGCCAGATGGCCTGTTAGCTAGTCACACCCTTGTGACCATTCCTGCTTGAGTTAGATGTTTTATCATCTATGTTATATATCTGTGTTCGGTTTCTCATGGGGGTTGGTAGAACCGTTCACTGAGTTCTTTGAACTCACCCGTTATCGTTTTGTTTTGTCCTGCAGAGCCTGATCGGTGAGGTGGGCTGGAGCACTTGGCGCAGCTAGAGGGCAGAGGAGCCACATTGATCTCATAGCAGTCCTAGTTAGGGGTCGTAGTCGAGTCTATAGTAGCTTTGTCATGCACTTGTGATTTGGTGTTTTGGAGTTGTAGTCCCATGGGGACATTCATGTCTTTTATTCATATTTTATTTGTTAAAAGAACTATTGCTCTTTGATTCATTTTTCTTTCCGCACTTGAATTTATGATAAAAACTTTACTGCTTATATGAAATTTGGTTTGGTTTTTTTTTTCTGAAATAAAACTCGTTACATTCTTCTTGCTATGTTTATTTATTGAGTTGGCATGTGCATGGGTTAGGCTGCAAGGTATAGGCATGTATACCCTGGCCGATCACGTGACCCTGAGTTGGGGCGTGAAAAAGGGGGGTCGAGCCCTCTATGCTCCAAGAGTATTCGGATAGAGGGGAAGGTCGTCCCTAGGGTACAAGGCTAGGGGAGGGCTAAAGTCGGGTCTAAACCACGTAGGAAAATTAGGAGATGTTACATTGTTTACCTCTTATACATGCATGTTTTTCCTACGATGATTGGAGGTGTTGTACTTAAATTTTATGCTCATTATGTATGTTGTGAATTCATGATTTGAGCATCATTATATATGTATATTTACTTGTGTGGTTGTGATATATTGCGGGAGGAGGCGGAGGTGAAGGTATGCCTAGACATACCCTTGTTACCTATTGGGCACATCATTTTTATGCTAATTATATCTGTATATACCTCTGTGTGTGATGTTGTCAAGTGCGTGATGCATTTTTCGAAAGCCTCGCTGGTGCGGGGAAGGTGTGCCCCAAGGAGACAACATTGGCCTTAGTCCAGAAGTCCGGCTAGTGCGGGTAGATCATACCCCAAGGAGACAGTCCGGAGACCTGAGTAGGTGAGGGGAACATATTCCCCAATAGGCAAGCTTGGAAGAGCCAGTGATGGTGAGGGGAGAGCATACCCCAACAGGCCGATACTGAGCTTGGGGGTAGTGCGGCGACCACCCGTCAACTTGCCCCATGTGGCTATGTGGGACCGACCGGTTCGGAGGTGATTCATGTGGATGATTGCATTGAGCATGTGGATGGTTGCATGGAGCATGTGGATGATTGCATTGAGCATATTATATGTTGTGGTATTTTCTGGAGGGCTGCTATGCATTGACGAGGATGATTGTGCTGCTAAAAATAAATGCTCAAAATAAATATATTTTATGCTCTTATGCTTACCTGTATGTTTCTTTTTATTATTGCATGATGATGTTGATGTGCTGGAAATTGAGGACTGATCACCTAACTAAGTCCCAGTGGACTTACCCCTCATTTGATTGTTTTACAGCACCTGAGCTAGATCAAATAGGTACCGAGGTGCAGTAGCGCGGCTGGTGACGGCAGGACAGCGGGTCTCGTGACATGTCGTGGTCGAGGGGGATACCGAGTCCTTTTTCTTTGTTTTCTTTGAGTCATTAAGTCATGTCGACTCGATTTATTTGTTTTCGCATTTTTATTACTTGAGATGTCTTGATTAGAAATTGAACTTTGAAACTGATCTGAACTTTACTATTATTGGGTTGGTGATCTTGGGTTTATTTGAAATTAAATATTTCTTTTTAAATCATTGAGTTAGTATTAAATGTTCAAGTTTGGTTTATGTGTTCTTGTGGTGTGAGTTGGGGTTAGGCTTCGGGGTACGTGGCGTACCCTGGCAGGTCATGCCGGGTTTGGGGTGTGACAGGTCGAGTGAAAGGGAAGGGAGGAATTAAGTTAGAAATAAATTTTATTTAGGGATCCATGATTAGGGGCTTAATTTATGGATGAATTCATGCTACAATGCTTGTATGGAAGTTTTCCTGATATTTCAAAGGTAAAAAGTTCTCCATATGATGAATAAAACTTACATGTATGCTTTGCAATGAATGCCTACTTGAAGTTTCCTACATAGATTTAATGGTGCTGAAATTAATTTAATTGTGCTAGAATTATATTTTTAATTTCAGAATTTCATTGTTTTATTGCTGTAATTATGTAGAAAATTATGGTAAGTTTGTTGTGGAAGTTTCCCATAAATTATAGTATGTGACTAATTAGATTGTGGCAATTTAGAATGTCGATGACACGTCAGTTCAATAGAGACCTTTGGTATGCGACACTAGGAAGACATGGGTGCAAACATAGACTTGTTTTCTTGCTTTTGTAGGCTTAAGTGTGAGGGGGTAACCCTCTAGTTGACGACATAGAATTTCTAGAAACTATATCTATGAATATTTTTACCTAGAGACATTATGTGTTCACACATAGGAATCTAACACTAAATGTTTTGAATTGAAAGGGGCCCGTAAAGGGGCCGAGTACAGGAGGAAGCCTGGAAATGTGCTTAATAATTGGTAGAATATCTTGGTTGTGTATTGTGCTTGAGATGGTCGGGCTGATGGGTGCTTTAGCCGGCGCGACTATTACCCGTCTCAGTGGGTGATTGGGTCTTGAGATTGCACCAGCGAGCATGCTAGGTGTTAGACCCGAGTGGCGGAGGGTCTTGAGATTTCGTTAGTGGGCCACGCTAACGGTAGACCCGAGTTGAGTGGGACTAGCTATCCCTAACTCGGAGGATTCCTGAGACTAGTTGACCATCCTAGTTAACGAGCCCGGTGACTTACTTGATTTATGCGAATCTATGTTATATATATCATTGGTGTGATTGTGTAGGCCGGATTGGCCGAGTCCTATAGAGAGGTGAAGGCCGACATTGCCAAACCTCCTATTTAGATTAAGGCCCATAGTGGCCGAATGATACTGGATTGGTAAGGCCAAAACGACTGATTTACTTACTTGCAAGGATTGGCCAAGTGGCTGGTTATCATGATCTGATTAGCTTAAATTCCATATTCGTATCATACTGTTATACATGTTATCTTACAGGGGATTTAAGTGGAGGTTTGGAAGAATCGCCCACTGAGTTCCTCATGAACTCACTGTTTATTGTCTTATTTTTGCAGAGCCTGACTAGTGAGGTATGGTTTGATGGCATGGTGCGGCTGGAGGGCAGGTGATGATGGGGATCTCGTAGCAGGCGGCCATATAGTCGTAGTCATTTTGTTATAGTTGTTAGACATGCACTGAACCGTTTGTTACTTTCAAAAACATATACTGTTTTAAACTTTGGGATGTTCTCTTGAATGCTTCGGTTGATTCCTTTGAAACTAAAACTATTTAAAACTATTTTGACTTTAAATAAAGTTTGGCGCCGAATTCTTTTATTCATGTTTTTCCTTGATGTTTGTTGTATACTTTGTGTAATTGTTTAGTGCATGTGGTAGGTTTCGGGGTACCGACATATACCCTGGTCGGTCACGCGATCCTGAGTTGGGGCGTGACAGATGCATAACTTGATCCAACAATATTGAAATCCTCACTACTACAAATTAATTGCACTGTTGACATTGTTGAAAACGTGGATATTTTGCAAGATACCTAAAACCTTATCCAACTTTTTGGCTGAACCTGGTGAGGATCAGGGAACTCTCGGTGATCCCAATCACATGCTCAAACCATAGCAGCCCATCACCAACGATGCATGCGATGAATTCAAAGAATACTAAAGTTGTTGCTAGATAATTACATGAAAAGTTGCTACAATGCATGTACGAAATACAAAGGTGAGAGGGGATTCAAGAACAAGAATACATCATGTGAAAATCTGCAAGTTAAAGATGTCCAAAGCTGATTATTTTTCTTTCTTTTGTATAATACAAGGATTTTTCGGATCTATTCCTCTACATTATTTTCATATTATTATATATTAATTTTGTTATGAAAATTTAATTTTTGTTACGGAAGACCTGACTTTTAGTAAGGTATGATATGCATTTTTGTACTTGTTTGATACACACTTGATACTAGTGGTTTTAGTTATGAAAATATGAGTTTATGTTTTCTTGAGTGATTGTATACAGATATGTGTGATTGAATAATCAAAAATTTGATGTGTGATTGGTTTCTTAAGTATTGTATACAAGAAAATATGAATTTTGGTTATGAAATTTGAGATGGGTATACAAGATATTTGGTTATAAAATTTATTACCAACGAATATAGTAATATCCATCAGTAATACCTAGCAGGGTCAACACCGGCAGATTTGCCAACGGATTTTTGACTATTACCAACGGATTTTTGACTATCCATCGGTAATACTTAGTCCGTTGGTGATACCCTATTTTTTTGTAGTGAGCCCAACAGATATTTTTCTAAGAGACAAGAAGAGAGCTTATGCTTTAATGGCTAATATTTTTTTCCTCTTTATTTGTTATTTTGTTGTTTTGTATTTGTTTTATTGTTATCATACTTGTAATCTTTTGAAGGCTAGGTTCTTGGTCTTATTGCAAGGTTGTCTTTCCAATTAGGCATAAATCCATGTGTAAATTAAATAGTGGATGTAGGCTTCGTTAGAAGCCAAACCACTATTAACCATTTGTGTTCATATTGCTATTTGTATTATCCTTGTTATCTTGTTATTTATCATTTTGTACACATTGTTATTTTTTCTTGATTAACGTCATCTTATGTGCTCACACTTTACATGTTTAGCTTATATTAATACCTAGCATTAGTTGCGCAACAATCCTAAAAGTTAACACTATAGCAATAGCTACATTATTTACCTCCCACTCTAGTATATCTAATCATCCCAACAACCATGACCAAAGGAAATAAAATAACTTGTATTGTGGCATGTCAGCAATGTATGCATGAACTCCCATAATGCGGAAGCAAGTGGCTACTCCACGTGACGCCCTTTTTACAAATTCATACAAGCTTTAACCAAAGCAGAGGTCTTAGAAAGAAAAAGCACTTGCATCTGATACCATTTAAATGCTTCTTGAATTGAACAATAGCATCTCTCATTTGATAAATTGAGAGAAGACGATAAAATCCATCCTTTCATATCTTTGTGTTAGTGGAATTGAATAATAATGTCCCTTCTATTTTTCATATCTATGTGTTAGTGGAATTGAATGGTAACGTCCCTCCTTTGATGAATTGAGAGATAAGAGTAAGAGCATGACGAGGAGCATCAGTTGGCACCATATGGCCAGCTCCTCTAATAGTAATGAAGCTCAAGCCCTCCACAAACTCTACCATCCATCCAGCAATTTGCCCCTCGTAGTACCATTTTCTCCACCCTCCCCACATGTCCCATGTTTTCTCCGTAAGATTCATGCTCATGATACTATCTCCACTATTTATGTTGCAACAACAAGCAAAGTTATGTAAGTCATAAAATTAATGCTAGTGATTTCAGCCCAATTCTTAGTACATTGGTTGAATTTGGATCAACTTCGGTTGCATTTAGGGGTTCCAAATGGGAGTTGGTTATACACAATTTATAAACTATAGATATTATGTTAGGATGGTATGAGTAATAACTTGTTCATTGAATAGAAGAAAACTAACTCAAGATGACATGAACAAAGAGTAATACCAGTAGATCCATACACGATATCCAACATCCAATAAGTTGCGCAATATAGGAAGAACACTTGTTACTTCCATGTTATTGATACATTAGCATGCAGCGCCTTCTAAGCATCAAGTTGATTAAGATAAATATCTGGCATAGAAATTGCACATGGATCATAAGACACTGTTGGATCAATCAATCTAGTCTCCATCTCCTGCGATCTCAAAAGATACAAAATTGTGAAAAATATGGTATATATCATAGATACACATGTCATTTTTGTAAGACCCGAAAATTTTTCCTAATATAAAAATCTATCTTTGGTGCAACGCACCGGATTGGAGGTTACCCGGGTCGAGTCGTGAGAATCACCTCAAGTAGAAGGTATAACCCGACCCATGGAAATATGAAGTTAAATTGGTTCAATGGTTATTTCCTTTCTTGCTTATGATGTCTTATTAAGTCGAGTTTGACTCATGAGTGTGGATTGGATCGGAGTCCGAATCGGACTCGGATTGAACAGAGTAGAAGTCAAGTCAAGTGAGGGGCATTTGGGTCATTGGATGAGGGGAATAAAACCCCTCACCCAAGCCACCTGTGCTGCTCAAAGAGAGAGCTGCACACAGCCCATCAAGAGGGAGAAAGGGAGAGAGGAGGTGGAGATCTTGTCAGCGCCGGGTTCGCAACGACGCTCGAGGAGATCGGCAGCCCATTTTCTTCAAGATTTCTTTGTGATCCGATCTAAGTGAGTGGTTATCATGCTTTCGAAGGGAGGCGGGTGGCCGGCCCTATGAGATTTGAAATCGGATTTTTCTTCGCGAGTTTTTGCCGATCGACGAGTTTCTTTGAGTAGAGTTTTAAATCGATGTATGTGCAAGAGATCTTATGTAATAGATCGTGGTTTTTTTGCATTTTTGTGGACTGCCGAGTTGAGGAAATAGGGGAAAGGTCATGCCGAAATTTTCTCCAAATTTTCCTTGCTCATTTCGCAGCTCGTAGATCGCTTGGTGTTCATGATATGCTAGATCTTCGACTTCATACGATGTTCTTGCTGCAGCCATGCCCCCTTCAATTTGAGGACTCGGCCGAGCAAGGGTTTACCCTGCTTGAGTCGGCCAATCAGTGGTATGAATGGGGAGTGTGGACTGTTTGAGTTAAGATTCATGATTTCGAGTTTTGTTTCTTGTTAAACATTAGATCTGTAAACTGATGCATATAAATTATGGATGAAATCAGCCCCTTCCCATCCATAGGGTTTGGCCGAGCAAGGGAAAAAAAAGGGGAAACCGAATGATATGAGTACTTGTTCGTACCTTTCTGTTCGATGCTAATTCATATTCATGTTACATAATTTCTTGCTTATCATATGAATTATTTAGTGATAGACCTTCATTATCATATTTTGGAAATGTTCTTGCTAATACTCTTATGGATATGATGGTTATGGTATATGTATTCAAAGAAAGATTTCATTTAATCCCTCACATCATGTTAAATTGTTGCTATGCTTAATGTATGTTCCTTAATGTTCTAATCACTGAATTAATTGCCTCTTTAATTCAGGTTCTTCATGATGTTGCTACCCATGAGCAATTTGGTAAGTTCCATTGGGATATTTTTATCGTTGAACCTGGTAGTTATACATGGTAGTTGTTGTGAATTATGTTTACCGTTCTTTATTTCATATATGTTGTCCGAAAATGTTTAAGGGTGGAATTCTAAGTTCGGTTCACAGCATTCCTCACCCAAGGCAGCGTATAACGCTAGATAACATGTAGGAAATCGTAAGGTGTATAATAGATATGGAAACTGAACTAGGAAATGATACAACTTCTTGGACTTCCAGTATTCATCTTTGGAAACCTAGTATTATTAGGTGTACATGTTTTTGGAAGGGCATCATTGAATTGTTGACCCTACAAGACGGATTAGGGCCGGATACGGGCAACGGCCAGAAATGTATATAAGGAAACCCTAGGATACTTGATTGTGTGATGTGCTTGAGATGGTCCGCCGAAAAGCGTGGAGGTTGGAAATATCCAATGCTTAGCTCGGCCAGTGATTGGGTCTTGAGATGCACCGGCGGGCCCGCTAGGTGTCAGACCCCAGTTGGGTGGGACTAGCTATCTCGACGCGAAATGGTGTCCGGAGACTAGTAGACCATCCTAGTCAATGGCCCGGGATTTATTGTTTACATCTTGATATGATGTGGCCGAACGGCCAGTGTGATTCTACCTTGTATGGTTGGGCCGGTTATAGCCGGGATTCTTATACCATGATTAGGCCCAAGGGCCGGATGCCAGAGGCTTTATAGGCCGTTATGGCAGGTTTTTACCTACATTGTTTATACAACATGACCTATAGGGCCAGTTGTCGCATTTTAAAAAGTAACTTACGTCCCTGATTATATACAATGCTACCTTATATGTTATGCATGACTAACTGAGGATTATGTGGAGGTTCAGAAGAATCGCTCACTGAGTCCCAAGTGGACTCACAGTTTGTTTCCTTGTTTTTGCAGAGCATGAGCAGTGATTATGGCTTGTTGGCATGTTGCAGCTGGACGGCAGGTGGTGGTGTCATACCTCGTAGCGGCGTCCTTGGGTCATAGTCCAGTGTCTTAGTAGTTGTTTTCCTTTTCTACACTGACAATTGTGTTTTGGAAAAGTTTGTAAAACCTTGATACTTGAGATGTTCGTATTGTTACGATGTTGGTTTTCTTCTTTGGTTTGAAAACATATATTGTGAACTTTGAAAAATTTTAAATAAAGCTTGAATAGAGGTTTCTTTTTATCGAGATGTTCTGGTTTCTTATATGTCAGTGTACACAGTAGGCTACAGGGTAGGATGTAAGCTCTGACCGGTCACACTACCTTCAGTTGGGGTGTGACAATTTTAATCAACAAATGGAGAACAATATGGATCCATAAAACTTGGTAATTTGATTTGGAGCATGTGGGCAAGAAGATTGTAAGACCCGAGTTTTCCTAATATAAAATTTATTTTTGGTGCAGCGCACCCAATTGGGAGTTAGTCGGGTCGAGTCGCAGAATCACCGCGAGTAGAAGGTGTAATTTAAGCCTTATGAAATTTTATTTCAAAAATGTTCCTTCCTTCTTAATCATAAGATATTTTATTATAGTTAAGTCTAAAATCGTGTTCGCGGATCGAGTCGGGGGTTGAATCGGGCTCGGATTGAGTCGATTAGGGGCTAACTGAATGGGAGGGGCATAATGGTCAAGGGAAAATGAGGGAATAAATCCCTCATCCCCCTAGTAGTTGTGCGGCTCATTATTGGAGCCGCACGCAGCCCGATAAAGGAGAGGGAAGAGGAGAAAGTTTGGAGACGGCGCCAGATTCGTGCCGCTGTTGGAAAGATCGAGATCATCGTCGCTCGTCCATTCTTCTTCCTTGATCAAGGTCAGTGGTCGAATCTCGGCTTATAGATGAGGCGTGTGGCCTAACCGAATAGATGTGATAAATCGAGGTTTCTGTGCGTCATTTCTTGTCGATTGATGATGTTTCTCGAATTCTCAAGTCATGTTCTTCATCGTTGTATGGATTTTGTTGTTAGACGATCATTTTGTGGTGATTCAAGGCCCAGCCGACTAGAGGAAAAAGGGGAAAGGTCATGGCGAAATTTTCCCCAATTCCCACGAGTGGTTTAAACCCTTGGATTGATTCCTTTCTGAAGTAGACAATTTTGTGCGACTAGATCTTCTGATTTAATGGTAAAATTAACCTTTCTTCCCCTTCAAGAAGGCTCGCCTGACCATGTACCCTTGCTTAGGGTTCGGCAGAGTTGAGAGGAGGGTAAATTTGATCGAGCATCTTGATTACATCTTTTTGGGACGATGTTCGTCGATTGAAATTGTAGATTTAGTGATTGACGAATGTATTGTAATTTTGAGTAGATACATTTTAAGATTTGTAGAAGAACACCTCCTTTAATGTGCATGTATGACTAAATACTAGGCATGGTATATGATTTATGACGTTTCCTTCATCGAAATCCTAATGCCATTATTGAAATTACAATGCTAGATCAATTGCTACCTTGTTGGAATTTATTGATTAAATGTAGAATTTAATTAATTTATTGTTGAAAGCATGTTGTTAATTATGGTAGTAGTTGTAGAATAAATTCCTTATAACTTATGCTGTGGTATAAATGTATTCTGACATTTCTACACTTATGACATGTAATCTACGTTTAAGGAATATGGTAATGATGCTAGATGACTACAAGGAAATTATGGGATGCTTAAATTGTCGGAAAAACTTGAATGTTGACAAGCTAGGTTTCACACCTAGGGAATAATTAGCGGGTGCTAGTGTGCAGCTGATGTGGCCCGGAATAAGGGGTCGGATACGGGTGAATGCCCGGGTTTTTAAATAAGGAAACTTTAGAACACTTTGCTTGTGTATTGTGATTGCGATGGTCGGTTGGGAAGCATGGACGGTCGGAACGACTAATGCTTTACTAGGCAGGTGATTAGGGTCTTGAGATTGCACCAGCAGGCCCACTAGGTGTTAGACCCGAGTGGCAGAGGGTCTTGAGATTCCGTCAGTGGGCCACATTGACGGTAGACCCGAGTTGGGTGGGACTAGCTATCCCTAACCCGGTGGGTCCCTGAGACTAGTTGACCATCCTAGTCGACGGCTCGAAAATTGTTTGACTTTCCTTATCTGATATGTGGGCCGTGCGGCTGGATTATTATCTTGTGGTATAGGCCGGGCAAAGCTGAGCCACCAGTCCTTGAAGAAGTTCTAGTGGCCGAGTGTTGCCCGGTCTAGTGGGGCCAGTTTGGCCGGCTGTATGGCTTATATAGGTTGGCCTTTGGGCCGGTCGTCATATCATGACTATATTAGATCCCTATATTTATAACTACTTACTTATATGCATGATGTTATTGGGGATTTATGTGGAGTTTCAGAAGGACCGCTCACTGAGTCCCTTGTAGACTCACGGTTTTTTTCCCTTATTTTTGCAGACACCGACCAGTGAGGTGAGGCTTGGAGTCATGGTGCAGATGGAGGGCAGGCAGTGGCGTAGATCACGTAGGAGCGTCCAGTAGTCGTAGTCGTGATGTCGAGGGTTGTGTTTTTTTTTATACACTGCGACATGTTAATTTGAAAAACATGTATTTGACTTTAACTCGAGTCGTTCTAAATAGTTGGTTTGTTTTGCAACTCTTTTAAAATTGTTGAACCTTCTTTAAAATTAAATAAAAGTTTGCATCGTTGTTCTTTTACTCGTATTTTTCTGGTTAGCTTGTATTCTCAGTATTTTGTTATTCAGTGTATGTGGTAGGCTTTAGGGTAGGACAAAGACCCTGGCCGGTCACACGACCCTGAGTTGGGGTGTGACAAAGTTGGTATCAGAGCTTTTGGTTAGGTCTTGACTACGACTAGGAGTTGGGTACCGTATGACAAATATGCTAGCGTGTCGACATACACTATAGGTATGCTACGAGATCTGGCAACCATGCGTTTAGTAATTTAAATTACAATTGAATGAATTATTTATGTTAACGAGAGAATTGTTTCTCTTTTTCTTTCTATGTTAGTGTGATGGAGACTCATAATGCTGCACTGAGCGGTAGTGGCAGTAATTCAACAGAGCGCCGGGGCCGAGACGAGGGCCGGGGCAGGGAAAGAGAGCAGTCCGAAGAGTAGGGACAAAACTCTGCGGTTGCTCAACTGCAAGTTCAGGTGGCTCAGTTAACAGAGGCGCTCCTTAGAGAACAGGAGTTGAGACATCAGATGCAGCAACAGACGCTGCCGCCACAACCTGTACCTGTGGTTCCGATGGTACCGGACGTACCCGAGATAGTAGCTCCGGTGATCAGGGTTCTAGGAGCCCCATCTTATTCAAACATCGTCACGCTGAAGCTGCCAGAATTCACCGGAATAGACCAATAGGTGCAAGTCACTGAGTTTTTGGGGGATTGCTACGAACTGTGCATGGAACTGGGGTGCTCATCGGAAGCAACGACTCATATGGTCAGGCTACAGATGAGGAGACCGACAAAGGTCTGGCTGCACACTTGGAGGGCTCGCAGGGCAGCAGGCACACCGCATCCCACCTGGGAAGAGTTTAGGGCGACTGTGGTAGAACGGTACTTGCCAATGAGTGTTCGCGACAAGAGGGCACAGGACTTTGAGATGCTACGCAAGTCTAGTGGCATGCCAGTGTCAAAGTATGAGATAGAATTTAATCGGCTTTCCAAATATCATTCGACCCTAGTGGCATCTGAGACCGCCAGGGTCAAGAGGTCCGTTTGGGGCTTGAGGCCTCAGATAGGCAGGCTCATCCACTACACCGAGGATTACAGTCTTGCCTGGGTGGTGGATGAGGCCCTTCGGATGGAAGCTTTGGTGCCATTCTAGAGGAATGACAGATCGGCCAAGAAGAAATTTTGGCCGCAAGGATCTGGATGTCGACCGGGTCACTCTGAGGGGATTGTAGCTACCGCAGATCACCAGCAGAGCTGAGAGCATGGCGGTAGCCGGGGCCGGCAGGTCAGGGGGTGTTTCTTAGAAGTCAGATATGCCACAGTGTGGTCGCTGTAACTGGAGGCACTAGGGGCTTGTTTTGGCCGCTCGGATGCCTGCTTTAAATGCGGTCAGGTTGGGCACTTTAAGAAGGACTGTCCGGATAGAGTTAGCCAAAGATTTGAGCAGTCAAATGGAAAGACACCTATGTCAATAGGGTCAATGGCTCAGAGAGGTCAGATGCAGAGCAGGGGACCGTAGGCTAGCCATTCAGAGAGATCGTCTGCTAGGGTTTTGGCCGTGAACCGCGATGGGGCAGAGGCATCAAAGGCAGTGGTGACAGGTACTATTTTAGTCAGTTCTTCTGCTGCTTATGTTCTGTTTGATTCGAGTGCTACGCACTCATTCATATCTGTCAAATTTGCTGTCGGATTACCTATGACACCTTCCCTGGTTGTTGTTCCTTATGTGGTATCAACGCCTATGGGCGATGCATTGATAACAGAATCAATCTTCCGTGACTACGAAGTGCTAATCTATGGTCATGTGTTGATGGTAGAATTGACACTTCTGCCTTTGCTTGAAATTGATGTCATCCTCGGCATGGATTGGCTGGCGGAGCACTTTGCGTCAGTTAACTGTAGGGCTAAGACTGTCACGTTCATTAAGCCCGAGTTGCGGTAGTTCACGTTCCGTGGAGAAGGAAAGGATGAGCCAATGGGCGTCATTTCAGCTCTTAAGGCTCTTAAATTGCTGGTAGGCCCCTGCCAGTCCTTCTTGGCCTTCGTATATGTGGCCGAGGAAAAATGGGGCACGGCTCAGGAGGTTAGTGGAACTTCGGTGATCTATGAGTTCCTCGATGTCTTCCCAGAAGAATTGCCAGGATTTCCGCCTAGAAGAGAAATCAAATTCTGCATTGAATTGCAGCCCGGGGTGGCACCGATCTCAATCCCACCCTATAGGATGGTGCCGGTCGAACTTCGAGAGTTAAAGGCGGAGTTACAAGAGTTGTTGGACTTGGGCTTTATTTGCCCAAGTGTGTCCCCGTGGGGTGCTCCGGTCCTATTTGTGAAGAAAAAGAATGGGTCCATGCGCATGTGCATCGACTATAGGTAGCTCAATAAGGTGACAATAAAAAATCGTTACCCGCTGCCTAGAATCGATGACTTGTTCGACCAGTTGCAGGGGGCACAATGGTTTTCAAAAATTAATTTGAGGTCTGGATATCATCAGTTGAGAATCCAAGACTGTGACGTGCCCAAGACTGCCTTCAGGACTCTCTATGGCCATTATGAGTTCCTGGTGATGTCGTTTGGATTGACTAACGCACCTGCGGCCTTTATGGACCTAATGAACAGAGTGTTCAAAGAATACCTGGATAGATTCATGATCATCTTTATTGACGACACACTAGTGTATTCCAAGAGCAAGGAGGAGCACTCCGAGCATTTGAAGATGGTCCTGGAAACACTCAAAAAATATCAGTTGTATGCCAAATTCACCAAGTGTGAGTTTTGGTTAGAAAGTGTGGGATTCCTAGGTCATATAGTGTCCAAGGAAGGAATCAGTGTGGATCCCGCCAAGATAAAGGCGGTAAAGGACTAGAAGTGGCCAACCTGTGTGACTAAAGTCCGCAGTTTCTTGGGCTTAGCCGGGTATTACATAAAGTTTGTAGAAAATTTCTCCAGGATTGCAGCTCCTCTAACTCGGTTAACCCAGAAGAAGGTCAAATTTGATTGGGACGGAAAGTGTGAGGAGAGCTTCCTGAAGCTCAAAGAATGTTTGACGTCAACACCAATTCTAGTCGTACCTTCAGGCTTGGGAGGATTTGTGGTATACTGTGATGCCTCTTGGGTTGGCTTGGGCTATGTTCTGATACAGTATGGCAGAGTGATCGCTTATGCGTCTCGCCAGTTGAAAGTTCATGAAAAGAATTACCCAGCACATGATTTGGAACTAGCGGCGGTAGTGTTTGCCCTGAAGATATGGTGCCACTACTTGTACGGTGAGGCTTGTGAGATTTATACTGATAACAAAAGCCTCCAATACTTGCTCACCGAAAAGGAGTACAATTTAAGGCAGAGAAGATGGCTGGAACTTCTGAAAGATTATGATTGTACCCTCTTGTATCCCCCTGCGAAGGCCAATGTGGTGGTGGACCCGCTGAGCATGAAGTCTATGGGCAACCTAGCCCATTTGGCAGTCGGGAGGAGACCGTTAGCGCGAGAATTGGCGTTGTGCTTGGATGGGGGAGCAGTTCTTGTAGTGTCAGCTACGGGTGCCCTAGTGGTGCATCTGCGAGTACAATCCACATTGGTGGATATGTTGTGTACCGCGCAGGGGGAGGACACCTTCTGTACCCTGACAAAGGACTTAGTGCAGAGAGGCGATGTACAGAATGACTTCAGGTTGGACTCAAAGGGAGTCTTAAGATTCAGAGATCGGATAGTGGTGCCTAATATGGCAGAGGTGAGCAGGCAGGTCTTGGAGCAGGGCATCGATCTACTTATACGATGCATCCGGGAGCCACCAAAATGTACTGAGACTTAAGGAAGCATTACTGGTGGAAGGGCATGAAAAGGGAGGTAGCAGAGTTCGTATCCAAGTGTTTGGTCTGCCAGCAAGTGAAGACCTTCCACCTGAAGCCCGCATCTCCAGTGGAAGTGGGAAAAAATTACTATGCATCTAGTGACAGGACTACCTAAGTCAAGGGGCAGATTTGATTTCATTTGGGTGGTGGTAGATCGGTTGACAAAGATTGCTCATTTCATTCCTGTCAAGACAACCTTTTCTGCTGAGCAGTACACCAGATTATTCTTGGACAAGATTGGGGCATACCATGGTACCCAAGTGAAGATTATATCAGATCGAGGTACCAAGTTCATAGCCCATTTTTGGCAATACTTCCAGGAAGCCTTGGGTACTCAAGTATGCTTCAGCACAGCTTTCCATCCGTAGACGGATGGACAGTCAGAGAGAACCATCCAAATCATGGAAGATATGCTGAGGGCCTACGTTTTGGACCTGGCTGGTGGTTGGGAGAAACACCTACCGTTGATTGAGTTCGCCTATAACAATAGCTATCACAGTAGCATTGGCATGGCTCCTTTTGAGGCCTTGTATGGGCGACGGTGTAGATCTCCAGTGGGCTGGTTTGAAGCCGGAGAATCCCTCATGGTGGGTCCTGATCTAGTTGAGGAAGTGGTGGAGAAGGTGAAGATAATAAAGGAAAGATTGTTGGCGGCCCAGAGTCGCCAAAAGATGTATATTGACAAGAAGGCCAAAGAGTTGGAGTACGCGAAAGGCGACCTAGTGTTCCTGAAGGTCTCCCCCATGTAGGGGGTAGTTCGATTTGGGAAGAAAAGAAAGCTGAGCCCCCGATTTGTTGGGCCTTTTCCCATTCTCCGGCGGAGGGGTGCTGTAGCTTATGAACTGGCCTTGCCCCCTAGCATGAGCAAAGTACACCCGATTTTTCATGTATCAATGCTCAGAGGATATGTGAGAGATGATTCACATGAGATTGAACCTCCTGTGGTTGAGGTGGATTCAGCGGTCTCATTCGAGGAAAGGCCGCTGGAGATCCTCGATCGCCAAATTAAAAAGTTGAGGTCCAAAGAAATCCCCCCGGTAAAGGTTAGATGAGAGCACCACTCCGGGCAGGAAGCTACATGGGAGGTAGAGCGAGACATGAGAGAGCGCTACCCTTCCTTGTTTGAAGAACCGGTAAGTTTGTAAGACCCGAGGTTTCCTAATATAAAATTTATTTTTGCTGCAGCGCACCGGATCGGGAGTTAGTCGGGTCGAGTCACAAAATCACCGCGAGTAGAAGGTGTAATTTAAGCATTATGAAATTTTATTTGATAAATGTACCTTCCTTCTTAATCATAAGATATTTTATTAGAGTCGAGTTTGAAATCGTGTTCGCGGATCGAGTCGGGGCTCGAATCGGGCTCGGATTGAGTCGAGTAGGGATTAAGTGAATGGGAGGGGCATAATGGTCAAGGGAAGATGAGGGAATAAATCCCTCATCCCCCTAGTAGTTGTGCGGCTCATTATTGGAGCTGCATGCAGCCCGAGAAAGGAGAGGTAGGAAGAGAAAGTTTGGAGACGGCGCTGGATTCGTGCCGCTATCGAAAAGATCGAGATCATCATCGCTCGTCCATTCTTCTTCCTTGATCAAGGTGAGTGGTCGAATTTCGGCTTGTAGGTGAGGCGTGTGGCCTAACCGAATAGATGTGATAAATCAAGGTTTTTGCGCGTTGTTTCTTGTCGATTGATGATGTTTCTCGAATTCTCAAGTCATGTTCTTCATCGTTGTATGGATTTTGATGTTAGATGATCATTTTGTTGTGATTCAAGGGCCGGTCGACTAGAGGAAAAAGGGGAAAGGTCATGCCAAAATTTTCCCCAATTCCCTCGAGTGGTTTAAACCCTTGGATCGATTCCTTTTTGATGTAGACAATTTTGTGCAACTAGATCTTCTGATTTCGTGGTTGAATTAAACTTTCTTCCCCTTCAAGAAAGCTCGGCCGACCATGTACCCGTGCTTAGGGTTCGGCAGAGTTGAGAGGAGGGTAAATTCAATCAAGCATCTTGATTACATCTTTTAGGGACGATGTTCGTCGATTGAAATTGTAGATTTAGTGATTGACGAATGTATTGTAATTTTGAGTAGATACATTTTAAGATTAGTAGAAGAACACCTCCTTTAATGCACATGTATGACTAAATACTAGGTATGGTATATGATTTATGACGTTTCCTTCATCGTAATCCTAATACCATTATTGAAATTACCATGCCAGATCAATTGCTATCTTGCTGGAATTTATTGATTAAATGCAGAATTTAATTACTTTATTGTTGAAAACATATTGTTAATTATGGTAGTAGTTGTAGAATAACTTCCTTATAACTTATGTGTTGTGGCATAAATGTATTCAGACATTTCTACACTTATGACATGTAATCTACATTTAAGGAATATGGTAATGATGCTAGATGACTATAAGAAAATTATGGGGTGCTTAAATTGTCGAAAAACAAGCTAGGTTTCACACCTAGGGAATAATAAGAGAGTTCTAGTGTGTCATTGATGTGGCCCGGAATAAGGGGGTCGGATACGGGTGAATGCTCGGGGTTTTAAATAAGGAAACTTTAGAACACTTTGCTTGTGTATTATGATTTCAATGGTCGGTTGAGAAGCATGGACGGTCGGAATGACTAATGCTTGACTCGGCTAGTGATTAGGGTCTTGAGATTGCACCAGCAGGCCCGCAAAGTGTTAGACCCGGGTGGCAGAGGGTCTTGAGTTTTCGTTAGTGGGCCACGTTGATGGTAGACCCGAGTTAGGTGGGACTAGCTATCACTAACCAGGTGGGTTCCTGAGACTAGTTGACGATCCTAGTCGACGGCCCGGTAATTGTTTGACATTCCTTATATGATATATGGGCCGTGCGGTCGAATTATTATCTTGTGGTATAGGTCGGGCAGAGCCGAGCCACCAGTCCTTGAACAAGTTCTAGTTGCTGAGTGTTGCCCGATCTGGTGGGGCCAGTTTGGCCGGTTGTATGGTTTATATTGGTTGGCCTTTGGGCCTATCGTCATTGCATGACTAGATTAGATCCCTATATTTATAACTGCTGACTTATATGCATGGTGTTATTGGGGATTTATGTGGAGGTTTGGAAGGACCGCTAACTGAGTCCCATGTGGACTCACGGTTTATTTCTCTTGTTTTTGCAGAGCCCAACCAGTGAGGTTGAGGCTTGGAGTCATGGTGCAATTGGAGGGCAGGCAGTGCCATAGATCTCGTAGCAGCGTCCAGTAGTCGTAGTCGTGATGTCTAGGGTTGTTTTTTTTTTATACTCTCAGAATGTTAATTTGAAAAATATGTATTTGACTTTAACTCAAGTCGTTCTTAATAGTTGGTTTGTTTTGCAACTCTTTTAAAATTGTTGAACCTTCTTTAAAATTAAATAAAAGTTTGCATCGTTGTTCTTTTACTCGTATGTTTTCTGGTTAGCATGTATTCTCAGTATTTTGTTATTCAATGCATGTGGCAGGCTTCAGGGTAGGACATAGACCTTGGCCGGTCACGCGACCCCGAGTTGGGACGTGACAAAGATGTTGAACTGGTTGATACGACCAAATATTTCATACATTGCATCAATTGCATCACTACAACCTTGATTCCAATTCATGATGGAGTAGTTCATAGGATGCGGATCACATTTGTTGATACAAGTTTGGTATAAATCGGATGATATAATACCTCGAGTGCAAGCAAACTTTGCCATTGAAATATAATTAACCACTAGATCTAGTAAAGGATTTCCAATCTATAAAAGATTCAAAATTAAAAAAAGAAGTTAATGAGAACTTATGCGATGACTATTAACTAAATCAATCACTAATGTCATATTCATTGGCTCGTGTAGATTTTTCTAACTACACTTCCTATAACTAAAGTTTAGCCATTCATTATGTAAAACAAACAAAGTGAATGTATTGATTCCTTAATGTCTTACCAAAAGACCTTTAAGATTGATATAAGAGTCCTTTATATCTATCTTATTTTGTTCATGGATGAGAATCGCTAGTTGAGGCACATAATGCCCTGTAAGAAACAAATAAAAATGTACATCATAAATTAGAACGCCAATTGAAAAGTTATGAAGAAGTTATAGTTATTAACATATGTACTAGCATAACTCTCTCCAGAGATGTAGAACTCATGATATTTAAATTTGGGAAATTTGGTAAACCAATTGATAAGAAATGTATATGTGTCTTTAGCAATTATCTTATCATTTTGGTTCTCCAAATCTGATGACTTATTAGAGTAGGAGAAATCGACTCCTATCGGAGACTCCAAGAATAGAATATTAGCAACTATAAACCATAGCAATGAATTAGGATCCAAGTCATGCAATGAATATGTAAAAATAATTGTAATGACAATTGCCTTTGCTCCATGTGTAGGGGTTGAATACGAGGTTAGATCCATTGTTTGTTACAAGAAAAGGACCTAATTCCTGAAGAGCTCCTTTTGCAATGGATTAACATCCCAGTCCTACATGCAAAATTTGATACAACATCTTATCAAAATTTATAAAGCCAAATTTGATACAACATCTTACATCATAATTTGATACAACATCTTACATCATAATGAATTAATAAAGCCATTGATATTGACCTCCATTTAGCCAAAAGAGGAGTGGCTTTTCACTAGGCGCCTTCACAGCCTCGTAAAACCAATAGAACATAGACTTGTCCTCATTTATCCCCACTTACCCAGCATAATGTCGAAATTTCACCTGCGGTTGTCCTGGTAAATCAACAATCAAGTTGGATTGCCCCAAGTAAGTTGGCTTTTGTGTCAAACTACCCTTTATCATTGCGACAATCACTACTACAAACATAAGTGTTTGAAGAAATGAGGGAACTAAAAGGGCCATCTTCTTTGATTTTGGGTTGACCAAATGTCCCACATCAAGATGCTTATAAAGAGAAGAAAAGCTATAGAACAACTCTATTTCACAATGCCAATTGGCAAATGAAACTAATTACACCTATATTGAGATCAAGCTCCAAGAATATGGAACTCTGTTGTATAGTTTGTATTTGCAAAAATGGTAGATATAGTATACGCTTAAAAAAACCAAATGGTTTATATTTATTTCTGGAGGCTTCAATGGGTTTTGCTCGAGCGCGAAGCATCTACAGACATGCATAACTTATACTAAAGGAATGTTCTACCCAACACAAGCACATCTCACATAGCTTGATGGTCCAATAGTATGTCTCGTTATTTAAAAAATTAGAGAGAACACCAAAATGAACTTCATATTCTATTTTTTTATATAAAGAGATAAACAACTAATTATATTTTTAACATTAGAATATTTTTAGCTAAAGGATGTGTTTGTTTCATGGAAATCCTATTATAGGAAAAAATTATATTTTTTTCTGAAAACTACATTAGTAAAACAAAAATAACTCAAATTAAGATAAAATGTGTTATCGCCTGAAGTCGGGGGTGCTGCAAGCCTCCGCGTCTCCTGGTCCAACGCGGCTCCGATGGTGACCTACAAAGACACTCTAGCGCTCAAGTGAGAGGGAATTCGAGATGATGGGTATGGAATTGAAATAGAGAGTATACCTTGTTTGTGTGTCGTGTCTCTTTTATGAGGCATGTCTGGATATTCGTCGAGGATACCTTGTTTGTTATCCCTTAGATTGCAGGTTCATGTATTACTACTGAATCCCTAGTGATAAATCTCGGATGTTGATATCATTGTTTGGCTGGGTGGAGCCCCTAGGCTAAGTTGTAGTTGATTCGATCTGAATCTAGTTCATGAGCATGGGTGCTTTCAGGCTCGGTCCAATCGGCCCAAAGAGCTAGTCCAATCCATAGCCCTCGAGCTTGGTCGGAGTCTAAGGACTTCGTGTTGAGCTCCTTGCATGTGTTGAGCATTTGATCTCGTCCTAGCCTTGGACTTTGGGTGAGCGTGTACTAAATTCTATTCGGTCAAATCGCCGAGGTAGGTGAGATCAACGTATCTTGGCCATGTCATTTTGCGACTTTTCGGTTTCTGCGCTTAGTATGATGTTTGCAGGAAGGAGTGTATTTTCCATGTGCTTACCTCCTGTTAGTGGTTTCTTTTCCAGCATTTAATTCTGGCATGGAGTAATCATGGTGCGGAGATTTGGCCGTTCATTTTTGAGGCCTTTGGGTGTTCACCGCTAATGAGGTGATCGACCAGGATTCATTTTGTTAAATGAGTGTGCTTGTCGGCTATTCGTTAAGGAAGTTGTCACTTCCTGGGCTTTAAAACTCCATCCTTTTGTTTATTTTGAACATTTTGGCATTTCGAGTTCTTGTTTGTTTCTTTCTTCTTGCTCCCGAGATTTTTGTCGATGACATCGCCGCCCCGTTCACCGTCTCGTTTTCCTTCATCTGTTCTCGGTGATTCCTCATTACCCCACCTTTCATTCTGCTTTGTCGAGGCCTTAGGTTGATAGGTTGTACCGACTCATCCCATATTTATTAGGGTTCTTATTTCATCGGGTTGACGGGGAAGAAGGGCATTAGCTTTGAGTTGCTAGTAGGTAGGTTGGGGACTGCCATGGATTCGTACCACTGGGTCCATGAAGAAATAAAAAGGGAGAAGTCGGTGATGAGCAATCGAGGGAGAATCGTGGAGTTCCGCAACCATTTGATGCTATCCTGAGTGAGCAACGACAAGGCTTTTGAGTGCCTACCTTGCTCTACTGAGGATAGGGTCTTCTCGCCCGGGAGGATCCTGAGTTCATCGTCATGTACCGACAATTTTTCAAGGTTCTAGGTGTTAAGATTCCCTTCACCGACTTTGAGTGTGGCGTCCTCGTCCAATTGAACGTTTCCCCTACACAACTCCATCCAAACAATTGAGCCTACATTAGCTGCTTCGAGATTTTGATGGAGTACCTTGGCGATGAGCCCAGCCTAAACATCTTTTTTTATCTTTTTTCCTAGTGAAGGGAACGCTAAAGGGGTAGTGGATATCTATGAGCTGTACCCTCGGGAAAAGGTTGCTCAGTCTCTTCAATAGTTGTTACAAGGGTTTGAAGAATAAGTTCTTTCGAGTCCGATCCCGCGAAAGTGACTAGAAGTTCTTTTTAGAGAGGGTGTCAAGCGGTGAGAGGTTTCCTCTCTACTAAAAACGAGAACTCATTAATATTTTGATGCTGGAGGATGACTTCTTATCATTGGCAGAGAATGTCGTGATTCAATTTTTGTGTTGGCTTAAGGTTTTCAACCTTGGTCTTAATCTCGGTTTTGATGATAACAAATATGGAATTGATGTTTCATTGAGAAAATCTTCCAGGTTCCATATCGGCTAGCGTACAACGTTCGCGATCGGAAAAATTGGAGAAATCGGAAGGACGTTGGTCGACGCGCTCTTCAAGAAGTTAGAATTTAGGTTTAGGGTGTCTAGATATGTTGTATATCCTCTTTATGATGCAAAGAACCCTAAAACCAAACTCGGAACCTAAACGAGTAGAAAAACCCAAGCAAAATACCAATCTGCCCAGTCCAATCTAGGTTCGGTCGATCGATCGATCGACTGAATGCTGCCAAAAACTGGCAGTAGGCAATTCGGTCGATCGAAGTGGGTCGAAAAGTGGCAGTGTGTGCGTCGGTCGATCGGTCGGTCGACCGAACTGTGGATGAAAAGAATCGCGAGTGCATCGGTCGACCGGATTACAGATCACTCATCTCGCGTCTCTGGAGTCGACCGATCAGTGAGATTAAAGCACAGAAAGGCCAGCGGTCGTAGGCAATCGATCGGTCGATCGACCGACGATCGACCGATAAGTGATCGAACGGCGGAAACGACTAGTTTTCCGCCCGTTGAACAGCCGTTTCATTGAGGGGTTATAAATACTCCTCTCCATCCTTCCTTAAAACATACACACAACTGATCCAATCTTCCATTGAGCCAATTCTTGATCATTCTTAAGCATTTCTTGAGCCATCCGTTGTTAACCCTAGTTTTCAGGATAACACCTTGATTTAGCCTTCAAGATTTATCGATTCATCATCTCAAGGCATCAAGAAGACTATGGAGTGTCTTTTGGAGCTAAGTACTCATTGTTTGATTTATTGCTCCAATTGTTATTATATTTTTCATTTATTTCATTGTATTTAAAGTTTGCGTAAACCTAGGTTGCTAGTTTATTGCTATAAATCTCTATGTTAGCATTGTTATTTTTGTTCGTGTTTATTGCTTCATATTTATTGCTTCAGCTTGCTATAAATATCATGCTTAGCCTAACAAATCAAGAAATGATTAAAATCGGAATTAGGCGAAAGATTTAGTTAACACACTATTCATCCCCCCTCTAGTGTGCCATTTCACACAACATCTTGGACCAGTGCGGTCCATCTACTGTCTTCTCTTGTAGGGAGGGGGTTTTTGAGATGGGATTAGGATGAGGTCGGGGTCATCGTGCATATTAGTAAGTTGGCTAGCTGGGGAGTCCCCTGTTGTTCCTCTTTGTTTTAGACTTTAACCGAGATTTTGACATTTGTTCAAACGCAATGGCCCCCAAGATGAACTCAACCACCCTTCAACCAAAGCTGGAGCAATTGAAGGGGAAGGCAATGGTGGCCGATGACTCTCCTCGTCAGAGTCTTCCCCCTCCAAAGTCGGTAAGGATAGGCGAGCAGAAGGCACCCTCCTTGGAGAAGAAAAGTTCCTCAAAGCCCAAGGGGCCTCCGTTGTCTTTATCTCCAGCTTAGAGCTGGCAAAATATGGCCCGGCCCGATAGCCTAAAAAATTATTAGGTTCAGACCGATTCTTACCGTGCTCGAGCCGTTATCGGGATGGCCCGATAAGGCCCAAAAAATTATCGGGCCAGGCCGGGCTAGGCGGTATAGGCCCGGCCCGATAGCCCAATAAGGATTTGGGCATTATCCAAAATATCGGGCTATCGGGCCCGAATCGGCCCGATAGCCCGATATGGGCCCGATAGCCCAATACGGGCCCGATAACCCGATTATATTGGCACGATTTCGGCCCGATAGCACTATTTTCGCATGATTTCGGCCTGATAGCATGATTTTGGCCCGATAACTCCATTTTCATCTTTGTGTTATCGGGCTAACGGGCTGTGCCGTGTCGGCCCGTTAATTTTTCGTGTCGGGCCGTGCCGAAGATTCCAGGCCCGAATTTTTATCGGACCAGGCTGGGCCATGCACAAAAATTTTCGGGCCGCACCGGTCCGACCCGAATTGGCACCCTTACTCTAGCTTCCTCTCCGGCTCCCTCAAATAAACAAAAGGAGAGGGACGAGGTTTTGGCTGTTATGGAGGTGAACCCCCACCCAAAGAGGACTATGGAGGCGGGTACCCACTCTCATGCCCCTGAGCACCCTCGGACGACGGATCCCATTCAGGCCCAGGTTCGGCTTCATGGTTCCCATAGCTCGGCCAGGCTAGACTCTCTATAGTCCGAAGACTTCCCCTTCCACCTCTTTTATAATGAGCATTTCCAGTCTGACAGAGACATTGACCTGTTGGAAAGGGTCGGGCTTGTCGGTTTGCTCAAGTATCTGGAGGTCCAGGGGGCACCAATGCAAGAGGCAGAGGCGATCCTGGCTCGCGAGATGGATGGGTTGAAGCTCAACCATTAATTGCAGCTAAAGGAGAAGGAGGCGAAGATCTCTGGCCTCGAAGGAGTCCATGCAAAGGCTGACGAGGAGGTTTCGTTATTACGGGAAGAGTTGGTTAGCTCCCGAGCCTAGGTCGAGGCCGCCAAGAAGAAAGTTGAAGCCCATGGTAAAGAGTTGGAGCCAACCTGGCTTAAGCTTAAGGTTGTGGCAGAATCAAACACTAGATTGAGGATTGAAATTGCTCGGTTGTAGGCTGAGGTAAGCTGGCTTGAGGGGAAAGTTCTCACGCTCGATCAAGGGTGAGGTTGATGACTATTAGGAGGAGATCGCTCTACAATATATTTTAATTAAATTAAAAAATTCGCATGTATTTTATTATTATTATTATTATTATTATTATTATTATTATTATTATTATTATTATTGGTTTTGTAATTTTCCATGTTGTTTGTAATTATATATTTAAAAACATAAATAAAGATAGATATCGAATTTGCATTGATTTTTTCTATTTGAATAAATAAAAATCTGATACTTGTTAATTTATGCTTTATTCTAAAGCTTTTGTGGTTATTTATTTGATCTAAAATTATAATTAGTTCAACTAGTAAAATGTAATACATTAATACATTTAATTAAATATAAAAACGAGTGTCAATAGCCCAATGGTTAGACTTGAGCACATAATTAAAGGCCTCTAATTTGATTCTAGCTCCAATAGTTTACGTTGATTATTTTTAAATAATTAATATACGGGTCAACTCGAGTTTGGCAAGAGCTTAAAAGGGATGTTGTCTTTTGTGAGTGTTGTGTTGGGCCAAAGACAACTACTTGATAGTAAGATGTCCCATAGTTCAAAACGGGCACAATTCAGTAGTTGATTTGATTCATTGTGTAAGACAACTATTTACACGAAGCTACTCAATCTAATTCTTTTTATTGGCCTATTTAGCCAATAAAATTTAAAAATGGAACATTCTTAAGCTAATTGCTTCCAAGTATAGTGACGAAGTTTTCATAACGAGATGTTCTAAGGCAGACTATAAAACTTGTGGGCCAAATGAAGATACTAATGGAAGAAATTATTTAATATGACCAGTACAATTCTTTATCCCATTTCTCTGAAATAATGTCCTGTTCCATGTGGGAGTCACCATTAAAATTCCTCAATGTTTATCACAGGTGGATTACTGTAAATTAATGGATTCGAGTGGTGATATAGTAGATAAAATAACTCTAAATAAATGAAATACTATAAATTTTATCTTGTGAAAATTAAGTTTTATCCTCCATCATGTAGAAGACAACGTCACCTTCAAGAGGTCCCCTTTTCCATTCCTCGCCCCCCTTCTTGTCTCCTTATTTATAATTTACATAGTGTAGCCAATAGAGATAGTGACATGACAACCATATGATCCATCCATTGCTTCACAATTGACAAGATCTACTCAAGTATTCCTCAACCTCACTCAGTATAGTGGAAAATAATGCACCTATGACTACGAAGTTAGTATGTTTTGGAATAACAACAAGAACAAAATGTTACTCTACAACAAATGGTACCTATTGAAGATAAATGGAAAACCCTTCTGAAATGTTTCATTACACTTATTTTCTGTCCTTTACTTAAGGTTAGGATGGTAGTTTGTGACTGAGGCAGGTGAAATGAGGGTTCAACTATATATATATCACATGGATCAGGGTTGATGTTGTCCCCTAACCAATTCTCAAGATGGCTTAGTTAGATGCTTCCTCCTTTTGTCACTTTCAAGCTTTGATAAAGCGTCTTGTGTCATGGGTCCATGCCTTGCTTCATCTCCATTATCATGGTTGGATTTTGGATTCTTTTCTTGATGTTGAGCTTGGCTATAAGATAGAACTCCACTTTGTTTTTAGTTTAAAAATGAAATTAATTGAGGCATTGGTTCTTGGTTCCACTGCTCTAAAAAAATAATTTAGATTGATCTATCCAAATCTGATCGAGTTTCATAGAGTCTTAACTAATCTATTTTTATTAACGTAAATTAGATCCATTCAAATTGACTCATCTAGGAGAGTTTTCAAAACATCCCCACAATTTTGGTATAAATTAAGTCAATATTTTGCATTTTTTTTTAAAAAAAAGTTTAGATAAATGGCTACACAATTGACTAATTTTGTTCCCTTATTTAAAAAATTTCTATGCAAATGAATGTTCTTGAATTAATTTTTAGGTAAATTCATAAAATTAAAAAAGAAAAAATAATAATGTTTAGGCAACTTCACATAATACTAAGAAGGATACCAATATACAGTATAATCTTTTCATGGTTATCCCATATTGGATATATAAATTTACACCGTATATTTTTTTCATGCAAATAAATTTGACCAATTTTCTAAAATCGGATTAATTTTATGAAAAAATTTCTAATATGGAATAGGGATTCATCAATTTCATTTTCGAAACCAAAAAGTTAGAATACCTTTCTATCAAAAAAGAAAGCTAGAATACCTATTTTACTCTCAGTACCAAAAACTTGCTTAAGGATTTTTTTCAAACAATTTATAACACTAAAAATTTCATAATTTTTGTGCTCATCATAATATGAAATTATTTTTTAAGTTACATATAAATATTTTGTTATAAAGTGAAATTCTTAAAGACTTTATGAAAATTAAAATTATTTTTCAATTATATTGTCACGCCCCATCCTAGGATCATGTGATCGGCCAGGGTATATATACGTGCCTATATCCCGAAGCCTATCCCATACACATGCTAACTCTACATGATATACAGCGGAAATCAAATCAAGTAAATAAATAACATTTTTATCTGAGAAATCGAATAAAAAATTTGCTTTCAAAAGAAAACCAACAAACCAAAGTAACGTCCATAGTAAACAATTCAAAGGCTAACCGTTTTAGAAATATAAATCTCAAATGGACATGACTGACTGCCCCAAAGGGGCTACAACTCAAATAAATATCAAATACATCAATGTGCATGATCAACAACTAACAAAACTCGACTACAACCCCTTAACTCGGGCTGTCATGAGATCAATGGTAATGCTTAGCCCTCTAGTCGCGCCAAGTGCTCCAGCCCATACCTCAGTACCTCACTGATTGGGCTCTCCAAAAATAGAAAAAAAATAAATAAGGGTGAGTCCAAAGGAACTAATTGAGCGATTCTACCAACCCCCAAAATCAAAATCAACCACAGATATGAACAATGTGTCTGCGCCATACGGAATATAAGGATCTGGGGGTATGACTTACATCAGACCACTCGGCCAATACATGCCCATTTGACCTCATTTAATAAATCAATGGTTGAGATTTGGCCATCCAACCAAATTAATGTCAAGGTTGGGATTCGTCCATCCAACCTAAGTAATCATATAACGGTTGGGATTCGCCCATCCAACCATAACAATAAAATCACAAGTTGGGATTCGCCCATCCAACCATCCGGGTCTAGGTCCGCAGCCCGACTCATTCTCGAGTCCATCCGTCATTCATGAAAGATAAGACGTCAGGACATGACCTATGTCAAGTGTAGAAGCGGTGTCCTAAGAACGTTCTTACTGGGAACCGTCTCATCAACACATACCCGCTCCCGGCGATCTAGACCCGAAACATCTTCTAAAAATAAACAGAAATATTTCAGCATCAAAATTCATGATTCAGCACAAATTCCAGCACAATGAAAATTTCAGCATGCTTATAAAAATAAACAAAAAATACAACAACAATCCTCATAAATTTTTTTATCATAAACCATATTATACCCATCAAAATCAACATTAGATAGATCAAACATTCACTATCAAAATCATATTTTTTGTGCACCAAGATTATTCATCAAGCGTCAAGATCATAATTCAAGAAACATCAAGAGTATATTTTCATACCATCACCAAGATTAAGATTTACAATCCATATCAATAATTCAACATGCGAGGACGATAAAATTGGCATCAATTATGATATAATATTATTAGAACCCCAAAAGATTCATAATCAAGAACAAGAAATCATGCAACACATGAAGGTCCATTCAAGTAATTTCACAAACAACTTGAGGGCACCTTTTTCCTACCTTGGCCGAGCATCCCTAGGGCAATCCTAGGGCTGCCTCACCACAAAGGAGGATTCATAGACCTCCTCTTTCATGCCAACACAAGAAATCAACGCAGTCTTAGGGCCATATCTCAACCTAAAAGCAGTCTTAGGGATATCACTATCTCGGATCCTCAACTGGTGGTACTTGGACCACAGATCAATCTTAGAAAACCACTGAGCCCCTGCAGCTAATCGAACAGGTCATCAATCCTGGCAGTGGGTAAAGATTTTTCACTATTACCTTGTTAAGTTGTCGATAGTCAATGGACATTCGCAAGGAGCCGTCCTTCTTCTTCACAAAGAGCACTGGAGCGCCCCATGGCAAAACACACAAGCGTTTGAAGCCCAGATCAAGCAGCTCTTGCAACTGAGACTACAATTCTCTCAACTCGGTCGGTGCCATCTGATAAGGTGGAATGGAGATCGGCTTTACCCCAAGCTGTAACTCAATATAGAACTCAATCTCCCTTTCTGGTGGCAAACCTGACAGTTCTTCTGGGAAAACATCAGAGAACCCACAAACCACTAGCGTCCCCTCGATATCCCTTGCCGCACCTCCACTCTCCTCTGCCACGGACACAAAAGCCAAGAAGGAGTGGCGACTGCCTAGGAGTAAATTCCGAGCCTTGAGAGCTGAAATGGCCCCCAACGAGTCTCTCCTTCCCTCAGCCTAGAAAGTAAACTAAGACAATCTGGGCTTACTAAAGGTAACAATTTTTGCCGTGCAATCCACTGAGGCGAAATCGTCTACCAACCTCTCCATGCCCAATATAACATCAAACTCTAGCATCGGCAGGAGTGTCAACTCAGCTATCAACACATGCCCACAGATGACAACCTCGCAACCTCGAAAGACTGACTCTGCCAGCACAACATCGCCCATAGGCGTGGACACCACAAGAGGTAAATCAAGCAAAGAGTGTTTCCCTGGCAATTTAGCGCAAATAAAGCATATACAAAGGAATATGTAGCACTTGGATCAAATAATAAAAAAGCAATGACGGAACCAATAGTAAGGTTACCTATCACTACTGCCCTAGACGCCTCAGCACCTTCTCGATTCAAAGCAAACACCCATGCAACATGCCTCTCTGAACCACCGGCTCACTGACCTCCGCCCTGAGTCTGACCCCTTTGAGCTACAGAACCCACTGACATCGGTGTCTTCCCTCTAGACTGCTCAGGTTGTTGACTGCCCCTGCTAGGACAATCCTTCCTGAAGTGCCCAACCTGCCCACACACAAAACATGCCTCAGAGCGACCAAAACAAGCTCCCAAATGCTTCATGTGACAACGACCACACTACTGTGGCTCGGGCCTCCGCTGCGAGACTCCTGATGACGCCCCTGGTCCTGGACCCATGCGGCCTCTGAAACTATCATGTCCCCTGCCCTGCTATGAATCCACTATCGTGTGGGTCCCCTCGGAGTGAGCTAGCCGGCCCCCCGTGTGCAGGGGCCAAAACTATTTCTTCTGCGGTCCATCGTTCCTGTCGGTCGGTACCAACGCCTCCTTCCGGAGCACCTCATCAACTACCCAAGCAAAAGAGGTGTCCTCTATATAGTGAATAAGTCTAGCGATCTACGACCTCAACACCTCAACAAACCTCTTAACCCTGGTAGTCTTTGTGGATACCAAAGTGGGATGGTACTTCGAGAGTTGGGTGAACTCCATCTCGTAGTCCATCACTAACATACTACTCGTCTGGCGCAGCAGCTCGAACTCTCTCGCTCGCTTATCCCGAACGCTCGTCGACAAGTACCGCTCCATCATAGCGGTTTTGAACTCCCCCCATGTCGGGGGTGGTGCACCTGCCTGCCGCCCTACGATCTCTCCACGTGTGAAGCAAATCCTTGGCTGGTCCTCTCAACTGCAGCTCGATCATCCGAGCAGTCGCCTCAGAAGAACAACCGAGCTCCAAGCACAGCTCATAGCAATCCCCAAGGAAGCTGGTGATCTCCACCTGCTGATCTGTCCCCGTAAACTTCGGTGGCCTGAATTTGACAAAATATGCATATGTGGGTGCTCCGGGAACTCTAACCACTGGTGCCACTAGTGCCACTGGCTCAACCACCTCCGGTACCGTGGGTGCTGCCGGCACCGGTTGTGGCTGCTGCTACCTCAGTTCTTACTCCCTAGGGAGTACGTCAGTCAGCTCAGCCACTTAGGCCTACAACTGCACAACCATGGGATCCTATCCCACATCCTCCCGAGCTTGTTGTGCTCTCCCACGGCCCCGGCCCCAGCCTCGTCCTCGGCCTTGGCGCTATATGGAGTTACTGTGACTACCAATCCATGCAGCGTTAAAAGCCTCCATCACACTAGAACCATCAGAAAAAGAAATTTCATCAATATTAAATAATTCACCCACGAATTTTAAATTACTAACCACAAGTCGCGCTAGGGTGCAGACCTAGCCCATTGATCTCACAACACAACCATACCGTATATTGACACACTAGCAATGCCCCACGCGGTATTCAACTCTAGGTCATAGTCAGAACGAACCACATGCTCTGATACCATATTATCACGCCCCATCCTAGGATCACGTGATCGGCCAGGGTATATATATTTGCCTATACCCTGAAGCCTATCCCATACACATGCTAACTCAACATGATATACAGTGGAAATCAAAGCAAGTAAATAAATAACATTTTTATCTGAGAAATCGAATAATAATTTTGCTTTGAAAAGAAAACCAAAGTAACGTCCATAGTAAGCAATTTAAAGGCTAACAATTTTAGAAATATAAATCTCAAATAGACATGACTGACTGCCCCAAAGGGGCTACAACTCAAATAAATGTCGAATACATCAATGTGCATGATCAACAACTAACAAAACTCGACTACGAACCCTAAACTCGGACTATCATAAGATCAATGGTGCTGCTCTGCCCTCAAGCCACGCCAAGTGCTCCAGCTGCGCCAAGGGCTCCAGCCCATACCTCATTGATCGGGCTCTGCAAAAATAGAAAAGAAAACAAGTGTGAGTCCAAAGGAACTCAGTGAGCGGTTCTACCAACCCCCATAATCAAAACCAACCACAGATATGAACAATGCGTCTGCCCCATACGGAATATAAGGATCTGGGGGTATGACTTACATCGGGCCACTCGGCCAATACATGCCTAAAGGCATCACATATCATGAAATGTATATATAACGGATGGGATTCGCCCATCCAACCGGGTCGGGATTCGCCCATCCGACCTTATTCAATAAATCAATGGTTGAGATTTGGCCATCCAACCAAATTAATGTCAAGCTTGGGGTTCACCCATCCAACCTAAGTAATCATATAACAGTTGGGATTCGCTCATCCAACCATCTGGGCCTAGGCCCGCAACCCGACTATCAGCCATTCATGAAAGATATTACGCCAGGACATGACCTATGTCAAGTGTAGAAGCGGTGTCCTAAGAACGTCCTTACTGGGAACCGTCTCATCAACATATAACCGCTCCCGGCGATCTAGACCCGAAACATCTTCTACCCATAGGGTTTTAATTCATAAAATTTATAATTTCTCCGCTCTAACAGTTTTATTTTTGTACCTTAAATTTTAATTATGCAAATTAAAATTTAATTCCTGAAAGTAAGTTTTAATTCCGAAATTAAGAATTTCAGTCTACTGTTGAGCCCATTTCTGGTGCATTCATGCCGAATTTGTTTTCCAGAGTGTGTCATATGGTTCCAAACTATGTATTCTGGTCCAATTGATAGGTTACATCGCTATATTTAGTGAACATTACGAACTACAACATTGGATTTAGATTTCAGCATCAAGATTCATGATTCAGCACAAATTCTAGCACAATGAAATTGTCAGCATGCTTATAAAAATAAACAGAAAATACAGCAATAATACTCATAAAATTTTTTATCATAAACCAGATTATACCCATCAAAATCAACATTAGATAGATAAAAAATTCACCATCAAAATTATATTTTTCATGCATCAAGATTATTCATCAAGCATCAACATCATAATTCAAGAAACATCAAGAGTATATTTTCATACCATCGCCAAGATTAAGATTTACAATCCATATCAATAATTCAACATGCGAGGACAATAAAATTGGCATCAATCATGATCT
Organism: Canna indica; assembly: GCA_034359265.1. Lineage (NCBI taxonomy): Eukaryota > Viridiplantae > Streptophyta > Magnoliopsida > Zingiberales > Cannaceae > Canna > Canna indica. The sequence goes on from CP136897.1 coordinate 51,019,572, forward strand.
AATATTATTAGAACCCCAAAAGATTCATAATCAAGAACAAGAAATCTTGCAACACATGAAGGTTCATTCGAGCAATTTCACAAACACCTTGAGGGCACCTTCTTCCTACCTTGGCCAAGCATCCCTTGGGCAATCCTAGGGCTGCCGCACCACAAAGGAGGATTCATTGGCCTCCTCTTTCATGCCAACACGAGAAATCAACGCCAAATAACGAATGAAACCACAAATCGACAAGAATTCAAGAATCCACCCACATGCAAAGGAGAGGAAAGGAAAGGAATCTCGTACGACGGCCTCCGACGACGGCTCGCAACTCGAAGGAGGCCGGCGGCTTGGCGGCTCGGCTCCAAAGGGGGGGCTCGGCTCCTCCTCCCTTCAATCGGCTTGTGCGGCTCAAGGGCGGGGGGATTTTATAATCCCTTCCCCAAAATGCTTTTTAATTTTACAACCCTACCCCTCTAGTTAAACTGCATCCAAATCAAGCCCGGATCCAACCCGCGAACTCGACTCAATCCCAAAATAACCCAATGCTCAAACATGACACATGCATCATAATTAATTAAGAAGAGGGCATACAATTTACATAATTACTCACCTGGGCTCTCAAGCTAGCACTGGATCGCAACTCGACTCAGCTCGACCCCGAATCAACCCACTAGATTGACAATACAAACAATCAAAAACAAAAAAACAAAATATTTGGATATATATATATATAAGATTATTTTCTTCTAACATTAAATTATTTTATTTATTAAAAATCACATATTTAATTGGTTTTTGAGGTTCCTAAATTTTTGGAGAAAAGTCTTTAAATGGCTTAATGAATTTAAGCACCCCGCTTAGGATTTTCAACTCTAGTTTATTAGTTTATAGTGTATCTTATTAGAGAATTTACAAGCTAAGACACTGACCCTCATACCCGAGGGTTACTCTCACATACCGAGAGTTCCTCCAACATCTTTTCTCCCTATGACTACACAACTAATCCTAGCAAATTAAGTTTACACCAATGGACTTATGCCTCTACACCAAAGCTACCACTAACTACTTGACCTAACATACTAGGTCAACAAACGACACCTTAAAGATAACAAAAATAATCAAAAATACACAAGTAAATGGAGCAACAAATCAAATACAAGTACTTAACCCCAAACAAGAAGTCCTAGCTCCTCTTGATGCCTTTTGATGATGAATCAATAGGTTTTAAGGCTCATTCAAGAAGGTATATGTCAAAGGTTACGATTTGAGATAAATTACTCAATAAAGGCTCCAAATATTGTTAGAATGACTCAATGAATAGTTGGGAACTTTGGAAGGATGGTTTCAGGAGTATCTCATAGAGCTCACGAGGGTAGGAGCTCAAAACTAGTTGTTCAACAAATCTAAAACGATCTGTTGGGGCTTTCGGTCGACCGAGGATCAGGCGATAACTGGATTCTGGACAATTTTTTCGGATTGCTAATTTTTCAATAGCCTTATCTACATTTCTTAATTTTAACTTAATGTCTTTACTTATTTTTATTCTTCATTAACTTTAAAATGTCAATGTAAATAAGGTGTTACGCCCCTCCTAGGGTCTCCTTTAAGAAACAGACACCGCCCAAGAGGAAAACGTAACTAGGGATTAGACTAGCATAATAGGACCAAAAAGCAACCCATAATCATATAAATAAAATGCAGTGGAAATTAAAGTTCAACAATGAAGAACAACTACAACTAACACCCTCCAAATGAAAGGTAACTAATAACAAAATAATTCATCTAAATAAAAACAAACTCCAAAAATGGATACCAAGGTTCAAATACGAGACCGATACCAGAGCACTCTACTAACTCTAACACTAGAATGGCTAACTCTGTACGTATCACGCCTGTGGATCTGAGGCAAATACAAAAAGTCAAGGCAAGGCAGATTAGGATTCAACATTAATATGACAAACACCAAGATAATAACTCAAAATGTCATGAACTCCAATATATGCAAAAATAACTTTAAAATTAACTCAAATAACTTTACATGCATCAATGCCACTTATATGCAGTATATTAGTGAATCAATAGCGATATCGACATGAGCTCCATGGGTTTTCCCCCCTTCACTATCGCACCTGAGGTTTCTTAATATAAATTTATTTGGTGCAGTGCACCAGATCGGGAGATAGCAAGGTCGAGTCGCGAAATTGCCGCGATTGAGGTATAATTTAATTTTTTTTATGATCTTGAGTTGGGATGATTGAGTCGGGTTTGAAATCGTACTAGCGGATCGAGTCGGGGCTCGAATCGGGCTTAGTTTGAGTGGAGTAGGGGTTTTTAAGTGAGGAGGGAAATTTGGTCAAGAAAAAAGAAAATAAAATCCCTATTACCTCAGTCGTCGTATGGCTCAAGGAGGTGAGCCGCACACAGCCCGAGGTGAAGGGAGAGAAGAGGATTCCAAGTGGTGGAGCGAGAAGTTGGTGTCGTTGCCGGAGATCGGAGTCGTTGTCGCCTAGATCATCTTCCTCTTTGATCAAGGTGAGTGGTCAAACCAAGACTCGTAGGGTAGGCACGTGGCCAACCCATTGAAATTGGGGATTTGTCGATTCTCGCGTTGAATCTCGTCGTATCTTCAAAGCTTTTCTAGATTTATGGTTCCTTTATGCATCTAGTGTCGGTTGATGAACGTTTCCACGATGATTTTTCGATTTCAGGGGCCGGCTAAATAAGGGGAAAAGGGGAAAGGTCATGCCGAAATTTTCTCCAATTCCCTCGAGTGGTTTAAACCCCTTAGATCGAACTCCTTTCATGATTAAGTAGATTAATGATCCGATTTTTCTTAGTATGGTCAGAATTCCTCTTTCCCACCTTTAAAGGACTTGGTCGAGCATGATAACCCTTGCTGAGGGTTCGGCTGAGTGGGGAGGAGGGTGGATTCGATCAAATATGTTGATTCCTTCTTTTAGAGACTATGTTCGTCGATTGAAAATGTAGATTAAGCAATTGATGAACGGATGCTTGATATTAGTAGATAAATTTTAAAGTTTGTAGAAGAGTATCTCCTTGAATGCACATATATAGCTAAAATTATGTATGGTATATGAATCGTGAAATTTCCTTCGTCGAATCACTAATGCTAGTATTGAAATTACCATGTTAGATCAAATATTACCTTGCTGGAATTTATTGATTAAATGCAGAATTTAATTACTTTATTATTGCAATCCTACGGTTATTTATGGTAGTAGCTGTAGAATAATTTCTTTATAATTTATGTGCTGTGACATATTTACGTTTCGACATTTCTACGCATATTGCATGTAGTTTACACTTATAGGGCATTTGGTTGCCCGCAAGTGCAAATGCTGCAACTCTAGTTGCGACATTTAGATAACAAATTTGTTTGGTTGGCCACAAAAGCATTTTGCAACATTTACTAATAGCAACTTGTATTTCTAATATCATTTGCGGGCGCAAATGGAATTGCAGCCCAAAATGCCCGCAATACAAGATTGCGGGCTACAAATGCAATAATTTAAGTATTAAAAAAAATTAATATTGGTGACTTAGAGTCGTCGGATGGAAACAAGTTAATAATCAAAGTGGTATGTTTTCGCGCGCTGAACACGATGGTAGTGTCAAATTTTAGATATGATATCATTTGATAGATTTTTTTAATATATTTTTAGTATTATACAAAAATTAAAATTATTAATTTATCAAACTAGGTCTGGCAAATCGTGTCGGGCCTAAAATTCGTGCAAGGCCCGGCCCGAAAAACTTCGTGCTCGGCCCGAAAAAAATAGTGCCTGGCCCAACCCGAAAAAAATTATGCCCGACCCAGCCCGAAAAAAATTGTGCCTGGCTCGGCTAGAAAAAAATTCAAGCCCAACCCGGCTAGACCCGAAAAAATTCGAGCAAGACCTAGCCCGTCCCGGCCAGACCCGAAAAAAATGGTGCCCGAACCGGCCCAAAAAATTCGTGCCCGGCTCGGCCCAAAAAAATTCGTGCCCGGCTCGGCCCAAAAAAATTCGTGTCCAGCCCGACCCGAAAAAAATTTGTGCCTAGCCCAGCCCATCCCGCCCTAGATCGACCCAACCCGAAAAAGTTTGTGCCAGAACCAGCCAAAAAAAAAAATTTGTCCTGGGTCGGCCGGAAAAAATCCATGCCCGGCCCGGCCTAAATTTTTTTGCATATCCCAGCTCAAACTAGCTCGGCCCGACCCAAAAAAATTTGTGCCCGACCAGGCCCAAAGAAATTTGTGCCCAGCCCGACCCGAAAAGATTCATGGACAGCCCGACCTGGTTCGGCCCGACTCCAAAAAATTCGTGCCCGACTTGGCCCGAAAAAATTCATGCTCGGACCGAAAAAATTCGTGCCCGGCCCGGCCCAAAAAAATTTGTAAGATGGAAGTTGCAATTTGCAAGTGTTATTGCAACTTCCATTTGCGGCCAACCAAACTCTTACAAATAGTACTTGCAACTCTACTTGCGGGCAACCAAACGATAGGCTGCAAAATCTATTTGCGGGCATTTGCTTTTGCATGCAAGTAGATTTTGTAGTATTTGCACTTGCGGGTAACCAAACGCCCCCTTAAGGAATATGGCAAACGAAGCTAGATGATTATAAGGAAACTACAGGGTGTTTAATTTGTCGGAGAAACTTGAGTGTGGACAAGCTAGGTTTCACACCTATGGAACAATCAGCGGCACTAGTGTGCAGCTAGCAGGGCTTGGAAAGAGAGGGCCGGATACGGGTGAATGCCTGGGGTTTAAAGAAGAAAAGTATAGAACACTTTGCTTGTGTATTGTGATTGAGATGGTTTGGCTGAGGAGCATTGATAGCCGGAATGGCTAATGTTTGATTCAGCGGGTGATTAGGGACTTGAGATTGCACCAACGAGCCCGCTAGGTGTTAGACCCGAGTGGTGGAGGGTCTTGAGATTCTGTCAGTGGGCCACGCTGACGGTAGACTCGAGTTGGGTGGGACTAGCTATCACCAATCGGGTGGGTTCCTGAGACTAGTTGACCATCCTAGTTGACGAGCCCGGTGATTGAGTCGCTATATGAGAACATCCTTGTGTGACACATTTGGTATGCATTGGTTGATATCATTTGGTTATAGGTTGTTTGGCCGAATATTACCACTTAGTATGAAGGCCGGTCATGGCCGAGAGTTACCCCTCGGGGCGGAGCTTTATGGCAGGATGGTAGCCGTAGGGTAAGGCCTGGGTTGGCCAAGACAATGATTTATCTGGGTGCGGCTGATTGGCTAGCTGTGTAGAAAATCATTATTTCATTATGCATCTTATTGCTTCTAGATTACCCATTCACTAGGATTTATGTGAAGGTTCGGAAGAACCGCTCACTAAGTTCCTCGTGAACTCATGGTTCATTATTTTTGTTTTGCAGAGCTTGACCAGTGAGGTACGGCTTGATGGCATGGTGCGGCTGGAGTGCAAGTGGTGACACGGATCTCGTAGCAAACGGTCATAGTCGTGTTGAGTAGAGTCGTTGTTCTTGCACTGAGTTGATTTTTGTAAAACATTGAGTTATTTCTTTAAAAACCATGAGATTCTTCTTCAAAACTTTGAGTTGTTTCTTGAACTTGACTTTGTTAAACTATTTTCAAAAATTTAATAAATTTTGGTATCGTTGTTTTTATTTATGATTGCCATGTCATTTCGATTGTATATTATGTGTTGATGGTCAGTGCATAGGGTAGGCTTCGGAGTACCGACACATACCCTTGTCGATCACGCTGCCATGAGTTGGAGCGTGACAAAGTTGGTATCAGAGCGTTAGGTTAGGTCTTGACCACGACTAGGGTTTGGGTATCGTATGGGCATAGCTAGCATGTCGTCATATAGAATAGTTATGCTACAAGATCGGGCATCCACGATTGCACCTCAGCGCGTCATGTGGTCAATAACTTACAATAGACAATTGAGTAAATTATTCAATATTAATGGCAAATTTTTTTCTGATGGAGACTCATAATGCTGCGCTGAGCGGCAGTGGCAGTAATTCCACATAATGCCAAGGCTGATGCCAGGGACGAGGCCGAGGCCGGGGCAGGGCCCGTGGGAGAGGTCAATCAGAGGGGGCAGGACAGCACCCCATAGTCGCATAACAACAGGCCCAAGTAGTGCAGTTGACTAAGGCGCTCCGCATGGAGCAAGAGTTGAGGCAGCAGTAGCTATAGCCGGTACCCGTGGCGCCTATGGTATCGGAGGTGGCTGAGCCAGTAGTATTGATGGTCAGGGTTCTAAGGGCACCCACATATGCAGACTTCGTCAAGCTGAAGCCGCCGAAGTTCACTGGGACAGATCGACGGGTAGAGGTCACTGAATTTATTGGCAACTGCTACGAGTTATGTGTGGAACTTGGGTGGTCATCTGAGGCGACGACTTGTATGATAGGCCTACAACTTAGGGTACCGGCGAAGGACTAGCTCCATGTCACGCCACAAATCAGCGTACACATGACTGGCCAGGGTACATGTCGGTACCCCGAAGCCTACTCTATGCACTGACTAACAACTCATGAAAACACAAGAGACTGACATCTAAATCATAAACAAAGCAATAGTACCCAACTTTGTTAGATGATTGAAAACAGTTTAACCAAAACAAGTTCGGAGACATCACAACTTTGAAAGTAACCATTTAAAAGTTTTCAAAGACACATCTCAATGTTTTACATAAAACAACACAGTGCATACTACGACTCTACTCGAACACTACTACGACTAATAACTGCTAGCTACGAGATCTATACCCACGTCTACCCTCCTGCGCGCCATGCCACCAAGTCATACCTCACTGGTCGGGCTCTGCAAAACAAAAATAAATACACTGTGAGTTCATGAGGAACTCAGTGAGCGATTCTTTCGAACCTCCACTTAAACCTCGACAAGATAACATATACAAGGTATGACACAAATAAGGAAATTAAATATGATCACACCATAGAAGCTAACCAGTTTGCCAAGATAGAAGAATGGATAAACTAGCCTCTTGGGCCCTTATCCATTTCACTAGCTCGGCCACTATGGCCTAAAATATATATGGAAGGTTCGATTCTTCCCTCTGAGTAACTAGGTCGGTCGGCCTACCCAAAACCAGCCCCTAAGGGCATCTCAATTAGAACTTTCATGATTCGGATCCGTCGACTAAGGAAGAAGAAGGGTGGACATTGGCGATCTCAAACCTTTAGACAATGACACGATCTCCAGCGCCAACCAAGATCTCCCCTCCCTCTTGTTGTATGAAATCCGACACTAGAAGAGGGGGTTGAATAGTGTCTATCCCCTTTTTTGTTTTAATCAATGTTTCTTTTTGCTTAATTTAACTTCAATCAAATGCAAGTGTATCTTAACAGTGGATGTGATCAAATATAAGGAACAATAATAAGCAAAGATTGAAAGCAATGCAAACACGATCAATTATAGTGGTTCGGCCAACCGCCTACTCCACTAACTGGGCTCCTCACCAAGGATTTCTAACCAACTACTTTATAGAACTTGTGTTTCCCTTGAATACAACTGAGGACACTCTTCTCACCTATTTGAGAACTCCTCAAACCTATTCACCTAGGCAAAACACAAATCTACGAAGTCTACCCTAAGTGTTTCTCTAGCACACCTAGCATGCTATTATAGATGAAAAATAAGTTTGAAATAAATCTTCAAATACAATGAAAAAGAGCTTAAGAATTGTAAGAAGGAACCACTGCTCTTTTCCCAAGCCTTCAAGCCTTCAACTTGCCAGTAGATGAGCTTGAGTCATAGCAAAGTTGAGGAAAGCGGGCGCTTTAAGAAAGATGTTCACGGACGAGTAGGGCGCAGCAAATCAATCTCTTTGAAGGCTCAAATCACTTCTTGAATGCTCAATTAAATTTATAAGAGTGTTTAAAGAAGTTAGGTGAGGGGTATTTATAACCCCTCAGCTGAACGGGCGATTCAACAGGTAGAAAACTAGTCGTTACCGCCGTTCGGTCGCTTGTCGGTCGATCGTCGATCGATCGACCGATCGACCGCCTGCGACCAATACCTTTCTGGGCTTTATTCGCGTCGTCCCATCGACCGACGAGTCGACCAAATGGATCGCGACTTCATTGATCCCAAATCCGATCAACCGATGTAGTGAAGCTAGAGGCGTGATCTGCGATCTGCAATCCAGTTGACCGATGCACCTTCTGCTAAATTTTGGCTTCAGTCAGTCGACCGAGGGTAGCCTTCTGCCAATTTTTCACCAACTTCGGTCGACCGAATGGTTACTACCATTTTTGGCATCATTCGGTCGACCGAATGGTTACTACCATTTTTGGCATCATTCGGTCGACCGAATAGGCTACTGCCAGTATTCTGCCTTGTTCGATCGATCGAACTCAGGTTGAGGGTAATTTTTACTTTGAATTTGTTACATGCTTTCATGGGTTCAGTTACCAAGTTTCAACTTGGATAACTTTTCAATTTGGCTTGGGATAAAATCATCCTAGGGGTATATTACATGATTTCTACTTGATCTAAACCTGAGCCTTTCTTTGACGTTTTCTTCTTCCGTTTCTTTGACGGTCTTTTCTTTCGTTTTATTTGAACGAACTTCATATGCTTATCGCAACCTCAACCTAAACTCCAAATTTCACACATAGATTAAATACATGTTTGTTATCATCAAAATGAAGATCGAAGCTTGAGAGAAACCCTTAAGCCAACAATCTCCCCCGTTTTGATGAGACAAACATATGCATATTTTTTGTGAGTTGGAGTTAAGGCATTCATGAGTTAAGGTATACAAGATATAAAACTCAACCTATGCATACAAACGCTTATAACTCAACCTATGCTCCCCCTATCAATATGCTTATCATTTTTGTAACTCCCCTTAACTATATGCATCATAAAACCAAGTGTGACCTTATTTTTTCTCCCCCTTTTGACATCAATCAAAAAAGGTAAGAATTAAGGTACAATTAATGAGTTTAATCAAGAAAACCAAGAAAGCCATAAGACCAAGTATCATCTACCACTATAGTCCTTCCTATTAATGTAGGACTATAGAAGGCAAACATCAATAAGTCGCAAAGCCCCACTACAGAGCATTACATAAGTGTGATGATACTTTATAGAATGCAAGTTTTGAAAACCATATAAGTTTCGAAAAGAAACTTCTTAACTACTAGGAAAAGCACAAATTCCTAATTGCATCCTTAAATTTGTAAAGCTTTCTTCAACCAAGGTTTTTGTAAATATATCGGCAAGTTGTTTGTCGATGGATACAAATTCTACCGATATATTTCCCTTAGTCATATTATCCCTAAGAAAATGGTGCCTTAAGTCAATATGCTTAGTCCTAGAGTGTAAAATAGGATTCTTTGTTAAATTTATTGCACTAATATTATCACAATGAATAGGTATGCAAGAGTACTTAAGTCCATAGTCTAACAAGGTTTGATTCATCCAAAGGACTTGTGCATAGCAACTAGCCGTAGCGATGTATTCTGCTTCGGTACTTGAAAGTGCAACTGAGTTTTGTTTCTTTGAGAAACAAGAAACAAGACTCGCTCCTAAGAATTGACAACACCCACTAATGTTTTTTCTATCTACTTTACACCCGGCAAAATCCGCATCCGAAAAACCGATTAAATCAAATGATGTATGACATGGATACCATAGTCCTAAGTCAACCGTGCCCTTTAAATATCTCAATATGCGTTTGACCGCACTTAAATGAGACATCCTAGGGTAAGATTGAAACCTAGCACATGCACAAACGCTAAATATGATATCGGGTCTACTTGCGGTTAAGTAAAGAAGACTACCAATCATACCTCAATATCATTTTTCATCAACTTTGTCAAGCTTGATGGATGTGCTCATTGGTGTAGAAGCTATCTTGGCTTCATTCATTCCAAACCTTTTGATGAGCTCCTTTGTGTACCTGGCTTTATTAATAAAGATTCCTTTGTTGGTTTGCTTGATTTGGAGACCAAGAATGAAGGAGAGCTCTCCAATCATGCTCATCTCAAACTCATCTTGCATACACTTAGCAAACCACATACAAAGAATTTCATTAGTGTTGGCTTAAGGTTTTCAACCTTGGTCTTAATCTTGGTTTTGATGATAACAAACATGGAACTAATGTTTCATTGAGAAATTCTTTCAGGTTCCATATCGGATAGCGCACGACATCCGCGATCGGAAAAATTGGAAAAATCAGAGAAAACGACAAGGATGCTCGCCGGCGCTCAGATTCATCGGGAAGATAGAGTCTAGGTTTAGGGTGTCTAGTTTATATTGTAAATCTTCTTTATGACGCATAAGAATCCAAAAACTATTCCCGAATCCCAAATAACCTAGGGAGCTCCTTGGAGAGCTATATAACCTAGATATTTTCCTAACATAACAAATATGGTAATTGTTCCTTGGGTAGAAATTAGATAACGAGGTATTTTAAAGGAGTTTTTGGAAGCCTTTAGCCTACCCATATTTGACCTGGGAGATTAGGAAATTTCTATTTTCTGAAAATTTGTACTAGACCCCAAAAACTAGATTTTGATTCTTAAGGATTCTGATTTTTTAGATATTTTTATTGAATCCAAATGGGGGATAATCCTTATATAACATTTATGTTTTAAAGTTATTAACTTAAAGTTAATAAATGTTATATAAGTAGACTTAGCGAAGACGGAACCAGAAACAAACAAACACAGCCTAAGCAAACTGGTCTGCCCAGTCTGTCAATTTTTTGGTCGACCAATAGAAGCGGAAAAATGGCAGTGTGCGTCGATCGACCGATCAGTCGACCAAATTGTGAATCGCTGAACTCGCGACTCATTCGGTCGACTCGTCGGTTGCCCGATCAGCGCGAATATATTACAGAAGGTCCACCGGTCGACCGATCGATTGACCGGATGGTGGATCGATGAAGTCGTGATCCATTCGGTCAAACCGTCAATTGACCAACAATCGACAGTGCAATTTATTCACAGAAGGTGCAATGGTCGCGGGTGGTCGATCGGTCGATCGACCAACAATCGACCGACATGCGACCGAACGACGGAAATGGCTAGTTTTCCGCCCGTTGACGCGATGTTTCTGTTGTAGGGTTATAAATACCCAAACCCAGCCTTCCTTAAATAACTTTTGATCACTCTAAAAACTTCATTGAGTCATTCTTGATCATTCTAAAGCTTTTCTTGCGCCATCCTTTAGATAAACCTAGTTTCCAAGATACACACCTTGATTTAGCCTTCAAGATTTATCGATTCATCATCTCAAGGCATCAAAAGGAACTAGGACTCATGTTTGGAGCTAAGTATTTGTTGTAGTATTTATTTGCTCCATTACTTGTATATTTTTGTGATTTCTTTCATTGTATTCAAGCTTGTAAGAAGACCTAGTATTAGGTCTTGTGTGTAAGTGGTATCCTTGGTGTAGAAGGTGTAAAGCCACTTGTGTAAACGTAGTTTACTAGGATTAGTTGAGTTGTCCCTTAGGGTTGAGGTGGAAGAGTGCTCTCGGTAAGAAGGCGGAGACTTCCGGGTGTGGAAGTGCCTTAGGTCGAGAGTGAGACTCTTCGAGTCAAAGTCCTCTGTGTAAGGGAAACAACATTAATCTAGTAAAACTAAGTTTGGAAATCCTAAGCGGAGTGCTTAGATAGTGGTGTAGGGATTGGGGCCGAACCACTGTAAATTCTTGTGTTTGCATTGATATTATGTTTGTGCTTAATTGTTTATTTTTTATTTCCGCATCTAATCGATAAATTGCAATTTTCCTAATTAACCAAAGAAATGATTAAAATCGATTTTAGGCTAATTGATTAGTCAACACACTATTCACCCCCCCTCTAGTGGGGCCATTTCACCCAACAATTGGAATTAGAGTGGGTCGTAGTTTGAGATTTCATCATCTCGTCTACATCTAGTCTCGATCCAAAAATGGCACTAGAGTTGGTAGCGTCTTCACCTCCTAGGTTCGATGAGTCTAACTTTGGTCTTTGGAAGAGTAGAATGTATACTTTTCTAAAGACTCAAGGTTTAGGTGTATTTGACATGGTAATGACAAAATATATTGAACCTAATGAAAATATGGATTCATGGACCCAAGAACAAATTAATATGTTTGAATTAAATGCTAAAGCTACAAATTGCATATTTTGTTCTTTGGAAAATAATATCTTTGAAAAGATCATGCATTGTACTTCCGCATTAGATATTTGGGCTACCTTAAATGTGCTTTATAATTATGCAAAAACTGAAGAGCTCAATACATTTGATGAGGGGAGTGATGACAATTGTCATCCACCCAATACTAATATGGTTTTTGAAGCCCATAGTGCCTCTAGTCATAGGAGCACTAAAAATCGGAAAAGGAAGGTGATTTGCCATGTGTGCAAAGAAAAAGGGCATATGAAGAATAACTGCCCTACTATGAAGAACAAGGTAAAGAAGAGGTCGAATGCTTCCACATCCTCATTCCACTCAAGCGAAGCATCCTCTTGCCATGACTATCAAGCCATCTCAAAAGAATGCCTCATAAATGATAACAATGAGGTACACTCCTCTCCTTCTCGTCATATTAATAATAATGATAGTATTAACTCATCTAGCTCTCATGATTTTGATGAATTGATGGATGAGTATAAAAATATGTATGCCTTGCTTTTGAAAAAGGATAAAGAAAATAAAATGATTAGAAATGAGAATTCTAGAATTAGTTCACACATGCATGCTCTAAAATTAGAAAATGAGAAATTAAAATCTAGCTCATTTGACTCTTGCCACGATACATTAAAACTTGAGCTTAAAGACTTAAAGCTCGAAAATGAAATTTTGATAAATGGTTTCAAAATTGAGAATGAGATTTTGAAAAATGAAAACTCAAGAATCAAAAAGGAAAGTTATACGTTGAAATCTCAAATGCATGCTTTATATAAATCCATGGATGACTTGAAAAGTGAGGTTTTAGTATTGACTAAAAAGGTTAATGAATTTACTAAAATTCCATCCTTTAAGACTTCTAGAAAGAGAAATGATACATTGAATACTCATGCTTCTCATACTTATCATGCTAAGTATTCAACATTTAAACCTCATGTTCAAAAGAAAATTATTTCCTTTAAGAATGCTCATGTTCATCATAGTTCAAATGACAAGCATTCTAATAATAAATCTCATGTCCATAGCAAAAACAAAAAGAAATATAATGGACGTTGCTTTTGTTGTGGTGTTTACGGGCATGCCATTTATGATTGCGCTTTTAAGATGAATCCAAGTGTAGGAAAGACACTTTGGGTTCTCAAGCCCTTTAACCCCCAAGGACCCAAAGCCATTTGGGTATAAAAAGTCTCATCTTCTTTTGAAAGGGGAGCTACCACACAAGGGTAAAGAGAAATGGACTATTGAAGTTGACCTTGGATCCAAGCGAGAAATCTCCAAGAGGTTGCAACTTCAAGCTATCATGATGTCATAGGAATGAAAATTGGCATCAAAGACTTTGGTATCATCTCCTATACTCACTTGCTTAAATTATAGTTGGAGTTTTGATATATGTTTAATGTTAGGAGATTTTCCGCTCTTGATAAGTTTTATGAAATGATTTTTGATTTTGATTTCTCGATCTCTTCGGAGACCTATGTAGCCTGTAATGGGCTCATGCGACCTTGCGATTTTAAATCGTAGGCTCATTGTGGCCTTTCGGTTTTCAACCAATAGGAAGGGTTGGAGATCTTATGCTTCAAAATTTCATATTTTGAGATCTCTCGATTCGTTTTGGTGTCATGATGATTCTACTTGAAACGAATCTTCCACTATCTAGCTTAGGTTGAAATTCTTAAATAAAGATTTTTATTTTCACCTTCGCTATTTAGTTTGATTGCTTGCATGTAGGTTTGGTTTCACTTTCTACTAATGAAGTCTACTAGCAAGTTGAAAATGATAATGGAAGGCTATGCTATCATGAAGAAAATTGAAAAGTAAATGACAAGTTTGGCAAAATTCTATTGAAAGATGTATGAGTTTGATTTTACAAAAATCTTAGTATAATACTTGAATACTTGTGTTATAATGATGTCTCTATACTCATGATTGATTTTGCATGATAAATGTTTGAATTTTCATGAGTAGGAAAAATCATGATAACTAGGAAATTTCATGAAAGTTGAGACTCCAAAATTAGTTTTCATGAAGCATGAAGATCTAGTTAATATTGAATGAAATTGGACTAGTTTGAAATTTCTTATTAGAGATCTCATTTTAAGTAAACACCAAATGAACATGTTTAGATACACACATGATATGATTCTAGGTGTTTAATCTTGAAAATTCATGTGTATATGAAAAATGTTATAACTATATCATATTAAAGGACTTAAGCTTGAGAAGTTTGTCCCAAGTCAACAAATCGACTTGGACACTTCATTTTAAGTCCAGACATCATAAATATATTTAGGAATAGGTATGACATATTTTCTTGCACTTAAAATGAAAAATTCATATGGATATGGATAAAATGACACAGAGGTCACCTCATGATAACCTCTTTTGAACCAAGTTGACCCAAGTCAACAAATTGACTTAGAGGTCTCATTTTCCATCCATATTTGAAGAAGATGTTTAGATTTACTCAAGTTAGGTGTCCATAAGTTTACATTGGAAAAACAATGAGTAAATGATAGGATTAAAACGTAGCAAGTTTCATGATAACTAGCTTAGTTTTGAATGAAATCATGCTAGGTTGATATCTTAACCTAAGGACATAATTTTCATCTCAAACTTGACATACACTCCTTACATGACCATTATGTTATGTCATAAAAGTTTGAATAAAAACTGAGTATGTTTTCAAAAATGACTGAAAATTACAAAAATGCCATTAGAATTTGAGCATTTTCAGTTATTTATAGAAAAATATAGAAAAATCATTTTTAGATGATTCTTAAAAGTGCACCTTCACTAAAAAATCTAGTTTCTTCAGTAAAAATTTTAAAAAGTTTCATCAAGAATCTGATTTATAGTGGAATTTTGAAGTTAGATTTCAAAAATGCAAAGTATCATCCTCTTGAAATATCAATCTTTTCGATACTTTAATTTTTCGTCGGAAACTTCAAATGAAAGTTTGTGTAATCATTTTGATTACGTTTCTAATATCATTCACATCATTGCTTGAGTAAAATCATTTCTATGAATGATTTGGATATCTTGAATGATAGCTAGAAATATCCATTTTTTCGTTGAAATCAATATAGAATGAAAAATGAACTTAAACAATTCATTTTGAGCTCAAACTTGACACACTCATCTTAAATGATCATTCAGCAATGTCTGAAAAGTTTGAAGCAAAATTGACAACTTTTGAAAAAATACCTGAAATTTATAAAAATGCCCCAAGACTTTCAGGAATTTTATAAATTTATAGGAAACTTAGTTTTGACTGATTCTTGAACCTGTAGATTCCTTGAAAAATCTAGTTTGTCCAGTTAAAGTTTCAAAAAATTTCATCAAAAATATGATTTTGTATGGATTTAAAAGTTTGATTTTTGAAAACTTTAAGTATACTTTGACCTAAGTCAATAAATTGACTTAGAAACCTCATTTTCAGCCCAAACTTGACTCATATACTTAGATTCACTCATGTTAGATGTCTACGTGCCTAAGTTTAAGAAAACATGAGTAGATAGCAAAATTTGATACTTCGCAATTTCATGTTTTCATGTTTATTTCGAATGAAACCATGCTAAGTTGAAATTTTGATCAAATGACATTAGTTTCATCTCAAACTTGATATACATGCTTTAAATGACCATATCTTGGTATTTTTAAAGTTTGAATGAAATCTAATAATGTCATGAAAAAGATATGATATTCTTGAAAATATCGATACTTAAGTTACTACATGATTCTTGGTTTTGGATTTCATATATCATTTTACGATATCATGTATGACTTAGTCTCTTATTCAATGTTTGGCTTTCATCCCTTGAGTTGAGACTTTCGCGGTTTTGAAAAATCTTTTAGAGTTTCAATTTTGACTATAGGTTGACTTTTCTTGCCCTTTTTGATTGATGTCAAAAGGGAGAGAAAAATATAGGTAAAGGGGAAGAAAATATAGGTAAACCATGCATATAAATAGGGGGAGTTTTATTACATAGATATGCATGTTGATAGGGGGAGAAATCCCATGTCTTATATCCTCTATACTTAATTATAGATATTTTCTTAAGGATGTTTGTCATCATCAAAAAGGGGAGATTGTTTGCTCAAGATTTTCAACCTTGGTCTTAATCTCGGTTTTGATGATAACAAACATGGAACTATTATTTCATTGAGAAATTCTTTCAGGTTCCATATCGGTTAGCGCACGACGTCCGCGATCCGAAAAATCAAAGAAATTGGAGAAATCGATAAGGACACTCGTCGGCGCTCGGATTCGTCGGGAAGACAGAGAATAGGTTTAGGGTGTCTAGTTTATATTGTAAATCCTCTTTATGATGCATAAGAACCCAAAAACCATTCCCGAATCACAAATCAAGAAAACCCGGAGACCGTCCTGAAATAACCTAGGGAGCTCCTTGGAGAGCTATATGACCTAGATATTTTTCTAACATAAAAAATGGCGGTAATTGTTCCTTGGGTAGAAATTAGATAACAAGGTATTTTAAAGTAGTTTTTGGAAGCCTTTAGCTTACCCATATTTGACCCGGGAGATTAGAAAATTTCTATTTTCTGAAAATTTGTACTAGACCCCAAAAACTAGATTTTGATTCTTAAGGAATTTGATTTTTTAGATATTTTTATTGAATCCAAATGGGGGTTAATCCTTATATAACATTTATATTTTAAGTTATTAACTTAAAGTTAATAAATGTTATATAAGTAGAATTAGCAAAGACGGAACAAAAAACGAGCAAACACAGCCTAAGCAAACTGGTCTGCCCAATCTGTCAAATTTTTGGTCGACCGGTCGGTCGACCATCAGAGGTGGAAAAATGGCAGTGTGCCTCGGTCGACCGATTGGTCAATCGGATTGTGGATCGCTGATCTCGCGACTCATTCGGTCGACCCGTCGGTTGACCGATCAGCGTGAATATATTACAAAAGGTCCATCGATCGACCGGATGGTGGATCGATAAAGTCGTGATCCATTCGGTCAACCCGTCGATCGATCGAATAGTGCGATTTATTCACAGAAGGTGTAGCGGTCGTGGGCGGTCACGGGCGGTCGATCGGTCAACCGACGATCGACTAGCATGTGACCGAACAGTAGAAACAACTAGTTTTCTGCCCATTAACGCGTTGTTTCCTTTGCAGGGTTATAAATACCCAAACCCAGCCTTCCTTAAATAACTTTTGATCACTCTAAAAACTTCATTGAGCCATTATTGATCATTCTAAAGCTTTTCTTGCACCATCCTTTTGATAAACCTAGTTTCCAAGATACACACCTTGATTTAGCCTTCAAAATTTATCGATTCATCATCTCAAGGCATCAAGAGGAACTAGGGCTCGTGTTTGGAGCTAAGTATTTGTTGTAGTATTTATTTGCTCCATTACTTGTATATTTTTGTGATTTCTTTCAATGTATTCAAGCTTGTAAGAAGACCTAGTATTAGGTCTTGTGTGTAAGTGGTATCTTTGGTGTAGAAGGTGTAAAACCACTTGTGTAAACGTAGTTTACTAGGATTAGTTGAGTTGTCCATTAGGGTTGAGGTGGAAGAGTGCTCTTGGTAAGAAGGCGGAGACTTCCGGGTGTGGAAGTGCCTTAGGTCGACAGTGAGACTCTTCGAGTCAAAGTCCTCTGTGTAAGGGAAACATCATTAATCTAGTAAAACTAAGTTTGGAAATTCTAAGTGGGGTGCTTAGGTAGTGGAGTAGGCATTGGGGCCGAACCACTATAAATTCTAGTGTTTACATTGATATTCTGTTTGTGCTTAATTATTTATTTTTTGCTTCCGCATCTAATCGATAAATTACAATTTGCCTAAGTAACCAAAGAAACGATTAAAATCGGATTTAGGATAATTGATTAGTAAACACACTATTCACCCCCCCTCTAGTGTGGTCATTTCAACCAACAATTAGTAGCACCAAAAATTATGTCATCAACATAAATTTATACTAATAACATATCATTTTCATGATGCTTAATAAAAAGTGAAACATTGGCTTTTCCAATATTAAAACCTTGTTCAATTAAAAAAATTTAAAGCCTTTCATACCAAGCCCTAGGGGCTTATTTTAAACCATATAATGCCTTTTTAAGTTTGAAAACATGGTTTGGAAACTCAAAACTTTCAAATCTAGGGGGTTGTTCAACATAAACTTCTTCACTAATGAAACCATTTAAAAATACACTTTTAACATCCATTTGGAAAAGTTTAAAACCCTTAAAGCTAGCATATGTCAAAAGCATTCTAATTGCTTCTAATCTAGCTACTGGAGCATAAGTTTTATTATAATCTATCTCATCTTTTTTATTGTACCCTTGTGCCACTAACCTTGCTTTGTTTCTAATGACTAATCCTTCTTCATCTAGCTTATTTCTAAATACCCATTTAGTCCCAATTATAGTTTGTTCACTAGGTCTAGGCACTAAGTCTGATACATCATTTCTAGCAAATTGGTTGAGTTCTTCTTGCATAGCTAATACCCAAAACTCATCTTCTATTGCTTCCTTAATGTTCTTACGCTCTACTTGAGATATAAAAGCTACATATTGACAAATATTCTTGAGTTTATAGCGCGTTACCACTCTCGTTCAAGGTTCTCCAATGAATTGATCCATTGGATGATCCCTTACCAACCTATATCCTTTAGGTAGAGGCGGTAGAGCTTCTTCTTCATCATCTTCAACTTGAGGTAGATTCGAGGATGGTGGATCTTCATGTTGAGTTTCCTCATTATCTTCATCCTCCACCTCTTTGTCATGAAGTGTGAGATCCTCAAGTTCCTCACCTATATTTACACTATTCACATTTATAGAAGAATCATTAGTTTCATTAAACGTGACATGCATAGATTCTTCAACAATCATGGTTCTACGATTGTAAACTCTATATGCCTTAGAATTAATAGAGTAACCTAGGAAAATCCCTTCATCGGATTTAGAATCAAATTTTCCTATATTCTCCTTAGTTATTAATATGAAACATTTGCATCCAAAAACATGAAAATATCCCACATTTGGGATTTTATCATTCCAAAACTCAAAAGGTGTTTTCTTAATTTTAGGTCTTAATAAAACTAGATTAAGAACATAGCAAGAGATATTTATGGCTTTGGCCCAAAAATACTTAGGTAAATTATTTTCACATAGCATAGTCCTAGCCATCTCTTGTAAGGTTCTATTCTTCCTCTCCACCACCCCATTTTGTTGAGATGTCCTAGGGGAAGAAAAGGTATGTTCAATACCCAAATCATCACAAAATTCGGAAAAAAATTCATTTTTAAACTCTCCTCCATTATCCCTTCTAATTTTTAAAATTGAAACTCATTTCTCATTTGTAACTTTCTTTGTAAACTTTTTAAAAAATTCAAAAGTTTCATTTTTCTTAGCTAAAAAGAAACCCATGTAAATCTAAAAAAATCATCGACTAAGACATAACAATATAGCTTTCCACCTAGACTAGCTACATCACATGGACCAAAGAGATCCATGTGCACAAGCTCAAGAATTCTAGATGTACTCACTTGATTAATGTTATGAAATGAGGATTTGACTTGCTTACCTAGTTGACATGCATCACAAAGTTTGTCTTTTTCAAATTTTATCTTGGGTAATCCTTTAACTAATTCTTTCTTAGATATTTCTTGGATGAGGCTCATGCTAGCATGTCCTAGCCTTCTATGCCACAACCAAGAGTCGTTCTCCAGGGCAACTAAACATCTAACATGGGGATTTGATAGGATATTTAAATCTAAGGTGTAGATATTTTCTTGCCTATTTCCAATAAACATGATATCATTTGATGGTGCACTCCTAATGATACATTTAGATGCTCCAAAAATAATTATGTATCCATTGTCACATAATTGTGATATGCTAATCAAGTTATGTTTTAACCCATCAACTTATAAAATATTCTTAATGCATGGATAAGGGAGTATACCTATATCACCAATGCCAACAATCTTACCTTTGGCATTGTCTCCAAATGTGACATGTCCACCATCTTTGCTTGATAGAGTTGCAAATAAGTTGATGTCACCCGTCATATGCTTTGAGCAACAGCTATCCAATATCCAAGTGCTTCTACTTGCTTGAGGATGCTTCTCCATCTTCAAAAGGAGAAGAAACTATTTTAAGTACCCAAATTTTCTTGGGTCCTTGGTGTTAGCCATTTTGGGAACTCATGTAAATCTTGTATGTGGGTTCCTCCTCAAAGCACAATCCTTAGCCATATGGCCAAATATACCACAAGAAAAATAATTTCCATTGAATTTTCTTCTATTGTGTGTGTGAGCATGGAAGTGTGATGGTTTCTTTTTATTGACAACCTTTGGTATGACATTTTGTATGGTTGTCATCTTTTAATTGAGCATGCAAAGTTCCTTTTTTAATGTTAGCATGCTATTATTCATGTGCTCTACTTGATCACTTAAATACTTGTTTTCATCTTCTAATTTTTTGTTATCATTTTCTAAGTCCTTATTAGCTTTATCTAGGGTGTGTGTCTCCTCCTTAAGGGTACCTACTTCTTTTCTTAAGGCATTTCATGTGAGTAATAAACTATCATTCTCCAGCTCTAAAGATTTATTATCCTTTTTAAAGTCTCCAAATTTTCTCCTAATAGCATTTAATTCATCATGCATTCATTCAAATTAACTTTCTAGCTCTTCTTGAGTAAAAGAAACTTCACCAAAAGTAAATCTTACCTCATCATCATTTGGCATCAAGCAAAGATTTGCCTTTTTCACTCTTTGTGTCTTCTTCACTTGATGAAGCCTCGCTTTCATCCCACGAAGCTATCATTGTCTTCTTCTTTTTCTTGTATTTGTCCTCCTTGTGAGGGTTGGAGGTGGAAGCCATCTTGAGGAGTGGGCAGTCCTTCCTTAGGTGCCCGGCCTTGTTGCAATGATAGTATGTATACCTTCCTCTTCCCTTCCTCATGCCTCACCTCATGAAACTCATGAATCTTATTGCTAGCATCGCCATTTCTTCTAGGTCATTTGTCTCTTCCTCGGATGATGACGACTTTTTTGCTCGATGTGATGCTTTTAAGGCAATGGTCTTGCCTTTGATAGCATCTTCCTCCTGGTATTGCTTCATGTGGGTCTTATGTGTCATGAGAGACCCAATGAGCTCGGAGATCTTCAAGGTACTCATGTCCTTTGCTTCCATGATTGCTATGACCTTGGGCTCCCAAGATTTTGGAAGGGAACGGAGGAGCTTATTTACCTTCTCCTCTTCCCTTATTTCTCTGCCAAGGTTAGCTAAGCCATTTGTAATATTTTGAAATCTAGCATACATGGCATCAATGGATTCATGCGATAACATTTTAAACATTTCATAATCATGCATGAGTTAATTTATTTTGGATTCCTTTACTTGTGAAGCCCCTTCATGTGTGGTCTCTAGGACCTTCCATAATTCATAAGCGGACATGTATGTAAAAATCCTATTAAACTCATTAATTGATAGGCCGCAATATAATGCATTGACGGCCTTTGCATTCACATTAAATAGTTTAATTTCTTCTTGGTCCCACTCATTCATGTCCTTAGTGGGTTGCTTATACTCTACTTGAATCATCCTCCATACATCAATGCCTAGAGATTGTAAGAAGCCATTCATACTAATCTTCTAGTAGACATAGTTGTTTCCATCGAATAGTGGTAGAGTATGAGTAGAGGACCCTTCAGCTAGTTGGATTTCACTCGACATCTTAATTTGTAGGGAAGATGCTTAAATCATATCCTACGACCTCGCTCTGATACCAATTATTGTATGGAATACGACACTAGAAGAGGGGGTTGAATAGTGTCTATCCCCTTTTTTGTTTTAATCAATTTTTCTTTTTTCTTAATTTAACTTCAATCAAATGCAAGTGTATCTTAACAGTGGCGCGAGGCGCGATCGGCGATCTGCAATCGATCAACCAATGCACCTTCTGCCAAATTTTGGCTTCGGTCGACCGACGTAGCCTTCTGCCAATTTTTCACCAACTTCAGTCGACCGAATGGCTACTGCCATTTTGTGGCATCATTCGATAGACCGATCGGTCGACCGAATAGGCTACTGCCAGTATTCTGCCTTGTTCGGTCGACCGACCGGTCGATCGAACTTAGGCTGAGGCTGATTTTTACTTTGAATTTGTTACATGTTTTTTCATGGGTTCAGTTACCAAGTTTCAACTTGGATAACTTTACAATTTGGCTTGGGATAAAATCATCCTAGTGGTATATTACATGATTTCTACTTGATCTAAACCCAATCCTTTCTTTGACGTTTTCTTTTTCTGTTTCTTTGATGGTCTTTTCTTTCGTTTCATTTGAACGAACTTCGCATGCTTATCGCAACCTCAACCTGAACTCCAAATTTCTCACATAGATTAAATACATGTTTGTTTTCATCAAAATGAAGATCGAAGCTTGAGAGAAACCCTTAAGCCAACACCTCTCTCTCTCTCTCTCTCTCTCTCTCTCTCTCTCTCTCTCTCTCTCTTGCTCGGGCTGTGTGCGGCTCCAAGATGAGCCGCACGGATCATGATGAGGGATTTTATTCCCTCATCCTCTAATGACCCATTTGCCCCTCTAAATGACTTAGCCTCTACTCGACTCAATCCGAGTCCGATTCAGGCTCCGATTCTATTCGTATGCACGAGTCGAACTCGACTCAAATAAGACATCTAATGCATAAAAGAAAATAACCATTTAACTCATTTAAACTTCATACTTTCATAGGTTGAGTTATACCTTTTATTCGAGACGATTCCATGGCTCGACCCGACTAACCCCCGATCCGACGCGCTGCACCAAAATATTTTTTTATATTAGGAAAAAAATTTGGGTCTTACAACCTTCCCCCCTTAAGGGAAATTCGTCCTCGAATTTAGTTGGGTTACAAGAACTTACCGGCTCTCCAAACAAGGAAGGATAGTGCTCTCTCATGTCTTGCTCTACCTCCCAAGTGACCTCTTGCCCGGAGTGGTGCTCCCATCTAACTTTCACCATGGGAATTTCTTTGGACCTTAGCTTCCTAACTTGGCGGCCCAGGATCGCAGAAAAGGTCGTTCTTACCGGTATGAAGTGTACGATCTTGGTTAACCAGTCTACTACCACCAAAATGGAGTCAAAGTCGCCTTTCGACTTAGGCAACCCGGTCTCTAGGTCCATGGTGATTTTCTTCCACTTCCACTCGGGCACCTCGACAAACGCACAAAAGGCATCCTCTCCCTGCGCGGCACGCAACATATCCACCAGTGTGGATTGTACTCGCAGGTGTACCACCAAGGTACCTGAAGCTGACACCATCAAGGTTGTACCCCCATCTAGGCACAATGCTAGATCTCAAGCTAGGGGCCTCTGCTTGATTTCCAAATGAGCCAAACTGCTTAAAGCATCTGCTACTACATTGGCTTTCCCCAGATGATACATAATGGTGCAGTCATAATCCTTTAGGAGCTCCAGCCACCTCCTCTACCTGAGGTTCAGCTCCTTTTGGGTAAGCAGGTACTAAAGGCTCTTGTGATCCGTATAGATCTCACAAGTCTCCCCGTACAGATAGTGCAGCCAGAGCTTTAGTACAAAACCACCAACGCTAGCTCTAGGTCGTGCGTCGGGTAGTTCTTTTCATGAACTTTCAGCTGGCGGGACGCATAGGCTATGACTCTGCCAAACTGCATCAGAACACAGCCTAAGCCAACCCGAGAGGCATCACAGTAGACTACAAACCCTCCTGAGTTGGAAGGTACGGCCAACACGGGTGCCGACGTCAAGCATTCCTTGAGCTTCTGAAAGCTCGCCTCACATTTATTGTCCCAAACAAATTTGACCTTTTTCTAAGTCAACTGAGTCAAAGGGGCTACAATTCTGGAGAAGTTCTGTATGAACTTTTGGTAGTACCCGGCTAATCCAAGAAAACTGCATATCTTAGTCACGCTGATTGGCCGCCTCCACCTTTGCAGGGTCTACCCTTATCCCTTCCTTGGACACCACATGGCTCATGACCCTACACTTTCTAACCAAAATTCACACTTGGAAAATTTAGCGAACAACCGGTGTTCTCTGAGGGTTTCCAGGACCATCCTCAAGTGCTCAGAGTGCTCCAATATGTCGTCAATGAAGACGAACACAAAACTGTCCAGGTACTCCTTAAATACCCTACTCATCAGGTCCAAGAAAGCAGCAGGTGCATTGGTCAGACCAAAAGACATCATTAGGAACTCGTAGTGGCCATAGCGAGTCCTGAAGGTAGTCTTAGGTACATCGCAGTCCCAGATTCTCAGCTGATGGTCTCCTAACCTTAAGTCTATCTTCGAAAACCATCGTGCTCCCTATAGTTGGTCAAACAAATCATCTATCCTCGGCAGCGGGTAACAATTCTTGACTGTCACTTTATTCAGCTGCCAATAGTCGATGCACATGCGCATCGACCCATCCTTCTTCTTCACGAAGAGTACCGAAGCACCCCACGTTCACACACTCGGCCGGATGAAACCCAGGTCTAGCATCTCTTGCAGTTGCACTTTTAGTTCCCTGAGTTCGACCGACGCCATCCTGTAGGGTGGGATGGAGATCGGCTTCACCCCAGGCTGCAAATCAATGCAGAAATCCACCTCTCTCATGGGCGGCAATCCCGGCAACTCCTCAGTAAATACATCAGGGAACTTGCAGACTACCCGAGTACCACCGATATCTCCTGAAGCAGCTTACGAGTCTTAAGGGTTGAGATGACCCCAATTGGCTCGCTTCTTCCTTATGAGCCTTAAGGGTTGAGATGACCCCAATCAGCTCACTTCTTCCTTCTCCTTGGAAGGTGAACTGCGACAACCCGGGATTGCTGAACATGATTGTCTTAGCCCTACAATCCAGTAACGCAAAGTGCTCTGTCAGCCAATCCATGCCGAGAATGACATCGAGTTCAAGCGTGGGCAAGAGTGTCAAATCTGCCCTCAATGCATGGACCCAGATGAGCACTTCGCAGCCTTGAAAAATTGATTTGTCTATGATTGCATCGCCCATAGGCGTTGATACTAGAAATGACCCATCGAGCAAAGAAAGTGTCATTGGTAACTCGGCAGCAAATTTGGCAGATACAAGCAAGTGCGTGGCACCCGGATCAAACAAGACATAAGCAGCATATGAACATACTAAAATAGTACTTGTTACCACTGCTCTAGAAGCCTCTGCCCCATCTCGGTTCATAGCATAAACTTGGGTAGACGGTTTCTCAGAGTGACTAGACTGCGGCCCTCTACTCTGCATCTGACCCTTCTGTGCCACTGACCCCACTGACATCGGCGCTTTTCCCCTTGATAGCTCAGTTCTCTGGCCACCCCTATCCAGGCAATCCTTCCTAAAGTG
Organism: Canna indica; assembly: GCA_034359265.1. Classification (NCBI taxonomy): domain Eukaryota; kingdom Viridiplantae; phylum Streptophyta; class Magnoliopsida; order Zingiberales; family Cannaceae; genus Canna; species Canna indica. The sequence goes on from CP136897.1 coordinate 51,045,077, forward strand.
TCCCACCTGCCCACATTTGAAGCACGCATCTGTGTGGCCATAGCAAGCTCCCCAGTGTTTCCGGTTACAATGACCACACTGCGGCATGTCCGACTTCTACGTAGCGCCCCCTGACTCTGCCTGTCTCACCGCCCCTGACCCTGAGCCTCCGCGGCCCCAGCTACTGTCGTGCCCACGACTATGCTGGTGATCTGCGGCGGTCACAGTTCCCTCCGAATACCACGGCCGACGTCCTAACCCTTGAGATCGAAGCTTTTTCTTGGGCGGCCCATCTTTCCTCTCGAACGGCACCAATGCTTCCTTCCGGAGGGCCTCATCCACTACCCGAGCAAATGTGGAGTACTCGGTGTAATGGATAAGCCTACCTATCTGAGGTCTCAGACCCTCCACGGACCTATTCAACCTGGCAGTCTCAGTAGCCACTAGAGTTGGGTGGAACCTAGAGAGCCGGGTGAACTCCATTTCTTAATCTACTACTGTCATACCCCCAAACTGGTGCAGCAACTCAAAATCTCATGCCCGCTTATCACGGACACTCATCGGCAAATACTTCTCCTCTACAGATGCCCTAAATTCTTCCCAGGTGGGAGGTGGTGCGTGTGCTGCCCTACGGCCCCTCTAGGTGTGTAACCAGTATTTGACAGGTCCTCTTAGCTGCAAGCCGACCATGCGCGCCGCTGCCTCCGACGAACACCCCAGCTCTATACACAGCTCGTAACAGTCCCCCAAAAACTCGGTGACTTCCACTTGCCGGTCTGTACCGGTGAATACTGCTCTCTGTCACGGCCCCGGCCCCAACCTCGCCCTCGCCCCCGGCCTCGCCCTCGGCCCCAACGTTTGGTGGAATTGCTACCGCTACCACTCAGAGCAGCATTTCGGGCCTCCATCAAACAATCATAAAAAATAATAATTTCACCATTAATATTAACCAACACATTCAGTTAAAAATTATGTTACTAACAGCATGGTGCGCTGAGTGCAGTCGTGGTTGCCTAATCTCGTAGCATAACTATACCATGCGTAGACATGCTAGCATTTGCCTCGTTCGGTAATCATTTCCTAGTCGTAGTCAAGACCTAAGCTGACGCTCTGATACCAACTTTGTCACGCCCTAAATCAGCGAACACGTGATCGGCCAGGGTACGTGTCGGTACCCCGAAGCCTACTCTATGCACTGACTAACAACTCATGAAAACACAAGAGACTGACATCGAAATCATAAACAAAGCAATAGTACCCAACTTTATTAGATGATTGAAAATAGTTTAACCAAAACAAGTTCGGAGACATCACAAGTTTGAAAGTAACCATTTAAAAGTTTTCAAAGACACATCTCAATGTTTTACATAAAACAACAGAGTGCATACTCCAACTCTACTCGAAGATGACTACGAATAAAATAACTGCCAGCTACGAGATCTGTACCCACGTTTGCCCTCCTACGCGTCGTGCCACCAAGCCATACCTCACTGGTCGAGCTCTGCAAAACAAAAATAAATAAACCGTGAGTTCACGAGGAACTCAGTGAGCGGTTCTTTCGAACCTCCACTTAAACCTTGGCAAGATAACATATACAAGGTATGACACAAATAACGAAATTAAATATGATCACACCATAGAAGCTAACCAATTTGTCAAGATAGAAGAATGGATGAACCGGCCTCTCCGGCCCTTATCCATTTCACTAGCTCAGCTACTATGGCCTAAAATATAGATGGAAGGTTCGATTCTTCCCTCTAAGTAACTAGGCCGGTCGGCCTACCCAAAACCAGCCCCTAAGGGCATCTCAATTAGAACTTTCATGATCCGGATCCGTCGACTAGGATGGCCACTAGCCTCAAAAATCCTCCGGGTTAGGGATAGCTAGTCCCACCCAACTCGAATCTACCGTCAGCATGGCCCACTAACGAAATCTCAAGACCCTCCGTCACTCGGGTCTAACACCTAGCGGGCCCGCTGGTGCAATCTCAAGACCCTATAAACCGTTGAGTCGTGTGGTAGCCGCTCGGCTAATGATACTCCTCAATAGACCATCTCTACCACAACCAGAACCAAGTTGTGCAAGTTTTTCTGTGTTTTTGCTTTCCGAGCGTTGCCCATGTCCGACCCTTCCCCTAGGGTCACCCTTCTTCCCTAGGTGTAGAACCTAGTAAGTGTACCTTGTCTCTAGGTTAAATGTCACCACTAGGTACCGAGACCATTCTTGCTAGGTTGTTAGAACTTGCCGACTATAAATGAGTACTCGGCCTACCATTGTCAACGACACTTACCTAAATTAATCCTGAGCCACAATTATCACATGAGAGCCAGATGAAGGAGGATACATTCCATTAATTTAAACCGATAAGGAACATGCAATATATATATAGCAACGAATGAATATAATCTTTGTCAATTAATGAAACCTTTACTATGATTCATATACCATAACCATCCTATCCATGTATGCATTAGCAAGAACATTTCCAAAACCATGAAAATATAGATCATTAGTTGCAACAATCCCTAAGATGGAACAACAATCATATAATATAATTTCAACATATCTATAAGCAAGTAGGTATGAATCAAGATAACATAACCCAAAATCAAGCACATTAATTTGAGCAGTCCACATCTTCCACCCTTGCCCTTGCTCGGCCAACTCAAGCAGGGTAACCCCCTATTCGGCCAAGCCCTCAAGTAAGGTGGCTATTGTTACGACGACTACGCAAACATCGAATCAAGAATCGACCATTTAACGAACATGGATTGTATCATGAGTTGCAAGACGAGCGAGGAAATTGGGCAAAATTTTGGCATGATCTTTCCCCTTTTTCCTTGACTCGACCAGCCCATAAAAATGCAAAATAATCACATTTTGAAAACATAAAATCACCGGTGCACAGATCATTTAAGTTCCAACTCGAGAGAACACGTCGATCGATAAAACAACTCGAGGAGAAACCGATTTCAAGATCCATAGGATCTGCCACCCGCCTCCCTTCACAATCATAGTAACCACTCACCTTGTTTAAGGAAGAAGAAGGGTGGACGTTGGCGATCTCGAACCTTCAGACGACAACACGATCTTCGACGCCGACCAAGATCTCTCTCTCTCTCTCTCTCTCTCTCTCTCTTGCTCGGGCTATGTGCGGATTTTATTCCCTCATCCACTAATGACCCATTTGCCCCTCTAAATGACTTAGCCTCTACTCGACTCAATCCGAGTCCAATTCAGGCTCTGTTTCTATCCGTATGCATGAGTCAAACTCGACTCAAATAAGACATCTAATGCATAAAAGGAAATAACCATTTAACCAGTTTAAACTTCATAATTTCATAGGTTGAGTTATACCTTCTACTCGAGACGATTCCATGGCTCGACCTGACTAACCCTCGATCCGGTGCGCTGCACCAAAATAGATTTTTATATTAGGAAAAAAATTTCGGGTCTTACACTCCATACTTGGAAGGATCGCAGGGCGGCAAACACACCACTCCCTACGTGGGAAGCATTCAAGGCCGTTGTGGTGGAGCAGTATTTGCCGTTGAGTGTCCGTGATAAGCGCGCGAGAGAGTTCGAGCTATTGCGTCAGATGGGTGGCATGATTGTGTCGGACTACGAGATGGAGTTCACTCGACTTTCAAAGTACCATCCTACCCTGGTAGCCACTGAGCCCGCCAAGGTCAAGAGGTTCGTTGAGGGCCTGAGAGCTCAAATCGGCAGACTTATTCATTACATAGAGGACACTACATTTGCTTGGGTAGTGGACGAGGCACTGCGGAAGGAAGCACTGGTGCCATTCGAGAAGCACGACGGACCCCCAAAGAAGAAGTTCCAACCTCAAGGATCTGGAGGTTGGACTTGGCACTCTAAGGGGACTGTTGCAATGGCATATCACTAGCCGAGCAGGGGACACAATAGTAGCCGGGGCCGAGGTGACCTAGGGTCAGGGGTGGCTCGGCAGACAGAGTTAGGGGGTGCTACTCAGAAGCCAGAGATGCCGTAGTGTGGTCGCTATAATAGAAGGCACTAGGGGGCTTTCTACGGCCGCATGGATTCATGTTTTAGATGCGGGCAGGTTGGGCATTTCAGGAAAGATTGTCCAGACAGAGGTAGTCGAAGAACTAACCAGTCCAGGGGGAAAGCGTTGATGTCAGTTAGTTCTGTGGCTCAAAAGGGTCACATGCAGGGCAGGGGACAGCAGACCAGTCACTCTGAGAGGCCGTCTGCCAGGGTTTATGCTATGAACTGTGAAGGCGCTAAGGAATCTAAGGCAATAGTAATAGGTACACTTATTATTGGTTCATCTGTAGCTTATTTATTATTTGATCCGGGTGCTACGAACTCTTTTGTATCTACTAGTTTTGCTGCTAAGTTACCTAAGGCACCTTCCTTGCTTGATGTGCCTCATGTTGTGTCGACACCTATGGGCGATGCCAAATTAGCTGAGACACCCTTTCGAGGCTGTAATATGCTCATTTGTGGGCATGTGTTGAAGGCAGAATTGACACTCCTACCGATGCTTGAACTTCATATTATACTCGGAATAGATTGGACGACGGATCACTTTGCGTTAGTGTATTGCAGGGCTAAGACTGTCACTTTTAGCAAGCCCAAATTGCTACAGTTTACGTTTCAGGGAAATGGAAGGGGGATTCTATGGGGGTCATTTCAGCCCTAAAGGCTCGCAAACTGCTCTTAGGCGGCTGCCAATCCTTCTTAGCCTTCGTATCTGTGGCCGAAGAGAATAGAGACACTACAGGGATGTCAGGGGAACACGTTGTTTGTAAGTTCCCTGACATATTTCCTGAGGAGTTGCCGAGTTTACCACCAAGAAGGGAGATAGAATTTTGCATTGATTTGCATCCTGGGGTGAAGTCGATCTCCATTCCACCTTCTCGAATGGCACCGACCGAGCTGATTGAATTGAAAACGCGGTTGCAAGAGCTGCTAGACTTGGGTTTCATTCGCCCGAGTGTTTCTCCGTGGGTGCTCCGGTGCTTTTCGTGAAGAAGAAGGATGGGTCCATGCGCATGTGCATTAACTACATGCAGCTCAACAAGGTGACAGTCAAGAATCGTTACCTGCTACCATTGATAGATGATATGTTCGACCAACTGCAGGGGGCACAATGGTTCTCAAAAAATTGACTTGAGGTTCGGATACCATCAATTGAGAATCCAAGACTGCGATGTGCCTAAGACTGCCTTCAGGACTCACTATGGCCACTTTGAGTTTTTGGAGATGTCCTTTGGGCTGACTAATGCGCCTGTAGCTTTTATGGATCTGATAAACCAAGTGTTCAAGGAGTACCTGGATAGATTTGTTATCATCTTTATTGACAACATCCTGGTATACTCCAAGAGTTGGGAGGAGCACTCCGAGCATTTGAGGATGGTCCTGGAGACCCTAAGGAAGCATCAGTTGTATGCCAAGTTCTCCAAGTGCGAGTTCTAGTTGGAGAGCGTAGGGTTCCTGGGCCATGTAGTATCCAAGGAAGGGGTAAGAGTGGATCCCGCAAAGGTGGAGGCAGTGCAGAACTGGAGGCGGCCAACCAGTGTGACTGAGATCCGCAGTTTCTTGGCGTTGGCCAAGTATTACAAAAAATTTATTGGAAAAATTATCCAGGATTGCTGCTCCATTGACTCGGTTGACCCAGAAAAAGGTCAAGTTTGTTTGGGATGACAAGTGAGAGGAGAGCTTTCAGAAGCTCAAAGAATGCTTGACGTCAGCACCAATGATGGCCGTACCTTCATGCTCGGGAGGGTTTGTAGTTTACTATGATGCCTCTCGGGTTGGCATGGGCTGTGTTCTGATGCAGTATGGTAGGGTGATAGCCTACGCATCCCGCCAGTTGAAGGTTCATGAGAAGAACTACCCGACGCATGATCTAGAACTGGCAGCGATGGTATTTGCATTGAAGCTATGGCGCCACTACTTGTACGGCGAGGCCTGTGAGATTTACACTGATCACAAGAGCCTCCAGTACTTGCTTACCCAGAAAGAGCTGAACCTAAGGCAGAGAAGGTGGATTGAGCTCTTGATGGACTATGATTGCACCATTATATACCATCCCGAGAAGGCCAATGTGGTGGCAGATGCCTTGAGCAGGAAATCCATGGGCAGCTTAGCCCACTAAGCGGCAAGGAGGAGGCTGATGGCTCGAGAATTGGCCTTATGCCTAGATGGTGGAATAGTTCTAACACTATCAGATTCTGGTGCTCTAACGGCACACCTAGGGGTACAGTCTACTCTAGTGGACATGTTGCGTACTGCACAGGAGGAGAACGCTTTTTGTTCCCTCACTAAGGATCTGGTCAGAAGGGGGGACGCGAATGATGGCTACAGAATTGACTCTGAGGGTGTCTTCAGGTTCAGAGATCGAATTGTAGTGCTGGACATGGCGGAGGTCCATAGGCAGGTGTTGGAGATGGGCCATCGTTCCACATATACAATGCAACCGGGGGCCACCAAAATGTACCGCGATCTAAGGCAACATTATTGGTGGAAAGGGATGAAGAGAGAGGTGGCCAAGTTCGTTTCTAATTGTTTGGTTTGCCAACAAGTAAAGGCCGAACACTTGAAGCTTGCGGAGTTGCTTCAGAACCTTGAAGTGCCTGAGTGGAAGTGGGAAAACATCACTATGGACTACGTGACCGGACTACCGAGGTCTAAGGGGGGCAATGATTCCATTTGAGTCGTGGTGGACCGATTGACTAAGATCGCACACTTTATTCCAGTCAAAATGACCTTTTCAACTAAGTAGTACGCCATATTGTTTCTAGACCGAATTGTGGCATACCATGGTATCCCAGTATTATCATATCAGATCGGGGTACCAAGTTCATATCTCGGTTTTAGCAGTCCTTCTAGGAGGCTTTGGGTACTCAGGTGCGGTTCAGCACCGCGTTCCATCCGCAGACTAATGTGGAGTCAGAGAGGACAATCCAGACCTTAGAAGATATGCTGAGAGCATGTGTCTTGGACCTAGATAGCAGTTGGGAGAAACACCTACCGTTGGTTGAGTTTGCCTACAACAATAGCTACCAGAGTAGCATTGGTATGGCTCCTTTTGAGACCCTGTATGGGCGGAGATACAGGTCACCAATGGGCTGGTTTGAGGTAGGAGAGACTCTTATGGTGGGTCCTGACTTGGTTGAGAAGGTGAAACTGATAAAGAAAAGACTATTGGCGGCTCAGAGTCGCTAGAAAATGTTTGCAGGTGGGAAGGCCAGAGAGATGGAGTTCGCTGAGGGCGACATGGTATTTTTGAAGGTCTCCCCATGAAAGGGGTGGTGTGGTTTGGGAAGAAGGGAAAGCTGAGCCCTAGGTTCATCGAGCCTTTCCCTATTCTCAAGCAGAGGGATGTCGTGACAGAGTTCACCCAGTCTTTCATGTGTCGTTGCTCAAGAGATATGTCCGGGATGAGTACCATGTGATCGAACCGACTGCGGTTGAAGTGGATACAGCGGTCTCGTATGAGGAGAGGCCGGTAGAAGTACTTGACCGACAAATCAAGAACCTGAGGTCCAAGGAAATTCCCTTGGTAAAGGTCAGGTGGGATCACCACACTGGGCAGGAGGCTACTTGGGAAGTGGAGAAAGACATGAGGGAGCGCTACCCCTCTTTGTTCGAGGATATGGTGAGTCCCTAAGCTCTACTAAAATTCGAGGATTCCTTAAGGGGGGAAGGTTGTAATACTCGAGGTTTCCTAATATAAGTTTATTTGGTGCAGCGCACGGGATCGGGAGATATCCGGGTCGAGTCGCGAAATCTCCACGAGTAGAAGGTATAATTTAAATTTTTATAAATTAATGATAAGTGTTATTTTTATGATCTTGAGTTTGGGATGAATGAGTTGGGTTTGAAATCGTACTCGTGGATCGAGTCGGGGCTCGAATCAGGCTTAGATTGAGTCGAATAGGGGTTTTTTAGTGAGAAGGGAAATTTGGTCAATAAAATAAAATAAAACCCCTATTACCTCAGTCGTCGTACGACTCAAGGAGGTGAGCCGCACGCAGCCTGTGGTGAAGGGAGAGAAAGGGATTCCGAGTGGTGGCGCGAGAAGTTGGTGTCGTCGCAGGAGATCAGAGTCGTTGTCGTCTAGATCGTCTTCCTCTTTGATCAAGGTGAGTGGCCGAACCAAGACTCATAGTGTAGGTGTGTGGCTGACCCATTGAAATTGGGGATTTGTCGATTCTCGCATTGAATCTCGTCGTATCTTCAAGGCTTTTCAAGATTTATGGTTCCTTTATGCATCCAGTGTCGATTGATGAACATGTTCGCGATGATTTTTCAATTTTAGGGGTTGGCCAAAAAAGGGAAAAAGGGAAAAGGTCGTGCCAAAATTTTTTCCAATTCCCTCGAGTGATTTAAACCCCTTAGATCGAACTTCTTTCATGATTAAGTAGATTAATGATCAGATTTTCTTAGTATGGTCGGAATTCCTCTTTCCCACCTTTAAAGGGCTCAACCGAGCATGATAACCCTTGCTGAGGGTTCGGCCGAATGGAGAGGAGGGTGGATTCAATCAAATATGTTGATTCCTTCTTTTAGAGATTATGTTCGTCGATTGAAAATGTAGATTAAGCAATTGATGAATGGATGGTTGATATTATTAGATAAATTTTAAAGTTTGTAGAAGAGTATCTTCTTGAATGCGCATATATGGCTAACATTATATATGGTATATAAATTGTGAAATTTCCTTCGTCGAATCACTAATGCTAGTATTGAAATTACCATGTTAGATCAAATATTATCTTATTGGAATTTATTAATTAAATGCAGAATTTAATTACTTTATTGTTGCAATCATGCGGTTATTTATGGTAGTAACTGTAGAATAAGTTCTTTATAATTTATGTGCTATGACATATTTGCGTTCGGACATTTCTACGCTTATGTCATGTAATGTGGCGAATGACGCTAGATGATTATAAGGAAACTATAGGGTGTTTAATTTGTCGGAGAAACTTTAGTGTGGACAAACTAGGTTTCACACCTAGGGAACAATCAGCGGCACTTGTGCGCGGCTGGCATGGCCTGGAAAGAGAGGGTCGGATATGGGTGAATGCTCGGGGTTTAAATACGGAAACTATAGAACACTCTGCTTGTGTATTGTGATTGAGATGGTCAGGCTGAGGAGCATCGATAGCTGGAATGGCTAATGTTCAATTCAGTGGGTGATTAGTGTCTTGAGATTGCACCAGCAGGCCCCACTAGGTGTTAGACCCGAGTGACGGAGGGTCTTGAGACTCCGTTAGTGGGCCAAGCTGACGATAGACCCGAGTTGGGTGGGACTAGCTATCCTCAACCCGGTGGGTTCCTGAGACTAGTTGACCATCTTAGTTGACGAGCCCGGTGATTGAGTCGCTATATGCGAATCTCCTAGTGTGACACATTTGGTATGCATTGGCTGATATCATTTGGTTATAGGTTGTTTGGCCGAGTGTTACCACTTAGTATGAAGGCCAGTCATGGCCGAGAGTTACCCCTCGGGGCGGAGCCTTATGGCAAGATGGTAGCCGTAGGGTAAGGCCTAGGTTGGCCAAGACGGTGACTTATCTGGGTGTGGCTGATTGGCCTGCCGTGTAGAAAATCATTATTTCATTATGCATCTTATTGCTTCTAGATTTCCCTTTCACTTGGATTTAAGTGAAGGTTCGAAAGAACCGCTCACTAAGTTCCTCGTGAACTCACGGGTTTTTGTTTTTTTTTGCAGAGCCTAGCTAGTGAGGTACGGCTTGATGGCTTGGTGCGGCTGGAGTGCAGGTGGTGACACGGATCCCGTAGCAGATGGTCATATAGTTGTAGTTGTGTTGAGTAGAGCCGTTGTCCATGCACTGAGTTGATTTCTGCAAAATATTGAGTTATTTCTTTAAAAACCTTGAGATGCTTCTTTAAAACTTTGAGTTGTTTCTTGAACTTGACTTTGTTAAACTATTTTCAAACATTTAATAAAGTTTGGTATCATTGTTTTTTATTTATGATTTCCATGTCATTTCGGTTGTATATTATGTGTTGATGGTAAGTGCATAGGGTAGGCTTCGGGGTACCGACACATACCCTGGCCGGTCACGCGGCCCTGAGTTGGGGCGTGACAATTGTTCTCTCTGTCCGCTCGTACAAAGAGAATGACTATCGATGGATAGCCCGTGGGCACTCCGCAATGCCCCCACGCCGCATCGTATCTACTAAATACCGGTATTTTTTGGCCGTAGACTCCCTTAGGTCCATTGGGCCGTAAAAATGTCCCCGGCCTGTAAATAGATCATCATAATAAATAGAGCACTAATGAATATAACAATAACACACCAATGTTAAAAACACTAGTATAACACTTGTGCCTAATGCATAATGAAAGTAACACATATGATAGTAACCCTATGAGCATAATTCTAGCTGATGACCTGTCTAATATAATCAATATAATCAATATAATAATACCAATGTTATCATAAATATATCATCTAAATGAGCACTATATATCATTGTTCAAATAATTATGCAAGGAATTTCAAGGAATAATACTGAATCAAAGCTCAATAAATAATAACACAATAAGAAAAATGTCATATAGTGCAGGGTCCACAAGAGTCTAGGAGAGGATCTACGGTCTAATAACAACTTATCTAGCTCTAATATTAAAGTTAAATTATAAACATACTTGGCACGAAAATCGAAGCATTAAAACTCCACACTGTTTGAATTATACAGATCTCATTCCAAAAATCTGATTTCACCAATGAATCCAGAAAATCGATTATATAAATAGCCATATAAAATATGCCGAAATCTGACTTAGGAAAACCCCTGAAATTAATTTATGAAAAAATTTCTATAATAGTTTATAACACCGTTATAAACTCATAACATCCATCGTTAACTCTGTCCTTTATATCAATATCAAAACCGTTGTTATATCTAATATATCATTTCTCTTATTCAAAACATAGTTATAAAACTCAATAACACGTAACACTACTACAATAACTTATCACCGTTACGAACGTTGTAACAGTGGTACATGTATGGAAAAACTAGGGTTTCCCATCCCCAAATCAGGGTCGTCACCGGTGCCACCGGCGAGTGAACCCTGGGCAGCGGGTCCATTGCCCTCTCCTGCTCCATCGAGAGGTGGTCGCCGCCCGAAAAAAACATGGCCAACACCGCCCCATGTGCTGTGCCGCCCAAAAACCGCCTAAAGAGGGCAGCCTGCAGCTACCCCCGACGGGCTGGCCCCCCCACAATGGGGCCGCAAACTCCCCAATAGGCCGAAGTCGCCCCAACAAGTCGTAGACGGCCCTCCATGGGCACAGACCGCCTTGAGAGGCGGACACCAACCATCTACGGGCGCGCTTGCTCGAATTTCCTTCCTCGATCTGGGGAGTTACTGTCACCTAGCGGTGAGCAAAACTCGATCCGACCTGAAAAATCCAAAAAAAATGACCCAAAAATTCAATTTGGACCGGGTAATTCGGGTATAACGGGTCGGGTCGGGTTACATTTTTCAAAATTTCATATAAGATTTCGAGTCGGGTCAGGATCGGGTGAAAACCCTATTTAACCCGACCCGCCTGATTTTAGAAAATGAAAATTAATCCCGCCCGAGCCCGACCCATTGTGTTTGAGTCGTTTGACCAAGACCCACCCAAGCCCGACTCAAATTAATACCAGATGCTCGCCCTCCTCTTCAGTCTTCTCTGCAGTCTGCCCTAATCCCCCTACTCCCGATCGCCGATCATCCCACCCCACCGACCTACCGAATCGCCGACGTCGATCCTCCCTAGTCCCTCATGTTCGCGTCCGGCGACAGTCCCCGACAGTCCTCCTTGCCAACAACTGCCTGCCCACCGACGATCCTCCTCTCGACAATCTTCCTCCTAATAGTCCTCCTCGCCAACAACTTTTGCCCGGCGGCGATCCTCCCTATTTCGGGTTAAATGGGTCCGGCCCTGATTTTTTCAGGTTATTCGGATCGGGCCCGATTAAAAAATCAAGTAGGGTCGGGTAAAAAATTATTGATTTTTTTTAGTTATACTCTATTGACCTGACCCACCCGATGCTCAGCCCTACTGCTGCCAAACTCAGGGGTACTTGGCCGGCCCAAAACACTTTGATGGCCAAAGTTTTCCAAAAATAGGTAGGTTCGCTGGAAAATCACATATCGATGAAAAAAATTACCGAATATAGAAAAATCTGAAACATAAATTGTCTAACATCGAGATACTCTCAATCCTCTTTTTTACCCTATAATAAGGACCAAGAAGAAGGAAAAGAATCCTACCTCGAAATGCAACTCCCCCGAACTCCACACGCTCCGGTCGTCACGCATCTCCTTGCCCTGAAAACACCATTCCCAAGGACTTTCTTCAAAGAGTTGAGCGGGGAGGTACTATTTATAGCGAGCGAGTCACAACTTTTTTTACAAAAAGGCCCTTCGGCACTCAAAATCCCAAAATAACACCAGAATATATATATATATAATTCGAAATTAAATAAAACTAAAAAAAGTAGAAATATGCGGATATAACATAAGAAAATACCCCCCTATTTGGATTCAAAAAAAATAAAAATCCTTAATTATCAAAATCCTAATTTTGGGTTCTAGTACTAATTTGCGAAAACCGAAAATTTTAAAATCTCCCGGGTCAAATATAGATAGGTTAATGATTTTCAAAAATTCCTTAAAAATCAGTATTTAACTTGTTTCTACCCAAGGAACAATTACTTGAACCTTGTGCAAGATGCAGTTCAGACTTCAGAAGGTCAAGCTGATCAAGGAAAGGCGTCTATTGGCGGCTCAGAGTCATTAGATGTGAAGGCCCAGGAAGTGGAGTTTACTGAGGCGAATATGGTATCCCTATAAGTGTCACCCATGAAAGGAGTAGTGAGATTTGGAAAGAAGAGAAAGGTGAGTCCTAGATTTATCGAACCATTCTCCATCCTCAGAAGGATGGGAGCAGTGGCCTATGAGTTGGCCCTGCCTCTCAGTATGGATAGAGTGCATCTAGTGTTTTATGTATCTATGCTTAAGATGTACATCAGGGATGAGTCTCATGTTTTAGGGAGGAAGATTGTAATACTCGTGCTTATAATTGTTAATTTTGATGTTCTAGTTCGAAGCCCGTGATGCACACCAGAGCAAGTTTAGTGGATCACCGAAGAACGCGATCGAAGATACGACTTGTGCGCGTGGAAATTAATTGAAGTCAAGTAGGAAATTTTAATTACTTGATTGAGTCGAGTCTGTGTCTACTTAGGGAGTGCTTCGGTCGAGTCGTGGGCTAGTCTAGGTGCGGACTTGAGTGAAGGGGTAAGAAGATCTTTTGGCTATGGGCTTGTTGAAATTAAAAAAAAAGAGAGAAATAGAACTCACTTGTACGCATCCCAAGGGGAAGAAGGAGGTGCACATCCCTAGGAGAAGAGGTGGAAGCTTGGGGTGAGGAATCATCGCGGAGGTCCATAGTCGCTCGCGCAATCGTTGGAGGTCGTCGGAAACTCTCTTCCACAAGGATAGGTGGAGGTGAGTGGCTTGGCCGACAGCCCCTTGGTGGTTCACCACCAAGGGATGACTAGAGGTGTTTCCATTGATTCATTTCTAAACTTTTCTTAATTTTTTTTGCACTTAGGTGAGAGCTTCGCGAATTGGGGTTGAATGGGCTGATTGTCTTCTTCCCTTGATATTCAACCATGTATGGCAGTGCTAAGGCTGTATTTGAGGCTGGTTATGTCCCCCTTTCGTTAACAATGATTTCAGTTTTCGTTTGAATTATTTTCACGCAAGTTTCGTGGTTATTTGATCCCGAACTTTGAACATGTTCGCTGAAATTTTGGCTAGAATTCTTGGGCTGTTATGGCCTATTTTTTTTAAGGTGTTTTAGGCTAGTTGATTTCTGATTTTGGTGAGTTTAATTGGCTTTCAATCGTAAGGGCTGTCATGACCGATTTTGTGCAGATTTGTGATTGAAATTTTCCTGTTGTTGATGCGGTTTCACGTCCTCAACTTATTGTGTTGATTGGAGGCCTCGAGGGGCTGACTCTTCCGAAGATACACTGTTGGAATGTACCCTTTTAGGGGCTGCCCTTTGGCCTTGGAAGGGTCTGGTTTGGACAGTCTGCCAAGTGCTCGGTGAAATGCCCCAACTAAGTGAATAGGTTGAAATTTTCAAACAAATTATGGGCTATTATGGCCGAGTGTTTTGGCGATGTTAATGGCTTATGTGATTTTATCTTGTGTTTGATTCGAAGTAATCATGGTCGAGTTCCTCGATGGATTGCTTGCCGAAATTTTCAGTTTACATTGTGCACTATTATGGCCAAATTCTTATGCTGTAAATGGCTGCAATGGATCTGATTTCTTGATGTTTATCGTGTGTTCAATTCGAGGTGCTTGTAGTTGAGTTGTTTGGTGATTTGGTTGCTGAAATATTCGGCCAAGGGTGAAATTACCATGGCCAAGATAGTGCAACCAAGTTGCTGAAATTTACGAGTTCTTGGTGATGTTGTGCTCTCAAACTTTGTGTTGCTTGTAGGCCGCGAGTGGTCGGCTATACTCCAGGCTCATAAGCTGAATTGTACCCTCTTTGGGGCTGCCACTAGGCCTTGGATGGGTGTGGTTTGGATAATATGCCAAGTGCACGTTGAAATGCCTTAATGAGACAAATGTGCTGAAATTTTATGATTATTACTGATTTTGATGGACTTGTCGAATCTCAAACTAATTATGGTTGGTGTGATATGGTGTGGTGTGTGGCCGGTTAATTGGGGTCCGAGGGAGGGCCGGGCTGGGTGCATATATAAGTGCACTCGGGTGTTCGATAAAATGCCACATCCACCCGAGTTGGGTTAATTGTGAGTATACATACCTAATTTGTTTGATGATGATTGTGCTTGTGATATGATTGATGGCTAGGCCGAAGAACACATTAGTAGACCAAGCTAATGCCCGACCCGACGAGTATGAATTTTGGGCCGAGAAGCTCGTCAGAGAGCCAAATTGACGACCGACCCGGAGTGGCATTGGTTGGAGAAAAATTCCCAACCAGAGGGGGCAACGAGACTAGTTGGCCATTCTAGCTCCCGAGGCCCGGGGCGGGAAGCTCGCTAGAGGGTCATCCTAGCGATCGACCCGTGTGATTGATTATTTTATGCTTATTATGTTGTTCGTCGATACTAGCTTGGCGGGCGGGATTGAGTGGTTATTTGTTACTTTCTATGCATGTTTACTCGCATGGTTTCATGATTTATTCTATATTATATTTTGGTCAGCGAGGGCTCGGTATGAGTTGCTCACTAAGTTCCTATGAACTCATGCCTCTCTTTTATTTGATTGCAGGCTCTGAAAAGTAGAGATGCGCGGGTAACTCGTGTGCGGTTGGAGGTGCAAGCTCGCCAAACTGTTACCATGTCGTAGTCGTAGGAGAGTTCAGGTGTAGTCAGGAGTCATGTAGTCACATATCGTGGTTAAACCCTTGAGGGAAATATATATTTCATATTGTTGTTGGTTTGGTACATTTAGTTAAATAAATTGCATCATTTTTATCGTATGTTGCACATGGTGTTTGGTTAATCTTCGGGTTACGGTGTATTCTCGGTCGGCCACTTGACTCTGAGTTTGGAACGCAGCAAAAATATTTAGTGTCATATACTCTTAGGCAAAAGTCTTTTAATAAGCAACTTACAACTTGGCAAAAAGTTTAAAAGGGTAAAATAAGTATTAGACTTTTTCATTTAGGTTTTGGAAATTTTTGCATCTCTATTTTGAATTCAAAAATTTTCCATAAAGTTAATTAAATTTATTGCTTAACAAATTTAAATCACCACCCCAGTGAAAGATGGATTTCAATTTTCAAGTTCAATTTCTTGTTAGAAAAAGTTCAGAGCCTTTTTTTTAACTAGTTTAAAGCTATGAACTTGTTGGATAAAATGTTTTGGGGATAAATGACACTATAATTGTTCCTGTTTCTTATATTTGAATATCTGAATAGATAGTTTGGTCAAACTTCTAAGTCAAAAAGCTTAATATATACACCATTTTCAAGAGTGAGCACATTCTCCAAGTTTATTAGTTTTTTATACCTATATACCTATCATACTAAATCATTCAGCCCCCACACAGAAAACAATGCATCTGAAAGATGAGTTATCCTAACATGGTGACTAAGACTTCAGCTCAAAGTTGAATTTTGTTTTGTTTTGTTTCCTTCCAACCTGATACATAAATAAAACTAATAAATTCATCCTACATGACACTTCAATTAGGTAGCCAATGCCTTCAACCATGTGCTAACCAAATTCCAAATCAAACTCACTAAATTCCAACTACTTATAGTTAATCTGATTAAAAAATACATATGAGACCAAAAAGCTTCTCTCCTTTTTGGTTGGTGAACCACAAATTAAGGTGGTGACAGCATCTAAGTCTTATAGATGTTTGAATCTCTCAAACCATTTTTTATTTGCAAAAATGACTATTAA
Organism: Canna indica; assembly: GCA_034359265.1. Taxonomy (NCBI): domain Eukaryota; kingdom Viridiplantae; phylum Streptophyta; class Magnoliopsida; order Zingiberales; family Cannaceae; genus Canna; species Canna indica. The sequence goes on from CP136897.1 coordinate 51,061,545, forward strand.
AATAGGATAATTACATGGCAAATCCTGTTTAGCTCACAATAAAAAAATTACTGAACATGAAAAAGAAAACAAAAACAAAAAGTAGTAGTAAGTAATTGGAGTTATGACGCCATCTATCTTTTGACCTTTGAACTTGTTATCTCTATCAAGTAGCTTCCCTGGTGCTCGTTGACGGTCCCAGCGGCACACCGCCGACAGCAGCTACATTGGTGAAGCGCTGCAGCTGCAGCATTCGAGCATAACACCCGTCCGGGTGGTGGTTCAGCAGGTGTGAGTGCGACCCCTGCTCCACCACCTTCCCGTCGTCGATCACTGCAATTACATGAGCGTTTCTAATGGTCGCAAGCCGATGTGCCACCACAATTGTAGTCCTTCCGACCCCTGAGCGCTCGAGTGCCTCCTGCACACTCCTCTCTGACTCTGCGTCAAGCGCACTTGTCGCCTCGTCAAGCAGCATGATCGGTGCCTTCTTCACTAGCGCCCTTGCGATTGCTATCCTCTGCCGCTGTCCCCCCGACAGCTGCACTCCTCGCTCCCCGACCCATGTCCGGTAGCCATCGGGTAGCCCTGATATGAACTTGTGCGCGTTGGCCATCGTTGCAGCTTCCACCACCTCTGCCTCTGTTGCTGATTCTCTTCCGTATGCGATGTTATCGAAAATGGATGCAGCAAACAAGCATGGCTCCTGTGGGACAACTGAGATCACCTGCCTTAATGACTTCAAGTTATACTTCCTGATGTCCTTACCATCGATGAGCACGCGCCCTGATGATGGCTCATAGAATCGCTGAATCAGTGAAATGACTGAGCTTTTTCCGCAGCCACTTGGACCGACAAGGGCAAGCATCTTTCCGGCACGGGCACGCAGGGTGAGGTCGCGGAACACAGGCATATCTGGGCAAGATGGATAAGCAAAATCAACATGCTTCAACTCAACCTCTCCTCGTATGCGGTCTGGCACAGGAGTGGCGTCTGGATCATCAGGGTCGATTTCAGTCTTGCGGTCAATAAGCTCGAATACTGATCTCATGGCACGCCCACCCTTGATGAAGTCCGGTGCAAGAGTAAGCGCCTCAGCAGCACCATTGGCTGAGACCATGAGGACCATGAAGACGCGAATTGTCTTCGAGAAGTCGGAGATGCCATGTTTAACGAGCCATGAAGCGTACCATAGACCGAGGGCATATGAAGCATAGAGAAGGAATTGAGCAACGCCGTAGCCACTCCCTGCTATCTGACCCTTCCAAAAGCAGCGGCGGAGAGGGCTCTGCAAATTGGATGCAAATAGCTTGGTGATCTTGGCCTCCGAGTTAAAAGCTGCGACCGTTCGAACATTCGCCACAGCCTCACCCGCAATTTGTGTGGCCTTGGCATGAGCAACTTCAAGGTCTCCTGAGAAGCCCGTCATGAACATTTTCTGCATCATATTTAACTCTCTCAAATTTAATCTCAAAAACTCTTGTCTACTTCTGAATGAATTGAAATTTTACCTGTAGAACTGTGGCAGCCACCACGATAGGGAAGACAGCAACAAGAACCAGGGCGAGTCGCCATTGGAGGACAAATCCAGCAGTGAATGCAACGAGCATGAGTGAAGCATTCTGCACAATGACTGATATACGGTCACCGATTGCGGATCTCACATTATGAGCATCTGATGTCAGCCTGCCTGCAACCCTCGCACTGGCATTCTCCTCTCTGTCAAACCATGCGATCTCATTTCGGAGAACAGAGGTAAGCATCTTCTCCCGGACACGTTTTGTTAAGTTCTCCCCAACCACATCCCAGAAGAAATGCTGCATTGTGTTGAAGAGTAAAGCAGCAGATGAAACGCCGATCATGAGGTAGCAGTATTTGGCAATCTCTCGTCTCATGTGATTGTAATCCTGAGCATAGTAGGCACTAAGAACAGCACTGAGGACGTAAGCAAAGAAGGCACTCAATGAACCGCACACCATGGAACCGATTGAGCCTATTAGTGCGTAGGACCATTCTGGTGAATTCATTTTAGCTAGGCGCAAGAATGAGCTGGCCTGGTCTCTAAATGCAAGCTTCTCTATTCTGTGGTTTGGATCAATGGAGAAGCTAAATTCAGATGTGCTGAAGTCGGAGAGACGGCGAGAATATGGCGATCGGCCATATGACGAGTTCCGGGTGATGATTGGGGAGCTCACTGAATTTCTAGCACTTGAAGGCCTAACAATAAGTTGAATAAGAAAGTGAATAAATTTGGTGAAGCTGACTAGAATGAGCAAGTCACATAATAACTCAATATACCTTGCACTGCTCTTCCTGGCATTGATGAGGGCTGCCTCATGGGCCTGCTCTTGCATGTGAATTAGCTTCGCGTAAAGACCATTATCACCTTTTGCCATGAGATCATCATGTGTGCCAATCTCGGTGACACTCCCTTGCTGGAGAACACCAACAACATCAGCCTTACGGATGGTTGACAAGCGATGGGCAATGACGAGCGTCGTACGGCCAATCATGAATCGATCAAGGGCCTCTTGGACGAGTTTCTCAGACTCTGAATCAAGAGCACTAGTTGCCTCATCTAGGAGCAGAATTGCAGGGTTCTTTAGCATCGCTCTAGCAATGGCAATCCGTTGCTTTTGGCCACCGGATAGCTGCATTCCCCTTTCTCCAACCTGCATACAGTATGATCATAAGCTGGTCAGTTTGTGATAGGCAGTAAATGAGAATCCAAATCATTTATTTATTTTTTTAATTTTTGACAACACCAATGGCATTTTTGTTTCATAAAATAATAAAGGATGATAGGATAAGAGATGCATTTTTAATCTTTTGTTTGTTTGGTATTTTAATTAGAAGAAAATAGGATTAGCATATATATAAATTGATAAAAAATCTTATCGAACTCTCTTCTTTTTTTGTTATTCTATCAAATGCTATCATATCCGATGGAACAAACATACCATAAGTGGTTTATTGGCATCGCCATCATTCATAACAATGGATGTTAAGAATTGACCAATTACCAGTGTCACCCTCAAACATTTTCTGCACTACCCTTTTTATCTACAGTTGCTTAGCTGCCTGAGCAGTCGATTTCACTAGCTAACTTAACAAAAAGCTATGAGCACCGCTAACTCCTAAACCATGAACATATTTTACAGCTAGTCCTAAAAAACTAGGGCAATCTAGAGGTTCACCTGTAAAAGGTAATTCTTTATTAGTGACAGACCCAAGTGAATTCTGAGGTCTGGCTGGCAGAAAGTGAAACCTAGCTTCTCTTCACACCATTAGGCTCCCTATATGCCAAGACTAAGAAAAGGACCTCAGAAAGGAATCTTGTCATGTTACTTCATTTCAAAAATGGCATCTTTCTCAGTACATGGAAAGGAGCATCTACTGCCAAGTTGCTAGAAAAGAAAGTCTCTATCTTAGGGGGCCCCCATCCAATTGGTGAACACCTCATGTGTGAGCCTTTGGTGGGGATACTGAAAGTGCATGACCTTACAAAGGAGTGAAAAATGGCTGAAGCCACTCCTACCAGAACAGAACAGAAACAGTCAAATGAAGGAAAGGGAGAACCAGCATCAAGGATGGAGATTTCTCCAGTCTGACAGAAAAGTCACCTGGGAGTCATAGCCATCTGGGAGCTTCACAATGAAAGAGTGAGCATTAGCAACTCTGGCTGCTTCTTCCATCTCTGCTTGAGTGGCCTCTTCCCTGCCCAGGAGAAGGTTTTCTCTGATGGTGGTTGCAAAGAGGGCGGGCTCCTGGCTAACAAGCCCAATCTGTTGCCTGAGCCACATTAGCTTCAGAGACTTTATGTCATGCCCATCTAGCAAAATTTGCCCTAAAAGATTAAATAAGCGATAGGGTGATTAGTGTCCCCTTCCTCTCCACAATGGAACAAAAAAGTTCATACTGCATCAGAGTTGCATATTCATACACTATGAATGTAAAAATTGCAGCCCTTCTTTTCTTAAACAAAAGGAGGATCAACTTCAAAAGTTTGATTAAAGCCTCCAACTGATAATTAAGTAAGAAAGCACATGATCTTCCAAGTATAGCACTTGTTTCTTGGTTCTTTATACCAACACAGGTAGCATAAATCAAAGAAAAAGATTAAACTAATAAGGATATTTTTCCAGAATTGTGGTTACCTGCAGTGGGATCATAGAACCTCTCGATGAGGGAAACCACAGTGCTCTTGCCAGAGCCACTGCTTCCGACCAATGCAATGGTCTTCCCTGCAGCAACAGTCAGGGAGAAATTCCTAAGAACAGGAACATCAGGCCTTGATGGGTAAGCAAAATCTACATTCTTCATCTCCACAAGCCCTGTGATGGCACCCAACTCGATCCCCGAGTCATTTTTTCGATCGATGCTTGGCTTGTGCTCGATTGTTCGGTACATCTTCGCCGCAGCCACTCTTGCCTTGGCAAATGCAGCTACGCTTGGAGCCGATTGCCCGAGAGCCCTAATAAACATCCAATTCACTGTAAGGTAATGCCTTTGCTCGTTAGTATGCATGAGATTGATGGGGTTTAGGCCTTTGTCTTACAGTCCTCCTATCATGACGGCGAACATTGTGGAGAGGGCGAGGCCGCCATTGGTGTGGTGGTGGCGCACAAGAAGTCCTCCGTACCATAAAAGCAACGCGTAGCAGCAGAAGACAGTGAAGTAGGTCGCCCCCAATCCCAATCCTTTGGAGAATCCACTCCGGTAGCCAATCTTCTGAGATACCCCGAGGGCGGCAGAGTAGGCCTGGAGAACCCTCGACTCGCCGACGAAGGATTGCACGGTCCTGATCTGTGCCAACGCCTGAATCGAAAAGGGTATCGAGCAATCACAAACGAGGATCAAGGAGCAGAGTTCGTCCTAAGGGATTCAAGCATCAATGGCGCACCTGTTCTGCGGTGTTGCTGGCTTGGGAGAGGGAGTCCTGGCTCTTGGCAGAGAGCTTAGCCAATGCGGCAGTGTGGATACCGCCGATGACGGCGATGAGAGGGACGACGGCGAGCGTGACGAGCGCAAGCTGCCACGCCGCCGTGAAACCTACCACGAAGCCCGACACGAAGGTCGCCATGTAGTGGATGAAATACCCGAGCTGCGAATAAATCGCCATTAGTCGACAGAGCAAGCTAAGATTTTGAGGATACCAAATCAATGCAACCATGGAAGACCTTCTCGCTGATGGCGTCCTGCACTATGACGGCGTCGGCGTTGATGGCGTAGACGACGTCGGAGGTGCGCACCTCGGTGTCGAAGTAGCGGACGTCCTGGTTCAGCGCCGCCTCCAGGTATTTGATCCTCATCTTGGTGGATTGCCGCTCCCCCGTCCACATCCAACAAGATATCTCTGTTTGGATTCAACAATTTCTACTCTCATCAATCTCCACTCCATCTGATTTCGATCAAAAAACAACAGAGACGGACACTCACCGGCCCAGGAAGACGCCCAGATCGCCGCGCCGACCACAAGAAAGTAGAAAGCATACTGCAAAATCAGCAATAGAGGTCATCTCCATGAACACATATCAAAACAAGAACACAGTGGCAGACGGGGCGGAAAGATCACCTTGACAACTTCGCGAACCATGACGTCATGATCGCTGGCGTTGGAGCCGAAGGAGTTGACCAGATCGGCGAAGAAGCGGAGGAAGATAGGGAGAGAGCAGCCGTGCACAACGGCGCCGACGGTCCCAATCGCCATTAGCACGCAGTCAAGCCCGTCGGCGAAGCGGAAAAGCTCCCCGAAGCCCACCGTCGGCGGTGGCGGCTCCGGCTTCTTATCTTCCTGACCACCACTTCCTGACGCCGCCGGCGCCAAAGAAGCTGGCGGCGGAGGCGGCGCCGGCTGCGGTTCCTCCACCTTGATGTTGCCATTTGCGGCCTCCATCTCAGCCCCAGAGACAGGAGAGCTACTGACAACTTCAGCAGCAGGTCCTGCACCACCACCCCCTCCTCTTTCCACCACTTCGATCACCAACAACTCTTCTTGAGGTCCTTCCGGATTAGCAGCAGGATGGGGAGGTGAGTGAAGGTGGAAGGCCTGCAGCTCTGGTTGGCTCCATTCCTCCGCCACCACCCTCCCCTTTATCATCTCCTCCCCCTCATGCCCAAAAGCCTGCTGCTGCTGTGACATTGTTCAGACCAGAAACCGAAGCTACATGTAAAACCTTCCCTCTCTTCTCTCTCTCTGTTTGCTGTGTGGGTGTTCATCTGCAGCTCAGGCAGCCCACCACGGCCTCTTTAATGCAACCATTTTTAACTACCTTTTGCATGTTACTTTTCACCATTCCTAATCCATCCTTGCTTGTTTATTTCATGGGCATTATAATTTTATCTCTTGGCTTTCCGAGCAAGTGTGGACTGGAATTTAGCTCATTTAATTAATCAAATCAAATACAAAACAACTCGCCAAGTAAATGAGTGAAGGGAGAGAGTAGCGGTGAAAGAAACCGGTAGCCGCTTCTCCCGACATCAGGACGAGTGAAACCTGACGTGTCAGCAGTGTGTGTTTTGACCACAGCAGGCTACAGAAAGACACCGGGAAAGATATAGGGAGAGATTTATAGTCTCGTTTCCTGGGGATTATAAATTGATACCATGACTGAATAGTGGATCTTAGCCTTATCTTTGACCAAAGTTATTATCATCATCATCATTATTTCATCCTATATTTGAGTTAATAAAGTATCAAAATTTGCTTTGACTCGAGGGGGCCGGGAGGGCATCAAGTTTGCATTGCCTGCATTAAAGATTGGAGGGCAGGAAGTAGGGAAAAAACTAGTATGAGCGGCCTGCTCATACAAATGTGTATGAGCGGCCTGCTCATACAAATGTGTATGAGCGGGCCGCTCATCGCCCGCCACGCCAGCATCCCGAACTCATTTTTGAGTTCGGGATGCGTGCCCGAATTGGGCTGGTGTGCTGGGCACGCATCCCGAACTCAAAAATGAGTTCAGGATGAGTGCTAAGCTGGCGTGGCGGGCGATGAGCGGCCCGCTCATACACTTTGTATGAGCAGGCCGCTCATACAAGTCCTACTCAGGAAGTAGTGTGAAGTCAAGGAACACTTTTGCAGCTGCTTCCCTTTAATTAACTTTCCATGGCTCGCGATGCCTTCTGCTGCACAACATGTGTTTCCTTCTTTCCCCTTAAATGCGGCGACTTCTACTAATTACTCTCTCCCTTTTTTCTATTTCCGGTGGAAGTCTTTGCGAGGCCTGGCAATAAAATAAACACCAAAGCTGGATTTCTTCAACTTCCTTCACAAGTCGTCGCACATTAAATGCTTTTTCTATCTTTTTTTACTTTTTTTTCCTTGAAAATGGGATGAATAATACTTTCTTTTTGGAGGAGGTTAGTCCTATAAATTTTTAATTTTTTAAATTTTAATCATATAAATTTTATTTTAATATTTTCGATCCTATAAATTTACTATGTAATACAAATTTGATCCTATAAATTTGCTTCATAGTACATATTTGGTCTTATCTGTGGCAGTCCGTTAACTCTCCATCAATATGGACTAACACTACTAGAAATTGAGTTTTCAGCAACGGCTATCAGCAACGGCTGCTCAAGTCGTTGCTATTTGCAACGGCATTCTTACGGCCGCTCAAGCCATTGCAGATATGTTGTATCTGCAATAGCTTTCTAACGGACAAGTGAGCCGTTGCTGATGATAACTTATTAGCAACGGCTTTCTAACGGGCGAGTGAGCCGTTGCTGATAAGTTTATATAGGTCGCAGATCGCGCCCGACCCATCTTCCTCCCGCTGCTGCCGCCGCCGCCTCCTCCTCCCGCCTCTCGCCGCCGCTGCCGACGCCGACGACGCCGAGCTGCCGCTGCCGACGCTACCGACCATCCTCGACCGCCGATTTCAGGTAATCATCGCCGTCCGGCCGTCTCTCCCCGTTGCGGTCGGCGGGAAATCCGACTAAAACCCTATTTTTAGGGTTTCGGCCGGCGGCGGTCGGCCGATGGCCGCCGCCGGAGCTTTTACAGTGTCCGGACACTCTGTCCGGACACTGTACGCCGGTGCCAGAGTCCACCGGACTCCGGCGCCAGAAATAGCAGATTTATATTTTTTTAATTTTTTTTATATATGTTAATTAATTATTTAGATTAATTATTTAATTTGTTAGATTAATTATTTAATTTGTTAGATTAATTATTAGGATTTAGATTAATTTTTAGGGTTTAGATTAATTTCAGAATTGTCCACTTCGGACGCGCGCCGAAATCGTCCACTTCGGACGCGTGTCGAAATTGTCCAATATGGACTCGAACTGTCTCGAAACATTTAGAAAATAATCATCCATCTGACGAGTTGATATGTTTCACGTACGCATCGACGAGTCGGATATGATTTAGCAAAACCTTAGATCCGTTCGGGGATTGTATGTTCGTGTAAAAGAAGTAGATGATCTTTTATACGACGTACAATTCTTGAATTGTCCCTCATTGGATAATTTGGGAATATAGTTATTTGTACTGCACTTACGTTTTTATTTTAACTGTTAACTAATTATTCTAAATTTCGGCAACATCTCTCTTGTTCTCCGATACGCGCCCAGATGATATGCGTATTCGGAGAACTGTAGGGAGATGCTGCCGAAATTTAGAATGAAGTTAGCGGTTAAAATAAGTACTTAGTGCAATATAAATAACATAAATCCCGAATGGAATAGGACAATCTCACCTAAAGACATTAACCAAAGAAATTATCATTGATTGACAGAATCACGTCGGCTGATCGAAGTTGGATGTACCGACGTCTTGATCATGGAGCTTTAACGAATGACTTTCGATTAGGCGTAACATACTTCCTAAATTTCGCCTATTCGAATCGGAATTTCGTTAGCATCGGTGATCAAATCCGATGTCCGTGCCGCATTTGTTCGAATGGACGATTTTTGGATCGGGAGATTGTCACTCTGCATCTATATAGCAAATGATTTGCACCAAGATATTTTCTATGGACTTGTCAAGGGGAGTCACGCGAAGTCGGAACGTCGAGCAATCCTGTCGTTCAGACATATGGTGAATCTTCCTCTGTTGGTGCTTCTTCATCTAGTCAATCTAATCCCTATAGAACTATGATACTTGATAGTCTTGGGGGTCAATTCCACCTGAATGATAATGTTGATCGGCTAGTTCTTCAGATATCAGTCCCACCAGATACTACAGCGGTTGATATCACAGAAGTACAAACTGCGGTAGAGATTGAATTACCGAATAAAGAAGCTGCAGAATTTTACGAGATGTTGAAAGCTGCCGATGAACCTTTGTATGAGAATTGTCCTAAATACACTAGGTTTTCAGCAATGATACAGCTCCTAAACATCAAGGCCAATTGTAATATCAGCGGAGTTGCGTATGATCGGATTGCAGGATTGATTAATGGAATGCTGCCTACTGATAACAAGTTTGAGCCTACTTTTTATAAAACTAAAAATATGCTTCAAACTTATCTCGATGTGTGAACGTCGATGATTGCAAAATATCAGGGATGAAGAGCCATGATTGTCATGTATTCATGCAGAGATTACTTCCGATCGCATTTCGAGATCTTCTACCTGATAATATTTGGGGTCCGTTGACTGAATTAAGTATGTTTTTTAGAAACATCTGTGCAAATGTCCTTCGAGTCGAAGATATGTCAACACTTGAAAATAATATTATTGAAATCATATGCAAGCTGGAGCAGTTTTTCCCTCCTGCATTTTTTGACTTGATGGAGCATCTACCGATACACTTGGCATACGAGGCACGAGTTGGTGGCCCCATTCAATATCGGTGGATGTACTTATTTGAAAGATACATGAATCGTTTGAAGAAAAAAGTAAAGAACACCGCAACTGTTGAAGGATCAATATCTGAATTGTATATCATCCAAGAAATTTCAACATTCTGCTCATTTTACTTTGAATCGACAGTACATACAAGATTTGATCGTCTTCCACGTAACGACGACGGGGGTGTTCGACATTCAGATGGACGTTTAAATATATTTTGTCACTCTGGTCGTGCTTTTGGTTCTCGTCCATCTCGACACTTAAGCGAGGAAGAGTATCATTTGGCACACTTGTATGTATTACTCAATTGTCCAGAGATTGAACAATTCATTGAAATATTTGACATTGAGATGGTGCAAAAATACTCTATTCACAAAGATGAAGAATTGGAAAGATTACAGAATCGTGATTTCCCTACTTGGATTCAGACTTACAGCAAAGATCACAGAGCTGGAATAGATGAAAGAATATTTGAGTTTGTTAGTGGACCGTCGCGACTTGTGTCGTGCTATAGCGGATATTTTGTTAATGGGTATAAATTTCACACGGTTGAATATTCATTTACAAAGAAGACGATGAATGCTGGGGTCTGTGTGAAAGGGACAACCTATGTTGAATGTGATATGGATTTTTATGGACTGGTGGAAGAAGTGATAGAGTTGCACTACTTCGGCTTGAAATCAGTTATTCTATTTAGATGTCATTGGTTCGTCCAAAATACAAACTTGTTGAGGTTAATTACAAATCCAAATTGGCAGCAAATGAGCCTTTTATATTGGCATCACAAGCCGAACAAGTATATTACGCGAAGTATCCGGCTCGAAATAAAGATAGAGCAGATTGGCGTGTAGTCTGTAAGACAAAAGATAGAGGAAAAATTGATCCGATAGTAGGAGAAAATGAGCTGATACCTGATATGACACATTGTTTCTATCAAGAAGATGATCCTCCTGCTGTAGATCGTATTACTCCAATACTCGAGGATGCAGACACAACGTCAATTCAATTAGAAGTTGAATATGATGATGATCATGAAATTGAGGAAGCTGGAGATGAAGAAGAGGAAGAAGAGGAAGAATTCGAAGACTATTATTCAGATGATGAGGAATAATTGTAAAGTATATATTTTATTAAATATATCTCTACTATTTATACAATAATCTGATTATATGTCTATTCGGCAGATATGTCTGGTCGTGGTTATCGTCGCAGGAGAGCTTCGGAGTCTCCGATCGGTGAGACTACTACACTTACTCATGCTGCTGATCCTCCTGTTGCTGATCCTCATGCCGATGATACTGTCGAGGCTAGTACATCCAGACGCGAGCGGCCACGCGGGCCGAACAGGTGGCAGCCTCCACCAGCCACAGAGTCACGTAGATTGATTAGCGTGATTGGAGAGCGGTAATATATCATGAATTATGAATCATTACAAATTCATTATATCATAATATAATATTAAAATTTATTTTTGTTGTGCAGGTTCGAGCAAGAAGAAGTGCCGAGGAGCATTTCTTCTACTATTCGACGATACATGCACGGGGCATGGCCTACGTGGTCTCACGTGCCTAGCGAGCATGTCGACATGTTATGGCGCGAGTTTGAGGCACGTATTATTATTATTTTTACATGCATGATGATTAATATTGGTACTGATATTATTATTTTGCAGGCTCGCTATACATGGGCCGAGGACCAAAGGACCTTCATTTACGCTGTCTGGGAGGCTATTTCCCGGGCAAGGTACAACGGGCAGCTGGGGCAGGCTCGGTCCCAGGCGATGGCCCGAGCTGGGACCACTAACATCGCGGAGACTCGGGGATACGGCCCCGATTGGATTACTCCGGATATATGGGACTAGCTCGTGGGAATATGGTCGACGGATCGATGGCAGGAGGTTTCTCAGAATGCGGCTAGAAATCGCATGTCGGGGGGAACAACACGTCACACCGGCGGCTCTGTTGCATTTATAGTGCACGCAAACCATATGGTAAGTATATCTTTTAATTATATATTTTATTTGTTATTATGTGTACTAATTAATGTATTTGTTTTGTAAATGTAGACGACGGTGTCGGATGACGGGACTGTCCAGCGACCCTCCCCGATGGCGGTGTTTGAGCGGACTCACCGTCGAGCACATGGGACGGGGGAGTACATCGACAACCGCGCTGCATACATTATGGTAACTATATATTTGTTTAAATTATTCATTATATATTTATAATTTAAGTTTTATGATAAATATTAAACAAAAAATCAAACTCGAGTAGGAGACCTACAGCTAGACGGTGGTGCAGCGCGGGGGTACCCTCGAGGACTTTGACGCAGCAACGTGGGTCGAGGCCGCAGATGGCTGGGACCATGGCTGCGTATATGGCTTCGCAGATAGTGGTCATGCGCGAGCCGTACTAGGGCCACTGACCCCTCCGGTCGCTGGTGAGCTGCCGTCCACCTCTAGATCCAGTTATGATCCATAGTAGCAGAATAAGGACTCTAGAGGACACGGTCGCGCGTCAGACTGAGATAATGGAGCGCCAGAGTCAGATGATGGCGGATATACAAGCTATGCTACGCAACATGTCAGGTCATCCTGAAGCAGGCATCTCTTCGGCATCATCTAATCGATCGTCCTCGAGTCAGTCCACGCCGGTGTACACTCAAGCACTCCAGACCCCGCCATATGATCCAGAACATCCTCCATCGTCATCGTGAGATTTTTTTTATATTGACTTTGTTATTGAGATATTGGACTTGTTTAATTTATTTTGTTTGGATATTTATACTTCAATTTTGCATTTGAATAATTTTTATACTATTGTGGATAATTATCAATATAAATATAATTATTTTGATGTATATCTTGGTGTATTTATGATGTGTGAATGAATGTGTGTATGAGTGTATGAGTGTGTGAGTTATGTATCAGATAATGTATCAATGTATCAATGGAAATTTGAAATTTGAAATTTTTTCGTTACCAGGTTCACATCATCAGCAATGGCTTTCCCACAGCCGTCCGTGGGAAAGCCGTTGCTAAAAGTGTATCGAAAGCCGTTGCTGATGACCTACAGCAACGGCTTAGCGACGAGATTTTACTAACGGCGTTGCTACGGACTCAGCGGCCGTTGCTATTAATGTTATCCGCAACGGCTCCGGGTCCGTGGCAAAACCGTTGCTGATAATATTTTTAGCAACGGCCCGAGCGGCCGTTGCTGATTCGTTGCTAAGTTATCAGCAACGCGATTTTCTGCCACGGCTCCATTGCAACGGCTCGGCCGTTGCTGATGCTCTTCAGCAACGGCATCAGCCGTTGCTGATGCTCTTCAGCAACGGCATCAGCCGTTGCTGATGCCCATTTTTCTAGTAGTGTAACGTCATTCATACACATTGACATATTTGGTCCTATAAATTTTATTTCAAAATTTTTAGTCATATATGTTTGCCCCGTAGAACAGATTTGGTCATATATATTTGCCTCGTAGCACATATTTAGTCATATCCGTGATGGTCCATTAACTCTTCGTCCACGAAAAAATAAACGACATTATATCCATGTTGATGGGGTTAATAGACCGTCGTGAATAGGAATAAATCTATACGACAGACCAGATAGATTTGCTCCGTAATATATTTAAGTTTGCTTCGTAACATAGATTTGATCATATTCATGACGGTTCACTAACTCTCTCAATATGGACATAACGTCGTTTATTTCTTCATGGACGGAGAATTAACGAACCATCACATATATTATTAAATTTGTGCTATGAGGTAAATATATTGGACCAAACTTGTGCTATGAGGCAAATATATAAGATCAAATTTGTGCTACGGGATAAATATATAGGACTGAAAATTTCGAAATGAAATTTATAGGACCAAATATGTCAATATGTATGAACGACAATAGTCCACATTGACGAAGAGTTAACGGACCACACAGATAGAACCAAATATGTACTACGGAGCAAATTTATAAGACCAAAAATATTGAAATAAAATTAATACGATCAAAGTTTAAAAAACTAATAACTTATAAGATCAAATTTGCATTTCTCCGGTTCTTATAAGTTGGATATTAATTTCATGTTTGTGGGCATTTGTTGAATCGAGGATGAGATGACAATATATCATTTTTTCTAGGTATCAGTCATTTCAATTTGAATTAATAACGCTGGTTCCTATCTAATCCGAACCATATCCGGAGTTAATCCTCTACAGGAAGTTCTCATTTTGAGACTGTTTTAGGCACAAGTCATGGATCTACTTTGTGAATTAAATAAAGACCCACATGATTTTGCGGCTGACGTCATGCAAGTTCATGTCACGAGAAATAATTTACAAAACCCCACCCCATGTGAAGCAGGAGTGCCCCCATCATGCAATTCCACCCACGATAAATCGGATGGTCAAATTTGCTCCACAACGCAACTCAATAAACAAAGAACAGTAATAATTAATTAAAAATACATCTTATTTCATTAAGACTACCATAGTCATAATTTTAAAACATCAAATTTTAACCCACTCCTCTCACGTTCATAATTGAACATCTAGAATATAAAATTTTTCTTGATTGAATATCTGCGAGTGGCACAATATTAATCACACAATTGACTTTGATATTATGTTAAAAAATTAGTAAATCTAATTCATCTCAAAAATTAGCTGATGAAAAAAAAATTATTCAAATTATTTAAAATCTATTTTGACAATATTTTTAACGGGACTTTATCATTCTTTCTTTTTGTTGTTCAAAGTGAACTCAGTGTCTCAACAGAGCACAAGACAACAAGAACATGCCGTCCTCCACTGCGTACTGGAAGCGTAGAAAGGTGATTGGAACAGCGAAGCAAGCACATTAGAGATTCTCAAATCGCGGCATTGATATTTTTTTTCATATATATATATATATTAATAATTAAAATCATTTACAATGCATGTTTTGGTGGACCACTCAACCTGTCTCCAATGCGGGGTGAGGGTGAGGGTGAGGGTGAGAGAGAAGCAGAATTATTGCAGGCTTCCAATTTGGGTGAAGCACACTTTAGTGTAGATCCTCAAGGTGCTACTGTTTGAGGGTAGGCAATTAGCAAGGTACCTATATAATTTCAAATAGATTCATTTTTAAAAGGAAAAAAAAAATCCTTAAACTAATTCTTACTTAGATATTTCTTGAATAAGGCTCATGCTAACATGTCCTAGCCTTCTATGCCACAACCAAGAGTCATTCTACATGGCAACTAAGCATCTAACATGGGGATTTGACAAGACATTTAAATCTAAGATGTAGATATTTTCTTGCCTATTTTCAATAAACATGATATCATTTGATGGTGCACTCCTAATGATACATTTAGATGCTTCAAAAATAATTATGTATCCATTGTCACATAATTGTGATATGCTAATCAAGTTATGTTTTAACCCATCAACTAATAAAATATTCTTAATGCATGGATAAGAGAGTATACCTATATCACCAATGCCAACAATCTTACCTTTAGCATTGTCTCCAAATATGACATCTCCACCATCTTTGCTTGATAGGGTTGCAAATAAGTTGATGTCACCTGTCATGTGCTTTGAGCAACCGCTATCTAATATCCAGGTGCTTCTACTTGCTTGAGGATGCTTCTCCATCTACAAAAGGAGAAGAAACTATTTTAGGTACCCAAATTTTCTTGGATCCTTGAGTGTTAGATATTTTGGGAACTCATGTAAATCTTGCATGTGAGTTCATCCTTAAAGCACAATCTTTAGCCATATGGCCAAATATACCATAAGAGAAACAATTTCCATTAATTTTTCTTCTATTGTGTGTGTGAGCATAGAAGTGTGATGATTTCTTTTTATGGACAACCTTAGACATGGCATTTTGTATGATTGCCATCTTTTCATTTAGCATACAAAGTTCCTTTTTTAATGTTAGCATGCTATTATTCAAGTGCTCTACTTAATTACTTAAATACTTGTTTTCATCTTCTAATTTTTTGTTGTTATTTTCTAGGTTCTTCTTAGCTTTCTCTAGGGTGTGTGCCTCTTTCTAAAGGGTGTCTACTTCTTTTCTTAAGGCATTGCATGAGAGTAATAAACTATTATTCTCAAGCTCTAAAGATTTATTGTCTTTTTTAAGATCTTTAAATTTTCTTCTAATAGCATTAAATTCATCATGCATTTGTTCAAATTCATTTTCTAGCTCTTCTTGAGTAAAAGAAATTTCACCAAAAGTAAATCTTACCTCATCATTATTTGCTATCAAGCAAAGATTTGTCTTTTCACCCTTTGTGTCTTCTTCACTTGATGAGGCCTTGCTTTCATCCCATGAAGTCATCATTGTCTTCTTCTTCTTCTTCTTCTTCTTCTTCTTCTTCTTCTTCTTCTTCTTCTTCTTCTATTTGTTCTTGTGAGGGCTGGAGGTGGAAGCCATCTTGAGAAGTGGGCAATCCTTCCTTAGGTGCCCGGCCTTGTTGCAGTGATAGCATGTATACCTTCCTCTTCCCTTCCTCATGCCTCCCCTCATGAAACTCATAAACCTTCTAGCTAGCATCGCCATTTCTTCAAAGTTATCCGTCTCTTCCTCGGATGATGATGACTCTTCTGCTCGATGTGATGCTTTTAAGGCAATGGTCTTGCCTTTGGGGCATCTTCCTCCTTGTATTACTTTATGTGGGTCTCATTTGTCATGAGAGACCTAATGAGCTCGGTGATCTTCAAGATGCTCATGTCTTTTGCTTCCATAATAGCTATGACCTTGGGCTCCCAAGCTTTTAGAAGGGAACGAATGAGCTTCCTTATCTTCTCCTCTTTCTTTATTTCTCTGCCAAGGTTAGCTAATCCATTTATAATATTTTGAAATCTAGCATACATGACATCAATGGATTCATGCTATAATATTTTAAACATTTCATAGTCATGCATGAGTAAGTTTATTTTAGATTCCTTAACTTGTGAAGTCCCTTCATGTGTGGTCTCTAGAACTTTCCAAAGTTCATATGCGGACTTACAAGTAGAGATTCTATTAAACTCATTAATTGATAGACCGCAATATAATGCATTGACGGCCTTTGCATTCACATTAAACAGTTTAATTTCTTCTTGGTCCCACTCATCCATATCTAGAGATTGTAAGAAGTTATTCATACGAATCTTCCAGTAGACATAGTTGTTTCCATCGAATAGTGGTGGAGTATGAGTAGAGGACCCTTGAGCTAGTTGGATTTCACTCGACATCTTAATTTGTAGGGAAGATGCTTAAATCTTATCCTACGACCTCGCTCTGATACTAATTGTTGTGTGAAATCTGACACTAGAAAGGGGGGGTTGAATAGTGTCTGTCCCCTTTTTTGTTTTAATCAATTTATCTTTTTGCTTAATTTAACTTCAATCAAATGCAAGTGTATCTTAACAGTGGATGTGATCAAATATCAGGAACAATAATGAGCAAATATTGGAAGCAATGCAAACACGATCAATTATAGTGGTTCAGCCAACCATCTACTCCACTACCTTGGCTCCTCACCAAGGATTTCTAACCAACTACTTTATAGAACTTGTGTTTCCCTTTGAATACAACTGAGGAAACTATTCTCACCTCTTTGAGAACTCCTCAAACCTATTCACCTAGGCAAAATACAAATCTACAAAGTCTACCCTAAGTGTTTCTCTAGCACACCTAGCAGGCTATTACAGATGAAAAATAAGTTTGAAATAAATCTTCAAATACAGTGAAAAAGAGCTTAAGAATCGTAAGAAGGAACCACTGCTCTTTTCCCAAGCCTTCAAGCCTCCAACTTGCCAGAAGATGAACTTGACTTGTAGAAGAGTTGAGGGAAGCGGGCGCTTTAAGAAGGATGTTGACGGACGAGTAGGGCGCAACAAATCAATCTCTTTGAAGGCTCAAATCACTTCTTGAATGCTCAATTAAATTTCTAAGAAGCTTTGAAGAAATTAACTGAGGGGTATTTATAACCCCTCAGCTGAACGGGTGGTTCAACGGGTGGAAAACTAGCCGTTACAGCTGTTTGGTCGCTTGTCGGTCGATCGTCGGTCGACCGACCGATCGACCGCTACCCTTTTTGTGCTTTACTTGCCTATTCGATCGACCGACGGGTCAACCAAATGAGTCACAGCTTCATCAATCTCAGATCCGGTCGATCGATGCAGTGAAGCCAGAGGCATGATCTGCAATTTGTAATCGGGTCGACCGATGCACCTTCTGCCAAATTTTGGCATCGGTCGGTCGACCGACGTAGCCTACTGCCAAATTTTCACCAACATTGGTCGATCGACAGGTCGATTGAATGGCTACTGCCATTTTGCGACATCATTCGATCGACCGGTTGACCGAATAGGCTACTGCATGTATTCTGCCTTGTTCGGTCGACCGACCGATCGACCGAACTCAGGCTGAGGCTGATTTTTACTTTGAATTTGTTACATGATTTTCATGGATTTAGTTACCAAGTTTTAACTTGGATAACTTTACAATTTTGCTTGGGATAAAATCATCATAGGGGTATATTACATGATTTCTACTTGATTTATACCCGAGCCTTTATTTGGCGTTTTCTTGTTCCATTTCTTTGACGGTCTTTTCTTTCGTTTCGTTTGAATGAACTTCGCATGCTTATCGCAACCTCAACCTGAACTCCAAACTTCACACATAGATTAAATACATGTTTGTTATCATCAAAATGAATATGGAAGCTTGAGAGAAACCCTTAAGCTAACAAAAACCTCCTGATGCTGGACGTCTCAGTCGACACCAGTAGAGGGTGGTACCGGGATAGCCGAGTGAACTCCATCTCGCAATCCTGAACCATTATGTTGTTGGTCTGATGCAGCTGCTCAAACTCCTTCGCCTACCTGTCATGAATGTTCCTGGGCAGGTACCGCACAGCAATGGCTATCCTGAGGTAGGGGGTGGTGCATCTACCCCCCTACAATCTCTCCAAGTGTGAAGCCACTCCTTGGCCGACTCTCTCAGTTGTAACCCGACCATCTAAGCAGTTGCTTCAGAAGAGCACCCAAGCACCTCATAGAGCTCGAAGCAATGACCCAAAAAATTGGTGGCCTCCACTTGCTGGTCAGTGCCTGTGAACCCTAACGACCTCAACCTAACGAAGTCCAGATATGAAATTGCCCCTAAGACTGCATCACGACGATCCCCTGCTCTAACTCCAGGTGCCACAGGCTCAGTCACTTCCTGTGCTACCGGTGCTACCAGCACTAGCTACGACTGTCACTACTAGAAAAATGGTCATCAGCAACGGCTAATGCCGTTGCTGAGCCGTTGCTGAAGAGAATCAGCAACGGCCGAGCCGTTGCAATAGAGCCGTGACAGAAAGTCGCGTTGCTGATGACTTAGCAACGGATCAGCAACGGCCGCTCGGGCCGTCGCTCAAAACATTATCAGCAACGGCCGCTCGGGCCGTCGCTAAAAACATTATCAGCGACGGTTTTGCCACAGACCCGGAGCCGTTGCTGATAACATTAATAGCAACGGCCACGAGTCCGTAGCAACGCCGTTAGTAAAACCCCGTCGCTAAGCCGTTGCTGTAGGTCATCAGCAACGACTTTCGATACACTTTTAGCAACGGCTTTCCCACGGACGGTCGTGGGAAAGCCGTTGCTGATGACCTATACCTGGAAACAGAATAATTGAAAATTTCAAATTTCCATTGATACATTGATACATTTATCTGATACATAACTCACACACCCATACCCTCATACACACATTCATTCACACATCACAAACACACCAAGATATACATCAAAACAATTATATTTATATTGATAATTATCCGCGATGGTATAAAAACAATTCAAATGCAAAATTGAAGTATCAATATCCAAACAAAATAAGTTAAACAAGTTCAATATCTCAGTAACAAGTTCAATATCCAAACAAAAAATCTCACGATCACGATGGAGGATGGTCTGGATCATATGGCGGGGTCTGGAGTGCTTGAGTGTACACCGGCATGGACTGACTCGAGGACGATGGATTAGATGATGCCGAAGAGATGCTTGCTGCGGGATGACTTGACATGTTGCGTAGCATAGCATGCATCTCCTCCATCATCTGACTCTGATGCGCGACCGTCTCCTCTAGAGTCCTTATTCTGCTACTATGATCATAACTGGATCTAGAGGTGGACGGCCGCTCACCAGCGACCGGAGGGGTCGGTGCCCCAAGTGGCCCTAGCACGGCTCGCGCATGACCACTATCTGCGAAGCCATATACGCGGCCATGGTCCCATCCACCTGCGGCCTCGACCCACGATGCTGCGTCAAAGTCCTCGGGGGTACCCCCGCGCTGCACCACCGTCTGGCTGTAGGTCTCCTACTCGAGTTTGATTTTTTATTTAATATTTATCATAAAACTTAAATTATAAATATATAATGAATAACTTAAACAAATATATAATTACCATAATGTATGCAGCGCGGTTGTGGATGTACTCCCCCGTCCCATGTGCTCGACGGTGAGTCCGCTCAAACACCGCTATCGGGGAGGGTCGCTGGACACTCCCGTCATCCGACACCGTCGTCTACAATTACAAACCAAATACATTAATTAGTACACATAATAACAAATAAAATATATAATTAAACGATATACATACCATACGGTTTGCGTGCACTGCAAATGCAACAGAGCCGCCGGTGTGACGCGCTGCTCCCCCCGACATGTGATTTCTAGCCGCATTCCGAGAAACCTCCTACCATCGATCCGTCGACCATATCTCCACGAGCTGGTCCCATATATCCGGAGTAATCCAACCGGGGCCGTATCCCCGAGTCTCCGCGATGTTAGTTGTCCCAGCTCGGGCCATCGCTTGGGACCGAGCCTGCCCCAGCTGCCCGTTGTACCTTGCCCGGGAAATAGACTCCCAGACAGCGTAAATGAAGGGCCTCTGGTCCTCGGCCCATGTATAGCGAGCCTGCAAAATAATAATATCAGTACCAATTCTTAATATATCATCATGCATGTATATAAAAAAAAAATACGTGCCTCAAACTCGCGCCATAACATGTCGACGTGCTCGCTAGGCACGTGAGACCACGTAGGTCATGCCCCGTGCATGTATCGTCGAATAGTAGAAGAAATGCTCCTCGGCACTTCTTCTTGCTCGAACCTGCACAACTTAAATAAATTTTAATATTATATTATGATATAATGAATTTGTAATGATTCATAATTCATGATATATTACCGCTCCCCAATCACGCTAATCAATCTACGTGACTTTGTGGCTGGTGGAGGCTGCCACCTGTTCGGCCCGCGTGGCCGCCTGCGTCTGGATGTACTAGCCTCGGCCGTATCATCCGCATGAGGATCAGCAACGGGAGGATCAGCAGCATGAGTAAGTGCTGGAGTCTCACCGATCGGAGACTCCGAAGCTCTCCTGCGTCGATAACCACGACCAGACATATCTGTCAAACAGACATATAATCAGATTATTGTATAAATAGTAGAGATATATTTAATAAAATATATACTTTACAATTATTCCTCATCATCTGAATAATAGTCTTCGAATTCTTCCTCTTCTTCCTCTTCTTCATCTTCTTCATCTTCTTCATCTCCAGCTTCCTCAATTTCATGATCGTCATCATCAGCATATTCAACTTCTAATTGAATTGACGTTGTGTCTGCTTCCTCGAGTATTGGAATAATACGATCTACAGCAGGAGGATCATCTTCTTGATAGAAACCATGTGTCATATCAGGTATCAGCTCATTTTCTCCTACTATCGGATCAATTTACTTCTTTTACACGAACATACAATTCCCGAACGGATCTAAGGTTTTGGTAAATCATATCCGATTCTTCGATGCGTACGTGAAACATATCAACTTGTCGGAGCAAGATTATTTTCTAAATGTTTCGAGACAATTCGAGTCCATATTGGACGATTTTGGCGCGCGTCCGAAGTGGACGATTCCGGCGCGAGTCCGAAGTGGACGATTCCGGCGCGAGTCCGAATTGGACGATTCCGGCGCGCATCCGAAGTGGACGATTCCGGCGCGAGTCCGAATTGGACGATTCCGACGCGCGTCCGAAATTAATCTAAACCCTAATAATTAATCTAACAAATTAAACAATTAATCTAAACAATTAATTAACAATTATAAAATAATTAATTAACAATTATAAAATAATATAAAAAATATATATAAATTATAAATTCCGGCGCCGGAGTCCACCCTTCGGCGCCGGCGTACAGTGGTCGGACACACTGTCCGGCCACTGCAGAAGGTCCGGCGGCGGCCATCGGCCGACCGCTGCCGGCCGAAACCCTAGAAATAGGGTTTCGGTCGGGTGATTCCCGCCGGCCGCAGGGAAGAGACGGCCGGCCGGCGAGACATACCTGAACAAGTCGGCAGCAGCGGGAGGCGTCGTCGGCGTCGGCAGCAGCGGCAGCGGCGGCGAGTGGCGTCGGCAGGAGCGGCGGCGGCAGCAGCGGGAGGAAGAAGGGTCGGGCGCGAGAGCGTGCCCTATATAAACTTATCAGCAACGGCTCACTCGCCCGTTAGAAAGCCGTTGCTGATAAGTTATCATCAGCAACGGCTCACTTGTCCGTTAGAAAGCCGTTGCTGATATTTTAATTATCAGCAACGGCTCGCCTTTCCGTCCGAAAACCGTTGCTGATAATTAAAATAATCTGCAACGGCTCTAGTTTCCGTTAGAACGCCGTTGCAGATACAGATATCTGCAACGGCTCGGGCGGCCGTAAGAATGCCGTTGCAAATAGCAACGGCTTGAGCGGCCGTTGCTGATAGCCGTTGCTGAAGACCAAGTTTCTAGTAGTGTGTTGCTGTCTCATCTCTCGCTCCCTACGGAGCTCCTCAGTCAGCTCCGACCACTTGGGCCTCCAGTTGTGCAACCCTGGGATATTGTCCCACATTTTCTTGCACTGGCTATTCCCTACCATGACCTCGACCCCTACCTTGGCCTTGTCGATCCGTGGAGTTACTGCCACTGCCACTCATCGTAGAATTAATTGCCTCCATTTACTAGCATAAGAGAAAAATAACATAACCAAATTAAATAACTTATTTAAGAATTCAGTAACTGGCCACATATACCGCCGTTGGTGCGCATGCGCAACTGCCTGATCTCGTGACTGGATCACACCGTATGTCGACATGCTACCGATGCCTCATACGGTACCTAACCAATAATAATAAGGTCGTAATCAGGACCTAACCAGTTTCTAATACCACTTTGTCACACCCCGATTTATAAGGTCGCATGACCGGCCAGAGTACACAGTCGTACTCCGAAGCCTACCGGTGATCACACATACCATGCAGATATAATGACACAATAGAAGTAATAATAAGTATGATCCAAAATGCATAGGTATATATAATCCAAAATATGATAAAAGACTCCAAGAGATTCACAATATATGAAAATACATTTCGAAATGCATAAAAGTAAACGACTCTACTACTTGACTACGACTGGACTTGCCACGAGATAGTACAAGCTTGCTCTCCCAATCGCACTATATCGACATAGTCGTATCTCACTGGTCAGCATCTGCAAAACAACATAAATAAAGTAGTGAGTTTCAGAGGAACTAAGTGAGTGGGTCTACCTGAGCCCTCTACAAGCTACCCCCGAGCATAAACAAAATAAAGCATAAATTATAATTATGGAAGTGCTAAAATATAATAACATGGTAAATGCATTCATCCACAAACTCATGCTCAGAAGCACTATAACCTATTAAAGTCTCACATTGGTTAAGGTTATGGTCTAGATAGCCTTTAAATAGATTGGACAATCCTCCCCCTATGAGCTAGCTTTTGGGGTGGAGTTAGGTCCAAGGCTAATTTTCTAACATAACTGCTTGGCCCATACCAGCCCAAACATGCAAAGCACACTAGTCGGTCACTAGAACATCTATCTAGCGAGCTTCCCGCTGGGGCCCTCTGAACTAGGATGGCCTACTAGTTCCAGTGCCCACTCTAGTTGGGAATAGCTCTCCAACCAATGCCACTCGGGTCCATCGTCAGCGTGGCTCACTGACGGCAGCTCTAGATCCGTATCCAAACTCATCGAGTCAGGACCAACATGCTAAGTTGATACGCTTCTCGGCCCGGCCATCGTCCATCCACAATCACAAACACAAGCAATGCCCTACATCGTACATAAAGGTACATAAATATCTCTTGCGTAATTTTAACATTTTAGCCAACAACCCGGGTATGTGTCTACGCGCCCCAACTCGACCCTCTCTTGGGCCCAACATCTCGGCTCTATACCCGTATCCAAACTCACCGAGTCGGGACCAACTTGCCAAGTTGATACGCTTCTCGGCCCGGCCATCGTCCATCCACAATCACAAACACAAGCAATGCCCTACATCGTACATAAAGGTACATATATATCTCTCGCGTAATTTTAACATTTTAGCCAACAACCCGAGTATGCGTCTACGCGCCCTAACACGGCCCTCTCTTGGGCCCAACATCTCGGCTCTATACTTTATCACCCAAAAATATATTTTAGCTTTTATTCGATAAATTTCAGCTTATACCAATTAATTTCAGCATGTATACGCATAAATCGTCCTAAGGGGAACCGACCCTAGTAGCCCTATTCCTACTTAAGAGGGTTTGGCTGTATGGGTCTCAATCGTCATTCTCTGATTCAAAGCTTAATGGACACCGACTACTATTTTACTTCCCCAACTCGAGCACATAAAACATAGAATGACCCTAGCTACCTAACCGACCTAGGGTTACCCTAGGGCTGCCCTAATCCGGCCGCACCTAGGGGTGTTGTGCCCTTTACAATATTTCCAATATGGAGAATTACGATCCTACGGCCAAGGAACAATACAAGCAATATAAAAATTGGGTTAAATTCCTTCTCCCTAATCCTGCACCCGACCGGCCCTTAGAGTGTAGGGGATGCCTTAACTCAAATTCCTTCCTTCGCTTATTTCAACTCAAACGATCGACACCAATCATTAAAGAATCAATTACTAAGCCAATAGGACGATAAAAATTTCGACATGACCTCCCCTATTTCATGCCCTAACCAGCCGGCCTCTTACCCTCAAGAAAACCCTACGATTCTTTATAGAAAAACAAAATCCTTCAAATCACGCAATCCATACTTTGAAAACCTCAAGAAATCGAAGAAACAACCCAAAAAATATTCGAATTTCTACCCTACAACAAGAATCGGCCATAAGGGTCTATCCCTACACTTAGAAATCTAAAAAACACTCACCTGGATGAAGAAGAAGGGAAGGAGATGATGGAATTGAAGCCTCGCAACTCCGATCTCCGACGATGATGCGAACTCCGGCCACTAGAAGCCAATTATTGCCCCTTCCTCAAACGCCTCGGCATTCATGTGACTGCTACAGTCATAGGGTCGGCTGAGGTGTATTTTTATTTTTGTTTTTTAAAAATGACATAAATACCCTTTAACTTAAGTTGAACCTATTTGACTCAATACACATCCAATTTGGATTTCGGTTGAACCCTCGAACTCGGCTCAAGCCCGACTCGAACCCAACATCATAATCAATCAAGAATTAACAATTCCACATGCGCGTACGGGGGCCGTACCTTAATTCGCGCCTTTGGGCGATTTGCTTGACCCGTTCCGACGCCGCCTCCTAATCATCCTGCTAACACATAAATAGAAATCCATTAGAAATGCGGGTATTACATGTGATCTGTCGGAGGGTTTTCCTGACAGAAATAGGGTAGTGTACCATTGGTTTGGGAAAAGGTTTCGGCTCAGATGTTCGTCCTGACTCGGGATGACGCTGAGGCGCCCAATGCAATGGTGACAGATGGATAGAATGGAAAGCTTGCTTGAGGCACCCTGAGTGGTATCGACGCCTACAAGCTATTCCTTCCTAGTAGAGATGACCTTTCTTGACTGTGAGGTGTCTACATGTGGGTTTAATAGAGGCCAAATTGGTATTGTTAACATCGCTAGAGCTGGACGTGATTTTAAGGATGGATTGGTTGTCCGCTCTTATGCGTCGGTGGGTTGCAGACCGAAGGGTGTCATTTTCAATAAGTTTGAGCTATCGCAGTTTACTTTCGAGGGTGAAGGAAGGGGTGATTCGTTGAGGATTATATTGGCCCTTAGAGCTTGAAAGTTACTAGATAAGAGCTACCAGTCACTCCTGGCCTTATTAACAATGACTGAGGGAGGGTGGGGGGGGGAATTAAAATCCCATGATTATTTCTTCTCATGTTATTTAAATTGGATATTTGCATTAAGTCAATATTAATTCAACATTTAAAAATATTTTATCAATTATTATTATTATTATTATTATTATTATATTAAAGATAATATTTAAATTTAGTTTCATAATTTTAAAATAAAAGTATAGTAAAATCAAATTTTAAGTATTAAATTATTAATATCCGACTTCTTTATCCGAAGCCAACACAAATATAGGATTTCAAAATCCTATCTTCTTTGACCTTCTTATCCGATATTTCAACAAACATTGGATAGGATATAAGTTTATCTCAAGTGTTTCTTATCCTAGTTAATTCCAGCTGAATTCCTATCAGTCCGAAATTCTATCATGCGAAACAAACGCGCCACAAGTGTGAGCTAGATGCACAGTACCTGAGGGTAGTCTTGAGAACCCTTAAAGAACACCAGCTTCCGCCAAGTTTTCCTAGTGTGAATTCTAGCTTGACAGTGTGGGGTTATTATGACATTGTAGCGGACGCTTTGAGCAAGAAGTATATGTGGAGTCTTGCGCACTTGGCTACAGCAAGGAGGCCTTGAAGTGAGCTCGCTGTCTTTTAAAGTGATGTGTTGTACTGTTGGTGCATGACTCGGGTTGTATGGTGGCACACTTACGAGCTAAGTCCACTTTGATTGATATGCTCTGGATAGCTCAGGGTGAGAATGCCTTTTGTGCATTGACTAAAGACTTGGCAGCGAGAGGAGATGCGGAGGATGGGTTCAAAATGGATGGTGAGGGTGTCCTGAGGTTCAAAGATAAGATTGTGGTTCCAAACATGGTAGAGGTTTGGAAGCAGGTACTAGAGTTAATGCATAACCCCATTTATACTCTGCATCCAAGAGCTACAAAGATGTACCATGACCTGAGGCAGCATTCCTGGTGGAAAGAATGAAAAGAAAGATGGCTTGTATACAAATTTTGGGTTTGCGAATATGCCAAGGCTAAGCATTTTAGGCTAGATCGAGTATTAAGATTATGCAATTCATTTTGGTAAAAATCAAACCCGAGATCGAACCCCAAGTAAACAAATAAAAAATTCGCCCTGAAATTGAGTTTTCAACTGATGCTCGATCAATCTTCATTCGATCAAAGTTCGATTGAAAATCGAAACTCTTTCGACAAAAGGCTACTAGAATTTTCCAATAGCATCCGATTGAAGCTTCATCGATCGAGATTCGGCCGACGATCGACCATCACTGAAACAACTAGTTTTCTAGCCATCAAAGCCACCTTACTCGAGTTTAACACTTGTAAAGGTTATATAAATCCCTTGATAGGCTTCCACTAGACACTTTTGATGCCCATAGACTTCTTTAAGTGTTCTTTTGCATCAACGTAACAAACTCTAGATTTGAGCTTCCATTGTGTGATTTTTCATCCTTAGCATCTTGAACCCTCGATTTTTCATTTCTTGTTATTTAACTTTTTTTACGTTTGTTCTTGATTGTAACTTGAAATTCTGTTGATAGCTTAAAAGGTCTTGTGTGTGGTTGCTTGGTGGTCTTTGTTGATAAAGCATAAGTCCAAGTCTGTAAAAGAAACCTTGACTATTGATTAGGTTTGAAATTCTCAACGGGAAGCTTAGGTAGTGGAGTAGGGAAGGTTCCCAAAGCACTCTAAATACTTATGGTATGTTTGCTTCATAGGATATGATATGATAGGATTGGATAATAAATGATGAAGGATTTGATATGAACTTTTTAAATCCAGTGTACATCGGATACAATATCAATGTTATATTTTTCTATTCACAGTTTCTTCTAATCCATGCACTAAACATATAATGGATATTAATCCATTCCTTATCCTTTCCTCCCTTATCCTATGAAGCAAACATGTCTTTAGTGTTTGCATTGATTTGAATTGTGTTCTTGTTTGATATCATCCTTTACTATAACTTGTGAAGCACTCAAATATTCGCGTAAAACTTCTATACCTAGACAACTTAGCTAGAAAAGATTGAAATTGAGCTTAGAATTTTTTGATACACACTATTTACCTCTCCTGTAGTGTGTTGATCCTTCCAACATAAAGGTAGAACAATGCAAACACAATCAATTTAGAGTGGTTAGACAATCCCGTCTACATCCACTACCGAAGCTCCATGCTTAGGATTTTACACTTATCGGTATTGTAAAGTTTTACTCCTAAGATGGTACACCAAGGACTTATTCATCAACCCCTGAGGATGTCTCTACCTTTATACCAAAGAAACAACAATACAATCTACCTAGGTTTGCCACACACACTAATTACAACTACAAGTAACAATGAGAAAAAACAATAACAAAATAATAATAATAAAAGCACAAAATAAAACAAACACTATTGGAGCTCTTGCTTGTTGCCTCCTAATCCTTCGAGGCATCAAAATGATTAATCTTTAAATCTTGAATGACTTGATGAAATAGAGAAGGCTGAAGAATGATGGGAGTTGAAGATTAGGGTTAGGACTCTCAAAGGATTGACTCATTCAATGTATAGAAGGCTGGGGAGGAAGGTTTCAGGGATTTAAATAGAGTTGGGAACCAAGTATGAGAAGTGGAGCTAAAAAAAAATTGAAAAAAAAGAGACGTTGGGCTCGCCAGTTGCAGTCCAGTCAAAGGTTGGTCAACTGAATGATCGACCGAAATTGCTACTGGTAGTGTTCAGTCAAACATCGAAACAGTTGGGATTAGGGCTCAGTTTGGATTTTAAAAAGGTTGAAACAATTTGATACAACACATTGAAGCCTTAAAAGAGTTTGCATAAAAATTCTAAGAAGTAAACCTAATTCTTGATACGCCTCGGTACCGAGCTATGAGTTCTCCAAAAGGCCGGTTTTTTCTTGAAATTTGAAATCGAACTTGACACACGTACATATTGTTCTTCAACCTGAAATCTAGACTTGATAAACACATCAAAATATATTTATTATCATCAAAATCATGATTGAGTCAAAGGTTAAAAAGCTTAGGCCAACAGTAAGTTTCTCGAGCCGAGTATTGATTAGTTCGAGCTCAGCTCATTCAAATGTAAAACTCGTTAAGCTCGACTTGAGCTCCACAAGATCGAGTTGAATTTGAGTTTTTATTGAGTCGATCCCGAATAGCTCACAAGCAACTCGGCTCATTTGCACCATTAACCCATGCGAATGGACCACGAGCCAAGTTGAGCCGAGGGGATGCAAAAATCGAGAATGACACAACATGATCCATTAATTTAATTCATGTTTGGCTTAGACCGTGCTTTATTTGGCTCAAGAACTAGTCACTTGTACATCTATCATCGATTGTATATGGGCATACTAAAGTATCATTGGTTGCATATACTTGTCTGCGATCGCAGAATAGCATTCTAGAACTTCCAAGTCAGCGATCACATGTGAGGATGTCATTTATTATAATTTACTCAATCACAAAAAGTTAATCATTTGCAGTCACCAAATCAGTAAACTCAAAGTGAACCCACTTGTGCTCAAGTGGTAGTAGCATCTGAATATGTTGTCTAAGTCTTGGGTTCAATCACTAGTTGTAGCGCTTTGTGCGTCTTTTCCACGTCTTTGTACGTCTTGTAATACGCCTTTGCATATATTATTGTGTTTGCGATTTGTAATGACTGTGTTACAAAGCCACTTTTTCAAAAAAAAATAATTTTAAATTAAACTCAAAAGTCATTTGCACTTGCACTAGTGTCTTCTATGACTGGTTTTTTCAGTCACAACACGATTGTGAAACGTCATTTATGATCACAATTAATTTTTACTCAATCGAGAGTTGCCCTAATACGCCCGACCATGCTTTGGGTTCTTAGATAATATTCTGGTCTATTAATTTGTACATAGTTTGAGATATATTCATAAGTTTTTCTTTTATTTGTTATTTATTATTTTCATTAGTATATGTTGACATCTCTAATGTGACAAATCTTACTAAGAAAACATATGTTTTGATGTTGACTTTTTTGACATTAATAGACATCTAATGGGGGGACCTGCAAATGACACTCCGATACCCAGGTTAGGGTGACTCCAAGGTGGAGGTTACTCAAATTGGAACTTAGGATTACCTGAGTGCGTTGTGTCTGCATATATTGTAGGTGGAGGTAATCATATTACTCGGTAATCTCACTAGGATTGTTGCCCAGAATGGGTCAAAGCCAATCCCGGATATGACGGATTGATGATGGTATGTCTCTCGTGATAAGAGATGACGTAGGAGTCTATGTTTGGTCGAGTAGGTCCCCCGGATGGAGCCGCTTGACTTAACTTGAGTTTGGCCTAAAGGTGTTGCTTGTGCGGAGCCGCCTGGGTGGGGCCACGTGGTTCAGAGTGAATGGTGGAGCGCTGCTGGGTCTAGGCTGACCAGGCCCAATAGTTCTGGTCTAGTCCACAGCCCCTGAGCTTAGTCGGAGTCTGGAAGACTGTGCGCCGAGCTCTGAGTGAGATTAGCCTTTTTATCCTTGATTGGTTTCGAGGTGGGTTCGTGATCTTTTGCCTTGGTATTCGGGTTGGATGTGGCGCCTATGGGGATTTTTTCAGGCGTGTGCCACTTGTTTAGTAGATATATCTTTTGGTAGAAAAAGCAATCATGATCAAAGATTAAACAATTTCCAAAGCGTCAGTAATGTTTGACGGAGAACCATGCCTTGAGGATCCGTGTCACGCCCCAAGTTCAGGGTCACGTGACCGGCCAGGGTATACGTGTCTATATCCCGCAGCCTAACCCATGCACATGCCAACTCATAAAAATAGCGGAATAAATAACAACTTTTATTAATAAAAAGAACCAAAACATATTTTTATTTCAAAACATCTAAGTTTTTAATAAATAACTCAAGTGCGAAAATAAATAAATCGAAGAGCGACAGTTCTTTAACAAATAAAAGTCTGGATAAAATATGAATGTCCCCACGAGACTACAACTCCAAATACCAAAATAAAAGTGCATGACAAACTACTACAGACTCGACTACGACCCCTAACTAGGACTGCTATGAAACCATATGGCTCCTCTGCCCTCCAGCTACGCCAAGTGCTCCAGCCCACCTCACCGGTTAGGCTTTGCAAAATAAAACAACGACAACGGGTGAGTTCAAAGAACTCAGTGAGCAGTTCTACCAACCGTCACAAAAAAACAAACATCACAGATAAGATGCATAAGGTAACATCACAGCAGGAAAATGTCAGAAGGGAGTGACCTGCTAACAGGCCATCCGGCCACCACCTACCCGAAGGCAGCCAACACCCAAACGGTGAAGAACAACAGGCCTAAGCCTACCATGGTCTAAGGCAACAACACATACTAGGATAATCGAGAAGGCCCTCTGAACTTATCCTAGTATAAAGAAACTTGGGAGCAATCAGGAAGGCCCTCCGAATTTGCTCCACGAGACGTGTAGGGACAATCGGAATTCGCCCTTCCGAACTTGCCCCTTTAAGATATCACAGGAGTAATCAGGTAGGCCCTCCAAACTTACTCCTCTAAAATATCTCAGGAATAATTGGGTAGGCCCTCCGAACTTATTCGTTAAAAATCACATCGGACATAATCGGGTAGGCCCTCCGAACTTATCCCACGAGACAAAACCAGAACAATCGGGAAAGGCCCTCCGAACTTGTTGCACAGGTTAGGAATTAGTCATCCAACATCTCGGGCCTAGCCCGCAATTCGGCTCCTCAACGAGCCTCTCCGTCATTCATAAAGATATGGCGCACCATGACCTAAGTCAAATATTTCCTACGGTGTCTTAGGGGTGTTCCTATTGGAAAGTATCTCAACACTCCAATACCCGACCCCAACTCCTAGACTCGTAATGTCATAAACCCGTGTTCTTTTATTTCATGCATGAACTTCTCATGTTGGTTCATAACAGATTATGCTGACCCTTTTTACCCAATTTTAATTATGCAATTAAAATTTAGTTCACCACAATTAGGGTTTTGTTTTAGCTTACTGTTCTGCCTGAAATTAATGTATCTAATTCGAATCTGGTCTCCAGAGTGTGTCCTATGTTTCCAAACTATATTTTCTAGTTGAAACGATAGGTTACACGACTATGTTCAGCAAACTATGCACATTACAAATAGGATTTTAAAATCAGCCCTAAAACAAATAATTCAGCATGCAGTTTTCAGCCTAATTGAGTTTCAACACATTAGAGATGATTTAATCCAAAAATTATAGAATTAAATTCCTTAATTATCAACTGCGTTTGTCTAAAAGGTTGTTTCTGCATGTTTGGATTGGTGTAGTGTTTGAACTGTAATTTTACGTTTTATGATGAAGGTGCTTGCGCTATTTGTTTGAGAAGGCGTCGAGCCAGGCCAAAGGTCACATTTATAGCTGAGGACTAGACCTTGGTGAAAATTAAGGTTCGTATAAGGCGTGCTTAGGGGCGTGTTGCCCACTGGGAGCGTGCCCAACTGAGCCGAGGGCCGTATGTAAGGCCGAGGACCAAACTCGGTAAAAACCGAGCTCATCATAGGCGCACTTAGGGTCGTGTTGCTCGCTGGGAGCATGCTGGACTTGGCCGGAGGCCGTATGTAAGGCCGAGGACTAGACTCGGTGAAAACCGAGCTCGCGACAGGCGCACTTAGAGTCGTGTTGCTCGTTGGGAGCATGTCGGACTAGGCCGAAGGCCGTATGTAAGGCCAAGGACCATACTCGGTGAAAACCGAGCTCACGATAGGCGCGATTAGGGTCGTGTTGCTTGCTGGGAGCGTGCCAGACTAAGTCGGACGCCGTATGTAAGGCCGAAGACCAGACTCGGTGAAAACGGAGCTCGTGATAGGCGTGCTTAGGGTCGTTGAGGGCGCATGAGCCTGAGATAGACACTGAGACCGGCGAGCCAGACTGGTGAAAACCGAGTTCTAGTCGCTGAATGAGGTGTTGAGTTGAACTTAAGCTGGTGAGAACCAAGTCTTAATTGCTTAGGCGTTTGGCAATGCCGAGAGTAAAGAGGATTGACAAAGGAGGAACGACGCGTCACGTGGGTCAAGGGCCGCTTATGAGACCTTATAAATTCCTCCTACAAGGTATGTAATAGCTGAGAGGAAGGTTAGACACAAAAGATATGTGTGTAATAGAGAGAGCAACTTTATTATGAAGTAAAGATACATCATACCCCACCGAGGGCTAGGCTCGGCTTACATTAGGCAATGCCTCATAAAAACCTTCCATGGGGAAAATCTAGTGGGAAAAAGCCGTCGAGTAAGGAAAAGAGCACCCTAGCCTTGTCGTAATTTACAGGGAAATCCTTAGTTGTAATAGGCCCGTAGGGAGGCCGCGTTCCAAGATCGTGGGAATTCCCGCTCTGAGAGTTCTGCTATTATGTAGTAACCTTTTCCGAGGACTTCTACGATCCGATAAGGGCCTTCCCAGTTTAGGGCAAGCTTACCTTCTTCGGCTGGTTTTCACCGTGGTTCGATCTTTCGGAGAACTATATCACTATTTGCAAAGTTCCTTGGCCTAACACGTTTGTCATGTTTTTGGGTGATCTTGAGTTTCACCGTCTCTTCTCTGATTTTTGCAAGTTCTCGCTCTTCTTCAATGACGTCGAGTTCGGCGACCCTCTCGACGGGGATCATGGCCTCTACCCCGTAAACGAGGCGATAAGGTGTTTCTGAGGTGGAAGACTGAATTATTGTGTTGTAACTCCAGAGTACTTTGGGTAATTTGTCGACCTAGTAGGCTTTCTTGGTCGAGCTTTATCTTTAACCTGATTAGGATTACTTTGTTGGCTTCCTCGGCTAAACCATCCATTTGCGGGTGCTCAACAGATGAGAAGAGTTGTTTGATTCTGAAGTCCGAGCAGAACTCTTTGAGATGCTTTGACAAATATAAGTATCAAACGAGAGCAAGAAAGCAAAGCAATACAAACGCAAATAGTTATAGTGGTTCTGCCAACCGCCTAGTCCACTACCTTGGCTCGATACCAAGGATTTCTAACCAACACCTTTATAGATTAAGTGTTTCCCTTTAAATACAAACGAGGACTCACTTCTCAACCCTTTGAGAAAGCCTCAACCATATTCACCTAGGCAAAACACAAATCTACAAAAGGAACCATAAGATGTTTACCTAGCACACCTTACAAGCTATCAATGAAAATCTTGTTTAACAACAAATAAAACAAGAACCAAAGGAGCAAAAGAGTAAACCCAACTCATGAAGTTGTAGAGCTTGAATCGAAGTCGGAATCAAGGCGAGAAGAACACTTCGATTGGATGAATGATCGTCGAAGCTTGCATGTGGAAATTAACTTTAGAAGGCTCAAATCTCTCTTACAAATGCTTAGTGAATGATTAAGAGGGTTTAATAAAGGTTGGTGAGAGGTATTTATAACCCCTCAGTCGACTGTGGCACCCAACAAGCATTTTTCTGCCCGTTGGCGCCATCAGATTGCTGGTCCGATCAAAGGCCGATCGACCGACCGAGCGATCGCCCCAGTGTCCGGAGCACTCTGTGCATTCCGGGCTCCGGTCAGTCGACTGCCCCTGCGATCGAACATGGGAATCGGCCTTTTCTTGCTGATTTCTACTTGCGAACTTCGTTTTCGAGATTTGACTTGTATAATATTACAATCAAGTTTGAGATGTATTCCTAAAGTCATATTACATGATTTCTATTACTAATCCTAGATTTTCTACGCGATCATCGTCGGAGCCATTTTTGACGTTTTTTGGTATTTCCCGAACGAAGTTTGCACATGTATCACAACATCAACCTGAACTCAAAACTACACAAATGCATTAGTTTCATAATAGATATCAAAGCCTAGGGGCAACCCTTGGGCCAATAGGGAGAGCCCTCTTTTGTAGAACTGGTTATCAAGGAGCGTGTAATAGCTCGTCATTCTTTTGAATCTGCCTAGGTTGGGGGCGCTCCTAAATGTTTCCTCTGGGATCCAAATATGATATCTTTGGCTGGGGTCTTGCAGAATTGAGTTTCAGGCACTCATTGTAACATGCACGAGCTTCCCTTTGGTCTGCATGGATGACTCCTACTTTCGTCTCCGAGATTGGAAATTTTAGGGTGAGGTGAGCAGTAGATACTACGGCCCCTCTTATTCAGGGAGGGCTGACCCAAGATCATATTGTAGGGGCTCGCACACCGGACGACCAGAAATTGTATGTCTATTGTTCTAGTTCTTGGTGCATAGCCAAATGTGGTGGTCATCAATAAGGCCTTTGACATTTACATGATCTCTTGAGAAGCTGACAAATTTCCCGTGGTACAGATGTAGCGAGGATTAGCTGATGTCCATTCTTTTGAGTGTTAGGTAGAAGAGGGCGTCGGTGGAGCTTCCTTGGTCTACGAGAACTTTCCTAACGAGAAAGCTAGCAACAAACACATAAATAACGACCGAATCATATGGGTTCCTTTCAACCCCTTGGTAATCAGAGTTGTAAAAAGATATTACCGGTGTGCGTATGCGTGGCCTTTGTAATCCAGTTGTTTCGCCGATGACCACAATTGCTTGGGGTGATTGTATTGCAAGACTGTCTTCTCCAGCAAATCCTCCTGTTATATAATCAATAATTCGTTGGGCGCTAGGGTAGGACCGCTCACTTTCTGGGTGACGGTTGTCTATTGTGCCATCGAGTTGTGGGATCTCATTGAGGCTTCGATGCGGTTGGCAACTTGATCGGATGTAGTGGTCAAGGTGACCTTCTCTAATCAATCACTCGATCTGGTCACGGAGGACCACACATTCTTCAATGGTGTGCCCGAAGGTCCGGTAGTTGTCGCCTCTGTACAAAGATTTTGTGCTTCTAGGGCGGCCTAAGGGCCTAAGCAGCTATAGATAATGTACTTATTGTAGTATTGTTTCCCTTGAGGTATTAAGGGGTGTGTACCTTTCAAATCAGTTGTTCGGACGAGGTGGAGACCTCGACATCAAGTAGTAGCTTTGTTCGTGGTGACTGTGATCCTCTTTTTTCTCGCCGCGCTTCTTGGATTTTTTGTCTCCGACGATGGCTCTGAGGTTTTGCCAATTGACTTGCTTTGCCTCGCTGATCTTCTATTCTTATAAAATCTACCACCTTCTCCTGGAACTCAGCCATGTTATTGGGCTCAGTTAAGGCGATCTAGTCAGCGAAGGGCCCGGATTTTAAACTGAGTTGGAGGCAGAAGAGCTCAATCCTCGGATCGAGGTTTGGGATGTCGACCGCCATGCCCCAAAACCTATTTAGGTATTCCCTTAGAGGCTCATATTGCCCTTGTCTGATATAGCAGAGGGTGATCGTCGTCTTGTGATAGACTCGTGACGTGGTGAAACGGATGAGGAAAACGCATTAGAGGTCTTTGAAAGAGTGAATAGATCCTAGCGGGAGGTTGGGAGGCGAACCATGGCAGGGCGATGTTCCCTAAGAACGTCGTAAAGGCTCGGCAGAGTGCGGAGTCGATCGCTCTGTTATAGAGCATTGCGGTCTGGAACACTGTCTGGTGTAGGGCGGGATCATTTGTGCCGGTGTATGGCATCATAGTGTTGGGCAACTCGCGTCTCGGTGGAAGATAAGTTGCTATGATATGGTCGGTGAAGGGCCCCACGTCAAGGGCAGGAACAACTTCAAACCTCTAGATTCTTGGGTCTCTGTCTTCCTCTGGGCGAGGAGCACTGGTGGCTTCGTCGCGGGGGGCTGGATCAGACTTCCTTTTTCATGGCTGGGCGTTGTCTCCAGGTTGTGGGTAGCAATCGTGGTTAGCTGGAGGCTGTTCAAGAGATTGCGTTGGCGTCCTGGCTCGGGCTCTCAACTGTCGAATTTTATCTTCCAAGTCACATATTTGTTGATAAGGATATTCAAGTTGGGGATGGGCTAGTACCGGAGCATCGCTCCTCGCTGTTTCAGCGTTACGAGGTTACGATCGATCGCCGCCGTCGGGTCGTAGCCGTTGATGTGCAACGGTTAGGGCTGAGCAAAATCTGATCCGACCCGAAAATACCCGAAAAATCAACCCGAAAATTTATTTCGGGTCGGGTTATTCGGGTATATCGGGTCGGGTCGGGTTCGGATGAAAACCCTATTTAACCCGACCCAACCCGATATTAGATTAAATATATATTTATAGTATATATTTTGATAAAATATAGTGTTGGCTTTGTGGTTAGAGGGGTGGAGATAAAGTTTAGAATGTGTTGAGTTCAAATCCTACTTAGATTATAATTTTAATACAATTGTTCACATTTTTTATCACTATTTTCAAGATGATTTTTTTTTAAAATTTTTCTAAATCGAATTCGTGTTATCCGGGTTAATCGGATCGGGGCCGGTTTTTTCGGGTTATTCGGGTCGGGTATATTTTTTTAGAAATTTCAAGTTAATACCCGATCGGGTCAGGTATTGACCCGACCCGCCCGATGCTCAGCCCTAGCAACGGTGCTCGCTTGACTCAGGGTTCCAGCCATTGTAGGGGAGGTAAGATTTACTCGGCCCCATAGTGGGCGCCAGATGTTCCTACTTGAGAGTCGGGGTCTTTCGGTCCAATCTGATCTCCATGTCTGGTTCAACGCCGTTGGGGGGGGGGGGGCACAAAAGATACTATGACGTCCAAGTTAGGGTGACTCGAAGGTTATTCAAATTAGAATTTAGGTAGCGTTTGGTTGGATTGAATAGATGAGAAATGAAATGTTATTCCTTTTGCCCCACTTATTCCTTTGTTTGGTTGCAACTTATTGACAATGAATAGGTGGACCACAAGAAATAGATTAGGAATACTATTCCCTATGGAATACTATTTCTTATGATATTTTTCTATATTGTCATTCGATATTTATAGCATTAGATAAGAGTATAAAAGATTAAATTGTTAAATTAATTCTAATAATTTCGTATCTTAAATAGATAGTTATTATTTTATTATTAAATAGTATTTTAATAATTATTTTTTTGAAGATTTAATTTTTTTATGACAATAAAATAAATAATAGTTTTAATTATTTTAAATTAATAAATTATTTTATATTAATCCATATTTTATTATATTATTATTAATTAAAATAAATTATAATATACTTTATTATATTTTTAGAAGAACATTTTGATCATTTTCCTATATTGTCATACAATATTTTTAATAAAAATATAAAAATTAAATTATTAAATTAATTTTAATTATTTCATATATTAAATAGATAATTATTATTTTAAATTAAATAATATTTTAATAATTATTTTTTGAATAATCAATTTTTTAATGAAAAATAAATAAATAATAGTTATTTATTATTTTAAATTAATAAATTATTTTACATTAACCTATATTTTATTATGTTGATATTAATTAGAATAAATTATAATATAATTTATTATATTTTTAGAAGAGTATTTTGATCATTTTTCTCTCAATTCATTGTCGATTCCTTATATTAAACAAACAAAGTAAATATATTCAATTTTATTAAGAAGAATATGATAATCATTTAACTTTTTATTATTTATCCATTTCTTATGCTAACTAAATAAAGTAATCTTATTCTTGATCTATTTATAATATCAACCAAACAAAATAATACTATTCATTTTTTATTTTATTCTTTGTCTATTTCTAATCCTTGACTATTTCTATTCCTTATGAATTCACTCTATCCAACCAAATACACCCTTAGGGTTACCTGCTTGCGCCGCGTCCGTATATGTAGGTGGAAGTAATCATATTGCTCGATAATCTCGCTAGGATTGTTACCTAAAATGAGCCGAGACCAATTCCGGAGATGACAGGTTGATGATGGTATGTCCTTCGTGATAAGGGAGAACGTAGGTGTTCATATTTGGCGGGGTGGGTCCCCCGGATGGAGTCGCTTGACTTAATTTGAGTATGACTTAAAGGTATTACTTGGGCGGGGTCAAATGGTTTGATTCGAAATGAATGGTGAAGCGTTGCTGGATCTAAGTCGTCCAAATCTAATAGTTTTGGTCCAGTGCAGATGCTCATCATGGTTTACATCAGCCCATGTGAAGACTTATTTTCTTTTAAATTCAAATCACATTCAAGGTGTTTAAATCATAATCAAACAAGGAAAAATAAAATTCATTTCTAGCTCAATGTATTTGTATATATC
This sequence comes from Canna indica, assembly GCA_034359265.1. Lineage (NCBI taxonomy): Eukaryota > Viridiplantae > Streptophyta > Magnoliopsida > Zingiberales > Cannaceae > Canna > Canna indica. The sequence continues at coordinate 51,100,638 of CP136897.1, forward strand.
GCATATATATTAGCATTAATTACTCTGCGTAACAAAATCAAATCAAATCAAAGTAGAGGAGCTAAAGAGGCAATCATCTGGTACGAGATCCGCTATTTGTGGCCTTGTTAGGCCGTACGTCCATATCACAATGTACCACCAATTTAAGCCAATTGTGGACCTCAACACTGTACTCCTAAAAAGGACTTGACCTAAAACAGTGGCTCATAATTGCCTACGATCCTTGATCCATAATTAGTGCAGGCATTTGGGGTCAAATACAAGCCATAATATCCTTTTTGTCTAAAAACTTAGCTCCATTCTTTGCATTAATCCACCAACGCTCATTACAACCCACAACTACTCGTGTCCTTGTAGCAATAGCAAGATTAAATCCCCAATAATTATAAGCTTTTCATTTAGTGCATGGGAGATGGGTAGATTCAAAAGATGCATGTGGATATTTTGGCAAACTAGATTAGGTGAACCAAACAAGGAACAAGGCTGCCCTAATGTTTGGTCCCCATTAAGTCCTTGCTTTGTACCACAGGAACCTTCCTTGCTTTTGCCATTAATTTGGTTAAAGGAAAAGAAGATGCAAATTGTGGAGGGGACATTGAGGCAAATGTACTAGTACTACTACTATATTGATTATTGAAGGACTTGATGGATGCTTTGGGTGTCTACAGTGTAGACTTGTAGTAGAACATATGGGAATGTTTAGTAACTAGTATGCAACTAAATTGTTTTTTTTCTTCAAATTGAATTTGGGGGTCCTTGAGTTACATAATTCAATTTTACTGAATTTGTATTTTGTGATTATTTATTTTCTTTGCAAGTTTGCCTACACCATAGAAAAATTAGATAAGTTTACTCTAAAAATCATTTTTTTTAATCTTAAAATAATATAACATTTATTGATGAAACAAAACTTATGAAACATGAAAAGATGACAACCATGGGTGTTAATTTGGGGTAAGATATTCTCACTACTACAATTTGATTTTTTAGTGATGATTGTTATGATGTTTGCTAGCAATTGTAAATATTGTAAAAAAATTTACTAGTAATTAATGAATTTTTACTAGATCCATTATCGTTAAAAGACTTTAGAAGCAATTTATGCAATTGCTAGTAAAGAAAAAAATAATCACCACTAAATATATATATATTTAAATCTATAATTTTATTTGTAGAGTTTTTAATAATAATTGTTAAATGATGTAAAATATTTGTTCTCTCTAAGTTATTTAGCAATAATTATCTTATTGCTACTAATTAATAATTACTAAAAAAATAATCTCTTGTAGTATCTAAAAATAATCAAATTTACGTTTGTTGTAGACTTGTAGCGTATAAGTTTTTTTTTTGAAAAAAAAATTAGAATTTTGAAAATCAATTATGATATTATGATCAACACAAACAAATTAAAAAGGTTTGGACCAATCAAATAATGTGTCATATTTTCAAGCAATACGATGTTGATTAGAAAAAAAGCAAAAAGTATTATGAAAATCAAACAGAACTGGTTGGACTGATTTGATCAAAAACAAGTAGGGAGTCCCATCTATTTAATAAAAAGGAATGATTTGATTAGAACTTGAAAAGGATGGATTAGAATGTGCTTGATTAATCTTTTCATATGTTCGTATTTAAGAAGTTTGTCCTCTACTTTTGTAACATTTTTAATATATATTTAAGCATTATTATGACTTCCCTGACTCAAATAAATTGGAGTGGTCCACTACTCAAATAAAAAATCAAGTAAAAAAGATTTGAATAGTCGAAGTAACCATATAATAAATTTAATCTCACGCTAGAAATTCATAAAAAATCATATTGATTAATAAGATTTGATGAGTATACTATTAATATCTTCAATTTAAATATTTTAATTAGATCAATGATTTAAGTTTATAAAATTGATATATTAATTATTCCATTAAGTAGAGTAATAATTAATAATTAGTATTAGAACGAGAGAGTTTATGTAAAAAAAACATCTAAGCATGAGTGAATTGTACAATTAATATTAGAAGAAACCTAATTATACACATGATGATGGATCCTATATAAAAAAAGATAGTATAAAAATAAGATAAAATCTTGTATTAAGCTAGGTTTCATATCGCCTAATTTTATTCTGGGTTATGTGTCGGATTTGACTAGAGCCTCGATGACAACATGAAATCTTAAGTAGAAAAAAATAAGTAGAAAAAATTACAATACTTTTTATGCTGACAACATAAAATCTTAAATAGGAAAAGTTACAATACTTTGATATAGTCCTAAGTGAAAAATTCATGGAAATTCGTATTGATTAATAAGATTTTTTTAAAAAAATGACCAAATCAGTTCAAAAAATCTATTAGAATATAAAATACTAAATATCAATACAACATAATTTCATAGGCTGGTGGCTGATGCTCTTTCTTGAGAATCAATGCTTTTGTTTTATTTAATTTGTTGTCTAATGCAAATGTTGATTATATTACAGTGGAAGGAAAAGTGGTTTTTATTCATGCAAAAAGCAAAGAGGCACACAATGGTACATATTTATGATTAAAATTTATGCTAATAGGGAAGAAAAGCACTAATCATGAGCCCAATGAAGTCCACACAATTAATGAATTAAGCTTCTTTAGTTGTAAAGCAATGCAGTCAGATCCCATCTTTAAGCCATTTATTTATATCAGCCACATTCCTACCTTTCATTACCACATAATTACCATTCTTTGGCATGCAGTACTTCCATCAAATTTTGTAGTGGCTTGGAAAAGAGCTCATAGAAAATAATCTATCTCTTTGTTTAATATTAATATTAATATTCTATAAATTAATTATTAGCATCAACATCAAATGGACAGCACTCAAATAATCAAATTAAGCCCACTGAAAGCTCTTGAGAAAAGTCCAACCCACATGAGCAGCATCATCATTTCATAGCCTTGTCTTTCTCATGCATATCTGTACACTGTTGTTTCCTTATCAATTCTTTTCATTATTTCTTTAACTTTTTCTGATCTTATCTTAGTAATCTATATTGGATGGAATCAGAAGGCTAATTTGTGCACATGTTCATCCTTGATTTACGCCAGTATTTTTAACAAAAATGTAATTTAAAAATAGGTCAAACAATTTAGGTTTCGATCCTTGAGTTCTGTCAACTTTTTTATACCTCAATTATATAAGCTGATTTTTAAGCATAATTAAGAAGTGGATTTGAAATGATTTTATATTGAACAAATATATATTATCTCAATTTTTTTGAAATAAAAAAGTTTAAGCTCAATGTTGATGAATTTAAAAGAAAAGTGCATGGACATCATTAATTCAGACACATCAATCAATTTTAGTCCTTGTTTTCAGATCAAAGTTTAGTTTTAGTGATCAAGCTTTATTCTCAGTGGGGCTTCATTTTGGAGCATGGCATGCTATTACTAGCTATATATGAATCCAGATATACTACTTCATAGGGATTTAAGTTCACTGCTAATCCAGATATATGTAATCGCTTTGGTGATAATCCTGAGCAAGTCATATATATGGTTGCGTAAAAGTTAATTATTTATTATCAGCTCTATGTGTCTACCAGTGCATGTTTACTTTGGTTCGTAAAAAAAAAAAAAATAGAATAAGAAAAAAATTAATATTTATTATTTATTTAGTGCATGAATTAAAAAATAATAATAATATAAAATTAGTATTATATCCGATGTATACCGAATTTAAATATTTCATATCTAATTTTTTCTTATTTATTATCCAATTCAATCTTATTCTATCTTATCCTATCCTATCTAACGAAGCATGTGCGCAAGACCTATCTTGACTTCAATGTGTGCGCAGAATCCCCATTCACTTCGTTAGTTGTTCGAAGAAATCATCTCCGTTAGCCCTTCAGTTAGTAAATTAACATTTATAGCCATTCGTGTGTGGAACCCCCCTTCGACACCTTCATTTCTCTTCGCTTCTGCACCGGGGCCTAATCGTTCGGCGAGGGAAGTTTTTTGAAACACCGACGAACCCTAATCGTCCAACGAGGGGAAGAGGGAAGACAAGAAGGATCCAGTTGGCGGAACAACCGAACTCAAAGAAATAGGAATAGAAAAATAAGTAAAGGCTCATAGCACAATGAAGAAGAGATCGGGAAACTAGAATGAAGCGGTAAATGGCCTTTGCATTCATCTTATACCTCCTGATCATCCACCAGACCGCCCTGACAAACGCCGACACCCTCGTCCTCCTACAAGAATCCATCGTCGACTCCGATGACGCCCTCTCCTCCTGGTCCACCTGCTCCTCTCACTCTAATCCCCCTCAGCTGGGCGTCGGCGGCATCATCACATACCTCCGCTTAGCCAACCTTGACCTCTCTGGCGACATCAATGTTGATGCCCTTGCCCACTTCAAGGGCCTCCGCTCTATTAGCCTCAACAACAACAACTTCGCCAGACTCCTCCTGCCGGGCCTCGCCAGACTCATCACAATGAAGGGAAATTCCCTGTTTCTCTCCTACAATCGCTTCTCCGGCAAGATTCCTAAAGAGAACGAAGGTGTCAAAGGGGGGTTCCGCGCACGAATGGGTATAAATGTTAACTTAATAACAGAAGGGCTAACGGAGGTGGCTTCTTCGAACCATTAATGAAATGAAGGGGGTTCTGTGCACACTTTGAAGTCAAGATAGGTATTGCGCACATGGCTTATAATCGAAGGAGGTTCCGTACAATTTACCCAACTATTAAAAATATCCTAAAAAGAAGAGTAGACACAAAAAAAAGTTGGCAAGGCCAATAGTGATAAGCATCATATATATAGGCTAAATGTGCTCTCAACCAAACCCTCATCCAATGCTAGTCCTACCCCTTAGCCCTTGAATACATTAAGGGGGCGTTTGGTTGCCCGTAAGTGCAAGTGCTGCAAAAAGTATTTGTATGTAAAAGCAAATGTCTGCAAATAGAATTTGTAACTTATTGTTTGCTTGCACGCAAGTAGAGTTACAACTTCTATTTGCAAGCGTTTGGTTTGTTACAAATAAAAGTTGCGTTTACACTTGCAACTTCCATCTTCGTAACTTGATCTAGTAATTGGTTTAAACCCAATTTTAAATATTTTTTAGTGGTATCACACTAAATGGGTCGGGTCGTGCGGACCCATTATTTTTGGTGTCGGGTTGGGCTTGTGTTTTCGAGTCGGGTTGGGTACGAATTTTTTCGGACTGGGCTGGACACGAATTTTTTCGGGTCGGGCCGGGCAAGAGTTTTTTCGGGTTGGGCCTGGCACTATTTTTTAGGGCCGGGTCGAGCGCAAAATTTTTCAGGTCGGGCGATTTTGGCATCACTGATTTGGTCGATCGATTGGTCGATCGGATTCGGGATCGCCAATCTCGCGATAGTCGGTCGACCGAATGGCGCGTAAATCACCCAGAAAGCTGGGCGATCGATCGACGATCGATCGAACCATCGATCGGACGTCTGTAACGATAAAATTTATGCCCGTTGACGCCCTGTTTCAGCTGAGGATTATAAATACCTCTTCTAACCTCTTTTGTAGATCCCTCTCAGATTCTTTGGATGCAAGAAAACCTTAAAAGAGTGATTCCATAACATCCTTCAAGCTTCAACGCGTCAACATTCATCAACCTAACGCTTGATCCCTTGCTGTCAAAAGAGCTCTCCTTCAAAGGGTTCAACAAGTCAGTTAGGCGTGGAAAGAAGAGGTGTTTAAGTGTGATAAGTTGTCATTCCTCTTCTTATAATAATTTTTGTTTTAATTTGTTCTTCATCTCATTGTATTTGAATTGTAGAAAGACCTAGTGTTAGGTCTTGGATCTAAGTGGTGTGTAAAGTCACTTGTGTAAACATAATTTACTCGGTTAGTTCTAGTTGTCCCTTAGGGTTGAGGTGGAAGAGTGCTCTCGATAAGAAGACGGAGACTTCCGGGTGTGGAAGTGCCTTAGGTTGAGAGTGAGACTGTAAGGGAAATTAATTAATCTAGTAAAACTTAGTTTGAAAATCCTAAGCGGGGTGCTTAGGTAGTGGAGTAGGCATTGGGGCCAAACCACTATAAATCTCAGTGTTAGCATTGTTAAATTTTGTTTGTGCTTGATTGACATATTTTTGCTTCTGCATCATTATCGAGAAATTGTGATTTGCCTAAATAATTCAAGAAACGTCTAAAAACGAAATAGGCAAATATTATTAGATAACACACTATTCACCCCCCCTCTAGTGTGCCATTTTATACAATAATTGGTATCAGAGCAAGGTCGTAGTCTGAGATTTCACCATCTCTTCTACACTTTCTCTCGATCCGAAAAATGGCACCAGGGTCGGTAGCGTCTTCACCTCCTAGGTTCGATGAATCAAACTTTGGTCTTTGGAAGTCTAGGATGTATACCTTCTTAAAGACTCAAGGTTTGGGTATTTTCAACATGGTAAAAATTAGATATAGTGAACCTAAGGAAGATATGAATGCATGGACCCAAGAACAAACTAGCATGTTTGAGTTAAATGCTAAAGCTACAAATTGCATATTTTGTTCTTTGAAAAATAATGTACTTGAGAAAATCATGCATTGTACTTCTGCATATGATATTTGGACTACTTTGAACATGCTTTATGATTACGCTAAAACTGAAGAACTCGTTACTCTAAATGAAGGAGACGATGACAATTGTCATACTCCTATATCTAATGAAGTTCTTGAAGCTATTAGTGTATCTAGCCAAAGAAGTACAAAGAGTCGGAAGAGAAAGGTGATATGTAACATATGCAATGAGAAAGGGCACGTGAAAAATAATTATCCTAATATGAAGAACAAGGCAAAACGAAGGTCAAATACTTCCACTCACTCACGTACTTCAAGTGAAGCATCCTCACACCATGATCATGAAGTTAACATAATGAACATTGATGATGAGGTATGCTCTTCTTCTAGTCATGATAATCATAATCATAGATCTAATTCATCTAGTTCCTCGGATCCTCTTTATGATGAATTATTAGACGAATACAATATCATATATGCCTTGATGGTTAAAAAGGATAAAGAAAATAAAAAATTAAAGAAGACAAACTTGACTCTTAGCTCTCATTTACATGATGCTAAACTAGAAATTGAGAAGCTAAAAATTAGTGTCTCTAATCCATGCCATGATGTTTTAAGTATCGACACTAACAATTTGAAAAACAAAAATGACATGTTAAAGAATGAAAATAACTTGTTGAAAACTCAATTGCATGCTTTACATAACTCCATGATTGATTTGAAAAACGAAGTTCTAAACCTAAACAAGAAAGTGAATGAAATGAAAAATATTTCACAAGGGAAACTAATTAGTCTAGTAAAACTTAGTTTGGAAATCCTAAGCGAGGTGCTTAGGTAGTGGAGTAGGTATTGGGGCCGAACCACTATAAATCTCAGTGTTAGCATTGTTAAATTTTGTTTATGCTTGATTGGCTTAGTTTTGCTTCTGCATCATTATCGAGAAATTGTGATTTGCCTAAATAATTCAAGAAACGTCTAAAATCGAAATTGACAAATAGAATTAGATAACATACTGTTCACCCCCCTCTAGTGTGTCATTTTATACAATACGAGTGCACTAAAATTACTACTTATTGATAAATAGAATTACTTGCTTATCTTTTATCAAATAAGAGTCGATATGAGATGCTTTATAAGAACATCTATCTATAAAACATCTCAGGCATTTGGATGTTTGTGTCATGCTAATACATTTCAACGAGGAAGGTCAAAATTTGACCTTAAAGCAAATGAATGCATTTTTGTTGATTATCCACATGGTCAAAAGGTTACAAACTATATGACTTAAATTCTCACAGATTTTTTGTATCAAGAGATGTGTCATTTACTGAAAATATATTTTCATTTGACTCCAAAACAACATAGAAAGTCATGTTTCCATTGCCAACCGGTGAAACAAACACAAGTTACAATGAAAATTCAAAAGATTATGACTTAGTCAGAGAATTTAAACAACAACTCAGGTCCTACAACAGATCATAAGAGTGATTCTAAACAAGATGAAACAAGCACTAGCTCAAATTTTAAGGAAGACTCACATGAAAACGGCATGAGTGAATCTCCAGAACAACATGATTACAGAAATGAAGACAATATCCTCACCAGGAAAAGTCACAGACGGATAAGAAAACCATTGAGGCTGCAAGATTATGTGTGTAACATAATGACAGATGCATCTTCACATAGTCCAAAAGAGGTTCAAATTAAACAGTCACCTCATCATATTTCCAAATTCTTGGATATTTCCAAGATACCCAAACAACATAGAAGCTTCCTGATTATCACAGACAAATGTCAGGATTCAAAATGTTACTAGCTTCACCTCATCAGATTTCCAAATTCTTGATGTCAATAATGCCTATCTACATGGTGATTTAGAGGAAGAAGTATATATGGAGATAACTCAAGGCTATGAAAATCAGCTTGGATATAAATGTTGGCTTAAGGGTCTCTCTTAAGCCTCGATCTTTATTTTGATGATAACAAACATGTATTTAATCCTAGTATGAAGTTTTGAGTTCAGGTTGAGGTTGCGATACTCATGCAAATTCCGTTCAATCAAGACGACGGAAAAGATCGTCGAAGAAACGGAAGAAGAAGAGGATGAAGAAAGGATCGGGGATTAAGTCAAGTAGATTCAATGTAATATATCCTTAGGATAGTTTATCCCAAGCCTAAAATGTAAGGTTGTCCAAGTTGAAATTTGGTAACCAAACCCTTAGAAATAGCATGTAAAAATGTAAGGAACTAATCATCCTTAGCCTGGGTTCGGTCGACCGGTCGGTCGACCGAATGAGACATTAGAATGGTGCAGCAGCCTATTCGGTCGATCGAAGATCGCTAGAAATTGGCCAAAGAATTTGGTTGACCAGTCGATCGACTGAAGGTTGCAACGGAAGAATAGATAGGCTGCGTCGGTCGACCGACAGAGGCGATAAACCGGGTGACAGAATGAGGCATTAGAATGGCGCAGCAACCTATTCGATCGATTGAACGAGGCATTAGAATGGCGCAGCAACCTATTCGGTCGACCGACTAGTCGACCGACTAGTCGACCGAAGATAGCTAGAAATTGGCCGAAGCATTCGGTAGATCAGTCGATCGACCGAAGGTTGCAACGGCAGAATAGAGGTGATAAAACGCCCGAGATTAGCGATTGACCAATCGGTCGACCGATCATGTGTTAGCGCGACTCGCTGCAGCCAATCGATCGACCGACGGGTCGACCGGTTTGACGGAAGAATTGTTGGCGATCGACCCGTCGGTCGACCGGCCTCTCTTAGCTGCGAGCGGTCGCACTGGCGGTCGATCCGTCGATCGATCGACTAATCAACCGGCGTTGCGACTGAACGGCTTCAACAGTCGATTTTTTATCCGTTGAACGACCGTTCGTTTGAGGGGTTATAAATACCCCTCACATACCTTCTTTAAAATTTCTTAGAAATTTTATCAAGCATTTTAAAAGAAGTTTTCCAAGCCTTCATACGATCAAAGCTCTCGCGCGCTCTCTGCTTCCAATCTCAACATCTTCCAGGCGCTTCTCTCTGCTTCAACTGTGCCGCATTCATTGAAGTCATCATCCATTTGCAAGTTGAAGAAAAGAAGGCGGTGGAAAGAAGCTTGGTTCAATTTTTCTTTCATTAGCTCTTTTCTTGTATTTAATCTTTATTGAAACTTGTTTTCTCGTTAAGATAGTTTGCTAGGTGTGCTAGGAAACACTTATGGTCAACTTTGTAGATTCGTGTTTTGCCTAGGTGAATAGGATTGAGGTGTTCTCAAGTGTATTCAAAGGAAAACATAAAATCTATAAAGTAGTGTTTAGAAATCCTTGGTAAGGAGCCAAGGTAGTGGAGTAGGCGGTTGGCCGAACCACTATAAATTGCTTTGTTTGCATTGTTTTTTACTCGCTTTCATTATTGAGATTGAATTACGATCATATCATTTATCAAAGAACAATTACATTAAGCTAAGACAAAATTAAATTAAAAGAAATTTAAAAAGGGGATTGACACTATTCAACCAGCCTTTCTAGTGTCAAGGTCCAACCAACATTTGTTATCAGAGCAATGTAGTAGGCTAAGATCTAACCATCTTCCCTACAAACTGTCATGTCTAATGAAATTCAATTAACTCAAGGGTCCTCTACCCATACTCCACCTTTATTTGATGGAAGTAACTATGCTTATTGGAAAATCCGCATGAATGACTCTCTTCAATCATTAGACATGGGTGTATGGAGAATGATCTTAGTGGAGTATAAACAACCCACTAAGGATATGGACCAATGGGACCAAGAGGAAATTAGGCTGTTTAATGCTAATGCCAAGGCCGTCAATGCTCTATATTGTGGCCTATCGATTAATGAATTTAATAGGATCTCCACATGCAAGTCCGCATATGAAATATGGAGGGTCCTAGAGACCACCCATGAAGGGACTTCCCAAGTAAAGGAATACAAAATCAATTTACTCACGCATGACTATGAAATGTTTAAAATGCTTTCACATGAGTCCATTGATACCATGTATGCTAGGTTTCAAAACATTACGAATGGCTTAGCTAACCGTGACAGGGAAATAAAGGAAGAGGAGAAGGTAAGGAAACTCCTCCGATCCCTTCCAAAATCCTGGGAGCCTAAAGTAACCGCCATCATGGAAGCCAAGGAGTTGAGTCAATAGAAGATCACCGAGCTCATTAGGTCTCTCATGACACATGAGACCCACATGAAACAATATCAAGAAGAAGAGGCTTCGAAAGGCAAGGCCATTGCCTTAAAAGCATCCCATCGAGCCTAAGAGACATCGTCATCCGAGGAAGAGATGGATGACCTTGAAGAAGTGGCGATGCTTGCAAGAAGGTTCATGAGCTTCATGAAGGGAGGCATGAGAAAAGGAAGAAGTGGCTACACGTGCTACAATTGCAACAAGACGGGGCACCTAAGGAAAGATTACCCACTTCTAAAGATGGCCGTTACCTCCAACCCTCACAAGAAAGAAAAGTACAAAAAGAAGAAGAAGGCAATGATGGCTACATGGGAAGAAAGCGAAGCCTCATCAAGTAAAGAAGAGACAAGGAGTGAAAAAGCAAACCTTTGCCTGATGGCAAAGGAGGATGAGGTAAAATTTACTTTTGGTGAAGTTTCTTTTACTCAAGAAAAATTACAAAATGAGTTTGAGCAAATGCATGAGGAATTCATTGCAATTAGAAGAAAATTTAGAGATCTCAAAAAGGACAATAGATCCTTAGAAATTGAAAATGATAGCTTAATACTTTCATGCAATAACCTTAGGACACAAATAGAATATCTTAAGGAAGAAAAATGCACCCTAGAAAAGACTAATAAGGACCTAGAAATAGACAATGAAAAATTAGAAAAAGAAAATAAGTATTTATATGATACAGTAGAACATTTAAATGATAGCATGCTAACATTAAAGAAAGAACTTTGCATGCTCAATGATAAAATGACAACGATTCAAAATGTCATGCCAAAAGTTGTCAACAAAAAGAAATCATCACACTCCCATACTCACACACACACAAAAAGAAAATTTCATGGTAATTATTTTTCGTGTGGTATTTTTGGCCATATGACCAAAGATTGTGCATTAAGGAGGAACTCAAATGCAAGATTCACATGGGTTCCAAAAGTGACTAACACCCAAGGACCCAAGAAAATTTAGGTACCTAAGATAGTGTCTTCTCCTTTTGTAGGTGGAGAAGCATCCTCAACCAAGTAGTAGTACTTGGATCTTGGATAGCAGTTGCTCGAACCACATGACCGAAGATATCAACTTGTTCGCAACCCTATCAAGCAAAGATGGCGGACATGTCACATTTGGAGACAATGCCAAAGGTAATATTGTTGATGGTATACTCCCTTACCCATGTATCAAGGATGTTTTATTAGTTGATGGTTTAAAGCATAACTTGATTAGCATATCTCAACTATGTGATAATGGGTACATAATAATCTTTGAAGCATCTAAATGCATTATTAGAAGCGCACCCTCAAATGATATCATGTTCATAAGAAATAGGCAAGAAAATATATACACCCTAGAATTAAATGTCTTGCCCAATTCTCATGTTAGATGCTTAGTTGCCATGGAAAATGACTCCTAGTTGTGACATAGAAGGTTAGGACATGCTAGCATGAGCCTCATCCAAGAGATATCACGGAAAGACTTAGTAAAAGGCTTACCAAAGATAAAGTTTAAAAAAGATAAACCTTGTGATGCATGTCATCTAGGTAAGCAAGTAAAATCTTCTTTCCATAGTATTAATCAAGTTAGTACATCTAGAATTCTTGAGCTTGTACACATGGATCTCTTTGGTCCATGTGATGTAGCTAGTCTAGGTGGAAAACTTTATTGCTATGTTTTGGTTGATGATTTTTCTAGATTTACATGAGTTTTTTTTGTTGCTAAGAAAAATGAAACATTTGAGTTTTTCAAAAAAATTGCAAATAAGGTTTCAAATGAAAAGGGAGTTTCTATTTTGAAAATTAGGAGTGACAATGGAGGGGAGTTTAAGAATGAAAATTTTTCCGAGTTTTGTGATGATTTAGGTATTCAACATACCTTTTCTTCCCCTAGGATCCCTCAATAAAATGGGGTGGTTGAGAGGAAGAATAGAACCCTCCAAGAAATGGCTAGGATCATGTTGTGTGAGAATAATTTGCCTAAATATTTTTGGGCCGAAGCCATAAATACTTCTTGTTATGTTCTTAATCGTGTTTTATTAAGACCAAAAATCAAGAAAACCACTTTTGAGCTTTGGAATGGTGAAATCCCAAATGTGAAATATTTTCATGTTTTTGGATGTAAATGCTTTATTTTAAATACTAAGGAGAATTTAGGAAAATTTGATGCTAAATCCGATGAAGGAATTTTCCCACTAGTTCTAAGGCTTATAGAGTTTATAACCGTAGAACTATGATAGTGGAAGAATCCATGCATGTTACTTTCAATGAAACTAATGATTTTTCAAGAAATATCAAGATTGTGAATGTAGGTGAGGAGCTTAAGGATCTCACACTTCATGATAAGGAAGTGGAGAATGAAGATAATGAGCAGACCCAACATGAAGAACCTCCATCCTCAAGTCAACCTCAAGTTAAAGATGATGAAGAAGAAGCTCTACCACCTCTCCCTAAAGAATACCAATTTGTAAGAGATCATCCAATAGATCAAGTCATTGGAGAGCCTTCAACGGGAGTGGTAACACGTTCTAAGCTTGAAAATTTATGCCAATATGTAACTTTTATTTCTCAAGTAGAGCCTAAGAATGTTAAGGAAGCTATAGAAGATGAATTTTGAGTATTAGCCATGCAAGAAGAACTCAACCAATTTGATAGAAATGATGTATGGAACTTAGTGCCTAGATCTAGTGATCAAACCATAGTTCGAACCAAGTGGGTATTTAGGAATAAACCAGATGAAGAAGGACTAGTCATTAGAAACAAAGCTAGGCTAGTGGCACAAGGGTACAACCAACAAGAAGGAATAGACTATAATGAAACATATGCTCCCGTAGCTAGATTAGAAGCAATTATGATGCTTTTAGCATTTGCTAGCTTTAAAAGTTTTAAACTTTTTCAAATGGATGTGAAAAGTGTCTTTTTAAATGGTTTTATAAATGAAGAAGTGTATGTTGAACAACCCCCCGATTTTGAAAGTTTTGAGTTTCCAAATTATGTTTTCAAACTTAAAAAGGTTTTATATGGTTTAAAAAAAGCCCCTAGGGCTTCGTATGAAAGACTCTCTATTTTCTTAATCGAACAAGGTTTTGACATAGGAAAAGCGGATGTCTCACTTTTTATTAAGCACCATGAAAATGACATATTATTAGTTCAAATATATGTTGATGATATAATTTTTGGTGCCACTAATGAAATGCTTTCTATAGGCTCACATTGATGGGAAGGACTATGGTGGTTGATGAAACTTGGTTTTTGTGGGTTTCTCGATTTTTTGGTTTCATAATGAAATATCATTAGTTGTACCTTGATTCTTAACCTTTTTGATTGATGTCAAAAGGGGGAGAAAAAGAAAGGTCACACTTGAAGTTCACGATACATATAGGTAATGTGAGTTTATAGTTAAGGGGAAGAAATATAGGTAGGGGGAGCATAAATTAAGTTATTGAAAAGTCAATATGCACATTGATAGGGGGAGCATAGGTTAAGTTATAAGTAATGGAATGCAAATGTTATATTTTCTTGCATACCCTAACTCTTGAATGTCGTAACTCAAACTCACAAATGCTTATATTTTCTTAAATTCTAATGTTATGTTTGTCATCATCAAAAAAGAGGAGATTGTTGGTTTAAGGGTCTCTCTTAAGCCTCGATCTTTATTTTGATGATAACAAATATGTATTTAATCCTAGTATGAAGTTTTGAGTTCAGGTTGAGGTTGCGATACTCATGCAAATTCTGTTCAATCAAGACGACGGAAAAGATAGTCGAAGAAACGGAAGAAGAAGACGATGAAGAAAGGCTCGGGGATTAAGTCAAGTAGATCCAATGTAATATATCCTTAGGATAGTTTATCCCAAGCCTAAAATGAAAGGTTATTTAAGTTAAAACTTAGTAACCAAACCCTTAGAAATGACATGTAAAAATGTAAGGAACTAATCATCCTCAGCCCCGGTTCGGTCGATCGGTCGACCGGTCGGTCGACTGAACGAGGCATTAGAATGGCGCAGCAACCTATTCAGTCGACTGAACGAGGCATTAGAATGGCGCAGCAACCTATTCGGTCAATCGACTGGTTGACCGAAGATCGCTAGAAATTGGCCGAAGCATTCGGTAGACTAGTCGGTCGACCGAAGGTTGCAACGGCAGAATAGAGGTGATAAAACGCCCGAGTGTAGTGGTCGACCAATCATGTGTTAGCGCGACTCGCTGCAACCAATCGATCGATCGACGGGTTGACCGATTTGACGGAAGAATTGTTGGCGGTTGACCCGTCGGTCGACCGGCTTCTCTTAGCTGCGAGCGGTCGCACTGGCGATCGATCCGTCGGCCGACCGACTGATCGACCGGCCTTGCTACCGAACGGCTTCAACAGTCGATTTTTTATCCGTTGAATGGACGTTCGTCTGAGGGGTGATAAATACCCCTCACCTACCTTCTTTAAAGTTTCTTAGGAATTTTATTAAGCATTTTAAAAGAAGTTCTCCAAGCCTTCATACGATCAAAGCTCTCGCGCGCTCTCTGCTTCCAATCTCAACATCTTCCAGGCGCTTCTTTTTGCTTCAACTGTGCCGCATTCATTGAAGTCATCATCCATTTGCAAGTTGAAGAAAAGAAGGCGGTGGAAAGAAGCTTGGTTCAATTTTTCTTTCATTAGCTCTTTCCTTGTATTTAATCTTTATTGAAACTTGTTTTCTCGTTAAGATAGCTTGCTAGGTATGCTAGGAAACACTTAGGGTCAACTTTGTAGATTCATGTTTTGCCTAGGTGGATAGGATTGAGGTGTTCTCCAAGTGAGGGAGAAGGGTGTCCTCAAGTGTATTCAAAGGGAAACATAAAATCTATAAAACATTTGGATAACGTGTTTTAAAAAAAGAAGCAGATAACTGTTAGTCAATCCAGTGCAGAAAGCGAGCTGCAAGATTTGTCAAGCATTACCGTTGAACTGATTTGGGTAACAAATGTCACTATATAAAAAATAGGGTATCACCAATGGATTAAATCCGTTGGTAATAGTCAAAAATCTATTGGTAATAGTCAAGAATCCGTTGGTAATACTAATACCAACGGATTTTTATTGGTAAAATTCGTTGGTGATACTATGCTAGGTATTACCAACGGATATTATAATTTTTCGTTTGTATTACCAATGGATAAAGATATATTTGTTGGTAATTACCAATAATTGAGTTGATAATTTTGTTTGTAATACCAATAAAATTTGTTTGTTGGTAAATATTTGTTGGAGAAAGCCTATTTTCTTGTAGTGTGTTATCTGATATTGGGATATAATGTCAAAAGCCAACTCCTTTGTATTGTGACAGCCAAAGTGCGATGCACATCGGTGCGAATCCTGTATTCCACAAAAGGACAAAGTACTTGGAAGTGGATTGTTACTATGTTAGAGAAAAGTATCAAGAGAAAATTGTAGAGCCAAGGTATATTCCGAGTGAGGAGCAACCTGCGGACATTTTCACCAAAGCATTACCGGCACAACAACACTTCAAACTCACCTCCAAGTTAAGAATGAAGAACCCTTTCTCACCTTCCCAACTTGCGGGGGGGGGGGGGGGGGGGGGGGGTGTTGGAGTAGAGACTGAGCTAAGGAATATTCAAATCAATTATGGGAAATGTCAAGAATGTCCTTGAGCTAGTATTGAATAGTTTAGTGAATAAAAGTGTAATATAGTACTTTTGTATTACGATAGTTTTTAACTATTAATATATAACAACCATGTAAATTTCTTCTCTTTACTTCTTTCTTTCGATTTTGTTTTCATCTTTTACTCTCCACCAAATTGAGAGATTGAATAAAGAAATTATTTGATTCTTGATTCTTGATTCTTGAGTATGATTAAAGAATCGATTTCGCAACACTTATAAATTCAACTATAAACAATGCAATACATGCAAATAAAAAACCAAGTTAGAAACCCATATAAGATATTAGTCATGTGATGTTCTTTAATTTAAAAGCTCTATAGTTAGTCATGTCAACATCTTTTATTTTGCAATCTCTCACATGTTGAACTAAGTATGCATTGCATGGATTCTGAAGTCCTTTTGCAGGGATATGCTCCATGTTACTCTGATCCACACACACTATCACAGGACAATGACATGCATGCATGCATGCATCCTAATCCTAATCCATATATTCTTAAGGACATGTAATTGTTGGACAACCCTTTGCTTGTAGGGTTTACTTGAGAGTTTTTAATCAAGACAAAAGAAAAGAAAAGAAATTTAAAGAAACAGAAGAGGAATGAAAAGAAGATATTATTATTTTTGCATGAATTTTCTTGCATTTTCAACTAATTAGTTAATTTTAATATTTAAAAGGTAAAATTATAAATTATTATCTTATATAACTAAATAATAACTAATTCATCGTAATTCATCATAATTCATTCAATATGAAAGATGTGCAAATTATATAGGTGGGAGATGAACGATATTTTCTCCTTCTCATTTCCCTTCCTTTATATTCTTCTACTGTTCTTGCAATATTTCACATGAGTAATATTCAATGTTGCTTATAATTAGGGATTCGATTCCAAATTACAATGTTATTTATGTATAAATTATAATGTAGAAATTAATTAATGTAAATTTTAAAATAAATTTATGGAAGACAATAGACCTATGATAATATATGGCTTTGAATTAGTTACACTAGTAAGTTTTCCACTGTAAGATATTCCCAAAAGGTGAGCACACTTTTTAAAGGGAGAATGAAAATTACTTTATTTTCATGTGCTTCATATCTCAGATGGGTTGATTAGGTTGTACTTTTGTGAGATAAATAATTGATCCCGATCCCACTTTTCTTGATTCTTTTTCCATCACCAAACTGTTTGAGACAAAGGACATTGACTTTTCCCCCCTTTTGAAGTATTATCATCATATTGTCTAGGTACACATCCAGCTCTAGGGCTGTAAAAAGGGTGGACCCAAATTGGGAGACATTTTTATTTAATTTGAATCTCAATTAATCTTCCTCATTTGAGTTTGGAAAAAGCTTTGCCTGATGAGACTTGGGTTTGATTTTTTTTTTTTTAATATTTTGAGTATTACATATTTTCATTTTTATTTTACAAATATATATATATATATATATATATATATATATATATATATATATAGTCTTTTTCTCTTTCTCTCCCTCGATTTAAAACTCCCAAACAAGTCCGTAAACTATGAAATGACTGCTAATTGCAACCTCTCTTTTCTTCTCTCGGTATATGTGTTTGGTTAGGTCAATCAAAATTTTGGCTGTTATCATGCTCTTCGTACTGAAGAAATTGGTTAATTCTTTTTGAAGCTATTGACCTTATCAAAGATTAAAGTTCAAAGGACATTCACATGTTATTGGCCATGTTCTTAAACTCATGGATAAATTACATGTATATTTAGTAAAATTACACTGATCTCTCTTCTATTTGTTCAGGTTACAATTACCTCTCCTGAGTAATTTTTGAGTAATTTTTTTAGAAAAAGTTTGTGTAATATTTTACAAAACTCAGAGGAAATTTGTGTAATCTTATTTCGTAATAGAAAATATTTGTATAATCTTTTACAAAATTCAGGAAGATTATAAAATATAATTATAAATAGAAAAAAGATCAGTGTAATTTCATTAAATTTCAGAGGAGATCAATGTAATTTATCCTAAAATCATACATATATTTGAGTTTCCACAATATGCTTGATGGGATAATTTACTCGTCAACTTTATAGACTCAAACCACTCGTCCAATCAAATGTTTTGAACTTGATAGTACTGCATTTATTAAATTTTGTTGACCAATACAATTTTCTCGCAACTCTCTATGTGAGACTAATCTAAGATGTTATAATATTTTCCACTCAAGACTTATATCTTCATCAAAACACAATTCAAATCTAATGCATAACCTAAAATCATACCCAAATTGACGGAATATGAGACCTAATCTAATAGCTAGCGGCTCAACCTCAATTCTAGGCAACCCTTTCTTACCATGTGAGACTAGGTCTCATTTGCTGCGATCCATCATATGTCCAAATCACCCGTCTAATTCAAATATTTAAGTTACAATTGATTATAGTACATCTATCTAGTTTTATCCCAGAAACTCTCCATACGTGGAACTAACACATATGTTACATGCCTTGTTTAACTATGAATTCATACATCCAACTTGAATTAATTATGTAAAAAAATTAAAGTAGTAAGAAATCAATCAAAATTCAAATGAATCTCTATTCTAAAAGCATTTGAACTGATTAAACTATTTGGATCAATCAAACCGATGAATTTGGCAACTAAATTAATTAGTTGAAGATCAAATTTTTAGCTGATAGATAATTGATTATCAAATTCATAAGTCTAATTCAGCTACTTTAATTAAAATGATTAAGTTAAAGTTGATATTATTATATTAATTATTATTATTATTATTATTATTATTATTTTTGCAAACAAAGGGCCAAAGCTCTTAAAATAATTTAACTAAGTAATACGACCATGATCATGATCAAGGATACATTGTAATTCTTGAGGTTGAGGAACAAACCAAGTAAAAGAATCCTAGTTCACTCGCGACCTTGATGCTACCCAATGGGCAGATTTGTTTGTCTGCCGGTATACAAAACCAATCTTATAGTTTATATTCTTACACAAAATTACATGAATATCATCAGTAATATATCTAATAGACCAAGGAGGAGGATTATTCTTCTGAAAAATATCTACTAGAAGCTTGCAATCAGTTTCGAAAATGGTTGAAGTAATGGAATTTTCATCTGTCCAAGTCACAGCTTGTTGAGAGCTATTGCTTCAGATTGGAGAGCTGAAATAGGCTTAATGGGAGCACCCTGCAGAAATATACATCTACCAAAGGAATCCATAACTATAAAACCAAAGGCAACTGAAATATTAGTGTAAGCACCATCACAGTTAAATTTTGTAAAAAATAAAGGAGCGGGAATCCATTTGTGCTCCAAGGAGGTACCTAGATTAGAATTGTTTGTAATTTTATTACCCTCATGTTTGGAAGACACGAGGCAACTATTAGCTATAAAAGCTTTAATTCGGTTCACGAGCCCAGAAATAGAATGCTGCCTACCCGAGTGCAGCAAATCGTTTCTAGCGCGCCAGGAGAACCAAAGGAAAATAACAATTGTTATACTTCTAAAATGATCAGCCGAGCCCACTATGTTACCATGAGAAGTATATAACCAAATGCCATTTTCCTAGTTAACCCTATTGGAAAAGTCCAGACCAGTTGAAGAGTTTAAAGAAAGCCAAAGCTGAGATGAGAAATGACAGTTTAAAAATAGATATTGGATTGTTTTAGATGTGTTTCCACAAAATACACATGAATCATTTGAAGCAATTCCTATTCTAAACAGAAATGATTTGGTAGCAAACTTTTGGTGAAAAAATTTCCATAAAAAGATTTTAATTTTAGGGGCAACATTAAGTTTCCAAAGACTTACCCATAGGTTGGACTTTTTCAAATTGGGCAGGTTACGACTTCTAAAAAAACGATAGGCAGCTCGAGTGGTAACTATTCCACTGGGTTCACTTACCCAAATCCAAACATCATCCTTGGGTTCTCTAGTCAACTCTAAGGAGCAAATGGATTCCCTCATATTATTATTAAAGCTAGCAGTAAAATTATTAAAATTCCAAGACTGATTAGAAATCAAGGAGCTTACAGTAGCATTAGAATTCAAATCAGTGGAAACAAAAGTAGGCTTTAATAAAATTGGCATTACAAAAATCCAGGGATCTGAAAGTAAAGCTGTATTAAAACCAGATCTAATAATTTTAGAGAAGTTGAATTGAAGTTCTTTGAAGGCTTTGAAGCATAGTCTCTAGGACCAAGATGAATTTTTAGGAATAGAATTTGAGAGATGATTTAGGTGAAGGTATTTAGCTTTAACAACCATAACCCAGATATTGGATGAGTTATTTAAGTAGTTTAAAATTCTTTTACTAAATAAATAAGTACTCATTAGGTTTAGGTCCCTTATTCCAAGCCCCCCTAAAGGCTTAGGGAGAGTAACAGTGGACCAAGGGATAGAATATATGGGCATTTTATTTTGTTTGCAGTTCAAAAGAATTTTATAATAATTGAATTGATTTTATTCATGTATTTTTGGGAAAACCAGGAAACAGAGAGATTATGAAGAGGGATAGAGTTTAGGACAGATCTAATTAACACCTCTCTACCAGCTTGAGAGAGATAGTTAGTTTGCCAATTACCCAATTTGGATTGAATGTTCGAAATGATGAGTTCATGGGAACTAGGGGAAGGTCTGGAAGGGGAAATAAAAGTTCCTAGGTAAGAAAATGAGAATTTACCTTGCTTCATGTGAAGAAAGTTGCAAACAGAGGAAATAGTGCTCCTTGAAGTGGATTTGGGAAAAAACACTTCAGATTGAACGGATTTAGCTTTTGGCCAGTAAGGAGTTCATACTGATGAAATATCTTTTTAAGAGTTTGAAGACTCTTTGGGTTGGCTCTAATGGAAATAAGGATGTCGTATGCGAACATAAGATGACTTACTTTAATATTCCTTTTGATAGAGAAGGGAGTAAGTTTTTTATCTTTTGAACAGCAGTGTTGAAAAGATTGGAAAGAGTTTGGGCAACAAAGATGTAAAAGAAGGGGGAAAGAGAATTCCCTTGCCTTACACCCATGTGAGTCTTAAAGAAGGGAGAGAGAGCCCCATTAATAAGGCAAGAGAAAGAGATGGTAGTAATGCATGTGAGGATTCAATTGATGAATGTAGTAGGAAAATTGCAAGCCCGAAGGACATGCGAGATAGCATTCCAAGATAATATATCAAAGGCTTTTTCCAGATCAACTTTGATTAGGATATAGGGATGCTTCCCTTTGGATTTGTGGAGAGAATGAATAATTTCCTGAGCCACAAGGATGTTGTCTTGGATATTCCTAGATTTCACAAAAGCTGATTGCTCATAGGAAATGAGGGAGGGGAGGTGAATTTTAAGTCTATTAGCAAGGGTTTTCGAAATAATTTTGTAAGAGGTATTGCATAAAGCAATAGGTCTAAAATCTTTAACTTTTTTTGGATTTTTTATCTTAGGAATAAAGGTAAGAATAGTTTTGTTCCATTCGAGGGGGAAGGAAGCATGTTGATGAAGGAAATTGAAACAGGTAAGAAAATTATCCGAGATCACATGCCAATAGATTTTATAAAACTCGGCTGTGAACCCATTGAAATCAGGACTTTTGCCATTGGCTAAAGAGTGGATTGTGTTCCACAACTCTTCTTTAGTGAAAGGCTTAGTCAGAGATTGATGAGAATCTGAACTAATTTGAGTAAATGATGGCCAATGAAGGGGAGAGATGGAATGAGAAGGTTGGGACCAAAGCTGCTTATAAAAATTCAAAAACTGATTAAGAATATCAGTATCTAAAGTGTAAACAGGAGCATTGTCATCAGAGATTGAGGATATTAAATTTCTCATTCTCTTCTTCATAACAGTGCGATGAAAAAAAGCAGTGTTTAAATCTCCATCACTGATCCAATTGGTCTTAGCTTTGGACCACCATTTGAGGGCAATTTGCCTATGAAAGGCTAAAGCTCTATGATGGAGGGATCTAAGGGAGGTCTGTTGAATTGGGGAAAGGCCCGAGAGGGCTTCAAGGTGTTCTAGAGAGGAGATCTCAGATAAAGATTCTTTGAGTCTCTTCTCAAGAATCCCAAGAATGTCTCTATTCCATACTGAAAGGGCATTTCTGGTATTATGAATATTATTAGAGAAAGTGAAGAATGGGCTGCCAGAAGATGTAGAGTTATTCCAATTGTTTGAAACTATTTTAAATGAGTACTCGTGCTCGACCCAGAAGTTTTGAAATCTAAATAACTTTGATTGAGAAGATTTCCTAGGATTGATATGAATATAGAGAGGACAATGGTCTGAAGTTGTTCTAGGCAAATGTTCCACTAAGATCTTATCAAAAAAATGGGACCACGCAACATTGATAAAGGTTCTATCTAGTCTTACTAAGATAAGATGCATGTCATTTCTATTATTACACCAAGTATAGTTTGGCCTAGAGAAACCAGCATCAATGATACCAGCATGAGATACAAAATTTCTAAAACATTTGACCGAGGTGTTGATTCTAAATGGGGTACCTCCTGATTCATTAGAGACATTTAAGATACAATTAAAATCCCCACTAAGCATCCAAGGAAAGCTAGAAAGATCTATAGAAGACAAATCTTCCCTTAATTTATTTCTAATGATGGGATTAGTGCTAGCATAGATGTTGGTTAGCAGAAATGGTTCTAAGTCCTTATATTTAACAATAACATTAATAAATTGAGCATTAAGGGATAGCACCTGGGTAGAAATTGAAAGAGTCCCAAGCAATGATAAGCCCACCAGATCTGCCATTGAAGGGATAAGATACCCCTTGCCAAGAGTTGCCTAGGGTTTTAATAAACCTAGTAGCTTTTAAAACAGAAGCATGAGATTCTTGAAATAAAAGAAGGGCAAAAGAATATTTTCTTTGAAGGTGGAAAAGAACGTCTTTAACAGGACGCCTTCCTATTCCTCTATAGTTTCAGCTAAGAATTTTCATTGTTAAACTAGTTGAGAGGGTTTAAATCTGCCTGAGCAGGATAAGTTAGAAGAAGGACATTAGGATCTAGATCTTTTTGATGCCTAGATCTCTTAGAAGATGAAGGGAGATTAGATTTTTCTACTTTTTCTAAAGCAACTATTTTCTTTCTAGGTTTAGGGGGTCTTTTAGAAGAAGCATTGTTTTTGGATGGAACCCTAGAGCTAGAAAGTTGAGGAGCAGCCTTGAAGACTTGGTTAAGCTTCATGGCCATTTGTTCAATGGACCTAGAAGGAGGGTGATTAATGGAACTTCTTTTAACTAGGCTGGTAGAGTCATTAGGGTGATCTACAGGAAGTTTATTAAGGTCTTGGATGGGAGTGGAGATGTCCATCTCACTTTCAAGGAGGTTTTGTTCGTGATCAGGACTTTTCGACATATTATCAAAGTCAAACTCTTTTGAGAATTCTGGGAAAGAGTGACTTTGATAGATGAAGGGTTTCTTGGGAGTTTAGGGTTCAGATTTATTCTGAACTTTTGAGGCAGTAGGGTTGGTCTTATAACCCCTAGGAGGATCTTCTTTATAACTAGGGGCCTTATTAGTTTTGATCTTAGTATTATGAGATTGGATATAAGGCATGGTATTATTTTGCCTAGGGAAAGAGGTTTGTTTTCTGAGTTTTCTCTTTTGAACAAGGACATAGGGTCCACAAACATCTTCAGAAGAAGTATTACATGTATTATTTGTAACTCTATTCAGAGAAGTATTAACAGTAGAAGCATTATTTTCAAAAACAACATTATCATTGTTATGATGTAAACAAGAAGAATCTACTTGAGCATTGCAGTTACTGGTAGCAATAGAATTTGTTTGATCAGAAGACATGTTTATATTAGAAGACATATGCACAGAATTTTGTTTGGAAATCTTGGCAAGGCAAGAAGATTCAAAATGGCCGATCAATCCACATGAAAAACATAGAGAAGGTAAATTTTCATAGATTATAGATTGAAAAAATTCTTTACCTGGTAAGCCAATGGTGATCCCTTGGCAAATAGGAACAGACAAGTCAATTTCTATACACACTCTTACATATCTATCACGTTCAAAAACAGAGAATCGATCATCAACTTTAATAACTCGACGGAGACCAGAAGCGATTAAAGTGATAGAATCAAGATTCCAGAGTTCCAGCAGTAAACCGTGCAGTCTAATCCAGACTGGAGCCGAGGAAATACGCTCCAGCCATGGACGGAAAAAGGGCCTCCATGGGATCAAATGGATGTTATCCCCACGAAAGGACCAAGGGCCACCAGAAAGAATATTCGAAGCGGAAGATAAATCTTTGAAACAAAAAACAAAAAATCCATCTTCGAGATCAAGCACCGACAAAAAACCATTGTTCGACCAAAGTCTTTCAGCCCATTGATAGACATAGAGAAGAGGAGGGGCTTTACCTAGGAATTTACCTATGATGCTTGATTCCCACAGTTGAGACCATGATTGAAGTTGGTCGGCGATGAAGTGGACATGCCCTGAGGAGTGTTGTTGTATGCGATGGAGAGAAATCGGAACCGCAGGGGAGGAAGAGAAGCCTGGAGGGATTTTAGGGTTTGGGGCCGACCCTTTTAGAATCTGAGCCCACGAGATCGTTGAAGCCGATCGGCCACCAGTCGAAGGAGAAGGGGAAGAAGAGCTGAGCGGGAGAGAGGAATGCGGAACAGGAGTCCCGTTAGGCGGATCTGGAGGGGGAGGGGGAGGCGGCGCTAGGGTTTCTGAAGAGGGCGAAAAAAAATCGCTCTTTGCAGAGGAGTTGTCGCCCATCTCGATTTCAATTAATTAATTCTTAATGATCAACATAACCTCCTACAGATTTTCTAACTGAATTAATGATATTGATCCTAGAGATGGATTTGATTTCTTAATTATAGAGTTGCGCCCTTGTGATATGATAAGAAGAAAATGGGTTAGGCTCATTAGTTGTATTTGATACTTTCCATTGATTCGACCCTGAAGCAAAGCTGGAATTAATGGATTGATTACTGATTAGTTTTTATTGTCTTGTGTCTTTGTATTACTAGTTATGAATTGTAAGTAAATGTTTTGTATTTACTGTTATTGCGATTTATATTTTATTTCTCTTATTATTTGTGATATCATTTATTAAGTACATACTTTTGGGCAAATTTAGTTGAGATATATATTGATTTAATTTCATTTTAATTAGAATTTAACTCAGTACACACAATTCACACCCTTGGTGTGCTCAGTCCATTGACACAAAGTCCACCAGCATACTAGTAATCTAATACAATCTTGGAGTGCCACAATTTGTCTCCTGCAACCCTGCAAGCATTGATGGCAAAAGGTAATTAACTAATCAATTATATTCAGAAAGTGCCATTAACTACTTGCTTCACACACTTGCTTTCCATCCATTAATTTACTACACTTTGAGCAAATAGGCTCTTATACAATTAGCCTGACAAGGTGAGGCATGAATGATGAGAGACAAGGGTAATTAAGCCATTGGAATTTGACCTCTCAAGTGACAAAAAGTGAGCATTGTGCTCAATGATGGATGATTAATGTTCCCCCAGTGGAGTTGGAGTCCATGTGAGTGTGTGCTGGAGAAGAGAGACCACCATTACACACCTTCAAAGTGCATGCCTTGAGTGGGAGAGTGGGAGAGTGGAGGCTTTTTGTCCTTTGCATGTGAACTTGCTCTTCTTCTCTCAATCTCTTCTTCCTTTTTCTACTACTCTCCCCTCATCTCAAGGCTTCCCTTGCTTTGGGATGGGCCTTTACTTCTTGGTGGATCTGCCTTACAGTTCAAAAGTGTTCCAAACTCAATTATATATAGCTAGAGCTAGCTTCAATGATCACTTCCTTTTTGCCTTTTATTTTATTTTATTTTTTTTTCTCTATTGATGAGTCTATATATTTTGAAATTTTTTGTTACTCTTTTGTTATTTTTAATCTAATTTAGGCAATTTATCCAAAAAAATTGTCCATTTTCTTCAATGAGTATAAGTAGATAACAATTATTTTCATTTTTTCTAATGTAAACCCTATAGATTCATTTTGAAGAAGAAAAAGAATTACAGAGTGAAAGTGTGTCAAATTATAGTTTTTGTCTCAAAATAATATTTACATGTAGATACTATTTGTGGGTTTTATAGTTGAAAAAGAATATGAAAAGCTTGATATGATGCACTATAGAGTTTAGGAAGATACCTAACAAACTCTACCAAATTTAAAAAAATAATAACCTAGATTTTACCAAGAGGCTTAAAAACACATTCATGCACATATATATTGTTTTCACCTGATTGGGGTCACAACTCAAAAGCTCTCACCCTTGAAGGAGCCCTCTACTTGAAGGGTACCCCTACCCTAATATCTTCATGTGTATCAAGTTGATAGATAGTGTTTTTTGGTGGAGACAAAGGACCACTTGGTCCACTAGCAAGTAGGGCAACTTAAATCATAATTGGCCTAAACTCTCAATTATTACACATATATCCTTTCCTTTGAAAAAATTACTGGTTCATGAGTGTTTCTAAATTACTTGTTCATTTTGTTTTGCAAAAAAAAAAAAAAAAATACTAGTTATTTTTTGCTACTGTTTAGAGTAGTTGAACATAAGCAGATGCATTTGAAGAGCCCAGTCCAAAGTGCACATGTAATAGAAAATCCAATACATAAAGTTAAAACTTCTTGATAAAATATATTTCTTATTTAGGGAGGGGGGGGGGGGGGGAAATAAAATAATTGTGTGATTTTAGGGGTGAGTGGATTCGGGTACTTTGTATTTTTTATGATACCTGGATCCTACTCTGTATAAGACCGGTTCCTAAATTTTGAAACCGGACCCTACCTTATTGGAACTTGGAAGCGGATCCTACTCGGAACAACCGGATCCTACTCGGAACCACCGGTTCCGGTTCCAGTTCCGGGTACCCTATAATTATAACCAACCAAAAGAATTTAAACTACAACTATATACTTAAACCTGCAAAATCAAACAGTTCGTAGATGAAAGAAAAGAAAACAAGAATTCAAAAGACAAAATAAATATTAAGAAAATGAAAATAAATTACAAAGCATGATAGTATAATAGTGGATGAAAGAATGAAATGAAATAGTAGATGAAAGAATGAAATAAAATGAAATAAACATAAAACCGATTTAATAATTAAATATATATATAACTAGTTCTGGGTACTAGTTCTGGTTCCGGGTATCCGGAATGATGGAATCGGAACCGAAACCGATTTTAACCGGTTCCTTAATTTGTTACCTAGATCCTATACCCGAAATTGATTTGGGTCTATCTGAAACCTATCTGATAGGTAAGTTTCAACCGATTCTGAGTCTACTCGATATCCATGCACACCTCTAGTAATTTTTTAGATTGTTGGAAACTCCATGTTGCTTAATTCTTCAAGTAAAATAGAATAAAGGAGATTCAATAGAAAAAAAGAGTAATATTAACTTATAATTATTTTATTGTCGGGAAGTTATATATTCATAAACACTCCCTAAAATTGAAATGATAAAGAGAAAATTAATGTGATTCCGGTTAGAATGAAACTCTAATGTTTTTTTTCAATTTATTTCTTATTCTTTGTGGTTAACTTATTATAAAGGATGTAATAAAATTACAACACTATGTAAAGTAAACATAGAGAAAAAAATTACATAAAAAATATGAAATCAAAAAAGAATTACGTGCGCCAGTGACTCATGAAGATCTCATTGAAATGGAGTATAAAGTTATAAATTAGTGTGTTTAGTAGGCATACTAGACAGGACAAGAGAAGTCAATACAGGATAAACAGTTATACCGTATTTATTTCGCACAATATTAAATAAATAAAATTAATATTTTTGCATTTATTTCTTATTATTGTAGTACAAGACTATAAATATTGATCAAAATATCTTTATGTTTACAAGTTATTAAAAAAAAATTATATCATGAAAATAATAAAAAATATTACTGATAAAAAATTAACAACAGAGAGAGCTAGAGAGGCATACCTAGAACGATGAGAAGTCACCAACATCATACTCAAGTTGTCAGGGAGATGAAAACGTTGGCCTAAGGTAATTAACTTTGGTCTCAATCTTAGTTTTGATGATAATAAATTCGGAACTAATGTTTAATTGTTCAGATTCGTAGTTGAGTTGCACGCGATGTCTGCAATTGAAAGATCAACGTGTAATCAAAGAAAATCTCAAGGTCGTTGATCGATGCTAAAAAGACGAAGAAGAGTTAGTGTCTAGGATTTTGGATCTAGATTGGTCTAGATTACTTGTACAATTCTTAAAATGCATGTTGATGATGAAGAAAACCAAATCAAAAACCTAAAATCCAAATCGAAACTCGAACGCGTGCTGAAATTGCACACAATGCAATTTCGGCCGATGTTCGGCCGAAGGGTCGGTTGAGTTAATCGAGTTTGGACCGGCCATCAACAACTGGGTGCAATGGCTTTATTTTCAACCATTGAATTTATTTGAGCTGAGTCATTCCTTGGTGTTGGCCTAAGATTTTCAACCTAGGTCTTAATCTCGGTTTTGATGATAACAAACATGAAACTATGTTTCATTGAGAAATATTTTCAGATTTCAAGTCAGTTTGCGCGCGATGTCACGCCTCAAAACCTAGGATCACATGATCGACCAGAGTATACGTTTGTACCCCGAAGCTCAAAAATATAAATACAACCATGGTTTCAAAAATTGTACCGCACTGTTCGGTACGGCCGGTATTTACTGGTTTTTGGAAAAACCAATATACGAGATACCTGGTATTGAGCGATACTAGGTATCTCGGTAAATACCGCCCGATATCGGCGGTATTTATGAAATATCGGCCATACCAGGAAGGTATTTGATGTCATACCGGGCGATACCGCCTGGTATAACCCAACGGCTCTTAAAAAGAGCTGTTGGGTACTGTAGTAGAATGGTCCCAAACGGCTCTTAGCTGGTACTGTAGTAGAATGGTCCCAAATGCACCAAAGCACCGCCGGAAGTCCGACAGATGTTCAAAGATATGCTCATGAACAAGAAGGAGCAACGTCTTAAGAATGCAGCTCAACGAGCCGAGTTCGACCAACGAGCAACCCAAGAAGTCGGCGATGGCCATTACGAGGCTCGGGGTGGCGACGACGATGAGGATCCGGAACTTGAAGTTGACATCCGAGCTTCATTGGAGCACGCTGCATTCGAACGAGATCGAGTGTACTATCTCGGATCTCATTTTGAGTATAGCGGCGGCAGTGGCAGCAGTGTCACAAGCAGCGCCGGCTCAACTTCGGCTCCCGAATCAATGGACCGAAGTGGTTCAATTCCCTCTGGTTCTCAAATTGGCCGGAGTTCTAGCATGAGGGTACCTCAAAGCAGAGGAGACAGCAGAGGAGACATTCGTAGATTCTTCACAAACCTCGGAGAAAGTGGTAGGAAAACTAATGTTGATATTTTTGATCATGATCCCAGGGCATTTCCTCCTCCATCAGCAAAGCAACCGCGCATAGACAATGCTTGGGGCAAGACGAAGAAGTGGGAGTTAGGGAGAGCCATCTCCAAATGGTTCCACTTCAGTCGGATTCCCGCAAATGCAGCCAACAATCCATACTATCGAATCTTGCTGTCTACCATCCATAAGGTAGGCCCAGGTATTGCCCCTCCAACTCCCGATGAAATTTCAGATCCTTACCTTGATGCGGAGGTCAATGAAATAAAGCAATGGATCGACAGAATCAATTGGCAATGGGGGAGTACGGATGCAATTTGATGTGCAATAGCTGGACCGGGCCAATCCGAATGAGCATCATCAACTTCCTAATATATTGCAATAGGAGGGTTGTTTATCACAAGTCGGTGAACTCGTCCGATGAAATCCATGACGCTTACTACATCTCGAAGCTGATGATAGTGGTGATCAAGGAGATTGGACCCCAGAATATTGTTCAAATTATAACCGACAACGGAGCCAATTTCAAAAGGGTAGGTGAGATAATTGAACAAGATAATCCTCACATATGTTGGACTCCATGTGCAGCCCATTGTGTAGACCTAATGATGAAGAATATCGGTGTTATATCAATGGTAAAGTCGACGATAAAGAAGGCACAACAAATTACCCGCTTCATCAGCCACACAAGGGTACATGCCCTAATGAAAAAATTTACATAAGGTAATTTATTAATTTTTAAATAATTTACAGTATTTATTTATTAATTATTTTATCATAAATAATTACTAATGATAGTTCCATATTTTAGGTAAAATTCATCGACCAGGAGTGACTCGTTTTGCAACCAACTTCATCGCATTAAGGTCGCTCCAATAAAAAAAGGTGGCCCTTAGAACTATGTTTACATGTGAGGAATGGAGTTCATCAAGATATGTCGAAAAAATTGATGGAATATAAATAGAGAAGTACATCCTCAACACGCGCTTCTGGGATTACATCACAGAAATAATCGTCGCCGTAGAACCTTTGTACAAGGTTCTACGACAGGTGGATATAGAAAAGACGCCTTAAATGAGCCATCTCTACCACTACATCCATCAAGCACAAGAAGAAATCAATAGAGTTATGATTTCTCCTGTCAAGTATGAGCAGTTCATTGAAATTATCTCCCAAAGATGGGATAATCAAATGGGCCATGACTGACACATCGCAGGTATTTTTTATTTAATATTCAAAAATTATTTAAATTTCATTCATTATGCTTAATTACTTATTCATTATGCTTAATTTTTTATAGGGTATTATTTAAATCCCGCATACCAATACAAATATGATCTTGGACTGGTCGATAGTTTATTACATCCCCTTCGCAAGGTCATACAACGAATGTCGGGATCCAATCGAGAAGCGTCACAAGCTCTCAATGAATCAAAATGGTTCCGAGATGCAACTGACAATTTCAGAGATTCATTTGCAATCTCCATCCGAGATACTATGGATCGAGGTAGATAGAATTTTTTTGCCAATTTATTTATCATAGATAAAATTTCGTTACTAATATTAATTTTAAATTTGTTGCACCCGAATGGTGGTTACAATTTGGAACCGAAACTCTAACTCTTCGAAAGATTGCAACACGCATCCTCTCGCAAAGCACATCATCATGTGGATGCGAGAGAAATTGGTCGACCTTCGCCTTGATTCATACGAAGCTGCGCAACCGCCTTTCGTACGCCCGATTAGAGAAGCTTGTATATGTTCATTACAACATGCAACTTCGAATGCGGGCGTTACAAAACGAAGATAGAAATATTCCATATATAGATCCGTCCGATGTCGGGTTTGACCAAGGCGATGCGGACCCAATAATTGATTGGTGGAGTATAATTGATACAGACCCACCTCTTATTGATGAACCAGGCGAACCACCTTGACCTTCACCAATTATATTTAATGTTGTTGAGTCTGAGAGCCAACTAGAAGACACGGACAATCAAGCTCTTGAGAGGGACATGACCCTTGCTCCCTTGAACTCTTAACGAGTTCGACAAGTAAGACGACGATCCACGTCTGACTCTCTATCTTCACCTTTACCGACAAAGGCAAAAGGCAAAGGCAAAGTGAAACGACTAATTGATCCTTTGGACGCGATTGCAGAAGCGGAAGAGGACGAAGAAGACGAGCCCTCAGTTCATAGCAGTAGCAGCACAAAAGACGAAGGAGATGAAGATGATGACAGAGCTGGGGGAAAAGACATCGTCGTGCTATCAACACCGACACCTACCGATCTGTGGACGAATGAGCAATACTTCGACCATTACACCCAAGATCAGGATCACGGTGCTAGAACCGGAGGAACAACTCAAGTATACGAGAAAAGAGGCCGGCGTCAAGGAGGTAGACCGACAGTTGTGCAAGATTATCACCACGATATGATGAGTATCTTGCAAGAAATTTCTGAATCAACCTACTATGTATCAAGTACCTACTCAACTAATGATACAAGGACTAGTTCCTGGACTGCCAACAAAGAAACACTGATGGATATGTGGTATAATAGATACCAAGGCATGATAGCATGAGATCATTTCCAGATATGGGCATTGGAGACTTACGGTGTTGACCTTAGTCGTGTATGTCCCCAAGATATCACTACTAGAAAAATGGGCATCAGCAACGACTGATGCCGTTGCTGAGCCATTGATGAAAATCATCAACAACGGCGTGCAACGGCTGGCGCCGTTGCAATGGAGCCGTGGCAGAAAATCGCGTTGCTGATAACTTAGCAACGGATCAGCAACAGCCGCTCGGGTCGTTGCTAAAAATATTATCAGCAACGGTTTTGCCACGGACGCGGAGCCATTGTTGATAACATTAATAGCAACGGCTGGTGAGCCCGTAGCAACGCCGTTAGTAAAAGCCCGTTGCTAAGCCGTTGCTGTAGGTCATCAGAAATGACTTTCGATAAACTTTTAGCAACGACTTTCCCACGGATGGCTGTGGGAAAGCCGTTGCTGATGATGTGAACATGGTAATGAAAAAAATTAAAATTTCAAATTTCCATTGATACATTGATATATTATCTGATACATAACTCATACACCCATACACTCATACACACATTCATTCACACATCACAAATACACCAAGATATATATCAAAACAATTATATTTATATTGATAATTATCCACAATAGTATAAAAACTATTCAAATGCAAAATTGAAGTATCAATATCCAAACAAAATAAATTAAACAAGTATAATATCTCAGTAACAAAGTCAATATAAAAAAATCTCACGATGACGATGGAGGATGGCCTGGATAATTTGGCGGGGTCTGGAGTGCTTGAGTGTACACCGGCGTGGATTGACTCGAGGACGATGGATGAGATGATGCCGAAGAGATGCCTGCTTCGGGATGACCTGACATGTTGCGAAGCATAGCAGGCATCTCCGCCATCATCTGACTCTGACGCGCGATTGTCTCCTCTAGAGTCCTTTTCTGCTACTATGATCATAACTGGATCTGGAGGTGGACGGCAGCTCACCAGCGACCGGAGAGGTCGGTGCCCCAAGTGGTCCTACTACGACTTGCGCAAAACCACTATCTGCAAAGCCATAAATGCAGCCATGGTCCCAGCCACCTGCGGCCTCGACCCACGTTGCTGCGTCAAAGTCCTCGGGGGTGCCCCCCGCGCTGCACCACCGTTTGGCTGTAGGTCTCCTACTCGAGTTTGATTTTTTGTTTAATATTTATCATAAAACTTAAATTATAAATATATAATGAATAATTTAAACAAATATATAGTTACCATAATGTATACAGCGCGATTGTCGATGTACTCCCCCGTCCCATGTGCTTGACGGTGAGTCCGCTCAAACATCGCCATCGGGGAGGGTCGCTGGACAGTCCCGTCATCCGACACCGTCATCTACATTTACAAAACAAATACATTAATTAGTACACATAGTAATAAATAAAATATATAATTAAAAGGTATACTTACTATACGGTTCGCGTGCACTGCAAATGCAATAGACCGCCGGTGTGACGCGCTGCTCCCCCCGACATGCGATTTCTAGCCGCATTCCTAGAAACCTCCTACCATCGATCCGTCGACCATATTCCCACGAGCTGGTCCCATATATCCGGAGTAATCCAATCGGGGCTGTATCCCCGAGTCTCCGCGATGTTAGTAGTCCCAGCTCGTGCCATCGACTGGGACCGAGCCTGCCCCAGCTGCCCGTTGTACCTTGCCCGGGAAATAGCCTCCCAGGCAGCGTAAATGAAGGGCCTTTGGTCCTCAGCCCATGTATAGCGAGCCTGCAGAATAATAATATCAGTACCAATATTAATCATCATGCATGTAAAAAAAATAATAATACGTGCCTCAAACTCGCGCCATAACATGTCGACGAGGCCATGCCCGGTGCATGTATCGTCGAATAGTAGAAGAAATGCTCCTCGACACTTCTTCTTGCTCGAACCTGCACAACAAAAATAATTTTTAATATTATATTATGATATAATGAATTTGTAATGATTCATAATTCATGATATATTACCACTCCCCAATCACCCTAATAAATCTACGTGACTCTGTGGCCGGTGGAGGCTGCCACCTGTTCGGCCCGCGTGGTTGTCTGCGTCTGGATGTACTAGCCTCGGCGATATCATCGGCATGAGAATCAGTAACAGGAGGATCAACAGCATGAGTAAGTGTAGGAGTCTCACCGATCGGAGACTCCGAAGCTCTCCTGCGACGATAACCACGACCAGACATATCTGTCGAATAGACATATAATTAGATTATTGTATAAATAGTAGAGATATATTTAATAAAATATATACTTTACAACTATTCCTCATCATCTGAATAATAGTCTTCGAATTCTTCCTCTTCTTCATCTTCTTCATCTCCAGCTTCCTCAATTTCATGATCGTCATCATCAGCATATTCAACTTCTAATTGAATTGACATTGTGTCTGCATCCTCGAGTATTGGAATAATACGATCTACAGCAGGAGGATCATCTTCTTGATAGAAACCATCTGTCATATCAGGTATCAGCTTATTTTCTCCTACTATCGGATCAATTTTTCCTCTACCTTTTGTCTTACAGACTACATGCCAATCTGCTCTATCTTTATTTCGAGTCGGATACTTCGCGTAATATACTTGTTCGGCTTGTGATGCCAATATAAAAGGCTCATTTACTGCCAATTTAGATTTGTAATTAACCTCAACAAGTTTGTATTTTGGATGAACTTTAATGTCCCTTTCTGTTGTCTCGAACCAATGACATCTAAATAGAATAACTGATTTCAAGCCGAACTAGTGCCCTTTCAACAGTCCATGTCACTCTATCACTTTTTCCACCAGTCCATAAAAATCCATATCACGATTGTCCCTTTCAACACAGACCCCAGCATTCATCGTCTTCTTTATAAATGCATATTCAACCGTGTGAAATTTATACCCATTAACAAAATATCCGCTATAGCACGACATAAGTCGCGACGGTCCACTAAGAAACTCAAATATTCTTTCATCTATTTCAGCTCTGTGATCTTTGTTGTAAGTCTGAATCCAAGTAGGGAAATCACGATTCCGTAATCTCTCCAATTCTTCATCGTTGTGAATAGAGTATTTTTTCACCATCTCAATGTCAAATATTTCAATGAATTGTTCAATCTCTGGACAATTGAGTAATACATACAAGTGTGCCAAATGATACTCTTCCTCGCTTAAGTGTCGAGATGGACGAGAACCAAAAGCATGACCAGAGTGACAAAATATATTTAAACGTCCATTTGAATGTCGAACACCCCCGTCGTCGTTACGTGGAAGACGATCAAATCTTGTCTGTACTGTCGATTCAAAGTAAAATGAGCAGAATGTTGAAATTTCTTGGACGATATACGATTCAGATATTGATCCTTCAACAGCTGCGGTGTTCTTTACTTTTTTCTTCAGACGATTCATGTATCTTTCAAATAAGTACATCCACCTATATTGAACGGGGCCACCAACTCGTGCCTCGTATGCCAAGTGTATCGGTAGATGCTCCATCGAGTCAAAAAATGCAGGAGGGAAAAACTGCTCCAGCTTGCATATGATTTCAACAATATTATTTTCAAGTGTTGACATATCTTCGACTTGAAGAACATTTGCACAAATATTTATAAAAAACATACTTAATTCGGTCAACGGACTCCAAATATTATCAGGTAGAAGATCTAGAAATGCGATCAGAAGTAATCTCTGCATGAATACATGACAATCATGGCTCTTCATCCCTGATATTTTGCAATCATCGACGTTCACACATCGAGATAAGTTTGAAGCATATCCATCGGGTAATCTGAGTTCTTTTACCCATTGACAAACATCTTTGATCTGTTGTTTATTTAACACATATAGGGCCTTCGATTTCAGATATCGTCCGTTGACCTCTTGTAACTCCAACTCTGGTCTTTTACAAAATATTTTCATATCATGTCGGGCTTTGACATTATCTTAAGTTTTTCCAAAAATATCCATCAAAGTGTTGAAAATATTATCAAACACATTTTTTTCAATGTGCATGACATCTAAATTATGTCGAATCAATAATGAACTCCAATAGGGCAATTCCCAAAAGATACTTTTTTTCACCCAGTTATGTGTTTGGCCAAAACCTGACACTCTTTCATTACGACCAAATACTATATCTGGAAGTGCTGAAACACGTGCTAACATTTGTTCACCAGACAACATCGGTGGTGGCCCATCTCTTTCGACTCTGCCCGTAGTAAATTTATTACGATTCCTTCGATACTGATGATTAACCGGTAGGAATCGACGATGACAATCAAAGAATGAGATTTTTCGTCCGTTCTGAAGACTGATTGATTTAGAGTGTTCCATACAATACGGACAAGAGAGTCGGCCGTGAGTGCTCCAACCAGACAACATGCCGTACGCCGGGAAATCATTGATTGTCCATAAGACTGCGGCCTTTAAATTGAAGTTTTGCTTCCGATGACAATCATAAGTGACAGCTCCCTCCGTCCACAATATTTTCAATTCATCTATCAAGGGTCTGAGAAATATGTCAATTTCTTTTCGTGGACCCTTAGGACCCGGAATAATCATCGAAAGATAAATAAATTCATCTTTCATACACATTAACGGTGGCAAATTATAAACTGTCAGCAGCACTGGCCAAACTGAATAAGGAGTTGCAGAATGTCCAAACGGATTAAAACCATCTGTGCACAATCCCAATCTTATATTTCTAGTATCCCTAGCAAATGAAGGATAATATGTATCCAAATGTTTCCATGCTTCGCTGTCGGATGGATGAGTCATTACTGTATCATCACGACTTCTTGCATGCCAACTCATGTAGGGGGCTGTCTTTTCCGACATGAATAATCTTTGAAGCCTCGGTGTTAGTGGAAAATACCGAAGCACTTTAAACAGGATATTTTTCTGTCGGACCTATTTCTTCTCCTTGTAACGACGATGTTGACATACAGGGCATTTATCCAACTGCACATTTTCTTTATAATATAAAATGCAGTTATTTTGGCACGCGTGTATTTTTTCGTACCCAAGCCCCAATTTTCTCATTAGCTTTTTAGTCTTATAAAAAGTTGGCTCAAACTTGTTATCAGTAGGCAGCATTCCATTAATCAATCCTGCAATCCGATCATACGCAACCCCGCTGATAGTACAATCGGCCTTGATGTTTAGGAGCTGTGTCATTGCTGAAAACCTAGTGTATTTAGGACAATTCTCATACAAAGGTTCATCGGCAGCTTTCAACATCTCGTAAAATTCTGCAGCTTCTTTATTCGGTAATTCAATCTCTACCACAGTTTGTACTTCTGTGATATCAACCGCTGTAGTATCTGGTGGGACTGATGTCTGAAGAACTGATCGATCAACATTATCATTCAGGTGGAATTGACCCCCAAGACTATCAAGTATCATAGTTCTATAGGGATTAGATTGACTAGATGAAGAAGCACCAGCAGAGAAAGATTCACCATATGTCTGAACGACAGGATTACTCGACATCCCGACTTCATGTGACTCCCCGTGACAAGTCCATAGAAAATATCTTGGTGCAAATCCTTTGCTATATAGATGTAGAGTGACAGTCTCCCGATCCAAAAATCGTCCATTCAAACAAATGCGGCACAGACATCGGATTTGATCACCGATGCTAACGAAATTCCGATTTGAATAGGCAAAATTTAGGAAGTACGTTACGCCTAATCGAAACTCATTCGTTAAAGCTCCACGATCAAGACGTCGGTACATCCAACTTCGATCAGCCGACATGATTCTGTCAATCAATGACAATTTCTTTGGTTAATGTCTTTAGGTGAGATTGTCCTATTCCATTCGGGATTTATGTTATTTATATTGCACTAAGTACTTATTTTAACCGCTAACTTCATTCTAAATTTCGGCAGCATCTCCCTACAGTTCTCCGAATACTCATATCATCTGGGCGCGTATTAGAGAACAAGAGAGATGTTGCCGAAATTTAGAATAATTAGTTCACAGTTAAAAGAAAAAAAACGTAAGTGCAGTACAAATAACTATATTCCCAAATTGTCCAATTAGAGACAATTTAAGAATTGTACGTCGTATAAAAGATCATCTACTTCTTTTACACGAACATACAATCCCCAAACGGATCTAAGGTTTTGCTAAATCATATTCGACTCGTCGATGCGTACGTGAAACATATCAACTCATCGGATGGATGATTATTTTCTAAATGTTTCGAGACAGTTCGAGTCCATATTGGACAATTTCGACACGAGTCCAAATTAGACGATTCCGGCAGGAGTCCATAATGAACTATTCCGGCGCGCGTCCGAAGTGGACAATTCCGACGCGAGTCCACTGAGGACAACTTTGGACTAATTAACAATATTTTAACTAATTAATTAATATAAATCTACATCATTTTCATTAATTTAAATAATTAACCTACCATTATTAAATATTAATCTAACTAAATTAAACTAAAAATTAATATAAACTCTAAAAATTAATCTAAACCCTAAAAATTAATCTAACAAATTAAACAATTAATCTAAATAATTAATTAACAAATAAAAAAATAAAATAAAATAATCTACTACTACCGGACACAGTACAAGATCCGGCGGCGGCCATCGGCCGATCGCCGTTGGCCGAAACCCTAAAAATAGGGTTTCGGTCGGATTTCCCGCTGGCCGCAACGGGAAGAGACGGCCGGGCGGCGATGAATACCTGAAATCGGCGGTCGAGGACAGACGACAGCGGCAGCTCGGCGTCGTCGGCGTCGGCAGCGACGGCGAGAGGCGGGTGGAGGAGGAGGTGGCAGCAGCGGGAGGAAGAAGGGGCGGGCGCGTTAGAAAGCCGTTGCTAATAAGTTATCATCAACAACGGCTCACTTGTCCATTAGAGAGCCGTTGCTGATAATTAAAATCATCAGCAACGGCTCGCGTGTCCGTTAGAAAGCCGTTGCAGATACAACATATCTGCAACAGTTTGAGCGGCCGTAAGAATGCCGTTGCAAATAGCAACGGCTTGAGCGACCGTTGCTGATAACCGTTGCTGAAGACTCAATTTCTAGTAGTGTATGTACGAGTACAACGGACATCATTTGCCCGTATTTTAAACATTATATTCATGTATTTGACATTTGAATATTAAATTTAAGTATTTCTTGATCCATTATGTGTTATTGGAGTTATTTTTAACAGCAAAATACAAAAAAACAATTTTTTCTTCTGTCCGGTATGCATTTTTCGTATCGGCCCATACCGTGTGTCGGTACGATATCGATACATATCGGTACCAGTATTTTAAACCATGATACAACCATGCATTTACCAAAAAGTTAAGTAAATAAATTAAATCCCAAATAATTCTTGAATGTCCACGTGAATATGCATAAGTTCTACATCCAAAAGACTAAAAAATAAAATACAACAAATTCCTCTAAGACGCCACTACGATCATATGTCACGAGATCTACGTCATGAGCTCGCTACCCTAGCTACGCCTCGCATGCCACAATACATTTACTACCCTTGAGCAGAAAAAAAAAACATGAAAGAGCAGGGGTGAGTTCATGAAGAACTCATTGAGTGTCTCGTCCCTAATCCCTCTCTAAGTCAAATGTTAAGGTGTATAAGTAATCATACATATAATAATTCATTATCTAAACATACCACCAGATAAATATTCGCATGAGAATATAAATATTCGCATTAGAATATAACTCAAATAACCATAAGCAACTAATTAATTTACATATGTTCATATAATGACATAATCAAAATTATCCTACTATAGTGTCCAGCGTACATGCGCCCATGGTTTCAAATACTGTACCGTATCACCCGGTACGGTCGGTATTTATTGATTTTTGAAAAAACTGGTATACGAGATACTCGGTATTGGGCGATACCGGGTATCTTGGTAAATACCACCCGTACTGGGCAGTATTTGATATCATATCGGGCGATACCGCCTGGTATGACCCAATGGCTCTTAAAGAGCGCCATTGGGTACTGTAGCAAAATGGTCCGAAACGGTTATATAGCCGTTTGGGATCTGATTTGACCCATTTGGGGGTCTATATAAACCCTCCAAAATATACATTTCACCCCCACTCACCCATCTACTCATCTAAACTCTCTAAACTCTTAATCTCTCTTAATCTTTCTCAAACTCTCTCTCTAATATCATTTTTCTTAATTTCCATGCCGAAATCTCAAGCTGATCCCGCATGGAAGCACGGTGTTCGGTTGGGGAAGGCTAACCACTGGCAATGCATCCATTGTAATATGATTTGTCGTGGTGGAGGCGTCACTCGATTGAAGGCACGCTTGGCCGGAACATCCGTTGACGTCGTCAAATGCACCAAAGCACCGCCGGAAGTCCGACAAATGTTCAAAGATATGCTCATGAACAAAAAGGAGCAACGTCTTAAGAATGCAGCTCAACAAGCCGAGATCGACCGACGAGCTACCCAAGAAGTCGGCGGTGGCCATTACGAGGCTTGGGGTGGCGGCGATGATGAGGATCCGAAACTTGAAGTTGGCATCCGAGCTTCATTGGAGCACGCTGCATTCGAACGAGATCGGATGTACTTTCCCGTATCTCATTTTGAGTATGGCGGTTGTAGTGGAAGCGGTGGCACAAGCAGCGCTGGCTCGACTTCGATTGTCGGATCAATGAACTGAAGTGGTTCAATTCCCTTCGGTCCTCAAATTGGTCAGAGTTCTAGCATGAGGGTACCTCAAAGCAGAGGAGGCATTCGTGGATTCTTCAC
Source organism: Canna indica (assembly GCA_034359265.1). Taxonomy (NCBI): domain Eukaryota; kingdom Viridiplantae; phylum Streptophyta; class Magnoliopsida; order Zingiberales; family Cannaceae; genus Canna; species Canna indica. The sequence continues at coordinate 51,141,782 of CP136897.1, forward strand.
AAACCTTGAAGCAAGTGGTAGGAAAACTAATGTTGATATTTTTGATCTTGATCCAAGGGCATTTCCTCCTCCATCAGCAAAGCAATCGTGCATAGACGATGCTTGGGGCAAGACGAAGAAGTGGGAGTTGGGGAGAGCCATCTCTAACTGGTTCCACTTCAGTCGGATTCCCGCATATGCAACTAACAATCCATACTATCGAACCATGGTGTCTACCATCCAAAAGGTAGGCCTAAGGTATTGCCCCCTCCAACTCCCTATGAAATTCCATGTCCTTACCTTGAAGTGGAGGTCGATGAAATAAAGCAATGGATCAACGGAATTAAGTGGTAATGGGGGGAGTACGGATGTAGTTTGATGTGCAATAGCTGGACCGGGCCAAGCCGAATGAGCATCATCAACTTCCTCATCTATTGCAATAGGAGGGTTGTTTATCACAAGTCGGTGAACTCGTCCGATGAAATTCATGACGCTTACTACATCTCGAAGCTGATGACAGAGGTGATTGAGGAGATTGGACCCCAGAACGTTGTTCAAGTTATGATCGACAACAGAGCCAATTTCAAAAGGGTAGGTGAGATAATTGAACAGGATTATCCTCCATGTGCAGCCCATTGTGTAGACCTATTGATGAAAGATATCGGTGATATACTGATGGTGAAGTCGACAGTAAAGAAGGCGCAACAAATTACCCACTTCATCTACAACCACACATGGGTATATGCCCTAATGAAAAAATTTACAAAAGGTAATTTATTAGTTTTTAAATAATTTACCGTATTTATTTATTAATTAGTTTATCATAAATAATTACTAATGATAATTCCACATTTTAGGTAAAATTCATCGACCGGGAGTGACTCATTTTGCAATCAACTTCATCGCATTAAGGTCGCTCCAACAAAAAAAGGCGGCCCTTAGAACCATGTTTACAAGTGAGGAATGGACTTCATCAAGATATATCAGAAAAACCAATGGAAAATAAATAGAGAAATACATGCGCAACACGCGATTATGGGATTGCATCGCAGAAATAATCGTCGCCGTAGAACCTTTGTACAAGGTTCTACGACAGGTGGATATGGAAAAGACGCCTCAAATGAGTCATCTCTACCACTACATCCATCAAGCACAAGAAGAAATCAAGAGGGTTATAAGTTCCCCTGCCAAGTATAAGCACTTCATCAAAATTATCTCCCGGAGATGGGATAATCAAATGGGCCGTGACATACACAACGCATGTATTTTTTATTTAATATTCGGAAATTATTTAAATTTAATTCATTATGCTTAATTACTTATTCATTATGCTTAATTTTTTATAGGGTATTATTTAAATCCGGCATAGCAATACAAATATGATCTTGGAACGGTCGAAAGTTTGTTATATCCCCTTTGCAAGGTCATACAATGAATGTCGGGATCCAACCGAGAAGCAGCACAAGCTCTTAATGAATCAAAATGGTTCCGAGATGCAAATGACAATTTTGGAGATTCATTTGCAATCTTCATCCGAGATACTATGGATCCAGGTAGATAGAATTTTTTTGCCAATTGATTTATTAAAGATAAAATCCTGTTACTAATATTAATTTTAAATTTATTATAGTCGAATGGTCGTCGTTGCAATTTGGAACCAAAACTCCAACTCTTCGAAAGATTGCAACACACATCCTCTCGCAAACCACATCATCAAGTGGATGCGAGAGAAATTGGTCGACCTTCGCCTTGATTCATACGAAGGCGCACAACCGCCTTTCGCACGCCCGATTAGAGAAGCTCAAATATATTCATTACAACATGCGACTTCGAATATAGGCGTTACAGAATGAAGATAGAGATATTCTACATGTAGATCAGTTCAATGTTGAGTTTGTCCAAGGCGATGCGGACCCAATAATTGATTGGTGGAGTGCAATGGAGATTGACCCGCCACTTCTTGATGAACCAGGCGAACCACCTTGGTCTTCACCAATTATATTTGATTCTGTTGAGTTTGAGAGCCAACCAGAAGACACGGACAATCAATCTCTTGAGAGGGACATGACCCTTGCACCCTTGGACTCTCAACGAGTTCGACAAGAAAGACGACGAGCCACGTCCGACTCTCATGTTGGCTTTAGGTTTTCAATGTTGGTCTTAATCTCTTAATCTTTGTTTTGATGATAACAAACATGGATCTAATATTTCGTTGAGAATATCTTTCAGGTTCCATATCAATTAGCGTTCGATGTCCCCGATCAAAAATATCGAAAGAAATCAGAAATCGAAAGGACATTGATCGTCGCGCTCGGGTTCATCGTGAAAACTTCTCGAAGAGCGACGCGTGCACCAAAGACGTATTGGATGGGCTCAAAGATCACATGAAAGCTCTCCAAGTTGATGGTCGTTGAAAGCCGCAACCCAAAAACAAAGCGCGAAAGAAAACCAGGCTAAAAAATAAAATTTAGCCTAAATTCGATTAACCGGGTGATCGACCGAACAGGGTAAGAAAAAGATAGTATCTTTGTCGGTCGATCGAACACTGCCGAAAATAGGAAGTGGTTACTTCGGTCGACCGGTCGGTCGATCGATAGAGGCCTAAAAAGGGCAGTAGCCCTAGAGGTCGACCGACTAGTAGACCAAATGCGAGATCGAAGGATCTTGCATCTGGGCGGTCGACCCATCGGTCGACCGACAACAGAGAGAAAGCAGCGATCGAATGACCGATCGATCAGTTGATCGACCGACCAATCGACCGGCGGCCTGCAACGGATAGAAAACTATCCGTTGAGCTATCGTTTCTTCAGAAGCGTATAAATACACCCTCATATAATTCATTTTACCCTCTTCCCTGTCAATTACAGATATTATTGAGCATTCAAAGGGAAGATCTAAGACTTCCAAACGATCAACTGCACAAGCTGGGCTCGACTCGGGTTTTGATCAAGCTCCACCTCTTGACGAGTTGAAGGCGCCAAAGGCTTGGAAAAGAGCTTCCAATATTGGTTTTCTCTTTAAGCTCTTTTGATTGTATTTTATTGTTATTTGAACTGTTGTTTCTTTAATTTGGGTTTGTACGAAGACCGGGTGTTAGGTCTTCTTGCGTGGAAGTGGTTACCTGGTGTTAGGTGTAAAGCCACTTGTGTAAACTTAGTGTTTACTAGGATTAGTTTAGTTGTCCCTTAGGATTGAGGTGGAAGAGTGCTCTCGATAAGAAGGCAGAGACTTTCGGGTGTGGAAGTACCATAGGTCGAGAGTGAGACTCTTAAAGTCAAAGTCCTCTGTGTAAGGTAAACAAAAATTAATCTAGTAAAATATATTTGGAAATCCTAAGCGGGGTGCTTAGGTAGTGGAGTAGGCATTGGGGTCGAACCACTATAAATCTTGTGTTTGCATTGTTATTTATTATTGCTTGTGCTTAATTGGTTATATCGCTTTCGTATAAAATCGTAAGATTGCAAATTGCCTAAACGATTTAAGAAAATGATTAAATTGGAATTTAGGCTAATAGAATTAGTAAACACACTATTCACCCACCCTCTAGTGTCGCTATTTCGCCTTCATCTCCATCTTCACAATGAAAGGGAAAGAAGAAGCAACACATTCACCTTCAAAGGCAAAAGGGAAAGGCAAAGGGAAACGACCAATTGATCCTTTGGAGACGATTGCAAAAGCGAAAGAGGATGAAGAAGATGAGCCCTCGGTTCATAGCAGTAGCAGCAGAGAATATGGAGGAGATGATGATGATGATGATGGAGCTGGGGGAGAAGACACCGTCGCGCCATCAACACCGGCACCTACCGATCTGTGGACAAATGAGCAATACGTCGACCTCTACACCCAAGATCAGGATCATGGTGCTAGAACCGGAGGAACAACTTGGGTGTATGAGAAGAGAGGCCGGCGTCGAGGAGGTGGACCGACAGCTTTGCAAGATTACCACGACGATATGATGAGTAGCTTGCAAGAAGTTTCTGAATCAACCTACTCTGTATGAAGTACCTACTCAATTGATGATACAGGGACTAGTTCTTGGACTGCCAATAAAGAAACACTGATGGGTATGTGGTATAATGGATACCAAGGCATGATGGCATGAGATCATTTCCAGATATGGGCGTTGGAGACTTACGGTGTTGACCTTAGTCGTGTATATCCCCAAGATATGTACGAGTATGACGAACGTCATTCGTCCGCATTTTAAGTATTTGACATCTGAATATTAAATTTAAGTATTTCTTGATCAATTATGTGTTATTGGAGTTATTTTTACCAGCAAAATAAAAAAAAACTATTTTTTTTCTTTCCATTATGTATTTTTCGTATTGGCCCGTATCGTGTGTCGATACGGTACGGTATCGGTCAAAGATCGAGATCGGTACCGGTACTGATATTTTATTCCATGCATGTGCCCAACTTATCGTCATATAGGTGTAAACATGATAATACAAGGTTAGGGGTCGGTTGCTAGTTCAAGTCTAGCGATCCTCACCCATGAGCCCTTGTGTTAGAAACCCAGGAAAATCTAGTGGTCGGGTATGACCCTTCCACCAATGCCACTTCGGGTTTGCCGTGAGCGTGGCTCACTAACGCGTTTCTCGGCCTGTTAGCAACTAGTTGACCAAGCTGGCCATGCATCAAGTCTCATGAACAATCACATTCACATCCATGTTATATAATATCATGTAAGAAAATATCATGCATAAACATTTAACAATTTCTAACAGATTGCAATTCAGACCGCCGGATGACTGTCGGACTCCTGTATGTGCATGCACATGCCTAAATTAACCAGCCCTACCTTGAGCTCCAGTCCCTTGGCGGCAAAACCCAATCTCTCACATACACAACCACCCGTGGAATATAAAAGACAACATGTGTGCTACATGCTACCATAAATGAATATCATGTTTCGCATGCACAGGTGGTAACCCCAGAAGTTCATCGGGAAACACATCAGAAAATTCACTGACCACTGACGTCTCCCCAACTCGCCGACCACTCCCTCAGCCTCCATAGTCATGGATACAAAAGCTAGATATTATCGACAACCATAAGCAAGCAACTTTCGGGCTTCGAGGGCTGAGATAACCCGAAAGGATTCTCCCCTGCCTTCACCCTGAAAGGTGAATGACGACAGCTCAAGCTTATTAAAGGTAACTGCTTTGGGTCTGCAGTCCAATGACACATAATAAGCAGATAATCAGTCCATGCCTAGAATCACATCCAACTCGAGCGTCGGCAAGAGTACCAATTTTGCTTCCAAGGCATGCCCACAAACAAACATTTCACAGCCCCGAAAGACCATCTCTACAAAAAATAGAATGGCCCATAGGCGTTGACACAATCAAAGGTACTACTAGTGAATTCTTTTCCTTTCCCAGCCTTGATGCAAATTTATTAGAAATAAAAGAGTGCATAGCACCCGAATAAAAAAAATACGAAAGCCGATAAGGAACAAACTATAAGGATACCTGTCACCACAGTCTTTGACGCCTCTGTGTCCTCCGAGGTCATGGTAAATACATATACAGGAGCTCTCCCAGATCCACCTGCACGCTGTTATCCTGTCCCCCGAGGTTGACTCCACTGAGCTACACACACCACAGATACCTGTGCTTTCCCTCTAGTTTGTTCCACACTCTGATCACCCCTGGCCGGGTAGTCCCTCTTGAAGTGTCTCGGCTCGCCGCACCCGAAACAAGCATTCTTATGCCAAAAATATACCCTTGTGTGCCTCCTCCTGCACTACTCACACAACGGTACCTCTGTCCTCCTCTAAGACTCAAACACAACTGTCCTCTGAATAGTCCCCAGTCCTGCACTTGACCGGCTTCTGAAACTGCTCTGCCAATGGCCCGGGTGACAAAAAGCCCAAGCGACAACACCCTCAGAATAAGCCTACCGCTCCTCCGGTCCCTGATGTGTGAATTTCTTCTTCGTCGATCCGTCCTGCCTATCCGTAGGTATCATCGCCTCCTTCCGCAAGGCCTTGTCCATTACCTGAGCAAAAGTGGTGTCCTCAGTGTAGTCAATCAGCCTGCCAATATGCACCTAAGTACCATTACTTGAGCAAAAGTGGTGTCCTCAGGGATCATATCGGGACTCGACAGATGATATCGAGACAGTCGAGTGAACTCCATCTCGTACTCTGGTATATCATCATGCCGCTTGTCTATCTGAGCTGCTCGAACGCCTTTGCCCACTTCTCACGGACACTCCGAGGTAAGTACGTCTACATAATAGCATCCCTGAATTCTCCCCAGGTAGGGGGCAGTGCATCTGCTCCCCTACGCGCTCTCCAAGAATGGAACCACTCCTTGGTTGGTCCCGTCAGCTATAGTCCTACCATTTGTACCATGGCCTTAGGAGTACACCCCAAGACCTCACATAACTCGAAGCAATCATTAAGGAAAGAGGTGACCTCCACTTTCAGATCAGTGCCTATGAACTCTAGAGGCCTCAATCCGACAAGGTCTAGGTAAGGAACACCCCGTGACACTACCTTATGATAGTTTGTAACTTTGAGTGCAGGCTGTACTCGTTCCTCAACCTCATGTGTCACAGGTGCTACTAGCGGCACTTGTTGAGGCTGCTGCCTCTGCTCCCCTCCTTACGGAGCTCCTCGGTTAATTCGACCACTTCGGCCTCAAACTGTGTTACCTTGTGATCTGTCCCAGATTCTCCTGGACTGGTCACCTACTGCCATGACCCCAGCCTCAACCTCAACCTCTGCCACGGGCTCGGCCTCGGCCCTATCTACCAATGGAATTGCTTCCACTCCCATTCATCATCGGACTATTGTTTAGCTCCATAACTATATAAAGAAACAACCATAAAAGGATTATTTAAGCTTTGCAATAATATAATACCACACTTACTGCAACCGGTGTGCAAACACGGTCGCCCGATCTTGGGACTAAGACATACTGTATGCCGACATGCTAGCAATGCCCATACAGTACCCTATGCCCTATTGTCATAGTAAGGACCTAACCATGCTCTGCTACCACTTTATCATGCCCCAAAATCTAAGGCTACGTGATCGGTCGGAGTACATGTCGTACCCTGAAGCCAACCCAATGACAATCACAGTGCGGAAACATAAATGCAACGATGAATTTAACAAAAAGTCAAGTAAATAAAATCCGAAATAATTCTTGAATGTCCACATGAATATGCATAAGTTTTGCATCCAAAAGACTCAAAAGTAAAATGCAACAGACTCCTCTAAGACGCCACTACGACCATGTGTCACGAGATTCGCATCCTAAGCTTGCCACCGCAGCTTCGTCTCGTGTGCCACAATACCTCTACTGCTTTGGAGCTGAAACAAAAACATGAAAGAGAGAGGGTGAGTTCATGAAGAAATCAGTGAGTGGCTCGTCCTCGAGCCCTCTCTAGGTCATCATATAGTTCATATAATAATTCCTTATTTAAATATACCACCAGATAAATATTCACATGAGAATATGTCATGCTCCAAATCCAGGGTCACGTGATCGGCAAGAGTACACGTTCGTACTCTGAAGCCTACCAACACATGCAAACTAATTCGGAATAAATGACACAACCATGTGAAAACCCATGAACATATGAATGTTTGTTACACTGAAAATATAAACAATCGAATGTGATCACAATCATTGTCTATAACCAAGACATGTTCATATGTATACATGACACCTACAACTCAACTATAACTTGACTCGTCACGAGATCCACTGCTTGAGCCTGCAACCTTAGCTGCGCTACATGGGTACCACCGTACCTCTAATAGTCAAGATCCGCAAAACAACAACAAAAATAAAGTGGTGAGTTCCAAGGAACTCGGTGAGTGGCTCTGCCTGAGCCCTCTCCTAGCTACCCCAAGTATAAATATAATCAAGCATAAATTATAAATATGGGAGTGTTGAAATGTAATAGCATGTAAAGTAAAACATTTATCGATAAAACTCGTGCTCAAATGGACCTCAGTCATTCGGCCCATAATGGCCAAAACATCAAGTATCATATCCACTCGGCCCATAATGGCCCAAACATCAAGTGCCATATCCACTCGGCCCATAATGGCCCAAACATCAAGTGTCATATCCACTCGGCCCATAATGGCCCAAACATCAAGTATCATATCCACTCGGCCTATAATGGCCCAAACATCAAGTACTATATCGACTCGGTCCATAATGGTCCAAACATCAAGTACCATATTGACTTGGCCCATAATAGCCCAAACATCAAGCACACAAGTTGGTCGCTAGAATCTCTATGTAGCGAGCTTTCCGCCCGGGCCCGCTGAACTAGGATGGCCTACTAGTTTCGGCGCCCACTCTGGTTGGGAATAGCCCTCCAACCAATATCACTCGGGCCCATCGTCAGTGTGGCTCACTGACGGCAACTCTCGACCCATATCCAAACTCGCCGAGTCAGGACTAACTTGCCAAGTTGGTAAGCTTCTCGGCCCGGCCATACTCCAAACACAAGCATCATGCACAAGCATCTTCTCACGAAGCAAGAAGTACACAAGAACACACGCCAATAAAATTACTCAAGTGGTTTAGACATTTTTGCCGATATCAATAGTGCGTGCGTGCCCGCCCCGAGTTTGGCCTATCGATCCCCGGCCTCAACCTTTCGGCCATGTCTCCCACCACTCCAATCAAAAGAACCAAACCCAAGCACATGTGTTCTTGACCATTTACTATCCAACCGTCCAAGTGGAGAACTCTAACAATCCATTATTACCTAATGAGTTGAGAATTCATTTAAAAGGTAGTATAAATCATTTAAAAGTGTGTATAAATCAGTTTATTTATCATCCATAAAGGTAGTACACTAAACCCGGAAATTTCAGCCACCTAGAGTCGCATATTCTAGTCGGAATTTTAGCCCTACGCGATTCATACCAAGCTGAAATTTTCACACTTGAAGTGTTTCATAATCACACTTTAAAATACATATTTTTCCTAGTGTTTAATCAATTATATCATGTGGAATTTCAGTCATACCAGTAATGAAGCTTTTGTAAGTTTTCAACATGTCATTTCTAGCATCCCATGGCAAGGAACTTAGCAATACATGCACTTCAAGATCAATCACAGCAGCCATATAAAATGAGTATAAACATACAATATATTAACAAGATCCAAATACTTTTAAACATCTATAAAACAGTCCTCTAAGTTTTATATTCAAGACATTCCACCATTTCCAAGATATAACCCCTATTCTTACACCAAATTCTAGGTTCAACTTGGCTCGGTAGTGAACCTTCCTCTCTAGGACCCCAAATAAGGAGTCTCATCTCTAGCCCTAAACTCTTAGGGTGGGATCTCTAGCCGACTACCCCTAATAAGGAGTCTCATCTCATCACCAAGTCATCCCAACCATTGCGCATAAAGGTATGTCAAAAAAGTGATCTACCGAGGTCATTTCCTTATCACCAATCGTCGTTACCCTATGGCTTTAGGTACTACCCTAAACTATCCTACATCGGCCCCTATCCATAAGGAACCAATTTCTCATTCATCTAGTGTTAATTTATAAATAAAATAGTGATTAAACAGTGAATAAATAGAAATTTCCAGCAATCGACATATTCCCCAAGCCACTGGCCCTTAATCCCTAGGGCTGCCCTAATCGGCCCTACATCAATTCTTACCAACAAGGAACCGTTTCTCCTCCATGCAATATCCACTCTACATTAAAACAGTGATCAACATAGAACGAATAAAAAAAAAATCAATGTGTAACCTTTCCCCCAAACCACTAGCCCTTAATCCCTAGGGCTGCGCTAATCGATCCTACATCCTTTCTATCGACTCGGAACCATCTTCCCTTCAATTATTGATAAATCATGAGGAGTTCAGCTAGTAGAATGTAGAGTAAATAAAATTTACAGTGAACTTCTCTTACCATGCCGCCAGACCCTAATCTAGGGCTGCCCTAACTAGCCCTAAACGAAATGGGTCACCAAGGGATTCCATCTCTTCCCTTAAACCATCCCTAACACAAGGAACCAAACATGATTACCAAATCGATGAAAGAATCTCAGCCATGCCTTCCCCTTACATGGGTCGGCCAAGGCAAGGGAGAGGTTCAACAAGGAAGAAATCCAATAACCACTCATCGGCAAGGAGAACGAGAGGGAATCGAGGAAGGAAACCTCCGATCTTCGCGGCGATCGGCTTCCGGTGACGACGAACACCTGACTGCCCCTCTTCTTGTGCGTGTCTCCTCACCCCTCCCCTGGGGGTGCATGCGACTCCAAGGAGGAGAGGTCACACTGGGTGGGTTTATATTTTATTTTATTTTAAATTTACAACTTTGCCCCTCACGACTTAAGTGGATATAACTCGACCTATACTCGTCCGAATTGAGTTCCGTTTGAACTTACGGACTCGAATGGACCCATCCTTCATCCCGACTCAAATGAAATAATTTTCCTCATGCATAGGAGTCATAACACAAATCACCCTCTCCGGCGATTTCTTGGCCCGCTCCGACGCGCATCCCGACTTTCCCATTGAAGCTAAAATAAATTAATTAAATTTTTATTTCTTTTTTTCACGGGTATTACAATCTTGCCCCTTTAAGAAAATTCATACTCGAATTTTGGGGTAGGCTATAGATTCACCAAACCATTGGATAACCTATGCACAAGATAACCATGCCATCTCGGGTCAAAGGATCATATGAACTAATATGATTTAGATAACGTTTTACATTGGTATAGTACCATGTAAACATTATCTATGCGTCACGTTCGACCCACTTATCTCATTAGTGTCCACATATTTGTCTTGACATCCAATGTCATGTAGCATGAGACTCCCTACGTACTCCATCTTCATTAGTATCTCATACTAATTATGGAAACAGACAGAGGTGACGATCTTTCGGAATAATAATGCCCAGTTAGTATTCATACGATCGTGAACTGATTTAATAACTTATACTAGGATACTCGATTCGCCACTCATATTCTCAACTCTTGAGAATGAAGTATTCTAACAAGTATGTCATGGACTTATTCTAATAAACATAAACAACTTATGCTCAAAAGAATAATAAACTATCATTTAAAGGAATTATTCAAAATATACATCAGCTCTAGGGCATATAAAACTGACACCATTAGCATGATGAGCGAACATTTCATCCATCATAGCCTGACTCTAGCCCTCATATTGAAGGGCCTTTGAAAAATACTGTAGAATAGAGATAGAACACAAGGAGGAAAGAAAGACATAATAGTATGGTAATATAGCAGAATATGAAACATAATGAGATAGAGGATGTGATGTAGTACGTACACTGACTAGTACCTTTCCTGAAGGCAATGAGAATATCAATGTTAGGTGGAAAAACCAGAACTGTAGGGGCCGTGGATTGGGCGATGGAATCTAACTAATGTACCTTCCGTGATCGACGATGATACACCTACAATGGCCGAGTCTGAGATGTAAGAGGATCGACCAGAAGAGTTAGTGGGACAAGAGCAGGTAGGACCTCAGTGATGGAGTCAGGTGATGTATGTTGGCTTGGGAAGAAGGGTGTGGTCTCAAAGAATGTCGCATCTGCTGAAATAAATGAGCGATGTAGAACAGGAGAATAACAACGATAGCCACGCTAAAGGCGAGAGTATCAAAGAAAGACAAAACGAATGGCCCGGGGAGCAAGCTTAATTATCCCAACCGTGAGACAGGTCATGAATAAGATAGGTAGTTACATAGTAATACAATAAGATGAACAAAAACTGATAATTATTTGAATATGATAGTCAAAACTAGCTTGTCTTTATCTGATGTACTTTGTTTCATCATGCAATCTCTAGGAAAATAGTAGATAAAGACAAGCAAAAATTGAGTTCAACATTGCTCGAGTGTTTCTCTATTATGATCGGCTTATTTGGGAAAAGAATGAGAGGAAAGAAGGGAAGGGTGAAACATGAACAGTACCAGCAAAAATTGAATTATGTTCTGCATAAACTAGTAGAAATTTTTTAGTTGAAAGTGATACAAGTAAAACATGAATCCTGCATGCCACTTCATAATCTGAAATCAAATCATAAAACATGAACACTACATAAACCGAAATCAAATCATACATGTGTATGTGTGTGTGTGTGTGTGTGTGTGTGAGAGAGAGAGAGAGAGAGAGAGAGAGAGAGAGAGAGAGAGAGAGAGAGAGAGAGAGAGAGAGAGAGAGAGAGAGAGAGAGAGAGAGAGAGAGAGAGAGAGAGAGGATCGTGCATGGGTTAAACAATGTAATCCTTGACAATTTTGTGACGACAAAAAGTGGTTGCAAAGTAGTAGCCATGCCATCGTGGGGTTATTAATTTGTGACAACAAATGTTTCGGTCGCACGGTTATTAATTTTGCGACGGCAAATGTTTCGGTCGCACGGTCGCCACAGATGTGGCGACTCTGTGACCTCAGTTGCTCGTGGTCGTAAAACAGTCGCATCTATGATCGCTACCCTTGTCGTCGCAATAGGGCCCTCGCAGATTGCTTTCTTTCTAGTAGTGAACAGGAAATTAGTTACTCCTAGTAAGAGGAGAGAGTGTCCTATGCTCTCTACCGAGTATCGTCTAATGAAATCTCTGGCCATAGTGGATATTAAAAAGGAGTTTCCAATATTTCATTAAGACGAAAACTCGATAAACCGATTACATATGAACAAGTATTATGGTTGACATTTCTTCCCTGCCCTAGCTTGATTCGAGACATTGCATGTGTAACTAAAGGATTTAATTACACACAAACTAATCATCAAAGGGTGTCTGGTCTTGCTTGATTGAACTTCATACTATCTGGGTAGTCATGACATCTTGCGAGACGTCAATCTTGACTTCTGGGTCAAAAGTCGATTAAGAGTTGATTTGGGGATTTCATTAAAGAGTTTAATGATGATTGATGAAATTATTTTGATCAGAAGGTGTTCTATCGAATAAATGAACTTGCATGAGGATGACCCATTGTCAACTTAGTGTGGGGCCCAATGGATCACATACATATTTGTTTTTCTCATAACAAAATCTATCGAGAAAAATTTCGAATTTGACAAATATATATGCTAGCACGGATATGCCAAAACATGATCACATTTCTTATCTATGGATATAAGGAAAGGTTCCTTAAATCAATGGATGCAAGATTCCTCAATCCCTAAATTTGAGGCTCCTAAATTCAAGGGATGAAGGAAGGAAGCTTCTCATCACCTAAAATTTAGGAATTGACTAAAATTGAGGAGCCCAAATTTAAGAGATAAAGATGAAGAAAGGAAGTTTCTCATCACCTAAAATTTAGGGATAAGAGTCAGCTAGGGGTGTCTTGACCTCTCATGTTTAATGAGAGGGGCGGCACACATGAAAAAAAGAGAGAGAGTGAATTATTTCTCCCCTCAAGAGAGTTGTCGCCCCCTCCCTATAGCAGGCGCCCCTTGCGATTGTGTATCCGCGTCTTGCTCTTATGAAGCCAACCTCTCTCCTCAAGAAAAGAAGCCGCCTCCTTCCCTCACGAGCACCTGCCACCTCCTCAAGAAGGGCAGCCGTACCGAGAAGCTTTCTCCACCTTGGAGCCAAGCAATCTTGGGTAAGGTACAAGAGTTTGTTTCTTGCATTTCTTACATCAAGGGGATCGTTGGTTTTTGGGATTAATTTTTTTTTTTCAAAATTTACTTTGCTTCTGCTCCGTTGTTTTTACCGTCAATCCCAACAATACCAATTGTTGCCAAGGATCCAGTCGAGAGGCCAACAAGAGGATGACACTTACAGAAAGATCAAGACCAAGAATACAAAGAAATTGGTGCTTTATTAGAGAACAAACAAATGGTATATAAACCACGTGCATATAGGCCAACACGAGTATTTATACATGAAATACTACAGTTTGAATCAGCTCAATTAATCAACTAAGTGGAGCATCGAAGAACATCTGAGAAGCGTCTCCAGTTAATTAGCCCAGAGAGAAAGACATGATCGAATTAGCTGCTAACAAATTAAGAGTACTATGTCTCAGTATTTATCACTTGAATTAAGTCCCTCTGCGTTCTGTTCGGGGTTGAGATCAACAATTAGTAGCATTAAGTGACTTTGGCTCGTTAATTTCTTGAGGAGCCAAACTGGAACTCTACTTGGCTTGATATGTAAATGGTTGAACATCAATACATGATTAATATATAAAACTCATGTGAGCAATTGTTTATATATTTTACGCTCAGGAACACCTTTTTATTTATATTATCGATCACAAATATGCTTGCAAACCATCTAATATTTATTTGATATCAAGATTTGAGACATTCAATATCTCAGATTGACATTGAATATGCTTGCAAACAATGAAGCTTTAACTTGCTTATGCTCAGCTCATTAATTGTTGTCGAGCTTGAGCTCAAGCCAAGTGCAAAAACTAATTAAATTTATCCGGTATTCGAGTGGAGCTTGAGCATACCTCATTTACATTACTATAAATGGAAAGATTGACAAGCTTAATTGAGCTCTAATATATTCAACTTGTATGCCTTGCTAAGCATGGCTTCACTTGAAATGTTATATAATTTGAGTAAATTAATTTGACTGATCAGTTAATCAAACTAGAAATAGATTCAATATATATATGATTATTTCTAGATGACTTCGGGAATATTTATACATCTACAAGTATTTAAAATGTATCTAACAAGAGAATAACTTGCGTTTCTTTAAAGAAATTGGATTAGTCAGCAAAAGAAGATTAATAGCTTTGTCATGCTTATCGATTATTTGTATGATTAATGCACGACTTTTGACCTTTGACATTCCATCTGATCATGGAAAAAGGTTTAGTCTAATGCTTCTTTTACATTTCAAGTTTTTAACGCTTGTTTGTTGATAAGTTTTCGATATGCTAAGTAATGAAAAGAAGAAATTCTCCATCAGTCACCATAGAAAGTTCAAACGAGTATCAGCATATTAGGTACTTCGATCTGTCAATGAGAGGATAAGCATTTCATTGTATCATATTATGTAAATTAATTGCATCTTTAATATTATAAGCTTCTCTTTCATGATGTTCTATTCCAAATGGCAGTGATTTATTTCCTAATTCATCATTAGTATGGAACCAAACTTATAAATGTAAAGTTTATTACTTCTTTAATTTGTTTAATTTAATTTTAGATTTGAACTAATTCAGATTCTCAGTAGAATGCTTCGGATCAATGTCATTCCATCTAAAGTTATAAACTATAGGCAAGATATAGTATCTGACACGGGCGACGATGGCCGCTCGCGCAGAGTCTCGGATCGACGACTGGGAGGAATTAGGGATCGAGAGATAGAGATAGAGTTGGAAGAAGAAGAAGAGAAGAGATCACGAAAACAGAGGAAAAATGTTGTAATTTCATTCATGGCCTTCAATGGCTACATTTCAATTATTTATAGACGCCAGTTCAACGGTGGATCTATTGCCACGATGCCTTCTTTTTAACGGAGGCAGGTATCCTTACAACGATCCACTGCCATGTCGCTATATATCTTACATAACGTAATCGTTATATTTACGTGGAGCTGCCTTCTCATGATTGCTGCGACGTTTCGTTGGTTGCATGGCACTGTTGGCTTCAGCCACGTGTCGACCTCTCAACATGTCATCTTCTGGACGTAGCATTTGACGCGTGACATTTCCCTCTGGTTCCGAAAGAACCTTGTCCTCAAGGTTGTGCTCTGATCCAAGCTTCCATTTCTCACTTTCATATGTATCTCCAGCTTCTATAGTTGGGCCGAGGGGTTCCGCCACTTCTTGGCGTCCGGTAAGTCCTTCGTTCCCAGCGAGCAGCAGTGGAATGAGTGTAATTTGCATCTCTGCATTCCATTTGAATATTTTTAAAACTGAGATATGGAATACTAGGTGTAATCTCGATGTAGGCGGCAACTCTAATTTGTAAGCCACTGCACCTATTTTTTTTTGCACCCGAAATGGTCCAAAATATTTCGCTGCAATCTTAGAGAGACTTGGCGATATGGCTGCAACTTAATGAACACCCAGTCCCCTACTTCGAAGGACACTTCTCTTCGCTTGCGGTCCGCCTGAAGGTTCATCCGCTGTTGAGCTCTCTCCAAGTTACTTTTTAATTGCTTAAGCACTTCATCTCGAGCGGCCAACTCCCGAGCTACCACTGTGTGTTCAGTGTTACCAGCGTATCTAATGAGCGTCAGTGGTTCCCTGCCATATAAGACTTCAAAAGGGGTCATTCCGGCTGCTGATTGGTAAGCTGTGTTGTACAAGTATTCTGCCCAAGGTAGAAACTTTTCCCATGTCACTGGTTCATCTGCGGCAAAGCATCTCAGGTACATTTCTAAACACTGATTCAAAGCCTCAGTCTGCCCATCAGTTTGCGGATGATAGGTTGAGCTAAATCTTAATTCTGTTCCTTGTAGTCTAGCTAGTTCTCTCCAAATTTCCCCTATGAAACGCCGGTCTCGATTGCTGACTATTGATCGTGGAAAGCCATGTAGTTTAATTACTCCCTTTAGTAAGGCTTCAGCTACTGCTTCACTCGAGTAATGGCGGGGCATGGCTAGGAAATGTCCATACTTGGTTAAACGATCTATGACCACCAAAATATCAGTCTTTCCATTTGACATGGGTAAACCGTCGACAAAATCCATGGCAATATCCTCGAACACTTCTTCAGGTATTGGAAGTGGCTGTAGCAATCCGGCCGGCGATGCTTGTTCCACCTTCATCCTTTGGCATGTTTGGCATACTTCAGTGAATACTTTAATGTCCTTTCTCATACCTTTCCAAAAAAAATTTGTGGCCATGCGATGGTAGGTGTCATGCACCCCTGCGTGCCCACCAATCACTGAGCTATGATACTCCCTCATCAGCAATGCTTTCAAAGTGCGATCTTTAGGAACAACTATGCGATTACAGTAGAGAAGAATTCCATCCTTCACTTTATATTTATGATCTGCTGAATTACTTCCTTCCTCTACTTCTTTTCGGAGCTGGCTCAGTTCAGGATCCTCCAAATTGAGTCTTCTAATATCATCCAACACCCCATACAGTGGCTATACCATGGCCATGAAGGAACTAACAGGTTCACGAGATAATGCATCGGCCGCCACATTCTGTTTTCCCGAGCGATATTTGACATCAAAATCATACTCCAATAATTTGACTAACCATCTTTGTTGTTCAAGGGTTTGGATAACCTGCTTGTTCATCTCTCTTAGCGATTTTTGATCTGTGACTACAATGAACCTCCTTCCAAGTAGATACTGTCTCCACTTGCCGACAGCTTGGGTAACAACATAAATTTCCCTTTGGTAAGTTGCGGTAGCTTGCAATCTGGGTGACAACTTCTGGCTAAAATATGCGATGACCCTTCCCTCTTGAGAGAGCATTGCCCCAATGCCAATTCCTGAGGCATCAGTCTCTACCTTGAAGGGTTTACTGAAGTCGAGAAGAGCCAGTGTTGAGGCGCCGTTGAGTAGTCTTTTTAATTCTTCGAATGCCTTCTGTGCTGATGCAGTCCACTTGAAGGTTTCTTTCCGCAATAAGTCTGAAGTTGGAGCTGCTATGACCGCAAAGCCCTTAATGAACCGACGATAATACCCTGCCAGTCCAAGGAACCCCCTCACTTGTTTAACACTGGTAGGTATCAGCCACTTTTGTACTACCTCGACTTTAGCTGGGTCGACCTTCAAGCCTTCAATGGACAACAAGTGTCCTAAATATTCTATAGTTGAACACCCGAATGAACACTTAGTTCGTTTGGCAACCAAGCTGTGTTTTCTGAGAATACTAAGTACTATTTCCAAGTGTTTGAGATGTTCTTCGAAGGTCTTGCTATATACCAGTATATCATTAAAAAATATAAGCACAAACCTCCGAAGATGAACTTGAAATATCTGATTCATGGTAGCTTGGAAAGTTGCTGGGGCGTTCGTCAACCCGAAGGGCATGACGAGGAACTCGTAATGTCCCTCGTGAGTTCGAAACGCTATTTTAGAAATGTCTTTGCTGCTACCCGTATTTGATGGAATCCGGACAAAAGATCCAATTTTGAGAACACCCGAGCTCCTCCCAACTCGTCAAACAACTCGTCCGCAGTAGGGATCGGGAAACGATCCTTAACTGTTGCTGAATTCAGAGCCCGGTAGTCGACGCAGAAGTGCCACATACCATCTTGTTTTTTACCAGTAGCACAGGTGAGGAAAATGGACTATTGTTGCGTTGTATTAACCCATCATCAAGCATTTGATGTACCTGTCGCTCAATTTCCTCTTTCTAGAAGTGAGGGTAGTGATATGGTTTGACGTTAATTGGTGCTT
This sequence comes from Canna indica, assembly GCA_034359265.1. Lineage (NCBI taxonomy): Eukaryota > Viridiplantae > Streptophyta > Magnoliopsida > Zingiberales > Cannaceae > Canna > Canna indica. The sequence continues at coordinate 51,160,089 of CP136897.1, forward strand.
GGCCTAGCATTAGATGTATTTGGTGATCAGTTCTTCTCGTCGGTGGCAGGCCTGGGGGTTTAAAAAACACATCAGCAAATTTTTCGAGCATAGCTTGTAGGTCTTCGGATTCTTTTATTTCTCCTAGCTCGAATGAAGGTATCAATTCTAGATGATATAGTTCAGCTACTGCCCGAGTATTACAAAGCCTTTTTAGGGAAGAACAATGAATTTGTTCAGTTTGAGCTAGTGTTTCTCCTCGCCATATATGAGACTGTCCCTGGTATTGGAATTCAAATGTGAGTCTTGCGTAGTCCATGATCCTAGGCCCCAGTGTAGCCATTGAGGCTACTCCAAGGACCAAATCAGAACCCTTAATGGGCAGCACATAATAATCTCACTACAAAAAAAATAAGAATTTGTGGTAAAATTTTGGAGTGACCGACAATAATTGACCACAAAAGGTATAATCTGCGACAAAATTTATGGCAAAATTATTTTTGTGGTTAAAAGTATAAGTTCAAATGATTTGCGGCAACTTTTCTAATTTTGCCATTATGTTTGCCACTAATAATTGAGTCAATGTTTAAAATTTATAATTTTTTAAATTTATGACTACAGGTTTTGCCACTGCTTCAAAACATTTTATTGTGGCAAACGTTTGCAATAAAATTTTTGCCATAAGGTTGTCACGATATTCTGTGGCAACTGTTTGCGACAATATATTTATCATAGATATAAAACTATTTATTGTGACAAATTATGTATACCATAGATGGTAACATAACTAAAAAATAAAAAGATTGGCAAAAAATTTCCCTCTCCTTTTTTGGCTGACAAAAATAAGTCCCCCTATTTTATTTATCTCCCCACTAAAAAACACTACAAGAAAAGAAGGTTTCACCGATGGATGTGTTACCAACCGATATATTTTGTTGGTATTACCAACAAAATTACCAACAGATACATATATCTGTTGGTAAATTTTAGAAAATCCTTATTTCTTTTCATTCCATCTTATTTTTCAACCGACCAGCCTTTCCCTCTCTCCCAGCCGACAAAAACTCGCGCCCTTACTTATTTTTTTCAACCCGACGAAAATTTGCAGGCGCGCGACAAAAGTTTCCCTCTCCCCCTTTTGTCGTGCGATTCTTCTCCCGCGACGCTTCTTCATCCTTCTTCATCTGACTGCCACACGCGATCTCCCCTGCCACCTGCTCTCGCAAAGGCTCGTTTGTCGTGGGATTCTTCTCCAACCGCAGCGACTTCATCCGACGCTTCTTCCCTACCACCCGCGATCTCCCCTTCCACCCGCAACAAGCTCTCGCGGAGGCCCATCGCCAAGCTAGCTCCCCCCTGCCACCCACGATTCTTCCCCCATCCAACACTATCGCAGGCCCCTTTCTTCCGATTTCTCTAGATTTGTGCTGATTTGAGGTAAATTTCTTTAATCTAATTAAAATTTTTCCAGATTTCATAGATTATTCTTAGAGTTGTTATTGATTTCTTAGAAAGCCATGTTCTTGTTATTGATTTATGCATTTATTTGTTTTACTGCATGTAAATTTCTGTGCTTTTTCTTCTTTTGCTGCTGGTTCATGGTGGGGAAGATTTCTGTGCTCTCTGTCATACTATTTGTCTGTTCAAAGATAGCACCATGAATCTTCGAATATGCATTGTCATCTCCAGATTCATCCTCATCGTCATTCTCTGATGCTAAATCCTTGGACACAATACCTATAGGATCTTCCTCTTCGTCATTGTGAACTCCTTTCTTATTCTCTGATGCTACCATGAGTCTCAGACTTTGCATCTTCAGCCGCTTCATAAGCAGCAGCTGCTGCATATTCAGCTTGTTTCAACTTGTTTGACATCTCAGCTCCATTCGCCTTTGCTTCATGTGCTTCTTGTTCTGCTAATTTGAGTGAATCAACAACCTTAGCCATTTCGCCTTTGAGAGGAGCTAGTTCATCTTCTGAATTTTTGATAGCATTAATTAAGTGAAGCTCCTTTGTATCCTACTCAGTGCTTGAATTATCAGTTTTAGCTTCCAATTTTTCAACAATTTTCTTGAGGCAAACTATCTCATATCTTGCTTCATCAAGCATGACCTCATACCTCTCTTCAGTGTTCTTAAGAGTTGAATCCAATTGCTCTATCTGCGATCGAGCATCTTCAATTTTAGCTTGCTTTTCTAAAAGCCTTTCTTGATTTTCTCTTGACTCAGTAGACATTTCATTTAATGCTGAAGCTAAACCTTTCATTGTTTCTTTAACTTTTTGCAATTCATCTTTGCTGGTCTTAAGTTCATCAATGAGTTCTTCTTCTCCTCGGACAGTTCATCAATATATGAAGCAGCAAACTTGACCTTGTCAAGTGCTTGCAACTTCTCGTCCTCTAATTTCTTAAGCTGAGACATTAGCTTATGAACTCTATATCCTGAAACTTAAGGAGCTTCTTCAACTAAACCATTCATTCTTCAACTTAAGGAACTCTCAATCATTTGCATGTTAGTCTCTAGTATATAAATCATTTGGCTCTCACAGTTCAGACTAGCTCTCTCGCTAAACTATTCATTCTTCAACTTAAGGAACTTCTTGATTACCCCCATCATTTCACTTCCAAGGAACCTTCCCAAGCAACCCCTTGCCTTGTCATGACCAAAATTATCTATAGCATGTCAATCCAGTGCATAATCAAATTGTTGTTGTCTCATTAGTGTGTTTAATTTGCATTTCATATTTATCTCTGTTCTTGCCCTCCATTTTGGTGAAGTGAAAGTTCACCACTGACCTCAAGTTAGGGTAGACACCTATTTGAGTTAAGAATCTTGTGAGGGGGATGCCCCTTTCGGGGGAGGGGGATGACCTCAAGTTAAAGATCATTATAAGCTATTAGTGTATCAAAAATCACAATTTGCTAGGAAACCAAATTGTCCAAACACCAATTTGGACTTCGGAATATCAATCATTATGGGATAGAGACTAAAAGCAATGGTGTATTTCTTTGTGAAAGTGATATCAAAACTAGCAAAGATAGTTCAGATGGTACTCAACCTCTATAGGACTAAACAGTCCTACATCCAAGCTCATATCTCATCTTGTCTAGCTTGTTTCCTTTAGCATTTTGTTATTCTTTATGTTTTTTTTTTCTATTTAACTCAATTATTTGCATCCAATAAAATATGATGTTGATTTAATGGGAAGGCATCTAGGAGCCTAGAAACCATCTCTAATCTTAAAAGGAATATGTTAATAAATAACTTTGCATCATCATCTTCCAGATGAGTTTCCTGCAACAATATTAAATCTGATCTATGAATTCTTATTAGGCTACCCAAATACTCCACTGCCTCTTCCTTAGCAGCTCCTCTAATGTCCAACATGGTAAAATTTGATTTCAAAATAATACTAGTTTGTATAGCCTGAACTATACACAATAAAATAATGAGTCCAAATAGTAAGAATAAATGACCTCAATTCTAGAAGAAATAATAGAAATTGGTGACTTATGGTTATGCCTTACTCATATCTCTTTCTCTAGTGATGACAGTACTTGGAGCTTGAGGATTGTAAGAATTCTTCACCCTCACTGGTATATCACCTTCTCTAGCAGGTCTCATTGACTGGGGATGCAAAACTTCAATCCACTGCCACTGCCATTACTACTACTACCTAAGTTGCACATTACATCCACTGCCACTATACATTTTTAACCTAAACTGTACATTACATCCACTGCCACTACTACTACCTCAGCCCAAAACTTCAATCCATCTTTTCTTTTCTTTTCTTTTCTTTTCTTTTCTCATTTTCCAGCATACAAATAATGAAAATGGCCATAAGATAGAAACCATATCTAATGAAAATGGTATTTTTAGAGCTTCTTTCCTTAGTGATAGCATGTAAAAGCTCATCAGCTCCCTCCCTCACTCCCATAAAGAGCTACTGGAACATGTAAAAGAAGACAAGGTTTTCCCATGAGGCTTTGTCTCTCTTTTTGTTTCCTCCAATTATTTTATCATGTTCTTTTAATTGCTTCATCAACTAGCTAGTGCAATTAACAAGAGGGACCTTCTTCCTAGTACTACTCCTACTTAAACAAGCTCCCATCTTGGCATATTTTGGGGAGATGCCTGTGTACTCCCATGAAAGTTTCCACATGCACACTGGTGAGTGATTGCACACATATAAATTGTCTTGAGAATGACTACTTCATTAATAATTGCCTACAATATTAAAAGCTGGAAGATTAATTTTATTTAACAATTAAATAGCCTTCCAGTCCATTGCTATTTAATGCTATATATCCTATCTTATGAAAAACCATGCCTTACACTTTGGAAAACAATGACCAAATCTCACATTCATGTTGCTTCTTCTTAAAGAGAGTCACTGAGTTGTAGGTGAATCAGTCACCTGATCACAAGAGAAGATTGCCCAAGCCATGGCCTTGTCCAAGAGCACAGCCCCATTGACCATGCTCACCACACACCTCACCCCCTGGATCAGGCTATATGCTGCAGCCATCCCATTAGCTATCACCAAGAACCTGCAAATCATACCAAAGACGATCTCAAACTTATACTATCATAAGAAAAGAATAAATAGAAAGATGTCCCAAGCAATAATCTTGTGTTGAAGAGATAAGGAGAGAAAAAATATAAGAAACACCAAAAAATTTAAGCTCAGTTTATATATTTATGATCTTCTCGGGAGCAAGTTGAACTTGGATTAAACTCTTGACCATATATACCCTACTTACCACAAGGAAAAGAGTGCATAAAAATGTCACAAACAAGCCACAGCTCAGAATCTTGTGTGATGAAGAGATTTGGGTAGGTGGTCACTTGTCTCAAATGCTTAAGCTGTTAGAAAATGACCTAATTTAGATACTTAGGACCTCAGGATTGTCTTAAATAGAGCAAGATTGCATAATCTTGTGTGGTGAAGAGAATTGGGTATGAATGCACAGATTCAATCAAAACATAAATAATGAGATAAAAATAGCAGAAGAGACAAGAGGAACAATAATGAAGAGATCGAAGAGGCTTACACCAGAGCTTTCATATCAGTGAACCTTGCCTTCTTCTCCAACGAGAAGAACTTCCTGACCTGGGAGTCAAACCCTATAAGAGCAGCAGCAAGAACCCCAAATGCACTAATGGCACACCTTAGGACGACCTCAATCATCTTCATCCTCCTGTCCAGGACTCGCAACTTTCCACCTCCATAGTACACGGCCACAGTCCTTGGGCTCATACTCCGTCACCTTGAGCTTAAAAAGTTAAAACCCTTGAGAACAGAGACAGGAGCAATGAATCTTGTGAAGACCGATAATCTCCTCTCTATTCACCAGTGGTTTGTAGTCATATGATCAAACTTTCACCAGTGGTTTAGAGAGTATCTATGTGGTAATAATTACTGATAATTATTGTGTCTGTCAACATCCATTGCTATTCCACATATTGTTGTGTGCCACTGTCAAATACCCAATTAACATAACAGCTAGCTATTGAACTATGGTGCTTACATTATATTCGTTTTCAGAGATAGTTTGAAGCATGATTTTAAATACTGTACCATCTAGTATGGTCGGTATTTTTACCAATTTTTTTAAATTGCCTAGTACCGAAAGAAAAACAAGGTAGTTAAAAGTTTAATTGAAAACAATTCCAAGTAGAAGCTATATTTAAATACTCTTGTCACCTAGATAACTAGGAATTTGTTAACCATCTTTTTCCTTCGTCCCCCTTTCTCTTCCCACCCCTTCTTTTGCTTAACTCAACTCCCAAACAAACCAAGGTACCACTTTAATAGCTAATTTTTTAAAATATCATCTAAATAACATGATAGCTGATTTTTTTTTAAAATTGTGTTCTAATTAATGTGCTTAATATTGTTTCTAGGTTGAAAAAGTTAATCAAAATGTCTACGGATCGTAGTTGGATGAAATGTCGAATAATTAGAGGAGTTTTGACTGATGAATTTATTCAAGGAGTCGAGGGATTTCTTAATTTTGCATACTCCAAAACTCAATATGTTTTTGGTGATAAAATTAGGTGCCCATGTCGACAATGTATTAATCATCATTATCATTATCGAGATGATGTGGCATATCACTTATGTTCGAAGGGATTTATACCTTGCTACACACATTGGATTGCACATGGGGAGTTGACAAGTGAAGAAGTTGGTGAATCCTCAACCATTCCTCAATCAGAAAGCACCACTCAAAATCCCTATAGAACTACGGTGGTGGATGCAATTGGTATTGGCTCATCAAATGTAGAAGAAAGACCAAATGAAGAAGCTGCCAAATTTTTTGAATTATTGAATTACGTAGATGAGCCATTATGGAGTGGTTGTAAGAGTCAAAGTAGGTTATCAGCCATGTCACAGTTACTCAATTGCAAATCTGAGTTTAACATGAGTGAAGCTTGCTATGACCGGCTGATGTCAATAATCAAAGATATGTTACCAGAAGATGCGAAGTTGGAAGAAAATTTTTATAAAACAAAGAAGATGATGAAGAAACTAGGACTTGGATACAAAAAGATAGATGCATGTCAGAATAATTGCATGTTGTTTTATAAAGAAACAACAAATTTGATGCAGTGCTCAGTGTGTGGACATCCTAGATATAAGCCAACACCATTAAATAATGGTAGGAGAAAAAAAATACCGTATAAGGTCTTACGGTATCTTCCGATAACACCAAGACTTCAAAGGCTTTTTATGTTTGAAAAAACTGCTGAGTATATGATTTGGCATGCAAAGAATCGTAGTTCAGATGTTATTGCACATCCTGCAGATAGTGAAGCATGGAAACAGTTTGATGTTCACCATCCTTCATTTGCTTCTGATCCAAGGAATGTCAGATTAGGATTGTGCACCGATGGCTTTAATCCATTTGGGCATTCTTCTATTCCATATTCAGTTTGGCCTGTGCTCATTACTGTATACAATTTGCCGCCATCTATGTGTTTGAAAGATCAATTTATATTCTTAAGTTTGATAATTCCTGGACCAAAGAGCCCACGTAAAGAACTTGACATATTTTTGAGGCCATTGATTGATGAACTGAACATGTTATGGTCTGATGGGATTATGACATATGATGTGGTTAGAAAACAAAATTTTCAAATGAGAGCAGCACTTATGTGGACTATCAGCGATTTCCCTGCATATGCTATGTTATCAGGATGGAGCACACAATAAACTTAGCACATGGTTTCATTTGAAATAAGCATGAAAACTATGAAGATTCTAAGTCTCAAGTTTTGCTATCTACTCATATTTTCTCAAACTTAGGCATCTAGACATCAATCATGAGATAATGTAAGTCTATGAATTAAGTTTGGACTTAAGATGAAATTTAGGTTATGTTGTTTACTTAGGTCAACCTATACTTCAATTTTTCAAAAAATCAAGCTTTTAAATCTATACAAAATCATATTTTTGATGAAAAACTTTAGTACCAATTTTTGGTGAAAATTTTTGATACCAAATATTGAATGGTCATTTGAAAAACATGAATAAAATTTGAACTCAAAAGAATTTCCAAAGACCATTTTTCATCCTATATTGATTTTAATCAAACAAACAAATGGATCTTAGCTATCATCCAAAATATCAAAATCATTCCTATGAATGATTTTACTCAAGCAATGGTGTGAATGATATTAGAAATGGAATCGAAATGGTATACATGAGTTTTCATTTAAAGTTTTCGAATAAAAATCAAAGTATCGGAAAGATCGATATTTCAAAAATAATGATACTTTGCGTTTTGAAGTCTAACTTCAAAATTCCATTATAAATTGGATTCTTGATGAAACTTTTTGAAATTTTTACTGATAAAACTAGATTTTTCAGTGAACGTGCAGTTTGAAGAAACATTTAAAAAGTATTTTTCTATATTTTTTCTAAAAATAACTGAAATTTATACCAAATGTAGGTTGCAATGGTATTTTTGTAATTTTCAGTTATTCTTTAAAACTTGTTCAATTTTTATTCAAACTTTCATGACACCATAATGTGATCATGTAAAGAGTATATGTCAAGTTTTAAATGAAAATTATGTCCTTAAGTAAAGATATCAACCTAGCATGGTTTCATTCAAAACTAAACTAGTTTTTATGAAACTTGCTAAGTTTCAATCTTAACATTTACTCATGATTTTTCAAATTTAAACCTATGGATACCTAACATGAGTAAATCTAAACATGTTTCTCAAATATGGATAACAAATGAGACATTTAAGTCAACTTGTTGACTTGGGTCAACTTGGTTCAAAAGAGGTTTTCATGAAATCTATGTCATTTTATCAATATCCATATGAATTTTCCATTCTAAGTGCATGGAAACATGTCATACTATTCCTAAACATGTTTATGAGTTTTGGAGTTAAAATAAAGTGACCAAGTCGATTTATTGACTTGTGTCAAACTTTTAAAGCATAAGTTCTCTAAGGTGAATTGGTTGTCACTTTATTCATTTAGACATGAATTTTCAATCTTACGCACATGACAACTAATCATTAACACACCTAAACATGTTTATGAAGTTTGGACTTAAAATGAGATGACCAAGTCGATTTATTGACTTGAGTCCAACTTTTCAAGCTTTAGTCCCCTAAAGTGAGATATCAATTGTATTTGATCATCTAGACATGAATTTTCAAGTTTTAAATATCTAGACTCATGTGATATGTGTATCTAAACATGTTCATTTTATTTTTAGCTTAAAATGAGGTCTCTAACAAGAAATTTTAAACTAGTCCAATTTCATTCAATATTAATATCATGAAATTGCCTAGTTATCATGAAATTACATACTCATGAAAATTCAATATTTATCATTCAAAAACAATCATGAGTATAGAGACATCAATATTCATGAATATTCAATTATTATATTTTAAAAAATTTGCAAAACTAATTCATACCTTTTTCTTAGAAATTTGCCCAACTTTTTCATTCCCTTTTCATTTTATTTTAGATAGCATAGCTTTCCAATTCTTAACTTGCAAGTAGATTTCATTAGTATCATAATGAAATAATATGACTACTAGCAAGCTAACATACTACATAGCAAGGTTCAATGCAAAGGTTCATTTTAAAATCTTAACCTATGCTAGATAGTAAAGATTCATTTTAAATGAGTTTTCATGATATCTAAATGAATCTAAGAGATCTTAAGATGTGAACTATTTGAGAAATAAGATCTCTACCTATGTTAAACTAGTTTGGACTTCCAAGAAGGTATCTAATAATAGATATTTACCTAGAACAAGTTTCATTCAATGAAATTTGTCTAAGTACTAAAGTTCTACCTACTCATGAGAATTCAAGGGTCTTAACATGTAATTCTAATCATGAGTATAGAGACATACTTTAATCTTAAGCATTGAGGTATAACACTAAGATTTTAAATTTACCAAGGTTATACCCTATTCATGATGATTTAGCCAAATTAATCTTTTTCTTCCTAGTTAGCCTTCCTATAATACTCATAGCTTGCAAGTAAACTACACTAATGTTTTAGTGAAAATATAGCTACTTAGCAAGCTAACCAAACTAAGAAGCAAAGAGAAACATCAAAATATCATTATAAAGGCTCACTTTGCTAAATAGTTCTAAATTCGTTTCAAAATAAAATAGAAGGATATCAAAACGAATTTTAAGAGATCACAAGAGTAATAAATGAAAAATATGATCTCCAACCCTTCCTATTGGTTGAAAACCGAAAGCAATAATTGGCCTATGATTTAGAACCGCAAGGTCACTTAGGCCCATTACAGGCCATCTGGATCTCAGAAGAGATCGGGAAATAAAAAATAAAAAATGTTTTTGAAATATATTTAAGAGCGAGGAAAATCAATCAATTTTAAGCATGTATCATAACTCCAACTTAGATAAAGCAAAGGGATATAGGAGATGATACCGGAATAGTTTTGATGCCAACTTTACCTAAGGCATCAAGGTGATTTGAAGTTGCAACCTCTTGGAGATTTCTCATTAAGATCCAAGGTCAACTTCAATCCTTCAATTTCTTTACCCTTGTGTGGTTCCTCCCCCTACGGAAGAGCATGATACCTTTGGTACCCAAATAGCTTTGGGTCCTTGGGGGATAGAGGGTTTAGGAATCCAAAGTGTCCTAGCAACACTTGAATTTCTCTTTAATGCACAATCATAGATGGCATGCCCAAATACACCACAACAAAAGCAATGTCCATTAAATTTCTTTTTGTTTTTGTTATGGACATGAGATTTATCCTTAGAATGCTTGACATGAAAAGGATGATGGTCATGAGCATTCTTAAGTGAAATATTTTCTTTTTGAATTTGAGGTTTAAAAGTGCAATGCCTAACATGAGATTTTGCATTAGGATGCATAGCATGAGATTTTGCATTAGAATGCATAGCATGAGATTTATGATGATCATAGGTATTTTTGAATGAAACATTTTTCTTGAAGGAAGTTGAGTTTCTCAAATTATGTACTTCCTTGTTCAAAACCAAAATCTCATCTTTCAAAACTTCAATTGACTTATGTATGACATATAGTTGAGATTTCAATATATTGTTCTCACTTACTATTTTTGAATTCTCAAATTTTAAATTTTCATTTTCAAGCTTTAAGTCCTTAAGCTCAAAATTCAATCTATCATGGCATAAATCAAATGAGTTAGACTTCAATTGCTCATTTTCTAGCTTTAATTCATGCACATGAGAATTAAGTATTACATTTTCTTTCTTTAGCATCTTATTTTCCTTATCCTTTTTAGTAAGCAAGGTGCACATTATCTTATATTCGCTTACTAACTCATCATATTGCATATCATGAGAATTAGAAGAGCTAGTACTAACATTTTCATTATTATGACTAGAATGGAGAGAGTATACCTCATCATTGGTACTCATGAGGCAAACTTTTGAGGTAGCTTCATAGTCATTGCTAGAGGGTGCTTCAAATGTGTGAGAGGTGGAGGTGGAAGCACTTGACCTCTTCCTTGCTTTATTCTTCATGTTTGGGCAATTTTTCTTCACATGCCCCTTCTCTTTGCAAGCATGACAGATTACTCTTCCTTTTCGGCTCTTGGTGCTACTTCTTTGACTAGAAGAGCTATGGGCATCAAAACCAAGATTAGTAGTAGGCGTGTGACCATTGTCATTAACACCTTCATCAAAAGTGTCAATTTCTTCGGTTTTGGCATAATCATATAAAACATTTAACGAGGCCCATAAATCAAAAGCCGAAGAACAATGCATGATTTTTTCTAAGATGCTAGATGCTATTTGGTAATGTGCAAAGAATATAATTCATGACATCTCCATTATACTTAAACATTTTTTTATCTAATTCACTCCAAGCATGCATGTCAACCTTAGCTTCAATGAATTCCCAATGTAGCATGTTAAAGACTCCAAAACCTTTAGTCTTTAAATAATTGTACATCCTAGATTTTGATAGAACAAAGTTAGAGGCATCGAACCTAGGGGGTGAAGATGCTACACTCTCTAGAGTCATTTCTAGATCGAGACGAATTGTAGAAGGGATGGTGAAATCACAATCTACGACCCGCTCTGATACCAATTGTTGGCGAAATGGCGACACTAGAGGGGGGGTGAATAGTATATTTACTAAATCGATTAGCCTAAATTCACTTTTAGTGGTTTGCTTAGATTATTTAGGCAATTTGCAATTCGATGATTTTATATGCGAAGCAATAAATGATTTAGCAATTAAAGCAAATAAGAAATCAATACAAACACAAGATTTATAGTGGTTCGGCCCCAATGCCTACTCCACTACCTAAGCATCCCGTTTAGGATTTCCAAACTAGTTTTACTAGATTAATTTAAGTTTCCCTTACACAGAGGACTTTTCACCGAAGAGACGCACTCTCGACCTAAGGCACTTCTACACCCGGAAGTTACCACCTTCTTATCGAGAGTCATCTTCCACCTCAACCCTAAGGGACAACTAAGCTAATCCTAGTAAACACTAAGTTTACAAAAAGTGGCTTTACACCTAACACTAGGTAACCACTTATACACTCAAGACCAAACACCTGGTCTTCACACGCACAAATAAAAATAGATACAAATAATAGTTAGAATACAATTGAAAAGAGCTTGAAATGAAACCAAGAAATCGTGCTCTTTTCCAAGCCTTGGAACCTCCAACTCGCCGAGTAGTAGAGCTTGAGTTGAAGCCCGAGTTGAGGAGCAAAGTGTGCGCAAGAAGATGAACTCGACAGAAGAATTGGTGCGCTTCAATCAATCACTTGGAAAGCTTAAATCTTTCTTTTAATGGTTCAATAAAATTTGTAATTGATAAGGAAGAAGAATTAAAAGAATCATATGAGGGTATATTTATATCTTGCTGAAGAAACGACTGCTCAACGAATAGAAAACTATCCGTTGCAGACCGCCAGTCGAATGGTCGGTCGGCCGACTATTCAACCGCAGCTTCGACCACTGTTCTCTACTATGTGTTTGATCGACCGACGGGTCAACCGCCCTGAAGCAAAAACATCGATCCCGATCTTCGATCGACCCATCGATCGACTGACGCGATCTGCGTCTTCGGGTATCAGCAGGTCGGTCATCCAACGGGTCGATCGCTTGAGCTACTGCCCATTTTGGGCTTCCATCAATCGATCGCCCGATCTACCGAAGTAGCTGTGCTACTTTTTACCATCATTTGATCCGGTCGACCGAACCTAGGCTGAAGTTTATTTCTTCAGCCTATTTCTTCCACGCTTCGTTTTTGAGTTCCGGCTTTCAACGACCATCAACTTTGGAGAGCTTTCAAGTGATCTTTGAGCCCGTCCAATGTCTTTGGTGCATGCGTCGCTCTTCGAGAAACTTCTGGGATGAACCCGAGCGCGACGATCAATGTCCTTTCGGTTTCTGATTTCTTCCGATATTTTAGATCGAGGACATGAAACGCTAATTGATATGGAACTTGAGACATATTCTCAATGAAATCATTAGTCCCATGTTTGTTATCATCAAAACCATCAAAACCGAGATAAAGGCTAAGGTTGAAAATCTAAAGCCAACACTTCCTTAGTTAGATCTTACCTAAATGTCATCTTGATCCTAATTGTCAATCTAGGCAACTTGTCATGCCCTATTGTTTTGAGTATTCCTAACCATGAAGTTTATCTTCTAGAGATCACCATCTCCCCCAATCCTTGCTCAGCCGAGACTTGAGCAAAGCATGCCTTGCTCGGCCGAGCCTCCAAGGATAGGAACGAGAGGGAAGGACCAACCCCAACCCTAATATCTTGTTTCCGATCTATCCTTATTAAGACCTTGATCAAGCTGCACACCCCTTGATCGGCCATCCCAAAGACATGGAGTTTTCCCTTTGCTTGGCCGAGCCTACTAGGCTTTAGAGGATGAGTTCCAATCGTCACTTTTAATAAGTAAATCATGAATCCACTCGATATGGGTTTAAGATCGTTCAAAGGGGGTTTACATCCGTCAAGGGAATTGGGGAAAATTTCGGCATGACCTTTACCCTTTTTCCTTGACTCGATAGCCCCTAAAATATCAAGAATCAGACAAAAATTGTGGAGATCCGATGCAATAATAATTAAAATAGTGGTAAGAAGGTCAAGGTACCATGAATCGACGAAAAACTCGCGTGAAACTCAACACCTACCAGTCCTAGGGGTTCGGCTACCCACCTCCCCCAAATCAACGGAAAGTAACCACTCACCTAGGAAGAAGAAAGGGTGGACGTTGACGACCTCTATCCTTCCGACGGCGACACGGTTTTCAACGCCGACCCAAGATCTGCCCTCCTCCCTTTCTTGCTCGGGCGACGTGCGGCTCAAGAATGAGCCGCACGGCTCATGATGAGGGGTTTTATCCCCTCATCACCAATGACATAAATGCCCCTCTAACTGACTTAGCCTATACTTGACTCGATCCGAGTCTGATTCGGGCCCCGATTTGATCAACATACATGATTTGAACTCGACTCAAAAAGGACATCTAATGCTTAATAAGGAAATATGCATCTAACCAATTTAAACTTCATACGCCGAGTTATACCTTCTACTCGAGGCGACTCCGTAGCTCGACTCGACTAACTCCTGATCCGGTGCACTGCACCAAAAATAGATTTTTATATTAGGAGATTTTTTTCGGGTCTTACAATCTACCAGTGAAAATAAATTACTAAGTTGATGAGTTTGTTAACAAGTTAATGAATTTATCTAAAATAAATAAAAATTAAAAAAATTCCATGTTGCAGATGATGTGGTATAATTTTAGTTTTTAATGAAAAGCCTCATAATAACATTCAGGCCATTAGGACTTTTGAAACTGAATGAAGGTGGTATATGTGTATCCTTAGAGAGGCTGTTTGGTTGCCTGCAATTGTACTTTCAACATTTGTATTTGTAGCATTTGATAAATTACGTTGTTTGGATACTTGTAATCAAGTTAGTTGCAACATTAGACTTTTACAAACTGCAATTGTAGGCTTTAAAATGGATTGCAATCCAAAAAGCCCACGAGTCCAATTTCTACCTTGCAAATGATAGAGCTTCCTCTATTCCTCTTGCTAACTACCCCTCTTCGCTCGAGACTCGCAATAGCCTCCTCTCGCTCGCGACAACCTCTATGTTCCTCTCACTCGTGACAACCTCCCTCTTCCTCTAGCTTATAATGGCTGGCCTCCCTCTTGATTGCAACAACTTTCTCTCATGGTTAAATTTTAAGTACTGATCAACTCTGTTACGCCCCTCCTAAGATCATTTCCAACAAAACGATTATTGCTTAGGACAGCGCGCAACGAGATCACCTTATTGCACGACACACCAGAAATCACCAATATGAAGTAAAGACTAGCAACATAAATATAAATAACATTTTATGCAATGAAGAAATATACATAGATAGAAACTGAAACATCACTAAAGAAATAAGGAGACGTTTGGTATGCAGCAATCTATCTGCATTATTGATATTATGGCTTTTAAATTACCAGGGACCACACATTACCATGTGTTGGTTCAGACACTTTATCGGTAAACCAGATTGCTTTGGTAATCTATCACGCCCCGACTCAGGTACCCAGTAGTTGCTCCGCATGGCGCTGCTAGCTATGCCTCACAGTAAACCAGATAGCTCCACATGGCGCTACTAGCTATGCCTCATACGGTACCCAGATCTTAGTCGTAGTCAAGATCTAACCTAACGCTCTGATACCAACTTTGTCACGCCCCGACACAGGGTCGCGTGACCGGCCTGCGTATGTTTCGATACCCCGAAGCCTACCACATGCACTAACCATAAACACATAATATACAACCGAAGTAACATAGAGAGCATACATCAAAATAGCGATACCAAACTTTATTAAATGTTTAAAGCAGTTTTATCAAAAGCAAGTCCAAGAAATAACTCAAGTTTTTGAAGTAACATCCCAATGTTTTTAAAACACCTAAATGTTCTACAGAAACAACTCAGTGTATGCACAACGACTCTACTCAACACGACTACGACTATATGACCACTTGCTACGAGATCGACGTCACCAGCTGCCCTCCAGCCGCACCACTCCATCAAGCCATACCTTACTAGTTGGGCTTTGCAAAACAAAAACGATAACCCGTGAGGTTACGAGGAACTCAGTGAGCAGTTCCTCCGAACCTCCACTTAAATCCCTAGTACAATATCATCTATAACAATGAAACATATATATATAATTTATATTGGTCATGTCATGGTAACCGTCCTGTTGGCCAATCTTTATGAGTAAGTAAACCAGCCGACTACGACTCTATGCAACAAGTGTCACTCGGCCACTATGGGCCTTACCCTGCAAGAATGGTTCAGCCAGGCCCAGCCTTTACCACATTACAACACTCGGCCATACCGGCCTACACAATCATACAAGTAATATCAACATCCACTACAGATTATATTTCACATAAATTCGCATATAGCGGTTCAATCACCGGGCCCGTCAACTAGGATAGTTAACTAGTCTTAGGAGCCCACCGGGTTAGGGATAACTAGTCCCACCCGGCCAACTCGGGTCTACCGTCAGCGTGGCCCATTGACGGAATCTTAAGACCCTCCGCCACTTGGGTCCAACATCTAGTGTGGCCCGCTGGTGCAAACTCAAGACCCAAATCATTAGATGAGTCGAGTATTAGCCGTTCCGGCCATTGATACTTCTCAGCCGACCATCTCAATCACAATATACAAGCAGAGTATTCTATAGTTTCCCTATTTAAACCTGGGCATTCACCCGTATCCGACCCCTCCTTCTGGGCTCTACCAGCCGCACACTAGTGTCCACTAATTTTTCCTAGGAGTGAAACCTAGATTGTCAACATATAAGTCTTCCCGACAAATGAAAACTCTATGATTCCCTTGTAATAATCTAGTATCACTCGACACATTCCTTAAATGCAAACTACATGTCATAGGTGTAGAAATGTCCGTATATAAATATATCACATCACATAATTTATAAGGGAATTATTCTACAGCTGCTATTATAATTAACCGCATAATTTCAACAATAGCATAATTAAATTCTGCATTTTATAAAGAAATTTCAGCAAGGAAATATTTGATCTAGCATGGAATTATCAAAACTAGCATTAATAATTCAATAAAGGAAAATTCAAGGAATATATGCTACCTCATAAATTTCGCTACCTATATGCAACTAGAATATGATCCTACTATAATTGTGAATTCATCTAATTCTACCAACGATTTACTCATCAAACAAAATGGTCTACGTCTCAATCGATCAAACAATGTTCCTAATATGAGGGAATCTATTTCTCCATCAGTTTTCCCCTCCACCCTGCTCGGCCGAACCTTGAGCAAGGGATACCTTGCTCGGCCGAGCCCTTAAAGATGGGAAAAGAGGAATTCCGACCATGTTTTTTTAAAAAAAATCATTAATCTACTTCTTCTCAAAGGGGATCGATCTAAGGGGTTTAAACCACTTGAGGAAATTGGAGAAAATTTTGGTATGACCTTTCCCCTTTTCCCTCTATTCGGCTGGCCCCTATATCATCACGAATCAATCATCTAACAACAAAACTCATACATCGATGAGGAATACGGTTTGAGAATTGAAGAAACGACATTGATCAACAAGAAACAACGCATAAAACCTCGATATATATCACATCTACTCGGTTTGGCCACACGCCTCACCCTACTAGCCGAGATTCGACCACTCACCTTGATTAGATAGAAGAAGAAGAAGAAGAAGGAAAATGAGATGATGATGTTTCCGATCTCTGACGACGACACCAAGTTCCGGCGCCGCCCTTCCTTGATCGCCTCTCCCTCTCGCCTCCCTCAGGTTCCATGCAGCTCTCCTTGAGCCGTACGACAACCAATGGGGAGGGTTATATATATATATATATATATTTACAATTTTCCCTCCAACTTAAGTTCTCTCAGTCGACTCAACCTGAGTTTGAATTGAACCCTGACTCGACCTGCGAACCCGGTTTCAATCTGACTTGAATCAATCCAACATATAAATCATAAAACATAATTCACGAGTCCAACCAATTAAATTATACCTTCCATTCGCGTCGATTTTTTGCAACTCAACCCGACTAGTTCCCGATCCGGTACGTGCGCCAAATAAAATTTTATATTAGGAAACCTCAGCTATTACATATTACCACCGAAGTGGTAAAATGGAAACCCCTATAGGAGGTGGGTATGTGCATCACCACCTAATGGTAATCCTAAATTCCAACGTTGTCATTCTCTTTCATACATTTTTCTCCATGCAAGGCACCACTATATTTGCCATGACCAACATCTTAGCCGCCACAACCGCTCGACTCAACCACCACCGTCACCGCCACTGCCACTGCTAGTTGCCACCACCATCGCACACTCATCTTCTTCCTTCTCTCCTCTCGGTAACCAAATATCAAAAACCCTAAATATCTTATGTAAGTGTTTGACTTAACTATTCCAGCAACCTAAATATCATACTGGTAAAAGTATTCTAGTATGATCTTAGTCTTAACTATGAGGAACTCTACAAACAGTCTCAACTGTGTGAAGATAGTCTCAACTATTCCAGCAACCTATGATTTTCATGTCAAGGATGCAGCGCAAAAAGAGATTTATTTTTGTTTCCCCGAGAGATAATGACTCTTGGTCTGCATTATTAATGATGATTCTCTTTGTTGTCTCTGAGATTTTTAATAATAATTAATTCTTTATTTTGCCAGAATAATTGCTTTAAAAATTTCGAGGAGTTATGCAATGTATATTTGTTTTTGAAACGATGACTGTTGGTTGTTAAACTGATGGGTTCATTAAACAAATAGTTATGAACAACATTGATCAAGATATTTCAGTTGTCACATATAAATTCAGATGAAAAGATTTGATCTGCAACTCTCTCCATGTACGAACACACTGCGTTGCCAGTTATTAAGAGGAGTTGAGACTACTGAGTGCAGAAAGACAACAATCAACATTTCTTATCTTCAGGAGAAGATTGGTTTCGAGCGAATAACTCACTACAACACAAGGCTGTGTGGAGGACGGAACTCTATGGATGGGATATTATGCAGAGGCAAGTTGGTATGTACTTGTAATAGCAAATAGGTTTTTATTTTCTCCAATTCACTGTAGTACTGGTAGTCAGATTTTGGGTGTGAAATTCGGATAACTTATATTGTACTTATAGAGAGTGAATTGGGCATCTGTCCAGTGAGTGCCCCACAGATAAGGTGACTGGTTTTGTCACTGAACTGCGTAAACAAACCTCTTGTGTTTGTGTGTTCTTTTGTTTTGGTTCATACTTTGCTTCTACTAGCAGTTGCAACTTCCTATTCAACTGCACTTAACAGAAGTTCCCTTAGAGACATATACTGTAAATTGGTACCAGAGCGGTTGTGCTAACCTTTTCCTACACAAGATCCTTGATGTGTCTCTTCTTTTCCAGGCCCAAGATGGAAGGAATGCCTATGGGAAATTTTGTCAATGTTACTCTATTACTTATCGGAACATACTATGCCTATTGGAAGGTTAGGATGAGGGCTTTCATCAAATCATTGGATGACCGATGCTGGGACTCTATAGAGATTGGCTACACTTCTCCGAAAAAACCTGGTGGGACTGAGCGCAAGCCAGAAAACTAATACACATAGGCAAAAATTGTTGCAACAAAATATGATAATAAAGCCATGTTTTCTTCAGTGGAATTGATCCTTATTAATTTAAAATAATCTTTGCTTGTACCTTAGCAAAGCAGGCATGGGAAATTCTAGAAACAAATCATGAAGGATTCCTGACTCTTCGAAAGTCAAAAGTTGAAATCCTCAACACCAGATTTCTGAAGAAAAAATAGTAAGGAAATTTCTGAGATCCATGCCTACTGAGTTTGATATGAAAGCTGCTGGCATAAGTGAACATCATGACCCATCCACTATTACTCTTGACACTCTGATGGGGAAACTTGAAACATATGAGTCGGAATTATCTGAAAAATATTCTCACAAAGAAAAGAAGAAATCAAGTTAGAATATTGTTCTGAAGAGGAGATGGATGTTGTACTAGCTCTTATGATAAAAAATTTCAAGTGGTTTCTAAGAGCGAAGAATAGTGTAAACCAGAACTCTGAATCTAATTCTCAATTTAAACAGTAGTTTCAACCATCTTAGACTGCCAGTTCCAGATCAAACTTCTTTGTTGGAGAAAATAGAAGAAGTCAATTGTCCGAACAAAAGGATGATTCCAAACAGAAGTTTAAAGACATCCAATGCTTTGAATGTGAAGGATTTGGACATGTAAGATCAGAATTCCCAAATGTTCAGAAGAAGATCAAGAAGTCATTCACTGTTACTTGGAGTGACGATGATGAAGAAACCGACTCAGAAAATCATGAGCGAGGCAACTTTAGAGCTCTCATAACTTGCTTAGATGACAATTAAAGCCGCTAACGTCTCTGATGCAAATAGTGATCACTGGAAAGTTTAATGTGCAGATATTCTTGAGGAAGCATATCAGGAGATGTTTGACAAATGGGTTGAAGTGGCGAAACTTAACAAGTCTCTCGAGGATCAGAACAAGCTTTTGAGTGAAGAAAAGAAGACCCTTAAGAATAAAGTTCAAACCCTTCAAAGATAAATTGTTCAAAAAGAAGACAAAGAATCTAAGTTAATTTCCGAACTTGAAAAGGTAAAGAAGGAAGTTAGAATGATGAATTCTACCGGTACTCTTAATAAAATCTTGAGTACAGGAAAAAGTCCTTCTTATCACAAGGGACTAGGATACACTAGTTCATTCTAGTTGAAACCTCGATCTCAACTGCCTACTCAACTAAGGAACTTTTATCGAGACTCTTCAAATCATCAAAAACCTACTACAAGAAAGCCTTTTATAGGGTGCCCATATGCTACTATTGCAGGTGCAGAGGACACATTATTACAAATTACTTCAAAGACTTCAACAAACTGAGAAAAAAGAATCACATGAATTACCCAAGGCAAAAGATTAAGCAAATCTGGGTAAAAAAGACTGATTTTAACTGTCATGTTGCTTTTATGTCAAAGACTGTTTCATATCTTGGAGCTTGGTATTTCGACAATGGTTGTTCTCAGCACATGACACGAAGTCCTGAAAATCTGAGAGATATTCAGAAAACATGTAGGTGCAACTGTCACTTTTGGAGATGGAGGACATGGAAATGTCATAGGAGTTGGAACTCTAAATGTTCTAAGAATTCCTAATATGGAAAATGTCATGCTTGTTAAATGTCTCAAGGCTAATCTTGTGAGTATAAGCCAATTGTGTGAACAAAATTTAAATGTTCAATTTACAAAAAATAGTTGCAAGGTTCTTGATAAGAATGGTGATTGTATCCTTGAAGGAAATAGATCTAGAGACAACTGCTACAAAATTGTCTATTCGTCTATTTGTCTTTCAGCTGTCTCTTCTGACGTCAATCTGTGGCATCATCAATTAGGTCATTTGAAGAAGCTTGTAAATGCTGAAGCTATCAGGGGTATTCCTAAACTTTCATGAGAACTAGAAGCTGTCTGCGGTGCTTCTTAAGAGGGAAAACAGACTAGGCAGTCTCATCAATAGTTACGACTGGTTGCTACTTCTAAACCTCTTAAGCTTCTTCACTTGGATCTAGTAGGTCCCATGCAGGTTGAAAGTATTGGTGGTAAAAAATATATCCTTGTCTGTGTAGATGATTTCTTACGTTTTACTTGGACAGAATTCCTAAAAGAAAAGTCCAATGCTTTTAACATTTTTAAGTCTCTACGTTTGAGACTTTAGAATGAGCAAGAACTCCTTATTCTAAAGATGGTAAGAATAAGGAGTGATCATAGAAGAGAATTCAAGAACATTTCTTTCTCTGAATTTTGTGATGAAAACGGTATACTGCATGAATTTTCTGCTCCTAAGACTCCTCAACAGAATGATGTAGTTGAAAGGAAGAACCGTACTATTCAGGAGATGACTCGAGTTATGCTTAATTCTAAGAAGATTTATGAAAGATTTTAGGCTGAAGCCATCAAGACAACTTGCTACATCACAAATCGATCTTATCTCAGACCAAAATATACTAAAGCTCCTTATGAATTATGGAACGGTAGAAAACCTAACATTACATATTTTCGTATATTTGGTAGCAGGTGCTATATTCTAAATGATAGGGAATACCTTGGAAAAATGCAAAGCAATTAAAGGTGATGAATTCATATTTCTTGGCTATTCCAAAAATAGCAAGGCATACCGAGTTTACAACAAACACACTCAAACTGTAATAGAATCACAAAACCTGAAGGTTGATGACTCTCAAATATAGCTGACTCATGAGAAGGCAGTCTCAACTACTAATAAGATTGCCCAGAACTCTTCCAAGGCCACTGAACAGTCAGTTGAAACTGCTAATTCAACTGACCATGAGACTGATAATGAAGTGGAAGATGAAGAGGATTACACCAGAGCTGAAAAATATGCAAGATCTCTCAAGAATCATCCTCTACAAACTGTGATTGGAGATGTACATGATGGAGTTAAGACTAGAAATCAATCCAAGAAAAATCACCAGGATATAATGAGGTATATATTCTTGCTATACTTCAATTGTTGAGCCTAAAAATATCAAGGAAGCCTTGAAGGATGAATTTTGAATTTCTTCTATGCAAGAAGAGTTACAATAGTTTGTCCAAAATGATGTTTGGGAACTTATCTCAATACCAGAAAATATCAATGTTATTGGAACTAAATGGGTGTTTAAGAACAACACTGATGAAGCTGGAAACATTATAAAAAATAAAGCCCGTCTTGTTGCTCAAGGCTTCAATCAACTTGAAGGTTAGGATTATGATGAAACCTTCGTACCAGTTGCAAGATTAGAATCCATCAGGTTACTTTTAGCCTTATCCTGTTGTATGAAGTTCAAACTATTTCAGATGGATATTAAGACTGCCTTCCTCAATAGATTTCTCAATGAAGAACTCTATGTTAAACAACATAAAGGCTTTGAAGATTCTGCTCATCCAGACCATGTGTACAGATTGAAGAAATCTTTATATGGTCTTAAACATGCTCCTGGAGCTTGGTATGAGAGACTCACCCTATTCCTGCTTTTGAAAAGATACAAAAGAGGAAGAGCAGATCAGACCTTGTTCATTAAAAGAAGGGAGTCTCAACTGGCAATTGTTCAAATTTAGGTTGATGATATAATTTTTGGTTCAACCTTTGAAGCTTATGTTAAATAATTTGTGAATGATATGAAATCTGAGTTTGAAATGACCATGATTGGGGAAATGAGTTATTTTCTTAGCCTTCAAGTAAATCAATCTAAAGAGGGAATTTTTATCTCTTAGAGTAAGTATGCAAGAAATCCCTCACTGACATTGGCGCTTTTCCTTTTGACGGCTTAGTTCTCTGACCCCCTCTGTCCGGGCAATCCTTCCTGAAGTGTCCCACCAGCCCACATATGAAGCACGCATCCGTGCGGCCATAACAAGCACCCCAATGTTTTCGGTTTCAACGACCACACTACGACATGTCCATCCTCTACGCAGTGCCCCTTGACTCTGCCAGCCTCACCGCCCCTGCCCCTGAGCCCCCGTGGCCCCGGTTACTACTATGGCCACGATTTTGCTGGTGATCTGCTCCTGTCATAACTCCCTTTGAATGCCACGGCCGACCTCCTGACCCTTGGGACCGAAACTTTTTCTTGGGCGGCCCATCTTTCCTTTCGAATGACACCAGTGCTTCTTTCCGGAGGGCCTTATCCACTACCCGTGCAAAAGGTGGAGTCCTCGATGTAGTGGATAAGTCTGCCCATCTGAGGTCTCAGACCCTCCACGAACCTCTTCACTAAAGTAGGGTGGTACCTAGAGAGCCGGGTGAATTCCATTTCATATTCAGCTACTGACATTCCTCCAGTCTGGTGCAGCAGCTCAAAATCTCGTGCCCGCTTATCGCGGACACTCATCGGCAAATACTGCTCCTCGACAGCTGCCTTAAATTCTTCCCAAGTGGGAGGTGGTGCATGTGCTGCCCTATGGCCCCTCCAAGTGTGCAGCCAATATTTGGCAGGTCCCCTTAGCTGCAGGCCTACCATGCGCGCGGCCGCCTCTGAGGAACACCCCAGCTCTAAACACAGCTCATGACAGTCCCTTAGAAACACGGTGACTTCCACCTGTGGATTTGTGCCGGTGCGGTCTGAACTTGACAAAATCAGAGTACGTAGGTGCTCCTGGGTACCTGACCTGCGGTGCTACCTGCTGAACCACCTCCTGTACCACAGGGGCTACGGGTACCGGCTGGGGTGGCTGCTGCTGCTGCTGCTATCTCCACTCCAGTTCCCTACGGAGTGCTTCTATTAGTTGAGCTACTTGTGTCTGAAGTTGCACAACTGCCGAATCCTGGCCCTCCACCTCAGATTGCTCTCTATCATGGCCCCGGCCCCGACCTCGGCCTCGTCCTCGGCCCCGACATTCGGTCGAATTACTACCACTACCACTCAGAGCAGCACCTCGGGCCTCCATCACACTAGCATAAAATAATAAGATCACCATTAATATTAACCATCTCATTAATTTAAATTTTTAGCTACTAACTGCATGGTACGCCGAGTGCAGTCGTGGTTGTCCGATCTCATAGCATACCATACCACACATTGACATGGTAGCATATGCCTCGTGCGGTACTCATTCCCTAGTCATAGTCAAGACCAAACCTGACGCTCTGATACCAACTTTGTCATACCCCAACTCAGGGTACGCGTGACCGGCCATGGTACGAGTCGGTATCCTGAAGCCTACACTATGCACTGACGAACAACTCGCAAAAACATAACAGAACACATCAAGTAATGACCAAAGACAAACGATAACAACTATTATTAAAAGTTCAAAACCAGTTGATCACATCAAGTTCGAAAATACCATAAGTTTCAAATAAACAACCGAAAGTTTTTCCAAATAAACATTTCAAAGTTTTTTCAAAAATAAACCTAGTGCTTACATCAAACTCTAATAGACACGACTACGACTAGACATTGCCAGCTATGAGATCTGCACCCACGCCTGCTCTGTTGCGCGCCATGCCACCAAGCCGTATCTCACTGGTCGGGCTCTGTAAAAAACAACAAGAAAGGAAAACCGTGAGTTCACGAGGAACTCAGTGAGCGGTTCTTCCGAACCTCCACTTAGAACCTCGGCAATCACATATATAAGGAAGTTACCAAATCATATTCCATAAATAATCAGTTTGCCAGACGGATGAGTGGATGAACCAGCTTCTCGGGCCCATATCCATGATGCAAGCTCGGCCAATAATGACCTAAGTATATATATGGAAGGTACAGTCCTTCCTTAACCTGAATTGGCCAGTTGGCCTACTCAAACCAGCCCCTACGGACTCCTCATTTAGAAACTTTTAGATTTCGGATCTGTCAACTAGGATGGCCACTAGTTTCAGTGATCCTCCGGGTTAGGGATAACTAGTCCCAACCCACTCGGGTCTACCGTCAGCGTGGCCTACTGACGAAATCTCAAGACCCTTCGCCACCCGGGTCTAACACCTAGCGGGCCTGCTGGTGCAATCTCAAGACCCTATAAACCGCTGAGTCATGTGCTTGCCATTCGGCTAGTGACACTTCTCAGTAGACCATCAACTGCAACCCTAAACCAGGTGCGCAAGTATGTTGTGTTTTGCTTACCGGGCAATTGCCCATACCCGACCCCTTACCCTAGGGTCTCAATGTTTCCTTAAATGAAGCATCTACTGTATGTGTCTTGTATCTAAGTTAAATGATACCACAAGTCATCTAACCCATTCTTCCTAGAACGAGCGAACTTGCCGACTATGTAGGCACTCGACCTACCATTTCCACATCACTTACCAAATTAATTACGAATAGTAACATCATGAAGAACCGAAATAAAAAAGTAAGTAATCTAAAGGTTGAACCCATATGGAATATACACTTATCATAGCAACAATTAAACATGATACGAGCAATTAAATGAAACCTTTCTTGTCTACATATACCACATAAGCATTAGCAAGAACATTTCCAAAATGATAATGTAGATCTATCCCAACAATTCATAACATGATTATGGATTAACATTAACGTGAATATGAATAAACATTAAACGGAGGGATATGAACAACAACACAAAATCGTTCGTTTCCTCCCCCTTTCCCTTGATCGGCCGAAGCTCGAGCAAGGTAACCCTTGCTCGGCCGAACAATCCGTGTGGGAAGGGGCTGGAATCTATGCATTTTAACCAATAGAACAGTAAACATAAACTTCAAATTTAATCTAACATTTAAACATGAAGGTGCGAGTTAAGGCGATAAAATAAGAGATCTAACAATCCAATACAAACAGCCCTACTTTTCCCCCTTCTACTGCTCGGCCAACTCGAGCAGGATGATGACCATGCTCGGCCGAACCTCTAGGGGTGGTGGTCTTGGCTGCGGCGTCCACTCGAGCATCAATCCAAAACCGAAAACAAAATGAATACAAGTCGATATGCGAGTTGCGAGACGAGCAAGGAAATTGGGGAAAATTCCGGCATAACCTTTCCCCTTTTTCCTCGACTCGACCAGCCCCTTAAAACAAGAAATCGACATGTTTTCAAACACGAAATCACAGTATGCACAACGATTTAAAAATCTAACATTGAGAAACAACTCGATCGGCAAAACTCGCGAAGAAAAACTTTGATTTCAAAATCCATGGGGTTGGCCACCCGCCTCCCCTTAACATCTACTCTAACCACTCACCTTGAATTGGGTCACGAAGAAATCTTGATGAAATGAGATTCCGATTTCCTCGAGCATCATCGCGAACTCGGCGCCGAGAAGATCTCCTCCTCCTCTCTCCCTTTCTCCCTCTAGATGGGCTGCGTGCGGCTCTCTCTTTGAGCCGCACGGGTGGTTTGGGTGAGGGGTTTTATTCCCCTCATCCAATGACCCATTTACTCCTCACTTGACTTGACTTCTACTCGGTTCGATCTGAGTCCGATTCAGACTCTGATCCTACCCGCACTCAAGAGTCGAACTCGACTTAATAAGACATCATAAGAAGAAAGGAAATAACCATTGAACCAATTTAACTTCATATTTCGATAGGTCGGGTTATACCTTCTACTCGAGGCGATTTCCGCGGCTCGACCCGGCTAACCTCCAATCCGGTGCGCTGCACCAAAAATAGAATTTTTATATTAGGAAATTTTGTGGGTCTTACACCGCCCATCGGCCGGCACCCAAAAAACTTGCATTTTTCTACTATTTTATCGTGTTGTTTATTTTCGGGTTTTGGGTTTCAAAGTGCATCAACTTGGAGAGCTTCCCAAATGATTTGGTGAAATGGCCACACTAGAGGGGGGGGGTGAATAGTGTGTTTGCTAATCTTAAACTTTATTCCGATTTCTATCATTTTCTTGATTATTTATGTTAATGCACAATTCAATTACTAAATGAATGAGGAAGCGAATAAACAAGTCAAGTAATCAATACGCAAAGTAAGCAATGCAAACAAAGAGATTTATAGTGGTTCGGCCCCAATGCCCACTCCACTACCTAAGCATCCCACTAAGAATTTTCAAACTAAACTTCACTAGACTAATTATTTCCTTAGCTCCACAACAGGAATCCTAGCTTCTACATGATGCCTTTGATGATGAAACAATGAAGTAAATGCTCAACTTTACTAAATGGAGCAATAAATCAAACAATAAAGTACTTAGGTCCACAATAAGATTCCTAGCTTCCTCTTGATGCCTTTGATGATGAAACAATGAAGTAAATGCTCAATCAAAGAGATGAAGGATCCAAGCTAGGGTTTTCACATGATTGGCTCAATGAAGGCTTAGGATGGACCAAAAGATGGCTCAAGGAGGCTAGAAGTGATCGACATACAGGAGGAAGGTGTTACACCCGAAACCCAGTATGACCGGCTAGGGTAATCCACGTACCCCCGAAGCCTTACCCAACTCAAACCACAACACAACAAATAACCTGAAATATATATATAATTTTTTTAAATAAAGAAAGAATAGATATTAATTACCGAACGAAACCACGACTAGATAAAAGTTCACGAATCAAGTTACTTATAAAGAATTTAAAGAAATAATCAAGACTTCTAGAAATAAAGAAAATGCGAAAACAATGACCCGAGTCTACATGACTCAACAACTCAAAAGAATGCTAAATGACTTAGGTATCCCCTCGATCACGACATGTCATGAGACCCGTTGTCCTGCCACCACCAGCCGCGCTACTGCACCTCGGTACCTCTCCGATCTCGCTCAGGTGCTGAAAAAATATCAAAAAATGAGGGGTAAGTCCAACTACGACTTAGTGAGTACATCAGTCCTCAATCCACCAAATCAATCATCATGCATGAACAACAAATAGCAGATATACAATATAAGCAACAATGAATAATCAGCAATAATCTATCCACTACTCTATGCATGATAAGAACATCCACCAACAAGTATATAATATCCACAATAATGACGAAATAAACATCGGTAAATCATCCACCATTCTACGCATGATGACAACATCCATCAACAAGTATATACATATCCACAACAATAAAAGTAGGATGAATGCAACACCTCAATCACATCAACAAGTATATACATGCCCTCCCCTCACCAACACTGGCTCTTCTGATTCGTCTCTTTGGGGCATATGTTCCCCTCACTAGTCGAGTCTCTGGACTATCTCTTTGGGGTATGATCTCCCCTAACCAGCTGGACATCCGCAATAAGGCCAACACCGTCAAACCAGCGAGGCTTCCGAGAAATGCAACAAGCACATCACACACGCAAGCATATAACATATATAAAGATGTGCTATCAACATGTAAATAAAAGGATACGTAAGGACATACCTCAACCTCCACCTCCTTGTGCCATACTTTACAACCACACACACACACACATATATATATATATAATGCTCACAAATCATAATTATACGACATAAACAAGCAACCATGAAATAAGAATATATCACGTCCAACATCGTAAGAAAAAGAAGCATGTATATCATGAAAATAATGCAAAAGGAACTTCAACTGTAAAATTAATGGAATGGAACAACAGGATAATATTTCGACATAGGAAACAACTGATCTAGGATGAGATTCACCTTATCCACTATTATAACAACGAATCATCTCAGATTGAAGCCATAAAAACATATAAAACATGATTTTTTAATTTGGCATGCAAAACAAAGCATCGACCACATACTGCTTTCAAAATTCGAAAGTCTGTTGGCAAAACAAACCTCGCCGATAAATTTAGAACGTCGATTATGTGAAGATTCATATAAAATATGAATGTTTTTGATAACTTTAAAGCCTCAAAGTAATATTTAGAACAATAATAGAAATACCTTAAATTCCATCTAATAAATCACTGTTACGAATAAATATAACAGTCCTACAACTCAAAGAATTAAACAATGATGCAATCTCAACCCTTCATCTAACAATGACGAAATCTCAGTCCTTCATCAAAACAATGATGCAATCCCAACCCTTCACCGAAACCATGATGTTATCTCAACCACTCATTTAAACATGATGAAATCTCAGCCCTTCATCTAAACATGATGAAATCCCAACCTTCATCTAAACATGATGAAATCTCAACCCATCATCTAAACATAATCAAATCTCAACCCTTCATCTTCTCCACCCAAACTAGGGTTTCAAAGCTCCTCTACTAGCTGCCAACTTCATCTCAACACCGTCGCTTGCTGGATTCGGCTGGACGAGGTCCCCGCCGGGACCCTCACCATTTGATGGTGATTCGTCGCCGCCTGACGCTCGACTCTTAATAGCTATACGTGGCTTAACACGACTGCCCAAAGTGTTAGGGTAGCCACACTCTGCCTCTCTCGCCACACTCGACGATAGGACTCCATCGTCCTATCGTGTGCCACATCCAGCGGCACTTTCGCCAGCCTAGACCGAGGCTGCAGCAGAGCCAAGCTCGACAGCGACCGTGCCTGGCAGTAGTAGTGCCTGGCAGCGGCTGCGTCTGGTGGCAATCGCGCTTGGCAGCGGCTGCGCCTAGCGACCGTCGCGCATGGCAGTGACAGTGACGGGTAGGTCTCACCCCGTTTCTCTTAGCAGCATCGATCGGAGCCCCTTTCGACGACCACTTTGCCAGCAACCAAGACTGCAAACAGTCAACCGACTAACACTCCGACGATTCGGCGAGAATGAATCTCACCAAAAAAAGTTACAAAAAACATGAATCACATCAAATCACAGATCAAACAATAACAAGGATCCAAGCACGAAGAAGACGATGCAAACGATGACAAAACGACATGATTCAACCACGAAACAACCGATCTGAGATTTTTGATTCGATATGACAAAACACATCAAAAATCAATGAAAACCCCGTGACATAGGGGGTGGTGGCATGAATTAAAGAATTGGGGAAAAGGGCTAAATCCACTAACCTATTTGGAGAAGACAGAAGGGAAGAAGTCGCGTAGGATCTTCCTTCAATCGACGTTGACGAACTCATGGAATTCTTTCTCCAGCGGCTCCTCGTCGTCATTGGCGGCGCCCTCTCTCCTCTCTCCCTTGCCTCAGGTGGCGTGGAGCTAAACCCCTGGCCACACACCCAGGCTCTAATTTATGGACCCTGGTTAGGTCCAAATGACCAAAATACTCGTATTTAAGTTATCCGACATAAACAACTCATATCTAACCCGTTCTAACTCCGATTCGAGTTCCGATTGAACCGCTAAATTCATCTCAAGATCCTCTATCATCCTAGCATGCTAAATCATGGAAACATGGAAAATAAAATTTTCCAAAATTTGTTCTACATTAAATGCTTACCCATGTCTAATCCCGAAGCTTTCAGCCATTCCGCGCTAACTCGGGCCTATGGTCCCCTGATCAAGAATAAAATATTATTATTAAAATGTTAGGCCTTACAATTTCCTCCCCCCTTAGAGAAAGTTCGTCCTTGAATTTTGAGATGAAGGAAAGAATCTCACCTCGGTATCAAAAAGGCACGGGTACTTCTCTCTCATATCCTGCTCGACCTCCCAAGTGGCCTCCTACCCTGGGTGATGCTCCTAATGGACGTTTGTTGGCCTATGGTTTTCTAACTTGGTCTTAATCTTAGTTTTGATGATAACAAACATAGAACTAATGTTTCATTGAGAAATACTTTCAAGTTCCATATCAATTAGCACTTGATGTCCTCAATCAGAAATATCGAAGAAATTGGAAAATCGGAAGGATATTGATCGACGCGTTCGGGTTCATCGCAAAAATCTCTAGAAGTTTGACGTGTTCACCAAAGATGTCTTGGATGAGTCTAAATAATACATGGAAAGCTCTCCAAGTTCACGCATGCTGAAGGTCGAAACCTGAAATGAAGCATGTAAGAAAAATACACAAGAAAATTACTCTACCAAGATTCGATCGACCGACAGAAGAGGAAATCGGGCAAAAGGCAAATTGGTCGACCGAATGTGGCAAAAAATTGGCAGTAGCCAATTCGGTCGACCAGTCGGTCGACCGAAGTTTGCCAAAAAGCGACAATATAAATACTCACCTCAAACTCACCTTGTGTTCGGGCGTCGCCAACGGGCAGAAAAATGCCTGTTGACGACACCTTGTGTTTGGGGGGTTATAAATACTCACCTCAAACTCACTTCCAAGCCTTCTATGATGCTCATAAACCTCAAAGAGTGATCTTTAGCATCCTCTAAGCTTCTTATTGATCAAATCCTTCAAACCTAGCTCTTGATCCCTCATCTTGAAGTGTTCTTCATTGTAGGACTCATCAAGGGTGCTAGGTTCAAGAAGAAGCGGTGCTTTCATTGTGATAAGTTCTCTTCACCTCCTTCTTGTAATAGATCTGTTTTTTATTTGTTTTTACTTTAATTCACTTGAGTTTGTAAGAAGACCTAGTGTGTGGTCTTGTGTGTAAGTGGTTACCTTGATGTAGAAGGTGTAAAGCCACTTCTATAAACTAAGTTAGGAGTAGGTCTTAGGAATTGAGGTGGGAAAGCTCACTCGGTAGGAAGGCGAGATACTTCCGGGTGTGGAAGTTCATTCGAGGTGAGTGTAGGGTCTTTCCGGTGTAAAGTTCTCAATTATAAGCTACTCATAATTTAGTGGATTTAGTATGGAAATCCGAAGCGGGGTGCTTAGGTAGTGGAGTAGGCATTGGGGTCGAACCACTATAAATAATTATGTTAGCATTATTTACCTTGCATTTCTTATTGCTTATCATTTATATCTTGCTTCCGCTTACTACTCGATTTGTGAATTGCCTAAGTAATCTAAGAGACGATTAAAATCGAATTTAGGCAAAAAGATTTAGATAACACAATATTCACCCACCCTCCAGTGTAGGCCATTTCACCAACACTTGGTATCAGAGCAGGTCGTAGATTGAGATCTCACTATCTCCTCTACATTGTCTCTCGATCCGGAAAATGACACTAGAGAGTTTAGTGTCTTCACCTCCTAGGTTCGATGCCTCGAACTTTGGTCTTTGAAAATATAGGATGTACACATATTTAAAGACTAAAGATTTTGATGTCCTTAACATGTTAAGACTAGAATTCATTGAACCTAAGGTTGACATGAATGCTTGGAGAGAATTAGATAAGAAAATGTTTGAGTATAATGGAGATGCCATGAATTGTATACTTTGCACATTACCAAATAGCATCCTAGAAAAAGTCATGCATTGCTCTTCGGCTTATGATTTATGGGCCACTTTAAATATTTTATATGATCATACGAAAACCGAAGAGATTGGCACTTTTGATGAAGGTGGTGATGACAATGGTCACTCGCCTACTAGTAATCTTGGTTTTGATGCCCATAGTGCTTATAGTCAAAGGAGCAACTCTAAGAACCGAAAATGAAAGGTGATTTGTCATGCTTGCAAGGAAAAGGGGCATGTGAAGATAAATTGCCCTACCGTGAAGAACAAGGCAAAGAAGAGGTCAAACGCTTCTGCATTATCATCTTATTCAAGTGAAGCATCCTCTTGCCATGACTATGAAGCCATCTCAAAAGATTGCCTCATGAATGATAACAATGAGGTACACCATTCTCCTTCTAGTCATATTAATGAAAATGATAGCATTAACTCATCTAGCTCTCATGATTTGCTTTATGATGAATTAATGGATGAGTACAAAAACATGTATGCCTTGCTAATTAAAATGGATAAGAAAAATAAAATGTTAAATAAAGAAAATGTGAAGCTTAATTCTTACTTGCATGAATTCAAATTGGAAAATGAAAAATTGAAATCTAGGTCATTTGATTCATGCCATGATGATATGAAATTTGAGATTAAGGATTTGAAACATAAAAATGATAATTTAAAGAATGAAAATAACATGTTAAAAACTCAATTGCATGCTATTCAAAAATCCATGAATGATTTGAAAAGTGAGATTATTTTTTTGAATAAGAAAGTAAATGAATTAAAAAATACTTCATCTCCTAAGAACACTAGAATGAAAAATGCTTATGTAAAGAATGCCAATGTTCGTCATCATTCTCATGTTAGGCATTCCACATTTAAACCTCATGTTCAAAAGAAGAATATTTCCTTGAAGAATGCTCATGTTCATCATAGCTCACATGTCAAGTATTCTAGTGATAAATCACATGTCCATAGCGAAAATAAAAAGTTTCATAGACATTGTTTTTGTTGTGGTACATATGGCCATGCAATCTATGATTGTGCATTTAAGAAGAATCTAGGTGTTGCTAAGACACTTTGGATATCTAGGCCAACTAACCCCCAAGGACCCAAAGCCATTTGGGTACCAAAGGTTTATTGCTCTCTTGTAGGGGGAGCTACCACACAAGGGTAAAGAGAAGTGAAGAGTTGAAGTTGACCATGGACTTAAATGAACTATCATTCCTTGGTTGCAACTTCAAACTATCACGATGCCATAGGTATGGAAATTGGCATCTAGGTATACTTTGTATCATCTCCTTATTTTGGTTTGTTTTATTTAAGTTGGAGTTTTGATATATGTTTAATTTGGGTTGTTTTCCCCGCTCTTGTTAAGAGTCCTTTGGAAAATATTTTTTATTTTTGATTTCCGGTCTCTTTGGAGACCTATAAAACCTATAACGGGCTCATGCGACCTTGCGGTTCCAAATTGGAGACCAATGTGGCCTTTCGGTTTTCAACCAATAAGAACAGTTGGAGATCTTAATTTTCAAATATTTCATATTTTGTGATCTCTCGATTCGTTTTGGATTTATGATTGTTTACTATGAAACAGATTTAAAACTATTTAGGAAAGTAAATTTTGAAATCGATACTTGGTTCCCTCTTTGCTATCTAGTACGATAACTTATTAGTAGTCACATTTCCATTATGCTACTAATGAATATTGCTTGCAAGTTGTAAAAAATGTTATGGAAGGCTAGTAGATTGAACTTGGAAAGAAAATGAAAAGTTTGGTAAAATTTCCAAGAATGAGGTATGAGTTCGTTTTTGCAAAAATCTTAATATAATACTTGAATATTCATGCTTTAATGATGTCTCTATGTACTCATGACTGATTTTGCATGATAAATGTTTGAATTTTCATGAGTAGGAAAATCATGATAACTAGGCAATTTCATGATATTGATATTGAATGAAATTGGACTAGGTTGAAATTTCTTATTAGAGACCTCATTTTGAGTAAACACCCAATAAACATATTTAGATACACACATGACATGATTCTAGGTGTTTAAACTTAAAAATTCATGTGTAGATGAACAAGGTGATAACTAGATCACTTTAGGGGACTTAAGCTTGGATAAGTTTGACCCAAGTCAACAAATCGACTTGGACACTCCATTTTAAGTCCAAATTTCATAGACATGTTTAGGAATATGTATGACATGTTTCCATGCATTTAGAATGAAAAATTCATATGGATATGGATAAAATGATATAGAGGCAATTTCATGATAACCTCTTTTGAACCAAGTTGATCCAAGTCAACAAATTGACTTAGAGGTCTCATTTTGAATTCATATTTGAGAAACATGTTTAGATTTACTCATGTTAGGTGTCCATGGGTTTAAGTTTGAAAATCCATGAGTAAATGGTAAGATTGACACTTAGCAAGTTTCATGATAACTAGTTTAGTTTTGAATGAAACCATGCTAGGTTGATATCTTGACTTAAGGACATAATTTTCATTCCGAACATGACATATACTCTTTACATGACCATTATGTGGTGTCACAAAAGTTTGAATGAAAACTGAGCATGTTTTGAAAAATGACTGAAAATTACAAAAATGTTATTGAAATTTCAGCATTTTCAGTCAATTTTAGAAAAAATTGAAAACTAATTTTGCGATGATTCTTGTTGTGTAAAAATCTAGTTTGTTGTGTAAAAATTTCAAATTTTTTTATCAAGAATCTGATTTGTAATGGAATTTTGAAGTTGGATTTCGGAAACTCAAAGTATCACTTACTTGAAATACTCATTTTCCCGATACTTTGTCTTTTCGTCAAAAAATTCAAATGAAAACTCATGTATACCATTTCGAATCCATTTCTGTAAGAGTGTAAAAGAGAGATTAAAAGAAGTTATAATAGGTATATTTATACCCTATGGAAGAAACAGTTGCTCAACGGATAGTTTTCTATCCGTTACAGAGCACCGATCGAATTGTCGGTCGAATGGTCGATCGACTGGTTATTCGACTGCTTCTCTTTACTCTGTGGTCGATCGACCGACGGGTCGATCGATTGTCGCGAGCCTCGCAATCCTCAGTTCGGTCGATCGATCAGTCGACCGCTCGAGGCTTTCCACGATTTCTTTCCCAGCTTCGGTCGATCGACTGGTCGACCGATTGGCTTCTTCCAATTTTTGCCGCCATTTGGTCGACCGGTCGATTGACTGAACCTGGGCTGAACAAGGCAGACAACTTTGTTCTACTTGGTTTTTCTGCTTCCGTCTTCACTACGTCTACTTATATAAAGTTAAATAACTTTATAACATGATAACTTTATAACATGATAACTTTAAAACATAAATGTTATATAAGGATTATACCCCATTTGAGTTCAATAAAAATATCTAAAAAATCAAAATCCCTAAGGATCAAAATATAGTTCTTGGGATCTAGTATAAAATGGAAATTTCCTAATCTTTCGGGTCAAATAAGGATATGCAAAAGGCTTCCAAAAAATCCTAAAAAATACCTCGTTATCTAGTTTTGACCCAAGGAACAATTACCGCCATTTTTTATTTCAAGAAAAGGTTTGGATCATATAGCCCTCCAAGGAGCTCCCTAGTCTTAGTGAATTTCAGGGTGGTCCCGGAATTTCATGGTTTGGGGTTCGGGATAGATTTTTGGGTTTCTTATGCATCATCATGAGGATTACATTAATTTTTAGACACCCTAAACCTAAACTCCATTTCTTGAAGATTCTCGAGCGCCAACGAGCATCCTTGTTGATTTATCTGATTTCTTCGATCGCAGACATCGCGCACTAACCAATATGGAACCTGAAAGATATTCTCAATGAAATCATTAGTCCCATGTTTGTTATCATCAAAACCATCAAAACCGAGATTAAGGCTAAGGTTGAAAACCTAAAGCTAATAGAGGTTACTTAGGAATTGAGGTGGAAAAGTTCAACTACAACATTTAAGGCTTTTCATAGCTTTTAACGATAGCATTATTCCAAAATGCTATCGTTAACATGTTAAAATTTCAACGCACGGGCATAAGTCCCTCCCTTTTTTTCCCGTCGACAAAAAAACCAGTGTCCCCCCTTCTTTTCCCTCTCTATACTTCTCACTTATTTTTTCCCTCACCCCCGACAAAAACCCTACCCGCGTCTACCCTTCTCCTCTGGTGATAGTCCGCCGCTGATAGTGCATGCCTCAATCTCTCCTTTTCCTCTAGCAAGAGTCTGCCACCGAGAGTCCATGCCTCAACCTCTTTTCCTCTGGCGAGAGTCTGCCGACATATGGACCTTTTGTTGGTGGGGGATTAAATTCGCGGATCTCCTTTGTGGGCAATCGAAGGTACGGGTAGAGAAGGAAAGAAAAAGCTTATATTATTTCATTGATATGTTCCTGATCAATTTTTGCTTTAAAGATCCGATTTTAGTGCACATGCATGTGCATTTGTGGTTGTTTGTTTGTAAATAGAAGAGGACTTTGATTTCTTTTGATATTTCTGTGATTGTTCATCCAGTTTTATAGCACATTATTCTCCATTTTCTCTCGACGTAGTGGGAAGAGGAAGGATTGTTTCCTCCTCCCTATCTTTGCAGCCATGTATGCCCCAATCCTCGTTCTCAGTAAGCCGCTCTCACTCTCGTCGAAATCTATGGATCTCGCGATTTTCTCCATCTTGATTGTTGAGGTCGGATGTGGTCATTTTTCCTTTCCAATCGTTTTCAAAGCGGAGGTTTGGTCCTTGATAATGATTTCAATATCAGCTCTCTTTGCGATGAAGTTTTTGGCTTGACAAATGTTGAGGATTTGGGTCTCGATTGCATGCCCTATTTGTTGGAGATGTTCCACTTAGATGTTACAGAAATGGAGGAGAAATGTATGGTAACTTCTTAGCTTAACTTCTTAGAAATGGAGGAGAAATGGGTCTCGATTGCATGTCCTATTTGGGTCTTTATAATTAACTTTTTAGCTTAACTTGTTCTCTATTCAAAATTTAGGGTAAAGGGTAAGCCTGTTTACCATTATTGCACGGTGTCAAGCTTCAGTGAGCACACATTGGTGCACTCTAAATAAGAAAGCTATAAATTGAAATAAGAATGCTCTAAATTTAGATTACTGAAATATTTTGTTATAAGAATTTTGCCTCTTTATTCTTTTTTGGACTTTCCACCATGTCATATTTTAGAAATTACTTGCAAGATTATGAACATGAAATTAGCACAATTTGTTCTATAATGGACCAGTTTAGAAGTTGTCAGCTTCTGAGTTGGTAAAAGACTTTGTCGTTGATAGTAAAGGTATTGGGGTTGACTTCTACGTTCACTACCTTTTGCCGAAAAAGGAAACTAGGTCAGAGAGGATGAAAACTAAATACATAACATTGATCAGAATAATACACATTCACATACCTGTATATAGAATTATAAATATTGTATGACTTCTTCTAAGAATATACACTATAATTTTACATAATTTAGCTAGATGTTGAGGAAATAGCTTTTGCTATTAGAAAACAACAAATAATAGATCGTTGTTTGAGAAGCAGCAAAGGGAAAAGAAATTACTCATAGTGAAGCATGGATTCTTTGCTAGCTAGTAGATATATATTATGCCTGTGTTGGTAAAAATACTCTAGTATTTGAAAGGCACAGACTATATAATTTTTCATTCATTTGGAGTTTCCACTTAACGGTCTATGCATATCTGAGAACCATCTTTGGAGTTAAGCCCTTTCCTTCTTCATTCTCTTTTATTTGCTGACTTTCTTTTTTTTCCTTCTTTGTGCTTCTGATGCAATTTTCCAATCTGGCAGATGAACAAAACTAACAAATAGCTCTATTTGACTAATATCAACTAGCTGATATGTAATATTGACACAAGTTTCCATTCTCATTATATGCTAAATAACTGAACATTTTGGTCAAAAGAGTTGATACAAAGGGTCCATTTTATTCCATTTTAAAGTAAATCAAACAAAAATAACCAATGAAATGGAATAAATGAAGCAACATTTTGAAGTAAATCTTAATCTAAATTCAACTAACTGTCATCTTATTTTGTGATTGAGTATGGCTAACAATAAGCAGCTGCTTTAAAACCTCTTGCTGCATAATCTATAGCAAATGGGCAACAAGAGAAATTATCATTACAAAAGTCAAAATTTGAGCTCTTATTATTATACTTCTTATATTGTCAAGATATAATATAGAAAAATCACTTTTATGTTCAATAATCTAGTATGATTTGTATGAGTAAGACCCGGAAAATTCCCTAATATAAAAATCTATTTTGGTGCAGTGCGCCGGACCCGGGGTTAGTCGAGTCGAGACTCGGAATCGCCTCGATTAGAAGGTATGACTCGACTAATGATGTATGAAGTTAAATTGGTTAAATAACTCTTTCCTTTTATGCATTTATACCTTAATCAAGTTTAGATCGACTTGTGTTACGGATAGAGTCGGAACCCAAGTCGAATTCGGACTGTGTCAGTCAGTATTAAGTTGTAGGGGCAATTAAGGCATGTTAGATGAGGGAATAAAATCCCTCATCATAGTTGTCGTGCAGCTCATCTAGGAGCCGCACAAGGCAGCACATAGGGAGAGGGGAAGAAGGAGCAAGGAGGAGAGATCTTGGTCGATCCAGGATTCGCGTCGCCGTTGAAAGATTCGAGGTCGTCAACATCCAATCCTTCATCTTCCTCAAGCAAAGGTGAGTGGTTGAATTCGGTGGATTGGGGGAGGCAGGTAGCCGAACCCCTAGAATTGCTAGGCTTCATTTTCTCGCGAGTTTCCATTGATCCTTGGTATCGGGATTGTTTATTTGCTATTTTTCATTGACTATTGTCGGATCGGCGTGGTTCCTCGCCAATTCTTTGAGTAATAGAGCTGCCGAACCAAGGGAGAAGGGGAAAGGTCATGCCAAAATTTTCCCCAATTCCCTTGGCGGAAGTAGAGCCCTCGGATGATCTTAATTTCATGAATAGTGTGTTCATAGTTGTTGTTTGCAAGTGTTGATGGAACTCATCTTCCCTAAGTCCTATAGGTTCGGCCAAGCAACCTCGAAGTTCCATGATCAAGGCTCGGCCGAGTATAGCGGGAGGGGTAAATGGGTCAATGTGTAACTAAGATATAGTGGAGACAATGAATTAGGGTTGAGGCTAATCCTCCTCTTCCCTTTCTACCCTAAGAGGCACAGCCGAGCAAGGTTCACCTTGCTCAAGGCTCGGCCGAGCCTAGGGGGAGGGAGAGGGTGAGCTTTATATGGTAAATTCCATAGTTAGAATACTCAAACAATAGAGATATGATGACACATAGGAAAGGCTCTAACTATAGAAAGCTATTTTATTGATGCATGTGATTATAGGAATGATAGTATAGCGACCATCCTTAGATCATTCCTCCTTAAATTTTTGAAATGATGTGATATTTTTACCATGCTTAATAGTACATGCCTTGTTGAATTCATTGCTATCCTACCCTGCTAGATAAGCTATTTCATATTGAATTAAATTCTAAATGCAGTATATAAATGTTTATCGTTGAATCTTGTAGTGGCATCCTTTAGTCATAGTCTAGTTGTTGTGTTGTCGTTTTCCTACACTGACAGTTGTTGTTTTTAAAGCTTGTAATAAACTTTGAACTTGAGATGTTCCGGTTTGTGACAATGTTAGTTTTTCTTCTTTGGTTTTGAAAAATATATTTGTGAACTTTGAGAATTTAAAGAAAATTTGCATTGTGGTTTCGTTTATTCGATGTGTTATGGTTTTCTCGATGGTCAGTGTAGGTACTAGGCTACATGATAGTATGTAAACCCTGGCCGGTCACACGACCCTCAGTTGGGGTGTGATAAAGTTGGTATCAGACCTTCTAGTTAGGTCTTGACTATGACTAGTAGTTGGGTACTGTATGAGACATATGCTAGCGTGTCTACGTACGGTATAGTTATGCTACGAGATTTGGCAACCACGACTACTCCCAGCGCACCATGCGGTTAGTATTTATTTGATTCTTTTGTAAAAATTTATTATATGATAGGAGAATTGTTCTTCTCTTGTGAGAGTGTGATGGAGACTTGAGGCCGGGGTTGGGGTGGTAGCGGGGCAGTAATTCGACATAACATCGAGGCCGGGGTCGAGGCGGAGGCCGGGCCCGGGGCAAGGACAGGGATTAGTCTGAGGACCAAGGCAAGAGTTTGCGGTTGCTCGAGTGCAGGCTCAGGTAACCCAATTAGTAGAGGCGCTCCATATGGAGCAAGATCTGAGGCAGCAATAGCAGCAGTCGTCGCTGGAACCCGTACCTATAGTCTCGGTGGTACCGGAGATAGTAGATGTAGTAGCACCGGTGATTAGGGCTCCTGGAGCCCCATCCTATGCGAACTTAGTCACTCTGAAGCCGGCAGAATTCATCGAAATAGATCGGCAGGTGGAAATCACTAAAATTTTAGGGGACTGCTACGAGCTATGCGTGGAGCTTGGGTGCTCATCGGAGGCAGCGGCCCGTATGGTCGGACTTCAGATGAGAGGACCGGCAAAGGCATTGCTTCATACATGGACGGCTCATAGGGCAGCAGGCACGTCGCCTCCCACCTGGGAGGAATTTAGGGCGGCTGTGGAAGAGCAGTATTTGCCTATGAGTGTTCGCGATAAGCGGGCCCGGGACTTTGAGATGCTGCGTCAGACTGGTGGCATGTCAATGTCAGAGTATGAGATGAAGTTCAACCGCCTTTCCAAATATCATCCGACCCTAGTGGCATCTGAGATCACCAGGGTCAAGAGGTTTATGGCAGGCCTGAGGCCACAGATCGGCAGGCTCATCCACTATATTGAGAATTCCACACTGGCTCGGGCAGTGGATGAAGTCCTTCGGAAAGAATCCTTGGTGCCATTTGAAAGGAATGACGGGCCAGCCAAGAAGAAATTTTGGCCGCAAGAATCTGGCGGCCGGCCTTGGGATTCTGAGGGGACAGTGACCGCTGCAGACCATCAGCAGAGCCGAGGACAGAATGGAAATGGGAGCCGTGGTGGCCTAGGGTCTGGATCAGTGAAGCCGATAGTGTTAGGAGGTGGTTCTCATAGAACAGTGGCGCCGCAGTGTGGCAACTACAGTGTTGTATTCCATGAAAACTCCTTTCCATTTGAACACCACTACAAAACTCTTCCCAGAATCTCCAATAAAAGTTTCGATTGGTTTGACATAACTCCGTCAACTCTTCCAATTCCTCTGTCAAACTCTCAGACAGAGTCTGTGTTCCATGACATTCCTCCAATACCAAACAACCCAGTTAACTCTACCACCTTAGATAACAACGACACTTCC
Source organism: Canna indica (assembly GCA_034359265.1). Lineage (NCBI taxonomy): Eukaryota > Viridiplantae > Streptophyta > Magnoliopsida > Zingiberales > Cannaceae > Canna > Canna indica. The sequence continues at coordinate 51,201,653 of CP136897.1, forward strand.
ATTGAAGCCACTACTCAGCCATCACAAGTCCAAATTCCTTCTGCAGAAGATATCCCCCCATCAATTCCTTCACCTCCTCACAGGATGGTCACAAGATCCCAACACCAAATATTCAAACCCAAACATTCAGTATGTTGTTTGAATAAAATAGCTCAAATATGAAATTTGGTTTAGTAAGAAACTCCTAATCTTGACTATCTTGTGATTACAAAATGTAGATAGATTTTGAATTGGGAATCTTGTTTGGTGATTGACAAATGTCATGCCCCAACTTAACGTCACGTGACCGGCCGGGGTATACGTGCCTATACCCTGTAGCCTATCTCATGCATATGCCAACTCATAATAAATCATAGCGGAAAGAATAACATATTTTATTATGAACGAGAAACCAAAATAGATTACATTTAAGAAGCAAAGTTTTTAGCAAAACATTTAAAGTGCGGAAATAAGTAAATCAAAGTTTAACAGTTTACTTTACCAAGTGAAATCTGAACGAAAGACATGAATGTCTCCAAGGGACTACAATTCCAAAATACTAAAACACAAGTGTATGACAAATCTACCGAAGAATCAACTACGATATCTAACTAGGACTACTATGAGATCAATGTGGCTCCTCCACCCTCCAGCCGGGCTAAGTGCTCCAGCCCTCATTAGTCAGGCACTGCAAAAAAAAATAGAAATAAACAACGGGTGAGTTGAAGGAACTCAGTGAGCAGTTCTACCAAACCCACCATAAAAACCAACCACAGAGATATATGAATAAATGCACCTATCTCATATAAGGATAATGCAACAAGTGGTATGGCTAGCTAACATGCCATCTAGCCATCACATGCCCAAAGGCAAGCCTATTCACTCAGCAGTGAAGAACAACAGGCCTCAGCCTACCCATGCACTAAGGCACCAAATCACACTAAAGGGTTATGAGGATAATCAGGACTGACCCATCCGAGCTTATCCTATAATCATATCCTTAAAGATAGCGCATGAATAATCAGGATTCGCCCATCCGAATTTATTCCTTAAAAAAAAGAAACTCGGGAACAATCGAGATTCGCCCATCCGAACTTGTTCCACAAGAAATGCAGGAACAATCGGGATTCGCCCATCCGAACTTATTCCTTTCACACAGGTTGGGAATTAACCATCCAACCTTTCGAGCCAAGCCCGCAGTCCGGCTCCTATCCGAGCCTCCCCGCCATTCATAAATATATGGCGCTAACAAGACCTAAGTCAAGTGTCTTCTACGGTGTCTTTACTGGCAAACGCCGCAACACTCTATGCCTGATCCCGATGCCTAAACCCGTAATATCATCAACCCATGGGGTTTTATTTCATGCAGATAAATTATTTTTTTGACTCATAACATATTATGATTCCCCTTGAATTTTAATTCCCATAGCCCAAATTAGGGTTTTGTTTTAGGGGTTTTATTTTCAGTTTACCGTTGAGCCCAAAACTGGTGAACCCAACCAAATCTAATTTAGAAAGTGTGTCCTATGGTTCCAAACAATGTCTTCTGGTTAAAATGATAGGTTACACGACTATGCTCAGTAAACTATACGCAGATCAACAGATTACAAAATCTGCCTTGAATTCACAATTTCAGCATGAAATTCCATGCTCAATCTAACCCCATGCTCCACATAAGCATCAATCACATGCACACCCATGCAATACAATTTAATAAATCAAGCACATAAAATATAAAATCCACAGACCAACTTTCCTGAGCTCTCAAGCGTGCACCAGACCATGAGTCGACTTAGCTCGACCTTGAACTAGCCCACTAGGCTGGAAATACAAAACAAATAACAATAATCATAAATAATATCTAGGATATTACAATCCTCCCTCCTTAGGCAAAATTCATCCTCGAATTTAGCAACGCTTGAGGACTTACCAGGTTCTCAAATAACGAAGGATATCACTCCATCATATCCTACTCCACCTCCTAGGTGGCCTCCTGCCCGGAATGGTGCTCCTACCTGATCTTTACCAAGGGAATCTCCTTGGACCTCAATTTTTTGATCTGACGGTCTAGCACCTCAAGTGGTCATTCCTCATAAGAGACTATTGAATCCACCTCCACCGCGGTAGGCTCAATCACATGGGACTCATCGTGAACATACTTCTTCAGCATAGATAAATGAAACATTGGGTGCACTCGGTCTATAGTGGGAGGTAAGGCCAACTCATATGCCATAGCTCCCCTACGTTTGAGAATAGGAAACGACCCAATGAACCTAGGGCTTAGATTCCCTCTCTTGTCAAACCTTACCGCCCCTTTCATAGGGGATACCTTGAGGAAAACCATGTCCCCCTCAGCAAACTCTACCTCCCTGGACTATCCATCAGTATACATTTTTTGGCAACTCTAGGCTGCCAACAACCTCTCCCTGATTAGTTTCACTTTTTCTACTGCCTCCTCAACCAGGTTAGGTCCCATCATAAGGGAATCCTCTATCTCAAACCAGACTACAGGCGACCTGTATCGCCACCCATATAATGCCTCAAAAGGAGCCATCCCGATGCTGCTAAGATAGCTGTAATTGTAGGCAAACTCAATCAGGGGCAAATGCCTCTCCCAACTACCCTCTAAATCTAGGGCACATGCTCTCAGCATGTCCTCCAATGTCTGAATGGTCCGCTCCGACTGACCATCTGTCTAAGGGTGAAATGCAGTGCTGAACCGGACTTGAGTGCCCAATGCCTCCTAGAAAGACTGCCATAATCGAGCTGTGAACTAAGTACCCCAATCTGAGATGATCAAAATAGGGACACCATGATATGCGACGATCTGATCCAAAAACAACCTCACATACTGGATAGTTGAAAAGGTTGTCCTGACTAGTATGAAATGTGTCCTCTTGGTTAGGCAATCCACCACCACCCAGATGGAATCATTTCCCTTACCCGACTTCGGCAACCGTGTCACAAAATCCATGATTATCTTTTCCCATTTCCATTCTGGTACTTCTAAGTTCTGGAGCAATCCTACCAGCTTAAGATGTTCGGCTTTATCCTGCTGACATACCAAACACTTAGACACAAACTCAGCCACCTATTTCTTCATGCCCTTCCATCAATAATTTTGCCTTAGGTCACAGTACATTTTCGTGGCTCTCGGATGCATGGTATATGTGGATCGATGAGCCATCTCTAGCACCTGACTACGGACCTCGGCTTTGCCTAACACCACTATCCTATTCTTAAACCTCAGAACGCCCTCCAAGTCAATACCAAAACTATTATCGACATCACCCCTCCTAGCCAAATCCTTAGTTAGTGAACAAAAAACATCCTCTTCCTGCGCTGCCCGCAACATGTCTACCAACGTGGACTACACCCTCAAGTGAGCCACCAACGCACCTGAGGCTAAAATTGTCAGGACTGCCCCACCATCCAAACACATGGCCGAATATTGAGCCAACGACCTCCTCCTAATTGCCAAATGCACTAGACTGCCCATAGACTTTTTGCTCAAGACATCTGCCACCACATTAGCCTTCCTCAGATGGTACATGATCATGCAATCATAGTCCTTCAAGAGTTCAAGCCACCTTCTCTGCCTCAGGTTCAATTCCTTCTGGGTGAGCAAATATGAGAGTGTCTTATGATCAGTGTATATCTCACAACCCTCGCCATAAAGGTAGTGACGCCACAGCTTCAATGCGAACATCACTGTTGCTAGATCAAGATTATGTGTTGGGTAATTCTTCTCGTGGACCTTGAACTGACGGGGTGCATAAGCTATCACCCTGCCATTTTACATTGAAACACAGCTCAAGCCGACTTGAGAGGCATCACATAAACAATAAACCCTCCCGAGCACATTGGTACGGCTAGGACCGGTGCTGACGTCAAACAATCATTGAGCTTCTGAAAGCTCTCCTTGCACTTACTATCCCAAATGAACTTAGCCTTTTTCTGAGTCAGGCAAGTCAATGGCGTTGCAAACAGGGATAAGTTCTCCATGAATTTCGTATAATAGCCTTCCAACCCCAAGAAGCTGCGAATCTTTGTGACATTAGCCGACCTCTTCCAATTTTGAACTGCTTCTATCTTTGTGGGGTCCACCTTTACCCCTTCCCTGTACACCACATGGCCAAGGAACCCTACACTCTCTAGTTAGAACTAACACTTGGAGAATTTAGCATATAATCTGTGCTCCTTGAGAGTCTCCAGAATCGTCATCAAGTGCTCAGCATGCTCCTCCCTACTCCTAGAATATATCAAAATATCATCAATAAATATTATCACAAATTTATCCAAGTATTCCTTGAACACTCAGTTCATCAGTTCCATAAATATTGTAGGTGCATTTGTTAGCCCGAAAGACACAACCAGGAACTCATAGTGGCCATACCTCGACCTGAAAGCAGTCTTCGGGATGTCACTATCCCGGATTCTCAACTAATGGTACCCTGACCTCAGGTCAATCTTGGAAAACCAATGAATCTCCCCTTCCCTTCCCCTGGAAAGTAAATTGGGGCAATACGGGCTTACTAAAGATCACAGTCTTAGCCATGTAGTCCACTGAGGCCAAATGGTCTGCCAACCAGTCCATACCCAAAATCACATCAAGCTCCAGCATCGGCAGGAGTGTCAATACGGCCATCCATCAGCACATGTCCACGAATGACCACCTCGCAACCCCAAAAAACTGTCTCTGCCAGCACAGAATCGCCCGTAGGCGTAGACACCACAAGAGGCAAAACAAGCATAGAGGGTTTCCCCGATAACTTAGCAGCACAGATACAAACGAAAGTGTAGCACCTGGATCAATCAAAACATAAGCAATAGTACAACCAACAACAAGGTTACCTGTCACTACTGCCCTCGACGCCTCAGCGCCCTCTTGGTTCAAAGGAAACACCCGTGCAGCGAGCCTCTCTGAACCAGCGGCTCGCTGGCCTCCTCCTTGAGTTTGACCCCTTTGAGCTACGGAACCTACTGGCATCAGTGCCTTCCCTCTAGTCTGATTAGGCTGCTGACTGCCTTTGTCGGGATAATCCTTCCTGAAGTGACCAGCCTGCCCATAGCTAAAACATATCTCTGAATGTCCCCAGCAAGCTCTCTAGTGCTTCCTGTGACATCGGTTACACGGCTGCGGCTCAGGCCTCCGCTGCGAGCCTCTTGATGACGCCCATGGTCCTAAGCCCATGCGGCCTCTGGAATTGTTATGACCTCCGCCCTGCTGTGAATCTACTATCGTGAGAGTCCCCTTAGAGTGAGCTAGCCGACCCCCCGAGTTCTGGGGCCGAAACATTTTCTTCTAGGATCCATCGTGCCTGTCAGTCGGTACCAATGTCTCCTTCCGGAGTGCCTCATCTATAACCCAAGCAAAAGAAGTATCCTACGTATAATGGATAAGTTTGGGGATCTACAGCCTCAGCCCCTCAACAAACCTCTTGACCCTGGCGATCTTTGTGGCTACCAAAGTAGGATGGTACTTCGAGAGTCGGGTGAACTCCATCTCATAGTCCATTACTGACATACTACTGGTCTAGCGCAGTAGCTCAAACTCTTTTGCTCGCCTATCCCGGACGCTCAATGGCAGGTACTTCTTCACCATAGCAGCTCTGAACTCCTCCCAAGTAGGGGGTGGTGCACCTACTGCTCTGCGGTTCCTCTAGGTGTGAAGCCAATCCTTGGCTGGTCCTCTTAGCTACAACCCGATCATCCTAGCTGTCATCTCAGAAGAACAATCGAGCTCCATGCATATTTCACAGCAATCTCCAAGGAAATTGGTGACCTCCACCTGCTGATCTATGATTATAAACTCCAATGGCCTGAATTTGACAAAATCTACATATGTGGGTGCTCCGGGATCTCTAACCACTGGTGCCACTAGCTCGACCACCTCCGGTACTACGGGTGCTGCCAGCACCGATTGTGGCTGTTGCCTCAGTTCTTTCTCCATGCGGAGTGCCTCAGCTCAGCCACTCGAGCATGCAACTGCACAACCATGGGATCCTATCCCACATCTTCCCAGGCCTCCCACTCTCTCCCACGGCCTTGACCCCGGCTCGACCTCGGCCTTGACGCTCCATGGAGTTACTGCCACTACCGCATAAAAGAAAATAGCAGATTAGATGATTAAATTCACCCTTAAATCCTAAAGGAAACTTAACCACAAGTCGCGCTGAGGTGCAGATTAAGCCCATTGATCTCATAATGCAATCTTAACATATACTGACATGCTAGCAATGCCCTATACGGTAAACAAACTCTAGGTCATAGTCAGACCGAACCACATGCTCTGATACCACATTGTCACACCCCAACATAAGATCACCTGACCGGGGTATACGTGTCTATACCCCACAGCCTATCCCATGCACATGCAAACTCATAATAAATCATAGTGGAAAGAATAAACGAGAAACCAAAACAGATTCCATTTATGAAGAAAAGTTTTTAGCAAATCATTTAAAGTGTGGAAATAAGTAAATCAAAGTTTAACAGTTTACTTTAACAAGTGAAATATGAATGAAAGACATGAATGTCCCCAAGGGACTACAATTCAAAAATACTAAAACACAAGTCCATGACAAATCTACCAAAGACTTGGCTACGATCCCTAACTAGGACTGCTATGAGATCAATATGGCTCCTCCGCCCTCCAGCTGCGCCAAGTGCTCCAACCCACCTCATAGCTTAAGCTCTGCAAAAAAATATAGAAATAAACAACGGGTGAGTTCAAGAAACTCAGTGAGCGGTTCTACCAACCCCCAGCATAAAAACCAACCATAGAGATATATGAATAAATGCACCTGTCTCATACAGGGATAATACAACAAGTGGTATGACTAATAGGCCATCTGGCCATCATATGCCCAAAGGCAAATCTATTCACTTAATAGTGAAGAGCAACATGCTTCAGCCTACCCATGCCCTAAGGCAACAAATCACACTCAAGGGTTATGAGGATAATCAGGATTGACCCATCTGAGCTTATCCTATAATCATACCCTTAAAGATAGCGCAGGAATAATCAGGATTCGCCCATCAGAACTTATTCCTTAAAAAAAATCTTGGGAACAATCAGGATTTGCCCATCCGAACTTGTTCCATAAATAATCGCACGAATAATCGATATTCGTCCATCCGAACTTATTCCATTAATACAGGTTGGGAATTAACCATCCAACCTTTTAGGCCAAGCCAGCAGTCCGGCTCCTATTCAAGACTCCCCGCCATTCATAAATATATGACGTTAACAAGACCTAAGTCAAGTGTCTTCTACGGTGTCTTAGGGGTGTTTTTACTGGGAAACGCCGCAACACTCTATGCCCGATCCAGAGTCCTAGACCCGTAATATCATCAACGTACCCATGGGGTTTTATTGCATGTAGAGAAATTATTTTGTTGACTCTTAACAGATTATGCTGCCCATTGAAATTTAATTCTACAATTAAAATTTCTATAGCCGAAATTAGGGTTTTGCTTTAGAGGTTTTATTTTCAATTTACTGTTGAGCCTAAAACTGGTGAACCCAAGCCGAATATGATTTCCAAAGTGTGTCCCATGGTTCCAAGCTATATTTTCTGGTTAAAATGATAGGTTACATGACTATGTCCAGTAAACTGTACATATCTCAACGGAGATTACTAAATTAGCCTTGAATTAACAATTTCATCATGAAATTCCAGCAAGTTTGAGTTTCAGCATGTCAAGGTAATTAATCCGAAAATCACAGTAATTAAATCCTTAATTACCACCACAATAGATTTATAACATCAAGATAAATCATACAAGGATTAAATCAAAATTCCTAATCCAGGTTTAGCATGCATCCACACCATCTTTCACTACTAAAAACTTCGTCATCTGCGATGGTTGCTACGATCGCAGAAGTGAAATAGCGACGACCGTAGTGGTCGCAAAGAGTCCGTCGCGGATAGGCTCGTCGTAGATTTTACGCTACCGCTATGCCACCGTCGTCAAAGATACATATATTGCGATGGCTTGTGAGCGTCGGAAAGGCCGTCGCATAGTTTTTTGCGACCGCGTTTGCGACTACACGTAACCGCCGCAAAAGCCATCGCATAGCTTTTGCGACAGCTTCATGCGACCATGTCGTTGAGCATCTACGATGGCTACTGCGGTCGCAAAGCCGTCGCAGATGTATATTTTTTTTTAAAAAAAACAAAAAATATAAATTCCTATTACAATATTTAATTAAAATACAGACAAAAACATCAAATTATAATATATAGATATCAAAATATTATTTACATCGTATCAAAATAATAATGTTTACATCATATCAAAATAAAATATCAAAAAAGTACATCAATGATCAGGCGCTTCAGGCGGAGAGGGGCTGCGTGGGGAGTACATCAGTCGGCGTCGATGATGATGATGGATCTGATACTGATGTCATCATGCCGAATGGTGGGGGAGGCGGAGGAGTCGGAACACTAGGTATGATAGAAGATATATATGCAATGTACTGGGTAATCTGCACCATATGCTGATTCATCTGCGCCATATGCTGAGACATCTATGTCACAGTAACTCTCATAGTGGCCATGTCGGTGTTGTGGCATGCCTGAGCAGTCTCGACAGTCGCTAATCGATCCTGATCCACATGTGATGTTGATGGACTAGCGACGGAGGAGGTGAAAGCAGACGGCCCTACACCATGTGGTTGCAACAAAGCCCATGCGTGGGTCATTGTGCCAATACCATATACACAACCGTGGCCGACACCTGCCACCTGCATCCATGCATCAGCATCAAGCTGATGCTGTGCAGGATCACCTCCTCGCTGGGTCACTAACTTACTATACGTGGCCTTTAAATAAAAGTAAATTAATTAATTAAATTAATTATACATAATAGAACTAGATAATTTTTAAAAAATATTAACTTACCAGTACCGTCTCCGGCCTCCTGTTGAAGAACTCACCCCAGCGAGGACCACACTGGTATTTATGTGTCTCCTCAAAGACCCTTAGAGGATCAGTAGAGATGAGCGTCCCCTGCTCGTCTCGCGTCCCCTAAAATAAAATAAATATAATTAGCTTTTCTATAATAAATAAATAAATAATAAAAACAATTATTAAATTACTTACCAATCGACGCTCGTGGCTGATAAATGGGATGGACCCACCAGTATGTCGGGTGACGGATCCCTCGACCAGCGTAATCCAATTCTGGTGCGTTTCCGGGAGGCACCCTGCCATCCCTTCGACGCCGAGATGTCGCATAGCCAATCCCATACATCGACATGCATCCAGGTGGGCCCGTGTCCCTTGAGTGCATTCATAGGCGTATCTCTGTTACCGCCTACACTCAACCGAATTGGCTACTGCCAACTTTCAACACTATTCGGTCGACCGAACTTGGATTGGGCAGTTTGGTTAGGCTTTGTTTGTTCGTTTTCTGGTTCCGTCTTCACTAAGTCTACTTATATAATATTTATTAACTTTAAAAAATAAATGTTATATAAGAATTACACCACATTTGGATTCAATAAAAATATCTAAAAAATCAAAATCTAGTTATTGGGGTCTAGTATAAATTTTTGAAAATCGGAAATTTTCTAATATTTCAAGTCAAGAATGAGTAGGCTAAAGGCTTCCAAAAATTCCTAAAAGTTACCTTGTTATCTAGTTTTAACCCAAGGAACAATTACCTCCATTTTTTATGTCAAGAAACTATCTAGGTCATATAGCCCTCCAAGGAGCTCCCTAGGGTATTTCAGGACGGTTTTTGGGTTTTCATGTTTTGGGGTTCAAGGATGGTTTTTGGGTTCTTATGCATCATCATGAGGATTTTACAATATAAACTAGACACCCTAAACCTAGACTCTATCTTCCCGATGAATCCGAGCGCGTCGACTAATGTCCTTCCGATTTCCCGATTTCTTTGATATTTCTGATCGAGGACGTCGTGCGTTAACCGATATGGAACCAAAAAGTATTTCTCAATTAAATCATTAGTTCCATGTTTGTTATCATCAAAATCGAGATTAAGACCAAGGTTGAAAACCTTAAGCCAACATCCATGCGGATGTGCATTGATTACCGATAGCTTAACAAGGTAATAGTGAAGAATCGGTACCTGTTGCCCAGAATTGATGATTTGTTTGATCAGCTTCAAGGAGCACAGTGGCTTTCAAAGATTGACTTATGGTCAAGGTATCATCAGTTGAGGATTCGGGACAGTGACGTCCCTAAGACTGCTTTCAGGTCAAGGTATGGGCACTTTGAGTTCCTGGTGATGTCTTTCGAGTTGACTAATGCACCCGTAGCATTTATGGACTCGATGAACCGAGTGTTCAAGGAATACCTGGATAAGTTTCTGATTGTGTTCATTGATGACATTCTGATTTATTCTAGGAGCAGGGAGGAGCATGCTGAGCACTTGAGGGTAGTTTTGGAAACTCTCAGAGAGCACATATTGTATGCCGAATTCTCCAAGTGCGAATTCTGGCTACAGAGTGTGGGGTTTCTTGGCCATGTGGTATCCAAGGAAGGAATAAAGGTGGACCCTTCAAAGACTGAAGTAGTTCAGAATTGGAAGAGGCCGACTAATGTCTCGGAGATTCGCAGTTTTCTGGGGTTGGCAGGTTACTACAGGAAGTTTGTGGAGAATTTCTCCAAGATTGCAGTGCCATTGACCCGCCTGACCTAGAAGAAGGTCAAGTTTGAATGGAACAGTAAGTGCGAGGAGAGCTTCCTAAAGCTCAAGGACCGCTTGACATCGGCGCCAGTTCTGGCAGTACCCTCGAGTTTAGGAGGTTTTGTTGTGTATTGTGATGCCTCCCGAGTCGGTTTGGGTTGCGTGCTGATGTAGAATGGCAGGGTGATAGCCTATGCCTCCAGGCAGTTGAAGGATCACGAGAAGCATTACCCAGCCCATGACCTTGAGCTAGCAGAAGTGGTGTTCGCATTGAAGCTGTAGTGTCACTATCTTTATGGCGAGGCTTGTGAGATATACATTGATCATAAGAGCCTCTAGTATTTGCTTACCTAGAAGGAGTTGAACCTCAGGCATGGAAGATGGCTTGAGCTGTTGAAGGACTATGACTGCACAATCATGTACCATCCAGGCAAGGCTAATGCGGTAGCTGATGCCTTGAGTAGGAAGTCTATGGGCAGTTTAGCATATTTGGCAGTTAGGAGGAGGCTGTTGGCTCAAGAGTTGGCCCTATGTTTCGACGGGGGAGCAGTCTTGTCAGTATTAGAGTCTGGTGCACTGGTGAACCACTTGAGAGTGCAGTCTTCATTGGTTGACATGTTGCGGGCAACGTAGGAGGAGGACAACTTTTGTGCACTCATTAAGGATCTGGCCAGGAGAGGAGATGTATATAATGGGTTCAGTGTGGACTCAGAAGGCGTTCTGAGGTTTAAGAACCAGATGGTGGTACCAAATATGGCCGAGGTTCGCAGGCAAGTGTTGGAGATGGCTCATCGATCTACCTATACTATTCATCCAGGAGCCACGAAGATGTACTGAGATCTCAGACAGAACTATTGGTGGAAAGGCATGAAAAGAGAAGTGGCTGAGTTCGTGTCTAAGTGCTTAGTGTGTCAGCAGGTGAAGGCTGAGCATTTGAAGCTGGCAAGGTTGCTCTAGAACTTAGGGGTACCGGAGTGGACATGGGAGAAGATAACCAAGGATTTCGTGACTGGGCTGCCAAAGTCCGGGAAAGGCAATGATTCTATCTAGGTAGTGGTGGATCGTCTAACCAAGACATCACACTTTATACCAGTCAAGACGAGCTTTTCAGCTGAGTAGTATGCGAGGTTATTTTTGGATCGGATCGTCGCTTATCATGGAGTGCTAGTTATAATTATCTCAGATCGGGGCACTCAGTTCACTGCTCGATTTTGGCAGTCCTTCCAAGAGGCGTTGGGCACTCAGGTTCAGTTCAGTACCGTATTTCACCCTCAGACAGATGGTCAGTCATAGCGGACTATTCAAATGCTGGAGGATATGCTGAGGGCATGTGTCTTTGACCTGGAGGGCAGTTGGGAGAGGCACTTACCTCTGATTAAGTTTGCTTATAATAATAGCTACCAAAGCAGCATTGGGATGGCCCCCTTTGAGGCGTTGTATGGGCGGAGATGCAGATCGCCTGTAGGTTGGTTTGAGGCAGGAGATTCCCATATGATGGGACCTGATTTGGTGGAAGAGACTGTGGAAAAAGTGAAGCAAATAAGAGAGAGGTTGTTAGTAGCTCAGAGTCGCCAGAAGATGTATGCTGATGAAAAGGCCAAGGATGTAGAGTTTGCTGAGGTGGACATGGTGTTCCTCAAGGTGTCCCCTATGAAAGGGGTGGTTAGGTTTGGTAAGAAAGGAAAGCTAAACCCTAGCTTCATTGGGCCGTTTCTTATTCTCAAGCGCAGGGGAGCCGTGGCCTATGAGTTGGCCCTACCTCCTAGTACAGACCGAGTACATCCAGTATTCCATGTGTATATGCTGAAGAGGTATATATGGGATGAGTCCCATGTGATTGAGCCTATCACAGTGGAGGTGGATTCAGTAGTCTCTTATGTGGAGCGGCCAGTTGAGGTGCTAGATCGGTAAATTCGAAAGTTGGGATCCAAGGAGATCCCCTTGGTTAAAGTCAAATGGGAGCACCATTCCAGCCAGGAGGCCACCTGGGAGGTGGAGAAGGATAAGGGAGTATTATCCTTCATTGTTTGATGTTGTGGTGAGTCCTTTTTTTTTCTGAAATTCGAGGACAAATTTTCTTTAAGGAGGGAGGATTGTAATATACTATATATTTAATTCATTATTTTCGTTTTGTGTCTGTTGCCATCCTAGCAGACTAGTCCGTGGTCGAGCTGAGTCGACTCATGGTCCGGAGCGAGCTTGCGAGCTCGGGTAAGTAGAATATAAATTTGTGAATTTATGAAATTAAGTTTGACTGATTTAAATTATTTCACTTATTGTGGTGTGTGGATAATTATGAATTACCCCTATGTGGGTGCTTTTAATTAGGTGCTTATGATATAATTGTGTGTTTAATCAAGCCTAAATTAATTTAATTAAGTTTATCGGGTTAGCGGGTTAGACTTGGCTTAAATGGATGCGGATTTGGGCTTAAGTTAGAAGGGTTAGGGTTGAGGAGTTATAAAAACCCGTCCCCTAGGTTGTGGCTCCAATTTTGGAGCCACACATAGTTGTGAGAGGAGGAGCCAGCCGACAGCCCAAGCCGCCAGCCGCCCCCTCCTCTTTTTCCCTTTGAGCCACCGCCACCTGGAGCCGAGCCGAGCTGCCAGAACCTCTCTTTCCCCTTCCCTCTCTCTTCCTTCCCTTGGAACCATGCCAAGAGGAGCCAGCCGAGCTGCCCTCTTCTTCCTCTCTCTCCCTCTCTCCAAGCCGGCGGCTTGGAGTGAGCCGCCGCCTCTTCTTCTTCTTTCTTTGGGTCGAGCCGCCGGGGTTTGGAGCCGGAATCGGAGGCCGTCGATTGGAAATCCTTCTCCAATCCTTTTCCCTTTTCATGTAAGTGGTTTACCCTCTCTCTTCAGGTTTTTCGTCAGATTCCTTGAAGTCGTTTTGAAGATTGTCATGATCTTGATGGTTTCTTTTTATTGATCTTGAGTCTTTCCTTGTTTCCTATGCCATGCTTGGATTTTAAGAGTAGATCTTGCTTCATGGTATATGTTAATGGAAGATTAGTGATTTTCTTGGATTTAATCTTGTGAATCTTGGATGCAACCTCATCTTGGAGTTCTAGATGTTCTTGATGCTATAGATTTATTAACTTCCTTGATTCTTGATTAAGAAATTCTCAATATATATGCTAGTTTTTATTTGGTAAAAATTATGAGATTGTATGCATGATTGGCATGATAACTTGAATATGTGATGTTAGAAATTTAGGGATTTAATTCTGTAAAATTCGGATTTTATTTCATGTTGTACTAGAAATTTCAACTTACTGAAATTTATATGTTGTTTGTTGAATCTGGGCTGATTTTTGATTTCTCTGTTATTATGTGATTAGATCTCTAAACATAGTCGTGTAACCTATCGTTTCGACCAAAAAACATAGTTTGGAAACATAGGACACTTTGGAGACTAGATTCAGGTCAGACACAGCAGATCTAGGCACAACAGTACCTAAAATGAAATCCTAAAATAAAACCCTAATTGAGATGATCTAAATTTTAATTCTATAATTAAAATTGGGTTAAAGGGTGAGCATAATCTGCTATGAACCAACTTGAAAGTATGCATGAAATAAAATCATACGGGTTCATGACAATACGGGTCTAAGGGATAGGGGTTATGTTTGGAGTGCTGAGACGCTTTATGATGAGGACACCCCTAGGACACCATAGGAGAATCTTGACTTACGTCTTGATGAGCTATATTCTTGAGAATGGCGGAGTGGCCCAATTTGGAGCTGGGTTACGAGCTATGCCCAAGTGGTTGGACGCTAAATTCCCAACCTGCAAAACATGTTCGGAGGGTCTTTCCCGATTGTTCTGGTTCAGCTTTGTGGGATAAGTTCAGAGGGCCTTTCCCGATTATCCCCGATGTGGTTTTAAGGAATAAGTTCGGAGGGCCTTTCCCGATTATTCCTGTGATATCCTTTAGGATTAAGTTCGGAGGGTCTTTCCCAATTACTCCTATGATATCTTAAAGGGGCAAGTTCGGATAGGCGAATCCCGATTGTCCCTACGCATCTCGTCGAGCAAGTTCAGAGGGCATTTCCCGATTGCTCCTGAGGTTCCTTATACTAGGATGTGCTGTTACCTTTGGGCATGGTAGGGCTTTGGCCCAATGCACTTCCTTAGTTCGTGTTGTTGCCTTTGGGCATGGTAGGGCTTCAGCCTGATGCACTCCATTGGAGAGTTAGATGTCGTGGGCATGAGTGGCCTGTTGGCCTGGTAGCTAGTCACACCTTTGTGACATTGCCTTTTAGAGAGAGAATTTATTTGTGTTATATCTATGTTTTTTGTGAGGGTGGGTAAAACCGCTCGCTAAGTTCTTTGAACTCACCCGTTATCATTTGATTTCTGTTTACAGAGCCTAACCGGAAAGGTGGGTTGGATGCACTTGGCGTCGCTGGAGGGCAGAGGAGCCGCGGGATCTCATAGCAGTCCTAGTTAGGGTCGTAGTCGAGTCTTTTGGTAGTTATTATGCACTTGTATTAGCTTGATTTGGAGTTGTAGCCCTGAGGGCATTTATGTCATCTATTTCAGGTTTTATTTGACTGAACTTTTGAACTGTTGGACTTAATCGTATTTTTGCATTTTTCTTTATTTCTAAGCTATCAAACTAAACTTGGTGTTGGTTCGCTTTTCCTTTAAAATAAAACTTATTATTTTCTTTCCGCTATATTATTTGATTTGGCATGTGCATGGTTTAGGCTTCGGAGTATAGGCACGTATATCCTGGCCAGTCACGTGACCCTGAGTTGGGGCGTGACAGGGAGCACTAAATATAATATGCTTGTATTCATCATCGCTTAATACTCTCAAATATCCACTGTAAACTCATGCTTCACACTAATTGACTAATACATTACATATAGATTTTTTGTTGTTGCTCTCTATCGTCAATGATTTGTCATCATCAAAAAGAGGGAGATTGTTGGCCGAAGGTTTTTCCCTTCGTGCTCTATTCTCTTCATGATTATTTTGATGATAACAAACCAAATCTATCTAACCAAGTTCTTGAAGCTTGAAGGTCGCAAGATCAATAAAAGACAAAAGTCGGTTTCACGTCTTGCGACATCGGTCTCTATACGACGACTCACAAGAGCTCAATGCGTGCACCAAAGACGCCTTGGAAGAATCGAAAGAACTTATGAAGCACGATGAAGGGCGAAACCCGAAAACAAAGCGCACAATGAGAAGACCCAAAGAAGGGATTTCCAGCCTAGGTTCGTTCGAACGAATACTGCAAAAAATTATCAGTGGTCAATTCGGTCGATCGAATGCGGTCAAAAATTGGCAGTAGCCAATTCGGTCGACCGATTGGTCGACTGAATATGGTGAGAAATTAGCAGTAGCCAATTTGGTTGACCAGTCAGTCAACCAGAGTGTGCCCAAAATTGGTAGATTGCCGCGGTCGCTTGGGTGGTCGATCAGTCGATCGACTGACGATTGATCGACAAGCGATCGGGCGTCGCCAACGGGAAGAAAAATGCCCGTTGACGACACCTTGGTTTTGGGGGGTTATAAATACCCACTCAAAACTCTCTCCAAACCTATTGTTGATGCCTCAAAAACTAAAAGAATGATCCTAAGCATCTTCTAAGCCCTTTCTTGATCAAATCTTCCAAACCTAGCCCTTGATCCCTCAATCTTAAGGGCTCATCATTGGTGGGTCTTTCAAGCTTGCTAGACTCGATGAGAATAGGTGATTCTATTGTGATAACTCCTCTTTTCTCTCTTCTTGTGATTGAAGTATTTTTTTAATTTAATTTTGATTGTATAAATTTGATCGTGTAATAGACCTTGTGTGTGGTCTAGCTAGTTTGTGGTAATCTTGGTGTTTAAGGTGTAAAGCCACTTGTGTAAAATTAGATTAGGAGTTGTTCTTAGGAATTGAGGTGGGAAAGCTCACTCGGTGTGAAGGTGGATACTTCCAGGTGTGGAAGTACCTTCCAAGGGAGTATAGGGTCTTCCCGGTGTAAAGTCTTCAATTGTAAGCTACTCTTAATATAGTGCATTTGTGTGTGAAATCCTAAGCACGGGTCTTAGGTAGTGGAGTAGGTGGTTAGCCGAACCACTATAAATTCCTTTGTGTTAGCATTGTTCTTCTTGCGTTTGCTTAATTGCTTTATTTCCTTACTTCTTTGTCTAATCATCAAATTCTGAATTGCCTAAATTGTAAGAAAATAATTAAATACGAAAAACCAAAATTAGGCAAAAGATTTAGTTAACATACTATTCACCCCCCCTCTCCCCCTCTAGTGTGGCCAGTTCACCAACACCAAGGATTTCACACACTTCACTTATATTAAATTTGTTTTCCTACAATGAGGATCAACCAAGGGCTTACCTCTCCACACTTGAGAGTGTCTCTACCTCAATCCTAAGAAAACAACCAAATTTAAGCCAAGGTGTGTCACCCACACCTTCTTACACACACAAGGAGAGTATAAATGAAACAACAAGAAAACAAGAAGTAAAGAACAACAAGAGAAGCTATGAAGAGTATCGAAATCCTTATATTGATGTCCCCAACAGGTTGTGAAGGCTTGAGAGTTGAATGGAGGCTTGAAGAGTAGAAATGAGGATTAGGGCAAGAAAAGTTTCTCTCTTAGGCTCAAGAACTCAAGTAGATCAACAATGAATAGTGGTCAACCTGAGCAAGAGAGTTTTTGGTGTATTTATAAAGTTGGTATTCATGTATGCGAAAAAAAGAGTCGTTCAACAGTTTAAACAAGATCTGTTGGGCTCATTGGTCGACCCTCAGGAGGTCGGCAGCTAGAAGACCATGCCTTCCTCAAGAGGTCAGTAGTGGGAGGTCGACACCCAGATTGGCAAAGAGTGGTCGGCCACTAATAGAATACACACCTTATCTTCATTTCTTAATTTTAAGTTAATGTCTCTGTTTACTTTTTTTCTCCAATAACTTTAAAACATAAATGTAAATAATGAAATATCCCCACCATTTGGATTCAATAAGAATATTAGAAAAATCAAAATCCTTAAGGGTCAAAATTTAAATTTCGGGTTCTAGTACAAATTTGCAAAAATAAAAAAATTTAAGATCTCTTGGGTGAAATATGAGTGGGTTATGTTGATCAAATATCCACAATAGAAAGGGGGGGGGGGTTGAATAGTGGTGGGTGAGTTTTAACTTCTATTCGATTTCTTTCAAGTTCGATTTATAATGCAACCAAATTAACGTGCTACTAGATAGAGATGCTTGATAAATAATAAATAGCAAATAAGCACAATTAAACAAGCAATGCAAAGACGAGTAGTTATAGTGGTTAGGCCAATCACCTACTCCACTACCTTGGCTCCACACCAAGGAATTCTCACCAACACTTTATAGACTATGTGTTTTCCTTTTAATACAACCGAGACCTTCCTTCTCAACCATTTGAGAATGCCTCGAACCTATTCACCTAGGCAAAAAATAATTCTACAAAGCAAATCCTAAGTGTTTACACTAGCACACCTAGCAAGCTAACAATGAAGAAATAAGTTCAAATAACAAGTAAAATTACAATGAAAAGAGCTAAAGAGTAAACCACAACTAAAACATCTTTTCCAAGCCTTTAACGCCTCCAACTCCACAAGATATTGAGGTCGAACAAAAGCCAGAGTCGAGGGAAGATGAGCGCTTGAGAGAAATCATCGATCGGAGAAGCAAGCGCGAGTAAATCAAGCTTAGAAGGCATAAATCTCACTTAGGAAGCTTTAATGACGGGTTAAGAAGCATTAATGGAGGTTGGTGAGGGGTATTTATAACCCCTCACTCAGAAGTTCACTCCAACGGGCATTTTTCTGCCTGTTGGACATTGTTCGATTGCTTGTCGGTCGATCGATCCACCGATCGACTGCCTAGCGACTGCTAGGCTACTGCCCTTTCCTGGCCATATTCGATTGATCGAAATAGCTATTGCCAATTTTCCTCCCTATCTGGTTGACCGATCGGTCGACCGAATTGGCCACTGCTAATTTTTGGCTTCGTTCGGTCGACAGATTGGTCCACCGAATTATCTACTACCAATTTTTTTGCCTCGTTCGATCGATCGACCGGTCAACCGAACCTGGGCTGAGGCTATTTTTTTACACTTATTTTGTTACGGGCTTTGTTTTCCGATTATGTTACCAAGTTTTGACTTGGATAACATTACAAATATGTTTGGGATATATTCCTAGGGATATATTCACTACAACACATTTGACCTATAGAGACACAAAATTAGAGACACATTATATTTTTGTTTCTAAATCTTCACATTTAGAGATTAATAGACATAAAATTTATTCCTAATTAGCCTCTAAAGATCTATATAAACAACAACAACAGAATCACTTAATTGATTTATCTCTAAACTATAGAAACACCAGCAATAGAGTCACTTAATTGATTTTACTCTAAAGCTAGTTTTAGAGACTAATTAGGAACAAATTTTGTGTTTATAAGTCTCTAAATGTGATGATTTAGAAATAAAAATCTAATTTGTCTCTAATTATGTGTCTCTATAGACCGATTGTGTTGTATATTACATAGAATCTACTTGGTGATCTATGAACTCTACTCAATTTACGTCGGAGCCTTTTTTTTACAGATTTTGGCATTTCTCTGAGCGAAGTTCACGTGCATCTCGTAACCTCAACCTAAATTGAAAACTGCACAAATATAATAAATACATGTTTGCTATCATCAAAATAGAGATCGAAGCCTAGGGGGAACCCTTGGGCGAACAATCTCCCCCTTTTTGATGATGACAAACAAAACATGAAATTCTATAAAACTCTAAGTACCATTTGTGAGTTTGAGTTAAGGTATACACAACCCATTTTGCAACTTGACATATGCTCCCCCTATCAATATGCATATCATGCTTATAACTCCCCCTTAATTGCTTTTTCTCCCCCTTTTGACATCAATCAAAAAGGGCAAGAACTAAGGTACTATTAATGAGTTTCATCAATAAAACCGAGAAAACCATAAAATCAAGTATCATCTATCACTATAGTCCTTCCTATAGAATGCAAACATCGATAAGTCGCAAAGCCCCATTACAAGGCAATACATAATTGTGATGATACTACATGAAATGCAATTTTTCAAAAGGCATGTAAATTTTGAAAGTTTAAACACTTGAAAAAGCACAAATCCCTATTTGCATTCTTAAATTCGTAAAGCTTTCTTCATTTAAGGGTTTTGTGAATATATACGCAAGTTGCTTATCGGTGGATACAAATTCCACGGATATATTTCCCTTAGCTACATTATCCCTAAGAAAATGGTGCCTTAGATCAATGTGCTTGGTCCTAGAGTGTAAAATTGGATTTTTTTTTGTTAACTTAATTGCACTAGTATTATCACAATGTATGGGTATATATAAATATTTAAGTTCATAATCTAAAAGAGTTTGTTTCATCCAAAGGACTTGTGCACAACAACAAGCCGCATCGATGTATTCGGCTTCGGTAGTTGAAATTGCACCCGAGTTTTGTTTCTTTGAAAACCAAGAAACAAGACTCATCCCTTGTAATTGTCAACACCCACTTGTGTTTTTTCTATCTACTTTACACTCCGCAAAATCGGTATCTGAAAAACCAATTAAATCGAAAGATGCATTACACGGATACCATAATCCTAATTCAATCGTGTCTTTCAAATATCTCAATATGCGTTTGACCGCAGTTAAGTGAGACATTTTAGGACAATATTGAAACCTAACACATGCACAAACACTAAACATGATATCGGGTCTACTTGAGGTTAAATAAAGAAGGCTACTGATCATACCTCGATATCTTTTTTCATCTACCTTTACTCCATCTTCATCTTTATCAAGCTTAATGGATGTGCTCATTGGTGTAGATGCTATCTTGGCTTCTTTCATCCCAAACCTTTTGATGAGCTCCTTTTTGTACTTGGCTTGATTTATGAAGATCCTTTTGTTGGTTTGTTTGATTTGGAGACCAAGCATGAAGGAGAGTTCTCCCATCATGCTCATCTCAAACTCCTCTTGCATGCACTTTGCAAACCATTCACAAAGTAATTCATTAGTAGCACCAAATATTATATCATCAACATAAATTTGCACGAGTAAAATATCATATTCATTATTTTTTATAAAAAGAGAAACATCGGCTTTTCCAATGCTAAAGCCTTGATCAATTAAAAATGTGGAGAGCCTTTCATACCAAGCCCTAGGGGCTTGTTTTAAACCATACAAAGCCTTTTTTTAGTTTAAAAACATGATTTGGAAAATCAAAACTTTCAAATCCGAGGGGTTGTTCAATATAAATTTCTTCATCGATAGAACCATTAAAAAAACACTTTTAACATCCATTTGAAAAAGTTTAAAATCTTTAAAACTTGAATTAGCCAAAAGCATGCGAATTGCCTCTAATCTAGCTACGGGAGCATAAGTTTCATTATAATCTATTCATTCTTTTTTATTATACCATTGGGCCACTAACCTAGCTTTGTTTCTAATGACTAAACCTTCTTCATTTAACTTGTTTCTAAATACTCATTTAGTTCCAATTACAATTTGTCTGCTAGGTCTAGGTACTAAGTCTCAACTTCATTCCTAACAAATTGATTAAGTTCCTCTTGCATAGCAATTACCCAAAATTCATCTTCTATTGCTTTCTTAATGTTTAAAATAAAACATTTACATCCAAAAGCACGAAAATATCCCACACTTGGGATTCTATCATTCCAAAGCTCAAAATGTGTTTTCATGATTTTAGGTCTTAATAAAACACGATTAAATACATAACAAGAGGTATTTATGGCTTCGGCCCAAAAATACTTGGGCAAATTATTTTCACAAAGCATGGTCCTAGCCATCTCTTGTTGAGGGGTTCTAGGGGAAGTAAAGGTATGCTCAATACCCAATTCATCACAAAATTCGTAAATCTCGATAAATCATCAACCAAAACATAGCAATATAATTTTCCACCTAGACTAGCCACATCAGAAGGACCAAAAATATCCATGTGCACAAGTTCAAGTGTTCTAGATGTACTCACTTGATTAATGCTATGAAATGAAGAGTTAACTTATTTTCCATGTTGACATGCATCACAAAGTTTATCTTTTTCAAAATTTATCTTAGGTATTCCTTTATCTAAGTCCTTTGTAGATATTTCTTGGATGAGGCTCATGCTAGCATATCCTAGCCTTCTATGCCACAACCAAGAATCATTTTCCATGGCAACTAAGCATCTAACATGAGGATTAGGCAAAACATTTAAAACTAGTGTGTAGACTTTTTCTTGCCTATTTCCAATAAACACAATATCATTTGATGGTACACATCTAATGATGCATTTAGATGCTTCGAAAATGACTACATACCCATTATCACATAATTGAGATATGCTAATCAAGTTATGCTTTAACCCATCAACTAGTAAAATATTTTTAATACATAGGTAGGGGAGTATACCTATATCACATGTTGTAGGAAATCCGACACTAGAAGGGGGGTTGAATAGTGTCTGTCCCCTTTATGATTTACCTAATTTTCTTTTAATGTAAATGTATCTTAACAATAGATGTGATCAAATATCAAGAACAATAATGAGCAAATATTGAAAGCAATGCAAAAAGGGTGAATTATAGTGGTTCCGCCAACTGCCTACTCCACTACCTTGGCTCCTCACCAAGGATTTCTAATCACTACTTTATAGACTTTGTGTTTCCCTTTGAATACAATAAGGACACTCTTCTCACCATTCTGAGAACCCCTCAAACCTATTCACCTAGGCAAAACACAATTCTACAAAGTTTCCTCTAAGTGTTTCCCTAGCACACCTAGCAGCTATTACAGATGGAAAACAAATCTGAAATAAAACTTCAAATACAATGTAGAAGAGCTTCAGAATAGAAATAGAAACCACAGCTCTTTTCCCAAGCCTTCACGCCTTCAACTTGCCAGAAGATGCACTGGAGTTGCAGCAGAGTTGAAGAAAACAAGCGCTTGAAGAATAATTTGACGAAAAATTGGGGCGCAGCAAAGCGATCACTTTGAAGGCTTTTAATCACTTCTTGAATGCTCAATAAATTCACTAAGAATCTTTTAAGAAGGTAAGTGGGGGGTATTTATAACCCCTCAGCTGAACGGGCGGTTAAACAGCTAGAAAACTAGCCATTACACCCGTTCTGTGGAGTTTTTACACTGATCGGTCGACCGACGGGTCGACCGAATGAGTCGTAGCTTCCTCTATCCCAGATCTGGTCGACCAAATTGGTCGACCGCTGCAGGGAAGCTGAAGGCGCAACTTGCGATTCCTAATCTGATCAACCGAATCGATCGACCGTTGCAGAGAAGCCTAGACGCGGCTTTGTGATTTGCCATCCGGTCGACCGATGAGCCTTCTGCCAGATTTTGTCTTCGGTCGGTTGACCGACGTAGCCTTTCACCAATGCTTCACCAACTTCGATCGACTGACAGGTCGACCGAATGGCTACTGCCATTTTTTGGCATCAATCGGTCGACCGACAAGGCTACATCCAGCATTCTGCCTTGTTCGGTTGACCGATCTCAGGCTGAGGCTGATTTTTATATTGAATTTCTTACATGCCCTTTCTGGGGTTTAGTTACCAAGTTTCAACTTGGATAACTTTACAATTTGGCTTGGGATAAAATCATCCTAGGGGTATATTACATGATTTCTACTTAATTTATACTCGAGCTTTTCTTTAACGTTCTTTTCTATTATTTCTTGACGATCTTTCCTTTCATTTCTCTGAAAGAAGTTAGCATGCTTATCACAACCTCAACCTGAACTCCAAACTTCACACATAGATTAAATACATGTTTGTTATCTTTAAAATGAAGATAGAAGCTTAAGAGAGACCCTTAAGCCAACAATCTCCTCCTTTTTTATGATGACAAACATAACAAGGAATTTAAGAAAGCGTATGCATATTTTTTGTGAGTTTGAGTTAAGACATTCGTTAGTTAAGGTATACAAGATATAGAACTCAACATATGCATACAAATGCTTACAACTCAACCTGTGCTCCCTCTATCAATGTACATATCATTTTTATAGTTTTTATAACTCCCCCTAACGATATGCATCGTAAAAACCAAGTGTGACCTTACTTTTTCTCCCCCTTTTGACATCAATCAAAAAGGATAAGAATTAAGGTACAATTAATTAGTTTCATCATAAAAACCAAGAAAGCCATAAAACCAAGTATCATCTACCACTATAGTCCATGCTATTAATGTAAGCCTATAGAAGGCAAATATCAATAAGTCACAAAGCCCCACTACAGAGCATTACATAAGTGTAATGATACTTTTATAGAATGCAAGTTTGAAGAACATATACATTTTGAAGAAAAACATTTTAATTACTAGGAAAAGCACAAATTCCTAATTGCCTCCTTAAATTTGTAAAGCTTTCTTCAACCAAGGGTTTTGTAAATATATCGGCAAGTTGTTTATCGATGGATACAAATTCTACCAATATATTTCCCTTAGTCACATTATCCCTAAGGAAATGGTGCCTTAAGTCAATATGCTTAGTTCTAGAGTGTAAAATGGGATTCTTTGTTAAATTTATTGCACTAGTATTATCACAATGAATAGGTATGCAAGAATACTTAAGTCTATAGTCTAAAAGGGTTTGTTTCATCCAAAGGGCTTGTGCACAACAACTAGCCGCAGTGATATATTCTGCTTCGGTAGTTGAAAGTGCAACTGAGTTTTGTTTCTTTGAGAACTAAGAAACAAGACTCGCTCCTAAGAATTGACAACACCCACTAATGCTTTTTATATCTACATTACATCCTGCAAAATCAGTGTCTGTAAAACCGATTAAATCAAAAGATGTATGACATAGATACCATAGTCCTAAGTCAACCGTGCACTTTAAATATCTCAATATGCATTTTACCGCACTTAAATGAGACATTTTAGGGCAAGATTGAAACCTAGCACATACACAAACACTAAACATGATATCGGGTCTACTTGCGGTTAAGTAAATAAGACTACCAATCATACCTCGATATCATTTTTCGTCAACTTTAATGCCCTCTTCATAAGCTTGATGGATGCACTCATAGGTGTAGAAGCTATCTTGACTTCATTCATCCCAAACCTTTTGATGAGCTCCTATGTGTACTTGGCTTGATTGATGAAGATTCCTTTATTGGTTTGCTTGATTTGGAGACCAAGCATGAAGGAGAGCTCTCCCATCATGCTCATCTCAAACTCATCTTGCATATATTTTGCAAACCACTTCCAAAGCATTTCATTAGTAGCACCAAAAATTATGTCATCAAAATAAATTTGAACTAATAACATATCATTTTCATGATGTTTAATGAAAAGTGAAACATCGGCTTTTCCAACATTAAAACCTTGTTCAATTAAAAAAATTGAAAGTCTTTCATACCAAGCCCTAGGGGCTTGTTTTAAATCATATAATGCATTTTTAAGTTTGAAAACATGGTTTGGAAACTCAAAACTTTCAAATTCGGGGGGTTGTTCAACATAGACTTCTTCATTAATGAAACCATTTAAAAATGCACTTTTTACATTCATTTGAAAAAGTTTAAAACCCTTAAAGCTAGCATATGCCAAAAGCATTCTAATTGCTTCTAATCTAGCTACGGGAGAATACGTTTCATTATAATCTATCCCTTCTTGTTGATTGTACCCTTGTGCCTCTAACCTAGCTTTGTTTCTAATAACTAATCCTTCTTCATCTAGCTTATTTCCAAATACCCATTTAGTTCCAACTATAGTTTGTTCACTAGGTCTAGGCACTAGGTCGCATACATCATTTCTAGTAAATTGGTTGAGTTCTTCTTGCATAGCTAGTACCCAAAACTCGTCTTCTATTGCTTGCGTAATGTTCTTAGGCTCTACTTGAGATACAAAAGCTACATATTGACAGACATTCTTGAGTTTAGAACGTGTTACCACTCCCATTGAAGGTTCTCCAATGACTTGGTCCATTGGGTGATCTTTTACCAACCGATATCCTTTAGGGAGAGGTGGTAGAGCTTCTTCTTCTTCTTCTTCATCTTCAACTTGAGGTAGATTCGAGGATGGCGGTTCTTCATGTTGGGTTTCCTCATTATCTTCGTCCTCCACTTCTTTGTCATGAAGTGTGAGATCCTCAGATTCCTCACCTACATTCTCAATCTTCACATTTCTAAAAGAATCATTAGTTTCATTAAACGTGACATGCATGGATTCTTCAACAATCATGGTTCTACGATTGTAAACTCTATATGTCTTAGAATTAATGGAGTAACCTAAGAAAATCCCTTCACCGGATTTAGATTCAAATTTTTCTAAATTCTCCTTAGTATTTAATATAAAATATTTGCATCCAAAAACATGAAAATATCCCACATTTGGGATTTTACCATTCCAAAGCTCAAAATGTATTTTCTTAATTTTAGGTCGTAATAAAACTCGGTTAAGAACATAGCAAGAGGTATTTATGGCTTCGGCCCAAAAATACTTAGGCAAATTCTTCCTCTAAACCATTCCATTTTGTTGAGGGGTCCTAGGGGAAGAAAAGGTATGTTGAATACCCAAATCATCACAAAACTCAAAAAAAATTTCATTTTTAAACTCTCTTCCATTGTCACTTTAAATTTTTAAAATTGAAATTTATTTTTCATTTGTAACTTTCTTTGCAAACTTTTTGAAAAACTCAAAAGTTTCATTTTTCTTGGCCAAAAAGAAAACCCATGTAAATCTACAAAAATCATCAACTAATACATAACAATATAGCTTTCCACCTAGACTAGCTACATCACATGGACCAAAGAGATCCATGTGCACAAGCTCAAGAATTCTAGATGTACTAACTTGATTAATGCTATGAAATGAAGATTTGACTTGCTTACCTATTTGACATGCATCACAAAGTTTGTCTTTTTCAAATTTGATCTTGGGTAAGCCTTTAACTAATTCTTTCCTAGATATCTCTTGGATGGGGCTCATGCTATCATGTCCTAGCCTTCTATGCCACAACCAAGAGTCATTCTCCATGACAACTAAGCAACTAACATGGGGATTTGGCAAGATATTTAATTCTAAGGTGTAAATATTTTCTTGCCTATTTCCAATATACATTTAGATGCTTCAAAAATGATTATGTATCCATTGTCACATAATTGTGATATGCTAATCAAGTTATGTTTTAACCCATCAACTAATAATACATTCTTAATGCATGGGTAAGAGAGTATACCCATGTCACCAATGCCAACAATCTTACCTTTGGCATTGTCTCCAAATGTAACATGTCCACCATCTTTGCTTGATAAGGTTGCAAATAAGTTGATGTCACCCGTCATCTGCTTCAAGCAACCGCTATCCAATATCCAAGTGCTTCTACTTGCTTGAGGATGCTTCTCCATCTACAACAGGAGAAGAAACCATTTTAGGTACCCAAATTCTCTTGGGTCCTTGAGTGTTAGTAATTTTGGGAACTCATGTAAATCTTGCATGTGGGTTCCTCCTCAAAGCACAATCCTTGACCATATGGCCAAATATGCCACAAGAAAAATAATTTCCATTAATTTTTTTTCTAGTATGTGTGTGAGCATGGGAATGTGATGATTTCTTTTTATGGACAACCTTAGGCATGACATTTTGTATGGTTGTCATCTTTTCATTGAGCATGCAAAGTTTCCTTTTTAATGTTAGCATGCTATTATTCAAGTGCTCTACTTGATCACTTAAGTACTTATTTTCATCTTCTAATTTTTTGTTGTCATTTTCTAAATCCTTCTTAGCTTTCTCTAGGGTGTGTGTCTCCTCCTTAAGGGTGTCTACTTCTTTCCTTAAGGCATTGCATGTGAGTAATAAACTATCATTCTCAAGCTCTAAAGATTTATTATCTTTTTTAAGGTCTCTAAATTTTCTCCTAATAGCATTGAATTCATCATGCATTTGTTCAAATTCACTTTCTAATTCTTCTTGAGTAAAAGAAACTTCACCGAAAGTAAATCTTACCTCATCATCATTTGCCATCAAGCAAATATTTGCCTTTTCACTCTTTGCTTCTTCTTCACTCGATCAGGCGTCGCTTTAATCCCATGTAGCCATCATTGCCTTCTTCTTCTTCTTCTTGTATCTTTCCTTTTTGTGAGGGTCGAGGTGGAAGCTATCTTGAGAAGTGGGTAATCCCTCCTTAGATGCCCGGTCTTGTTGCAATGGTAGCATGTGTAGCCTCCTCTTCCCTTCCTCATGCCTCCCCTCATGAAACTCATAAATCTTCTTGCTAGCATCGTCATTTCTTCAACATCATCCGTCTCTTCCTCAGATGACGACAACTCTTATGCTCGATGTGATGCTTTTAAGGCAATGGTCTTGCCTTTGGGGTTATCCTCCTCCTGATATTGCTTCATGTGGGTCTCATGTGTCATGAGAGACCCAATGAGCTCGGTGATCTTGAAGGTGCTCATGTCTTTTGCTTCCATGATAGTTATGACCTTGGGCTCCCAAGCTTTTGGTAGGGAACGAAGGAGCTTCCTTGCCTTCTCCTCTTCCTTTATTACTCTACCAAGGTTAGCTAATCCATTTGTAATATTTTGAAATCTAGCATACATGGCATCAATGGATTCATGCGATAATATTTTAAACATTTCATAGTCATGCATGAGTAAGTTTATTTTAGATTCCTTAACTTGTGAAGTCCCTTCATGTGTGGTCTCTAGAACTTTCCAAAGTAGAGATTCTATTAAACTCATTTATTGATAGATTGTAATATAATGCATTGACAACCTTTGCATTAGCATTGAAGAGTTTAATTTCCTCTTGGTCCCAATTATCCATGTTCTTATTGGATTGCTTATACTCTACTAGAATCATCCTCCATACATCAATGCCTAGAGATTGTAAGAAGCCATTCATACGAATCTTCCAGTAGGCATAGTTGTTTCCATCGAATAGTGGTGGAGTATGAGTAGAGGACCCTTGAGCTAGTTGGATTTCACTAGACGTCTTAATTTGTAGGGAAGATGGTTAAATCTTATCCTACGACCAGGCTCTGATACCAATTGTTATAGGAAATCCGACACTAGAAGGGGGTTGAATAGTGTCTGTCCCCTTTATGATTTACCCAATTTTTCTTTTAACTCAATTTAACTTTAATCAAATACAAATGTATCTTAACAATAGATATGATCAAATATTAAGAACAATAATGAGCAAATATTGAAAGCAATGCAAACAAGGTGAATTATAGTGGTTCGGCCAACTGCCTACTCCACTACCTTGGCTCCTCACCAAGGATTTCTAATCACTACTTTATAGACCTTGTGTTTCCCTTTGAATACAATAAGGACACTCTTCTCACCACTCTGAGAAACCCTCAAACATATTCACCTAGGCAAAACACAATTCTACAAAATTTCCTCTAAGTGTTTCCCTAGCACACCTAGCAGCTATTACAGATGGAAAAAAAATCTGAAATAAAACTTCAAATACAATGTAAAAGAGCTTAAGAATAGAAATAAAAACCACAACTCTTTTCCCAAGCCTTCACGCCTTCAACTTGCCAGAAGATGCACTGGAGTCGCAGCAGAGTTGAAAAAAACAGGCGCTTGAAGAAGAATTGGACGAAAAATTAGGGCGCAACAGATCGATCACTTTGAAGGCTTTTAATCACTTCTTGAATTCTTAATAAATTCACTAATATAATTTAGTGTGGGTACTCATTGGGCCCCATCGTCCACTAAATTGCTGGCTATCCACAGGTGGGATGTGTCCTTGACAAAGACTTTATGGGCATCTAGTACAATAATTGCCCAAAAGAAAGTTGCTTTTTAGGTGACAAGATAAAAAGTTACGGGTATCTAGTACAATAATTGTCCAAAAGCAAAATGTGCCTGGCCGAAAGTCAAGGTGCCCATGTGCTTGTGGGACAACTCAATACTGGTGGCTTTGCATGCAGGCCCTTAGAGTATTGTGGCTTTGAATTAGGGCTTGAATATTGTTGTCTACCGGCCCAAGGGCGTCTCTGGCCCAATTATCTCTGCTGGCCCATTGTTCAAGTCTTGCCTTTTGCAGGTAGGTTATTGCGAGGAGGGTTTCAAGCTCCTCCAGAGTTTTGATAGCTTGGGCTCTATGTATTTCTTTGGCCCTTGCTCTCATACGTTGTTCATTTTGCAAGGTTCGTGGATAAGTGAATAAGAGATTACAGGTCAATGCTTCCAGTTCATTTAGTCCAGTGGTTCCGCTGAGTGCTCCCCAAAATTGAGCTGTATTAACAGCTTTCTTTGTTTGTGGTCTCGCTCTGCCTGGTCCATCCTTGCTGAGTAGTAAGTTCTTCAGAGATTCCAGCACCATGCCTAAAAAAAAGGAAAACGTTAGGGATAATGTGGTAATTTATTTTGGCGGTCCACCACTTCCGCACTTCTAATTTTTGGATCTTAGTCAAGTGCTCTGGAGCTCAATAAGGCATCAATTTTTCTGATGACTTGATCTAATTGTTTAGTAACTTCCAGAGGTGCATGTTCTGTTTCGACTAGAACCTTTTCAAGATCGGCTAGTTGCTCAGAGATCATGTTGCATTTGCCGATTTGTACCTTGTTTGCTGTCAGGCGTGATAGTGAATCTGCTAACACATTCATCTTTCCATTTATGTGTTCAAAGTTTACAATAATTGTCCAAAAGCAAAATGTGCTTGGCCGAAAGTCAAGGTGCCCATGTGCTTGTGGGACAACTCAATAACCTATTACTCTCCAGGTCCCTAATCGGAAGGCTATCAAATACTAGCCATACAAACTTTCGATACAATGTGCAGCATGTTGCAAACCATTTGGCAAGCCGCGGAGTCAGGGCTATACCAGGTCAAGCACATTCAACGGCCAACTTGCAAGGGTGACAATGGATAATAAGACCAGCGGAAGCAATCGCAGTAAAAAACCCTCAGATAGCGTGGATAAGATCAAGAACAGACGGGTCACTCTCCGTCCGATTTGCACAACGGCGACTACCTGGAAGGGGGGAAGTTTGTGTGGTGCGGATCGTCAGCTGTATCAACTCAACACAAAGATTGGTTGACCCAGACATCAAATAACTCAGTGAGGATATTTAAAAGTGGAAATATTACAGGTTAAAAGTAGGACTTCTCGTCTGGGGAGTGTGTCCTGCACCTTCAAGATGGGTGCTATATATAGCACTTGAGGGAAATTTAAGGGATGCTTCCCGAAGAAGCTCAATAATTTAGTGCGGGTAGTCATTGGGCCCCATCGTCCACTAAATTACTGGCTATCCACAGGTGGGATGCGTCCTTGACAAAGACTTTACGGGCATCTAGTACAATAATTGCCTAAAAGAAAGTTTCTTTTTAGGTGACAAGATAAAAAGTTACGAGTATCTAGTACAATAATTGTCCAAAAGCAAAATGTGCTTGGCCGAAAGTCAAGGTGCCCATGTGCTTGTGGGACAACTCAATACTGGTGGCTCTGCATGCAGGCCCTTAGAGTATTGTGGCTTTGAATTAGGGCTTGAATATTGTTGTCTACTGGCCCAACGGCGTCTCTGGCCCAATTATCTCTGCTGGCCCATTGTTCAAGTCTTGCCTTTTGCAGGTAGGTTATTGCGAGGAGGGTTTCAAGCTCCTCCAGAGTTTTGATAGCTTGGGCTCTATGTATTTCTTTGGCCCTTGCTCTCATACGTTGTTCATTTTGCAAGGTTAGTGGATAAGTGAATAGGAGATTACCGGTCAATGCTTCCAGTTCATTTAGTCCAGTGGTTCTGCTGAGTACTCCCCAAAATTTGACTGTATTAACAGCTTTCTTTGTTTGTGGTCTCGCTCTGCCTGGTCCATCCTTGCTGAGTAGTAAGTTCTTCAGAGATTCCAGCACCATGCCTAAAAAAATGGAAAACGTTAGGGATAATGTGGTAATTTATTTTGGCGGTCCACCACTTCCGCACTTCTAATTTTTGGATCTTAGTCAAGAGCTCTAGAGCTCAATAAGGCATCAATTTTTCTGATGACTTGATCTAATTGTTTTGTAACTTCCAGAGGTGCATGTTTTGTTTCGACTAGAACCTTTTCAAGATCGGCTAGTTGCTCAGAGATCATGTTGCATTTGCCGATTTGTACCATGTTTGCTGTCAGGTGTGATAGTGAATCTGCTAACACATTCATCTTTCCATTTATGTATTCAAAGTTCACTTGAACCCCTGTCCCTGTTACGAAGTCAACAAAATTAATCCATCGGACCCTTGATGGCTTGTTTTGAGATGATTTGTTGTAGAAACTTATAATGGCTTGACAGTCAGTCCTCAAGGTTATCTCATCTTGGTCTAAATAGTGGATTTTGAGCGACTTCATTGTTTCCATGCAGGCAAAGATCTCTGCATCTATTGTTGATTTGATTACTGGGAATTTTCCGCTGGCGTAAGCGCAGACTCTTTCTGTGCTTCGAGGGTCATTTTTACTTTTCTTCCATTTGCATATTCCACCCCATCCTTCCATGCATCCATCTGTCTCAAGGATGATGTAGGATCCGGGAAGAGGCAGTTCCAGGTCTGGTAGGCTCTGGACTAGCTCCTTTATGCGTCTGACTAGCTGTTGGTCGAACTGCTTCATCCTCTTATCTCCATGAGGGCTTGTTTTTGAGTAGAGCGGCCCATGGAGTGTTCCCAGATTAGGGATGTAGGTCCTGGCGTAGTTTAGTATGCCGAGCCAAGATCATAACCCTGCTTTATCTTTGAGTTTATCCTCTTCAAAGTTGATGATCTTCTTGATGATATGGGGCTGTAGTTTGATTCTGCGATTTCCAATAATAGCTCCAAGAAATTCGATTTCTTTGGATGCTATCTTCATCTTTGTAGGGGATAAAACTAGTCCCCATTTTTCGCAGATTGATAGCATAGTTTCCAAATGTTGCACATGTTGTTCCTCATTTTCAGAGAATACCAGTATATCATCAATGTAGACTACGATGAAGTCTTCTGTTCCTCGAAAGCAGTTGTCCATCTTTCTCTGAAATATGGCTGGCGCATTCTTTAGGCCAAATGGCATTACCAGCCACTCATACAATCCTCCTGGGACTACGAATGTTGTCCACAGGATAGACTCAGGATTCATGGCGACTTGGTGAAAGCCGCTTTTCAAGTCAAATTTTGAAAAGATTTTGTTGTTCCCGATTTTCTTCAGTATAGTGTTGATACTTGGTAAGCTATACTGATCTTTGTGCGTGTTATCGTTAAGGGTTTGGTAGTTGAATATCATTCTTTCCTTTCCTTTGACTTCTTTCTTGGTCACCGGGTCTATTGAGGTGCCTGAATTGACCATTATTGTCATGGTTCGATGTCTGCTTGAGCTCGGTCTGATGGCCCCGATTTTGAGTAATGCTCGGACATGTTTATCGAACTGCTCCTTCATGGCTGGGGTGACATGCTTCAGGGGCTTATCCTGAATAGTTATATCAGGGTTAATTATTTCAAGCTTGCAAGTTACCTTATTCTTTGCCCAGTGTTTTACTGGGTCATCGCCAATGTAGCCCTAATCTTTTAACCTTTCAAGTAGCGGGTTGAACTTGGATTTGAACCATTGTGATTCCTCACCATAATTGTATGTCACCGCTCTTTGGACCACAAGATATTCTAGTTCTGAGAGGTCCAGTTCTTCTATTGCTGCTGCTGCTGTCACTTCAGCATCTACTCTGGCTGTTATGGTGGTGACATTCTTATAGAAAGTCACCGATTGGCCTTTAATCCTTAATCCTCCTTGCATCGCTCGTATGAAGTTACACCCTATTAGCATTTGTATGCCGTCTCGTTTTCCCATTGGAAATGCGTATGTGAAAGGGATTCGGAATCGATTTTCTTCGATGGACATCTGGCCTCCTTTTAGTTTGAGACTTGCAGTTTGCTGTGAGTTAACACCATTGATCTGGATTGGGTAGGCACTTGGTTCGAGTGCTTCTGCTGGCACTATTTCTTGGTCTATACAACATACTGTTGCACCGGTATCTAGGATCGCTTGTACCTTGAAGTTTTTGACTCCAGGTATATCCATCAGAAGTTCAATATTGTATAGCCGATTAAGTACCCTTCTCTCTTTTCTTGGGTCAGGAACCATAGTCTGTGTAGACTCGAGTTCTTCATCAGAAAGTGTGTTGGCTATTTCTCCGAATTGAATACCCTTATTTGGCCTCGGGTGTAGGTATTCCTCATCACTTTCTTCATTGGCTGGAAATTTTTCTTTCCTTAAAGCTTCTGTTTCTTGTTCTGCCATTTCCTGGTTTAGCTCATGCTCCTGGATCTTCTCCTTTAGCCTTTCATTTTCTGCTAGCAAATACTTCGTGTATTCCAGTAGCTCATTTATCAGCGTATCTTTGTTACTATAAGGCGGGAGACTTGATTTTTGAATAATGAGTTTTCTTCCCAGGCTAAATCTGGAGCACATGGGACATACCGTAAGCTGACATTCTTTGCAATGTGCTCTCATCCTTGGATTAGTTTGCTCTTTGCATAATGTGCACTTTTCGCATCCTTGAGGTACCGGGTTGTTATCTTCCCATGTATGAGCACAATTTGTCATGGCTGGAGGGAGACTTACTATTCTTCTCCAGGTATGTGGTTGGGATCCTTCTATTGTCATCATGATTGTTTCATATGGTAATCCCTTTAGTTCAGAAGACAGGGATTTTGCCAAACCTGCTTCTCCTTCGGAGAATGAACAGATAGCGTCGCTGTCTGGCTCATCTTGCTCTACTGATAGAATATCCCAACTGTCTGAAAGGTCAAGATCTTCAATAATTGCTGCCCTTGCAATGTTACCTTGTTTCCTTTTGCAATCTCTTGCAAAGTGTCCTTCTTCTCCACATATGAAGCATTTGCATCTTCTAACTTTGTCAGCATGCTTCCTTTTGAAGACTCTCACATGGGTTTCATGTGGTTTGCCTCTGTATGTTTTGCCTTTCGAAGACCATACCTTTTGTTTTTCTGATAGTATCTAGGAACAGAAATTTTACTACAGAAGGATATGTCCTTGAGGCTCCTTTGTAGGGCCGCACGCTTGCATTGCTCGGCTAGAAATTGATAAGCAAAGTGTATACGTGGGAAGACACCTAACGAGTTGCCTAGGTATTTTTCTGCATATGCCTGCTCCAATTCCTTTCCAATAAGCGGGGGCATCTTCCTAAAGAATTTCTTCGATAGTTCTGGAGAAATATACATTCGGCCGGATTTTGCGGCCAGGACTTTGTAGTCATTGATATAGTCGAACAGGTCCTTCACATTGTGGCAGGATAAGCGTTCAAGGTCGTTATATGCTCTATCCTGTTCTTCAGTAGAACCTGTTACCGGGTCTTCAACGAGGAACATCCACCTTATTTGAGAGAGTACGTTTTGTGGGTCGTCCGCAATATTTGTTAGTTCTTCGTACTCCGCAGGGAATGCCATCCTCCATTGGATCCAAGTTTTCTTCTCTGTTTCTCCTAGGAGGTTCTCGATATAGCTCATCTTAGCCTTGTTATCCGCCCAATTCCTTTCGTTCATTAGGTTGAGCGTAATTGACTCCCATCGAGAAATGACATCACCATATTGGCCGATGTCTTCTGGCAAAACTAGAATTGCCCCTTGTCCAGCTTGTGCTGAAGGTAAGTTAAACCTTTCATTGTGCTGGTCTACCAATCTTTGTGTTGAGTTGATATAGCTAGCGATCCGCACCACACATTCAATTTTTCTGATGACTTGATCTAATTGTTTAGTAACTTCCAGAGGTGCATGTTCTGTTTCGACTAGAACCTTTTCAAGATCGGCTAGTTACTCAGAGATCATGTTGCATTTGCCGATTTGTACCATGTTTGCTGTCAGGCGTGATAGTGAATCTGCTAACACATTCATCTTTCCATTTATGTGTTCAAAGTTCACTTGAACGCCTGTCCCTGTTACGAAGTCAACAAAATTAATCCATCAGACCCTTGATGGCTTGTTTTGAGATGATTTGTTGTAGAAACTTATAATGGCTTGACAGTCAGTCCTCAAGGTTATCTCATCTTGGTCTAAATAGTGGATTTTGAGCGACTTCATTGTTTCCATGCAGGCAAAGATCTCTGCATCTATTGTTGATTTGATTACTGGGAATTTTTCGCTGGCGTAAGCGCAGACTCTTTCTGTGCTTCGGGGGTCATTTTTACTTTTCTTCCATTTGCATATTCCACCCCATCCTTCCATGCATCCATCTGTCTCAAGGATGATGTAGGATCCGGGAGGAGGCAGTTCCAGGTCTGGTAGGCTCTGGACTAGCTCCTTTATGCGTCTGACTAGCTGTTGGTCGGACTGCTTCATCCTCTTATCTCCATGAGGGCTTGTTTTTGAGTAGAGCGGCCCAAGGAGTGTTCCCAGATTAGGGATTTAGGTCCTGGCGTAGTTTAGTATGCCGAGCCAGATCGTAACCCCGCTTTATCTTTGAGTTTATCCTCTTCAAAGTTGATGATCTTCTTGATGATATGGGGCTGTAGTTTGATTCTGCGATTTCCAATAATAGCTCCAAGAAATTCGATTTCTTTGGATGCTATCTTCATCTTTGTAGGGGATAAGTCTAGTCCCCATTTTTCGCAGATTGATAGCATAGTTTCCAAATATTGCACATGTTGTTCCTCATTTTCAGAGAATACTAGTATATCATCAATGTATTAACTCGTCAGATGGACACCAGAAACTCTATATCAGGCAGGATTGGGAGACCTAACTTCAAATAACTCTCTGAGGATATATTAAAAGTGGAAATATTACAGGTGAAGAGTAGGACTTCTCGTTCGTCGAGTGTGCCCTGCACCTTCCTGATGGGTGTTATATATAGCACTTGAGGGAAATTTAAGGGATGCTTCCCGAATAAGCTCAATAATTTAGTGCGGGTACTCATTGGGCCCCATCGTCCACTAAATTACTGGCTATCCATAGGTGGGATGCGTCCTTGACAAAGACCTTACGGGCATCTAGTACAATAATTGCCCAAAGAAAGTTTCTTTTTAGGTGACAAGATAAAAAGTTACGGGCATCTAGTACAATAATTGCCCAAAAGCAAAATGTGCTTGGCCGAAAGTCAAGGTGCCCATGTGCTAGTGAGACAACTCAATACTGGTGGCTTTGCATGCAGGCCCTTAGAGTATTATGGCTTTGAATTAGGGCTTGAATATTGTTGTCTACCGGCCCAAGGGCGTCTCTGGCCCAATTATCTCTTCTGGCCCATTGTTCAAGTCTTGCCTTTTGCAGGTAGGTTATTGCGAGGAGGGTTTCAAGCTCCTCCAGAGTTTTGATAGCTTGGGCTCTATGTATTTCTTTGGCCCTTGCTCTCATACTTTGTTCATTTTGCAAGGTTCGTGGATAAGTGAATAGGAGATCACAGGTCAATTCTTCCAGTTCATTTAGTCCAGTGGTTCCGCTGAGTGCTCCCCAAAATTGGGCTGTATTAACAGCCTTCTTTGTTTGTGGTCTCGCTCTGCCTGGTCCATCCTTGCTGAGTAGTAAGTTCTTCAGAGATTCCAGCACCATGCCTAAAAAAAAGGGAAACGTTAGGGATAATGTGGTAATTTATTTTGGCGGTCCACCACTTCTGCACTTCTAATTTTTGGATTTTAGTGAAGAGCTCTGGAGCTCAATAAGGCAGAAGGTAGGTGAGGGGTATTGATAACCCCTCAGCTGAACGGGCGATTAAACGGCTAGAAAACTAGTAGTTACACCCGTTATGTGGATTTTCTAAACTGATCGGTCGACCGACGGGTCGACCGAATGAGTCACAGCTTCCTCTATCCCATATCCGGTCGATCGAATCGGTCAACCACTGCAGGGAAGCTGAAGGTGCAACCTACGATTCCTAATCCGGTCGATCGAATCGGTCTATCG
This sequence comes from Canna indica, assembly GCA_034359265.1. Taxonomy (NCBI): domain Eukaryota; kingdom Viridiplantae; phylum Streptophyta; class Magnoliopsida; order Zingiberales; family Cannaceae; genus Canna; species Canna indica. The sequence continues at coordinate 51,239,154 of CP136897.1, forward strand.
TTGCAGAGAAGCCTAGACGCTGCTTTGTGATCTGCCATCCGGTCGACCGATGAGCCTTCCGCCAGATTTTGTCTTCGGTCGGTCGACCGACATAGCCTTTCGCCAATGCTTCACCAACTTCGGTCGACTGATAGGTCGACCAAATGGCAATTGCCATTTTTGGCATCAATTGATCGATCGTTCGGTCGACCGACAAGGCTACATCCAACATTCTGCCTTGTTCGGTCGACCGATCGGTCGATCGAACTAAGGCTGAGGCTGATTTTTACATTGAATTTGTTACATGCCTCTTTTGGGGTTTAGTTACGAAGTTTCAACTTGGATAACTTTACAATTTGGCTTGGGATAAAATCATCCTAGGGGTGTATTATATGATTTCTACTTAATTTATACCCGAGCCTTTCTTTGACGTTCTTTTCTATTGTTTCTTGACGATCTTTCCTTTCATTTCTCCAAATGAAGTTAGCATGCTTATCACAACCTCAACCTGAACTCCAAACTTCACACATAGATTAAATACATGTTTGTTATCATCAAAATGAAGATGGAAGATTAAGAGAGACCCTTAAGCCAACATCACCAATGCCAACAATCTTACCTTTGGCATTGTCTCCAAATGTCACATGTCCATCATCCTTGCTTGATAGGGTTTAGAAGAGATTGATATCTCCCGTCATGTGTTTTAAGCAACCGCTATCCAAGATCCAAGTACTTGTACTTGCTTGAAGATGCTTCTCCATCTACAAAAGGAGAAGTGACAATTTTAGGTATCCAAATCTTCTTGGGTCCTTAAGTGTTAGCCATCTTAGGAAACCAAGTGAATCTAGCATGGGGGTTCCTCCGTAGTGCACAATCTCTAGCCATATGGCCAAAAATACCAAATGAAAAGCAACTTCCATTAAACTTTCTTGGGCTATGTGTGTGAGCATGGAAGTGCACATGAGCATGATTGTTTAATGACTTTCTAGCATATACAACCTTAGGCATAGCATTTCGTAAGGTTTTCATTTTTTCATTTAGCATGCATAATTCCCTTTTTAAGTTAAGCATACTATCATTCAAGTGTTCTACTTGATCACTTAGAAACTTGTTCTCATTTTCTAATTTTTTGTTATCATTTTCTAGGTTTTTCTTGGCATCTTCTAAGGTGTGCTTTTCTTCCTTAACGATTTCTACTTCTTTTCTCAATGTATTGCATGAAAGTAACAAGATGTCATTTTCAATTTCCAAAGATTTATTGTCCTTTTTAAGCTCTTTAAATTTTTTTCTAATAGTATTGAATTCATCATGCATTTGATCAAATTCCAATTCTAATTCTTCTGGAGTAAATAAAACTTCACCAAAAGTAAATTTTACCTCATTGTCGTTTGCCATAAGGCAAAGGTTTGCCTTCTCACTTTTGGTCTCCTCTTCGCTTGAAGAGGATCCACTCTCATCCCAAGAGGCCATCATTACCTTCTTCTTCTTCTTGTACTTGTCCTTCTTGTAGGGGTGCGAGGTTGAAGCCATCTTGATGAGTGGGCAATCTTTCTTCAAGTGCCCGGCTTTGTTGCAGTTAAAGCATGTGTAGCCTCCTTTTCCTTTTTTCATGCCGCCTCTGATGAAGCTCATGAATCTCCTTGCCAACATTTCTATCTCTTCAGAATCATCCGTCTCCTCCTCGGATGATGAGGGTTCTTCAACCCAGTGTGATACTTTTAAAGCAATATTCTTGCTTTTGGGGGCATCTTCTTCCTTATTTTGCTTCATATGGGTCTCAAGTGTCATGAGAGACCCAATGAGCTCGGTGATCTTTAAGGTTCTCATATCTTTTGCTTCCATGATTGTGATGATCTTGGGCTCTGTCACGGCCCAACTCAAGGTCGGGTGACCAGCCAGGGTATGTGCCGGTACCCCAAAGCCTACCACATGAACTACACAATAATATACATGAAAACACTGTACATCAAGGCAATATGAAATAAGGAAGGGCGGCGCAAATCTTTAATCAAAATCAAAGTAGTTTTAAAGGGTTTCAAATTCGAAGGAAACAACTCGAGTTTCAAAGTCTAGAACAGTTACGAGTTTTCAGGAACAAAACTACTCAGTACATGTCTAACAACCCTACTCGACACAACTTCGACTACACGACTGCCTGCTATGAGATCTACGGCAACGCCTGCCCTCTAGTCGCACCATGCCACCAAGTCGTACATCACTGGTCGGACTCTACAAAACAATAACAAATAAAACCATGAGTTCACGAGTAACTCAATGAGCGGTCCTTCCGAACCTCCACTTAAATCCCCGATATGATAACATATAAATATATACACAAGCACATATATGAGAAGTCTATGCTAGTCATATCATGGTAATCGGTCAATTGGCCATACTATGCAAATAAGTAGGTCTGTCCATATCGTCTCCTTTAAACTGAGTATTATTCGGCCACTATGGCATCATCCTGTATGATTGGTCCGCCTCTATTTGACCTTCACCACAATACAGTACTCGGCTGCACTGGCCTATACAACTACAAGGAATATCAATAACAATCACCGAGCCCATCGACTAGGATGGTCAACTAGTATCGGGATCTCACCGGGTTAGGGATATCAAGTCCCACCCGACTCGGGTCTATCATCAGCCTGGCCCACTGACGAAATCTCAAGACCCTCCGCCACTCGGGTCTAACACCTAGCGGGCCCACTGGTGCAATCTCAAGATCCTAATCACCACTGAGTCGAGTAGTAGCCGTTCCGGCTATCGGTACTCCTGAGTAGACCATCTCAATCACAATACACAATCAGAGTTTCTCAGAAAAAAAATTCCATCTAAATCCCCGTGCATCAACCCGTACCCGACCCCTTCCTCGGGTCGCACTAGTCGAGTACTAATGTCCGCTATCCTTCCCTAGGTGTGAAACCTAGTCTATGCATTATATTCCTTAAGTGTAACCATATTTCATAAGCATGAAAATGTCAACTTTCGGGTTCATCACAGCATATATAACATAGGAAATTCGTTCTACAATTATCCACATAATAATCACATGATTCCCAAAATAAGGAGATTAAATTCAGCAATAAATTTTTAAATTTCAATAAGGAAACAAGGAGTATAACATGGCAAAGATTGGACATTAACATTAGAAAATAAATGAAACATTTCCATGATTCACATGCCATTCTAAATCCTAACCATATATGTCCGTTCAAGAACATTTCCTTATAGCATGATAAACTCAATCTACCACTACTCACATATCATACATCAACTGAGTAATCTATAGCAAAAACGATGAAATAAAACTCTACATGTAAGCATAAACCAAGTTGAGCCCCTTTCCCCTCCTCACACCCACTCGGCCAAACCTAACCTAGGTTACTCATGCTCGGCCGAGATTGATCAGGGTGGAAGAAGAGGGTTTTTTTGCCATGATCAAGAATAATTGAGCCACCAATCATGAAAAGAACTTGATCCAAGAGGTTACGACCACTCTAGGAAATTGGGGGAAAATTTGGCATGACCTTTCCCCTTTTTCCTTCATGCGGCCGACCCCTAAATCCGAGGAAAACTCCGTGAAACTTCGTCGTTCAATAACATATACATAAGAGGATCAAATCTCGATAAAAAATTTGACGAGACGACAGAAATATAATGAGAAATCGACAAAATCCCCAATACCTTGGGTCGGCTACCCGCCTACCCTATGGATCTCAATTAGACAAATCACCTCGGCTAGAGAAGAAGATGGACGAGATGAAGACGATCCTGATTTCTCCGATGACGACGCAGATCTGGCGCCGCCCAAGAGCTCCTCTTCTCCTCTCCTCCTCACCTCAGGTTGCATGCGGCTCAACTTGTCTTGAGCCACACAATGGCTTGGGTGAGGGATTAAATCTCTCTTTTTTTTTTACAATAATTCCCTTCATCACTTAAACCCCCCTCCCCCCCCCCTCACTCGACTCCACCTAAATTCGAATTGAGCCCCGACTTGATTCGCGAACCCAATTTTAATCCAAATTGAGTCAACCAACACATACATTCCAAATAAACATTAGCCATTGGTCTAAAATTTAAATTATACCTCCTACTCGTGGCAATCTCGCGACTTGGCCCGGTTAGTTCCCGATCCAAAGGGCTGCACTAATGAAATTTTTATATTAGGAAACCCCAGTTATTACAGGCTCCCAAGCTTTTGGACGGGAACAAAGAAGCTTCCTTACCTTCTCCTCTTCCCTTATGTCTCTATCAAGGTTAGCTAATCCATTTATAACATTTTGAACATTTCATAATCATGCATGAGTAGGTTTATCTTGGATTCCTTAACCTGTGAAGTCCCTTCATGTGTAGTCTCTAAGACTTTCAAAAGTTCATATGCCGACTTACAAGTGCAAATCCTATTAAACTCATTAATTGATAGGCCACAATATAGTGCATTAACGGCCTTTGCATTTGCATTAAACAGTCTAATTTCTTCTTGATCCCACTCATCCATATCTTTAGTTGGTTGCTTATACTCTACTTGGATCTTTCTCCATACATCCATGCCTAGTGATTGAAGGAAGCCATTCATCCGTATCTTCCAATAGGCATAGCTATTTCCATCGTGGAGTATGAGTAGAGGACCCTTGAGCTAGTTGGATTTCACTAGACATTCTAGATTGTAGGGTAGATGGTTAAATATAATCCTATGACCTTCCTCTGATACCAATTGTTGATCAAATACCCACAATGATTTCTATTTGATAGTGTTGGGTGAGTTTTAACTTCTATTCGATTTCTTTTGAGTTCGATTTATAATGCAACCAAATTAACGTGCTACTAGATAGAGATGCTTGATAAATAATAAATAGCAACCGTCTACTCCACTACCTTGGCTCCCCACCAATGATTTCTAACCAACACTTTATAGACTATGTGTTTCCCTTTGAATACAATCGAGGCCTTCCTTATCAACCCTTTGAAAATGCCTCGAACCTATTCACCTAGGCAAAACATAATTCTACAAAGCAAACCCTAAGTGTTTACACTAGCACACCTAGCAAGCTAACAATGAAGAAACAAGTTCAAATAACAAGTAAAATTACAATGAAAATAGCTAAAGAGTAAACCACAACTAAAAGCTCTTTTCCAAGCCTTCAACGCCTCTAACTCCACAAGATGTTGATGTCGAATCGAAGCCAGAGTCGAGGAAAGATGAGCGCTTGAAAGAAATCATCGATCGGAGAAGCAAGCGCGAGCAAATCAAGCTTAGAAGGCACAAATCATACTTAGGAAGCTTTAATGACTGATTAAGAAGCATTAATGGAGGTTGGTGAGGGGAATTTATAACCCCTCACTCGGCAGCTCACTCCAATGGGCGTTTTTTTGCCCATTGGACCCCGTTCGGTCGCTTGTCGGTCGATCGTCGCTTGACAGCCCAGCGACCGCTAGGCTACTCCCTTTCCTAGCCATATTCAGTCGACCAACCGGTTGACCGAATTGGCTATTGCCAATTTTCCTAGGGTTCTGTTACCAAGTTTTGACTTGGATAACATTACAAATAGGTTTGGGATATATTCCTAGGGATATATTATATAGAATCTACTTGGTGATCTATGAACTCTACTCAATTTACATCGGGGCCCTTTTTTGCCAATTTTTGTATTTCTCCGGGCGAATTTCACGCGCATCTCGTAACCTCAACTTGAACCTAAAACTTCACAAATATATTACATATATGTTTGTTATCATCAAAATAGAGATCGAAGCCTAGGGGGAACTCTTGGGCCAATAGGTTAAAGGTTTCCAAAAATTCCTTAAGAAATGGTCTTTAACTTGTTTCTACCCAATGAACAATTACCGGGACTTTTGGTGCCAAGAAATTGTCTAAATCATGTAGCCCTTCAAATAGCTCCCTAGACTTTGAAAATTTCTGGGTCCTTTTCTGATTTTTTTGGTTTTCAAGTTTTCGGGTTTGGTTTTTGACTTGGTAACTCAATGAGGAGCTCAAACTAAGGCTGAGGAATATTTACAATAAAACAAACTAAATCCTAAACTAATTTTGACATGCTCGACTCTGAAGCCTCCAATTCTTAATTTTTCGTGATTTCTTCGATGAACTTCAGACGCGTATCATATGTTCAACCTGAGACTAAACCTTGATAAAATTATTAGAACCATGGTTGTTATCATCAAAACTAAGAGTGTTGCCAAGGTTGAACCCTTGGCCCAACAAAACTAAATATATGTTCTTACTTGCTTCTTTACCACATTCGATAAAAAATTTCAAGAAACGTTGTTTTATGGTAGAACTTCCTTGTATCTTGATGACGTAATAGTTATACTTGTGTCAAAGGAAGTCATAGACAAGTAGGTTCATGGCGGATCCTATAGTAAAGGCAAGGGAGAATTAAGCCCTCTACTATAGGGAGAAGACCGAAGCAGGATGAGGTACATGTGAATGGCGCCACAGTCTCAAGAAAAATTTATAAAAATAAAACATATAGAGGCCTCTTGTGTTTCAGGATTTGAGAAAATAGAGGTATTGATCATGACAGATGGCACTGGCTCTGCTAAGACACATCGTTGGCCACGATAGTGTCGTCCGTGATAACATACCCCATGTCGATATTCCTCTTCTTCTTTTGATATTTCTAATCATGCAAAGTGCAATCTAGGTCAACACACAAACAAGTCAACCATCGGTAGCATCAACGAGTAGTTCTGCGCACTAATGGAGGAATATATAGTTCGTGTCGGCAACAGTGCTCCATGCATTGTCAAATATGGAATAGTGATGTTAAACTTGCATGAAGGCTCGATAAAGACCTTAGTAGATGTTCGCCATGTTCTGATACTAGTGAGAAATCTAGTGTCTCTTGGAGTTTTTAATTCTAGGGGTTACATGACATCTTCTGCAGCAGTCTTGAAGGTACACAATGGAGCCTCGACAGTATTGAAGGCTTTAAGGACATCGAATCATTTGTACAAGGTGGATGGATCCATCATTCGTGAAGCGGTCTAGATTTCGAGGCAAAACACAATAGAAGAGGACATCGGGTGTCCCTCAAGTAGATATTTTGCTTTCAGGATAAGCCCTTCTCGATGATGCACAATGAAGGAGGAGACTTAGAGGGCTGTGTGCGTTCCTAAGTCCAAGCAAGGATCCGACTTAGCCTAATTGAGCATCGATTCGACGTAGGCCTTGTGCAAGACTTATAGGAGAGGAGGACGACATCTGAGGACTGCATCAGCCCCAATTTTCATCAAAGGAAGAGATTGTTTTCAGTTGACTCAAATTCGGTCCGAACTAAATCCAACAAGCTTGACTGGAGTCAAATTTGATCAAGTTATGGTTGAACTGTATTTTCTAATAAAAAATGAGCTACTGAAACAGGCCCACCATCATCCACTACTTAACTGAATTAGGAAATAAACTAAATTGGTTTTTTCCTAAACTTTTGGTAAGATTCAATCAGCATCTAAAAAGAAAGATATCTACATAAATTTCGAGAAACAAAATTTTAAAAATTATAACTAATACTCAAATTATTTGTAGGTTTTATTTACAAGAAGTTTTTCACTACAATTATAGCTAAATATTCAACCATTAATAGGAATACGATTGGCAAGATTAGAATCTCATGATCTTGCTAAATTGGTTGTAAATTATGGGGGGGTCGAATTTGACAGAATGATAACTAATTATTCCTTTTTTGATGGATCAAATTAGATTATACATGTAAACAATTAATATTATTGTCATTTCAACAAATTAATTCTTTTTAATTTTCATGTTTCATGACTTTCAGCTATAAGAAAAATGTCATTTACTAACAAGCTATTTCCATTACTATAGCCCCAAAAAGCGTTAGTATATCATATACCAACGACATATGCACTCGTTGGTAGAAGTTGCGATAGTATAGACTTGTACCAAGAGATATTGGGGTCGATAGTATAGTGATGCACATATTTTAATGGACAATTAACACTGTTAGTAGAAACCTATTGTTAGTATAGTGGTCCATATACTAACTCTTATTGATCTCGTTAGAAGAAAAATCTTTTAGTATAGAGGTCCATATATACTACAGTTGTTGATCTTGTTAGAAGAAAATTAAATCTGTTAGTATAGAGGACCTTATATTAACACTTATTTACCTCATTAGAAAAAAATCATTAGTATAATTCATTGACGGTCCTTTGACCATATCAAGATTTAAACTTAAGTTGGTGGGAAAGAAGTGTTTATCTTAACCACTCAAGCAAGTTATACCATATGATATATATTTTTATTTTTTATTCATTTAAACTATATTCAGTTAATTTATCAAATCAAATCAAAAACTAATTTTTTAAAATATTTAATTGTTAACCAAACTAAAAATCAATTGGACAAATCGGTTTGGTTAAAAAAATTAATTTTTAATTTTTTAAATTTCAGTAACGATTGTTGTTTTCGTTTGTAAAAGTTACACTTGCAAATAAGTTTTCTTACCGTTAGTAATATTCTATGTTAGTATATCTCATTTATTTTGTAGTGAATAATTAGTAGCTCCCCCTTTAAATGTATTAGAGTGTAAGGACGATCTTCTACTTGTAATCAGATTCAACTATCTTCTTCAAGCAAGAAAGTAGAGAGACTCAATAGTCTTCAGATTTCAATAGATCTGAATGCTCTCTTATTGGCAGGATATTGAAGGCAGTAGATTCATCAAAATGAAATAGATTTTGTAATCACTTCGTGTTATAATCTATTTATTGAATTAATAAAAGCTTCTCCTCCTCATAGATGTAGGAAAGATTCATCCACAACAATAAAAAATTTAAAATTTGGCGGAAATTTTCCGACGCCTACCACTAATATATAGACCGATAATGAGGAAATCGGCGCTAGAACTGGAGCCGATTTGCTCATTTCTAGCACCAGGCACCGTAGGCGCCCACAGCATTAGGCGCCCGCATAGACCGACGCCAAACCATCTGGCGCCGATTTATACAGGTGCCCAAAATTTTTGAATATTTTTTCTATCAAAATTAATTATTTATTTTTGTAATAAAAATATTTTTTTAATTATTTTCAAAATATTAAATTTATAGTCCCACATTGATAAAAATAAATTTTTAATTTATTCTTAATTAATATAAATACAATACTTTTAGTCTCACGTCATTTAAAATTTTTTTCTATTGCTTTAAAACATTATAAATATATTGGTAAATTTAAGAAATTTATCAACAAAGAAAAATATCAATAATAATTTAACATTATAATAAAATTAATATATTAAAAAATATTATATATTATGTTATAATAAAATATATATCTTATATTTAAAATATAAATAAAATAAAGTATATTATATATTTTATAACTTAACATTATAAATAAAATTAATATCTATTATTAAAAAAGTAAAAAATACATTTTTTTAATAATGACGCCTAAAATAAGAACCGATATTCAAATACTGGCTGAAAACCGGCGCCGGTTTTCAGAGATCGACGTATTTTCGGCGCCGATTTCATGATTTATTCATCCTTCGTTGTCGGCCCTCAAATCGATTCTTTTTGGTACGTCTGAATTCATATTTAGGTATCACAAAAGAATCAAATTTTTAATTAAAAATAATTTATATATTCAAATGCTTTGTTGCAGTGGTCGTGTTTTTTGAACCACGTTAATTAACTTTGTGTGTTCATTAGTTTATTGATCGATTTTGGATTTATTTTTATTTGCATCATCAGATTTGATTTTTATATCGATTCTGGGAAAAAATTAATAGGCAATTTCAACTCAAAACATTGAGTGGCTGGGGACTAACCAACCGGTTGAAGACCTACCCATATATAAAATCGCTGACAAGTGACAAGCCCCACTTGATACGACGTCACCGCAAATACGAGTTTTATTCTCCAAACTCTCCCTAGCGCTTCACTTTCACTGTCTTCGCCATGCAATATATTGCAACATATATTACCTACACATTTTAATCAAATATTAATTATATGGACAGACCAAAATAACGAAGAAGACAAAGACCCAAAACAAAGGGGAAGAGGTAGACAAAACGTAGAGTACATCTCCACAAGTACGGTCACTTTTTTATTCGTGCTCCCCCTGCTGCCAAGTCTTGTAATGCTATCTGCAGCGATGAATGAGATCCAGCCAAGCGACCTTGCAAGAACCACTACCACTGATTGAAAGAAACTTCACAGGCCACCCCTTTGACTTCCATCCTTCTCTTTCTTTCTCTCATATATCACATGCGCAAAAGGAGGAGAAGCTAGCCATCACTTGGTGTCAGCGAGAACAAGTGAGAGAGAGATGGGAAGAGCTCCTTGCTGTGACAAAGCTAACGTGAAGAAGGGGCCTTGGTCGCCGGAGGAAGACAAGCAGCTCAAGGAGTACATAGAGAAGCACGGCACCGGCGGCAACTGGATCGCTCTCCCTCACAAGGCTGGTAGTTATCCATCGTTTAATTTGTCAGCAGCTTAATTAATTCTTCGATATGATCTACTCTTCTTAATATCTTTCATGAAAGGTTAATTGATATTTGAGATCTAGGTCTCAAGAGGTGTGGAAAGAGTTGCAGGTTGAGATGGCTCAACTACTTGAGGCCTAACATAAAGCATGGGGACTTCTCTGATGATGAGGACAGGATCATCTGCAGTCTCTATGCTAGTATTGGAAGCAGGTCTCCTCATCACATTGATTATTCTCTTGAAATCATACATTCTCTACTTCTGGCAAACTTTTGCATGGAAAGAAGAGGAGAATTAACCTCTATTTTTAGTTAACTAGATGACCTTTACTTGCCCATCCACTCACATATAATCATCAAAACTCACTATTTCAAGAAGCAAAACTGAGTACCCATGGCACACAACTAAGTGCAGGTGGTCCATCATAGCAAGCCAGCTCCCAGGCAGGACTGACAATGACATCAAGAACTACTGGAACACCAAGCTCAAGAAGAAGCTCCTGGGGATCCCACCACCCCACAAGAAGCCTCCTCAGCACCACAAGAATCAGCAGCCACAATTCTCATCTGTTGATACCTCATCCTCATCGCCAATCGTTCAACTAGAGGGGGGGCTCGCTACAATCTCCCCCTGCCTCTTCAATTCTCTTGCATCAACTGCACAATTCCCAGTCCCTGAACAAACTTGCAGCTTGATCAAGTTTGGAGGTGACCAGAGCTGCAGCTCTTCTGATGCTAGCTGCAGCAAAATGAATCACATTAGCACCGACCAAGATTTGTGCTACAGATCTGAGATGATGCGTTTTGAGAACTATGTCTGTGGTGGGATGGAGGAGGCGCAGAAACCATTACTGGCTGGTGTGAGCTTCAACTTTGAAGATGAGATGAAGCCACTCTTTGTCAGCAAAAATAATGAGTACTTTTACTGACTACTTCATGAATCATCACAAGAAATCTTTTTCTCTTCCTTTGGATGTGAGATTGTGTCTGTGACTTTGACAGTACATGGGTTGAAAGATAGCCTTGTGTTCATCTCCCTTCTGATTTCTGACATCATCCATGCTTGGTATGTGTGTGATTATATTTCTTTAACTCAACTAGCATTTGACACCATTAAAGCATCTGGCTGCATGCATTCAAGTTGTTCAGTGAGTGACGACAGTAAGCATATACATATAGATATAAATATACAAATAATTGGTTTTTGGTTATCTGAGGAAATCATTGAGCTTGAAGAACAGACTTTCTCCTACAGTCATCTTCATCCTATTTTTGCTTAATTTCACTGTATATATAGCATGTTAGTTTGTCTTAGATTTATATCATTGCTGTCATTGTTTGGTGTACCAATTATTGTGTTCAAACTAATTTTGTATACTATGATATGCGAGTGTTTGATGGCATGCACATGGATTGGAACACAGCGGAAGAAATGTGTCGTCGTGTATTCTTATATGGATTAATTTTATAAGCTGGAGTCTGTTTGGACTAAGATTCTCTTCTGGGGCAATTATCGAGGTAGTCAATATATAATAATTAATTTATCTAAATTTGAAGCAAATGAGTATATATCTAATATATATTAATTAGTATATTTTTCCTTAAATTTTCTGTAATTAATAGGTATATAATCAAGTTCATACATACGCAGACATATATATGATTATTGGGTGATTAAGAAATACTTCTTGTTTTTGTCAAATAAGTGGATACATTTCTGGATGAAATATGGACGGGACTAGGCACCCGGAGTCAGACGAATGCCACTGCACACAGACAGCAACATAGCAGCAGCGTTCTCCGCTGCCGAGAGACGCTAACACGGCGAGGAGTGATGCTCCGGTGAGTGCTGACCCAACACCAGAAGAGCTACGACGCTTGATCAACGACCTCCAGGCACAAAACCAAAGGTTAACAGTCCTAGGTTGAGGCGCTGACACAATCAGGGGAGCAGCACCCGGCTGAGCGCTAGCATCGCCGCTCGGAACATGATGAAGTAGGGGCGAGCAAAACCCAAATCGACCTGAATAATTCGAAAAAACCAATTCGAAAATTCAATTCGGGTCAGGTTATTCGGGTAAGTTAGGTGGGGTCGGGTGAAAACCTTATTTTACCCGACCCGAAATGTAAGTATACATTTATGTATAATATAGTAATAAAAGTTGATATTGGCTCGGAGATTAGAGGGTTGAAAATGAAATTTAAAAGGTCTTAAGTTCAATTCCTAGTGGAGTTATATTTTCAATACCACTTTTTATGTTTTCTCACATTTTCTAGAGTTAATCGGGTTGGGGCCCAATTTTATTCAGGTTAATCGGGTCGGGCCCCGAAATCTTACTCGGGTAGGGTCGGGCGGTGTAAGAGTCTATTTATTCGGGTTCGGGTTCGGGTTATTCGGGTCGGGTCAGGTTTTGATCCGACCCGATCGATGCTCACCCCTATGATAAAGATAGTCATCTCGAAAGAACCGAGAGGCCGATCTCAGCCTTCCGAGATGAGATCTCCCAAACATACCACTAGAGAGAAAAAGAATGAACCAAGGCCACAGAGGTCGTTCCTCCCCTCGCCGTCGACTCGGGACCTTTCGCCGAGCATACCATGTCAGTCCGTGTCCCCGAGCACACCATACGGCTCTTTCATGTTTGCTGATCTATGTAACAATTCTTCCTGGGGTTGGAAGAGTATCCTTCGAGGACAAGAACTCCTCTCAGCTAGTTTCAGATGGCATATCTGAGCCCATACGACTTGCACCGTATATGACACTCCTTGGCTTCCTTGCGAACCCTACTTTGGACTCTCTGGTCCTCAGCCAGATCCTTTAAGGCCATACTTGATATCTGAATTTTTTGACAAGGATGCATATGTGGAACACTGAGTTGGTTCGATCAACATTTTCAATTGCACTACAACAAATATAGCAAATGGTAATATCTTTATTTTCTCTTAAGGACGCTTTTTTGCGTCACTAATTACATCACCGACGCTACTTACAAGCGTCTTAAATCATTGTGTCTCCAATAATTTTTGAGACGCAAAGGTCTAACGTCGATGAATTTTGGTGAAGACGTTTTTTAATTGTGCCTCCAATGCAACTCGAGACGCGATGCTTTTACTAAAAGCATCTCCTCAATAATATTTGTGACGCAAAAGCTTGATGCCTATGATTTTCGATGGAGACGCTGTCAGACCCCAACTCAGGGTCGCGTGACCGGCCAAGGTCTATGTCCTACCCTGAAGCCTACCACATACACTGGATAACAAGATACCGAAAATATGCGAATAAAAACAACGATGCATCTTTTATTTAATTTTAAAAGAAGGTTCAACAATTTTAAAAGAGTTGCAAAACAAACCAACTATAAAGTAAAACAGCTCGAGTGAAAGTCGGATACATATTTTTCAAATTAACAACTCCCAGTGTATATAAAGAAAGCAATCCTAGACATCACGACTACGACTACTGGACGTTGCTACGAGATCTATGCCACTGCCCACCCTCCAACTGCACCATGACTCCAAGCCTCACCTCTCTGGTCGGGCTCTGTAAAAATAAGAGAAATAAATCGTGAGTCCACATGGGACTCAGTGAACGGTTCTTCCGAACCTCCACATAAATCCTCAATAACCACATGTATATAAGTCAGAAAATTAAAAAGTTAGGGATCTAATCTAGTCATGATATGACAATGGGCCCAAGGGTCGTCCTGTACAGACCATACAGTCATATAACCAGCCATAACGACCCAACTAAGCAGAATATCACCCAGTCACTAGGGCCTGCTCAAGAACTAATGACTTTGCTCTAACAGGCCTTACAACACAATGACAGTAATTAATACTTCGCCCGCACGGCCTACATAACACATACAAAAATCAGTGCAAATACTGGGTCGTCGACTAGGATGGTCTGCTAGTCTCCGGACACCTACTGAATTAGGGATAGCTAATCCCACCCAATTGGGGTCTAACACTTAGCGGGCTCACTGGTGCAATCTCAAGACCCAAATCACTGGTTGAGTGAAGCATTAGTCGCTCCGACTATCCATGCTGCTCAACTGACTATCACAATCACATTACAAGAGTAAAGTGTTGTATAGTTTCCTTATTTAAAAATTCCGACCATTCACCCATGCTCGGCCCCTTTATTTCGGGCCTTACCAATCGCACACTATTGCTCCCTGGTTGTTTCCTAGGTGAGAGACCTAGCTTGTTTACATTCGATTTTTTCTAAATAATAGGCACCCTAGAGTTTCCTAATAGTCATCTAGCGTCATATGCCACATTTCAAGTGTGAACTACATGTCGTAAGTCTAGAATTTCCAAATACATACATGTCACAATCCATAAGTTATAAGGAAATTAACCTATAGCTACTACTATGAACAACCGCATGATTGCAACAATAAAGTAATTAAGTTCTGCATTAAATTAATAAATTCCAGTAAGGTAACAGTTAATCTATCATGGTAATTCCAATACTAGCATTAGTAATTTGATGAAGGAAATTTTACAAATCATATACCATACATGATCTCAGCCATATATGCGTATTCAAGAGGATATCCATCTAAAAATTTAAATCTTATCTACTAGTATCAACAATCCATTCATCAACTGTTTAATCAACAATTTCAATCGACGAACATATTTCCCCAGAGATGAAATCAACACATTGGATCAAATCCACCCTCCTCTCCACTCGACCGAACCCTAAACAAGGGTGACATGTTCGGTCGAACCTTCTTCAGGGGGAAAGGAAGGAAAATTTGACCATGAAATTGTAAGATCTAATTTCACAAGTTGTCTACACATGAAAAGGGATCGATCCAAGGGGTTTAAACCACTCGAGGGATTTGGGAAAAAATTTGGCATGATATTTTTCCTTTTTTCCCTCAATTGATCGGCCCCTAAAATCAAGAAAATGACGCGGAAACATTCATCGCACGATACAATTTGCATAAGGAAACCATAAATCTCGTCATCACCTCTAAGGGTCGGCCACACGCCTACCCTACCGAACTAAGTTCGACCACTCACCTTGATCAAAAAAGAAGACGATCTAGGCGACGATGACTCCGATCTCCAGCGATGACACCAATTTCTCACGCCACCACTCGGAATCCCGTTCTCTCTCTTCACCTCGGGCTGTGTGCGGCTCACCTTCCTGAGCCGTATGGCGGCTGAGGTGAGGGGTTTTATATATATATTTTTTCTTTGAATAAAAAGCCCTTCCTCACTTAAGCTCCTACTCGACTCAATCCAAGTCCGATTCGAGTCCCAATTAAATCCACATACACGATTGAACTTGACTCATACTAAGGCATCTTATGTTTAAAAAGGAAGGAACATTTAACTAATAAAATTTCATAAGGCTTAAATTATACCTTCTACTCGCGGCGATTTCAAGACTCGACCCGACTAACTCCCGATCCGATGTACTGCGCGCACCAAAAATAAATTTTTATATTAGAAAACCTCGGGTCTTACAGACGCTTTTTAGATATATCTCCAATGCAACTTGCTTATCTGAGACGCAAAGGCCTAGCGTTAGTGATTTCTAGCGGAAACGCTTTTTAATTGCGTTTTTAATGTAACTCGCAACGCTTTGACTAAAAGAGTATCCCAACTGATATTCGTGATGCACATACCTTTGCGTCTCAAATATAATATTATATAATATATAATATTATATAATATTATATAAATATTATATAAATATATATATTATAACTAAATATTTTTTATAAATATTTATTTATACTAATCTATTATATTGAAATAAATTAATATATATTTAATTAATATGAAATATATATTAATTCATATTAATATATAGAATATATATTATATTGTATATTAATCTATGAGTAGAATAATTAAAATCTCAAAAACCAAATGTGTCAACTCAATAATATTTCGAAAGGTTCAAATGAAATATTAAAAAGTGAATAACCTATTACAAGTTAAATTTATAAAGTTAACATCACAAAACATATTTAGCACATCCTCAAACAATAATATTAACATCCTCAAGCTCTCTGTTTTCATGGGCTTATGACAATCTCAAACAATAATATTAACAACATAATAAAAATTCCTTAAATAATTCGAACGATTTCATCCCTGATCATAATTCTGTTCGAGTCCTGCATTCTCTATCAAGAAAAATGAAGCAAATAAGTATGAGAAGAATTTATTAATGAAGCAAAGACATAATGAGATCGTTATATTTATTGCAAATTTGTTAATTTGGTCCATGGTTGCAAATAAAAATGAAGCAAAGATAGATGATATTTGGCATCTTGTGTAGGGCATGGTTGCTTCCCTGTCGACCAATTGTTCGATTTCAACTATTGAAATTTGGTCCAAATGGTTGGGCTGAACATGTTGGCCCAAGATGGATTCAAATGCTTCAATTCCGCACAATAAAAAATGGGTTAATTAATGAATATATCACGATTTTTTTCGAAATTCTCAAATCTATCATGACGTTTCATTGTTTTAAATTTATGTACTTACTAATACATGTCAGCTTACATATTTTTTATAAATTAAATTAATGGCTGATTGGACTTAGGTTGATACGTCAACGATGCTATCATCAGTTTAACGAAAAATTTAACCCGAGTTTGATGGTGTGCTATAATTGAAACGAATCGAGAGTTGAAGTCTGCATTTGAAACAAATGAAAAGCCGTGTTAGATTTGAGAATTTCGATAAAAGTCATGATATATTCATTAATTAACCCTAAAAAAAGAGACTTAACTTTAGAATTAAATTAGAATTACAACTAGTGATAAAAAAGAGGATTCAATTCTTTGATTAAGATGGTGAACTTGTCTGCCAGGTCGGAGGCATGGTCTACTTCTACATCAAGTTTAGGATTAGAAAAGCTTAAAAGAACAAATTTTAATCCAGGATTAAGAGTAAAAGTGGCAGTAGCTAAGATGAAACATAACTAAATAAAGATAAATATGAATCTAAAAGATAAAAATTGGATTAGTTGTCACAAAAGAATAGTAGTAGTAGTAACGTTTAGAAGATTAGATCATATCAAATTCATGTATCTGCAACACTTCTCCTAATCCATGAAAAGTCTCCAACAGAAGTGTTACCTACACACATGCACACATAGAAAGCTTAATTAATTTGTTGACACTACACACACGCACACACAGAAAGCTTAATTTCGTATTAACTGACTACTCAGAATTCTAGCTGATGCAGTAACCCCACAATAACATGTTCAGAATAAAGTAAAAAAATAACTAGCAGTAATGCATGCTCAAAATTCTAGCAGATGCAATAACTCCACAATAGCATCATCACTGTGAATCAGGATTAGATGTGTTTTCTCTTTGTCACGCCCTAACTCAGGGTGCCCAGGGTATGTGTCGGTACCCCGAAGCCTACCACATGCACTAAACAACAATATATAAGAAAACATTGTACATCCCGGCAACATGAGAAAAAGGACAGCGGCGCAAATTTTTATTCAAAAACCAAAACAGTTTTAGTAGTTTCAAATTCGGAGGAAACAACTCAAGACTCAAGGTTTTAAACAAATACAAGTTTTTCAAAGACCAACAACTAAGTGCATGTTTACAACTCAAATCGACATGACTATGACCACATGACTGCCTGCTACAAGATCCGCGCCAACGTCTGCCCTCCAGTCGCACCATGCCACCAAGCCATACCTCATTGGTCGGGTTCTGTAAAACAACAACAAATAAAACCATGAGTTCGCGAGGAACTGAGTGAGTGGTTCTTCAAACCTTCACTTAAATCCCGATATATGATAAGATAAAACACTAGATAATTACATCAGTAAATATGTATAGAATCCAATAATTTTCTTCGCCGTTCGGCCTAACTAAATAGTAGTGAAGGATCCGAGCATGTATAAGGCCCTACACAGACTATGGTAACCGGCCACTATCGGCCTAAGCATGAATAGATGTGTTTCAGCCATACTCGGCCTTCATAGCTATAGAATTTGTATTCACCATCACATGTTTCACACATGGCGAGTCAAACACCGGGCCCGTCCACTAGGGTGGTCGTCTAGTTTCCAGAACCCACCGGATTAGGAATAGCTAGTCCCACCCAACTCGGGTCTACCGTCAGTGTGGCCCACTGACGGAATCTCAAGACCCTCCGCCACTTGGGTCTAACACCTAGCGTGCCCGCTGGTGCAATCTTGTAAGTCCCGGGAAAATTTCCTAATATAAAAATATGTTCTTGGTGTAGCGCGCCGGACCTAAGGATAGTCGAGTTGAGCCTCAGGATCGCATCGAGTGAAAAGGTATGACTCGACTAATGTGCATGGAATTTTATTGGGTGATTGACTTTCCTTTTATGTAATCATACCTTAAATCAAGTTTAAATCGACTCATGTTGTGGGTTGAGTCGGAACCCAAGTTGAGTTCGGGTTTAGTTGAGTTCGGGTTTAGTCAAGTCTTGAGTATGAGTCAAGTGAGTCAAGAGCCTATATGGAAGGCTAGATGAGGGGTTAAAACCCTCATCCTTGTGTCGTGCGACTCATCCTTTGAGTCGCACAAGGCAGCCTAGGGAGAGAGGGGGAAGAGCAAGGAGAAGGGGGATTGGATTGATCCGGGATTTCGCGCCATCGCCGGAAGATTCAAAGTCGTCGTCATCCGATCTTTTGTTCTCCGCAATCAAGGTGAGTGGTTAGAATTTGAAAGATTGGGGGAGGTGGGTAGTCGAACCCCTAGATGTGTTAGGATATATTACTCGTGATCTTTCCGACGAATCTTGGTTTCATTATTGTGTATTCACTGTTTTGTACAAAATCTTGTCGGATCATCTTGCTTCCTCGTCGATTTCTCAGATCCAGGGCTGTCGAATCATGGGGAAAGGGGAAAGGCCATGCCAAAATTTTCCCCAATCCCCTTGACGGAAGTAGAGCCCTTAGATGATCATAAATCTTCCACTGAAGCACTCTCCGTCATTGATTTCACATATGAAACAGTTTGATTTCCCTAGAACTCCTAGGTGTGGCCGAATGAACCCCACACCTCATGAAGAGGGTTCAGCCAAGGGTAAGGGAAATGGGTAAATTAGTCCACATGACATTATGATATATCGAAGACGAAGAGTTAGGAGTGTAGTTAAAGTCTTCCTTCCCTTTCCTACGCTAACGGCCGTGGCCGAGCAAGGTTTCCCTTGCTCAAGGCTCGGCCAAGCCTTGGGAGGGGGAAAGAGGGTGACTTTAGATGGAAACTTTCATGATTATAAAGTTAGAGTTATGGAGAGATCATGATACTTAGGAAGAATACTAACCATAGTAAGTAAATTGATTGATTTAGGAGATTGTAGGAATGCTAGCTTAACGACCATCTTTAGCCCATTCAATCTTTAAATTTTGAAATGATGTATTAGTTTACCATGTTTAGTATTTCATGCATTATTGAATTCCTTGCTACCTTGCCATGCTAGATAAATTGTTTCTTATTGAGCTTAATTTTAAAGGTAGTGTATAATTGTTATGTATGAATATCATAGCTATATATGGTATATGTCGTAAAGAATGCTTATTTCTCTTTAGATTCCATGCTGTCCAAAAATGTTTATGGGCTGAATTCCAAGATCAGTACAAGGAATTTCTCACCCAAGGTAGTGTAGAAGGTTAGATAACATGTAGGACATTGCGAGACGCTCAGCGTATATATATGGAAACTTAGCTAGGAGATGTTATCACTTATAGGATTTCTAGTAAACATTTTGGAAACTTAAAACTCTTAGGTGTACATATTTTGAAAGGGCTGCATTAATTGTTGACCCGGTAGCTTGGATTTGGGCCAGATACGGGCAATGGCCAGAAGTGTATATAAGGAAACCCTAGGACATTTATTGTGTGATGTGCTTGAGATGGTCCGTCGAGGAGCGTGGAGGTCGAGAATGACAAATGCTCAGCTCGGCCAGTGTTGGGTCTTGAGGTACGCCATCGGGCCCGCTAGGTGCTAGACCCCAGTTGGGTGGGACTAGCTATCCTTACCCCAGACGGTGACCGGTGACTAGTGGACCATCCTAGTCGATGATTCGTGATTGTTTGTTTACATCTTGATATGATGTGGCCGATTTTTATTCCATAAGTAGGCCCAATGGCCGGATGCCGCAGGCTTGATAGGCCGAGATGGCATGTTTTCACATATTCAGTTTACATAGAATGACCCATGGGGCCAGTAGTCACATTAGAAGTAGCTTACCTCCCTGTATATTCAGTTTGTTGCCTTATATGATATGCATGAATAACTGAGGATTATGTGGAGGTTCGCTAGAACCACTCACTGAGTCCCAAGTGGACTCACAGTTTGTTTCCTTATTTTTGCAGAGCATGAGCAGGATTATGACCTGTCGACATGGTGCAGCGGGTGGCGGAAGGTGGTGCCATATCTCGTAGCGACATCCATGAGTCATAGTCCAGTGTTTAGAAGTTATTTTTTTTCTGCACTGACAATTGTATTTATAAAAAGTTTGTAAAACTTTGATACTTGAGACGTTCAGTTGTTCTGATATTGGTTTTCTTCTTTGGTTTGAAAACTTAAAATTGTGAACTTTGAAAGTTTTTAAATAATGGTTGTGATGAGATTTCTTTTTATCAACATATTTTGGTTTCTTTATGTCAGTGTAGACAGTAGGCTACAGGGTAAGATGGAGGCCCTGGTCGGTCACACTACCCTCAGTTGGGGTGTGACAAAGTTGGTATCAGAGCACTAGGTTAGGTATTGTCTATGACTCAGTGTTGGGTATCGTATGAGACATATGCTAGCGTGTCGACATAAGGTATAGTTATGCTACGAGATCGGGCGACTACTCCTGCACTCAGCGCACCATGCAGTTAGTAAATTTTAAAAGCTTATGTTAAAAATTTATTATGTGACAGAAAACCTTTTTTCTTTTCTGTGATAGTGTAATGGAGGCTCCCAATGCACCACTGAGCGGCAGTGGCAGTAAATTGGGTGATGAAACATAGAGCCAAGAGGTTAGATCCAAGAGAGGGTCGAGTTGGGGCGTGTAGACGCATACCTCGATTGTCGGTAGAAAATATTCTTTATGTACTTGTGAGTACTATGCATGGATATTGATTGTGTTTGTGCTTGTGGATGTGCAATAAATTCTCTATCAAACTGAATGAATACAAAAGTAAAGGAATTTAAATTCTGCTAGAAGGAAATAAACTCAGCAAGGAAAGAAATTATCTAGCATGGTAAAAATTAAACTAACTTTAGAAATTTGATAAGGAAAATTTAGGAATAATTGCTACCTCATAATGTCACTAAATATATGCACCAAGGTTATAGTTTCCCTTAATTGGTGTCTTACCAATTCTCGTGGTAGCTCTACTTGTCAATTTAGCTAATCTTCGTTTCCTAATATCTTTAACATTTCTAAGTATGAAGGTTAATTCCTTTCGGTCACCATCCCCTCCTTCTTTGCTCGGCCGGACCTTGAGCGGGGCATGCCTTGCTCGGCCGAGCCTACAAGGGTAGCGGGAGAGGGAGTTTTTGACCATGAACCCTAACAATTAGGTTTGTGATCTACCCAAGTTAAATTTTGATGAAGTTCCTCCCTCTTTGCTCAGCCAGACCTTGAACAAGACTCCCCCTTGCTTGGCCGAGTCCTCAAGGCTTAGAGAAAAGGGATCTCGATCATCAACTTCAGCGATTGAACCATAAATCTACACGATTTTAAATTGAAAATGATCCAAAGGGGTTTAAATCAATCGAGGGAATTGGGAAAATTTTCGGCATGACCTTTCCCCTTTTCCCTCTACTTGGTCAGCCCCTAGATCATCAAATTCAGACATCTAAAGTAAATTTGATACATCAACGATTTAAAACAGCGAAGAGATTGAAGAAAAATACTACGAATCGACAAGAACTCGCTGTTGGCTTAAGGTTTTCAACCTTGGTCTTAATCTCGGTTTTGATGATAACAAACATGGAACTAATATTTCATTGATATATCCTTTCAGGTTCCATATTGGTTAGCGCACGACGTCCTCGATCGGAAATATCGAAAAACTGGGAAATCGGAAGGACATTGGTCGATGCGCTCGGATTCGTCGGGAAGATGAGTATAAGTTTAGGGGTGTCTAGTTTATATTGTAATATCCTTATGGTGATGCATAAGAACCCAAAAACCATCCCCGAATCCCAAAACATGAAAACCTGGAAATCGTCATGAAATAACCAAGGGAGCTCCTTGGACAGCTATATGACCTAGATAGTTTTTTGACATAAAAAATGGCGGTAATTGTTCCTTGGGTTAAAAATTAGATAACGAGGTATTTTTTAGGAATTTTTGGAAGCCTTTAGCCTACCCTTATTTGGCCCAAAAAATTAGGAAATTTCCATTTTCGGAAAATTTGTACTAGACCCCAAAAACTAGATTTCGATTCTTAAGGATTTTGATTTTTTAGATATTTTTATTGAATCCAAATGGGGGTAATCCTTATATAACATTTATGTTTTAAAGTTATTAACTGTTATATAAGTTATTAACATTTATGTTTTAAAGTTATAACATTTATGTTTTAAAGTTATTAACTGTTATATAAGGTAATCCTTATGTTTTAAAGTTATTAACTTAAAGTTAATAAATGTTATATAAGTAGACTTAGCGAAGACGGAACCCAAACGAGTAGAAAATCCCAAGCAAAATAGAAAACTGCCCAGTCTGTCCAATTTTTGTTCGACCGGTCGGTCGACTGACAGAGGCGAAAAAATGATAGTGAGTGCATTGGTCGACCGGTCGACCGGATTGCGAATCGTTGAAGTCGCGATTCATTCGGTCCACCGAATGGCGCGATTAGTTCACAAAAAAGGGTAGCGGTCGCAGGCGATCGATCGGTCGATCAACCGATGATCGACCGACAAGCGATCGAATAGTTGTATTTGTATTGATTCATTATCAAGGCATCAAGAGGAGCAATGATTCATTGTGTTGGAGCTAAGTATTTGTATTGTTGTATTTTTTGCTCCATTACTTGTATATTTTATTGTTTCTTTCATTGTATTAAAACTTGTGTAAACCTAGGTTGCTAGGTTTGATTTGGTTGGTGGTTGCCTTGGTGTTAAGGCTTAATTCCACCGTTGTAAACGTAGTTTACTAGGATTAGTTCTAGTTGTCCCTTAGGTTAAGGTGGGAGAGTGCTCTCGGTAGGAAGGCGAGATACTTTCGGGTGTGGAAGTGCCTTCGGTTGGAGAGCGGAGACTTTCCAGTGTAAAGTCCTCATTGTAAGGGAAACAAGATATAATCTAGTAAACTTAGTTTGGAAATCCTAAGCGGGATGCTTAGGTAGTGGAGTAGGCATTGGGGCCGAACCACTATAAATCAATTTGTTAGCAATGATATTCTATTTGTGCTTAATTGTCTCATTTTTGCTTCCATATTTAGTTGATAAATAGAGATTTGCCTAAATAATTTAAGAAACGATTAAAACCGGAATTAGGCAATAAGAATTTGTAAACACACTATTCACCCCCTCTCTAGTGTGCCATTTCACCCAACTGTTGGTATTAGAGCGGGTCGTAGATTGAGATTTCATCGTCTCCTCTACATCGTCTCTCGATCCAAAAAATGGCACTATAGGATGTACACATATTTAAAGACTAAAGGTTTTGGTGTTTAGCGTCTTCACCTCCTAGGTTCGATGCCTCGAACTTTGATTTTTGGAAATATAGGATGTACACATATTTAAAGACTAAAGGTTTTGGTGTCCTTAACATGTTAAAACTAGAATTCATTGAACCAAAGGTTGACATGCATGATTGGAGTGAATTAGATAGAAAATATTTAAGTATAATGGAGATGCCATAAATTGTATTCTTTGCACATTACCAAATGGCATCCTAGATAAAGTCATGCACTGCTCTTCGGCTTATAATTTATGGGACACTTTAAATATTTTATATGATTATGTCAAAATCGAAGAGATTGGCACTTTTGATGAAGGTGGCGATGACAATGGTCACTCACCTACTACTAATCTCGATTCTGATGCCCATAATGCTTCTAGTCAAAGAAGCAACTCTAAAAGCCGGAAGAGAAAGGTAATTTTCCACATGTGCAAAGAGAAAGGGCATGTGAAGAAGAATTGTCCTACCATGAAAAACAAGACAAAGAAGAGGTCAAGTGCTTCCACCTCCATATCTTACTCAAGTGAAGCATCCTCTTTTCATGACAATGAAGCCACTTCGAAAGTTTACCTCATGGATGCTAATGATGAGGTACATTCTTCTCCTTCTAGTCATGCTAATGATAATAACAATGCTACCTCTACTAGTTCTCTTGACATATCATATAATGAGTTAGTAGATGAATACAAGAAAATGTATGCCTTGCTTGTTAAAAAAGATAATGAAAATAAAAGATTGAAGAAAGATAATAT
Organism: Canna indica; assembly: GCA_034359265.1. NCBI lineage: Eukaryota > Viridiplantae > Streptophyta > Magnoliopsida > Zingiberales > Cannaceae > Canna > Canna indica. The sequence continues at coordinate 51,264,030 of CP136897.1, forward strand.
AAGGCTTAACTCTCATGTGGATGAATTAAAACTAGAAAATGAGAGAATGAAATCTAGTTCTTTTGATTCTTCCCATGATAGGTTGAAACTTGAGCTTAAGGACTTAAAGCTTGAGAATGAAAATTTGAAACTTGAGAATTCAAGAATTATAAGTCAAAACAACAATTTGAAATCTCAATGTAAAGCCTTATATCAATCTCTTGATTCATTAAAAAATGAGGTTGTGTCCTTAAATAAGAAAGTAAATGAATTGAAAAATGTTTCATTTCCTATGAACACTAGAAATACTTATGTAAAGAATGCCAATGTTCATCATCATTCCCATGCTAAGCATTCTACCATTAAACCTCATGTTCAAAAGAAAAATGTTTCGTTTAAGAATGCTCATCTTCATCATAGCTCACACGTCAAGCATTCTAGTGATAAATCACATGTCCTTGCAATCTATGATTGTGCGTTTAAGAAGAATCCAAGTGTTGCTAAAACACTTTGGATACCTAGGCCAACTAACCCCTAAGGACCCAAAGCCATTTGGGTACCAAAGGTTTCTTTCTCTATTGTAGGGGGAGCTACCACACAAGGGTGAGATGAAGTTGGTTGATTGAAGTTGCTTGAGGATTCAAAGATTATACCATTTCAAAGTTGCAACTTCAAGTCATCTTGACGCCTTAGTAAGGTTGGCATCAAAAGTACTTTGGTATCGTCTCCTATACCCTCTTCCTTAAATTATAGTCGGAGTTAGATATATGCTTAATATTAGTAGATTTTCCGCTCTTGATAAATTTCAAAAATGTTTTAGATTTTTGATTTCCGGTCTCTTCGGAGACCTAGGTAGCCTGTAATGGGCTCATGCGACCTTATGGTTTTAAATCGTAGGCTCATTGTTGGCCTTTCGGTTTTCAACCAATAGGAAGGGTTGGAGATCATGTTTTCATATTTATTATTCTTGTGATCTCATAAAATTAGTTTTGATATCAATCGATTTCATTTTGAAATGAATTTGAAACTATTTAGCAGAGTACATTTTGACATCAATAATTGATTTCTATCTTTGCTACTTAGTTTGATAACTTGCTAGTAATTATATTCTCATTATCCTACTAATGAATATTGCTTGCAAGTTATGATAAAATGGAAGGCTTTAGAAACCAAAAAAGAAAAAGATTAGTTTGGCCAAATTTTCAAAGTATGAGGTATGATTTCGATTTTCATAAAGTCCTAGTATAATACCTCAATATTAATGCTTTATCGGTGTCCCTTTACTCATGATGGTAATCACATGTTAAATCTTTGAATTCTCATGAGTAGGTAGAATTTTAGTACTTAGACAAATTTTATTAAATGAAACTTGCTCTAGGTTGATATTCACTATTAGAGATCTTTTTAAGTCCAAACTAGTTAAACATGTTTAGAGATCTTATTTTTCAAATATTTCATATTTTAAGATCTCTTTGATTCATTTTGATATCATGATAACTTATTTAAAATGAATCTTTACTATCTAGCATAGGTTGAGATTTTTAAATGAAATTTTTGCATTGACCCTTTGCTATTCAGTAAGTTAGCTCGCTAGTTGGTATATTATTTCATTATGATACTAATGAAGCCTACTTGCAAGTTGAGAAAGTGGTAAAAGTTGGAAGGCTAAAGGAAAATGGAAAGAAAAGTAAAATTTTGGAATTTCTCAAGAAATGAGATATGAGTTTCATTTTGGCAAAATTTTTGCATATCACCTCTATTTTCTTGATAAAATGATTGCTCTATGCTCATGAATGATTTTGCATGATAATTGATTGAAATCTCATGAGTAGATAAAATTTTGATACTTAGGCAATTTCATGTCATCTAGATTGAATGAAATGTGCTCTAGGTAGAAATCCATCTTAGAGACTTCATTTTAAGTTGAAACCTAATAAACATGCTTGAGTTCACTCTTGATTTACATCCATGTGGTTAAAATTGAATAATCATATGTAAATGGATAAATTGATAACAAGCTTACTTTAGAAGACCTAAAGTTGAGTAGAGTTGACCCAAGTCAACAAATTGACTTAGAAACTTCATTTTAGGTCCAAACTTCACAAACATATTTAGATTTACTCATGTTAGGTGTCCATATGTTTAAATTTGAAAAACCATGAGTAAAGGTTAGATTTTGATACTTAGCAAATTCATGGTAACATATTTACTTTTGAATGAAATCATGCTAAGCTAAAATTTTGACCAAATGACATCATTTCCATTTCAAACTTGATAAGCATGCTTTAAATGATGATATCTTAATATCTGGAAAGTTTGAATGAAAACTGAAAACTTTTGAAAAATTCCAATTATTTATGAAAATGCCACTATAACTCAATGAATTTTAGAAAAATGCACAAAAATGAATTTTTGTTGATTCTTGAACCTGCATCTTCCTTGAAAGATCTAGTTTATGGCATAAAAATTTCAAAAATCTTGAGTATGAATGTGATTTGATTTGGATTTTTGAAATTGGATTCCAAAACTTTAAAATACTGTTCTTTCCAAATGTTCTTTTTTCCCGATACTTTGACTTTTGATCCAATCTTCGAATGAGACTTCAAGTATGATATTTTAAATTCACATTTGTTATCGTTCCACTCATGTGATGAGAAAAATCATTTCTAAAATGATTTTTTGACTCCTTGATCGGTACACGAAAATATCAATACTTAAGCCTATACATGATTTCTAGACTTGGAATGTATTTATCATCTAATGCTATCATGTATGAGTTAGTCTCATATTAGATATTTGATTTTTCATCCCTTTAGTTGAGATTTTCATGTTTCATGGAAAATAGATTTAGAGTCTCAACTTTGACTATAGGTTGACTTTTCTTGCCATTTTTTATTGATGTCAAAAGGGGGAGAAAAATATAGGTAAAAAGGGAAGAAAATATAGGTTAACCATGCATATAGATAGGGGGAGTTCCATTATGTAGATATGCATGTTGATATATAGGGGGAGAAAGCCCATGTTTGATATCCTTTGCACCTTAATGAATATATTTTCTTAAGGATGTTTGTGATCATCAAAAAGGGGGAGATTGTTGGCTTAAGATTTTCAACCTTGGTCTTAATCTCGGTTTTGATGATAACAAATATGGAACTAATATTTCATTGAGATATCCTTTCAGGTTCCATATTGGTTAGCGCACGACGTCCTCGATCGGAAATATCAAAGAAATCGGGAAATTGGAAGGACGTTGGTCGACACGCTCGGATTCGTCGGAAAGATAGAGTATAGGTTTAAAGTGTCTAGTTTATATTGGAATATCCTCATGATGATGCATAAGAACCCAAAAACCATCCTAGAATCCCAAAACATGAAAACCCGAAAACTGTCCTGAAATAACCTAGGGAGCTCCTTGGAGGGCTATATGACCTAGATAGTTTCTTGATATAAAAAATGACCGTAATTATTCCTTGGGTTAAAATTAGATAATGAGGTACTTTTTAGGAATTTTTGGAAGCCTTTAGCCTACCCTTATTTGACCCAAAAAATTAAAAATTTCTATTTTCGGAAAATTTGTACTAGACCCCAAAAACTAGATTTTGATTTTTTAGATATTTTTATTGAATCCAAATGGGAGGTAATCCTTATATAAGATTTATGTTTTAAAGTTAGTTAATAAATGTTATATAAGTAGACTTAGCGAAGACAATACCCAAACGAGTAGAAAAACCCAAGCAAAATAGAAAACTACCCAATTTGTCCAGTTTTCGGTCGACCGACAGAGGCGAAAAAATGACAGTGAGTGCGTCGGTTGACTGATCGGTCGACTGAACGGCGCGATTAGTTCATAGAATATTTTCTTGTTTCTTTCATTGTATTAAAACATGTGTAAACCTAGGTTGCTAGGTTTGATTTGGTTGGTGGTTGCCTTGGTGTTAAGGTTTAATTCCACCGTTGTAAACATAGTTTACTAGGATTAGTTCTAGTTGTCCCTTAGGTTGAGGTGGGAGAGTGCTCTCGGTAGGAAGGCGGGATACTTTCGGGTGTGGAAGTACCTTCGGTTGGGGAGCGGAGACTTTCCGGTGTAAAGTCCTCATTGTAAGGGAAACGAGATATAATCTAGTAAACTTAGTTTGGAAATCTTAAACGGGGTGCTTAGGTAGTGGAGTAGGCATTGGGGCCAGACCACTATAAATCAGTGTGTTAGGATTGATATTCTGTTTGTGCTTAATTGTCTTATTTTTGCTTCCGCTTCTAGTTGATAAATAGCGATTTGCCTAAATAATTTAAGAAGTAATTAAAATCGGAATTAGGCAATAAGAATTAGTAAACACACTATTCTCCCCCCCTCTAGTGTGCCATTTCACCCAACACTCGCGAGAAAACCCTCGATCTAGCACTTCTAGTTGGTTCGGCTACCCACCTCACCATATAACCAAAAATTCAACCACTCATCTTGATTAGATGAAGGAGATGGACTAGATGAAGATGATTCTGACTTCTCTAACGGCGAAACGAGACTGGCGCCGTCCACGAGATTCTTCCCCTCCTCTTCACCTCGAGCTGCGTGCGGCTCCCTCTTGCTTTGAGCCGCACTGTCATACGCCAACTATTTTGTGCGAAAGAACCCGTGTGGCACCCTTGCATCCCGTGGAAGGGATAAGCCTATCACGTCAATTCCGTCCCGAATTGGGCTTCCCAACATAACATCGCGGGGCATATGTTGGTCCACGTGCCAACCTCGCGTTCCATATCCGCGCCCCCAAAAGACCATGTTGGTCGAATGATATTGAAGGCGTAAAGTAAAACAACATTATAGGACTATGGACGCAAGAAAACATAAAATCAGGTGTAAGATGAGCTCCGCAATTGTCTTGGGCTAAGATCGACATGTCGCATGCCCATATGGGCCACTCGTTCATCTCCGCCCAAGGCAACTGCTTTGTTTGCCAACGCTCTCCTACATTATAAAAGAGACCCCTAACCCCCAAGTGCCACCCCTAAGGTTCCCAAAAGCACGATGAGCATGAAAAAATTATGGCCACTGCGAGATGGTGATTTTCCATGGCCACGGCCATGACGAATGTAGAAAAACTGCTCTGCTTAGCCATAATGCACGCACCACGGGTTGAATGACCTCGAAATGTATCCAACTCATACCGTGGGCCCTCGGGGATCACACAAAGGATTTTACATGTACGAACTGGAATAAAAGGCAAAATTACATAGATGCGAAAACATATTTACAAATATGTAGGGAACATTCCGTCATGATTCATCGTAGCTCGGACACATCGAAAAGTCCCTAACATCCTCCCCCTCTTCAAGCTTCGACGTCCTCGTCGAACTCGCCTCGGCCTCATCGCCTTTCTAGCATAGGCTGCAATTGCTGAAGTGAATTCTTCACAAGTAGTCAAAGGGAACACCGCCTGAGTAACGACACGCCGCAGTGGGGCTGCAACATGTCGAGTTTCATCGTGAAGTCTGCCACCAGGAAATGACTACTTGGAACATCATTGAGTTTCATCATCTCCTGTTATTGCTTCAAAGGGCTTTGAGATTCCCAAACTCGTTACTTGGCAATGAAAGTCCCATACTTGTGGAGCAAACGAGTGCCATTGAGCAACGCTCGCTTGAATGAACAACGAGAAATAGCTACCGGGTTCACCAAGTCTCGATGTTGTTGGGCTATGAGGGTCCCAGACTTTATGGGGCACATGAGCACCGTTGAGCAACGCTCGAGTGAAGGAACCCGAGAAATGGTTACTCAATTCACCAAGTCCCATTTTCGCTGGGCAATGAAAAGTCCCAGGCTTAATGAGCATACGAGAAACGCTTGTCTCAGATAACATCTGGGTGTCCTTGTGCAACACCCAAGTGATGAGTAGTTCTGTGGCCGCACCACACTAGAGCATTTCCTCCACCGCCGCTTTGAGCTGATTACTGCTTGCTCAAAGTCTTATGGATCACTGCTTGCTCACTCGCCCCCCGTAGAGGTCATGGCGCCCTCCTCCAAGCCCATCTCAATGAGCTTCAAGTCTTACGCTACTTCTTGAATCAAGACTTGAGGGATTTTGTCCAACTGGGTCACAACGTCCGCAAACTCTCCGCACTAAGAGCATTGCTACCACACCATAGGTGTTCTTCACTCGTGCTTGGTTCGGATGTGTTAATCATGCGACTTAAGAGCCATCTACTCTGCGCACAAATCTTGTGTCTTAGAGGCCACCATGCCATGCGCACCAACCTTGCAACTTAGGGGTAATCAACCCTGTGCGCCAACCTAGCATCTCACGAGCAATCTGCTTTGCGCTGTGTCTTAGGGTTCATCAGCCCTGCGCACAAACTTGGTGACTCTTGCTCTACGTCATAGGGGTCATCAGCCCTGCGTATAAACTTGGCGACTCATGAGCCATCGGCTCTGCACTGCGTCTTATGGGGCATCGCCCTGCACACCATCCTTGGCGACTCACAAACCATCGGCTCAACGCTGCGTCTTAGGCGACAATGCCCTGCGCACCATCCTTGGCGACTCACGAGCCATCGGCTCTCCGCTGCATCTTAGGGGACAACGCCCTATGCACCATCCTTGGCAACTCACGAGCCATCGGTTCTGTGCTGTGACTTAGGAGACAGCGCCCTGCACACTATCCTCACGTCTTATGAGAGAGTATGCATTGCGCACCATGTGCGTCTTACTAGAGATCTGCTTTGTGCAGGACTTTGCGTCTTATGAGAGAGTCTGCTCTGCGCACCACCGTGCATCTTATGAGAGATCTGCTCTGCGCATACGACTTAAGAGCCATCTGTTCTGTGTGCAAACGACTATGCGTCTTAGGGGCCCATCCGCCCTATGCAAAAGCCACGATCCTCATATTGATCATGGTCTGCTCTGATACCAACTGTCACGGGCCAATTATTTTGTACGGAAGAACCCGTGCGGCACCCTTGAATCCCGTGCAAGGGATAAGCCTATCACATTGAATCCGTCTCGAATTGGGCTTCTCAACTTAACATCGTGGGGCATATGTTGGTCCATGTGCCAACCTCGCATTCCATATACGCCCCCCGAAAAGACCATGTTGGCAGAATGGTATTGAAGGCGTAAAGTAAAACAACATTACAGGACTATGGATGCAAGAAAACATAAAACCGGGTGTAAGATGAGCTCTGCAATTGTCTTGGGCGAAGATCGACATGTAGCATGCCCATATGGGCCACTCATTCGTCTCCGCCCAAGGCAACTGCTTTGTTTGCCAACGCTCTCCTACATTATACAAGAGACCCCTAACCCCCAAGTGCCACCCCCAAGTTTCCCAAAAGCACGAGGAGCATGACAAAATCGTGGCCATGCGAGATGCTGATTTTTCATTGCCACGACCACGACGAATGTAGGAAAATTGCTCCGCTTAGCTGTAACACATGCACCGAGCGTCAAATGACCTCGAAATGTGTTCTACTCGTACTGTGGGTCCTCAGGGATCGCACAAAGGATTTTACATGTACGAACTAGAATAAAAGGCAAAATTACATAGACGCGAAAACATATTTACAAATATGTAGGGAACATTCCGTCATGATTCGTCGTAGCTCGAGCGCATCGAAAAGTCCCTAACAGCACGGTGGCTTCGGTGAGAGGGTTATAATCTCTTTTTTTTGACAAATATGGACTTAAGTTCCCCCACTCAACTCAACCCGAGCCCGAATTGAGCCCCGACTCGACCCGCGAACCCAATTTCAACCCGACTTGAATCGATCTAATACATAATTCATATAAACATAATTCACGAGTCAAACAAATTGAATTATACCTTCTATTCGCGACTCAACCCGGCTATTCCCCGATCCTGTGCGCTACACCAAATAATTTTTTTATATTAGGAAATCTTGGGTATTACACTCTTGATAAGCTTTCACCAACTAAAGTTATACTGAGACTTGGATTTATAAAAAAAATAACTCCTAGCACAAAATTTTCTCAACTTTATCAATGATATTAATTAGCAAACATAAATTTCAGAAATATTATAAAACTTCAAAATAAAACTGCAAATTTTATATAAATTACAGAAATTGAATAAAATTATAGGAATTTTAAATAAAATGAAGAAATTGAGTAGAATTGCCATGACAGAAGTACATTATGTTTAGGCTACAATAATGGCAACATTGATCATTGACTTTAAACACATAACATGAATCTTCAATTTCACAAAGAACATATACAATAAAACAAAACCGATACATATACTATGTTTACTTAGTAATCCAAATAAAACCGTTACGAGATTCCTCACCTGGAAGACGGCCGACGAGGGGGGTGACTAGAGAGGAGGACTGAACGCCACCAGAGGAGTCGATAGCAAGCACAGCCTGCACAAGCCATAAATATAATAAAATCAGAATAAAATGCAGATTAGGGTTTAGCATTTCCAGCATTTTTATATTAATGCGAAAAATTCATCATATGCCTTCTTTGATATAATTAAGTTCAGAAATCAACTCTATTCAAAATGGTTTGCTCTGCTTTATTTGCCTTCTTTGATGATCGATTTTCCGCTCCTCTTCCCTGCGTTATAGTTCCTGATATAGCAAAGGACTTACTTCAACATATTTTTATGACTACTGAAATCCTCAAATCATATACTATAACCAACTTCTTCTCCCATCTCCTCTACCACTCGGAGAGAAACAAACATTGCAGCAACTCTTCATCGTTGAGTACAAGCAACTATGGAACGTTTACCCACATCCTCACATTCCAAGACAAATTGGGGAATCTGTTCAATGATAATACTTTAATGGTCTATACATACAATTGAAAAACAATAATTAACTTTTAAAAAAAACATCTACCCAATTTTAATCAGCATGTTAAAAAGAATAGCAAGTCACATCAGAAAGCCTGCACAGACAAGGGGAATTCCCCTACAGAGTATCCTACTATCACATGCTGACTACAGAGCAACCCCATTTCTTGTGACTTTTTTCTTTTATTTGAAAGTTCATCTTCAACATGTAATAGCATATATTTATACCCGAATGAGTATCCTGTGTAACATATTCAGAGTGTATCATAATTTCTAGAACTAATGAACCAAGAGTGAAAGAATAGGTCAGACTTCAGAACTCATATCAATATAGCAAATGCTCATGCTGATACCCCTAAATGAAGCTACAATACAAAATGTTGCAACATGAAGAGTTGTGTATATATGTAACCATTCCTAGGCATGGGCGCATAAAAATTCAAGAGAATCTTTATCTGATATCACTTAGACATTTCATACTTCTCCAGCTAACATACACAAGAATTATGATTTCTTTATTCAGCATTCTTTTTGCTCACTTCTCACGTTAATAAGAAATAAAAGTATAATGCTTTTGTTTTTCTTGTATATTTGTGCTGAAGAAATAAAGTTAATTTATTCATTGATATAGGTGACTGAATTAGAAGTTTCCCATCAGAGTCTAGATTGCTGAGTTTCTTAAGTATACATTGGCATATTAATTTGAATATCAAAAATTAGAAAAAGTTTATTAAGGAAACAAAAATGAAGCAAAGAGAATATTATGAGTAGCTTAACTTCTTGAAGCAGATTGGGATAAGGTGATAGCATCAATGATTTCAAAAAATCAAGATAAATGAGTTCTATTTATCTATTGATAAATGTTTTTTTGCTATTGTGTGTTTTACAATTGAACAATAACTTTCACTGTATTCATTTCAATGAATTTTTATAAAAAAAGGGGGAAAAATCATGAAATGAGTTGGATTTGAATGCTTGTTTACAACTAACCAGTGCAGATAATTTTGATGATGCATCTGTTGGATTGGAAAGAGCTGAATTCCAATGATGCAGGCAACTAACAAGTGGAGAATAAGGTTCTCTTCAGTTTGAAAGTTGATGCTAACGATGACAATAGATTCAACATGTATAACAAAGCCATTGTCTAAATGAAGCATTCTAATTAAATAAGAGAGGAAAAAAGTGGTTCTCATTGATAGACAATTCTAACCAGCCATCAACATCAAAAGAAACAATTATATATTCCCGAAGAGAACAAACTGAACAGATACGAAAAAAGGTAGGAGACAAGTTAGCAAAATATATTGATTAACAAGAAGGCAAAATCCTTGATTTGAGTCTCTGCCAAGATCATCAAAAACATCAATTGATAATCTTCCACTTGAGCAAGCTCTGCGCCACATAAATCAAATAACAGTGGTACATTCATGATCCATAGTCATACCATTGGATAATTCGAGACTTAACTGTGCACGAGAAGCCTCTGATCAGCCGACGACAGCGACAACGCGAAGCCGAGACCTGCACCCGTGAGATAGAGAGGAAAGATGGGGATGCAACGGAGAATAAGATTGTAAGACCCATGATTTCCTAATATAAAATTTATTTTTGGTGCAGTGCACCGGATTAGGAGTTATTCGGGTCGAGTCGCGGAATCACTGCAAGTAGAAGGTATAATTTAAGCCTTATGAAATTTTATTTGATAAATGTTCCTTCCTTCTTAATCATAAAATGTTTTAGTAGAGTCGAGTCCGAAATCGTGTTCGCAGGTCGAGTCGGGGCTCGAATCGGGCTCGGATTGAGTCGAGTAGGGGCTAAGTGAATGAGAGGGGCATAATGGTCAAGGGAAGATGAGGGAATAAATCCCTCATCCCCCTAGCAGCCATGCGGCTCATTATTGGAGCCGCACGTAGCCCGAGAAAGTTTGGAGACGGTGCCGGATTTGTGCTGTCGTTGGAAAGATCAAGATCATCGTCGCTCGTCCATTCTTGTTCCTTGATCAAGGTGAGTGGTTGAATCTCGGCTTGTAGGTGAGGCGTGTGGCCTAACGAAATAGATGTGATAAACCAAGGTTTTTGCGCGTCGTTTCTTGTCGATTGATGACGTTTCTTGAATTCTCAAGTCATGTTCTTCATCGTTGTATGTATTTTGTTGTTAGACAATCATTTTGTGGTGATTCAAGGGCCAGCCGACTAGAGGAAAAAGGGGAAAGGTCATGCCAAAAATTTCTCCAATTCCCTCGAGTGGTTTAAACCCTTGGATCAATTCCTTTTGTAGACAATTTTGTGCAACTAGATCTTGTGATTTCGTTGTCGAATTAACATTTCTTCCCCTTCAAGAAGGCTCGGCCAACCATGTCCCCTTGCTTAGGGTTCGGCCGAGTGGAGAGGAGGGTAAATTCGATCGAGCATCTTGTTCGTCGATTTAAATTGTAGATTTAGTGATTGATGAATGTATTGTAATTTTTAGTAGATACATTTTTAAGTTTTGTAGAAGAACACCTCCATTAATGCGCATGTATGACTAAATACTAGGTATTGTATATGATTTATGACATTTCCTTCATCAAAATCCTAATGCCATTATTGAAATTACCATGCTAGATCAATTGCTACCTTGCTGGAATTTACTGATTAAATGCAGAATTTATTTATTTTATTGTTGAAAGCATGTTGTTAATTATGATAGTAGTTGTAGAATAATTTCCTTATAACCTATGTGCTGTGGCATAAATGTATTTGGACATTTCTACACTTATGACATGTAATCTACATTTAAGGAATATAGCAATGATGCTAGATGACTATAAAGAAATTATGGGGTGCTTAAATTGTCGGAAAAACTTGAATGTAGACAAGCTAGGTTTCACACCTAGGGAATAATCAGTGGGTGCTAGTGTGCGACTTATGTAGCCCGGAATAAGGGAGCCGGATACGGGTGAATGCCCGGGGTTTTAAATAAGGAAACTTTATAATACGTTGCTTGTGTATTATGATTGCGATGGTCGGCTGAGAAGCATGGATGGTCGGAATGACTAATGCTTGACTCGGCGGGTGATTAGGGTCTTGAGATTGCACCAATGGGCCTGCTAGGTGTTAGACCCGGGTGACAGAGGGTCTTGAGATTTTGTCAGTGGGCCACGTTGATGGTAGACCCGAGTTGGGTGAGACTAGCTATCCCTAACCCGGTGGGTTCTTGAGACTAGTTGACCATCCTAGTCGACGGCCCGATAATTGTTTGACTTCCCTTATATGATATGTGGGCCATGTGGCAGGATTATTATCTTGTGGTATAGGTCGGGCAGAGCCGAGCCACCAGTTCTTGAACAAGTTCTAATGGCCGGGTGTTGGCCTGTTTGGTGGGGCCAGTTTGGCCGGTTGTATGGTTTATATAGGTTGGTCTTTGGGCCGATCGTCATATCATGACTAGATTAGATCCCTATATTTATAACTGCTGACTTATATGCATGATGTTATTGGGGATTTAGATGGAGGTTCGGAGGACTGCTCACTAAGTCCCATATGGACTCATGGTTTATTTCTCTTATTTTTGCAGAGCCCGACTAGTTAGGTGAGGCTTGGAGTCATGGTGGAGCTGGAGGGTCGGCAGTGGCATAGATCTCGTAGCAGCGTCCAATAGTCGTAGTCGTGATGTCTAGGGTTGTGTTTTTTTTATACACTGAGAGATGTTAATTTGAAAAACATGTATTTGAGTTTAACTCAAGTCGTTCTTAATAGTGGTTTGTTTTGTAACTCTTTTAAAATTGTTGAACCTTCTTTAAAATTAAATAAAAGTGTACATCGTTGTTCTTTTACTTGTATGTTTTCTAGTTAGCGTGTATTCTCAATATTTTGTTATTCAATGTATGTGGTAGGCTTCAGGGTAGGACATAGACCCTGGCCGGTCACGCGACCCTGAGTTGGGGCGTGACAAAGATCGGTGCCGGTGGAGAGGATAACCGGAAATGGAGATTGGAGAGAAACTATTTCCTCCGAGAGGGAAGAAGAAGAGGGACGTAGGGGAGCAAAATTGCAAAATTAGGGATTCGTTAATTGTTTGGAGATTGGAGTTGTGTATGTATGTAAGTTAATGGGTCGGGCCTAGAGGTTAACTGGTCGGGTATTAACGGTTTAATACCCGACCCTATTATCTTATCGAGCTATCGTGTCGGGTCAGCCCGATAGCACTAGACAAATTGCGTCTCTAATTTTAAATTGGAGATGCATATAAATTGGCATCTCTATTTTTTAATTGGAGACAATATAAATTGTGTATCTAATTCTAAATCAGAGACGCAATAAAAATTGGCGTCTCTAATTTTAAATCAGAGATGCACTATAAATTGCGTCTCTATTTTTTTAATTCGGAGACGCAATATAAATTGTGTTTCTAATTTTTAAGAAATCGGGGACTAATGTAAATTGCGTCTCTAATTTTTAGACTCTTGTAATAAAGCGTCCCTAATTGAAGAAAAATGAGACGCTATGAAAAAATGTGTCCCCAATTATAGCAGAAAACATGACACTTTTTATAGCGTCTCCAAATAATATGAGTTTTAAAATTTTAGCAACGCTAATAAAAGCGTCTCCACAATTGCGTCCTTAGAGGTCTATTTTCTTATAGTGTTGTTGTGGCTGATGATATTTTATCAGTGGAAATATTATCTAGTGAAGATAAACCCTTCTGTCATTTTTCGAGGAATGGAACGTGTTCAGCTTCATCTGGTTACAAGGTTGTCAATTCTCTATTGCAGTCTAGGAACCTTCCTCTATCGCCTCAGCCTTGGAATAACATATGGAAACTAAAACTCCCACCAAAGATCAAGCTCTTTATATGGCGTTTAATGCATGATTCACTCCCTTCTAAAACTGCATTAATTCGACGTCAGGTTTCCATCACAAACGACGTCTGCCCCATATGCAAAAACAGCCCTGAGAACGCAATGCATCTCTTTCTCAACTGTCTGCATGCAGACCTTGTGTGGAGGCTATCATCCCTTCCTCTCCCCCCTCGGAATTCAACAACTTCTCTCCCTTCCTGTGGTTGGATGCAAAACATCAACTTCAATCAACACCGCAAGGAATTACTCAATGCAGCTCACTGCTTTGGAGCAACTAGAATTCATAGAACAGATGCCATTTCGAAGGTTGTCAACCAGATCCACACATTACTGTAGTTAGTGCATCTTCAATGCTTTTGCATAATTGATGTTTCTTATTTCTTGAGTTTCATGGTCGTAACTCTTATCTTTCTCCATTACCATGTATCCCTTTCATTCAATGAATGAACAAACTAATTCTAATAATAATAAAAAATGAATGCAAACACAACAATTTATAGTGGTTCGGTCGCACCCCACTTAGGATTTCACACGCAATCCACTAGATATAGAGTTCCTTACAATGAAGACTTTACATTGGAGAATCTCTGCTCTCACACCGAAGGCACTTCCAGACCCGAAAGCCTCCGCCTTCACATCAAGAGCACTCTCCGACCTCACTCTCTCCTAACAACACTATAATCAATCGGTCGAGGGTTGGCCGAGGGTCGGTCAAAAAGTTACTAGAGAAAAAAAAAAGTCCATTCGGTCGACCTCGGGCCAACCGTCGATCGACTAGCGATCGGTTGGGGGTCGGACGATAACCTGGGCAGTTGTTGATTTTTCTCTGTTTGCTGATTTTGAGTTTTCGGGTTTCGGGTTTTGGGTTTCTATTTTTAGGGTCCTTATGCATCAAATAGTGGATATTACAATAAATCTAGACACCCTAAACACAGACTCTAATTTTCGATGAATCCTGAGTGCCGATGAGCATCCTTACCGATTTCTCTAATTTCTCAAATTTTTTGATCGGGGACATCGTGCACAAACCAACTTGGAACTTGAAAATATTTCTTTGCTCAAACATTAGTTCCATGGTTGCTATCATCAAAATCGAGATTAAGACCAAGGTTGAAAAGCTCGTTGAGTAATAAAAGATCGCCTGGGTCGAGGAAGAAGCATCCTGCCCTACTTAATTACAAGTGGTCGGCGTGCTCTTTCCACATCACTGCGGTTTTCTCCCACATGGTTTTTCCCTTTGAAGGTTTTAATGAGGCATAGCCACGTGTGAGCCGAGCACCGCACTCAGAGGAGCTCAATGTATTACCAATCTCTTTTACATCTAATAAATATTATTTCGTTTATGCACATCTCTGTGTGTGCATCCAGGAAACTTAAATCTATATTGCTATACATGACGGAAGAATATCCCACGACTCACCGTAGGGACGCCGTCTCTCCCCGGCTCAACGCCCTCAATGACCTAAAGCATGCTCCTCATGAACTTGATTTGACACCGATTCTGGTCCTCACCCTCAATGTCGCCACTTCCTAGCTGTACGCCCTCAACAACCCCAAGCACGATCCTACCTTACGCTCCCCACGAGCTAGGCATGACCCATGCACGGTCCTTGGCCTCAGCGCCACCACTTCCAAGCTCAACGCCCTCAACGATCCCAGTAGTGATCCTATGTTACGCTCCCCGCGAGCTTGCGTTGACCCCAAGAATGGTCCTCGGCCTTAGCGGCGCCACTTACGGGGTCAACACCCTCAATGACCCCAAGCGTGGTCCTACCTTACGCTCCCCACTAGCTCGACTTGACCCCAAGTGCCATCCTCGGCCTCAGCGCCGTCAACGCCCTCAACGACCCAAAGCGCTCTCCTCGCAACCTCGGTTTGACACCGAGTCTGGTCCACAGCCTCAGTATCGCCACAGTCTCAGTGTCTGGTCCACAGCCTCAACCTTACGCTCCCCCCAAACTCGGCTTAACCCAAAGTGCGGTCCTCAGCCTCAGGACTACAACTTCTGGTCTAAACGCCCTCAACGTCCCCAAGCCCGGTCCTGCCTTATGCTCCTCGTGATCTTGGCTTGACCACAAGCGCGGTCCTTGGTCTTAGTGCTAGCACTTCCACGCTCATCGCCCTCAACAAGTCGAGACGGGCTCCTCACGAGCTTAGTTTGACACCGAGTTTGGTCCTTGGCCTCAACGCCACCACTTATGGGTTCAACGACCCCAAGCGCGGTCCTGCTTTGCGCTCCTCGCGAGCTTGGCTTGATCCCAAGTGCGATCGTCAGCCTCAATGCCACTACTTCCACGCTTAACGACCTCAGCAACCCCTAGCGCGGTACTACCCTACGCTCCCCGCGAGCTTGACTTGACCTAAAGTACGATCCTCGGCCTCAGCGCTGCCACTATCGAGCGCAACACCATCAACGACCCCTGGCGTAGTCATACGTTACTCCCCCCGTGAGCTCGGCTTCACCCAAAGGTCCTCGGCCTTAGCACCGCCACTTCCGGGCTCAACGCCCTCAACGTCCCCAAGCACAGCCCTACCTTATGCTCCCCGTGAGCTTGGCTTGAGCCTAAGTGCGGTCCTCGGCCACAACACTGTCACTTCCGGGCTCAACGCTCTCAACAATCCCAAGCATGGTCCTTCCTTACGCTCCCCGCGAGCTTGGCTTGACCACAAGCACGGTTCTTGGCCTCAGCGCCATCACTCTCGGCCTCATCTCCTCCACTCATAACTCTAGACTCAAACGGAGATCAATGACCACCGATCAGTTAACCTTGGTCCTAACTCTACTTTGACAGGTGTATGATGATCTCAACTTGAAGGTGGTCCACGATCTTGACGGTTGTCAACTAACTAACATCAAAGCTAAACGACCTTGTACGTCGTGCACAACTCCAAGAGAGCCGGCTGACCCCATATCATTGGCACTTTCCAACACCCAGGCCCACAACGCAGCCCCTATTTCCATGTGAGATAATCTACTGTGGCACCCTCGATGCCCCTAAAGCCACGAACAAGGCTCCTAGTCTCTGTGATAGTGTCCATCCCCGAACGTGAACAACTTCGACAAAGGGCGAACCTAAAAGACCAATAATCCTACACCAAGCATGTAACCTCGGTCCTAGATCTACCCGTAATAGAAACTCAGTCTCAACCTGGAGACATAAGGGCAGACCGTTAGCCCAAGAAGTGCCAGAATGCTATTCAACCCTGGTGGCTATCGACCTTGTAGCGTCAACCAAATACTAGTCATCTGATCAAAGGGCGTCAACACCTGCCAAAACACTTTGCTCGCAGCTAGCAGAAAAAACAAAAACAACACACAAGGAATATGGCAGAAAATAAAACATATAGAGGCATACTCGTAGGCCCACGAAGGGCAATAATGTCAAATGCCCTCAAAGGGCGAGAGTTAAAAGCTCCTAAGAGCGACAGTCCATAGACATGTGACATGTTGTTACAACTCAATACATAATCCACGAACGGGCAGTCCACAAGTAGTCCAAGTTATAAACTGATCGAGACAAGGCTGGAGAAACATCGATGGTCGTAGAAGGGGCATCGTCCCTGGGGACGGCGGTCGCCATCCTCGGAGGAGGACACAACTCAGGAACAATCGTCAAAGGATCTCCTTTGATTGGCGCAGAAGCCTCAACCTCCCCCACGACAAGTGGGTCAACTAACGCACCATCCTTGATCTCTTTGAAATACTCGACCCCCAAGATGTCAATTTCCATGTCGAGGCATTTGGCCTGCTCTAGCGCCCTCTCAAAGCCCGTAGCATACTACAGATGGCCTCATCCCGATAGCCACCGACCTCACCCTCAAGTCTCTGCACTTCTCCATTGAACCTCTTAGTCTTAGCCTAGATGACAACGATCTCGGCCCTCAGATTAGGCTCCACCTCCACTGCAGCGCCAATCTCAAGCTCCAAGGAGGGTAGCGTCTCTTCTAACTCCACGACTTTGCCTCTTAGGACGTCGATCGCGTCCCAGGCCTCCCTTGCCTTAGATCTGGCCTCAAAGGTAGCACCATTGAGATTCAAGATATCATCATCCTTCGCCTTAAGAGTTTTATCCATCTCCTCCAGCATGGTCTGCAAGAATTCGATCTCCCGATCTGGGCCTCGGATGTCTCCAGCATGAACAATTTGTCTTTCTCCAGTTTTTTCGCCAAACTATCCAGTTGGAGGCATTGAACCTCGATGTACTTAGCTACCCTAGCCAAGCTCGCCTCCTCAGGCATGTCAGTCACAACATCCGGCAAAAGGCGCTGATCATCGCGAGAAGCCATAGCAGGGAACTTGGAGAATGATAGACCAAATCGAACACCAATATCTTCTAACATTGGGTCTAGTACACAAAGAAAAATTCAGGATCCTTCGTAGAATGATAGACCATATCCTCCAAAGAACAAGGAAGGCACTCGGAAGCATCCTCATCGCTAGAACGAGAAAGCGATACGCCTCTGTAGAGGGGTTCAATATCGCTGAAGCTGGTCATCGTTGAGCTCTGATGCCTTATCTCATCGTGATCCCACACGTAAGGGTTCGTGGCCTCACCCAGAGTACCTACTACCAACTCAAGGCTAACACCCTTCTTCCCCATCAACCTAGAGAAGACCAGAAATCGTAATAAATTAGGGACAAGTCAGTATAGCCTACCAACCTAAGGCTGCCCCCGACAAGGCAGAAGTGAAGGGTGGAATCTGTTGGCCTAAGGTTTTCTACCTTGGTCTCAATCTCGGTTTCGATGATAACAAACATGAAACTAATGTTTCATTGAGAAATACATTCAAGTTCCAAGTCGGTTAGCACTCGACGTCTGCGATTGAAAAAATCGAAGAAATAGGAAGGACTTTTGTTAGTGTAATGGCCACACTAGAGGGGGGTGAATGGTGTGTTATCTAAATCTTTTGCCTAATTCCAATTTTAATCATTTATTTGATTACTTAGGCAAGTTGCAATTTATCAACTAAATGCGGAAGCAATAATAAAGTAATTTAGCACAAACAGAGATAACAATGCTAACACAATGGTTTATAGTGGTTCGGCCCCAATGCCTACTCCACTACCTAAGCACCTCGCTTAGGATTTCCAAACCAGTTTAACTAGATTAATTAGTTTCCTTACAATGAGGACTTTACACCAAAAAGTCTCTGCTCTCAAACCAAAGGCACTTCCACACTCGGAAGTATCCCACCTTCCTACCGAGAGCACTCTCCCACCTTAACCTAAGGACAACTCAACTAATCCTAGCAAACTACGTTTACACCTGTGGATTTAAACCTCAAACACCAAGGCTACCACCCAATTTCAAGACCCACACTCTAGGTCTTATACAAACTCAAATACAAAGAAGTAAACAAGAAAATACCACAATAAATGGAGCGATAAATCAAACAATAAATTACTTAGCTCCACAACAAGATTCCTAGCTTCCTCTTGATGCATTTGATGGTTAATCAATGAAGGAATGAAGACAAGGTCAAGGTTTTTGGCTCAAGCTAGGGTTTTCACAAGATTGGTTGAATAAAGGCTTAGAATTGATCAAAGATGGCTCAAGGAGGTTAGAGATGATCAACATCATGAAGGAAGGCTCTCATGGCTTCCTATTTATAAGCCATGAAGAGAAGAGAGAGCTCTCTCTTCTCAATGGGTGATTTTTTGCCCGTTATAGCCCGCCGGTCGCTTGTCCGGTCGATTGTCGATCGCCTGACCAAGCGGCAGCCCGAGCGACCGGAGCATTCTGCCCATTCTGGGCAATGTTCGATCGACCGATCGGTCGATCAAAATGCCGCTGGTTGACTAGTCGGTCGACTGAACCTGGGCAGGGCAGTTTCGTTAGGCTGGATTTTTCGCTCGTTTGGGTTCCGTCTTCGCTAAGTCTACTTATATAATATTTATTAATTTTAAGTTAATATAAGGATTACCCCCCATATGTATTCAATAAAAATATCTAAAAAATCAAAATCCTTAAGAATCAAAATCTAGATTTTGGGGTCTAGTACAAATTTCCGAAAAACGGAAATTTTCTAATCTCCCGGGTCAAATATGGGTATGCTAAAGGCTTCCAAAAATTCCTTTAAAATACCTCGTTATCTAGTTTTTACCCAAGGAACAATTACCGCCATTTTTTGTGTCAAGAAAATATCTAGGTCATATAGCTCTCCAAGGAGCTCCTTAGGCTTAGTGAACTTCAGGGTGGTGTTTGGGTTTTCATGTTTTGGGGTTCGGGTTTAGTTTTTGGGTCTTTGCATCATAAAGAGGATTACATCACATGGTAGACACCCTAAACCTTAAGTCTAACTTCCCGAAGAATCCAGAGCGCATCAACCAATGTCCTTTCTATTTTTTGATTTTTTTCGATATTTCTAATCGAGGACATCGAGCGCTAACCGACTTGGAACCTGAAAGATTTCTCAATGAAACATTAGTTCTATGTTTGTTATCATCAAAACTGAGATTAAGATCAAGGTAGAAAACCTTAGGCCAACAACTTTGGTCGATGCGCTCGCAGTCATCGCAGAGTGCACCAAAGATGCCTTGGACGAGTCTAGAGAACGTGTAAAACACATGAAAAGCTCTCCAAGTTGATGCACAATGAAGACCAAAACCCAAAAATGAAGAACGCGAAGAAAAATCAGTAAAAAACCTATTTTCCCAAGTTCGGTCACACAATCGATCTTGTGCGTTCTCACACAATTATTCACATTGTCCTACATCGGACCAATCACCACAATGCATATAATAAATCACATTAAACAACGTGATGAAAGTGGTGAGTTCCTAAGGAACTCAGAGAGTGGCTCTATCGAGCCCTCTACATAAACCCCGAGCATAAGCATAATAAACAAAATTCATACTCATGAAGTTAATTGTAATGCTCAAAATCCAAAAAATAATATTTTACTTTTAAGTAGGGGACCGTGGGCTCGAGTTAGCGCAGGTTAGCGTAGAGCTGCGGAATTGAATTCGGGTACGCTTTAAATATAGAAAAAATTTAGGAAAAATCTATTTATTTTGTTTTTGTGATTTAGCATTTTAATATGATAGAGGATCTGGAGACGAGTCTATAGGTTCAAGTGGAACTCGAATCGGAGTTAGAATGAATTAATTATGGAATTTAGAATTTGGGTCGAATAAGTGAGGGCATTTTGGTAATTTGGGCCAACCAGGGCCCATAAATTACCCATTGGGTCGAATTCGGCTACTGTTTAGCTGCACGTCACCAAATAGAGAGAGAGAGAGAGAGAGAGAGAGAGAGAGAGAGACCAAGGAGGAGGAGGAGGAGGAGCCGAAATTCTGCGAGTTCATTGGCGTCGATTGAAAGAGGATCCCTATCGTCTTCTTCCTTCTCGTTTTCTCCAAAGAGGTGAGTGGATCAGCCTTCTTTTCCCCTCTTTTTCATCAGCCATGCCGCCATCCCTATGTCATGGGGTTTTGTCGATTTTTTTATTCAATTTCGTCGTATTGGTTTGAGAATTCGTATCAAGGGTTTTCCTATCATCGTTGTGATTTCGTTGGATCAATTTTTGGGTGATTTGGCCACCCCTACCCTTGCTGTGCCGACCCACTTTTCCTTCAATTCTTGATGATTTATTTTGGGGTTTCTTGATGGTTGTTGAGGGTTCTTGGTGCTTGCTTGAAACATTGAGGGAAGAAGGTGTTTTGGGAGTTAGGGTATGCCACCCCCCTTTAGGGTTCCTTAGGAACCCTAGGGTGGCCGGCCACCTAAAGGAAGGATTTTTAGGTTTTTTTAAACATATTTTGACACCTAGGGATTTCACTTTAGGGTATGTTGAATTTATTCCTAATTATATAAATGTTGTAGCAACCTATACGTAGGAATTAAGGACCCTAGGGACACCTAGAGCTAGACATTAGGACCCTAATTTGTCATTTGGAGGGGTCGACCCTAAGAACACCTAAAGGGGCCGAACTTTCCTTTCCCTTATGGCACTCGGGTGAAGGAGGTAGGCCGGACCCTAGGGTACTCGGCTAGGGTCACCAAGGACGGGTTAAAATTGAGTAGGATTGTTGGGTGGTGATTCCCTATTTTAGGGCTTATTATCTATGCTTTACGTTCTCTTTTCCCTACCTATTGGATGTGTTGTACCTTTTATTTATGAGTTGTACATTCCATGTTATATTCTTATATAGATGCGTGGTTGTGATTTATGACTTGAGGAGGTGGAGGTTGAGGTATATCCTTAACCTAGTTTGTTATATACTGATAGCGCATCTTATGCTTATTCTTATAAATGCTTGTGTGGTGTGCTTGTGCATTTCCCAGTAGCCTTGCTGGTGAGGGGAGGGTATGCCCCAAAGAGATGGTTCAGAAGAGTCAGTACCAGTGAGGGGAGTGCATGCTCCAAAGAGACGGCATTGAGCTGGGTGGTAGTTCGGAGCCCACACCGCCTACCTACCCTAGGTGGCTTGAGGGGCCGACTGGTTCGGAGATCATTCATGTGGATGTGACATTGCATTATGATGTTTTATCTGTGATGGATGTGGTTATCATGCGTAGAGTAGTAGATATGCTTATTATGTTATGATGTTATTTACTACTTTTTATTACGCTTCCTTATTGCATGATGATGATGTGGAGGAATCGAGGACCGATCTACTCACCAAGTCCTAGTTGGACTTACCCCTCTTTTCTGCTATTTTACAGCACCTGAGCTAGATAAGAGAGATATAGGGGTGCAGTAGAACGGTTGGTGGGGGAGGGGCAGTGGGTCTCGTGACATGTCGTGGTCGAGGAGGATACCTAAGTCTTTTCTCTTTTCTTTGACTTAATTAGTCATGTAGACTTGGGTCGATGTTTCCGCATTTTATTTCTTTTAGGCATCTTGGTTATGTAAAACTTTCTTTAATAACTTGAACACTTTATGTTATATGAGTCTATAGTTTGGTTAGAATTGAGTTTATTTATTCTCTTTGAAATATTACGGTATGTTCAAGTTATTTCTATATTATGGTTTGAGTTGGGTTAGCCTTCGGGGTACATGGTGTACCCTAACCGGTCATACCGGATTTGGGGTGTGACAATGTGGTATCATAGCGGGTATGACAATAGGATAGTAGGTATCGTATGAGGGCAATGCTAGCGTGTTCACATATGGTATGTCCCAGTCACGAGATCGACAACTGAACCTGCACACCAGCGGCGGTACGTATTTTTTATTAAGTTGTTTGTTCATATATTTAATTATGTAGTACTTGCTTTCGTGTTAATAGAAATAGAGGCACATGATGATGTCGTGATGAGTGGAAGCGGAAGCAACTCCGCTGGCAGACGAGGCCGAGGCCGGGGTCGCGGTCGAGGCAGAGGTCGTGCTACTAGCCAGGTGGCTCAGGAGGAGGCAGTGCGAGATCCCAGAGTTGCACTGCTAGAGACCCATCTGTACCCCCAATGGAAACAACAGTGTCTGAGCTGGTCGAGCCAGTTCAGTCAGGATACGGGGAGGAGGACCAGCGAGAGCCGATGGTACGCAACTCGTTGTACATGGACTTTGTAAAGCTGAAGCCGATAGTATTCACAGGCGCAGATCAGGCAGTGGAGGTGACGGCATTCCTAAACGATTGTAGGGAGCTATGCTCGGTCTTGGAGTGTTCCTCTGAGGCGATGGCGCACATAGTTGGGCTGCAACTTAGGGGTCGAGCGAAAGAGTGGCACCAGTCATGGAGAGCACGTAGGGGGACTCATGCACCATCCCCTATGTAGGGAGAGTTCTTGACTGCTATCATCGAAAAATACCTACCCATGTCGGTGTCGGAGTATGAGATCGAGCTCACACGATTGTCCCATTGCCACCCATCCCTCGTGGTAACTGAGACAGATCGGGTGAGGCAATTCGTAGAGGGTCCAAGGGTACAGATTGGTGGACTGATACACTACACCGAGGACACTACCTTTGTTCAGGTGGTGGACGAGGCGATGCGGAAGGAAGCCATGGTACCTACCAACCGATAGGATGGACCAGCTCATAAGAGGTTCAAGCAGCACCATCAGGAGGATAAGCCCACCTAGTTTGAGGGTGCCGACTATAGGATGGCATTCCTACAGAGCCAGGGATAGGGAAATTTCAGAGGCCGTACACGGATGGGACCACCGATGGCTACTTAGAGTACCACGGTACCAGGAGGGCAGAGAGGCGAGGTGCCAAAGTGTGGGCAATACGGGAGGAGACACAAAAGAGCTTGCTATGGTCTAAGTACCTATTTTGGGTGTGGCTAACCAGGCCACATCCGGAGGGACTGCCCTGCAGGCGGCCAAGCAACAATATGTTACCTGCGGACTTGGACTCAGGGGATGGGGCAGCAGCGCATGGCGGGTCCAGGGAGGCCACCTGCTTGCATCTTTGCATTGACTCATGAGGGCGTGAAGGCGTCCAATGCAGTGGTGACAGGTATCATTTCAGTTAGTATGTTACCTGCTTATGCATTGTTTGATCCAGGTGTTACACATTCGTTCCTATCTGAGTTGCTGGAATCGAGGTTGCAAAAGGACAAAAGTTGGTTAGTTGAACCATTAGATGTGTCCTCACCTACATGCAGTACTATTGTCGCTAGGATGGTCTTCAGGGACTGCAACATCTCCATAGGTGGGCACGATATGAAAGCGGAGCTGATGCTATTACCAACCCTAGAGTTGGATGTAATTCTGGGCATGAACTGGCTATTAGCCCATTATGTGTCACTCAATAGCAGGACAAAGGTGGTCACATTTTGCAAGCCAGGAATACCACCCTTTACCTTTCAGGGCGATGGGAGAGGGGACTCTATCAGGGTGATCTCTGCTCTCCAGGCTCATAAGCTGATGGTGGGTGGTTGTCAGTCTTTCTTGGCTTTTGTCTCTGCAGATGTTACTGGCAAGAGCTCAGCCAGCAGCATAGAGAGTACACCAGCTGTCATGGACTTCCCATACCTATTTCCTGAGGAGTTGCCGGTACTACCACCGATGCGGGAGACCGAGTTATGTATCAAGTTGTAGTCGAGGGTGAAGCCTATATTGATTCCTCCATACTGAATGGTACCCGCCGAGCTAAGGGAGCTTAAAGTTCAGTTGTAGGAGTTGTTAGACATTGGGTTCATTCGCCCAAGTATCTCACCCTGGGGGGCACCGGTGCTATTCGTGAAAAAAAAAAAGATGGATCCTTGCGGATGTGCAATGATTACCAATAGCTCAATAAGGTGATGATCAAGAACCGATACCCGCTTCCCAAGATTGACGACTTATTCAATCAATTGCAAGGGGCTCACGATATTCAGAAGACCGCTTTTAGGATGCAATATGGACACTATGAGTTCCTGGTCATGTTCTTTGGGCTTACTAACGCCCCGGCAGAGTAAACCTAAGGGGAAGGGTATTAGAATGGCTAGTGGTATTAGTAAAACTTCTAGATTTGAGTTCAACAAGAATCTTGCTAACTTAGATGCCATTATGAATATTAAGAAGAAAATAATTAGGAAAGATAATGTTCATCTGGATAGTATGGTTTATGCTTTGAATTCTGATAATGTTTCAGTTGGTACTATTAATGAACAAGCTTCTGTTAGCTTTGCGACCCTAACTTGGGTTCTGTTTCTGTTAATAATGTTCAGGATATTCCCTGATCTTTTGGAGTTTTCATTTTATTGTTTGTTAATGATGAATCTTATTAGCTAGAATACTAGAGGTCTTCATAGAAGGTATGCCCAGGATTATTTGCGTGCCAATATTGATTCACATTCTGTTCAAATGTTTTCCCTTCAAGAAACTCACCTTTCTGCTGATGGTTCTTTAGATTTCATTAAGTCTCTTGGTAAGAATTGGGATGGCACTGTTGTTAGTTCTTTAGGAGCTTCTGGAGGTCTACTTTTGGCCTGGAAGCACCCTACTATTAAGATTCAGGTGGTTTCAAAATCATTGTGTATGATTTTTGCTATTGTTTAGTTTAGAAATAGTTCTCTTTGACTTTTTTCTGGTATATATGCTAATACTAATCCTCTGATTAGAAATAACTTTTGGAAAGATGTTGGTAGTCTTAATTTTAGTGATATTCCTTGGATTATGATGGGTTATTTTAATTGTGTTGTTAATGGGTTTGATAAAATTGGGGGCTCCCCCAATGCTTTGAATAACAATGTTCTTTGTCTTAGAGAATGTATTGAAAATTGTGGTTTCATTGGCCCTCAGTATACTTGGTACAATAATAGGATTCTATTCATAAAATTTTAATTAGACTTGACAGATCTTTTGTTAATTCTTGTTGGGTTAATATGTTTGGTAATTCTACAGTTTTTCATCTTCCCAGAATGGCTTCTGATAATTATCCTTTGGTTTTAAAAATTCTTGAAACTACTAAATCTAGGCAGCATAGTTTTAAGTTTCAAAACTTTTGGGTTGACTACCCTGAGGTCAGAGAGATTGTTGAGAAGTGTTGGAGTGATCAATACGACTATCACCCCTTTTCCAAAATCACTAAGCATCTCTCCCATCTCAAGGGTAAGCTCTACTTTTGGAATAGAAATAAACTTGGGAAAATTGAAGAAAATATTGTTAAGGTTCAGGATTAGATTAAGGAGTTGGAAGTCAAAGATATATAGTCTTGGGTCTTTAATTGATTCTGATATTGTTAAGTTGTCTTCTCTTTATAATTAGGCTCATGCTTTAAATAGACAATTGTCTATAAAATTGTGGTCTCTTACTAAGACTAGATGGCTTAATGAAGGGGAAAAGAACACAAAATATTATCAAAACTTAGTTAGAATTAAGAAGAGGAAAAATATGATTGTTTCTATTAAGGTTGATAATGTTGTCCTTTCTTCCTCTGATGATATTATTGTTGCTTTTGTTGCTTTTTATTCTAATCTTTGGGCATATCATGATCTTAACTTTTTTGATGCTCAATGTATTCCTGCTATGAATAAACTTGATAATATTCATCATGATTCTCTGATTGCACAATTTTCTATGGAAGAGATTTCTCTTGCTGTTAAATCTTTGGGTTCTGGAAAAAGTCCAGGACCTGATGGTTACACAGGTGAATTTTTAAAAACTTATTGGAGTATTATTTCTGGTGATTTTGAGACTGCTTTTAATTTTTTCCATGAGCATGATGTTTTACCTAGTGGATGGAATGACACTTGTTTGGTTTTTATTCCTAAAAGTGATAATCCTTGTGCTATTAAGGACTATAGACCTATTACTCTATGTAATGTCACATATAGGATTCTTGCTAAAGTCATTGCCAATGGGATTAAGCCTTACCTTGATGATTTGATTTCCATTAATTAGTTTGCCTTTATTTCTGATCGTTCTATTCACGACAATATCCTTATAGCTCAGGAGGTTTCCCATTCTATTTACAACTCTAGAGGCAAAAAAACCCATAATCATGATTAAGATTGACTTAGAAAAGGCTTATGATAGAATCCCCTGGAGTTCCATTATTAACATGTTAGCTGTTTTAAATTTTCCTGATAAATTTGTGAACTGGATTAAATCCTGTATTTCTAATGTCAATTTTACTTGTTGCATAAATAGTGTTAATTCTAGTACCTTTACTGGTTCTTGTGGCATTAGACAGGGGATCCCCTTTCCCCCTATTTGTATATCTTTATTAGTAATCTTCTGTCATATATGCTTAACTCAGCTAGTTCTTCTGGTAAAATTAGCTCTATTAAGATTAAACATGGGGTTACTATCATTCATCTTATGTATGCTGATGATATTCTTCTATTTTTTCGAGCCAATGACAAGTCTATTAATAATGTTCTAAATCATCTTATGGAAGTTGATTTATAATGATGTTAACATGCTCAAGACTGGTTTTATTATATTCATTTCTTCTGGTTTAAATACTAGTCTTTTTTCTAATGCTTGGATTTTCGATACTCCTTTGATGCTTAAGCCTACTTTTATCATGCCGCTATGATTGATGATAATCTTCATGTTAATTCTTTGATTGTTAATGGTGATTGGAACGTTTGTGTGCTAAATGATATGTTTGGCCCTATGATTGCAAAGAAAATATCCAGGATTGTCTTACCCAAGAACCCCAATGATGATAATTGGATTTGGTGGCCGGATAAAAATGGTCTTATTTCTACAAAATCAGCTTATAATTATATATCTCAGTTGCATTATACCAATCTTTCCAATCTTCCAATGTGGGATTTAATTTGGAAAGTTAAAATTGGTCCTCGAGTTAGGATTTTTATTTGAAAATTATTTCATCATAAACTGCCCACTGTGGATAGATTGTTTCGATTTGGTATCATTACTTCCTCTAGCTGTGTCCTTTGTAGTAGGCCTCTGGAAGACATTTGGCACTGTCTTTTAGAGTGTGAGGTAGCTAGGACCCTATGGGAATTAATGGACCGTCGATTTGCCAGAATATATAGCCTTGCTTGTAAATTTTGAATAAACACTAATGTGCACTAGAATGAATTTAGTGGTGTTTCTCTGTAACACCCAAAAATTTCCTAATATAAAAATCTATTTTGGTGCAGCGCACCGGATCGAGGGTTAGTCGGGTCGAGCCGCAGAATCGCCTCGAGTAGAAGATATAACTCGACTCATGAGAATATGAAGTTTAAATTAGCTCAATGGTTATTTCCTTTTATGCATAAAATGTTTATTAAAGTCGAGTTCGACTCTTGAGTGAGGATTGAATCAGAGCCCGAATCGGACTCGGATCGAATCGAGTAGTGGTTAAGTCATATGAGGGGCATTTGAGTCATTTGTGGATGAGGGAATATAATCCCTCATCATGAGCCGTGCGGCTCATCTTGGAGCCGCACACAGCCCGAGCAAGGGGGAAAAGGGAGAGAGGAGAGATCTTGTCGGCGCCGAGTCCGCGTCGACTCTCGAGGAGATCGAAGCTCGTTTTCATCGAGGCTTCCTCGGGATCCAATCAAGGTGAGTGGTTAGCATAGTTTTTGAAGGGAGGCAGGTGGCCGGCCCTATAAGATTTGAAATCAGGTTTTCTCTCGCAAGTTCTTGCTTATCGATGCGTTTTTTCGTATTAGAACTTTAATCGTTGTGTATTCCTATGATCTTGTGTTTTAAACGTGTTTATTTCACGTTCTTGAGGGCTGGCCGAGTAGAGGAAAAAGGGGAAAGGTCATGCCGAAATTTTCCCCAATTTTCTCGCTCGTCTCGGAACTTGTAGATCGCTTTATGTTCGTATATGTTAGATCTATGGATTTATCACTCGTGTCATTGTCGCAACCATGCTCGTTCATCCTTGAGGACTCAACCGAAAAGGGGGTCACCCTGCTTGAGTCGGCCGAGCAAGGGAAAGGGTGAGGAAAATTGGACTGCTCGGATTTAACATGCTTGGTTTCAGGTTGTGTTGTTTTGATTCGCGATCGCATGCTTATAGATAAGTTGAACTTGTATCATATGATTGATGTTCGTCTCAGAGATTGTCACAACTATAGATCTATATTTATCTCAGTTATGGTAATGTTTCTGCTAAAACTATAGAGACATGATGATACTTAGGAAAAACCCTAACCATGGCAAGTAAATTTATTGATTTATGTAATTGTAGGAATGATTGCTTAGTGACCATCCTTAGCTCATTCCTCTTTAATTTTTGAAATGATGAAATATGTTACCATGCTTAGTATTTCGTGTGTTGTGAATTTATGGTTATCTTACCATGCTTTATAACTTGCTTCTTATTGAAATAAATTCTAAACGTAGTGTATAAATGATTATTGATGAATCTCGTACGTATATATAGTAGTTGTTGTAAGTTATTCTTGTTTTTCTTTAAATTATATAAGCTGTCCTAAAATGTTCATGGGTGGAATTCCAAGGTCGGTACGTAGAATTCCTCACCCAAGGTAGCATATAACGCTAGATAACATGTAGGACGTTGCAAGATGCTTAGCATATATGAAAACTTAGCTAGCAGATGACACAACTTTCTAGGACACATAGTAAACATTTTTGGAAACCTAGAACTATTAGGCATCACAATTTTGGAAGGACGGCATTAATTTGTTGACCCTGTAGCCTGAACTAGGGCCGGATACGGGCAAGGGCCCAAAGTGTATATAAGGAAACCCTAGGACATTTGATTGTATGATGTGCTTGAGATGGTCCGCCGAGAAGCGTGGAGGTCGAAAATGACCAATGCTTAGCTCGGCCAGTGTTTGGATCTTGACATGCACCAGCGGGCCCGCTAGGTGTCAGACCCCAGTTGGGTGGGACTAGCTATCCATACCCCAGACGGTGCCCGGAGACTAGTGGACCATCCTAGTCAATGGCCCTGGATTTCTTGTTTACATCTTGCTATGATGTGGCCGGTCAGTCAGTGTGATTCTACCTTGTATGGTAGGGCCGATTGTAGCCGGGATTCTAATACCATAAGTAGGCCCAAGGGCCGGAGGCCGAAGACTTGATAGGCCAAGATTGCCCAGCGATTGAACAATTCATTGAAATATTTGACATTGAGATGGTGCAAAAATACTCTATTCACAACGATCAAGAATTGGAGAGATTACGGAATCGTGATTTCCCTACTTGGATTCAGGCTTACAGCAAAGATCACAGAGCTGAAATAGATGAAAGAATATTCGAGTTTGTTAGTGGACCGTCGTGACTAGTGTCGTGTTATAGCGGATATTTTGTTAATGGGTACAAATTTCACACAGTTGAATATGCATTTACAAAGAAGACGATGAATGTCAGGGTCTGTGTGAAAGGGACAACCTATGTTGAATGTGATATGAATTTTTATGGACTGGTGGAAGAAGTGATAGAGTTGCACTACTTCGGCTTGAAATCGGTGATCCTATTTAGATGTCATTGGTTCGATACAATAGAAAGGGGCATGAAAGTTCATCCAAAATACAAACTTGTTGAGGTTAATTACAAATCCAAATTGGCAGCAAATGAGCCTTTTATATTGGCATCACAAGCCGAACAAGTATATTACGCGAAGTATCCGGCTCGAAATAAAAATAGAGTAGATTGGCGTGTAGTCTGTAAGACAAAAGGTAGAGAAAAAATTTATCCAAAAGCAAGAGAAAATGAGCCGATACCTGATGTGACAGATGGTTTATATCAAGAAGATGATCCTCCTGCTGTAGATCATATTACTCCAATACTCGAGGATGCAGACACAGCGTCAATTCAATTAGAAGTTGAATATGCTGATTATGACGATCATGAAATTGAGGAAGCTGGAGATGAAGAACATGAATAAGATGAAGAAGATGAAGAAGATAAAGAAGAGGAAGAATTTGAATACTATTACTCAGATGATGAGGAATAATTGTAAAGTATATCTTATATTAAATATATCTCTACTATATATATAATAATCTAATTATATGCCTATTCGACAGATATGTTTGGTCGTGGTTATCATCGCATAAGAGCTTCGGAGTCTCCGATCGGTAAGACTCCAGCACTTACTCATGCTGCTGATTCTCCTATTGTTGATCCTCCTGCCGATGATACTACTGAGGTTAGTACATCTAGACACAGGCGGCCACGCAGGCCGAACAGGTGGAAGCCTCCACCAGCCACAGAGTCATGTAGATTCATTAGCGTGATTGGAGAGCGGTAATATATCATGAATTATGAATCATTAAAAATTCATTATATCATAATATAATATTAAATTTTTTTTTTGTTGTGCAAGTTCGAGCAAGAAGAAGTGTCAAGGAGCATATCTTCTACCATTTGACGACACATGCACGGGGCATGGCCCACGTGGTCTCATGTGCCCAGTGAGCGCGTCGACATGCTATGGCGCGAGTTTGAGGCACGTATTAATTTTTTTTTGTATACATGCATGATGGTTAATATTGGTACTTATATTATTATTTTGCAGGCTCGCTAAACATGGGCTGAGGACCAGAGGTCCTTCATTTACACTTCCTGGGAGGCTATTTCTTGGGCGAGGTACAACGAGCAGCTGGGGTAGGCCCGGTCCCAAGCGATGGCCCGAGCTGGCACCACTAACATCGCGGAGACTCGAGGATATGGCCCCGATTGGATTACTCCGGATATATGGGACCAGCTCGTGGCAATATGGTCGACGGACCGATGGCAGGAGGTTTCTAGGACTGCGGCTAGAAACCGCATGTTGGGGGGGAGCAGTGCATCATACTGGCGGCTCTATTGCATTTGCAGTGCACGCAAATCGTATGGTAAGTATACCTTACTTTTAATTATATATTTTATTTGTTACTTTGTGTACTAATTAATGTATTTATTTTGTAAATGTAGACGACTGTGTTGGACGATGGGACTGTCTAGCGACCCTCCCCGATGGCGGTGTTTGAGCGGACTCACCATCGAGTACATGGGACAGGGGAGTACATTGACAACCGTGCTGCATACATTATGGTAAATATATTTGTTTAAATTATTCATTATTTATTTATAATTTAAGTTTTAAGAAAAATATGAAACAAAAAATCAAACTCGAGTAGGAGACCTACACTCAGACGGTGGTGCAGCGCGGGGGCACCCCCGAGGACTTTGACACAGGAGCGTTGGTCGAGGCTGCAGGTGGTTGGGACCAGGGCTACGTATATGGCTTTGTAGATAGTGGTCATGCGTGAGACGTGCTAGGCCCACTTGGGGCACCAACCACTCTGGTCGCTGGTGAACGGCCGTCCACCTTCAGGTCCAATTATGATCAGAGTAGCAGGATAAGGACACGGGAGGAGACGGTCACGCGTCAGACTGAGATGATGGAGCGTCAGACTGAGATGATGGAGGAGATACTTGCTATGCTACGCAACATGTCAGGTTATCTCGGAGCAAACATCGATCCATCGTCCTCGAGTCAGTCCACGCCGGTGTACACCCAAGCACTCCAGACCCCGCCATATGATCCAAACCATCCTCCATCGTCATCGTGAGATTTATTATTATTTTTATATTGACTTTGTTACTTAGATACTATACTTGATTAATTTGTTTTGTTTAGATATTGATAATTTAATTTTGAATTTGAGTAGTTTTTATACGATTGTGGATAATTATAAGTATAAGTATAATTATTTTGATGTATATCTGGGTGTATTTGTGATGTGTGAATGGATGTATGTATGGGTCTATGGGTGTGTGAGTTATGTATCAGATAATGTATCAATGTATTAATGAAAATTTTAAATTTTTTTCGATTTCAGGTCTACATCATCAGCAACGGCTTTCCCACAGCCGCTCGTGGGAAAACTGTTACTAAAAGTGTATCGTTAGCCGTTGCTGATGACCTACAGCAACGGTCTTTCACTAACGGCCTTGCCACGGCCTCTCGGGCCGTTGCTAATAATATTATCAGCAACGGCCCCGTATCCATGGCAAAGCCGCTGCTGCTAATATTATTAGCAACGGCCTGAGCGGCCGTTACTGATCCATTGCTAAATTATCAGCAATATATTTTTCTGCCACGGCTCCGTTGCAACGGGTGGGGCCGTTGCACGCCGTTGCTGATGCCCATTATTCTAGTAGTGAGTCCCCTCGGAGTGCCACGATCGACCCCTAGATGCTTGAGGCCGAAATTTCTTCTTGGGTGGTCTGTCATTTCTCTCGGATGGCCCAAGTGCTTCCTTCTGCAGGGCCTCATCCACCACATGAGCAAATGTGGAGTTCTCGGTGTAATAGATAAGCTTGCCTATTTGAGGTCTCAATCCCTCGATGAACCTATTCACCCTGGCGGTCTCGGTAGCCACCAGTGTTGGGTGGTACTTAGAAAGCCGGGTAAACTCCATTCCATAGTCTGCTACTAACATGCCTCCAGACTGACGCAACAACTCAAAATCTGGTGCCCGTTTATCGTGGACACTCATCGGCAGGTACTGCTCTTCTACTGCTGCCCTAAATTCTTCCTTGGTGGGAGGTGGTTTGTTTGCTGCTCTACGATTTCTCTAGGAATGCAACCAGTTCTTCGCAGGTCCCCTCAGCTGTAGGCCAACCACGCGAGTCGCTGCCTCTGATGAACATCCTAGTTCCACACACAGCTCGTAACAGTCCTCTAGAAACTCGGTGACTTCCACCTATCAGTTTATCCTGGTGAATACTGGAGGCCTAAACTTGACGAAGTCTATGTACGTAGGTGCTCTTGGGACCCTGATATGCGTTGTCACCTGCTCAGCCACCTCCGGTACCAAAGGGGCCACGGGTACTGGCTGCGACTTCTTCTGCTGCATCTATTGCCTCAACTCTTGCTCCTTGCGGAGTACCTCTGTTAACTGAGCCACCTAAGCTTGCAGTTGAGCAACCGCGAGATTCTGTCCCTGCTCTTCGGACTGTTCTATTTCCTTGCCCCGACGTTCTGTCGAATTATTGCCACTACCGTTCAGTGCGGCATTATGAGTCGACATCACACTAACATAGAGAAAAAGAAACAATTCTCCTGTTAACATAAACAATTCATTCAACTGTAATTTAAATTACTAACCACATGGTGCGCAGAGTGCAGTCGTGGTTGCCAGATCTCGTAGCATACCTATATCGTATGTCGACACACTAGCATATGTCCCATACGGTACCCAACTCCTAGTCGTAGTCAAGACCTAACCAAAAGCTCTGATACCAACTTTCTCACGCCCCAACTCAGGGTCGCGTGATCAGCCAGGGTTTACGTCCTACCCTAAAGCCTACCACATACACTGAATAGCAAAATACTGAGAATACACGCCAACCAAAAAACATACAAGTAGGAGAACAAGGCGCAAACTTTTATTAAACAAAAAAGTTTTGAACAATTTTAAAAAGAGTTGTAAAAACAAACCAACTAATAAAAACAACTTGAGTTAAAAGTCAAATACATATTTTCAAATTAAACATCACTCAGTGTAAATATATAAAAAAATAACCCTAGACACGACTATGACTACTGGACACTGCTACGAGATCTACGCCATTGCCTGCCCTCCAGCTGCACCATGACTCCAAGCCTCACCTCACTGGTCGGGCTCTGCAAAAACAAGAGAAATAAACCGTGAGTCCACATGGGACTCACTGACCGATCCTTCCGAACCTCCACATCAATCCCCAATAACAACATGCATATAAGTCAACAATTTATAAATTTAGGGATCCAATCTAATCATGATATGATGACCGGTCCAAAACGGCCCTACCAGACTGGGCAACACTCGGCCACTAGAACCTGTTCAAGAACTGGTGGCTCAGCTCTGCCCGACCTTTACCACAAAATAATAATTCGGTCGCACGGCCCACATACAACATAAGGAAAGTCAGAACAATCAATGGGTCGTTGACTAGGATGGTCAACTAGTCTTAGGAACCCACCAGGTTAGGGATAGCTAGTCCCACCCATCTTGGGTCTACAGTCAGCGTGGCCCACTTACGGAATCTCAAGACCCTCTACCACCCAGGTCTTACACCTAGTGAACCCGATGGTGCAATCTCAAGACCCCAATCACCCGCCGAATCAAGCATTAGTCATTCCGACCGTCCATACTTCTCAGCCGACCATCGTAATCACAAAACACAAGCAAAGTGTTCTAAAGTTTTCTTATTTAAACCCCGGGCATTCACCCGTATCCGACATGATTTCTACAACAACATCATTAAATTCTGCATTTATAAAGAAATTCCAGCAAGGTAAGCAATTATCACACAAGGTAACAATTGAGCATATATATTAGAAATAAATGAAACATTCCCATGATTCACATGTCATACTAAGATCCTATCCATTTATGTACTACCAAGAACATTTCCTTATAAATACTAAGATCCTATCCATGTATGTACTACCAAGAACATTTCCTTATAATATACTAATCTCAATCCATCACTACCTAAGTTTCATATACTATGTGAGTAATCTACAGCATAAAAATATGATTTAGCACCCTACATGTAAGCATAAAACATAACAAGCCCTTTTGTACCCCTGATACCCACTCGGCCGAGCCTACCCAAGGCTGTTCATGCTCAGTCGAGGGCGAGCAAGGTAGGGAAGTAAGCTTTCGGCCATGGTTGAGAAGAATCAAGTAGTCAATCGCGAGAGAAACTCAATCCGAGGGGTTACGACCACCCTAGGAAATTGGGAAAAAATTCGACATGACCTTCCCCCTTTTCCCTTCATGTGGCCGACCCTAATCATCAAGAAAAACGACGAGAAAACTTCTTGCGAACAGCATAAACAACATTTGAACCAAATCTGAGAAGAAACATCGGTGAATCGACGGAATTTACTCGAGAAATTGGAGAAAACCCTTGAACCTTGGGTCGGCTACCCGCCTACCCTACATAACAAGGTTCGTTCCACTCACCTTGATCAAGGAAGAAGAATGGACAAGCGACGGTGAACTCACTTTTTCCGACGGCGGCACGAATCCGGCGCCGTCTCCTGACTTCCCCTTCCTCCCTCCCCTTTCTCGGGCTACGTGCGGCTCCAATGATGAGCCGCACAGCTGGGGATGAGGGATTTATTCCCTCATCTTCACTTGACGATTATGCCCCTCCTATTCACTTAGCCCCTACTCGGCTCAATCCAAGTTCGATTCGAGCCCCGATTCAATCCGCATATACGATTTTGAACTCGACTTTACTAAGACATCTTATGTTTAAGAAGGAACATTTAACAAATAAAATTTCTTAAGGCTTAAATTATACCTTCTACTCGCGGCGATTCCGCGACTCGACCCGACTAACTCCCGATCTGGTGCACTGCACCAAAAAATAAATTTTTATATTAGGAAACCTCGGGTCTTACAAATATTAATTTAAAAAATTCGAAATTAATTATTTTCAATATTAATAATATTCAAAATTAATTTAATTGATAAATTAGATATGAAAATTGTTTTGGATGGAACACCATTTTATGTGGAAGCGATACGTCTCCATATGAAGATATGTTTTATATAATATATAAGATAAAATGAAATAAAATATCAACTATATAGTCTATATATATATATATATTTATATGTATATGTAAATTAAATTTCAACCAAGCTGATTAAAATCATATTTCTTATGCTCGAATCACATTCATTTCTATACTGACATCAATTTATATTAAAATGGCATTAAATTTTTATTTTTCCTATTAAATTAAAAATATAGTTTTATTAAACCAAAATTTTAAAAAAGGATTTAATTTACGATCCGAAATTTTCAAAAATAATATTTCCGACATTTTTCAAGCTATTTTTTTTTACCTCTAAAATCTATTTTTATTATAATAAATACAATTCATATATTTTTTTCAGAATTTTTTACCTTTTTATTTTTTTTTCAAAAAATTTTGTGACGTGTTACGCACTTTTGTCCAAAATGTAATATTTTTTCTCGCTAATTTTAGCACTATTTCCCGCTTATTTCATGGATATTTTTATAAAATTCTTTTTTTTAAAATCATTGATAAAAAATTTCCAAAAAGAATTTTTTTGAATGAACATTACATAAATGTCCATAAAAACTTCTTTTTTATTAAATCAACAAGAATAACCCAAAATGAGTGGAAAAAAATATCTTTTTTTATTAAATGAACAGGAAAGAGAAAAAAAAAGAGGGAAATTACTACCATATTTATTTCAGACTTAATTACTTTTATTATATAGAGATAAGATAAGATTATAGTTGAAAAATTAGGAAACTTGATATACATAATTAAAAATAGAGTCAGAAATTAGAAAATTAAGAGTAATTAATTAGAATTTAAACTGACTTTATTTGTAAAGTAATCATAGTTAATTAAAGAAATTTGGAAATTTGGAAATTGAGCATAATTATATTAAATTAAAAAAATCAAAATTAATTATTTTCAATATTAATAATATTCGAAATCATTTTAATTTATAAATTAGATATGAAAATTGTTTTGGATGGAACACAGATTCATGTGGAAGCGATACGTGTCCAATGTTTTATATAATATATAAGATAAAATAAAATGTCAATTATATAGTCTATATTTATATTTATATATAAATATAAATTAAAGTTCAACCATGATTATTAAATTCATATTCCTTATGCTTCAATCACATTCATTCTATACCAACATGAATTTATATTACAATGACGTAAAAATTTATCTTTTTCCTATTAAATTAAAAATATAGTTTTATTAAACCAAAATTTTAAAAATAAATTTAATTTACAATCCCAAATTTTCAAAAATAATATTTTCGACATTTTCCAGGCCACAGTTTTTTATACCACTAAAATCTATTTTTATTATAATAAATACATTTCATATATTTTTT
Organism: Canna indica; assembly: GCA_034359265.1. Lineage (NCBI taxonomy): Eukaryota > Viridiplantae > Streptophyta > Magnoliopsida > Zingiberales > Cannaceae > Canna > Canna indica. Next base: position 51,301,870 of record CP136897.1, read on the forward strand.
TTACTTTTTTATATTTTTTTAGAAAAAAGTTTGTAACGTGTTATCCACTTTTGTGCAAAATAGAATATTTTTTCTCGGTTATTTTATGGATATCCATTTAATGATTTTATAGAAATGTCCATAAAATATCTTTTCTATTAAATGAGCGGGAAAAATTCAAAATGAGCAGAATTTATTATTATTATTATTATTAAACTAGCTGCAATACCCGTGCTTTACACAGATAACTTATAATTTTTTAAAAAATGAAAAGAAATTGAAGATTATATTTTAATATACAAATAGAATAGTTTATCAAAATAATTCTGATATTTTTCATATTTTATAATATAAATTTAATTTGAAATTATATAAATTTAAATTTAGAATTAATTTTTGTAATTTTAGAAAATGGTTATTTAAAATTTTAATAGTAAATTTATTAATAATTTAAATTGTAAATTAAATTTTATCTATAATTTAATATTCTTAATAATTTAAATAAAAAAATTAGAATTAAATAATTGTATACCTACATTTTTCAAGAATAAGTTACTATATTATTAATGTCACACTCCAAACTCAGGATCACGTGATCGGCCAGGGTAAACGTGCATATACCCCGCAGCCTAACTCATGCACATGCCAACTCATAAAAGATAGCGGAAAGAAACAAAAGTTTTTATTATAAAAAGAAACAAAAACAGATTTCATTAAACAATAAAACTTTTATAAAAACACTCAAGTGCGGAAATAAAATGAATCAAAAAGCAACAATTCTGATAATCAAATAAAATCTGAATAAAAACATGAATGCCCCCACCGGACTACAACTCCAAAATGCCAAATCACATTGCATGACAAACTACTACATACTTGACTACGACTGCTATGAGATCAACGTGGCACCTCTGCCCTCCAGCCACATCAAGTGCTCCAGCCTACCTCACCGATCAGGCTTTGCAAAACAAAAACAAACGACAACGGGTGAGTTCAAAAGAACTTAGTGAGCGGTTCTACCGACCCCCACGAGAAACCAACACAGAATAAATAGCATAAAAGCAAACACCTGACTCAAGCAGGAAAGGGGTCACAAGAGAGTGACTAGCTTACGGGCCATCTGGCCACCACATGCCCGAAGGCATCCAACACCTAATTGGTGAAGATCAACAGGCCTAAGTCTACCATGACCTAAGGCAACAAAACATACTAGGATAATCGGGATTGGCCCATCCGAACTTATCCGAATATAAAAAAACTCGGGAATAATCGAGATTGGCCCGTCCGAACTTGCTCCAAGAGATGCGAAGAAACAATCGGGATTCGCCCGTCTGCCCCTTTAAGATATTGCAGGGATAATTGGGATTTGCCCGTCCGAACTTACCCCTTAAAAGCACCTCGGGAATAATCGGGATTTGCCCATCCGAACTTATTCCACGAGGCCACATAGGAACAATCGAGATTTGGACATCCGAACTTGTTCCAAAAGGTAACGTAGGAATAATCAGGATTCGATCATCCGAACTTATTCCTTTAAATATAGAATCTTGGGAACAATCGAGATTTGCCCATCCGAACTTGTTCCAAAAGGTAACGTAGGAATAATCGGGATACGCTCATCCGAACATATTCCTTTAAATATAGAATCTTCGGAACAATTGGGATTTGCCCATCCGAACTTGTTCCAGACATTGGGAATTAGCCATCCAACCTTCCAGGCCTAGCCCGCAATCCGGCTCCTAATCAAGCCTCTCCGCCATTCAATAAGAAATGGCACGACATGACCTCAGTCAAGCCTCTCCTACGGTGTCTTAGGGGTGTCCTTATTGGAAAGTGTCTCAACACTCCAATCAATCCTCCAATGCCCGACCTCAGCTCCTAGACCCGTAGTGTCATAAACCTGTGAGGTTTTATTTCATGCATAAACTTTATTTGTTGGTTCATAACAGATTATTGCCACACCCCAACTAAGGGTAGTGTGACCGGCCAGGGCCTACATCCTACCCTGTAGCCTACTGTCTACACTAACACAAGGAAAACCAAGACATATCGAATAAAAGAAATCTCAACACACTTTACTAAAAGTTTTCAAAGTCATAATTTTTATGTTTTCCAAAATAAGTAAGAACACCAACGTCAAAATAATTGAACATTCAAGTAACAAGTTTTACAACTCTTTTTCAAATACAACTGTTAGTGCATAAACAAAACCAACACTATAGACACTGGTCTAAGACTCATGGACGCCGCTACTAGATATGCCACCACCTCTCACCCACCAGCTGCACCATGTCAACAAGCTAAGTCACTGCTCATGCTCTATAAAAATAAAGAATAAATTGTGAGTCCACTTTGGATTCAGTGAGTGGCTCTAGTGAATCTCCACTTGAGCCTCAGTCATGCATATATGATATAAGGCAACAAAATGAATATACAAGGAGGTAAAATACTTCTAATGCGACTACCGACCCCCAATTGGTCAATCTGTAAAACTAAATATGATAACCTACCATCTCGGCTTATCAAGCCTCCGGCATCCGGCCCTTGGGCCTACTTATGGAATAAATATCTCGGCTACAGCCGTCCCTACCATATCAGGTAGTATCATACTGGCCATCGGCCACATCATCTCAAGATGTAGGCAAACAATCCTGGGCCGTCGACTAGGATGGTCCACTAGTCTTCGGACACTGTCTGGGGTAAGGATAGCTAGTCCCACCCAACTGGGGTCTGGCACCTAGCGGGCCCGCTGGCGCACCTCAAGATCCAACACTGGCCGAGCTGAGCATTGGTCGTTCCCAACCTCCACGCTCCTTGGTGGACCATCTCAAGCACATCACACAATCAATATCCTAGGGTTTCCATATATAGACTTCGGGCCATTGCCCGTATCTGGCCCTAATCCGGGCTACAGGGTCAACAATTTATGCTGCCGTTTCACAATGTGTACACCTAGGAGTTCTAGGTTTCCAAATATTTACAAGAAGTCCTATAAGTGATATTGTCTCCTAGTTAAGTTTCCATATAAACACGAAAGACGTCTCGCGACGCCTTACATGTTGTCTACACTTCTACACTATCTTGGGTGAGGAATTCCTTGTACTGACTTTGGAATTCCACCCATGAACATTTTTGGACAGCATGTATAATCTAAAGAAAAATATTCAAATGTTACAACATCTACTATAAATAACCACAATATTCATGCTTAACAACTTTACACTACCTTAGAAATTAAGCTCAATAAGAAATAATCATCTAACCTGGCAAGGTAGTAATGAATTCAAAAATGTAGGAAATACTAAGCATGGTAAACAATTGCAACATTTCAAAATTTAATGATCTAATGCTAAGGATGGTCATAAGACTAGCATTCCTACAATTCAAAATCAATCAATCAACTTGCTATGATTGATATTCTTCCTAAGTATTGTCATACCTACATGTGTGAACCTTATAATCAAGTAAGTTTCCATCTAAAGCTACTCTCTTCTCCCCTCCCAAGTCTTGGCCGAGCCATGAGCAAGAAGAACCTTGCTCGGCCATGGCCCTTAAGGTAGGAAAGGGAAAGGAGACTCTAGCTATACTTCTAATTCTTCGATTCCGAGTATAACTTAATATTACTAGACTGTTTTACCCCTTCCCTTACCCTTGGCCGAACTCTCTTCATGAGGTATAGGGTTCATTCGGCCACATCAAGAGAGATCTAGAGAAGATATGCTTCATGACGCATGAAACCTATGATTTGAACTACATCAATCATGAACATGAGATCATCTAAGGGCCTTCTTGCCGTCAAGGGAATTGGGAAAAATTTTGGCATGACCTTTCCCCTTTTCCCATGACTCGGCAGCCCTAACAATTGAAAATTGACGAAGAAACAAGGTACTCTGACAAGAAATCATACAAAACAGCGATTACACGTCGATAAAACCAAGATCCAACGGAAAGATCGCGAGAAACTCGTCCTATCACAACTAGGGGTTAGGCTACCCGCCTCACCCATGCTTCTAACTCTAACCACTCACCTAGATTGCGGAGAAAAAAAGATCGGGCGATGATGACTTGAAATTTTCCGGCGGCGACGCGAAATCCCGGATCGATCCAAGTCCTCCAAGCTTTCCCTTGCTCTTCTTCTCTCTCACCCTAGGCAGCCATGTGCGACTCAAGGGATGAGTCGCACGGCTTCAAGATGAGTGTTTTAATCCCTCATCTAGCTTTCCAAAGATAGCTCCATGACTCACTTAACTCATACTCGAACCTCGACAAAACCCGAACTCAACTTGGGTTCTGACTCAACCCATAATATGAATCGATTTAACTTGATTTAAGGAATGAATTCATAAAAGGAAAGTTAATCACCCACATAGATTCCATGAATCATTTGTTGAGTCATACCTATTCACTCGAGGCGATCCTGAGGCTCGACTCGACTACTCCCAGGTCCGGCACGCTACACCAAAATAGATTTTTTTTATTAGGAAATTTTTTTTGGGGTCTTACAACCTTTCCCCCTTAAGGGAAATTCATCCTCGAATTTACTTGAATAACAAAGACTTATCGGCTCCTCGAACAAGGAAGGGTAGCGCTCTCTCAAGTCCTATTCTACCTCCCAAGTGGCCTCTTGCCCGGAATGGTTCTCCCATCTGACCTTTATCAGGGGAATTTCTTTGGACCTTAGCTTCCTGATTTGGCGGTCAAAATCTCTACCGGCCTTTTCTCGAATGAGATGGCCGAATCTACCTCAATAGATTGAGAAGAGGGCTCGATCACATGCAAATCATCTTTTACATACTTCCGCAACATGGATACATGGAAGACCGAGTGCACTCTGCTCAGGCTAGGAGGCAATGCCAGCTCATAGGCCACCTCGCCCCTCCGCTTGAGAACGGGAAAAGGCCTAATGTATATAGGGCTCAGCTTCCCCTTTCTTCCCAAACTGAACCACCCCTTTCATAGGAGAGACCTTCAGAAAGACTAAGTCACCCTCTACACATTCGACTCTGGGCCGCCAGCAATCTTTCCTTTATGGCCTTTACTTTCTCTACCGCTTCCTCAACCAGATCGGGGCCCACCATGAGTGATTCCCCGGCCTCAAACCAGCCCACCGGAGGTCTACACCGCCGCCCATACAAAGCCTCAAAAGGAGCCATGCCAATGCTACTGTGAAAGCTATTTTTGTAGGCAAACTCTATCAGCGGTAGGTGCCTCTCCCAGCCGTCGGCCATATCTAGGATGCATGCTCTCAGCATGCCCTCCAAAGTCCGGATGCTCCTCTCTGACTGCCCGTCAATCTGTGGATGGGAAGCTATGCTGAAATGCACCTAGGTACCCAAGGCTTCCTAGAAGGACTGCCAAAATTGGGCTGTGAACTGGGTACCGCGGTCGGATATAATCATCACCGGGGTACCATGATATGCCACAATCCTATCCAAGAATAGTCGGGCGTACTGCTCCGCAGAGAAGGTAGTTTTCACTAGTATGAAGTGTGCGGTCTTGGTTAACCGGTCCACTACGACCCAAATGGAATCAAAACTGCCTTTTGACTTAGGCAATCCAGTCACTAGATCCATGGTGATTTTCTCCCACTTCCACTCGGGCACCTCGAGGTTTTGCAGAAGCCCCGCAAGCTTAAGGTGTTCGGCCTTCACCTGCTGGCAGACCAGACATTTGGAGACAAACTCTACTACCTCTCTTTTCATACTTTTCCACCAGTAATGCTGCCTTAAATCCCGGTACATCTTGGTGGCCCCCGAATGCATCGTGTAAGTGGAACGATGACCCAGTTCCAAGACTTGCCTGGGCACCTCAACCATATCTGGTACTACTATCTGGTCTCTGAATCTCAGTACACCCTCTGAGTCCAATCTGAAATCGTTCTCTGGATTGCCTCTTTGCACTAGATCCTTGGTCAGCGCACAAAAGGCATCCTCCCCCTGCACGACACGCAGCATGTCCACCAGCGTGGACTGTACCTGCAGGTGTGCCATCAGGGCACCTGAAGCTGACACAGATAAGGTTGCACCCCCATCTAGACGCAAAGCTAACTCTCGAGCTTGAGGCCTCCGCTTAACTTCCAAATGAGCTAAACTACCCATGGACTTTCTGCTCAGAGCATCTGCTACCACATTCGCTTTCCCCGGATGATACGTAATGGTGCAATCATAATCCTTTAGGAGCTCCAGCCACCTCCTCTGCCTAAGGTTCAGCTCCTTTTGGATAAGCAAGTACTGAAGGCTCTTGTGATCTGTGTAGATCTCGCAAGTCTCCCCGTACAGGTAGGGCCGCCAAAGCTTCAGTGCAAAGATCACTGCTGCTAGCTCTAGGTTGTGCATCAGATAGTTCTTCTCATGAACTTTTAGCTGGCGGGACTCATAAGCGATGACTCTACCATACTGCATCAGGACGCAACCCAGGCCAACCCGAGAGGCATCACAGAAGACTACAAACCCTCCTGAATCGGAAGGTACAGCCAACACGGGTGTAGATGTCAAACATGCTGTGAGCTTCAGAAATCTCGCCTCGCATTTGTCATCCCAAACGAACCTGACCTTCTTATGGGTCAACCGAGCCAAAGAGGCTACAATTCTGGAGAAATTCTCCAGAAACTTCCGGTAATAATCGGCCAAACCAAGAAAACTACGGATCTCAATGACACTAGTCAGCCATTTCCAGCTCTACACCACTTCAATCTTGGCAGGATCTACCCTTATCCCTTCCTTGGACACTACATGGCCCAAGAACCCTATACTTTCCAACCAAAATTCACACTTGGAAAATTTTGCAAACAAGCGGTGTTCTCTGAGGGTTTCCAGGATCATTCTCAGGTGCGTAGAGTGCTCTTCCTCACTCTTGGAGTAAACCAGAATGTCGCCAATGAAGATGATGACAAAGTTATCCAAGTACTCTTTAAATACCCTGTCCATTAGGTCCATGAAGACAGCATGTGCATTGGTTTGGCCAAAGGACATCATTAGGAACTCATAGTGACCGTAGCGAGTTCTAAAGGCCGTCTCCGGCACATCGCAGTCCCGAATTCTCAGCTGATGGTATCCGGACCTCAGATCCATCTTTGAAAACAATTGTGCCCCCTACAGCTGGTCAAACAAATTGTCTATCCTCGGCAGTGGGTAGCGATTCTTAACAGTCACCTTGTTCAGTTGTCTATAGTCGATGCACATGCGCATCGACCCATCCTTCTTCTTCATGAAGAGAACCGGGGCACCCCAGGGTGACACACTCGGCCGGATGAACCCCAGGTCTAGCATTTCATGCAATTGCACCTTTAACTCCTTGAGTTTGACCGGTGCCATCCTATAAGGTGGAATGGAAATTGGTTTCACCCCGGGCTGCAGGTCAATGCAAAAAGCAACTTCCCTTATGGGTGGCAATCCCAGCAATTCCTCAGGAAACACATCAGAGAATTCACAGACCATTGGGGTTCTGCTGACATTCCTGGGTTGATAAGGTAGTATAAAACCCCCTCCTCTTGGCTTGTGGCTCCCTATTTAGAGCCGCACAAGCCAATTGAAGAGAGGAGCAACCACCAGCCGCCCCTCTCTCCTCTTCTTCTTCCTTGGAGCCACCGCCCATGAGCCAGCCGCCGAGCCCCTCTCCTTGCCCCCTCTTCCTCTCTCTCTCTTCCCCTCTCCTTGGAGCCAAGCCGACGGCTTGGGTGGAGCCGCCGCCCCCTTGAGGCCGGATTCGGAGGCCGCCGGTATAGAGTTACTTGTATTCCTTCTTCCTAGATCAAGGTGAGTGGTTCCACCCCTCCTTCTCGGGTTTTCTTCGGGTTCTTGAAGCCGTTCTTGAAGGCTTGGATGATTTGATATATTTTCTGGTGAAATCTCAATTTATCGTTGATCTTTTGTGTGCCATGTTTGAGGAGGCGCTACACCTTTCCCTATGTGGCTCGGCAGCCCTAGGAGAATCCTAGGGGTGCTCGGCCAAGGTGGAGAAAGGGGGTGCCCTCCAAGTGTTCGATGAATTGCCTGTGAAGGGTGTAGATTTTTCTTGCCTTCTATGATTCAATTTGTATATGAATCTTGATGCTTATAATTTAAATGCATGATTGGTATTAACTCTGTGATTTTTTTGGAAATATGCCATGTAATTTAAATATGAGTTTGATTGTGAGGCCATGAGGGTTATTGATTTAAATTCTTGAACACATAGGTTGGTTCTCGTTAAAGAGGGTTATGATGCTTAATCCTGATGTTAATCATGGTATATGTGTTAAGCATGGTATATGTGAGATTTATCTTGATAATTTTAGTCCTGATGTGATAGTAATTAGGGAGTTGTATTCTGTGAATTTTCAGATTTAAATCTTAATTATGCTGAAACTTAATGTTGCTGGAATTTCATGCCGAGATGATGAATCTGTGCTGTTTTTAAATTACCTACTGTGATGTGTGTAATTCTCTGAACATAGTCATGTAACCTATCATTTCAACTAGAAAACATAGTTTGAAAACATAGGACACACTCTGAAGACTAGATTCGGGTTAGATACATCAGTTTCGGGCAGAACAGTATGCTAAAACAAAACCCAAATCTTGGTGATCTAAATTTTAATTGCATAATTAAAAATTGGGCAAAGGGTGAGCATAATCTGTTATGAATCAACAAATAAAGTTTTGCATGAAATAAAATCACACGGGTTGATGATATTACGGGTCTAGGGAATGACGTCGGGTATTGGAGTGTTGAGACGTTTTCTAATAGGGACACCCCTAGGACACCATAGGAGAGACTTGACTTAGGTCATGTTGCGGCATATTTTTATGAATTGTGGAGAGGCTCATTGAGGAGCCGGGTTGCGGGCTAGACCCGAGAGGTTGGATGTCAAATTCCCAACTTGTGGAATAAGTTCGGTGGTTCTTTCCCGATTGTTCTATTTTGGCCTCGTGGGATAAGTTCGGAGGGCCTACCTGATTATCCCCGAGGTGGTTTTAAGGAATAAGTTTGAGGGGCCTACCCGATTATTCCTGAGATATCATAGAGGAGTAAGTTCGGAGGGCCTACCCGATTACTCCTGTGATATCTTAAAGGGGCAAGTTCGGATGGGCGAATCCCGATTGTCCCTACGCGTCTCGTGCAGCAAGTTCGGAGGGCCTTCCCGATTATCCTAATATGTGTTATTGCCTTGGGGCATGATAGGCTTAGGCATATTGATCTTCACCGTTTGGGTGTTGGCTGCCTTCGGGCAGGTGGCGGCCGGATGGCCTATTAGCTAGTCACTTCCTTGTGACCTTTTCCTGCTTGAGTCAGGGGTTTTATGCTTGATGCATCTTATCTGTGATGTTTTTTGTGTGGGGGTTGGTAGAACCACTCATTGAGTTCTTTGAACTCATCCATTGTTGTTGTTTTGCTTTGTAGAGCCTGACCGGTGAGGTGGGCTGGAGCACTTGGTGCGGCTAGAGGACAGAGGAGCTACATTGATCTCATAGCAGTCCTAGTTAGGGTCGTAGTCGAGTCTTTTGGTAGTGTGTCATGCACCTGTGTTGGTTTTTTTGAGTTGTAGCCCTTGAGGGCATTTATTTCATTTTACTCAGATTTCATTGTATTTGGTCTGTTGAACTTGATTTATTATTTCCACATTTTCATTCTTCTGCTAAAATTTATTTATGATGAACTTTCGTTTGATTTCTATTTGAAATAAAAGCTTGTTTATTTCTTTCCGCTACTGTTATTTCTTATGAGTTGGCATGTGCATGGTTTAGGTTGTGGGGTATAGGCATGTATACCCTAGTCAGTCACATGACCCTGAGCTGGGGCGTGACAATTGCAGTCGTAGGCTTAGCTCCAACTGGCTGTGTAGGTAGGTTTGCCAGGCTTAGCTGCTCTCTGCCATTAATTCTTTCCTTTATCTTCTTCTTCCTCATGTTAAAGGTAGATAGTGATACATCTCTGCTGCAATATCTTCCTACACTGCACTCAGTGAGGGGCTTCTTCCTCTGTTTTGGATATTTGTCATGTGTATATAATATATTACACCATCTCCTGCATCGCGTTGCACCACGGCAACGATCTCGCCTACACCGGCTTGTGGGACCGGACGGTGAAGGCATGGCGGCTGAGCGAGGGGTAGGTTAGCTCCACGAGGGGCAGGTCAGCGCCATGCTCGTCAACCAGCTGAACGACCGCCTCTTCACCGCCTCCATCGACGATGCGGTGAAGCTGTGGCGGGGGGTGTACGGTGATAGCTCGCACACGCTGACCATGGTGCTGCAGTTCCAATTGTCGCCGGAGCTCGCCGGAGATGGGTGGCAGCAGCGGGAGGAAGATGGAGGAGGATGAGGGGAGAGAGGTGGGATTCAATTAAAAAAATATATTAAAAAATAATCTGACGTGTATAGTTAACATGAAGAATGAATTCTTTAAATAATTTCTGAATTGCCACGTCACTAAGTTTACGGGCGACATCACAGTTTGCAAACGGATGGCCATTATTGAAACCAATGTTAAAGTTCTTATATACAATTGAGACCAATCAAAGAATTGGCCAAAACTGAAAACTTCTCGAAAGTTGGGGCTATGTTCGTCTAATAACCCTTTATTATATAAAGATTAGATTAGATTAGAATTGAAAATTAAGAAATTTGATATACATAATTAAAATATAGAGTCAAAAATTAGAAAATTAAGAGTAATTAATTAGAATTTGAACCGGCTTTATTTGGAAAGTAATCATAGTTAATTAAATAGATTTGGAAATTTGGAAATTATGCATAATGATATTAATTTTAAAAAATCAAAATTAATTATTTTTCAATATTAATAATATTCGAAATTAATTTAATTTATAAATTAGATATGAAAATTGTTTTGGATGGAACACAGTTTCATGTGAAAGCGATGATACATGTCCACCCGGGGTTTTATTAAATGGGTGGGAATTGTAATACCCGGGGTTTCCTAATATAAAATTTCATTGGTACAGCCCATCGGATTGGGAACTAACCGGGTCGAGTCATGAGATCGCCGCGAGTAGGAGGTATGAGTTAAATTTTAAATTCATGGTTAATGCTTTTGAAATGTATATGTTGGGTTGACTCAAGTCGGGTTGAAATCGGGTTCGCGGATCGAGTCGGGATCCAATCCGGGCTTAGGTGGAGTCGAGTGAGGGGGTTAAGTGAAGAAGGGCATAATTGTCAAAAAAAAATGAGAAGAGAGAATTAATCCCTCACCCCAAGCCATCGTGCAGCTCAAGACAAGTTGAGCTGCACGCAGCCCGAGGTGAGGAGGAGTGGATAAGAGGAGCTCTTGGGCGGCGCCGGATCTGCGTCGTCACCGGAGAAATCAGGATCGTCTTCATCTCTCCCATCTTCTTCTCTAGTCGAGGTGAGTGGTCTAACCGAGATCCATAGGGTAGGCGGGTAGCCGACCCAAGGTATTGGGGATTTTGTTGATTTCTCATTATATTTTCGTCGTCTCGTCGAAATTTTTATCGAGATCTGATCCTCTTGTGTATATGTTGTTGAACGACGAAGTTTCACAGAGTTTTCCTCAGATTAGGGGTCAGCCACATGATGGAAAAAGGAGAAAGGTCATGCCTAATTTTCCCCAATTTCCCAGAGTGGTCGTAACATCTTGGATCGAGTTCTTTTCATTATTGGTGGCTCGATTAATCTTGATCAAATTTGGCTATCTACTCATGTTTTCTCATATTTAGGCATTTAGACATTAAACATAAGAGAATGTAAGTCTATGAATCAAGTTTGGGCTTAAGATAAAATTTCTAAGTCACTTTGTTGACTTAGGTCAAGGTATATACTTCTAGTTTTCACAAATCAAATTTTTAAATTCATACAAAATCATATATTTGACGAAAAAAATTTATGCCGATTGTTGAACGAAAATTTTTGATACCAATGAATGGTCATTTGAAATGCATGTATCAAATTTGAACTCAGCATGAATTTTTTTTAATTCATTTTTCATCCTATATTGATTTTAATAAACAAATAGATGTTTCTAGCTATCATCCATGATATCAAAATCATTTCTAAAATAATTTTACTCAAGAAATTTTGTGAATGATATTAAAAATTGAATCAAAATGGTATACATGAGTTTTCATTTGAAGTTTTTGAAGAAAAATCGATGTATCGGAAAGATTGATATTTCAAATAAGTGATACTTTGTGTTTTCGAAATTCAACTTCAAAATTCCATTATCAATCAGATTCTTGATGAAATGTTTTGAAATTTTTACTGAAGAAACTAGATTTTTCAGTGGATGTGCAGTTTCAAGAAACAATTAAAAAGGATTTTTTTATATTTCTCTAGAAATAACTGAAATTGATACCAATTGTAGGTCGAAATGGTATTTTTGTAATTTTCAGTTATTTTTAAAACTTGTTCAATTTTAATTCAAACTTTCATGACACCACATGATGGTCATGTAAAGAGTATATGTCAAGTTAGAAATAAAAATTATGTCCTTAAGTTAAGATATCAACCTAGCATGGTTTCATTCAAAACTAAGCTAGTTATCATGAAACTTGCTAAGTTTCAATCTTATCATTTACTCATGGTTTTTCAAATTTAAGCTCATGGACACCTAATCATGTGTAAATCTAAACATGTTTGTTAAATATGGATTGAAAATGAGACCTTTAAGTCAACTTGTTGACTTGGGTCAACTTGGTTCAAAAGAGGTAAGCATGAATTGCCCTCTATGTCATTTTATCCATATCCATATGAATTTTTCATTCTAAGTGCATGAAAACATGTCATACCTATTCCTAAACATGTTTATGAACTTTGGACTTAAAATGAAAAGCCCAAGTCGATTTATTGACTTGAGTCCAACTTTTCAAGCTAAAGTCCCTTAAAATAAGATACCAATTGTATTTGATCATCTAGACATGAATTTTCAAGTTTTAAATATCTAGACTCATGTGATATGTGTATCTAAACATGTTCATTTGGTGTTTACTCAAAATGAGATCTCTAATAAGAAATTTTAACCTAGAGCAAGTTTCATTCAATCAAGATATCATGAAATTGCCTAAGTTATCCAAATTTTTTCTACTCATGAAAATTCAAACATTTATCATGCAAAATCAATCATGAGTATATAGAGACATCATTAAACATGTATATTCAATTATTAAACTAAGATTTTTGCAAAATTAAATCCATACCTTAGTCTTTAAAATTTTTGCCAAACTTGTCATTTACTTTTTATTTTCTTTCAGATAGCATAGCCTTCAATGTTTGCCACTTTCTTAACTTGCAAGTAGGCTTCATTAGTATCAAAATGAAATTATATGCCAACTAGCAAGCTAACATACTAAATAGCAAAGGTTCAATGCAAAGTTTCATTTAAAAACCTTAACCTATGCAAAATAGTATAGATTCATTTTAAAGAATTAACATGTTATCAAAATGAATCGAAGAGATCTTAAAATATGAAATATTTGAGGGATAAGATCTCTAAACATGTTTAACTAGTTTGGACTTAAGGATAAGGTCTCTAATAATGAATATCAACCTAGAGCAAGTTTCATTTGATGAAATTTGCCTAAGTGCTAAAATTCTACCTACTCATGAAAATTCAAGGGTTTAACATGCAATTCTAATCATGAGTATAGAGACACCAACCAACCATGAAAATTGAGGTATTAGACTAGAAATATGCAATAACCAAAAACATACCTTATCCATGTGAATTTAGCCAAACTTTTCATTTTTCATTGATATAGTCTTCCATTCTTAATTACCAATAACTTACAAGTATACTTCATAAATAGAAAATGAAACCAAATCTACATGCAAGTTATCAAACTAAATAGCGAAGTGTAAAAAAAACAAGTATCATTTTCCAAATTCAACTTCACTAAATAGCATAGATTAATTTTCATATAAATCATTCATGATAACAAAATGAATCAAGAGATCTCAAACTATGAAATTTTGAAAAATAAGATCTCCAACCCTTCCTATTGGTTGAAAACCGAAAGCCACAATTAGCCTATGATTTAAAACCGCAAGGTCGCTTAGGCCCATTACATGCCACATAGGTCTCCAAAGAGACCGGAAATCAAAAAATTAAAAATCATTTCATAAAACATATCAAGAGCAGGCAAAACCAACTCAAATTAAGCATAGTATCATAATCTTCAACTAAGGTAAAACAATGCAAGTTATAAGATGATACCGGAATAGTTTTGATGCCGACTTTACCTAAGGCATCAAGGTAGCTTGAAGTTGCAACCATGGGAGGATTCATCATTCAAGTCCATGGTCAACTTCAATCCTTAAAGTTTCTTTACCCTTGTGCGGTTGCTTCCCCTACAAAAGAGCATGAGACCTTTGGTACCCAAGTAGCTTTGGGTCCTTGGGAGTTAAAGGACTTAACTACCCAAAGTGTCTTAACACCACTTGGGTTCATCTTAAGTGCACAATCATATATAGCATGCCCATAAACACCACAACAAAAGCAATGACCATTAAATTTCTTTTTGTTTTTGCTATGGACATGAGATTTATTTTTAGAATGCTTGTCATGTGAAACATGATGAGTATGAGCATTCTTGGAAACATCATTCCCCTTCTTATGATCATGAGGTTTAAAAGTAGAATGTTTAACATGAGATTTAACATTAGCATAAACATTCCTTTTTGAAAAATCATTTCTACTAAAATTCTTAAATGAGGAAATATTTTTCATTTCATTCATTTTCTTGTTTAGGTTTAGAATCTCATTTTTCAAATCAATCATGAAATTATGTAAAGCATGCATTTGAGATTTCAACATATAATTTTCATTTTTGATTTTTGAGTTTTCATGTTTCAAAATCTCATTCTCAATTTTGAAACCATTTTTCAAGTTTTCATTTTCAAGCTTTAAGTTCTTAAGCTCAAGTTTCAACATATCATGACAAGGATCAAATGAGCTAGATTTCAATTTCTCATTTTCTAATTCTAGAGCATGCACATGTGAACGAAGTCTAGAATTCTCATTTTTAATCCTTTTGTTTTCCTTATCCTTTTTCAAGAGCAAGGCATACATGATTTTATACTCATCTATTAATTCATCAAAATCATGAGAGTTGGATGAGTGAATACTATCATTGTTATTAACATGACTAGAAGAAGTGGAGTGTACCTCATTGTTATCATTCATGAGGCATTCTTTTGAGATGACTTCATAGTCATGAAAGGAGGATGCTTCACTTGAGTAGGATGATGTGGAAGCATTTGACTTCCTCTTTGCCTTGTTCTTCATGGAAGGGCAATTTTTCCTCACATGCCCTTTTTTTTGCACACATGACAAATCACCTTCCTTTTTCGACTTTTAGTGCTCCTATGACTGGAGGCACTATGGGCTTCAAAAACCATATTAGTATTGGGTAGATGACAATTGTCATCACTCCCCTCATCAAACGTTTTGAGTTCTTAGGTTTTTGGATAATTATAAATCATATTTAAAGTGGCTCAAATATCGAATGCGGAAGTGCAATGCATGATCTTTTCAAAGACATTATTTTCCAAAGAACAAAAAATGCAGTTTGTAGCTTTAGCATTTAATTCAAACATATCAATTTGTTCTTGGGTCCATGCATTCATATTTTCCTTAGGTTCTATGTATTTTGACTTTACCATATTAAAAACACCTAAACCTTGAGTCTTTAGGAAAGTGTACATTCTACCCATCCAAAGATCAAAGTTAGACTCATCGAACCTCGGAGGTTAGACGCTACCAACTCTAGAGCCATTCTCGGATCGAGACAATGTGTAGAAGAGATGGAGAAATCTCAAGCTACGGACATGCTCTGATACCAATTGAAGTCGAAATGGCAACACTAGAGGGGGGGTGAATAGTGTGTTAACTAAATTAATTAGCCTAAATTCAATTTTAATCGTTTCTCAATTCTTTTAGGCAAGATGCAATCTTGCAATTTAAATGCGGAAGCAATATAAACAATTAAGCACAAGCAACAATAAATATCAATGCTAACACGGTAATTTATAGTGGTTCGGCCCCAATACCTACTCCACTACCTAAGCACCCCGCTTAGGATTTCCAAACTAGGTTTACTAGATTAATTTGGTTTCCCTTACACAAAGGACTTTGACTCGAAGAGTCGCACTCTCGACCTAAGACACTTCCACACCCGGAAGTCTCCGCCTTCTTATCAAAAGCACTATTTCACCTCAACCCTAAGGGACAACTAAACTAATCATAGTAACAACTAATTTTTACACAGTGGCTTTACACCTTCACAACAAGGTAATCACTTCACACAACAAGACCTAACAACCTAGGTCTTACAAACGTACAAATAAAATAAAAATGTGTTCAAATAAACAGTTAAAATACAATCAAAAGAGCTAAAAGATTAAACTAAAGATTAATGCTCCTTTGCAAGCCTTTGGCGCCTTCAACTTGTCAGGAGGTAGAACTCGTATTAGATCCCGAGTTGAGGAAGAAAGCTAGGCGCTTGCGAAAATGTTCGCGGAAGAACATAGCGCTGCTTAGTCGATCTTTGAAGGCTCAATTCTCCCTTTTGAGTGCTCAATAACGTCTGTAAGAATCAAGGAAGAGCTTTAAAAAAGATTAGATGAGGTATATTTATACCCTCACCAAGAAATGACAACTCAACGGATAGAAAACTATCCGTTGCAGTCGCCCGGTTGACCGACGCAGGGAAGCAAGCGATGCGCGATCGTGCGATCCTCCGTTCGGTCGACCGATTGGTCGACCGATGAGCATTTTGCTCAAATTTGGCCTCTATCGGTCGACCGCACCCGCTCGACCGAAGTAGCCACTGCCAGGTTTTGGCATTGTTTGGTCGATCGACCGATCGACCGATTTGACTACTACCAATTTCCTTACCCTATTCGATCGACTGAACTTAGGCTGAATTTGTTTTCTTCAGCCTTTTTCTTCCGCGCTTCATTTCTGGGTTCTGCCTTTCGACGAACATCAACTTGGAGAGTTTTCTATGTGATCTTCGGACTCGTCCAAGACGTCTTTGGTGCACACGTCGATCTTCGAGAAATTCCACGACGAACCCGAGCGTGACGATCAATGTCCTTCCGATTTTCTGATTTCTTCCTATTTATCCGATCGAGGACATCAAACACTAATTGTTATGGAACCTGAAAGATTTCTCGACGAAATATTAGTTCCATGTTTGTTATCATCAAAACTGAGATTAAGATATTAAGACCAAGGTTGAAAACCTAAAGCCAACACCACCTAACTGGGGTCTGGCACCTAACAAGCCCGGTGGCGCACCTCAAGACCCAATACTGGCCGAGCTAAGATAGAGACTAGATGTAGACGAGATGGTGAAATCTAAATCCACGACCCGCTCTGATACCAAATGTGGGCGAAATGGCGACATTAGAGGGGGGGTGAATAGTGTGTTTACTAAAACAATTAACCTAAATTCCAATTTTGATCGTTTGATAACTTGTTTAGGCAAGATGCAATTATGCAATTGAATGCGAAAGCAAGATAAAGCAATTAAGCACAAACAATTTAAAACAACGCAAACACAAGATTTATAGTGGTTCGGCCCCAATGCCTACTCCACTACCTACGCACCCCGCTTAGGATTTCCAAACTAGTTTTACTAGATTAATTTACGTTTCCCTTACACAGAGGACTTTTCACTTGAAGAGTCTCACTCTCGACCTAAGGTACTTCCACACCCGGAAGTCTCCGTCTTCTTATCAAGAGCACTCTTCCACCTCAACCCTAAGGGACAACTAAGCTAATCCTAGTAAACACTAAGTTTACAAAAGTGGCTTTACACCTAACACCAGGTAACCACTTATACACTCAAGACCAAACACCTGGTCTTCACACGCACAAATAAAAACACAGATTCAAACAAATAGTAAAAATTACAATTGAAATAGCTTAAAGAGAAAACCAATTATTGCAAGCTCCTTTCACAGCCTTGGAACCTCAAACTCGCCAAGTCGTAGAGCTCGATTCAATTCCCGAGTTGAGGCAGTAGTTGGCGCTCGAGAAGGTGTTCTCGAGTCATAGCTTGATCAATCGTTGGAAAGCTCAAATCTTCCTTTTAATGGCTCAATAACTTTTGTAAGAATCAAGGAAGAAGAATAAAAGAATCATATGAGGGTATATTTATACCCTGCTGAAAAAACGACTGCTCAACGAATAGAAAACTATCCGTTGTAGATCGCCGGTCAATTGGTCGATCGACCGACTGATCGACCGCTCACATCGATCGTCGCTTTTCGTATGTGGTCGGTCGACCGTCCAGACGCGACAGTTCATTCCCTCAATCCAGTTGACCCATCACCCGATCAACGCAGGGAAGCCAAGATCGCGCGCTGTGTGGTTTTTTACTCCGGTCGACCGCTAGGGCTACTGCCGAAAACCAGCCTCTGTCGGTCGACCGATTGGTTGACTGAAGTGCCCACTGCCTATTTTCGGCAATGTTTGATCGATCGACCGATTGACCGTAATGGCTGGTGTAATTTTTCTTACC
Source organism: Canna indica (assembly GCA_034359265.1). Classification (NCBI taxonomy): domain Eukaryota; kingdom Viridiplantae; phylum Streptophyta; class Magnoliopsida; order Zingiberales; family Cannaceae; genus Canna; species Canna indica. Next base: position 51,320,333 of record CP136897.1, read on the forward strand.
CTATTCGGTCGACCGCCCGGTCGACCGAACTTAGGCTAAGTTGTATTTTTCAGCTGATTTCTTTCGCGCTTCATTTTCGGGTTCCGGCTTTTCAACGAGCATCATCTTGGAGAGCTTTCCATGTGACCTTTGGACTCGTCCAAGTGACTTTGGTGCACTCATCGATCTTCGAGAATGTCACGCCCCAAAATTTAGTCACGTGATCGGCTAGAGTGCAGTCAAGCACCCCGAAGCCTAACCCACTATACAAACATTTAAATAGGTACAACTTGAAAACAAGGTGTCTATAACATAACTAGGAAATAATCAATAGCAACTCAGTGATAAAGACACAATCCACATACCAGATATCTCATAAAAATGATTCAACAAAAAGTTTAAACAACTCCATGACACTCTAGAGACTATAATGTCTTAGTTCTCAAACAGGACTTGACTCAACTAGACTCGACTACGCCAGCCAGCTCACGAGATCGCTATCGGAGTCCGTCCTCATCAGCTGCGCCATACCTCAGGGTCACGCTCTGCAAAACAAACATGAGAGTAAAAGTGAGTATAAAACTCAGTGAATGGTCTCCCAATCCTTAGGAAATGGAATTCAATAATGGTAGTGCATACAATATATCAAGTTATACATGTAAGGAAAACAATTTCATCCGAATCTACGGGAAGCACTTTCTAAGTTCTGAATCCCAATTAGTTACTTTTCTCAGTTTCACTGATCTAGGAAGGCCCTCTAGACTCAGTGTCCAACTGCCTCTCCCCCTCGGGTACACTGGTCTAGGAAGGCCCTCTAGCACCAGTACCTACTGTATCTCTACTCGGGTCACTGGTCTATGAAGGTCCTCTAGAACCAATACCCAACTATTTTTCTGCTCGGGTTCACTGGTCTAGGAAGGCCCTCTAGATCCAACACCCGCTCGGTCAGGAAGGCCCTGTGCGTACCACTCGGCTTGCATGCGGCCCATAGTCATCACGTGCGCTACGCGCACTACTCGGCCCACCGGCCCCATGTATCTCGTGCGTGGAACGTACCACTCGGCCTAATATGCCCTGGACCACTACCCGAGGGTCACATCCTCGTGTCAACACACCCAAGGTTCACTTATCCCAAGTATCAACTAAAACCCCAATTGTTTATGACGGATTAGGAACATCACACCGAGACCGCATCCCGACCCGATTAACATGCACTACGAAAATTTCAGCTTACTGAAATCGTCCATTTCCTACCCCCATGTTACTGTTCAAGTCACTTAAGTACTTTCTATGTTCCCAAAGCATACCTTACATGCAAATCGATAGGTTACACCAGTACCTTTTGCCTTAAATTGATTGATCAAACTACTAAATCAAATCAGCATAAATTTGACTAAATTTTCAGCACAACACATTTCAGCTTCTATTATGTGTATCATTTCAGCATCATGCCAAATGAAATTTCAGCATTTTATTATATAAAATCTAAGTCTCAAATACAAAAGATTTCAACAATATTACTATAAAATTTATAGCATATAATTTCATCAAACTATAATTTCAGCAAAATATACATTCAACAAATCACAATTTCAGCAACTATAATTTCAGCCAAACTTAATTCCAGCAACTATAATTTCAGCCAAACTTAATTTCAGCAACTATAACTTTCAGCCAATCACAATAAGAAAGCAAATCCAAATTCTCAAATTTCATACACCCAAAGCAAGCGGTCACGAGAAGAGATGTGCGGCCAATCCTAGTAACCTTAGTTTGGTGTTTAATTTAGCAATCAAGCACTCATTCTCTCACACCGAATTAAAGAAAATAATCCATATAATACCTAAAGATTTCAGGTTGCTTCCTGGAGGTGTGCGGTCAATGAAGAGGAGGAATTCCTAAATCTAGGGTTCCCAATTCCACAACCAAACATGCTATTATCAAAACCAAGGAGGATTACAATTACATGACAGGCCATTCATCTAAATCAATTAGGAAATTGATCCAAAATTCCCAAGTTTTCGAGAGACAGTGGGCGGCTACCAGAGGAATGGAAGAGTCCAAAACAAGAGGTGCAAGAACCACTCACCGGAAAGAAATCGGAGAAGACAAGGAGTAGGGAAGGCCTATTGATGCTCGACGCCGATGATTCGCGAGTTTTCGGCCGGATCGGACACCCCACTCAAAACCTTGGTCGCTGCCCCTTCTCTCCCAAGTGCCTCGGGTTGCGTGCGGCTACAGTGCCATACGCCCCCCAGGTGACAGGGATTTTATTCTTTTTTTTTTCCAAAAACTTGGGCTGAAATTAAATCTGTCCCTAACTTAAGTGGTTCACTAAACCTTCTCTATCTCACCCGAACTAAGTCCGAATTCGGATCCGATTGAACCGATGGATTCCCCTCGAAGTCCTCTTTAACTAAGTCCGAATTCGGATCCGATTGAACCGATGGATTCCCCTCAAAGTCCTCTTTAACTACGTGACACATAAAATATTTTACCACTTATATTTTAATTAAGAAAATTTTTAGAGTAATCGGGTCTCACCTTAAGGTAAGCATCAATGCTCAACCCCGCGCGCGCCATCTGGCGTCACACGCAACCCGCTGAAATAAGTATACACAAAATAATTTAGCGGGTATTACAGAGAAATTTCCACGATGAACCCGAGCGCGACGATTAATGTCCTTTCGATTTATCGATTTCTCTGATTTTTTTGATCGAGGACATCGAACGCTACTGATATGGAACCTGAAGATATTCTCAATGAAATCATTAGTCCTATGTTTGTTATCATCAAAACCATCAAAACCGAGATTAAGACTATGGTTGAAAACCTAAAGCCAACAATCTCCCCCTTTTTGATGAGACCAACATCCTTAAGAAAATATAATCATTAAAGCATATAGGATATCAACTTAGGGATTTCTCCCCCTATCAACATGCATATCTATGAGAATAAACTCCCCCTATCTATATGCATGAGTTTCCTATATTTTCCTCACCTTTACCCATAGTTTTCTCCTATATTTTCTTATACTTTTCTCCATAGTTTTCTCCCCCTTTATACCTACACTCTTTTTCTCCCCCTTTATACCTATACTCTTCTCCATATTTCTCCCCCTTTTGACATCAATCAAAAATGGCAAGAAAGGTCAATCTAGTCAAAGGGATGAAACACAATTACTTTTTAGCTGAGACTCTAAGGAGTATTTTTCATGAAATAAGAAAATCTCAACCAAAGGGATGGAAAATAAGTAATTTGATATGAAATAAAGACATACATGATAAAAGAATGATAGATACAATTCAACACTCAATCATGTATGCACTCAAGTATGAATGTATTCATATGTTTTTCATGACATTTTTAGATTTGATTCAAACTTTCAAACTACCAAGATATGGTCATTTCACTCATGTATTAAGTTTGAAGTGAAACTAATGTCATTTGATCTAAATATGAACTTAGCACATTTTCATTTGAAATAAGCATGAAAACATGAAGTTGCTAAGTCTCAAGTTTTGCTATCTATTCATCTTTTCTCAAACTTAGACATCGAGACATTAAACATGAGATAATGTAAGTCTATGAATCAAGTTTGGGCTTAAGATGAAATTTTTAATTCACTTTGTTGACTTAGGTCAACCTATACTTAAAATTTCAAAAATCACACATTTAAGTTTATACAAAATCATATTTTTGATGAAAAACTTTGGTACCAATTTTTGGATGAAAATTTTTGATACCAAATATTGAATGACCATTTGAAATACATGAATAAAGTTTGAACTCAAGAGAACTTTCAAAGACCATTTTTCATTCTATATTGATTTTAATGAAAACACTAGATATTTCTAGCTATCATTCAAGAATTCAAAATCATTCCTAGAAATGATTTTACTCAATCAATGGTATGAATGATATTGGAAACATAATCAAAATGGTATACACAAACTTTCATTTGAAGTTTCCAAAAAATCAAAGTATTAAGAAGATTGATATTTCAAAAAGATGATACTTTGCATTTTGAAAATCCAACTTCAAAATTCCATTATAAATTAGATTCTCGATGAAACTTTTTGAAATTTTTAATGATAAAACTAGATTTTTCAGTGACTGTGTAGTTTCAAGAATTATTTAAAAAAGATTTTTCTATATTTTTCTAGAAATAACTGAAATTCATACCAATTGTAGGTTGAAATGGTATTTTTGTAATTTTCAGTTATTCTTACAACTTGTTCAATTTCCATTCAAACTTTCATGACACCACATGATGGTCATGCAAAGAGTATATGTCAAGTTTAAAATGAAAATTATGTCCTTAAGTCAAGATATCAACCTAGCATGGATTCATTTAAAACTAAACTAGTTTTTATGAAACTTGGTAAGTTTCAATCTTAACATTTACTCATGATTTTTCAAATTTAAACCTATGGATACCTAACATGAGTAAATCTAAACATGTTTCTCAAATATGGATCATAAATGAGACCACTAAGTCAATTGGCTAACTTCGGTCGACTTGGTTCAAAAAAGATAAGCATGAATTGACCTCTATGTCATTTTATCCATATCCATATAAAATTTTCATTCTAAATGAATGGAAATATGTCATCCTTATTTCTAAACATATTAATGAGATTTGGACTTAAAATGAAGTGACCAAGTCGATTTGTTGACTTGGGTCAAACCTTCTCAAACTTAAGTCCTCTAAAGTGAGATACCAATTGTATTTGTTCATCTAGACATAAATTTTCAAGTTTTAAATATCTAGACTCATGTCATGTGTGTATCTAAACATGTTCATTTCATTTTTACCTTAACATGAAGTCTCTAAAGAAGAATTTTAACTTAGTTCAAATTCACAAATATCAAGATATCATGAAATGAGCTAAGTTATCAAGATTTTTTCTACTCATGAAAATTTAAATATTTATCATGCATAATCAATCATGAGTATATAGAGACATCATTAAACATGAAAATTCAAGAATTATACAAAGATTTTTGCAAAATTAAAACCATACATTTTTCTTGAAAATTTGCCCAACTTTTTCATTTTCTTTTAGATAGCATTGTCTTCATTTACATTCACAACTTGCCAGTAGACATCATTAGTATCATAATGAAATAATATGTCAACTAGCAAGCTAGCAAACTAATTAGCAAGGGTTCAATACAAAGTTTCATTTAAAACCTTAACCTATGCTAGATAGTTGAGATTCATTTTAAGATGGATACCATGGTTTCAAAATGAATCTAAGGGATCTTAAGATGTGAACCATTTAAGGAATAAGATCTCTAAGCATATTTAACTAGTTTGGACTTAAAAGAATGTCTCTAGTATCAACCTAAAGCAAGTTTCATTTGATGAAATTTGCCTAAGTGCTGATATTCTACCTACTCATGAAAATTCAAGAATTTTACATGTAATTACCGTCATGAGTAATGAGATATTATTTGAGCTTAAGCATTGAGGTATAACACTAAGATTTTGAATTAATTGAAGTTATACATTATTCATGAAAATTTAGCCAAACTAATCTTTTTCTTCCTAGTTAGCCTTCCTAACATATTTATAACTTGCAAGTAAGCTACACTAATATTTTAGTGAAAATATAGCTACTTAGCAAGCTAGCTCAACCAAGAAGCAAAGATAGGCATCAAGAATCATTATCAAAGATCACTTTGCTAAATGGTTTGAAATCCATTTTAAAATGAAATCGAGTGATATCAAAACGAATTTGAAGAGATCACACGAATAATAAATTAAAACATGATCTCCAACCCTTCCTATTGGTTGAAAACCGAAAGCCACAATTGGCCTACGATTTAGGCCCATTACAGGCCACCTGGGTCTCCGAAGAGACCGGGAAATCAAAAATCAAAAGCATTTTCAAAAGAACTCTTTTGCAAGAGCGGGGAAAGCAACTCAATCTAAACATATATCAACACTCCAACTTAAATAGAACAAACCAAAGAAGGAGATGATACAAAATATACCTAGATGCCAATTTCCATACTTTAGGCATCATGATGATTCGAAGTTGCAACCCTCTTGGAGATTTCTCATTTATATCCAAGGTCAACTTCAACTCTTCACTTCTCTTTATCCTTGTGTGGGGGTAGCTCCCCCTACAAGAGAAGATGAGACTTTTGGTACCCAAATTGCTTTGGGTCCTTGGGGGTGAGTTGGCCTAGGAATCCAAAGTGTCTTAACTACACTTGGATTTTTCTTGAATGCACAATCAACAATAGCATGGCCAAAAATACCACAACAAAAACAATGTCCATTGAATTTCTTTTTATTTATGCTATGGACATATATTAGATCTATCATTTGAATGCTTGATATGTGAGACATGATGAGTATGAGCATTCTTAGAAACCTCATTCATCTTCTTATAATTATGAGGTTTAATGGTAGAATGCATGGTATGAGAGGCATGATGAGCATGGGAATTCTTAGATGAAATATTTTCATTTTGAACATGAGATTTAAATGTGGAATGCCTAACATGAGAATGATTATGAACATTGGCATTCTTTACATAGACATTTTTCATTCTTGTGTTCTTAGGGAATGAAACATTTTTCAATTCGTTTACTTTCTTATTTAAGGACACAACCTCATTTTTTAATGAATCAAGAGATTGATATAAGGCTTTAGATTGAGATTTCAAATTGTTGTTTTGACTTGTAATTTTTGAATTCTCAAGTTTCAAACTTTCATTCTTAAGCTTTATGTCCTTAAGCTCTAGTTTCAACCTATCATGGGAAAAATCAAAAGAGCTAGATTTCATTCTCTCATTTTCTAGTTTTAATTCATCCACATGAGAGTTAAGCCTTATATTATCTTTCTTCAATCTTTTATTTTTATTACCCTTTTTAACAAGCAAGACATACAATTTTTGACATTCCTCAACTAGTTCTTCATATGGCATATTGAATGAACTAGAAGAGCTAGTACTATCATTATCATTATTATGACTAGAAGGGAAAGAGTGTACCTCATCATTAGTACTCATGCGGCAAACTTTTGAAGTAGCTTCATAGTCATTGCAAGAGGATGCTTCATTTGAATAGGATGATGATGTAGAAGCTTTTGACCCCTTCTTTGCCTTATTTTTTATGGTAGGGCAATTCTTCCTTACATGCTCTTTCGCTTGGCACACATGGCAAATCACTTTTCTTTTTTGGCTCTTGGTGCTACTTCTTTGACTAGAAGAGCTATGGGTATCAAAACCAAGATTAGTAGTAGGTGAGTGACCATTGTCATCACCACCTTCACCAAAACTGCCAATCTCTTCGGTTTTGGCATAATCGTATAAAACGTTTAAACTAGCTCATAAATCATAAGCCGAAGAACAATGCATGACTTTATCTAGGATGTCATTTGGTAATGTGCTAAGTATGTAATTCATGGCATCTCCATTAGACTTAAACATTTTCTTATCCATTTCACTCCAAGCATGCATATCATCCTTAGGTTCAATGAATTCTGAATGTAACATGTTAAAGACACCAAAACCTTGAGTCTTTAGAAATGTGTACATCCTAGATTTCCATAGACCAAAGTTAGAGGCATTGAACCTAGGGGGTGAAGACGCTACACTCTCTAAAGCCATTTCTAGATCGAGACTAGATGTAGATTAGATGGTGAAATCTCAATTCACGACCCGCTCTGATACCAAATATGGGCGAAATGGTGACACTAGAGGCGGGGTGAATAGTATGTTTACTAAAACAATTAGCCTAAATTCTAATTTTGATCGTTTGGTAACTTGTTTAGGCAAGATGCAATTATGCGATTGAATGCAAAAGCAAGATAAAGCAATTAAGCACAAACAATTTAAAACAACGCAAACACAAGATTTATAGTGGTTCGGCCCCAATGCCTACTCCACTACCTAAGCACCCCGCTTAGGATTTCCAAACTAATTTTACTAGATTAATTTACGTTTCCCTTACACAGAGGACTTTTCTCTTGAAGAGTCTCACTCTCGACCTAATGTACTTTCACACCCGGAAGTCTCCGCCTTCTTATCGAGACCACTCTTCCACCTCAACCCTAAGGGACAACTAAGCTAATCCTAGTAAACACTAAGTTTACAAAAGTGGATTTACACCTAACACCAGGTAATCACTTATACACTCAAGACCAAACACCTGGTCTTCACACACACAAATAAAAACACAGATTCAAACAAATAGTAAAAATTACAATTGAAAGAGCTTAAAGAGAAAACCAATTATTGCAAGCTCCTTTCACAGCCTTGGAACCTCCAACTCGTCGAGTCGTAGAGCTCGATACAATTCTCGAGTTGAGGCAGCAGCTGGCGCTTGAGAAGGTGTTCACGGAAATAGCAGAGCGTGCTTGATCAATCGTTGGAAGGCTCAAATCTTCCTTTTAATGGCTCAATAACTTATGTAAGAATCAATGAAGAAGAATAAAAGAATCATATGAGGGTATATTTATACTCTGTTGAAGAAACGGCTGCTCAATAGATAGAAAACTATCCGTTGCAGATCGCCGGTCGATTGGTCGATCGCTAGTGCCATTTTTCTTACTTTATTCGGTCGACCGCCCAGTCGACCGAACTTAGGCTGAGTTGTATTTTTCAGTCGATTTCTTCTGCGCTTCGTTTTCGGGTTCCGGCTTTTCAACTAGCATCATCTTGGAGAGCTTTCCATGTGACCTTTGGACTCGTCCAAGCGACTTCGGTGCACTCGTCGATCTTCGAGAAGTTTTCGTGACGAACCCAAGCTTGACGATCAATGTCCTTCCGATTTATCAATTTCTCGGATTTTCCAATCGAGGACATCGAACGCTACTGATATGGAACCTAAAGTATTCTCAATGAAATCATTAGTCCCATGTTTGTTATCATCAAAACCATCAAAACCAAGATTAAGACTAAGGTTGAATACCTAAAGCCAACAAATCCATGGTGATTTTCTCCCACTTCCACTCGGGCACCTCGAGGTTTTTTGCAGAAGCCCCGCAGGATTAAGGTGTTCGGCCTTCATCTGCTGGCAGACCAGACATTTGGAGACAAACTCTACTAACTCTCTTTTCATACCTTTCCACCAGTAATGCTACCTTAAATCACGGTACATCTTGGTGGCCCCCGGATGCATCGTGTAAGTGGAACGATGACCCAGTTCCAGGACTTGCCTGCGCACCTCAGCCATATCTGGTACTACTATCCAGTCTCTGAACCTTGGTACACCCTCTGAGTCTAATCTGGAACTGTTCTCTGCATCACCTCTTTGCACCAGAACCTTGGTCAGCGCACAAAAGGCATCCTCCCCCTGCGGGCACGCAGCATGTCCACCAACGTGGACTGTACCCGCAGGTGTGCCATCAGGACACTTGAAGCTGACACTAATAAGGTTGCACCCTCATCTAGACACAAAGCCAACTCTCGAGCTAGAGGCCTCCGCTTAACTTCCAAATGAGCTAAACTGCCCATGGACTTTTTGCTCAGAGCATCTGCTACCATATTCGTTTTCCCCGGATGATACATAATGGTGCAATCATAAACCTTTAGGAGCTCCAGCCACCTCCTCTTCTTGAGGTTCAGCTCCTTTTTGGGTAAGCAAGTACTGAAGGCTATTGTGATCTGTGTAGATCTCACAAGTCTCCCCGTACAAGTAGTGCTGCCAAAGCTTCAATGCAAAGACCACTGCCGCTAGTTCTAGGTCATGTGTCAGATAGTTCTTCTCATGAACTTTCAGCTGGCAGGACGCATAAGCGATGACTCTGCCATACTGCATTAGGATGCAACTCAGGCCAACCTGAGAGACATCACAGAAGACTACAAACCCTCCTAAACTAGAAGGTACAGCCAGCACGGGTGCTGATGTCAAACATGCCTTGAGCTTCTAAAAGATCGCCTCGCATTTGTCATCCCAAACAAACCTGACCTTCTTCTAGGTCAATCGAGTCAAAGGGACTGCAATTCTGGAGAAGTTCTCCACAAACTTCTAGTAGTACCCGGCCAAACCAAGAAAATTACGGATCTCAGTCACACTAGTCGGTCGTTTCCAGCTCTGCACCACTTCTATCTTGGCAGGATCTACCCTTATCCCTTCCTTGGACACTACATGGCCCAAGAACCCTACACTTTCCAATGAAAATTCACACTTGAAAAATTTTGCAAACAAGCGGTGCTCTCTGAGGGTTCCAGGACCATTCTCAGGTGCTTAGAGTGCTCCTCCTCACTCTTGGAGTAAACCAGAATGTCGTCAATGAAGACGATCACAAAGCTGTCTAGGTACTCCTTAAATACCCTATTCATTAGGTCCATGAAGGCAGCAGGTGCATTGGTTAGGCCAAAAGACACACTAGGAACTCATAGTGACCGTAGCGAGTCCTAAAGGCCGTCTTAGGCACATCACAGTCCTGGATTCTCAACTGATGATATCCGGACCTTAGATCTATCTTTAAAAACCATTGTGCCCCCTGCAGCTGGTCAAACAGATAGTCTACCCTCAGTAGTGGGTAGTGATTCTTGACGGTCACCTTGTTCAGCTGCTATAGTCGATGCGCATGCGCATCGCCCGTCCTTCTTCTTCACGAAGAGAACCGGGGCACCCCAGGGTGACACGCTCGGCCGGATGAAACCCAGGTCTAGCATTTCCTACAATTGCACCTTTAACTCCCTGAGTTTGGCCGGTGCCATCCTATAAGGTGGAATGGAAATTGGTTTCACCCCGGGCTGCAGGGAAAATGCAAAAATCAACTTCCCTTCTGGGTGGTAATCTCGGTAATTCCTCCGAAAACACATCAGGGAATTCACAGACCACTGGGGTTCTACTGACATTCCTTGCCTCACCCCTTTCCTCCTCGGCCACAGATACAAAGGCCAGAAAGGATTGGCAGTCGCCCCGAAGCAACTTACGAGCCTTTAGGGCTGAGATGACCCCTATCGCCTTGCTCCCTCCCTCCCGTTAGAAGGTGAACTGCGGCAGCCCAAGCTTACTAAACATCACTGTTTAGCTCTACAATCCAACATTGCAAAGTGCTCTGCAACCAGTCCATGCCAAGGATGACATCAAGCTCAAGAGTGGGTAGGAGTGTCAAATCCGCACTCAACACATGACCGCAGATGAGCACCTCACAGCCTTGATATATTGAATTTGCTAAGATTGCATCGCTCGTACGCGTTGATACTATCAATGGCCCATCGAGCATAGAGGGTGTCATTAGCAATTTCGTAGTAAATATGGCAAACACAAACAAGTGCATGGCACCTAGATCAAATAGAACATAAGCAGCGGATGAACATACTAGAATAGTACATGTTACCACTGCCTTAGACACCTCTGCCCCATCACGGTTCATAGCAAACACCCTAGCAGACAGTCTCTCTAAATGGCTAGCTTGCGGCCCCCTTTGAATGCCACGGTCAACCCCAAGATCCCTGCGGCCGAAATTTCATCTTTGTCGGTCCGTCATTCTTCTCGAACGGCACCAAGGCTTCCTTCCGAAGGGCCTCATCCACCACCCGTGCAAGAGTGGAATCCTCGGTATAGTGGATGAGTCTGCCTATCTAAGGCCTAAATCCCCCCAACAAACCTCTTGACCCTGGTAGTCTCAAATGCCACTGAGGTCTGATGATATTTGGAAAACCGGTGAAATTCCATCTCATACTCTGACACTGACATGCCACCAGACATGCGCAGCATCTCAAAGTCTCGTGCCCGCTTATTGCGAACACTCATTAATACATGTCATGCTCATGAATGCCAAAATCACTCGGCCCATGCCGGCCCCACTAAAAACAATACATTCATACGACCCAAACTGACCCAAACCTAGCAATCATACAAGTCGATCGCTAGAATCTATCTAGCGAGCCTTCTACCCGGCCCTCTCTGGTTGGGAATGGCCCACCCAACCAAATCCACTCAGGTCTAAGGTTAGTGTGGCTCCCCTTGGGTCTAACGTCAACGTGGCTCACTCATGCAGTATCAAGACCCAAAATCCACTCCCTGAGTCGCGACCAACTTGCCAAGTCGGTACGCTTCTCAGTTCGGCCATCGCTCATCCACAAGCACAAACACAATCAATATCCATGTATAGTACGCACAAGTACATAAAGAATATTTTCTACTGACAATCGGGGTACGCGTCTACGCGCCCCAACTCGACCCTCTCTTGGGTCTTAGCTCTTGGCTCTATGTTTCATTACCCAATTTACTGCCACTGCCGCTTAGTGCAGCATTGGGAGCCTCATTACACTATCACAGAAAAGAAAAAGTTTCCTGTTACATAATAAATTTTTAACATAAGCTTTTAATATTTACTAACCGCATGGTGCGCTGAGTGCAGGAATGGTCGTCCAATCTCGTAGCATAACTATACCGTATGTCGGCACGCTAGCATATGCCTCATACGGTACCCAACACTGAGTCATAGACAAGACCTAACCTAGTGCTCTGATACCAACTTTGTCACACCCCAACTGAGGGTAGTGTGACCGGCCAGGGCCTACATCCTGCCCTATAGCCTACTGTCTACACTGACACAAGAAAACCAAGACATATCGAATAACAGAAATTTCAACACACTTTATTAAAAGTTTTCAAAGTCACAATTTTTATGTTTTCCAAAACAAGTAAGAACACCCACATCAAAATAACTGAACATTCAAGAAACAAGTTTTACAACTCTTTTTCAAATACAAATGTTAGTGCAGAAACAAAACAAACACTACTAGACACTAGTCTAAGACTCATGGAGGCCGCTACGAGATATGGCACCACCTCCCGCCCACCAGCTGCACCATGCCGACAAGCCAAGTCACTGATTATGCTCTGCAAAAATAAAGAATAAACGGTGAGTCCACTGGGACTCAATGAGTGGCTCTAGTGAACCTCCACATAAGCCTCGGTCATACATATATATCATATAAGACAACAAAATTAATGTACAAGGAGGTAAAATTTGCTTCTAATGCGATTACCGACCCCCAATAGGTCCATCTGTACAAACTGAATATGATAACCTACCATCTCGGCTTATCAAGCCTCCGGCATCCGGCCCTTGGGCCTACTTATGGAATAATATCACAGCTACAGCCATACCTACCATATCAGGTAGTATCATACTGGCCATCGGCCACCTCATCTCAAGATGTAAGTAAATAATCTCGGGCCGTCGACTAAGATGGTCCACTAGTCTTCGGACACCGTCTGGGGTAAGGATAACTAGTCCCACCCAACTAGGGTCTGGCACCTAACGGGCCCGCTAGCGCACCTCAAGACCCAATACTGGCCGGGCTGAGCATCGATCATTCCCGACCTCCACGCTCCTCGGTGGACCATCTCAAACACATTACACAATCAATATCCTAGGGTTTTCTTATATACACTTCGGGCCATTACCCGTATCTGGCCTTAAAACGGCTACAGGGTCAACAGTTTATGCTGCCCTTTCAAAATGTGTACACCTACGAGTACTAGGTTTCCAAATGTATACGATAAGTCATAGAAGTGTTATCATCTCCTAGCAAAGTTTCCATATAAGTACGTTGAACGTCTAGCGACGTCTTACATGTTATCTAACCTTCTACACTACCTTGGGTGAGGAATTCCTTGTGTCGACTTGGGAATTTCACCCATGAACATTTTTGGGCAGCATGTATAATCTCAAGAAAATATTCAAGTATTGTAACATCTACTATATATGGTCGCAATATATATATGCGTAACAACTTTACACTACCTTAGGAATTGAGCACAATAAGAAGCAATTATCTAGCATGGCACGGTAATAATAAATTCAAAAAAAAGGTAGGAATTACTAAGCATGGTAAACAATTTCAACATTTCAAAGTTAAATATCTAATGCTAAGGATGGTCTTAAGGCTAGCATTCCTACAATTCCAATTAAATCAATCTACTTGCTATGTTTGGTGTTCTTTCTAAGTATTGTCATTCCTATATGTGTGAATCTCATAATAATGTAAGTTTCCATCTAAAGCTACTCTCTTCTCCCCTCCCTAGTCTTGGCCGAGCCATGAGCAAGAAGAACCTTGCTCGGCCATGGCCCACAAGGTAGGAAAGGGAAAGGAGACTCTAGCTATACCTCTAATTCTTCGATTCCGAGTATAACTTAATATCAATAGACTGTTTTACCCCTTCCCTTACCCTTGGCCGAACCCTCTTCATGAAGTGTAGGGTTCATTCGGCCACAGCAAGAGAGATCTAGGGAAGATATGCTTCATGACGCGTGAAACCTACTATTTGAACTACATCAATCATGAACATGCGATCTTTTAAGGGCCTTCTTGCCGTCAAGGGAATTGGGGAAAATTTTAGCATGACCTTTCCCCTTTTCCCATGACTCGGCAGCCCTAGCAAATGAAAAATCGATGAAGAAACAAGGTACTCCGACAAGAAATCATACAAAACAGTTATTACAAGTCGATAAAACCAAGATCCAAGTCCTCCTAGCTTTCCCTTGCTTTTCTTCCTCTCTCCCCCTAGGCAGCCTTGTGTGACTCAAGGGACGAGTCGCATGGCTACAAGATGAGGGTTTTAATCCCTCATCTAGATTTCCAAAGATAGCTCCGTGACTCACTTAACTCATACTCGAACCTCGACTAAACCCGAACTCAACTTGGGTTCTGACTCAACCCATAATATGAATCGATTTAACTTGATTTAAGGAATGAA